>OX421897.1:13531457-14781457 GCA_949128065.1 Beris chalybata
ATAGTTGAACCACATCGACTGGATATTTTTCGGATTGATGCAATATAAAACGGGGAAGGAGTCGATATTATACATTTAAACACTAAGTTTTGACATTTTTATTTTCTTACCGCATTATTGACTTGTCATTTTTCTACCGAACTCTCGTTGCCGTATTTTATAGAGATGGGAAAAGCAGTTCCTTTCAGCGAAGTACTTCACTCCGTGTCAATCACTTTAAGGAACGAGTTCAGTGAAATAGTTCCGGAACTCTTCGTTCGTTCTTTTCAGATGGTAGATTTAAATGATGAGGAGGTCAGTACAGTTCAGTGATGTATTATAGTTCCGGAACTCTTCGTTCCTTCCTTTCGTCAGTAGATGTAAAAAATGAGGACCGAAAAAAAAGGTCAGTGCAGTTCAGTGAAGCATTACTAAACTCTTCCTTCCATCGATTCGTCAGTGGATCTACAAGATGATGACAAAAAAAAAAGCCTGTACATCTAAAAGATGATGAAAACAAAAAGGTCGTTCAAGTTTTTTGTCACATGTCCAATGGAACTCCAGTTCACCAAAATGAGGGAGTTACTTCACTCACTAACTTCAATGAAGTGTTCTTATGGAACAGTTCACTCCTGAACGACACATCTCCAATACAAAACCTCATTATTCGAAGGCGATTTGCTTTTTAACACTTTGTCCACTGAGCTACTAATGACAAACTAGCAACAACTAATAATAATCAATGGCGCATCAGCCCAAATCGGGCCTAGGCCTTGAAGTAATGCTAGAGCTACTTCGTTGCGAGACCAACGGAACACTAGGAGGTGAAGTGGTCAGCAACAACTAATTTTTATTATTATTCCAAAACTTTCTGTTGTTGTAGGGTATTGTTTGTGGTACTGGTTGATGTGTGTATAATCTCCTCGTCATCATGATTTTAAAGAAAAAAGCTGACAGAAATGTCGCAAACAAACGGCAACGAATAGGAACACATTTACGACATTCTGTAATAAAACCGCAGGACAATTCCCCACAAAACAGAAAGTAATAATATGTTTGGGCGGACCATCATGTAGCATATGTGGTTTTTCTGTGCACACACCCACCCAGTCGGTTGCTCGCCTAATATGTATACATCGGAGAAAAGCCACATTGAACTCATGTTCAGAACTTTGTTTGCTACGAGATTATTACGTAGTAAATTACTCGTTAAAAATAAATTCCAGCCAAGAATTCGTCAATTAAAAGATCGGACGATGCATTCTTCAGCGATGTGTGACTAATCACAGTCGTTGCGATGTTCTTTTCAGTAAGACTTTCTCGGGTCTTACCTCGAAGTTCTTCCACAAAGTTAGCGCTACATCTTTGAGATTTTCGGATCTTCTTTGCCAGGAACGTCAACCTGAAAAGACATAAAAAGCAACTCTAATTACCATGCAATTAGAAAGTTGAAATTTTCGAATTGTACAGTATAGCGCTAGTGCTACGACTTCCTCATCTCGATTAACCCTAAAGGCTGTGTCGAGGGCTTCTCTAAAGTTCGGATATAAACAAGTAGCTTGGCTCGAGTTCTGAACGAGATGAACATGCTAATTCCATCGAAATTACTTTGTTTGAGTAGCAGAAATTAACGAAGTAATTAACAACACTGCCATGCAACTAATCGACCTCAGTGCTTCCATAGAGCGGACGATATTCGGGAGGAGTTTTCAACATCCCCGGAACCGGGGGAGGCTCTGTAAAATATTTCCCAGCTATACGAGTCTGGAGAGGCCATTCATAAATGAATTTTCGCGATGAATTGCGAATGGCGTTCCGCATCACGTTGGCCTCTACTTGTTAAATAAACTAACAGCAAAATGCAGTACTTTCAAGCCAATGAAATTTTCTGTTATTAAATTTGGAGAATGTCACAGTAGAACTACTCGCCATATCCAGATTGGATGGCAGGCATCCGTAATTCAATTAACATTCAGTGCGTTGTGACTGTCGTCACAGACCTTTTTGGTACAGTTTTTTTTTTCGTGATAACATCGGCTTCCATGGTTCCGAATGGATTTAATCCATGTATCTGTTGGGAACAGGTCTACCTATGCCTGGTTGGTTCTCGTCACACACAGAAGCGATCCCTGTTCTCGACCATAATCCATGGATTTGGGATACCTTCAGAATTATTCTGATTATGTTTCGACACAATAATCAATATGAACCTCTATGTAAAGCAAATCGAACAGATATGTTCTCGGAATTTACATTAAGTAATGGTGTATCAGGATATATGGACGTCATATATTGGGTAATCCTTTTTGTCTGTTTCATGTGAAATAAGAGCGATCTGTGAGTACTTTTAGCAATGGTTGCTATTGTTCGATCCTACAATATAAGTTTGTTGGATCGTAATGTATCTTATTTGCAGAATTAAGTTTAGATGTTCACTGTGCGATGACCTCTTTCAAACAATGTTGGATACACACTAAACAATGTTTGCTAAACCCATTTTTTTTGAATTGATACTAAAATCAGATAACCTGTCTGAAATAATAAATAATCAATTTCCAATAACGTAAATCGGCTCAAACGCACCCTATATGAAATTAACAGTCTCTTGAGCTATTACAGACTGTCCGACAAGTCACCAACGTTTCATTGCGATGCAATGAATTTTTATTATTCTTAACTTTGTAATATATTTATTTTTTTATTTCACCAGCTTGAAATTTAGTAAATGGTTTTACTATTTTTTGTTTCGAATTCTTTCTTTCTTTTTATACTCTAGATGAAATCATATAGAGTATTATAAGTTTGATCCAGCCGAAAAATATTTAACGCATAGAACCAAGCCTCGGACGAAAAAAAGTTATTTATTATTTTTTGTTTATTTGTGACCAAAAACCTCAAATTCGCTTGACGTCCGTCGGTCCGTCTGTCTGTCCGTGAACACGATAATTCAAGAACGCCTTGACCTAGGATCTTGAAATTTTGAATCTGAGTGTTTGGTTGAATTGGTAAGGCTAAGTTCGTTACGGGCAAAATCGTCCCACTCCTTCTGGTAGCTGCCATACAAAATGTCCTTAAAACACGTGTTCAAGAATATTGGCCGATAGCTTCATAAGGGTTTAAGCTACGACTTTGAAATGTTGTATGTGTTAATTTTTTAATATTTGGAGCTAAGTGTTTGATTATGAAAAAAACCCTATTAGTCCTTCCAGTGGCTGCCATACAAAAATCCTGTTAAAATATCTTCATTCAATTCACGAAAGTCACTATAACTCAAGTAATCGTTTAGCTATGAATTTAGAATTTTGTACAAATTAGTTTTGAGTGAAAACAAAGTTCTAGTTTACTAGGCAGATAAATCCTTTTGCTCCTTCTGGTACCTGCCATATAAAATGTCCTTAAAACATGTGTTCAAGAATATTGGCCGATAACTTCAGAGAGGCTTAAGCTATGATTTTAAAATTTTGTATGTGCTAATTTGGCAATAGTTTGAGCTAAATGTATAATTATGAAGAAAATCCTACTAGTCCTTCGAGTAGCTGCGATGCAAATATCTTGTTAAAATATCTTCATTCAATTCACGAAACTCACTATACTCAAGAAATCGCTTAGCCACGAAGTTTAAATTTTATACAAATAAGATTTCAGAAAAAAGAAAGTTAGACTGCGTTTGTCAGTGAAATTTCTTCACTCCTTCGAGTAGCTTCCATACAAAAAAAAATCCTTGAAATGACGTGTTCTAGAAAATTTTTCGATGGCTTCACAACCATTTTAGTTGTTTGTTTAAAATTTTGTATGCGTTTTTTTTTCTCCAATAGTTGAAGTTAATTGTATATCTATGAAAAAAATCCTATTAGTCCTTCGCGTAACAGCCATACAAATATCATTTCAAAATCTCTTCACTTAATATACGGAACTCAGTATAACTCAAGTAATCGTTTAGCTGTAAGTTTAGAATTTTGTTCAAATTAGTTTTGAGTGAAAAAGATTCTGGTACCTTCCATACGAAAAATCCTTAAGATACGTATTCAACAATATTTTCCCATAACTTTTGAACGCGTCAAACTACGAATTTGAAATTTTGTACACATTAATTTGTGGATGGTTCCAAGGAAAGGGATAAATATATAAAAAATCGAGTGAGTCCTTCCTGCACTTCACATGTGAATGTCCTTCAAAAATTATATTTTTTTTTCCCGATGGCACACCCAGTTTAAGAAATGATATTAACCATTGATGATATTGTCTTTAAGTTTCAAGTAGCAACCAAATGGAGGTCCTTAATAAAGGACATACAACATGCACATACGTAATTCTGCTTTAGCCCCAACTACAATATAAATCGGAGTTCAGTATTATCTAGAGTATTATACGATTGGCTTGTAGCCGATCGTGATTGCAGTATGTTTTTTAATTCTTTTTTTGTTTTTTAAATTCTTTTTTTGTTTTTAAATTCTTTTTTTGTTTTTTAAATTCTTTTTTTGTTTTTTAAATTCTGCTTTTGTTTTTTAAATTCTTTTTTTGTTTATTAAATTCTTTTTTTGTTTTTTAAATTCTTTTTTTGTTTTTTAAATTCTTTTTTTGTTTTTTAAATTCTGTTTTTGTTTTTTAAATTCTTTTTTTGTTTATTAAATTCTTTTTTTGTTTTTTAAATTCTTTTTTTGTTTTTTAAATTCTGTTTTTGGTTTTTAAATTCTTTTTTTGTTTTTTAAATTCTTTTTTTGTTTCTTAAATTCTTTTTTTTTTGTTTCTTAAATTCTTTTTTTTTGTTTATTAAAATCTTATTTTTTGTTTTACTTTATTATTTTAATAATTAAGTATTGTGATTGATTTAAAAAAAAAAGATTTGCTACCCTAAAAATTTTTACTTTCACGTTTCATAACTAGTAGACGCGATAAAAGCAATACAAATTTTCGGTCCGTCTGTCCGCCGTAAGCCGTACGGCTTTTTTTTAATATTTTTTTTATTGCAGTTTTAAAAAAAGTTAAGGCTCACAAATAAAATTAACTCCAAGAAGAAGGATTACCATTTCAATCGAGCTTAACATCGATTTGAATTTTTTGACCGCTTGCTGTAACAAGCGGTCAAAAAATTCAATCAAAATCCGTTGTTCTTAATACCCTTGTAATTCCTTAACGGAGCAAAGAAAGGACTATATCCCTTATAAGAAAGTCCAGTATGATAGTTGAGTTGAACATTTTTTCAACTGGTAATAACCAGGTCAGCGATCATTTCCCTTTAGTGGTCTTTAAAAGATACTTCTGTCGCTCCGAAAAAAACAACAAAGGCAAAACCCTTAAAATTTAAATTCTATGTTAGTTCCGCCATGACAAATGTCTTTCGAAGTCCTACATTATTTTGGTAGGTGACAGGAAGCACACCGTGATATATTTCAAGGTATTCATGGGAAAAGTTCGTGCAATAAGTATAGTTATAGGAGAAAATGTACAACTTTCTATGCTTGTGAATGCCTTGATATAATATATGTTCAACCATTTTAATCCTTTATGTATTGAACGACATGTTTCAATTTCCTCGTAATATCACTCTCAGTCAAAATTTTGTAAATTCAGACTACTGTACACTGCAAGCATTTATCCCCGGAAACATTTTTCATTCTGTTACGCAAGTGCCGCAGCAGCACACACGTAAATTTAATCTCTCTCCTGCATACAAGATGCAACATGCCCTGAAATATCACCATCTTATAGAGGATGGTCGTTACAATTTTCAAATTTCGATCAAAGATAATTCTGAAAAACCTAAACTTCTTACATTAATTCGTTCTTTTTTGAACGGTTTTTGAAAATATCTTCTGAAGGCCGTTCGAACTATTATTCATAATTAAAAAAAAAAACACACAAATCGATTTAATTAAATCTCACAAATACAATCTACAAAACCAATTTGGTTGCAAATAATTTTTCTTGTTTCTCCATAAAAAGATATAAAACATTGCAATTTCTTATGTGACTGCGAGTGGGTATACACTAAATAATCGAAAAAGTCGGTATAAATAATTCATAAATCTTATTGACTTGATGTCGGTACTCGACTTTAGAAAAAATGCGAATGACCGCAACTACAAACATTTGAAATGGTTTCAAGCTCGTCTAACACTCCACAAAGTTTTACGTCAACTTCGCAATTGGTTTTACCTCTCTAACTTTATCTTCTAGATTAAAAAAAAAATAAAACTTATCTAGAAACGAATAGACCCACATAAATCCTCGTAGTAAATAAATGTTTGTTGCTATTCTGTTCGTTTTGTTTGTAGTGTTTTATTTACATTTGAAAATCTCGAAAGAAAAATAATTAACGTTTTGGTGTAGCTATGGATTCATGGAAGAAC
The DNA here is from genome assembly GCA_949128065.1 of Beris chalybata. NCBI lineage: Eukaryota > Metazoa > Arthropoda > Insecta > Diptera > Stratiomyidae > Beris > Beris chalybata. The sequence continues at coordinate 13,537,787 of OX421897.1, forward strand.
GCTTAGCAATTTTGTTGTGGGAAATAGGAAGTTCGACTGTTAAGATAGAACTCTGATGGGTGTGGAGGATGGCTACATAAGTTTCTTATGGAATAAGTTTCTTATGGAATAAGTTCGCAGCGGCAATGCTTGGCACCAATTAACCGTTAGTTAATACCAAAATCCAGAATGAATGAACTACTTCACAACTAGTTCACTTTAAAGAGTTAGTTCAGTGAAGTACTTCAATTGAACTGTTCATTTCATCTTTTCTGTTCTCGCCGTTTAGTAGTCACTAGTTGCTAGCACTACTCCTTCAATAAAGCTGTTCCTTTACTCTATTCTCTTCTCTAGCCAGTCGTTCAGTAGTCACTCACTTGTGTCTTCGCTGTGTATGTTTCTGAGGGAAACGAAGACGAACGAAACGAGAAGATTCATTGGCTGGCTCTCTCTACAGTGTTCGTACAGTTCCCTCATTCGTTTTAATTTTCGTTTATTCACCTTTCGAATTGAACTACAGTTCACCAAAATGACTGAGTTACTTCACCAAAATGACTGAGTTACTTCACTTACTCACTTCAATGAAGTGTTCTTTTAGAGTAGGTCACTCGGGAACTGTCCATCGCTATCTGAATACTAAACTTAACAATGATTAGACATTTAGGTATCTTGTTCAAGGTACCCTTCTCCAAAACCAAAGAACCTGTATCCTTGGATAGGTTTCTCCATGTAACTTAAAATTTCGGCGTCATATCATCCCTCTAGCTAGGGGAGGATAATAATAATCAATGGCGCAACAGCCCAAATCGGGCCTAGGCCTTGAAGTAATGCTAGAGTTACTTCATTTCGAGACCAAGGGAACACTAGGAGGTGAAGTGGTCAGCTACACGCTCGTCCGTGATTATTACCCCGATTTTAACTCAGGTACTCATTTACAGCTGAGTGAACTGGTAGTCCGGCACCCAATACCATTTTCGTAAATTACTCGCCACCAAGCAGATTCGAACCTGGTACCACGTGCACCGAAGGCAAGTGCTCTAGCCACTAAGCCACCCAGACTACTACTACTACTAGCTAGGTTTTTTTTTTAAATAATAATGGTGAAGATTGTACCGAAAAAAAAAGTTTATTTATTTGAACTTTCTCCAAAAGTTAGCTGTTTCGTGACAACGGTAACACTTTGTTACTCATCAAAAAAAGGCTTATCCTTCTTCTATGAATTATAACGAAGTAGATTATTCCTAGTATTGTTTGAGACACACCAAATCCAATCTATTGGTTTTTTTTCACAACATCCCAAACAATATCGTCCAGGACCCGTGAACCGTCACTTAAGTCCTTTACAATCTTTTAATAATATTCCTCGTGTCTCATTTTTTTCTTCTTTTTTTTTAAATCTCTGAAAATATTGTATGAAACTTCACGGTATAGAATTTATTGTTGCCTCAAGGACATAGGCTCTTTCTTATCTTAGAACTTTTCTTCTGGAATGTTATCGTCGTATCAGATCAAAGAATGTCATCTAAATAATTCTTTGAAGTTCATGAAATGGGTCGACACAACCATCAGCCATTTTATACTCTTTTGTTCTTTTTGTCCTTAGAAGATGTGATATAAGACGTTTTCATATTTTGTTCGAAATTGAAAATTAAGAGGAGAATATTTTGAAAATATTAAACTATAATATGAAGACATGCATATTTTGTATGTCAAAAGTATCAGAGATAATGAAACTGTTCTGTAGATTGGAGTTTTCACAAAGTATGGTGCTTTGAAAATGTGAACTATAAACAGTTAGTAATATCTGTGATATCTGAAGGAATATTTTATGAAGATACTTTAGGTTCAAAACAAGTTTTAAGAAAAAATATGGTAGTAAAATCTTTGATAATTCAGCGGATCTTTCAAAGAACTGAGACTGGTACATCATTTGAAACATTGTTGTAGATCAAAATAAGAGAGAACTCAAAAATATGAGATAAACCAGGCTAGTAGAACTTTTCAGTTTTCACATCTAGATGGCATTAAACTCAGATGCGTAAGGTGAATCTACTTAGGCTGACACAACAATACGATCGTACAATTCACAAGGTCAATGGCGTACAGTGATGAGAAATAAATATCATAATATGTACGATATTTGCGGAATGTGTAATCAGGAAGATTGAAAATTGTAGCGTAACCAAATGTGGTGCAATCAAAATTTAATTACATCTTAAATTTGGACTGACAAATTAATATATCGATGAAATTCCGGCAATGTTTTGATAGATATTTCAAAACTGCCTTTTTCATTTGTCTTTTTTTGTCTTTTTTTGTTATTTTTTCTCCTTTTATTAGATTTCCTCATTTACTTTTTTTAGTTTTTTACCCTTTGTTAATGTTCCTTATTTATTTTTATTGAATTATTTTCGTTTTGTTTATTTTTTCCATCATTTCTTTTTTCCTTCATCTGTCATTTACTTTATTCTTGTATTTAACTTTTACTTGTGTTTTTTTTTTTCATTTATTACTTTTTTACTACGCTTATATTTTTTGGATTTTATTCTAATCAAACTATGGTTTTTCTCTATTCCCTTTTTTATTATTATTTTTCTCTTCTCACTTTTTTTTGTTCTATTTTTTTTATTTTATTTTTTCGATTTTCTTTATTAATTTTTCCTGTGCTAAATTTTAACTTCATTTCTTTCTTTCTTAATAATTGTAAGTCAATTGTTTTTTTCCTGAAGTTTTTTCTTACCTCTTTTTATTTATTTAATTGTTTATCATTTAAGTTTATTCTTCAAGTTTCTCTTCTTCCGAGTTCTCTTTTTTTATGGTTTTCTATATACCAATTTTCGTCGCGTACCTGTTTTATTATTGTTTTCTTCTATTCTCTTTTCATTTTAATTTTTTTTCTCTTTTTATCATTTATCATTTTGTCTTTTTTATCACTTATCGTATTTTTTACGTTTTTACTGTTTTTCTTTATTTTTTTCTTTTTATTTTTTAATTGTTTTTTTTTCTTTATTGGTTTTTATTTTTATTTTTTTAATTGTTTTTTTTCTTTCTTGTTTTTAATTTTTTTGTTTTTCGTTTTCGTTATAAATTTATGTTTTTATTTTATTTTGTTTTTATTTTGTTTTTATTTTTTATTTTATTTTATTTTGTTTTTATTTTTTATTTTTTAATTATCTATTTTTTTGTTGTTTTTAATTATTTATTTTTTTTCCAAATGTTTTTATTTTTGTTTTTTTTGTAATTGTTTTTATATATATATATATTTTTTTTGTATTTGTTTTTATTTATTTTTTTATTGTTTTTATTTCTTTTCGGTAATGTTTTTATTTACTTATTTTTTTATTGTTTTTATTTATTTGTTTTTATTTTTGTTTTGTTTTTTAAGTTGTTATTTATTTATATTTATTATTTTATTTATTTGTATTTATTATTATTTTTTGTTTTTTATGTTTTTTTTTGTAATTTTTTTTCCTTTTTTCTTACAATTTTTTTTTATTGTTGGCTAATTATTTCTACGTTTTACTTTCTCGTTTCTGTTGTGGTATTTTTGATTTTTAGTAATAACAAAAGTATAATTGATCAGATACGATCGAGTCACTTCCCATACGACGAAATTTTTAAAATTATTACTGAATTTCGTAAGGGGGAGAGAGGAGGGTCATCCTGACTCTGTTTCGACTCATTTGGAATCGAATCAAAGGATCTCTTTGAAATATGATAAGAATCTTTAATTTAATCCACTACCGGCTTATTCTCAGAACTTTTTAAAGAACACTACTAAGCAGCCAATAAGGTAATAAATAGCTTAAGGTCAAATGCCCTATAAAGTGTTTCATTGTTGTGATTTTTTCATTATTTCCTTCGCCCCAAGGAAATATCCTCGCACCCTATTCTGGGAATAAGTTTTTGAAAGTGGAGCCGTCTATCAACAGATGGTGTTCTTTTCGACTACTTGAACTAATCCAAAAAACACTGTGATCTAAGAGCAAGCATCAAAACAACTTTGTACGTTTTCAAAATTCAATGCAGCGCGGAAAAGTTCCTCGAAAATAATAAAGTCTATTTATACACCTATCGAAATTTCCCAATGATTATTATGTTATTCGACTTGGAACTGCGTAACACGTACAAGTGTGGTGCCGTCTTCTGTAAATTCAACATGGCAAAGTACACAGCAAAGTCTATTATCACGGTTCCACTAAAACCAAACAAGAATCGTCTTCTGTAAACATCTGATTCGAGAAGAGATAAACAGCAATAATTCAACATACGTTTTCTATTTCCATATCGAATCAAACTACTTAAGGCCAATTACCAAACTCGTATAAATGTATACGGCCCCACTTCTGGACCCGCTTAGTTCCCAATTGGGCACTGGTGTAATAGCCAAGTTCCATTCATCTCCAAATGTCTTTTGAAACTCGTAAATCTCCCAACAACAATCACTTGATGGACCCGACCCTCCTAAGAGGTTTCTCTATGAAAATTACACCGGAAGAAGCAATTAAAAGTTGTCGGTCGTTTTTTCGTCGTTGGGCTCCTAATATTGGGCTTAAGTATCTCGTTTTCGAAAAGATCATTCGTCTTGAACGAGATCTTTAGAAAATCCTGAACGAGTGTCTTGAAGATAGAACGAACGTTCCAGCAGTTGTCTTGCAGACGTTGTTGAATCGTGCAGATTGATCTAAGCCCCAATAATCGGTGTAGCCATGCGACTAGAAGTGTCTTCAAGTACACCACCTGAAGGGTTTCAAAAGTGGAAAAATCTTTCAGTTGCCACAAATCATGAAAATCGGAGGAAAAAAAAATAGAACTACTCAGTATTATCCGTCAGCCACAGTTGGACACTGGATTACAAGTAAAGCTGTAGTAAAGAAAAAAAAAACCGAATCGTTTCTTAAAGAGCCGGAACTTTCTTGGCAACAAGCCTTCAAGAATGCTCGATTCCATTGCACAGTACAAAGAGTGATAAATTTCATTGGATTTTCGGTGGATTGACTTCATAACCACATTCACGTAGGTTGTGGGGAATTTTCAATATATGTATTTTTATGCTGTTTACTGAATGGACTATCGATGGAATTTTTTTTTTATCTGAAAATGTAACCTGTTGCTCTCGTATAATGTAGTCAAGTTATAGATTAGATTTGAATAGCGAGTCGGATACATTTTAGCATTTTGATTTAGATTTACTACGTTGTCTTGGCGTGTCTAGTTTTTACGGGTTTCCTGTTCTTTGTGCGGTGTTAATCGGACTCTGGGTAAAGTTTGATGTTTTTGGAAAACCGTCAAAACATATCAAACTTTGTTTAAATTTAAATTTCACAATTGGTGACTTAGGGCCGGTTTCACAGTCGAAGTTTAAACCAAAAATTTGGTTTAAACTTAGGAGTTTGTTCGTAAGATCCTAAGTTTAAACCGAATGTTTAGTTTAAACTTCGACTGTGAATTCCGCCCTAAATAGCAGAAATAGTCCTTACCTACTATCACCTAGTAGGTAAGGACATCTATTATTTATTTGAACTATAACCTCACATTGGTGACCCCAACTTGAACTTATATTACACTGTATGACAAGTGGTCAAATATTTGACCATACTAATTTGATCAATTTCTATGATAAATATTCATTTGACACGCTGCTCGATTGCGATACTACTCTATCTGACACATTTGACAACATCGTCAAATTTTCTTCTCGTGTCCATTGTAAATATTACAGTGTATGCCACTCCGAACACCAAATTCTCGAGTATTCAACTCCGCTCAGATTAATAACCGAAACGTAAGTGGATTAAGCAAAAAAAAACAGTGTAATAAGAAAAGTTATTGTTTTAACGTTTGTTGTTGTTGGTACAGGCATTAAAACTTAACAAAAAGTAGTGCTATGCAGTAATTTACTGGAGGAAAGACAAAAGTAGTTTAAACTAATTCATTTTACCGATCGCCACAAAAAATTAAATATTCACGGAAGACATTTTCCCATTTGACCCATATGGCAGTATTGTTTTTCCATAAATTGCAAACGGTTAAATGTAGTAAGATTGATTGAAAAATGGTGTCAAACGGTCAAATGAAATATTTTGTCAAATATCATTTGACGATTAAACTATATGACAGCATTTGACAGTGAAAATGGTCAAATATTTGACCGCGTGTCATACTGGTGTAATACTAGCTTTAAGCTGTTATGACAATGGCTTTTTTCGCAGCTGAAAAGCATTTAGAAAATCCAAATAAACAGAGAAAGAGAGAACAATATACAATTTAGACAGTTGTGTGAGACAGATAGTCTGAACAGCTAAGATCTGTCAAAATTTCAAGAAAATCCAGTCAAAACAATTTAGGCGCAATTTTATTATTGTTTAGGGAGAAGTCCGGAACGAGCCTAATGCTAAAATGCGGTCTAGGTTACTGTGCGACTGACAACCTAAAAACTAACGTTCCAAATAGGACGCCAATTCTTTAGGTTGTCAGTCGCACCCCTCAACTCCTATCGACCATTTTTTTTGAAAATGGGTCCACTATTATAGTTCTACATAAGTTCCAAGTTTGAGTCCTAGCATAAGCTGTTTCAATGATCTTGAAACCTAATGTTAAAATGCATGGGTAATGCTTAAGTAATGCGTAAGTAATGCATAGTGTAATAACTGGAATCAATATTTAATATCATGGTGCTTTTATTTCCATAAGAATTAAAAGCAGGCAAGTGGTTCACTATGGCTTCAAATCTGATGTTCGTTAGTTCAATTAGATTTCTAGTTCTTTCAGACATGAGTTACCCAAAATGAACTCTGTACTTACTGTTCTCATCTTGGGTAAGAGCTTCCTACTCGGCGGATTGTCAAAGTATTCAACATTATAATCAGATAGGAAATATTTAGAACTTACTAGTAGCCAATACAGCATCGATTCTGTAATCATTACCATTCCTATTAACTTCTAAATGGAGTTCTGCCTCGTCTTTGTTCATGTGAACCGAATCGGAAAAAACACGCCCTCATTTTTTTTATATATCATAGAATGTAATATGCACCTTTACGAGAAGGTAGTTCCTAGAAGCATTCACCAAATTCAACCAAAAGTCGTAATTAAAAATTGGGACAATTATTTTAACAAAAAAAACTTCCAAGTCCTTAGTCCTCATAATAGTAGGTAAAGCCTTGACTTTTATCCTTTATTCTTTTCATCCTTCACTATGAATACAGATTTACCTTACCCGGCGCACGTACATACGTTAATTTAAAGTATGCAAATATTCCAGCACAGACAGTCAATTAAAATCTTTATGTGGACACAAGAAAATACAAAAAAAAAAAAAAAAGAAGTAGAAAAAACGAAACTCATAAGTGCAGGGTAAGTTAACTTTACGGAAAGGAAACATTTTTTAACTCTCTCAAGTAGATAAGCTAAACCTGGATAGAAGTACTCGGTATCATCGTCATGGAACTAGTTCAAGTACCCAACCCGAGTTGCACTGTAATACGCTTAATTAAAACACTATGCGAAACGGTAGCTTCTACTTCTTAAGTTTTCCTGTATGGCATTTAGAGTCGTGAGATAAGTAGTCGTTTGACATACACTTCATATTTATTATTTAGATAAGTATACTGTGACTCAATAAAGTATTTGTATAGGTACAGAATCCCCAAAATAAAAGAAGATAAAGATAAAGTAGATGTAGATAAAGTTGAGCGTTTCAATAATATCTCAATTGTTCTGAACAGTTTCATACCACACACACCATCATCAAAATGAACTAAAGAACTCGCGTTGCGACACATGTAGTATAAAAGAGTAATTAGTGCTTAAGAATAATTGTGTGTATTTATACACCTTTTAATAAAATATAATAACAATAATAATAATAAGAGAGTAACAGAATTTGACATAAATTTAGATTGGACGAATATCGTCGAAGAGGTCTAGGTCCCTATTTGAGGTGTCACGAATTGACAGAAGAATTCAATCATGTTACTTTTAATACAAAAAATTGAGAAGATTTAGGGTTGATTAGTTCATATTTCGAGGATTGTGGTCAGTTCAGAAGTACCGATTTTAAGCAAATCATTTTGAAGAGCGTAACTCTTCAACAATTTGGATAGTTGGTCGTAAATGCTTCTACGTTTATATGATAGAAATGGAATGATCACAGTCAACGTTTTTCTTCGTCTAATTTTTTTCTTCTCATTTTCATCTAATTTTCTTCTTTTAATTTTCTTCTTCTAATTTTCTTATTTTAATTTTTTTCTAATTTTCTTCTTTTTATTATCTTCAATTCTTCGCCCGGTGGGTCGATTATAGGTTAGCAATATTTTTCCTCCAAAGCGTTGCTTTGAAAAATTATATCGCAGAACTACTTCTTATATTGCCTGTGTGATCTGGGGTAGAAAGTTGAAACTTGGATCATAAATATTTACGACAGCTGACGAATTCAATAAGGTGGCGAACAGTTGCATTATTTTATGTCCATTTTGACTTCGAAGTATGCTGCAAGAAGCTGAAAATTTTCACAGGTTAGCTCAATTTCTAAATCTACGTGATGTCAACGTAAACCACTAAAGTTTGTCCGAAAAATAATAAAGTTGCGCCCCTAGTGTTACATATTATTTTTCCAGTTACAGTTAGACTAGAGTTTCGCAGTTATTGCGGAACTGGAATTTAAAAAACAATTTTAAATTCTAAGATTATGTACTCTCACGTTTCAGGCATAGTAAAAAATGCACCAAAAAAGCCCGTCTGACCGCCGTACAAAACGTGTTTTGACGCGTAATAACGGAAGAATTTTTGCAGTGTATCACCTTTTTTTGTTGTGGTTGTGTAAGGGTAGGTATTAGAGATGTGTCGTTCAGGAGTAGACTCTAGTTCCATTGGACACGTGACAAAAACCTACTGGCAAAAGAAATGAAGTACGGAACTACTTCACGGAATTGTGCAGACTTTTTTTTTAGGTTATCATGTTCTAGATTGGAACGAGGGAATGAACAGTTCCGGAACTCAAGTGAGTGACTCGGAGTAAATTAATTCACTGAAAAGAACTTCTTTGCCCATTTCTAGTAGGAATTGAAAAATTTTCACTTTTAGGATAAGAATGCTTCCAGTCCTTACGAATGGTCGGTAAAAAGGAAGTGCACATATTTTTACGAATTCTGTCACATCCCTTGTAGTTTATGAGTCCTAGTTTCTGAGTCCTATTCAGGACTGAGTCAAAAGTCACAAAGTAAGTCTAGAGTCACAATTTTGTATGAATTTTGAATTAATTCTGACTTTCCACCTACTTTGTGACGTGTGACTGTGAATAGGCCTGATAGAGTAATTTTACTTTTGCGAGCTTTATAAATATATCGCCTCTCTGGAAATAGAAATAATAATTTTTTAGACAATGCTAGAGTATAAAGAATCTGAGGATGTAAAGAGACTGTATACTTTTTTACGAATTTCGACTTATCTCTTGAATCGAATGAGATATCGAATTAGTTTTTTCTTTCACAGAAATTGTATATAATCGCCTAAAAATGGATTATTTCATATCAACCTTAAGTAACCCGAACCCCTCTTCCACCTTATATCGCAGCCAATAGAAGAGAGACAGAACAGGGTCGTTGTTGTTGTTTTAGCGTAAGAGTGAGTGAGACGAAACAGGTTCGTTATGTAAATTTTTGTTGTTTTGCATGGAAGTGAATGCGACGACGTCCGCCATCAACTCAATCGCTGCTTGTCATATCCAGTATAAACACATGTTTTGACTCCGCCAACAAAAATCAAAATTTTTGAAGTGAAACTCCTTTAGCGGCGAGTAAAATTTCAAGGACGCGTCACGTTTAAGCACATTTCATTACACGATAGAGAAGAAAGATATTATGTAGAGACAAAACGATGAAACGAAACTCGATGAAACGATGAGACGACAAAGCGACGCTGCGAGAGAGTGGTATTCCCTTCTGACTACACTCATTGAATTTGAAATACTACTCCTATCTCTTCCCCCTCTTCACCAACCCCTTTTTAAACAACTGGTTTCCCTCACCCCTCTCTCACCCCTTACTTTTCTTCTTACACCCCTTTCTCCTAGCTTCAACCCTTCACCCCCACTGTATACTCCCCCACTGTATACCCCCCCACTGTGTACCCTTATCATTCTACCCCTAACCTTACATATTGGTTCCCCTCATCTAATTTCTCTATCCCCCCCACCCTCCTCTACCCCCTACCTCCTCCTAAATCACATTGAAAAACTCAGAAAATTTATTTCGAATACTACTCCTATCTCTTGCCCTTCTTCACCTATCCCTTTTTAAACAACTGATTTCCCTCACCCCTTACTTTTCTTCTTTCACCCCTTTCTGCTAACTTCAACCCTTCACCCCCCCCCCCCCCACTGTATACCCCTCCTGTGTACCCTTATCATTCTACCTTTCAACCTACATATTATTCTCCCTCATCTACTTTCTCTATCCCCCCACCCTCCTCTCTACCCGGTACCCCCTCCTAAAACACATTGAAAAACTCAGAAAATACAAATTTTGTATTATTGTATTTATTTTGAAATGCTCTCTCTCTCTGTCTCTCACATTAAATCTCTCTTATTCGTTTTCTTTATTTTTCAAGGAGTTTCACTTTTATCATGTGCACGGTGCTGCACACGCTGTTTTTTTTTTTGATTTCCATCATTCGGAAGCATTTGTCGTAAAGTGACAGCCGCCCGAAGTGGAGAGGTTAATAATTGATTGATTTACATTTAACCCCTTCATGCAAAATAAGCAACTCCTTCCAACTCAAAAAGTCGGAGAAGAATTCCCAATTTGGGTTCACTTTCGCAGCTTAATAACTGGAGGCAATATTGTCACACAGCTCAATGAGCTGGGAAAAAATTTGACGTAAAAGGTCTAACCAAGGATAACGAACCAGTGTAAATCTCACAGTTCTTCTATTCACTGACTCAATCCTGTTCAGTGTTGTGATTGGTGTAGTAAGGTGGACAAATCGAACACACAGTACGAAGTCTTTGTTATACGAAGGACATTAACCTTATACCATTCAAAGCCCAAACGGAGTTAGCCTTGTTGGTGATATTGTTACATGCATACCCTGGCAACCCAAACTACTTATCAATGGCAATGAATATGCCAGAGAAAACTACAACTCTTCAATATCCAATTAGAATAGCTTAGAAAGCACACATTTCTACACACGTCATCGAATGTGCTCGAAATCTCTCGAGTGCACGCTGTATTTAAGCAAAGCAGGGCTTGTCCACAATGATTAATTTTCCTACGAAAGTGAGACGATCAGTTTTAGCGACAGTGTAAAATAAAGAAAATGTCCCAAGGCTGCACTACACCACATCAATTTAGAATAGTCAAGGAAACAACGTAATTGTACTCGTTCAGTTGGGAGGAGAAAGGTAGAACTTAAGTGTAAGTAAGAAAAAGATTGTGAACTGTTTTACTGAAATCAGTGCGGATACAGTCAACCTGACTTCCTGAATTGTGAAAACTCCCTCAAGTTGGTAGTGGTAGATCTGCTCTTTTTGAACCCGTCTTGATATGGGCTTATAGGTAATCGACTTCTAGTAGACTGACATCACAATGCCGAATAATAATTTCGAGACAGTCGACAGAGAGATGGCATTTTGTGCTATACAATGTTTTTACTATTGGTGTTAAAAAACTTTGTTGTTCCACATTAAATCCGACTACCCCCTCATATACAGTCGAATAGGGTAAAAAAAACTTTTCTCTTCCACCATAATAGGATCTGATTTCACTTTGAGTATGAGATAAGCTCCTAGACACGACGTGCTTTCAGCATTTCAACCCCCAGCCCCAATATCAAACGACGAAATTGCTCTTATTCCCATTGTGTATTTTATTATTTTTTTATAAAAAAAAAAAAAATGGAAAAAAGATCCCTTAATTACGCATTACGGACTTAAAACTTGCTAACATGTGAATCGAAGCATTGCAACTCGGGCTTGATGCCGCATCGTACTACCCCTCAGGGAGTTCTACTCGCTTGTATATGCTCTGAATGAAAACGGCCTAAACTTGCGATTTTTTTTTTCCGAGCTATACCTACCGACTGCATAACGTACGTACTCTCCTGTACAAATAAAAGGACGTACGTCAGGGATGAAAATGTTTTATGTAACACAACCTCATAATAGAGTGGATCCGACGGTACTACTGTAGCGTTTCCGAACGACTTGAGATGGTTTCTTAACGTCGACGACCGCCATCACTTTTGATACCCAGTCATAGGCCATACGGGTAACAGCCAGGATACGGTAGGTTTATGCATATGAACCTACATCCCTACCCAGAAGGGAAGAAAAATGAAAAAAAAGGGAATATCCATATCTTATACTAAGTGCAGACATGCATACGCCCTCCCCCATAAATCTTCGCATATTATAGCGCGGGAGTTTATATGCCGTGTACCATAAAGTGCAGCTTTATGTATGCATACGAATGAATTGAGTTCTGGATGCAAATTTAAAGAGGGTTTTCCCTTCGGTTCCGTTTAGCAGTCAACCATTTTTCTACGTAACTAAAATCGCCCGGAATAGAGAAAGATGTCAAGTACGTTGATCTATGAAAACGCTCCATATCCCAGATACGAACTTTTTCGAACTACACGCTAACAGGTTTCGGTTGAACTAACCTCTTCGCGCGGGGGTGACGATGAGATCGAATCTTTAGAGTGGATTTTGTGCATTCAAAATCCAAATCAAAGTCGAAAAAAGCTATTTCAAGGATATCCTAGATCCTGGAGTTCTGTCTATGGGTTCTGTGTCTATTGATGGATGACAATTTGATTGATTCTTGTTTGAAGTTTGGTATATGTTTGAAACGCAAGGAAGCGCAAGGAAATTCGGGATGATTCTGTTGTTTTGATCGAGTATCGAGCTCGTTATTTTAAGTCAGCCTGACGTGGGAATAGTGTTCGTGTCGTGAATACGAAATTGGTTACCAATTGGGACTTTTTAGTTAGTTTTTAGTGAGTTCAGGTCAGGAACTCCTTTCTTCTATGACGCACTATGGTCACGTTCTCTGAATAAGGACTGAATCTTTGCATCCCTGGAGGTACTTTAGAATAGGTTTTTGTTATCAAATATGAAAGCTGGCTGCCATAAGTGCCATTCTTTTCAGCGTGTTTGCGTTGATTCGTCAACGTTACAAGATTCTACGAAGAAGGCAATTTCACATCAGAAAACCTATAGTAAAAACCAAAAAAATTAACTATTACATCTAGAGGTGAAATTTTATATGGTAATAGAGTCCTTCTTTAAGAATTGTGGTGTTAGAGGAGTCGTCAGGGAAGACTCAAACTGGCTGGATTGACTGTCGCACTTGTAGTCAATTGCAGATTGAAGATGATGGAGGACGGTCTAAAATTTCGATTCGTTGCGACTTCAGTGAGCCTATTGGGATTGTCCTTCATCATATCCCCCTCATCCTGGTTATATCAAAAAAATTGAATACGCTCTTGAGTAAGATAGACATGAGTTCCAATGGTGTTAGGAAGTAATGATCAATAAGTCTGAGTCTTCTGTATGGGAGTTCTCTGCGTTGGCATGAAACATGCTCTACAGTTTCATCTTCTTCTTTACACAATCCGCAAATATCTTTTGAAACCGGAACAAATCCTATGCAGATTCTTTTTAAATTCTTGCCATCGCTTCCTTATAATCCAATATACGAGGGGCGTTCGAAAAGTAACTTAAGTCGGCAAGAAAACACTTGATTTTTGGAAAAGTTTTTATTTATTTTTCAACATAGTCTCATTGTAAGTCAATACACTTTTCCCAACGATGCTCCAGCTTCTTTAACCCTTCCGTATAATACGTTTTTGATAACTCCTCAGAATGGGCCTCTGTGGCAGCGATAACCCATATCTTTTTCCTGCCAATGATTTTTTTAAATTCGGATACTAGAGAAAGTCGCAGGGGGCCAGGTTTGGAGAATAAGATGGATGCGGAAGCAACTCGTAGCGTAATTCAATAATTTTTATATCCATTGGAAAGTCAGCAAACGCGGCACCCATCTTGCCGATAGCTTTGACATACCCAAATGCTCATGTAGGATTGTCCAGACGCTGTTGGCTGAGATGCCCACAGCGTCTGCTATCTCGACCACCTTCAGTCGTCAATCGGCTAATACGATATCATGTACCTTATTGATCATTTCTTGATTTGTGGCCGTTTTTGGACGTCCAGGGCGGGGTTCGTCATCGATGCTAGTACGGTCACGTTTAAATTCGTTTACCCTGAAACTGATAGTTGGTAACGAAGGAGTAGATGTGCCATGAACTTCTTGCAAAATCTGCTGAATTTCGGTCGCTTTCTTCCCCGCCAAATAAAAATGTTTTATCACTGAACGAAATTCTTTTTTGTTTCATTTTAAAAAAAACACTAAACATGTCGTATTTAATCCACCACCAAAACAAAACTAAGCATCCAAAATGGCTAAAATTTTGACAGCACTCTTACAAAAGACTGAACGCCATCATACTTTTTTTGATATACGCGTGCTGTGTGTGTTTGACTGAAGTTACTTTTCGAACGCCCCTCGTAGTTCGCAGATTATAAAACAGTTTTCGATATCGCTATATAGAAAAATCCTCAGTGATACCATCAGTTGTAGAGGTGTTTCGGATTTAGGCATGATACACCCTCTGACGAGTCAATTCCATTTGATGGCGAAACAGCTCGTTCGAACCCAGTCCAACACAGTCTAAAGGCTGGTTTACATGACGAATGCAAAAATTTTTTACTGAGATTGTGGGGGAGAAGGATAATTTCTAACGACAAACTGATCAAGAGTGAAACGAACAGATATTATGTTCAGCAAAAAATATTGACGGTATTTCTGTCAATTTTGTTTTTTGCAGTTGTTGTTTTCTGCTCCATTGAAAATTCGATAAGCTAGCTCCTACACAATCTCAGTAAAAAATGTTTGCTTTCGTCATGTAAACCAACTTTTAGAAAAAACTGGAGTGAAGATTTTCCAACTGTCATGTCCTCAGAGACAGCGATTAATCAAGAGTCGGGGATATCGTTTTGGGGTCTCACGTCAGAAACTACACTGACGCCGGAAAACAACACAAACTTAAACAAATTTACTATGTGGTAGCTTCTCACCATGAAAAAATTCCATTCTTATAATTATTTCTATTTCATATTTTTTAAATATCCTATTGTTTTTAATTTATGTCTATAAATTTGTTTTGATTTTTTTTTTAATTGGTTTTTTTGTTTTTTTAAATTTTTTTTTTTAAATTTGATTTTTTAATTATTTTTTTTTTAAATTTGTTTTTCTTTTAAATTTAATTTTTTATTTTTTTTTCTTAAATTGCTTTACCTTTTTTTTAATTTGCTTTTTTTTCTTTTTTTTAAAAATTGCTTTTCTTTTTTTCTTATATTTGCTTTTTTTAAATTTTATTATTTTTGTTTTAAAAAAAAAAACATTTTATTTTATAAATTTTATTTTGTCTTTTTTTCAATAAATTAAACTTGTTTGGTTTAAAATTTTTTATTGTTTTTTACTTTTATTTTGTATTTTTTTGTAAAAATTTAATTTTGTTTAAATATTTTTTTTTTAAATTTTATTTTGTTTTAAATTTTATTTTGTTTTTGTTTTAAATGTTATTTATTTTTAAATTTAATTTTGTTTAAATGTTATTTGTTTTTTTTTTTGTTAAATTTATTTTATTTTTAAATTTCATTTTATTTTTAAATTTCATATTTTTATATATGATTATATTTTTATCATTTGATTATATTATTTATTTATATTATTTTTTTTTGTTATCTATATTATTTTTATTTTTTTTTATTATATTTTTTTGGTTATTTTTCTCTATATTAATTTTTTATTATGTTTTATTTCCATTTCTTCTTTTTCTTTTTTTTTCTCTTAATTTTTTTGTTTTAAAGCTTAGTATTTTGGGACGTGTTTCTGTGTTTAATAAATATAAAACAATTATTTTTTGTTTTGATAAATTCCACATTTTATTCGACGAATAGGAAAAGGAAGGAGGTTGTACCCTTCGGTGTTCTAGTTGGCCCATTGAAAATTAACTAACTACATTTTTCACCTGTAACCGTTACAATAAAAGAAAAATTTCAGCCTCTGAAAATTCGGGGAAGACGTACTATGATCTAAATAAGTACTCATATTATGGTAAAAAAATCTGTATTTGTTCTACAAATATCTTGTATGGGAGTTATCTGAAGAATTAGTATGATTTCGCGCGTTGAAAAAAATTCTTTTGTATTCTATTCTGAATAGCAAAATATTATCTTCCTGGGCAATCGCGTTCTTGTGTTTTCGCGCTCTTAAGCAAATTAAAAGTGGGTTTGTGGTTTTTGGTTAATGCTAAACAAAATTTATAAATTAACATACTTAAGTTTAACCAAGGCTCAAAAATATGCGCATTGTTAATAAAATGTTACTCGTTGAAGTTCACACCCGTTGGCTATGTATTTTTACTATCAAAACTTTGTATATTTTCTGGGTTATTTCATTACTTTTTTGAACTTTGTAATTTCCGCCATTTATGCAAAGTACAACAAATATGAGAAGGTATTATGATATTTCTCTGCTTCTGGCGATATATGAGGTTGTAGCACTAAAGTTCTCTTATTTTATTTGCTACCATTTCATCTCTATTTCCACTAAACTTTTTACTCTTCACCTGTAAACACCAGATAATTTCAGTAAACGTAACATAAACCACCCAAGCGTATTCACTATATTACCGACCGATGTTATCGTAATAGTCCGTCACTACCATCACAATAACAATGATAATAAAAATTACCCTAAATGTGAAGAAAAAAAGGGGCAGAGATCCTCTTATTTATGACACCTTAAAAAGAAATATTTGCCCACAAACGACTACCGGGGGTTGAGAAAATTTCCTAGCCGGCCGTAATGACTATAATGTGGGCCCGTCTATTAAATCACGATTATACTTTAATACGAGTACTACACGTCTTTAGATGTAGACAGTGAACGCCTCAAAACATTGCGCCGCGATGCGATGTAAGCGCACACTTCCTCTTGGCAAAAGATATATAAGTATCTTACAAAAATTGTCCCATAAAAATCTCCGATAAGGACTTAAAGTGCTATTATCCCCAGTTTTGGTAACACAAATTTGCGGTAAGTATAGCTGCGGCTTGTACTCAACCGCATACATTTTATCTACTGGCTACGTAATTATAATAAAAAAAAATGTAATTTTCACTAAACTGTAGGTTGTCGTAAAAATTGAGCTTCTTAACAATATTGTCCTGGTCGAAGCAGTAACCACAGGCATTGTGGAAGCCTATAGTGAGCTACTTTAGATGAAATTGTATTAGTAAAATTATAACCACCCAAGTGAAAGAACTCCTGTTGAGGAACTCATGCTGCCCTCTTAGTGTACTTTTTAATTACATCACTTACTTTTTTTTTAAATCAACATCAACCGTGATAAGTTCCGCTCGAAATTACATTCCTTGTTTAGACGTTTTTTCTCTTATTTTTCGTCCTTTATGTTATTAACTACATACTTTTACGTTGTATGCCATACATCACTACTTTTTGCCACTAGTCTCGTTTTAGCTACAAAATAACTGCCTAACTTATGGGCAGAAGTCCGGAACGCATTTAATGCTGGAATAACGTTCCTAAGAGCCTCCTGGTTATTCTTTAGTTTGTTAGTCGCATAGTAACCCACACCGCATCTCACCATTAAACGCACCAGTAACTCCTCTTACGCTAAAAACTCCTGATGCTTCTGAAATTAGCTTCTATGGTAGCTTCATCATGTAAAAAACTCCACTCTCATGATTAGCAAAAAGTTCTGGTGTTACACCAACTATTAACGCTTGGTATGATTCTGTATACTATACAACAACTTCAAAAGTTGAAGAGATTGTTAAGTTGTAGAAAACCGTAGCAACCTAAAGTAGAGATGGACCATGTAGTTCCTTTCAGTGAAGTACTTCACCCCGAGTCAGTCACTTTAAGGAACAAGTTCAGTGAAGTACTTCCATAGAACTGTTCGTGCCATTGTTCTTTCGTTTTCGTTCCATCGTTTCTTCGTTATCGTTCCATCGTTCGCTCTCGAACTAATTCGTTCGTCCGATCTTTTAGTTCATAGTTCATTAGTTGATGGGAGTTTAGTGATGAGGTCCAAGATAGCGCGAAAAAAAAGGTTAGTACGTCTAAAAGATAATGAGCAAAGAAAAAGGTCAGTACATCTAGATGAGAAAAAAATCATCTAGAAGATAATGAGCACAAAAAAAAACAAGTTATGTTCGTACACTCCACTCTGCTACTCTCTATTTTTCTTGAGTAGGTATATCGTTTTAAAAAATTTCTGTCACGTGTCCAATGGAACTGTAGTTCACCAAAAGGAGTGAGTTACTTCACTCACTCACTCGCTTCAATGAAGAGTTCTTTTGGAACAGTTCACTCGTGAACGACCCATCTCTAACCTAAAGTCATACAGCGGTGTGATTTTGGTCGTACAACAAATAAAATCGTCGTCAAATTGTTCGATATGGCAATTATGCGAGTCGCGACTAAGTCGGCAATTAATCCATTAGGCCTTAAGTACTAATATCTTAATTTAACATCCTCATTAAGATTCCAACAAGAATTAAAAAAAACTTGTCGAACGTGCGAAATAGCTGGAAAAATAAATAAATAAGTGTGTTAATGAGTTACTCTTATTGTAAGTGTTTTTTTTTTGCACTCTACAACACAATTATAATCAATATTTCTTAAGAGTTAGATGTTTGAAGATTACTCAGACTGATTTGTTCTCAAGGAAAGCAGCAACCCAACCCGATTCCTGGAAATTTGATAGCCAAATAACTTTATATTTATTAAGAGGAATCCGAACTTCTTACGATGAAAATATATCGTTAATATCTCATATTACTCACTCACTTATGAGACTGTTCGATGTCGTCCCACAATCTTTTTTTTTAATTTTAATTTGATCTCGTAGGAATAATTCGACGAAAAGTGAGAATCTCAGGTGTCTGACTCGGTTGATGTTTGTCTTTAGCACTTAAACGTTGAATTTGTGGTTTACTTATCTAGTGAAGTAAATTGACCGGTTTTTTTTAAGGGATTGAGTAACGTGATCAAAATTGTAAACAGGAAGTTAAATATTTTGACTGACTGACTAATTCTGTCGAAATAAGTTGGTGGAAAAGATTTAAACGTATCAAGGCTTTTGATAAATTCTTGTCAAAGGGGCCGCTTAACTCCACTACTCGTCCTGTTGACCACATTACTATTAATTTCAAGAAATGGCTTTGATTTTACTGTAAAGATTGTAACTAAACATACGAGGGTAGTCCCAAAAGGGAGGCTTGCCTCGGAGGCTCTGTGCAGCTTGACTGGGCTAATGCCGTTTGGTCCCGGTGATTTGAATGAAGAAATAGATCTTATAGCCCAACCGATCGTATCTCACCCTATGAGTCATTCCATTCCATTTGGTACAACCAAATTGGTTCAAGAAAAGTTCCTGTTATTCCCCAAAGTACTACCAGGGAAGTGAGTGGACATCATGAGCTCCTCAAACCACTCGTCACTCCTCTTTATGTAGCAAGGTGAACACGGCTCCTAAGAAGGTACTTTCCGAAGCCTGGACGCCACCTATTATACAGTCACCTGTTGAAGCGCAGAAGTTTTTCCATAACTCCCTTTTGAACTTCCTGAACTTTTATTTGATGACCCTGAGGCTGGCTTCACCTATTGAAGCGCAGAAGTTTTTCCACGACTCCCTTTTGAAATTCCTGATTTTTTATTTGATGACCCTAAGACTAGCTTTAATTTGTCCCAGTGGTCCATCTTCCCATCACGGTTTGCCCTATTAAAAAGTTTTCTAGAAGATTCGCTGAGTTCCCTTAGTTCGCTCTTCCACCAAGGTGGGGTAACTTTCTTTGGAAACGTAGAAAGTGGACAGGATTTCTCGAAGGCCGCTACAAGAAAGGTATTGAAAGTATAGATGGGTCGTTCATGAGTGAACTATTCCAAAAGAGCAGTTCATTGAAGTGAGTGAGTGAACTAAGTCACTCCTTGTGGTAGTTCGTTTCGCCACGTGATACAGCTTGAAAAGAACTACTTCCTTCGTGAGTGAGGACCTTTTTTTTTTTGGTATGTCGTCACATTGAATCCCAACTTCAAAAGAACTAGTTCCTTCGTGAGTGAAGGCTTTTTTTTTAGGTCCTCACATTCACTCTGAACTTCAAAAGAGCTAGTTCCTTCACCGGGTAAGTGATCTTCAAAAGGAACTGCAACTAGTTCATTTCAGTTAGTGAGTCGGAGTTCATTCACTCACTAAAAGGAACTGCTTTGCCAATCTCTAATTAAAAGTCCCCACAATTGCGTCAATCGCATCCATACTTTCTAGATCCGGCGGGGTCGTTGAGCTTACCGGGCGATGAAACTGCCTTCTTTCGTGCCGATTGTGCCCTGTTAGTCCATTGCTTTCACTGTTCCATCGTCTTAGGTGTGAAGTGATAAGACGTTTCGTCCATGGTTATGAATCGAATCGGCTTCATTGCCGTGAAAGATTGCCAAACACTCGATCGAAACATCCTCACGACTCTGTTTTGTGTCATTGTAAAAAAATGCGGGAACCATCTTGCTAACAGCTTTCTCATGTCCAAATTTTCAGTCAATATTTTATGTACAGCATATTTTGAAATGCCTATTATGTATGCTAGCTCGCACTCTTTCAAACAACGGTTATCCAATACAATTTTGTGGATTTTCTTCACTATTTCTGTCGCGGTCACCTCAATCGGTCGATCGTTGCTCGTCTTGACAGCTCCTAAGACCTCGTTTAACCCCCCCCCCCCCCCCCCAATATGTTATTGTTGTAAGCGAAGGACCAGGCGCGCCGAGAGTAGAATCTAGTTGGACTGAGACCTTTCGATGGAAAGTATCAATAGTATTGATTTTCTCTTCACGTGAGGGAACAGTTTCTACATTGTTCCCGGATACCATCAAGTGCGATCCATCTTTCTAGGCTCTCTGAGATTTTTTTTCAATCTGTTCATTTCAAAGGTAAAAATCTGTGGTCCGAAACACTCACACTGCCTGTCAGATCCGGATTTCTTAAGGAAGCCGTTCTCCTTATTTCAAAGCGATCAACATTTTGGACCACATTATTTTTTTGCAGTTCAATGAGACCAGATTAGGGTTTAAGGGTTCCCTGCACTTTCTTATTTCTCGGTTTAATTTTACACAGTCCGCAAACAATACACAGACTTACTACGATCTTCATTGACTGCCAGAACTAATTCCAACACCAATAAAAAGCAAATTAGTGGAACAAAGTGTAAAAATAAAATATGTGTTACTCATAATTTACATAAAGTCCAATTTGACATGCACCGTAGCAAAATGCGCAGATAGCTAAACATGAAAATGCAATTGATCTTGAGCGTTAATTGAAATGGACGATCAGTCCGCCAAGATGTAACCACAAGAAAAGATAACGCAATAATATTATTTAATATTTCATCAACAACGTTATGACTCAGTAGCGTTATGAAAGCAAGTCTAGAACAAGGAAAAAAAAAAATTGGTATAAAAGATCACCACATGATCAGCAGTATACAAAAGTTTGATATTCCCAAGAAGCATAATGTGCCATCGATCGATCTTATTGCAAATAAGCTATAAAAAGACAAGATACCCTCTAATGTCGATGACATCTGACCTCGTTTTTATAGACAATAATTTTTCGAAGCTATCGTCTACTTTACTGTTCTCATAAGCGAAGATCACGTTGTCTTACTTTAAAAGATCGAATTACTTGATAGCTTTTCTTAACTACACTTTATATATATAGTATATATGAATTTATAATGCCTACACGTTTCCTATGTTTCATTTTGTCTTTTTTACTTTTTTTTCCCAGACAATTCAACATGCCCGTTTCCATCGTTTACATGCGATAATGGGCAATGCATTCCAATGAGATGGAAATGTGATTCGAAATTCGATTGTGATGACAAATCTGATGAACCACCAGAGTGCTGTAAGTATTAACCGATTAAGTATGTTGTATTTTGATTGTATTAATTATTAATGTATCTTTTTTTCTGCTGTTTACATTTTACCAGCAATTGCAGCTCAATGCAATCAGGAACAATTTCAGTGCCATATTACACGAAAATGTATCCCGAATAGTTGGATATGTGATGGTGATTTCGACTGCGGATCATCGTACGATGACTCCGATGAAAGGAGGTGTAAGTATTTTAATGTTGAATTTTCCGGTTAGTCGTGCAATAAATAAATGGTTTTTTGGTTTCAATTACAGGCCCGAATTCAACACAATGTCTTCCATATCAAAGTGAATGTTCGAACGGCTACTGTTTAGATATAGCGAAATTTTGTGATGGTCATCCCGATTGTGATAGTGACGAACGATATTGTGGTTTGTAGTCCATTTAATTGATGAATTGATTCGAACTCTCTCCCTTAAAGAGTTTCTTTATGCATAGAACACAATAAGACACTTTGCAATAGTCTAAATTGCTCATATAAATGTACAATAACGTCGAAAGGACCAATGTGCTATTGTCCACCAGGGCAACAACCGAACGGAACTTTGTGCCAAGGTAAGGAAATAAATGCGATTTAAGATCGCGTCAAAGACAGGGTGTGTGTTCTTGTCCAGATATTTGTTTGGAACGATCCAATGAAGTGGTCTTTATCGACTTCTCGCTAATATCTTGACACTCACACCTCCTGCAAATAAATTGCTTGCATACGATTTAATTAACAAATTTTATAATATATCCTTGCAGACTTTAACGAATGCTCAGTACATGGAATCTGTGATCAAATTTGTACCAATAAGCCCGGATCTTACGCATGCTCATGCGCGACAGGATATAATTCCGTCAAAAATCGATGCATTGCCATAAATGGTAATTGTGTTTTTTTTTTTTATCTAACCAAAATGTTTGCACTTAAATCTATTTTCCCTTCAGTGCCAAAATCAGAGAATGCTTCTCTGATATTTTTTACAATCGATGATATTCGAAAGGTGTCCTTCAAAGGATTAAAAGAAATCAGCTATCATATGCCGGTAAATCACAAAGTAAGGTTGCCTGATAATTTTTGATTACAATAAAAAAATTCTAAACTATTCTCTTGACCACTATCCGCAGGAAATTTTAAACATAGAAATATCGCATCGAAACAGAACGGTTTGTGCTGTTTACACAAATTATTCATCGCGAATATTTCGTTGCCATCGTATCGATAGCTTAAACGATGAATGGGATATGCCATTGCCCGAAATTTTTCAGGGATTACTTTGTAATATACCGTACAGTTTTTTTTTTAATTTCAATTTAATAATAATAAATAATTTCCTAATGCGCACGTAGCAATCGAACAAATACGTTTGGATTGGATATCGGGAAATTGGTATTTCTTAAATAACGATCGCGGTCTGATTGCAATGTGTACAAGTGATATGAAATATTGTTCGATTTTACTGGAGAACGAATTGAATAAGCCGTCGTCGATTGCACTCGATCCGACAAAAGGGTAAGTTTTTTACGAAATTCGACTGTAGTTGAAATGTGAATTTGGTTTTTTTTTTTCTTCGGTTTATAGACTGATGTTTTTCACGGAATGGAGCCCGAGTTTAAGTCGTGCCGGTCTGGATGGATCTAATCGAACGGTCATCGTTTCGCATAAAATTTATTATCCGTTTGGATTGACATTGGATTTGGCAAACGAACATGTTTACTGGATCGACACTTATGTTGATTTTGTCGAACGTGTCGATTATAATGGAGAGAATCGTTGGTCTTTGAGGAAAACAGCAGATGTGAGTTTTTAGTTATAGCATTTTTTCCAATTATTCAAACAAATAAACATTTCTGTGACTTCGGTGGCATGTTAGTTTGTTATCGATGCTTTTACTTAAATATTTCAATAATACAGTATTATAGTCGATTAAAAAAAAAACATTTTTACGTTTCATGACTAGTGGACACAAAAAAGGCAAAAACTAATTTCAGTCCGTCTGTCCGCCGTAGCTCCCACTCACTTTGAAATATTAAATTCAAATTGTTTTCCCTTTTTGTTTGCCCTTTGAAGTAATCAAATTCTGAGAGGGCGGTGGTGTGAGGGGAGAAGGGGATGTGTTTTAAGCGGACAATTTTGAGTTCAAGATTTCTGCTAGGTGACTGAAACTTGGAATTTAAATAGAGCTACAATAGTAGACCCATTTGCAAAAAAAATTGCCGAAATGGTTCAAGGGGTGAAGGAGTGGGTGAAAAATAATGCGTTAGAAACTCCAAAAAGCCGAGATGGCGACATTCTAAACCCATATCTCCTAAACGGTGAATGACACGAAGTTAAAACTTAAAAAAAAAACATTTATTGATATACTAGGAGAATATCTCGAGGAAAATTTTTTAAGTTGGCGGAAGTGTACGGGGGGAGGGGGTGAAAAACCTTAGCTTACGATTTCTCACAAATCAATTGCGCTAGACAAATAAAATTTCGCTTTGTGTACAAAGGCTAACAAATTTTTTGCTATCTATAAAACAGCTTAAGCTACAGAGTTGAAACTTGGTATGTATATGTAAAACAGCTTGATAAAAGGTTACGATCAAGAAAATATTCAAATATCCATTGATGTTCAGAAGAGGGGAGAAACAAATGATCAGTGAAAATTGAATGCTTACATTTTAACGCTTTTCGTCAAATCTATTAGGTTTCCCCAAATATGGAATTCATTTTCATTTCACGTCTTCTTCGTATAAATATTTAGAAAGCATTTTCAGGATTTTTTAAATTTCAACGTCTACGGAGTAAAAGGGGTCGTATAGTTTTTCACGAATTCTGCCATGTGAAAAATTTCTCACCAAAAAGTCAAAATGAGGACGAATTAATGCCGTTTTCTCTCCACCAAATGAGAAAGCACCGTACTTGACTACGCATTTGGCAATCTTTCATTTCTCATTTGGTGAGAATACAGAGAGAAAAATGCATTAAATCGTCCTCATTTTGACTTTTTGGTGATAAATTTCTCACTCATAAGTTACAGAACTGAGCTACTGATATGGAATATCTTTTCACTTTCACAGACTTGCGTAATAATTGCCTAAAAAATTTTTTTAAGTTTTTTCCCTTTTCAGCCCTAAGATATAAAAAAGTTGAACACGTTTTCACGAATTTCATCATATCTTTTAGAAGTTATTAGAAATTTAATTGCTTTTTACTCCTTCCAGGATTTTTGGATTTTCAACTCCCAAGTGGGTGTAAGTAGGTCGTATATCTGATGATGCAGTGGTTGGCTCTTATTGTAATCACTTTGGAACAAAAACAATAACATTAACCGGATGATAACAATTGACGACGGGGCACATTTTTTTCATTAATATTCCTACGCTTGAATATAAATTGCTCGAAGCATCAAATATTTTTTTTATTCATTAAGTGTTATTTAGAACTCTAGCTTCAATGTTTCACAAAGGTATGGTAGGTAGGTAGATACGCGTGAAAACACGGACACAAAAATATCCGTTGTATTACCACAGGATCATTGAATCTGGTTCTACTCACTGGAACATTAAGATCTTGTAATGAAGCAATTCTCGCAATCTCCGTGGGTGCAAGGTCACTAAGACTGTTGAGGAAGCAAGCTCCAAGATGTCTTTCCTTCTTGCGAATAGAGGTGGACAGGTACAGAGAAGATGAAATACTGTTTCCTCTTCCTCCTCAGATCCAGGCAGGTTCTACAGAAAGTCGTTTAAAAAGAATCGTCATCGTTTAGCATGTCGGATTATAAGACAGTGTTTCGTCAGGACACTTACTGTGGTGCTGATTCTCTCCTTTTTGAACAAATTCAGCCTTGTACAGCGTTTCAGATCCAGCTTCGACCATATCTGTCAGCTCAGCGCGCCAAACCAGGACTTCTATAAAACTGTATAAATTCGATCAAAGAAATACTTGAACCTTCGAAGATTTCAATGCCCGTTTTGGACTATAGCGTAATAGAAGAGTAGGTTATCTTGAAACTGGAGCGACAGTGGCACTTCAGCAAATTTCTGAAAAGTATTTTCGAGTATGTGAACATAAACAGCGCGACAAACCCCTATTAGTTTTTCTCTGCCTTTAAACACGTATTATCATTTAGCAATGAAATTAGGTACTTAAGGCTCCATGTGCACGTTAAATGCGATTTTGATGATTTCTGACTGTTTTCTTACCAATACTTCACGTAAATGGCAACAAAAAAACAAAATAAAATTATACCAGTTTATTAGCTGGTATGTAAACTAGGTCGTGTATAGAGAAAAAATTCAAAACTGTATTTGGAAAAAAATGCTATTAGAACAACATCCCTTGAGCATTTTTTAAAATGCGTAAATCCGAGTTTTTTAAACGCATATTTCCTATTTCTTGAATAATTAACATGTCATTTTCATTAATCTAATGCTAGAAAAAATCTTAAAGAAGGTCCTGTATAGATCAAATTTTAAAAAAATTTCATTTTCGTTAATAATATATGAAGTCAAACTGAAGCAATTTTTCACGATTTTCAAGATTCATCAATGAAAAAATTATTGATTTTTAATAGTTATGCCTTTTAAATAATTTGAAAACCTATAACACTATTTTTTTCTTTAAAATCAAAATTAGTTTGCTGATAGACAGCGAACGATGTAGACGTATTGTCCACGCCAAATTACACGAACGAATTTCAATCGATTAAAATCCTTTCAAGAAAGAAAATTCAAACTGGGATAAAAAATTGTCGTACCGGACTCATGGGGCCATAAGCAAACTTCTGAAAAGTATTATCGAGTATGTGGACATGAACAGCGCAACAAACCCCTAATGGTTGCCTTTAAATACGTATTATCATTTTGCAATGAAATTAGGTAAAGAGACGAAATTTGGCTTGTTATAAGTTGAAAGAAAAATGTTGTGTCCTGAGAAGTACACCGCTGTGTAAAATTGTATTGACCTTTCCACGAGGGCGAAACATCGCTTAATGCCGAATGGAACATCTGTGTAACAACGAACTTAATACCGAAACAATACCTCAAAAATTATGGGTTTTCTGGTAGTTATGGAATTGAGTTGTGTACCTCTGGAACGTCTACCATACGCTTCAGAGTTCTAAAAAAGAACCATATTTTTTAATTGGTTCATTATCAACAAATGGTGAAAAGTTTCAAAAAAGTTGCTGACACGCACTAAAATATAATATTTTTGAGCATGGATACTTTTTCATAAACTCACCCTTTAGACATCGCAAACTTTACGATAAAATTCATTGAAAATTAAACAAATAACAAAATATTTTCCACCATTCAACATACAACTCCAGCAGTTCTAACAAGTTTAACCAATGAATTTCTGATGGTAAAACAATCTCAACTTTTATACTATGAAATTTTTTCGTACTTCAACTGGCTTCTATCACAAGTTTAAGTCATTTCCGCACTCTAAAACGAAATATTTATCGTTAAATTGTTAATTCGCTTTTTGTTTCCGACTAGTGTGGAACTTTTTCAAACTAGGTAAAGCAGAAAGGATATAAGTGAAGTGGAATGGAGGGCAGAGATTGTGTAGTTTAAACAGGAGAAAATCAAATTGCGAGGGTAATAATGAAATATTTATTAGATTAGTTCCTAAGGTTTTCGATGAGAAATTGGAATGAACAAAAAAAATGGTTAGTTCTCAAATACTAATTAAATAATAAAGCGATCTAGAGATAATAATTTTTTTCGATAACATAAAGCAGATGTTCTGGCGTAGAGGTTCTGAAAAATAAGTTAAATTCATAAAGCATAATCAAGCCATTATTTAACGAAAAATATGGGAGTGGACTGAATATTTATTCGCACTACAAAAAGCAAATATCTGAATAAGTTTCTACCGTAATCGTTATGAAAGTTACGCCACAAATCGAACATTATTTAAATCATTCGGAATGTTATCAAAATTGTGACTTATAGATATGATGAATACGATTATTGTAGGCGCGAGGAACTCTGGTTTGAACCAGGCTCTACTAATAAATAAAAATTGATAGAAATTATATGGCGCGACACCCTTGATGAGGCAATTTAGTGATTTGAAAACCACAAGTAATGCGTGCTCTGGATCGAACGATTCAGACTGAAAATATCTTCTTATTGTTCAGTTTTGTACATGCTAGAAAATTGGGTTTCATGACCAGTTTTGTAGCTTTGAATGTTTCAAACTAGGAATTTGAAATTTTGTACAAATTAGTTTTAGGAATCACAAATAAAATTTTAAATGGCTACAGGTAAAAGGACAAGTATGTTAAAAATCGAGTTAGTCTTTTTGCACCTATCATGTGAAAATCCTTCGAAATGGAAAATTTTACTTTTGGTAACTTGATGATATTGTAGTTTAGTTTCGAGTTTCAACCAAATGAGATTTCTAAATAAAGATACTCCTTTAATATAAATCGGAGTTCCGTATTTTGTATAGAACGGCTTATGC
The DNA here is from genome assembly GCA_949128065.1 of Beris chalybata. Taxonomy (NCBI): domain Eukaryota; kingdom Metazoa; phylum Arthropoda; class Insecta; order Diptera; family Stratiomyidae; genus Beris; species Beris chalybata. The sequence goes on from OX421897.1 coordinate 13,566,301, forward strand.
GAGAAAGTTGAAACTCAGTATCTATATATAAATCAACTAGAACAGTAAGTTTGATAAAAAAAAAAACACAAATATTCATTGGCGTTCAGAAGGAGGTCAATAAAAATTATTAGTGAAAATGAAATGAATATATTTGTATGATTTTCGTCATATCTATTAGGTCTTCTCAAATATTGAATTCATTTTATTCAATGGTTTCTTCTTATAAATACCTAGAAAGTGTTTGCAGGATTTCTCGAAATTTGGCCGCGAGGTGGTATAAAGGCAAAGGTGTATACGTTTTCACGAATTCCGTCATATCTCTTAGGACTTATAAGACATTGGATTAGTTTTCACTTCTGCGAACTTTCTTGATCAAAAAGTTCCCGGATTTTATTGAGAAAATTAAAAATACAAGTTTATTCATCTAAATCTATATTGTCCCCTTCAAAGTAATCCCCATCGACTGCAACATGCTTTTGCCAGCGCCTGATCCAATCCTCGAAACATTTTTATTATGTGGTTTTCGGTATGACCAGCAAAAATTCATGATGCCCTACACCGTTGTAATCCATGAAAACCGTGAGCATTGAATTCTTTTTTGACTGAAAACGACGTGGTTTTTTGGACCGCTCGTGCCACTGGTAAACGACCGTTTTCTTTAGAGAATCGTTGTCGAAACAATTTTCAACATTTCCAACGTTCGCGCACCATTAAATCCGTTTTTTACGCAAAATTTAATACAAGTTTGTTGTTGCAAATTTAAATCCATTTCTAAAATTGTAAAAGATCGCCAACACACACACAGATAGATGTACTCTTGGCTACGTAACTTTTGCAAATGTCAAGCTATGACGCTAAGATTTAGAGGGAATGTCAACATCAGATGTACCAACTTAACAAAAAAAAAAACAACTTAAATCGGAACAATAAAAGCGCCACACGGTGGTTATTCCGGGAACTTTTTAATCAAGGTAATATATCTAAAAACTCATTTCAGGATTTTTGGATATTCAAAAAATCCTACATCCTTGTGAGTTCTAATAAGATATCGAATTCATTTTTCCTTCATATGACTTCGTACATAATGGTCAAAACAAAACCTGTTGGTAGATTTTTTTTTAAATAATTCCACTGCACAGATTGCAGATCAGATTTCAACGAAAAAAATGAGAAGAAAAGAAGATCAAACCGAGAGTTCTAGCATTTCTAAAGAAGTGTGAGAGACCTCGTTTTAATCACCCTTACAACAGGTTTTAAATGATTCCTTGGGAGTTACAATGGAGATCAGTAGCTCAGTTCTGTAACTTTTCAGTGAGAAATTTCTCACCAAAAAGTCAAAATGAGGACGAATTAATGCAGTTTTCTTTCTGTATTCTCACCAAATGAGAAATGAAAGATTGCCAAATGCGTAGTCAAGTACGGTGCTTTCTCATTTGGTGGAGAGAAAACGGCATTAATTCGTCCTCATTTTGACTTTTTGGTGAGAAATTTTTCACTCATAAGTTACAGAACTGAGCTACTGATTTCAGAGGATATACTCTTGCAAAAAGGAGATCAAATGAAAGAGAAAACGAGGTCTAACCCCCTGAAGAGTTCTCTAGTATTAATCACTGGACATTTGCTAGTTGGGCGAGTACTCCAGAGCTAGTCCTATGATATGAGAGACCTCGTTTGAAGCACTCCTAGAAGTACTAGAATACTCCCTGAAATTTTAGCACTAGTAAACCTTAAGAATGCAAAAAAAAAGTCCGTTGGAGACGCCGCACTCAAAACTGTTTGAAGGAGCGTAGCTCTCAAACCCTTTGAGATATTAAGCTGCAATTTTTATGGTAGGTAGGATGGGAATAACCAGGCGATTATTTGGAACGTCCGTTATTCTTTAGGTTGTCAGTCCCATAATCACCCACACCGCATCTCAGAATTAAACACGTTTCGGACTTCAACCCATAAAATAATAAAGTTACGCCGAGACTGTTGGCCGACTGTTTTATACAGTACGCGCCTGTCGACACTAACGTAAGCCTGTTTGAAGTCCACAAAAATCTGATGCACGTCAACGTTAAATTCCCAGCACTTTTCCAAGCACCTGTCTAACTGAGAATATTTGGTCCGTCAATCGATCGTCCAGCTCTAAATCCGCCCTGGTATTAATTACCTTGTTAGCAAAGGGTTTAGTTCTCTTTTCTAGTATTTCCATCAAGATCTTATAAGTCCTCACTCTTTGCAGACCATTCCATCATAACGGCTTAAGCTATACTAAAATGGTTTGTCGCGTTTGTAAAGCACATACCAACGGTCAAAACTTGAAACATAAAATTTACCTGAGTTTAGATTGTCAGCCGCAAAAGATGCGTATACACTTGTATCATTATTTATAGCAGGACTAGGTATAATCAGTAGCTACACAGGATAGAATTTCTCAAGAATCAATTGTGCAGAAAGGATTTAAGAATAGAGCCATTTACTAGACCAAGTCGACTGAAGGACCGCTTACAGCACTGAAATTGTAAATACAACAATACGCCTGGATATCTTGAGTACGTCTGGATCTCTTGAGTACATCTTAGACTATCTTAAATACATTTCCTTTCAAAAATATAACGAGCTAGGATGGCACTAGACTTTGCTACATAGGCTTTTTTCACAGCGCTTGTAGGAGACTCATTGTTTAATCCAATTAAATTGACCACATTCATTTACTCTTTCAGACTCAATTACTCGTAAAATCCCTTCATTCGGTCGAAATATTTGAAAATACAATTTTCGTGGCATCCTGGACCAACAAAAGTATAACAGCGCTGGACAAATTTACACTAAAAGCAAATCGGATTGTTGCAAATGTACAGAAGGCTTTCGATGTCCGTGTCTTCCATAGACAAAAACAACCTGAAGGTAAATTTTTGTGGTGTTTGTTTTTATTTGTTAATTCTTGTCTCATGTATTTCTTGTTACTGAATGCTCTTCATGTTCACACAAATTTAGTTGCTCATCCATGTCGTGATCGTAATGGTGGCTGTAATCAAATCTGCATACCAATGTGGAAAAATAATGTAGCTATAGCGCAATGTCTTTGCTCGCCGGGATATCGTTTAAAGACCAAACAAGAATGTGTTCTCGTTCAGCACGAATCTTTTTTATTATATGTCCGAAAGGGAATAACACGGATTAAAGGAATCGCGATGTCAATGAATCAAACCTTACCGGGTGGTGGTAGTCAGGAAGCTATCGTTCCGATTTTCAATATAAGAGCTCCTGTTGTTTTTGATTTCAGTGTCAAGGATCAACTTATCTACTTCATGCAGAACGATATGTATGGCGAAAAAACCAGTCAACTGACTTGCCAAGTATTTTTGACTGATTTTTCGTAATTATTTTCAGAAAGACAAGAGAATTTATGATTTTTAGTCAGAAATTCGATGGAACTAATCGAAAATTGATACTGAAAAGTTTCGATACAGTCTTAGATCTGGCCTATGATTGGATATCGGAGCATATGTACTGGTCGGAACCGGGTTCGATTTATGTCGCCGATTTGAAGAATACAAGCATTGTGAAAACGTTCTACATAAATATGGATGTGAAGTAAGTATTTGTGTGATATGTTTTTGGGTAGTTTTACTGAGAGTGTTTATTCCGTAGGTCATTAGTGATCGATCCGCAACAAGGAATGCTTTATTTTGCATCCTGGACCGGACCTTATCACGGCGCATCGATTATGAGTGCCTGGATGGATGGAACTCATAAAGAAGTTCTAACGGATTCGACAAAGCAGCCTACAATTTGGCCGCTAAGTTTGACTATTGACTACACGCAGAAGAAATTGTACTGGTACGTTGAGAAAACTTTCAGTTACTTACTAAGTCTGTATAGAAAGGTTTCATGTATTTCTAAAATTTGAAAAAGAACGGTTGTTGAATTGGACTAGAAGTGAACAATTCGATTGAAAGTGGTTCCACCTTAGTTTAGAAGCTGTTAGTGATTCTTTTTTCAATCTCCACCTTTCTCCTTCGTTTAAAAATGAATTGACAATTTTTTCTCGGCTCTTGTATATGTACGAGAATAACATGAAAAATATTTTTTTTAAATCGACAGGTGCGACGTCAAAGAATACACAATCGAACGAATTGGTTTGGACGGGACTGATCGGGAGATCCTCTTTCCAAGCAAGTTGCACTATCCGTCATCAATTGCATACCACAATGAGTTCTTATTCTGGACGGATAGTATCGATGGAAACGTGATGCGATTCCATCTCTCGTCAAATTCATCAGCGCCGTATGTTTTTACAATCCTCACTTTCGTACAGAATGTATCACCTTCTTGTTTTGGTTTTCTTCTACAGAAAGACAACAATTCTGGCCGTTGAAAAGGATCAAGTATCCAACTTTAAAGTCTTTCATAATATGAGTCAAACGGGAACTAACGATTGTGTCAATTCGAAATGTCCAGGACTGTGTCTGTATACGCCACAAGGACCAGTTTGTAAATGTGCCAATGGATTTTCGTTGAATGGAAACGGAAGCAAGTGTATAGCGTACATAAATTACGAAGCTCCAACGAATTGCAGTAAGGGATTTGCGTGTCCGAAAACAAAGCAATGTATTGATATTAAAGATCTTTGCGATGGCGAGTTGGATTGTCCCGATGGCAGTGATGAAGATTTTTTGGAAAAGGGACCGTGTAATCCGAAGACTTGTAATACCGATAGTCATTTTATTTGTGACAACAAACGCTGTCTGCAACGGTAACGAATTGCAAATAATTCAGTTGTTCTATTTTATTAATTTACTGCTTGTTTTTTTTTTTAATACAGTACGCTTCTATGCACCAGTATGCCCTACTGCGAAGACGGAACCGATCAAAAGAACTGCGACGTAAGGACCTGCAATGACAACGAATTTCGCTGTACGAATAGCGGAAAGTGTATACCGCAATCGTGGGTTAATGATGGACAAGTTGACTGTGGTATGTATTGTGTACAGTAGGGGGAAACGTTAGTTGGAAGTATTCCCGGCATGTAATTAAGTTTCTACAGGTATGGCTGATGCCTCAGACGAAATACCAATCGCGTTGGCCAAGTGTCCGGAATTCGAATGCAACAACACCAATTGTTTGCCGTTTGTCAGCGTTTGTGACGGCTTGAATCAATGTGGGTGAGTATTTACGACAAGTGTAGTGTTGTTAAATGGTCCTTAATTTTTTCGAATAAATTTTGTTTAGTGATAACTCGGACGAACAGCACTGTGAAGTCTATTGCGGGCCGAATTCAAAATACTGCATACCAAGAGGGTGCTATAGCGACGAACATATCTGTGATGGTGTGAACGATTGTCTGGATTTTAGCGACGAAGCGAATTGCACGACGATTCCGAAAAGCGACAATGGCTACGAAGAAATATCACTGTTTTGTGGATATCACGAATTTACATGCACAAAAACTTTTGAATGTATTCCGAAGAATTTAGTTTGTAACGGTGTACCGGATTGTTACGATAAAACCGACGAAACGAATTGTACAAAAATCGATCAAATGCCTGTATTTAATGAGACTACTGTTTGCGAATATCCCGATCGACTGTGCATTATTACTAATAAATGCGTGACTGTTGATCAGCTGTGTGACGGTCGAGTAGATTGTCCGGATCAAACAGATGAAGGTTTTCGCTGTTCTGAAAAGGTTTGTGACCATTCGACGGAATGCTCGCATACCTGCCATAACGCACCTGAAGGCTATGCTTGTTCGTGTCCTCTTCACATGTTTCTTCAAGCCAACGGACATTGCAGTATGAAACATTCGTGCGAGCACTGGGATACTTGTTCGCAAATTTGCGAACCTAAGGGAAAATCGTACCAGTGCAAATGTCTGAAGGACTACACTCTGCAATTCGATCAGTTCTCGTGTAAGAGCAATAATCCCGATTCGCCGCACGTAATCTTTAGCAACCGACAGGAAATTCGGGGAGTTGATTTGAAAACGTCGGCTGTGAAGAATTTCTATGCCGATCTTCGGAACACGATCGCGTTAGATTTTCTCTTTCTGAACAACTCAGTTCAGATATTCTGGACCGATGTAATTGACGATAAAATCTATCGTGGCTTTTTGGTTGGCGAATCGTTGACAAACATCGAAGCGGTTGTTCAGTCGGGACTATCAACAGCCGAAGGACTTGCAGTCGACTGGATCGGCATGAATTTATACTGGATCGATAGTAATCTCGATCAGATTGAAGTTTCGCTAGTGAACGGTAGTTTTCGACGAACACTGGTCGCTGGCGAAATGGAAAGTCCACGTGCGATTGCGCTCGATCCACGTGAAGGTTTACTCTTTTGGACCGATTGGGATGAGAATTTCCCGCGTATAGAACGATGCTCGATGTCGGGCGATGATCGTAAAACGATCACGCAAGTAAATCAAATAAGCGGTGCATGGCCAAACGGACTAACTCTCGACTATACACAACATCGTGTTTATTGGGTCGATGCACGATCCGATTCGATACATACGACAAAGTACGACGGAAGCGAACATCATTTGGTTATTCGTGATCAGGATACGTTATCGCATCCGTTTGCAATTTCACTCTTCGAAAACTACGTTTATTGGACCGATTGGCGAACGAATTCCGTGATACGAGCGAATAAATGGAACGGAACGGATATTCAAGTGATTCAGAGGACGCTGACGCAACCGTTTGGTATTCAAGTGTTACACTCGAGCCGACAGCCGCGTGATGTTGATAATCCATGTGGAAAAAATAATGGAGGTTGCTCGCATTTATGCCTGTTGAGTATCAATAAAACGTATAAATGTGCCTGTCCGCATGTAATGCGATTAGATTTGAAAGATCAAAGGACTTGCGTTCCCAACGAGCAAGTACTTTTGTTCATAATGGGCAGCGAAATTCGGGGTATTGATCTGATGCAACCGAATCATCATACTATTCCAACAATTAGTCATTCGCCGCAGGTAGGTGACAAATGGACTTTGCAAATTCGTAAATTAATTCCGGGCTTTTTTTCTGCTGTTAGGTTTTGGAACCTCAACGTATCGACTATACGGTAAACGACAGTCGGCTGTACTGGTCCGATACGCAATTGAATGAAATCAAAACGGCTGGACTATCTAATGGTTTAATTGCTACTATCCTCAATACAGACATACAAAATCCTTATGTAAGTTTAATTTAAAGTCGTTGTGTCATGACCTTAACGATGTTTGTGATTTTCATTATACAGGGCTTTGCAGTCGATTGGATTTCGAAGAATATGTTTGTCTCATCCGGTAAACAAAAGTGTCGGATAATTGCCTGTAATTTGAAGGGAGAGTATTTGACGGAAATTCACACTAATTTGGATGTTGTCAAGAGTATTGCGCTGGACCCGGCAAAGTAAGTAATTTTCACAAATTTTTTGTTTGTTAAACTTGTGTGTTCTAGTTGAAGCTCACATTCGCGCTGTGAACTTAGTTTCCACGTTTTAAATTATTTATGATGACAAAGGAACTACGAGCGTGACTCACTGTAAACTAATTCCTTGTGTGATGCCCTAAACAAAAACAAAAGAAAAGTCCTCGGTGTGGAATGATACTAGGAGCGGGAAGCACTGCGAACTAGTTCGTTCATTTCACTTATGAGAACGCTCTTCCGAACTAGTTCATTCTCGAACTACTCAAGCCTACCTGTTACGCCTAAAAACGACCCGAAAAAGTAGTAGAAAAATTTAGCTTTCGTATCTCTACACGAAAAAACTCTATCTCTTGTGACAAATTTGTGTTGGTTTTTTCTCTTGGAAGATGATAAACTTAATAGAAATTCATCTTAGGCCCGGTATTTCAATGTAGAGTTAACTTGTAAGTTAATCAAAACCACTCGAGTAAACTTTATATGGAAATATCAGACCTACAAGTTTACTCTACATTGAAATACCGGGCCTTAGTTATTTTTGCCAAATGTTAGCTACATTGACAATCTTCACAGAAGGACTTTACCTTCGAATATGACATGGTGCTTCAGAGATATAATAAAAGTTGCAATTGGTCAAAACTTTATTATAAATTTTACTGAAAAGGTTGCCACATCGACTCTCAGATTTAGATCCTTGCAACTTCTTCTTATTTTCGAACACCATAGAATGGTTCGGAGGTAAAAAAAACCATCGTGTTATTGAAGAGTGTCTTCAATGACACAAATGTTAAATTTCTAGTTTTAGAAATCATATCCTTAAAATACGAGTTAATATGTCTCACGAACGACTTGTTAGTTACGTTATAAATTTAAAGTGGACTTTATTAAGGTGTACCTGAGAACCGAAATATTTTCTTTTACGACCAAGGGAATGAAACAAGAGATTGCGCGGAGTGAAAAAATAGGCAAGTTTTAAGATACTAACCTTGAATTTTTATTATTGATACTGATCAGGGATTGAAAGAAATATTAGGTTCTTGCAGATGAAATGCCGTTTTTGGCAGTGCAATTTCAAACAACTGTAAATTTTATAAAACTTAATTTTATTAATCAAAATGTTCACCAGCACATACAATACACTTCTCCCAATGAAACACAAGTGCATTTATGCCAGTTTTATAGAAGTTCCAACTTTTTAGAGCGAAGAAAGTACTCGAAGGCACTTTTGATGGCTTCATTATCGAATTGTTTGTTCGCCAAAAAATGATACAAATGTTTAAAAAAGTAGCAGTCGGTTGACAAAACGTTTGGTGAGTATGGTGGAAGAGTGCAACTCGTTTAATTTTTGGACCGTTGTTCTTTAAACATGAGGGCGTGCGTTGTCCTGAAAACATTATAACTCCATCTCTGTTGACTTATCTAGCCCGTTGAACACGCAAGTTCTGATGCATTTCATCGAGCTGGGCACAATACTTCTCTGCATTAATGGTTTTTTCGAACGATTCTGCGAAACGAATACAACTTCGTTTGTTTATCGTGTCAGTTCAAAATGCTCGGTTGATGTTTTCCGTTGCCTTCGTTGCGCTGTGGCCAAGTTTAAATTCATAAAGGAAAATCACCCGTTTTTGACTCGAATCCAATTTTTTTTCTATCCGATCTTAATGAAGTATATAACTGAAATGACTCCATGAGTAAATGTAGGAGTATTTATACTTCAACACCCAATACAACTTGTGCCAACAGTCTACAGTTTGAGACATGCAAATCGCATCTGACTTCACTTAAATATAGAAAAACGACATTTCATCTGCAACGACCTAATATTAACGACTAGTTTATTGAAAGAAAAATAATGTTATTGGGTCATTCCATCAAAAATCGCAAAAGTTTTGATCTTACCTTCGCCGATTCTTTTGAAAAATTTTTTGCTTGAAGAAGTAGTGAAAAAAAAAATATAAATTCAATTTTTTTTTCTACCTCAATTTTTTTGTTTGTTATAGTATGTTAAAGATTTCGCAAAAATGGTGTCCAAGTCCCCTTTGAAAATTCATATCTCTGTTAGTTTTTATCATAGATTAATAAAATGTTGTTTTTCCTCCGCCGAATGTTGTTTTTCCTTTGCTCTTATTTATTTAAATATTTTCTTAGGGCTGTGTTTCAAAATCAAATTTATTTTTATATTTACAGCGGCAAAATGTATTGGTCGCACGCAGATGAAGACGCTAAAATTTATCGAATCGAAATGAGTTCATTGGATGGATCGGCTCGCAAGGAACTTCTTCTCGGGAATAAATCGGCCCAAAGTCTGACAATCGATTTCGACTCGCATCGGCTGTACTTTGTGTACTATAACTCTGGAATCATTTCGTATTTAGATATGAAAACCAATCAGGTACGAACAGCATATCGCCTTAAGGATAATATTTTCTAATTTTTCCTCCTCCCAATTTCAAGGTTCACGAAGTGTTGTCATCGAGCGATGTAATGTCGATCACAAGTGTAACCGTTTACAATAACACGCTATACTTTCCCGAAAATATTCAAAGTGTAATCATGAGCTGCGACAAAACACACTGCAATAATATGAGCATTTTGCGGAAAAATACAAGTAAGTTAAGTTAGTGAAGAAACGTGCAGTTAGTTTTGATCAATCGATGAAATTTTTCAGATAGTGTTCAAGCAACGAAAATGTATTTCTTGGCCGCGCAACAAGGAACCAATACTTGTCTCAAGGATCGCGGTGGTTGTCAGCACTTGTGTTTGGCCGTTTCTAGTGTCGGTCATGTTTGCAAATGCGCAATTGGCTATACTCAAGATCCGGGAAATCCTTCACGTTGTATTGGCAAACCTGAGTTTATTTTGTATTCGATTTCGCACGAACTGAAAGGAGTTGATTTGTATTCGGAAGGTGTTCCGATCGAGCACTATGAGGAGAATAAGGTAAGTTTGATTTAGTGTTGAATATTCGATTGATTTCATTTGGTTCTTAACGTTCATACAGGCCTTGGGACCGATCTCGAAAATATCATTGGCATCGAATATCGACTACGATGCCGTACAAGATTTCTTATATTGGGCCGACAGTGAAATGGCAACGATTTCTCGAATTCGACGTGATGGAACCGATCGTCAGGTCATACTACAGCATGGCGATCAGCTCGATTCGAAAAATGCTGACTGGCTGGGCGGAATTGCAGTCGATTGGGTCGCTGGAAATATTTACTGGAGTGATCAGAAACGAAATTATATCGAAGTGTCGCGATTGAACGGATCGTATCGATATGTTGTGCTTTCGAATGTCGAGAAGCCAACGGCACTGGCTGTCGATCCGATAGCCGGTCTACTGTTCTATGTGGGCGAAGGAATCATCGGACGAACCGGACTGGACGGAAGCCAGGCTTTCATACTGGTGAATCAGACGAAATCGGTTAGTAATTTGGTGCTGGATATCGACAATCAAGTGGTTTATTGGTGCGAGACAAGTCGCGATATTATTATGCGAGCCGACTACGACGGAAACAGTAAAATTGTTATGCTCAATCATAGTCTTGACAATCCGGTTGCATTGGGTCTGATCGATAAGCACATGTACTGGGCGGATACGACACATCTAAAAGGCAGCATTAAAGTCGCACCGCTACACAATTTATCCGATTTCACGACGATCGTAAAGAGCGAAGGGAACTCGTTGAAAGACTTGAAAATATTCTCGAGGCGTATTCAAAAGGGAACGAATAAATGTGCCGATAAAAATGGCGGCTGCGAGGAGTTGTGCCTGTTTAACGGAACACATCCGATTTGTGCGTGCTCACATGGAAAAGTTTCCGCGAACGGTCGTTCGTGTGAAGATTACGATGTATTTTTGATTTATTCGCGCGGTACTTCAATCGATAGCGTACACATGAGCGATCATTCGAACATGAATCGACCGATTGATCGTATCCAAAATTCAAGTTATATGCGAAATACGATCGGATTGAGCTATGACTACGAGAACAGTCGAATATTTTACTCGGATATTCATTTGAGCTCGATTATTTCGGTGTATTTCAACGGTACGAATCTAACAACGATCGTTAATAATCAAGCAACGGTTGAAGGTATCACATTCGATTCGGTGCATAAGCATTTGTTTTGGACGTCTAATAACGACGCGGCTATTCGCTCGTTAGATATGCGAATAGTCGGCAGTAATGTTGAGAATAATACGGCAAAAGTGATCCAAGTTCTCAAGCTTAACTCGTTGGATAAGCCGCGAGGAATTGCTGTTGAGCCGTGCCTTTCGATGATTTACTGGACGAATTGGAACGTTCAGGCGGCCTCGATTCAACGTGCCTATGTATCCGGCTACGGTTTGGAAAGCATTATTAAAACTGATATACGAATGCCGAATGCACTTACGCTAGACTATCAAGAACGGAAATTGTACTGGGCCGATGCTCGCTTAGATAAAATTGAACGAGCCGATTTGGATGGATCGCATCGCGTCGTTTTGGCACATTCGACGCCTAAACATCCGTTTGCAATGGCTGTCTACGGCGATCTGTTGTTCTGGACCGACTGGGTACTGCATGCGGTTATTCGTGCAAATAAGTATTCGGGAGCTGATGTTGTTTTCCTTCGGAAGGATGTCGGCCGTCCGATGGGAATAGCAGCCGTACAAAATATTACTCAAAATTGCGATGCAAATCGTTGTAAGATTTTAAACGGTGGCTGCGAAGATATTTGTACGCTGGATAAGAACGGATCGGTTGTTTGCGAATGCACGCAGGGGATATTAGCACCGGACGGATATCGTTGTATTGCACAGTACAATGATAAGTGTCCGAAAGGTGCGTTCTTGTGTAATTCGGGCGAATGTATACCGTTCCAAATGACCTGCGATACTGTTTCGCATTGTATCGATGGATCGGACGAACGGAACAGTTTCTGTTCGGTACGAGAATGTCCCGATGGATTTTTCATGTGTACGAATCGTCGGTGTATCGTTGCGAACGAGACGTGTAATGGTGTGCATAATTGCAACGATGGATCGGATGAAGTCAATTGTACGTGTGCCGAGGACGAAATGAAGTGCGATAATGGTTTTTGTATTTCCAAGGATTCGAGGTGAGTTATCATTTCAAAATTTTTGAAAAATATTTGTTTTTAACATCGGATGAGGTGGCGCGACAGCCAAAGTCGGGCTCTGGCCTTCTGAAATCGTCGCCTCCAATCGTCTCGATCCAAAAATCGTGTCCTCCAGCTGCTAAGTTTTAAGATGGCTTCGCTATCTTCATCAACCGAGTCTGCCAATCGCTTGCGTGGTTTGCCTATTGGCCTGTTGTTGCCTGATGTGCTTTGCCCTTAAGACCACACTTTGGGATTCTTCTATCTTCCATCCGCTCTACATGGCCAGCCCACTGCAGTTTACATAGTTTTATGAACGTTCAAGCTTCTGGCTCCTTGAAGAGTTGATACAGCTCATGGTTGTATCTTATAGGCCAATCCGTTCCTTCCTTTACGAGTCCAACAATTACATTTTTTGATCATCATCATCATCAATGGCGGGACAGCCCTGGTCATCTGAAGCCGTCGCCACAAATAGTCTTGGTCCTCCACCTAAAAAATTTTGAGATGGCTTTGCTATCTTCCTTTTTTTTTTTTTTGATTACTGTCAAATCAGTTTTGGTCTCCTAAAAAATTGTTTTCTTCCACGAGATGTGCTGGCTCATATAAGTATCTTTATCTAAGGATAATTAATAGTTATTCGAGCAGTGATAGAAAGTTGGAGAGGGGAAATATTGTATGGGTGACCTTGTTTGCAAACTATAAAGTATATTGTTTAAGCTTATATTAATCGTACAATGTGTGTCACGCAGTTAAATTGTTGACTATTTTCCTCTGTCAAACGCAGGCAGATAGTGTAACCGTTAAATTTTTGTTTGCCACACTATTTCATTTGCTCTGTACAAGGTCCATTTTGACAGAAAAAATTTGACGGAATTTTTCGTCAAATTTCTTTAGCCAAATATTTGACACCATACAGTGGCATACAGTGTAATATGTACAACGTATAATAGAAAATTCATTACGACATTCGATCTTGATATACTGTTTTTATTGGTTTAAAAATTTTATTCTTCTGAAGATACATTAAATTTATTCAATGTGCGGTTAATCACTTGTAAACATTTTTAACCAGTTGGTCGCATAATTGTTGTTGTACAGACACATGGTATTTTCATAAGCCCAGGTACAGACATCAACGTTTTTCGTATTCGCAGTAAGACATTTGGCCAAATGTTCATCAGTGATCGGATTTCTATTCCCCTTTAATATCCCTTTTGCGTGTTTGATATTGTTAAAACCGTTGATATCATCCCATACGTTATTCCTAGTTGCTATACATCTAACGAAGCACCGAACATCCGGTTTATTTGGACATTCGCCAATCAGGATCTTTACGATATTCGCCGCAGTTACTTTTTCTGATTTGAAGCAATGATCACGATTTGCATGAATTTGGACGGGTGTCTCTGGAACCCATGTAGCAGTAACCTAAATAAAATTAAAAATTTTTAAATTTTCTTGATATTTTGCGGAAATTTTACTTACAACTGCAACAAGAACACAGAACACAATTAGAACTTTCATCTTGGAATTGCTGGTAGCAAATCTAACTGAAAGTGATATCAATTTGGTAATCCATTCTACTTTTATAGGTAAATAGCCGCGTACCACGACTACACTCGCTACGCTCACGGTGTTCTATTGCCCCTGTTACTCCCGTCTTTCCCGTTGATCCCGTTTCTCCGGTTGATCCATTGGTACTGTTCCTCCCGTTGCAACCGTTTCTCTCGTTGATCCATTGGTCCTGATTTTCTCCCGATGCTCCGATTTCTCCCGTTGCTTCTGTTACTCCATCCTCTATCCACAATCTTACATCCACCACCCTCCATCCTTCATCCTCCATCTCCTACCCTCTATCCGTCAACCACCATCCTCCATCCACCATCCCCCATCCTCCAACTTCCATACGCAGCGCTTCCGTTCTTTTGAAGATGTTGGGTCGACACGTGGATCGCCTCAAAGGATGTGGAGTTTTTTTCAACGCGGAGTTCGTCTGCTGCCAGAAAGATGGGAAATGGTTGTGGCTAGCGATGGACAATATTTTTAAAAAAAAAAATAATGCAACCAATTTCCCACAATAAAGGCTCAAAATTTGACACAAAAAAAACGCCGGGAACTTATTTGCACACCTAATAGAAGCGCAGTCCTTTTCTCAATTGGAACGTGGTCTATTTGATTGAAGATGTGACCTTCTAGTGATGGCCACCTTCGTTTGTGAATATCGCGATGAGGGAAGCCTGTAGAACTTACTATGATATTTTTACTGCTTGCAAAATCAATAAGGCCATTGTCGATGGTGTTGCTATGAAGACTGTGCCCTCCTGTTGTTCCTCTATGAGTCTCCTCCTTTCCGACTTTTGCATTAAAATTTTTTTAGGTAATTCGAGAGCAGTGGTATGAAAGTCGTCTTTAGTTATATCGTCCTTGTCTTCTGTTCTGTAGACGTTAAAAAGTTTAGTTCTTATTCGGATTGCACACAATCTTTCGCTTATTGTTTTGAAACTCGTGACCTGCTGCTTAAATTTTTTGTCACCGACAAAAGCGACTCCAAACTCTCTGATTCTCTACAGTTTTCCACTTGTAAAGATTGTGTGCGATCTCATGGCCATAATTTCGTTTCTTGGAGGGCAGTTATGTTGATGTTTTGTTATGCCACTTCTTCGAGGAATTCTTTCAAAGCTCCTGTCCTATATAGCGATTGAACATTCCAAGATTCAAAAGAGTAGTCCATTTTTTGTTTGCGGATTCGATACCGTTTAGTCAATCCTTTCAGAGGCTGTTCTTCAGGTTTTTGGACAGTGGTCTTGTTTCCGGTGATGCGTTGTCGGCGCCTCGCCCAACGCCCGACTTAGAGAGCCAGTCCTACTTATTCATTACACCCCGATAGAAAAATGGTGGAGTTTTCAGCTAACTATTACATGTTGGAGTTCTCCCAGCTATGCTGCGAGTCATACCTACTTCCTGAGACGCACTGGTGCTACTGATCATTCAGGTTAATTCCTCCTTTCTCAACCGGGCTTGGGACTGGCTATGGCGGAGTGTGTGTGTGGCTCTTTCATTTTCCCTATCTGATGCCGCCGAACAAACAGCATAATTAAATTTGGTTTTTTCTTGTTTGTCCTTCACAGATGTGATAATGTTCCGGACTGCTTAGATGCCTCCGACGAAATGCATTGTTCGCCTCGAGAATGTGATGCCGGCTTCTTCCATTGCGAGAGTACCACCGCTTGTTACATGGAATCTTGGAAATGTGACGGCGAAAACGATTGCTGGGACATGAGCGACGAAGCGAACTGTACGTCGATAACGAAATTAGCATGCGGCCCAGGACAATTTCGATGTGCCAATGGACATTGCATCAGTGCACGATGGCATTGTGATAGCGAAGATGATTGTCAAGACGGCGGTATCGGAAAACCATCGTCCGATGAAATCGATTGCGATGGCCGTTGCAAATCCAACGAATTCAGGTGTGATGATACGTGCATACCGACTACGTGGGAATGTGATGCATCGACCGATTGCCAGGACGGATCGGATGAAGGTGAACACTGCAGTTATCGCTACTGTTCGGAGAACATGTTCAAGTGTAATGTGTCGGGAAAATGTGTTCCACTGGCATGGATATGTGACGGTGACGATGACTGTAGCGATGGCGAAGACGAACACGCGTCGCAATGTTCAAGTACGGTAATTCGAGTTGGAAATTGTCCGCCACCATCGTTCCTTTGCTCAAGCGGCGATTGTATTGAGTCCATGTTCGTTTGCGACGGCGACCATGATTGTCCGGGAGGCGACGATGAATACGAAGATTGCGAATTATCGGGACTGGCGCATACTAATTGTACGGCGAATCAGTTTCGTTGTGCCAATTTGGAATGTATTTCGAAAAATGATACTTGCGATTCGGTTCTGAATTGTAAAGATGGTTCGGATGAGGATCCTGAATTGTGTAGAAACTCGACAAAATTGTGCATGCCACCGGAGTTCTTTAAGTGTTCGACGGGAGCATGTGTTCGAGCGAATCAATTATGCGACGGACGTAACGACTGTATGGACTACAGCGACGAAAAATATTGCGGAATTAATGAGTGCGAAGTTTCTCAGATTTGTGCACACAAGTGTGAGGATCGAGTTGTAGGATATGAATGCAGCTGTTTCCCTGGCTACGAAGTTAACACGACGAATAGGCACGCATGTCAGGACATCAACGAATGCGAAGTACAGAGACCGTGCAGTCAGAAGTGTATTAACACGGTCGGGTCGTACCATTGTTCTTGCTTGGACGGTTTCGAACTGAAGGGCAAGCACGTTTGCAAGGCGACTAGCGTCGAACAGACTTCGCTGATATTTTCGAATCGCTACTACATTCGACAGGTTAATATGTCCGGAAACGGGTCCATACTTATCCATCAGCTGTCGAATTCGGTTGCGCTAGACTTTGAATGGAAGACCCATTGCCTGTACTGGTCGGATGTATCGTCGGCCGTTAGTACAATCAAACGGCATTGCCAGAAAGACAACAAGACGGTTACGATTCATCAGGCCATGCTTAAGAATCCCGACGGTTTGGCTGTAGATTGGGTGGCTGGAAACTTGTACTGGTGCGATAAAGGACTGGATTCGATTGAAGTCTCGAAGCTCGATGGCCGATATAGAAAAGTGCTTATAGACAAGAACCTTAGAGAGCCTCGAGCAATTGTTGTCGATCCGTTTCGACGATATATCTACTGGTCGGACTGGGGTGATGCACCGTATATTGGCAAAGCCGGAATGGACGGATCGAATCAGAGAGTCATAATTCAAGACAATCTAGGCTGGCCGAATGCTTTGACCATTAGTTTCGAAACTGACGAACTATTTTGGGGTGATGCTCGCGAAGATTTCATCGCTGTAAGCGATTTGGATGGGAAAAATCAACGCATATTGCTCGGACGGCGAGACAATCCGTCTCTTAATCTACACCATATATTCGCTATAGCTGTTTGGGAGGATCGGATTTACTGGTCGGATTGGGAAACCAAATCGATTGAGTACTGTAACAAACATGACGGTAAAAACTGTTCGAAACTAACGACAACCATTCATCGACCAATGGACTTGCGTATCTATCATCCGTATCGACAAATGGAACCAAAATCACCGAGTCCATGTGCCGCGGCAAACTGTTCTACGCTGTGTGTTCTTTCGCCTGATCCGCCATTCTATAAATGCCTCTGTCCCGAAAATTTCATCCTTCAGCCGGACAATAAGTCGTGCTCGGCTAATTGCACGGCTCAACATTTTCAATGCGCCAGCACGTACAAATGTATTCCGTTCTTTTGGCGTTGCGATACTCAGGACGATTGCGGCGATGGTAGCGACGAACCGAAAACATGTCCGCAATTTGCATGCGAACCGGGACAATTTCAATGCAACAATAAGAAATGTGTTCATCCGTCGGAAATTTGCGATGGTAAAAATCAGTGTGGCGATAATTCCGATGAATTAGATTGCGAGCTATTTGTTTGCTTCGATAATCACTTTAAGTGCCCGAAAACGGCAAATTCGTCGTCGTTTTGTATCGATTCGGTGAAAAAATGTGACGGTATTAAGGATTGTCCGACAGCCGACGATGAAATGGACTGCAAGCCGGTGAACTGTTCGAGTAATAAGTTCCAATGTGCTTCCGGAAATTGTATACCGCATGTCTGGGTATGTGATGGCGATAACGATTGTCCGGATAAATCCGATGAACGGAATTGTGGCGCTAGAGTTTGCGATGCGACCGAATTCAAGTGAGTTTTATATTGTTTTATTTGAAAAAAATAAACGACACGACTACTTATAATTTCTTTCAGATGTAAATCGGGCCGCTGTATTCCGATGACATGGCGCTGCGATGGCGAAGAAGATTGCATTGATGGCGATGACGAGCCGATTTCCTGCAACATATCCAAATTTCATACTTGCGATCCGACGTATTTCATGTGAGTTGAACCTTTGTTTAATCTCTGGCGTGGTTTTGAACTTTTATTTTCAGGTGCAAGAACTTCAAATGTATACCGGGAAGATGGCGTTGTGACTACGATGATGACTGCGGTGATAAGAGCGATGAGACCGATTGTGTTATGAGGAATTGTTCCGAAAGTGAATTCAGGTTTGTTTCATTAGTTTAGCTTTTCTGGTGCGTAGAGCAATAACATCGCTCTTCTGCGACTCCGCGTTTTGGTCTTCTCAATGAAATGCATCGCTTTGTATAGACGTTACCGTTCTGTTAATCGGTCCGAGTTTTGAGGTCTCCTTATCGCAGTTTTCATTGCACCAATAGTATTATATATACCGACTGGCTAAGTCATTAGCGATTTGGGTAGTTTTCGGCCATGGGTACTACGGTAACGAATCGATAGTGTAACTCTTACTTTGGGATAGTGAGCTTCAGCCACACGTTAGCCACCTCAATCACGAATCGATTGCCTCTTAAGGCGGTTATCGGACAGGCGAAAGCTCCTGCGGGTTTCCACCTCACGTTGGGTCTCTTTTAATATCAGTTTTGTGATCCACATTAAGGCACCACAATAATACACAATTTACTCACGTAGTTGTAGTGTGTGAAGCATGTATGAAGAAAATATTGGGTCTGGGAAAAAAGTTCGTGGCGCTTCTCCCTATAGATGGCATCAATTGCAAATAACTCATAAAACACAGCTGTGAATCGCTGAGTATGGAAAGGTAATAGATCGAGTGTTACTCGGAGTGTATAAACATCGAAATTGGTGCAGTGGTTTTAAATTTGTGGGTTTTTGAAAATGAAGAAGAAAAGTATTGAAAAATTTATCTAAATTCTGCAATATTATCATGGCAAGGGGATGAACGCTGCGCAGACTTGTGAACAAATTTGTGCTGTGTATGGTGAAGGTACTTTATCAAAATCTGTTGCGCGGAAATGGTTCGCTCGCTTTCGTTCTGGTAATTTTGATGTGAAAGATAAGTCACGCCTTGGTCGTCCAATCACTGAAAAAGCTGATGTAATTCTGGAAAAAGTGGAGCAAAATATGCATATCTGCATTGTCAATATTGCTATGGAGCTAGGCATTGACCAGAAAACGATTTGGAACCATTTAAACAAAGCTGACTGCAATAAGAAGCTCGATGTATGGGTTCCTCGTGATTTGAGTTCGAAAAACATGAAGGACCGAATTAACATCTGCGATGCGCTGCTGAAACGCATTGAAATCGAGCCATTACTGAAACATGTCATAACCTTTGATGAAAAATGGATAACGTACGACAATCGAAAGCGTCAAAGATCGTGGATAAGGGATGGTGAACCGTTACAGGCGATGGCGAAGCCAGGATTGACGTCGAATAAGGTGGTACTATGTGTATGGTGGGTCCGGAAAGGAATCGTTCACCATGAGCTACGTCCAACTGGTCAGACGATTGATACACAAGTCTACTGTGATCAACTAGACAGATTACGCCAGGCAATTGAAAGAAAACGTCCCGAATTGAATAATAGGAAAGGTGTTGTCTTCCATCATGAGAACACCAGACCACACACTTTTTTGATGACCCGTCAAAAATTTCGAGAGCTTGGCTGGGAAGTTTTGATGCATTCACCGTATAGTCCAGACATAGTACCCTTAGATTATCACTTGTTCCAATCTCTGCAGATATCTCTGAATGGAATGAAGCTGCTTTCAAAAGAAGCCTGTGAAAACCACTCGAATCAGTTTTTCAACCAGAAACCACAGGAGTTATTCAGCGATGGTATCATGGCTCTACCCGAAAAATGGCTAAACATTGTCGATAATAATGGAGTATATTTGGTTTATATAAATTAGTTTTCACACTATTAAGGGGATTTCCATTGTCGTCGCAATTCTTCGTTTGCGTCACACTTTGATAATCCTTCAGCTTTTTTCTGTGTCGCAAAATTAAATTGCCATAACTTTTCTGTCAGACGCATAAAATGCGACGACAATGAAAATCCCTCTTAAGAAAACCAGTTGAATTTTACTGAAAAAAACGCCACGAACTTTTTTCCCAGACCCAATATTTTCACGATTTTCGTCATATCTATTAGGTCTTCCCAAATATCGTATTCTTTTTTATTCTACGGCTTTTTCATATAAATACCTAGAAAGTATTTTCAGGAGTTTTTGAAGTTCTACCTCTAAGGCCCGTTCCTACGATCGTCAGTAACGTTCTAACTAAAACTTTAACTGACAGATGCTCATACGAAACTCACAGTCAAAGTTCTGGTTAAATTTTAACTGAAGGTCGTAATAACGACCCTAAGAGGGTGCAAGGGGGTTGTATACTTTTTCGTCAATTCTGCAATATCCCCCAGGCCTAATAAGATATCGAATAAAGTTTTGCCCAGACCATTGGCAAATATTTGAGTTTACTATCAAATCTATCTCAAGTATTAAGAATTAGAGGACAATAGTATCATATGCACAAAATTGTCATTTTTATTTGCAATATTTTGAATTTTCTTTATCCGAAGATGTGCGACGGGAAAATGCATCAAATACAGCTACCGATGTGACGGTGAATTCCACTGTGACGATGGAAGTGACGAACTAGGCTGCAATATCACTTGCAAATCGGATGAATTTAAATGCAAATCGTTTAACACTTGCATCAACGAGTAAGTAACATTGGGGCTCATTTCTTTGGCTCGAATTAATTCCGAAACATTTTAGAAAATATAAATGCGATGGTGACGATGATTGTCCCGATGGATCGGATGAAGTCGAATGTACTTGTCCGTCCGATCACTTTTTATGCACGAACGGTAAATGTATTATGAATCGATGGCGCTGTGATGGTTGGTCTGATTGTTCCGATGGATCCGATGAAACGCTCGAAGTCTGCGAACATATTCCGTGTCATTTTAATGCGTACAAGTAAGTTTACTGTGCGATCCGTTTCAATATTGATTGTCGATTTTAATCGTTTCGATTCGTAGATGTCCGAATATGAAATGCATTCGTAAGTCGGCACTTTGCGATGGTGTCAACGATTGCGGCGATAATGCCGATGAGAGTCAAGCGGTTTGTGCTGCACTGCCAAAATGTCGTCACGATCAGTTCCAATGTGAGAACGACGGTTGTATTTCGTCTCTGCTACGATGCGACGGCGTATACAATTGCATCGATGGTTCGGACGAGGTGAATTGTCAGGCGCCGGTTTGTGGATTCGGAACATGCTCGCATATTTGTATCGAGAAGAAAGCTGGCCATTACAATTGCAAATGTGCCGCTGGCTACGAGAAGGGTAATCTAAAGAATGATACTTGCCTGGCAACGGGCAAAGATCAATTTTTATTGCTCGCATCGGAAGAAGAATTTCGTTTTCTGATTCCGCTCAAGTATGAGGGTACGTTGGTTATGGGTCATGTTCAAACGGGCAGTTTGAAAATCGACGTTTTCGATGTACTGCTAAGAACGAACGAAACTCTTTTGTTTTGGATCGATTCGCATCACAATAAGATTCATACGATGCAAATCAATTCGCTGAGCGAAGAAAAGTATGAAGTTCGATCGAAACGAAATCTCCAGAACTTGGCAGCGTTTGATGTAAGTTTTACTTTTTTGTTAATTTTTCGATCGGTTCAAAAACGGAGTATTCTTCTTGTGCAGATTCCCAATTTGGACGATCCGAAATCCTTGGCTGTCGATTGGGTAACGAAAAAATTGTACATCATCGATTCGCGACACAACAAGATCATAGCGACTGATATCGATGGTAAGACGTATGTTTCGCTGGTCTCGACCGGCATGCATCCAATGGATATCGTATTAGAGCCGGAATCAAGAGTTATGATATGGTCGACAATGGAGAATGGAATTCTAGTTGCGTCAATGGATGGTACGAATAAGAAGAGTCTGGTCGAAATGGATGTTGGCTGGCCGATAAGCATGTCTATTGATTATCCAACCGGTCGGTTATATTGGGCGGATTATCGCAAGGGAACTATCGAAACGTGTCTATTAAATGGAAAGGATCGACATGTCGTTAGACGTTTTCCGAATAATGGTGAGTTGACTTTTACGGAATTCGATATCAACTTTAATCCAATTTGTTTTGTTGCAGAAAAACCTCAAAAAATCGACGTCTTTGAAGACTCGCTCTACATCAAACTCTACGATCAAAGTATCATTAAAATGAATAAATTCGGCAACGACAACGGAACCTTCATCTTGAAAGGATATCGCTCGTCCGATATTGCCATCATTCATCCATTGAAACAAAACAAGAACAGTACGGAGGCTTTCAATCAAAATTAATTTTATTTCTAATTAAAAATTGTGCCCTTACAGTAACAAATCCATGCAACCGGAGTCCATGTCGCGAACAAAATGCCCTGTGTCTTCTCTCGTCGGACACAGTATCCGGTTATACTTGCACTTGTCCCAGCAATTTAATAATGATTGCAGTTGATGGGGTAAGTTTTTGTTTGTCACTTTCTTCAATGTTTGAATTTATTCGATTTTATCTTTAGAAATCGGAATGCAAAGAATACGACACAATGGCCGAACAATGCCCGCTTAAATGTAGTACCGGACGTTGTAAAATTGTTGATCATGTTGCAAAATGTATTTGTCCGCCGCAATTCGACGGCGAACTATGCGAGCACTACAGATGTTCGGGGTAAGATAATTTTCATAAAATTTCATTCTCCTTATAATTGAATGTGTTTTCCAGCTACTGCAAGAATCGTGGCTATTGCATTATTGAGAAGGTGAACGAAGACTCGAACATACACGAATCGCCACCGTTGAGATGTACTTGTCCGCCCGAATGGACCGGGCCCCAATGTGAAATTTCCGTACCAGATTGTCAGGTGATTTATTTTGAGCAACAAAAAAAAAACACAGATTAGATTTTAATTTTGTTTTTTTTATTGTTTTTAGAGTCGCTGCCATAACGGAGGATCTTGTCTAGTTTTACCATACGGCGAGCAGAATTGCGCTTGTCCACAAGGATTTGTTGGTGCTAAGTGCGAACATTGCGAACATTTGTATTGCGAAAATGGTGGAGTTTGTCGCGAAACTGGTACTGGTTCGATACAATGCGATTGTCCCGATGGGTAAGTGCAAAAGTTTTAAGTGAAATCCTTTGAAGTCATATGTTTGGGTTGTTAGAGAACTTTGATATTGGATATTGGGATATAGTCAAGGCACTAGGAGGCAGATGTAGTGTTGTTTTGTTTTTAAATCGATTTGCGGAAAAATTTCAAGTTGAAGTATACACAGATTTCTTATGATTAAACTTGTAAATAGTTTGAGCTGAGTAAGTCAGGACTTCAGCTTTGCTAGTTTATTATAAAATGGTAAATATTTATCGGTGAGAAAAAACCTTCGATTCGTCACTAAAAAACAGTAATAAAGCTTGTCTAAAAATTTGAGACCGATCGGTTTTGCCGTTTCCGAGAAATCTTGGCTACCGATACGTTTTGGATAAACACAGTTTTGAGAAAAACGCGTTCAAAGTTCCTAAAAGTCTTTCAAACGCTCCGAGACGTCTTTACTAATGTGAGTGTATGAAAATGGAGATGCTCATTAAAGTCTTGGCTTGCGCATTTTAGCTAAAAAAAAAAGTGAGATATAATTTCCGATTCCCGATCCCTCGCGACCTAGTTTCTTCTTTTAGTTCCCTATTTTGCGGAAGTTCAGTAATGAGGAGGACAGCGAAGTTTGGAACGACTGGTAGTTGTCATTGTGGTAGAATGGGATGACCAAAAAGAAAAGTGATCAATGATTAGAAACGAACTAGGAGCGGGACTGACTGCAAACTAGTTCGTTCATTTCAGTGCTGGGAACGCTTTTCTAACTAGTTCGTTCGCGAACTACACAAGCCGAGTCTTAACTGCCTAAAGTATGGCAATTGGATACTTTTCATCCAGTTTAAATATTGTTCTCTGTTATATTTCTTGGGGCAATAATATGCTTGAATTTTGAAGTTCACTTCGAGATTAGTAAAATGCGGTGTACTTCCTGGGCTGACTTGATAGTGGGGAGAAGCTATTACATGATTGTCCTGATTTGTAACTTTTAAATGCACAGCTCCTTCTAGCTACGATGTAATGTCGCTTTGTGTGGCGAAAGGACTTAAAGCATTCGGCTTTAGTTCAACCTTTCTTAAATGGATTGAGAGTTTTCTCTGCAAACGTTCAATACGAGTTGTATTAGACGAAATAACTTCATCCTCCTATCCAATTGATTCCGGTGTACCCCAGGGCTCAGTTCTATCTCTCACCCTATTTCTCATCTTTATTAACGACCTTCTGTCGTCAACTCTCAATCCAATCCATAGTTTTGCAGATGACAGTACATTAGACATTGGCCGCTATTCACAGTCGTCATAAAGTTGGCTTTAAGTTAAAGCTGACTTTAGTGTCATATTAATAATACGACACTAAAGTCAGCTATAACTCAAAGCCAACTTTATGACGACTGTGAATAGCGGCCAATGTCTTTAATTTCGACTCGGCTGCAGAGGCACGTCCGGCTTCGGTGGCCTTGCAACGCACTGAGTTATTCGGTTCATTGAACTCAGACCTCAATCTCATCTTGGACTGGGACAAAAAAAATAGAGTAAAGTTCAATGCCTCCAAAACACAGTCCTGTTGTCTATCCCTTAAACGTGATGTTCCGAAGTCGGTCTCAAGTATATCCTTTGGTGGCGTACAAATTTCTTCTTCTGATGACTTCAAATTACTTGGTGTAAAAATCAAGAACCACCTAAACTGGAGCCAGCACATCTATGATGTCGCAATTGATGCCTTGGAACTCTACGGAAGTGTAAGAAATACTATTCAGTGTCCGATTTAGCTA
Source organism: Beris chalybata (assembly GCA_949128065.1). NCBI lineage: Eukaryota > Metazoa > Arthropoda > Insecta > Diptera > Stratiomyidae > Beris > Beris chalybata. The sequence continues at coordinate 13,591,628 of OX421897.1, forward strand.
CAATCTACAATCCGGGCTGGGCCCCCTAAATCCCATTTAGCCTTGCTCAATCGTATTCCAAATCATGCGTTCCGACTAATTGGAGACGAAGCCGTTGCAGTTTCTATAGACTCCCTTGAGCATCACCGTAATGTCGGAGTACTCAGTATTTACTACCAATATTTTCATGGTAAATGTAATAAGGAACTAAAAGAACTTATTCCCCCACTCTTAGTCGCCCCCCGTAACACTCGCCAAGCTTCACGCGCCCACGAGTATACCGTTCAGCCCATTCGTGGAGAACAGTGAAATTTAGGCAGTCCTTTATCCCCCGAACAACAGTAATGTGGAACGCATTGCCAGCTGATCTCTTTCCTAATGAGTATGACCTTCAGCGGTTCAAGAACAACGTCCGCCGACGCTTTAGACACTTCCCTCCTGTTCCACCGCCCTAAATCCCCTACCATACCATTTTATCCCCAACCTATGTCGTTTTAGCTGTGCAATCGCATGAAAGGCTGACCCCCTAAATTATAACGATGGCCGTAAAAAAAAAGAAGGTGTTTGTGTCCAAACTTTTTTTTTGATGAAACTGTAGCCTTGCGACCGGTGTGAAAATTGCGAAAAGATTCGAGGACTCAGTTGACGCAGATTGCAAATCGGTTCTTAGATGTAGAAATTGGAGAACGCGGGCGCTGAACGGAAATGACTTCAGACAATGTATCCTTCAGGCCCTGGCCCGATTTGGGCTGTCGTTTCATTGATGATGAGGAAGGCACTTGAAATGGTAGGTAGGTATATATAGAGGCTCGTTGTTTGTCTGGTATACTACCGAGGCGTTTCAAGACTCCCAAGGCCATTTCTTCTCTTTGTAGAGCTGTTTTGAAGGGCGATGTGGCATAGAGATCGGTCACTGCCAGTCTCTAGAAGTCCGATTTTGTCGGTTCTTTTTTGGACATTAGCAGCTTCCTTTCCTCTGACAGTACCCGGTACGGTGGCCAAGGTATTGGTAGCTTGCCCCTTCATCCACATTCAGAGTGGTGGCGCTTGCGCTCCTTCTTGAGTGAGTCAAGACTAGGTCTGGTGTCCGAAGTCTTAGCCATGGCAACTGGACCGTGTTTAGTGGCTGTCGGCTCGTTGCCCCTTGTCGGAAAGTTTGAATTTGAGCCGAAACCCTCAGGTTTGGTTGCCGAAGTCCGCGCGGGTGAGTTGCTACGACCAGGTTCTGTGACCGCAGTTTTCGCAGATAATCCCATTGTGGTAGAGGAGAGGGATAAGCTTTCATCCATCTCTTCGACCGGTTATTAAAGAGATCCGGACTCTGGTTTTTTGTTTATGTTTTTTTTTGAATGGATAGTATTTCCACGAGTAGCGGAGAACGAAAGGTCCATCTGCACAAAGATCCACATTGTGCTGATAAAGCTGTTCAACCCGGACGTCACTGGGTTATCTGGATACTCCATTCGCGACTGGGCTATTTGTATAGGGCCCCCAGCCTGCTCGATTCTCGTCATGGGTTGTATAAGTCCTCGATATAGAAAAAGCCTTCGATTCGGTGTGGCATCAAGGCCTAATATACAAGCTAATTGATCTAAAATGTCCTACATATTTCATCAAGCTTATATCTTCCTTTCTATCATCGAGATTCTACCAAGTGAAATAAAAGTCACATCTTTCAAATAAACGTAGAATACCTGCAGGTGTGCCGCAAAGCTCATGTCTCAGTCCTATGCTATATAATTTGTTCACTTCTGACCTTCCTAAAATGGCTGACTGCGAAATCGCATCCTTTGCTGATGATACTGCCTCATACTCCAGCTCAACGGACCCCAGTATAATCATTTACCCGGATAAGTGGAGTGAAGTGATGTTAGAAGATAGATGGGAGGGGGAGGCTGACAATCTCTTGGTTTCGGGCAAGACCCTACTCAGCCCCAACACCAAGACAAGGTGGATAGTCGCGTCATTGTAATACGCTAGCCAAACACTCCATTAATCATGGGAAGAACATTACCAATGCTCCTAACCATACTACAGACCTATGTATGTTATGGACGAGATTCGAATTTCAATTTTTCTCCTTTTCCACAGTAACATTTTCTTTACTCTAATTTCAGTTTTATGGGCAAAAAATGTGAAGTAAGTGCCTGCGATGGTTTCTGCAGCGGTCACGGACATTGTACGATTGGTATAAGTGGACCGCAATGCGAATGCCATCCAGGCTATTGGGGAAAACAATGTGAAGCAGATTCGTGCAATGATTATTGCCTGAATAGCGGAAAGTGTGAAGCAGATTTACAAGGACTTGTGTGCCATTGCGTGGATCGATATACTGGTAAACGTTGCGAAATCGATCGATGTCAAACGGCTCATCCGCCAAGCTGTAAGTATTTGCGCCTATGCTTCATTATCCTATAGCTAATAGATTTTGTGACTTAGTCTGTGACGATATGCTGGTACCAACTCGAACGCCGTGTACAGGTATCGTTTGTCAGAACGGTGGAACATGCTATGTGGTCGGAACCATTGGAATTTGTAATTGTACAGCGCCATGGAATGGCTATTTGTGTGAAGTAAGACCAATTGAAATGACACTAACAGGGCAGGGCACACGATTATATTGAAATTTTCTTATTTCAGAAAAACGTCGGATTCAATACTGCATGTAACAGCTTTTGCGCAAACGGTGGAATTTGTACGCTAAATGATTTCCTCAAGCCCGATTGTATTTGTATTGGCGAATGGAAAGGAACGAATTGTAAGGATCCACCGTCATGCATTGGAGAGTGTGGCGTTTGTCATACCGAGAGCTCGATAAACGAGTGCTTGTAAGATTCTTTTTCACCGATTAGTTCAAGTTCTAGAAATCGTGTCTATGATTCGCGTTATTTCTTTTTACAGATGTGACGATGGCAAAATAAGTTCGTGTATTTCCGAAAGTACGGGAAGTTTGAGTGGTGGTAAAAAGAAGACTGCTCGAGTTCTGACTATTTTGGCTGTAGTCTTATCCGTATTGATCTTAATTATTTCGCTATTCGGTGGTGCTATCTTCTTTTTAAAGTATGTTAACGTTGCGTTGATGATTTTTGTTGAATAAATTTTCACAAGCCTTAAATTCTTTTACAGAAAACGACGAATGGGTCAACCATTCACACATGCTAGACTAACAGATAATGTGGAAATAACGAATCCTATGTATCTAGCGGATGTCGATGAACCGCCCGCTTTTGTTCATGAAGATGACAAGGTAAGACAGTTAGGTTTTTCAAATTTATTGCCATTTCTGTACGATTTTATTTCAAGGGTAATTTCGCGAATCCCGTCTACGAATCAATGTACGCTGGAAGTATACAAGATACGGAAATTGTAGGCAGCAGTAGTATAGCACCGGACGAAAGAAAGGGCTTATTGCAACATTCGCATGACGAACCAAACGCACAAGACGTTCTCTGATGATCGACCAAAGGTTGAGTTGACAATGTCCATCGTAGAACTATAGTTTATTCGTTTCGGATAGCAAAGGAAAAAGCTCCCAATTATCGAATTTAGTTATAAACTAAAGAACATAAGAGTATAACGTGTCTGAGATGACGAGAAAAAATCGTTCTTTTATTTTGAAATACCAAAACAAATTGTATATAGGTAAATTGGTAAACAATTTTTTTTTTATTATTTGTTATTATTTTATTTTTTATAATTATTTTAACGTAACTTGTAAATGGTTAAAAAAAAACGGAAAGGAATACTTTCGAATATTCCGTCGTGTAAGTGTCTTTCTCCTTCTGATATTCTTCCCAGTCTTGAAAACAAAAAGTAATGAGTAGATAAATTAGGATATAAGTTCAATCGGTGAGATTATATAGACATAAGGCTTATCCTTTTTGACCTTTTAATTTTTTTTTTTACAAATAAGATCCATAGTTCTACACGAGCTCTTTTTTTTAAAATGTGTATAACGTTCGAATACTTTTTACTGTATAATGTAAAAAAAAAAAACAAGAAATAAGATGTAATAAATGAAACTAACATTTTTATAGTTGAATAATTAATTTTAGGGAAATTAAAGAAAAAAGAAACAAAATATTGCGCACAGTAAGCAATAATAAAATGGCAACTAAATATGTAAGCAAACTTTAAAATTTATACTCAGTAGTTATGGAAAAAAAAGAACATGACAATGTAAATGAAGCAGCTTTCTTTTTTATACAAAAAAAAAATTAATTTAAATAAAACTATAAATGGAACTCATTAAATTTACTGATTTTTTTTAATTGTGTAATAATAAAAAAGTAAATCAGATGAAAATATATTTTTAATTCAACTTATTTCCTAAAATTACAAGAGTTACACAAGTGCGACGAAATGCAAGTGGCAGTATTGGGCGGTAGGTAAGGGCTACTGACCTTTAGTAGAGATTGTGGAAATTGTGGCTATTGGTAGCTAGCGTAATAGACGTTGATGAAAGCTCTTGGAAAATATAATCCACGAAAAACCTTAGAAAACTATTCACGACAAAGACGCGAAATAGGCGCAACGCGATAAGTCTGTAGCCCGGCTTGAGACTGTTGGTATTTACTTCCATGAGACCTTATACAGGTTAGATAGATAGATATATATATATATATATATATATATATATTTTCCAAATTATTAACATTTAGGGCTTAAGCTAACTTATAATTAAACAGTGCTCAGACTTTCGTCTCTTCATCAAATGATATTACATTATAGCACGTAGGCTGGTGTCTCTAATAATGATTGTGAATTTCTGAAAGAAAATGGAGCAAATCCTTTCTGCGAATAACTAAACTAACTTAAACTAACTTAAATCTACTTAACTAGTACATAAAAACTTAACGTAGAGGTTCTTGCTATGGTTGAAGCGAAGAGAGGATCAAAGGGCTTACCGCGGCTGTGCATCGAAGCAAGAAACGCTGCTTTAATGTTTGTACGGTATCGTAAACCAAAGCCATGTTCGCATTTTCGTGGTCCGAACAATTCACAGGTATGAAGGTGGAGATTGCTGATTATGGAAATATACAGTACTTTAGACCAAGGTATACAATTCTACGCAAAGTTCCCGTTTATTTTGTGAGTAACACCCGTTGTGAGCGACTCTATAGTAGGTTTGAAGATTCGCAAATGTGTACATACGCTGATAATGGTGATCCGTGCCAATACGATGGAGGCTGATTATTGATTCTAATGCTCGATCGGTCATTTGTAATCGGCATCATTAGTTACGAATATCGTTGCTCAACAAATCTTGGTGTAAATGTTCGAGTAACATCATATTTAGAGTGGATACAAAGTGTGATTCCAACTCCGTTATGTCGAAAAAATTAACTGCAGTGTCTTCAACCTGGGTAGCTGGGCACTGGGTAGTCTAAATTTGTATCAACATCAATCAAAAGTCGGATTTTATAGTGCCACTGCCTAAATTCAAGTAAAAACAAGACGAATGGCATCTTGACGCGTTATACGTACGTTTGAAACTTGGTGTCGTAAGCTAATATAATAAACGGCATTATCAATAAAATTTATTAATTTATTAATTAATATATCAATAAAATAAAATATAAGGTAATAAAAGTTGTTTAATTCAAAAGTGTAAGGTGTTCTATTTTAATACTCATCTTACAAATATTAGTTCCAATCGTTTACCCCAGCAAGGATGTCTTCCCAGTGTTTAAGTGCGTTCGAGGGAAACCCTTTTAGAGCTATAAAATTTATAAGAAAAAAAAATTGTAATTTAGGACTACTCCATATCTAAAAATCAGCCCACAATATTATGGCAACATTACTATCCAAGGGGAATCACTTTTCCAGGAAGTTAACTAACTTACAATTAAAGTGCAACAGTTGCATTTAATTGTTCCGCTTATTCGAGACCACAACCACAATTAGAAGAATAAAAAGTCTGCCAACAGTCTGGGCGCAACTTTATTATTTTTCCGGCAGAAGTTCGGAACGTGTTTAATTCGGGGATGCGGTGTATGTTACTATGTGACTGAAAACCTAACAAAAAGTTCGAGAAGCGGTTAGAATAGAATGTAACATATGAAGTATATAATTGGGTCATATTCCGGGATGCGGTCTAGAGGTTAAAAAAGACAAAACTTAAAAATAGGTGATTATTAAACAAGCCCGTGGAAGTGAAAAGATATTCGATATCTGATCAGACGTGAGAGATATGGTGGAATTTTTAAAAAAAGTATACAACCACTTTACACCCTTAGGGGTCGAATTTCAAAAAATCTTTCTAGGTATTCATATGAAGAATCCGTAGAATAAAAATGAATTCAATATTTGGAAAGACCTAGTAAATATGATGAAAATCGTGAAAATATATGCATTTTATTTTTACTGATCATTTTTTTTGCCAAACAGCCAGTAAATATTCGAATTTTTTTTATCATAATTTCTTTTTTAGTTGATTTACATATACGTAACTAGTTTCAACTTTCTAGCATAAACCGTTCAAAAGTTAGGAAAAACACCCCCTACCCTCGTACGAAAAAATTTAATTTTTCCAGCATGCCGCTACAATAGTTCTATCTAAATACCAAGTTTCAGCTTTCTATCATTATAGGTTCTTAAGATATAAACATCGGAACTTTTACCTTCTCACCCTTCCCCACCCTCATCCACAATTTTTACTTGCCATTAACGGTTTAGGAGATAGGGATTTTAGGAAGTGTGGGTCTCCACTTTTTTGCGTTTCGGACGCGTTATTTCCCCCTCCACTCCCACACCTCTTCACCCATATCATCAATTTTTTTGCAAATGAGTCCACTATCAAAGCTTTTTAGAAATTCCAAGTTTCAGCTTCCTACCATAAGCGGTTGCTGAGATCTAGAAACCAACATTTTTCGTCTAAAACGCTTCCCCCACCTTCCCCCTCACACCCTCACCCCTCAAAAAATTCTAACTTCAAGGGGTCTACCATGTCTATTCCAAAAAAAAAAATCAATTTAATAGCTCATAGGGTTTGGGAACTATAATTCCTCAAATGAGTTTGCGTACGGCGCACAGACGGACTGAAATTTTTTTTGCTTTTTTGGTGTTTATTAGTAATAAAACGTGTAAAAAAAAAATTTCGGGGTATCAAATTTTTTTTTTTAAAAAAAATCGATAACAATACTTTATTATTAAAATAATAAAGTAAAAATCTGCCGATGGTCTGGGCGAAACTTTAGTATTTTTCGGGTCAAAGTTCGGGAAGCAGTCAAAGTCGGCGTATATCATCAGTTGTTTCGAGATTATGGCTTGTTCTTAAAATAAAAACAGAACACAGTCACGATCGGCTGCAAGCTAATCGTATGCTCTATAGATCAGTGTTTCCCAACCTTTTATGTACCATGTCCCACCTAAGCCGTTCAAAAATTATTATGCCCCCTGTAACATATACATAATTTTTAATATTCAAAAATTAAACTCTTCAATGTAGAAACTTAAATTATTGGTTTTAGGAAGAAATTACAAGGAAATTATTGAGAAAACAACAAAACACTTCTATCACTCCTTTTATATTAAATAATGTTTTAACTGACTCATCATTTTGAATTTCTGCAAGTTTTGCTTGATACTGGATATTTGAAATATAAGAAAAATCGACTAACATTGGCTGCATCATCCAAGTTGGAAAACCAATATGTTTCAAATCAGAAAAATCTTTCACAGCTGACAGAATTTTCAGGTGATCGACAATAACAAGTATAGCAGTGTCAGTAACTTAATATTTTTGGAGCCAATGAACATTTTCAAACGTCCCTAAAGTTAGCGGACACTTTTTGGCGGAATCGATTGAATTCTTCGCCATCATTTATTGCTAATTTATTTCTAACTATTTACCAAAAGCTCAAATTTATTGCTACAGAATTGTGGTTTTTACGAGCTTTTCCGCTAAATGCAGATGAAGTCAGCGGGATTTTTTTTGGAAAAATTACTTAATCGCAAGTTGACTTGCATTACGGGTTAGTAATTTATTGCTAATTAATTACCAAAAGTTCAAATTTATTGCTCCAAAATTGTGTATCAATCAGATGTCGCTATGATATCTTTTAATAATCTTATTATCTCCTATTAGCGATAATTGGTAATTAATTAATTAGTTAATTAGTAATTAATTAATTAGCAATGACTAGTAAACTCGAACTTTGTTTTCACTCGAAACTAATTTGTACAAAATTCCGAATTCGTAGTGTAACGACTCATTTTCGTGCCGGGGTATGTTCAGCGGGTGCCAGGTTCGATACAAATATTTATTCTTTGGTTTGACTTCACTTTATTATATAATTGGTTTAAACATATTCATATTCACAATTCATCGTATACACTTCCAAGTTCATGTTGTTTTCTACACTGGCGTCTCGGCTCGCCGCCTCTCGTCTCGGCTCTCCGCCTCTCGTCTTGGCTTGTGTCTCGACTCGACGTGTCTCGTCTCGATTCGTTGTCTCGTTCGTCTGCGATGTCACGGTTTCCTCATCTTGTCTCGCTTTCGCTCTTCTGCTGTACTTGCCTTGACTTGGTCCTGCCCAACGTGATTCGATTTTGTGATCCACTCCCTGTCTTCGTCCTTCCCGGTCTTCCTCTCTCTGTGTAACCTTGGCACTCCCTGTCTTCGTCCTTCCCTGTCTCCATCCTTCCCTGTCTTCGTCGCTCTGTGACATCTGCTTGGTTTGCTACACTGCTTAGTTTGCTCCGTTGCTCGGATTAAGTCTAACTAATTTTTGTGTTATAAATTATGAAAAAGCCAGTCTTGCGTGCGGAGTAAGGGGTACTGTTTGAAAATCCAGAAGAATGAAAATTAATTCACAAATTCAGTAATGGTAATGTTCGTGTTATGACAGAATTTAAAAAATTAAACATTTTCCCTACACAAGCTCAAATTTGGAAAGACGATAGTTTTGTGGATGATTTAGATTTTTTTATTTAAAAATAAAAACTATATTTTTGCCCTGATAGTGTGATTTTTTTCAGATTGAAGACACTAGTTCAGGTTAAAGACACTGTAGTTAATTTTTCCGACATAGCGGAGTTGGAATCACACTTTGTATCCACGCTAAATATGATGTTACTCGAGTATTTATGCCTGGTATTGTTGCACAAGCTAGTCCCGAACTTATGATTCCGATTACAAATGACCGATCGAGCGTTAGAATCACTGGTCCGCCTGAATCGAATTGACACGCATCAACATTCGGAGCGTATGTACACATTTGCGAATCAACAAGATTATCATAGGATCTCTGACAGACAGTGTAGCTCACAACTTGCACGGAACCTTGGAGTAGAGTTGTAGACCTTGGTCCGCCGTACTCAATACTTCCCCAACCTGCAATTTCTACCTCCCTACCGGTGAATGGTGCGAACCTGATCAGAAGGTTCTTCGTTAACAAATCGATGAATTAATTGGTGAACTATAACTTACTCATAAAGGAAGGGGAGACATGCCGGTCCTATTGCTCGAGACCATTCGAACTCGCCTTGTATTTGCAGCAAGGCAATATCATTTATGTTGCCATTGTAGTTTGGGTGAATAGTGTATGAATTTACTCTAAAAAGTCGCGAATCCGGACCTTAAGAAATGTGAAATTGAACAGGGTTACTTGTTTTGTATCTTAAATCGACTCACTGGTTGCTGTAGTATTAATTATCCCAACTGCTATGCCCAGTTCGGAAGGATTGTCATATGACAACAAACAATGTGCAGCAGACATAACAAAACTGGAACTGACTACAAAGAAAAGATATTATAAACTAGTTCAAGACGTATAGTGAATTTTGATCAAGGCTTTACACCTTTGTTCCACATTGGAATTGATAGAGTCCACACTTTTTTTCTGCATCTGTTCAATTCCCAATATTTCCTTATTATACAATACTCACTTATAGTACTACCACAAAATATATTTGCTTGCGCGATATTCACAATTCCGGCCATAAACGGAAACTCGTCGATTTTTGCTGCAACACCACCTACAATTTTCGTATTGCTCGACCATCCACAATCGCATGGCTGTGGTCTCGAATAAACGTAACAATTAAATGCACCTGTTGCATTTTGAGTGTAAGTTAGGTACGCTATGGAAATTTCCTGGAAAAGAGATTCTCCTTGGATAGTACCGTTGCCACAATATTGGGGACTGTCTTCAAGATTTGGGTTGCTTTGGCTATCGACTATGAAAATGTCCGTGGTGCAGTGATCTGAATCCTGAATGAATAATTAAGAAAAAGGGAATCAAGCAAATTTTCCAAGTTCGTCTTAACTCTTACCTTGAAAATATTAAAAATACATTGGTAATTAATTCCGTAGCCCGGTGGCGTTGTTACCCTGATCCGGCAGGATGTTTCGTTACGATATTTAATCGGAGCGAATGGGGAACCGATATAGTTGAAAGAATTTGCCGGAAGACGATAGTAAAAATCGCAGCTTTCGAACCAAGCAATCGTTGGAGAAATCAAAACTAAAAATGCTGTTATCAGAAGTAGGCCTAAATGGGAAATAGGTTTCTTTGAAAAAATGTTCTGTTTCTAGAAGGTTTCCCTTCGAACGTACTTAAACGTTGGGAAGACATCCTTGTGCGATGATGGGGAAAACGATTGTAACTGATATTTGTAAATGGTTAGAATTAACAGAGAACATCTTACATTTTTCAATAATGAGACTTTTATTACTTTTATTACTATAATAAATTAATAAGTTTTATTGATAATGCAAATTGCATCCATTTATTGGCTTACGACACCAAGTTTCAAGCGACTTAGATATACATTGGACTTTATAATTTTCCAAAATTAAAATTAATTAAAAGAAAAAGAAAATTAAACTGTAGGTTCTTATAAAATTCGTTATGGAAAATGGTGAAATGAAGTCTAAATTACTTAGATTCAATATCCACCCTGATTAAGAACTGAGATAGAAAAATAAGCGCTATTTTGACCGGAATATTCCCCAAAAACTTAAGATACTTTTATTTGAAAAGGATTTGAATGTACATCACCAAGGCGAATTAACTCTGCAAAGAAATAAAAAAAAATAAAAAAACCGAATACATCTGCGAGTCGAAATTGTTTCACTATTCGTAATTCGAAATCATTGATGAATTCTTATTACCACTAAGTGACGAATCCTCACAAAAGTGAATGTACTTAATGCGATTCGCCAATGCATCGACTGCTAGTCGCTACATCGAGCAACTTCTTCGCGAATGAATTCACTGGCGATCTGTAAACGATTTGGCTGTGAAAAATATTACATCTCACTAGCAAATCGTAACGGCGAATTAAAAACGAGTCGCTGTTCTATGCCGTGAAGGATTCGCTGATGCGGTGTTTCACATCGCAAGCAAATCGAATCGAAGTAAAAAGCATGAACCTAGTTTAAGCTCTTTGGATATAGAATTAAACTGTTGGAAAAAACATTAAATAAATAAGAAATTTTTAATATTATTTTAAGAATAAAAAAAAAAAAAAATTGTATAACATTTTTTATACATTAAGGGGAAAAAATACACTTAAATTAAATTAACAAAAAATATCAAATGCGCCTTTAAATCGATTTTTCTTTACCTTAATATGAACCCATATCGAAATGCTCTTAGTGCTTTTTTATTATTATTTTCTTCACAATTGGTGAACGTTCACTAAAATGATTGATGAGATGGCTTAGGAAAAAAGTTATTGAGTATGATGTATAGGACCGAGGCAAAGTGAGGGCTGTTTATTTAGCTTATGCCTTCCTTTCCTATACCATTCATCCGATTGCGATGAAACTTGGATGATATGTTGAGCGTAAGCACGAGAACTTTCTGTATAAGCATTCATTCATTATAACATTCAGTCTTGCGAACTGCGAACTTGATAAGAAACTAGTTCGTTCGCGAGGGAAGTGAAAACCTTTTTTTTAGGTCATCATATTCAGTCTTGCGAACTGCGAACTTGAAAAGGAACTACATAGTTCGTTCGCGAGGGAAGTGAGTTTTTTTCTTAGATCATCACATTTCCCTACACCATTTGTCATTTCATTCTCCCGAACAACGAACTACATGAACGAACTAGTTCACGAGGGCGAGGGAGCTAGTTTTTTCGCGATCACTAAAGTGAACTACAAGACGCAAGCCTAGTTTCAGGCCACCATTAATAAAATAGATACGTTAGCGAAGGCAGATTCGGAGTCAGCGATGGTCGGACCAGAATCAGTTTTCGTTGTACCGGTTGCCTCTTTTGCCTACACATGGTCAGATTGAGAATCATTGACGACCCTATGGCTATGTGTACTGCTTGCGACGAGAGCGACGACACAACAGAACATTTCCTTTTCGAATGTCCAGCTTATTCTTTTGCGAGAGTGCACGTATACGGCGTCGATGTTATGAGGATGAAAGAACTCCGTTCTCGTTCCGTACATGAGCTCTTGAAATTCGTGAGAAGGACGAAAAATACCGTTTTGATATTTCTCAGGGTAGCAAATTTGGGTAGCAATTCTTAGCTTGGGTAGCAAAAATGTTTTCTAATACTTTTTTTTTAATTAAATAGAACTATTATATCATTACATGCTTATCTATTACTTATAACGCTGTATATCTACTACAAATTTAAAATGTTTAAAGAAAAAATAATATTTTAAAGTGTGTTCATTTATTTAGGAAAATCAAAATTTACACAAAATGCACTTTTTGCACTTGTTTGGTTTCAAAAGCTGGTTATCAGTTGCGAAACCAGCCATATTTTTACTTAATACAATGACACTTGTTTCAGTGCAAAACCAGACACAAGTTTTATTAATTTTCTTGATACAACACTGTTTTAGACTATTTTCAACTATTTGAAGAGATATTTTTGTTATAGTTTGGTGATGGTATAATAGTATCCCCGGATCCTATAAAATCGAACAGCTGATAGTTGATATAACCTTGCACAATCATTGATCTGAGTTTTTTTACGTGTTTCGTTTGTGTTTTAATGCTGTAAGGAGGAGGAAAACGTTGAATTTGTTATTTTAGAGACAGATGAACAGTTTTTGATAATCACGTCAAGGAACAGCAAGAAATTGAACATCAGGTCGAGGAACAACAAGGAATTCAAGAAACCATAAAGTCCAGGAAAAGAAAACCTCAACTGTAAGAATGGAAGAGAGGCATTGCAAAGCAACACCGTTAGAGTTGCAAATGCATAATTGCATTTCGGGTGCAAAACCAGCCATATCACCATAGATTTAAAACTCTAATATATATAGCAAAAATATCAAAGCTTTTCCATTCCAACAAAGAATATGTTATGTGATTTTTATTTAAAAAAAATGTTACACCCAAAGAAAAAATATGATTGTGGCAACCATATTTTGGGAGAACCTTACTATGATTGAGGTTATAGTTGCCACAACTATCTTACAGCATGTAACATGCTTAGCCAGGCCCGTGCGCAGGAAAGTATGATGGGGGGGGGGGGGGTTTTATCAAATTCCCCCATACTAAATGTGTGATGACCTAAAAAAAAAAAAAAAAGGTCCTCACTTCCCTAAATAGGCCAATGGGGGGGGGGGGTTTGAACCCCCAAAACCCCCCCGTGCGCACGGGCCTGTGCTTAGCTCAAACAAAATTATGATTGTGGAAACCTTGGTGTATGATTCATGCAACCTTCTTTAATAATATAATGGTTGGGTCAATCATAAGATTTATGTGGCATGGTTGCTTGAATCATAGTTCTGAATTCAATACCTTGGTGTATGATTCACGCAACCTTCTTTAATAATATAATGGTTGGGTCAATCATAAAATGTATGTGACATGGTTGCTTGAATCATAGTTCTGAATTCAGAACCTTGGTGTATGATTCACGCAACCTTCTTTAATAATATAATAATTGGGTCAATCATAAAATTTATGTGACATGGTTGCTTGAATCATGGTTGGTGTATGATTCACGCAACCTTCTTTAATAATATAATAACTGGGTCAATCATAAAATTTATGTGACATGGTTGCTTGAATCATGGTTGGTGTATGATTCACGCAATCTTCTTTTATAATATGATGGTTAGGTCAATCATAAGATACATGTGACGCTAAAAAATAATTTACAAAGAAAACACTTTCGATCATAAATAAATGACTTGAACAACAATTAAACACCCTCGAACAAAGCACACATGAAATTGGAAGAATCGTACTGTGAGAGGTATGGTTGTGGGAATTATTTTATCAAGTTATATGGTTCCACTGATCATAGAATATTGTTGTCGTGACTATAATACACAATTACATCATGTAACGAGAATGGTTGGTACAACCATATTAAATTTCAGTAGGGATATATGTTTAATGCAACCATATTATGTTTTTACGAATTATATGCTATGGCTCGTACCATCATAGCCATGATCACTGGAAACATGTCAGTTTTACAATAGTTAGAAGAACCTTAATATGGTCAATGCAACCTTGGAATAAACATAGTTTTTCTTTCAGTGTAGGGATATTTTACCTAGAAGTTGTATAATCACTTTTTGCCATTTTGCCACAAAATTTGTTGAAACAAATATGGTTGGTTTTGCAACTGGACGACAAAATATCATAAATCCGGCTTACTCAAGTTTCATAATGGCTGATTTTACCAGGGTAGCAAATTTAGTCATGTAGTAACATAGAAGCAAAAAATTGTTAATAGTAACATTTTGCTACCATCGTAGCACTTGTGGTCACACTGCTGGGGACTTGAGTGCAATGGGCAATAATTGTCTGAGTGCTCAAGACAAGTGCTTTGCTACGTACCTACAACAACAACAACAACATCCGCTTTAGTGAAGACTGGATTCATCACTTTTTAGTCGTAATAAAAGTTCATTAGCGAATGTGCATTGCGTGCAGATAGCGATACAATTTTGAATCGCAGGTGTATTCAGTTTAGTCCCAGTAGGAAATGGGAGCATCCCATGATTAATCCCGGACTACTCCTTAGGGAGGTTTGAAGACCTCGTTTTCTCCTCCATTTGACCTCCATTTGACCTCCATTTGACCTTCTTTTTGCAAGAGCATGTCCGCTAAAATTAGATCTCCAATATACCTCCAAAGAAAGCATTCAAAAATACTTGTAAGGGAGCTTAAAACTAGATCTCTAATGGGACTAGTTCTGCAGTAAAACTCAAAAATGGTCTTCATATAGTCCAATTTTCATCCATTCGGAGCAAAAAAAAGAGAAATGATGGTTTTCTGCATAATTTTGTTATTAATCTCCTTTTTTGCTCCATTGTGAGGGATAGTAGATACCTCGTTATTTGCTCCCCCACAGAGTTCTCCTCAAATTTCCTAGTAGGGTAAGAGTGGTGATTTACATTCGAATCGCTTATTTTTCTATCGCCCATGGTAAGTTCTTAGCCAGGGTGGAAGTTGAATTTAAGTCCTTTAGACTTTATTCCATCGTTTTTAATAACGAATTTGATGATAACCTACCGTTTAATTTTCGCTCTATTCCAATTGATTCCATTTTCTGAGATTTCTTGCAGCAGTATCTTGGAATTCCAATCTGTATCTACGTCGTACGTTTGGAAATTCGTATCGTAAGTCAAAGTAATAAACGGATATAATTCGCATTGTCAATAAAACTTATTAATTTATTAATTAATTAATGCTGTTAAAGTAATAAAAGTAGCGTTATTCAATAGTGCAAGGTGTTTTATATAAATACTAACCTCGTACAAATGTCAGTTACAATAGTTTTCTTCAGCATCGTGCAAGGATGTCTTCCCAGTGTTCAAGTGTGTTCGAAGAAAAGTTTTACAGAACTAGAAAATTTATTAAAAAAATCTTTTTTTCATTTAGGTCTACTCTTAATAGCAATATTTTCGGTCTTGCTTTCTCCAGCGCTTGCTTCGTACGAAAACTGCGACTATCAGTATCGCCTTCCAGCCAATTCTTCCAATTATATCGCCCTCCCATTAGCGAATCATAACGAAACATCCTGCCGAATCATTTTAACAACTCCAGTGGGTTATGGAATTAATTACGAATGCAATTACAATGTTTTCAAGGTAAGAGTTAAGAAGAATTTAGAACAGTTGCGAGATTTCTCTTTCTAATTTTCCACTCAGGATTCAGATCACTGCACCACGGACTTTTTCATAGTCGACGACCAAAGTAACACAGATCTTGAAAACAGCCCTCAATATTGTGGGAACGGAACTACCCAAGGACAATCACTGTTCCAGCAAATTACCATAGTGTACCGAACTAACCATAGTAACGAATTTAATTGTTCCTTTTATTCAAGACCACAACCATGCGATTGTGGGTGGTCGAGCAATACGAAAATTGTGCGTGGTATTGAAGCAAAAATCGGCGAATTTCCGTTTATGGCCGGAATAGTGCATATTGCGCAAGCAGTTTTACGTTGTGGTAGTTTTTTAAGTGAGTATTGTACAAAAAAGAAATATTAGGAATACCACAGATGCTGAAAAACGTGTGGACTCTGTCAATTCTAATCTGGAACTAAGGTGAAATACTTTGATCAAAATTCACTGTATGTCTTGAAATAGTTTGTACGATAAACCTGGTGCGATAGTTGGTTGTGCGTTCGAATATCACTCAGATATGGATTTAAGAAGAGAACAAAACTGTCTTGCCGCCTATAATTTTTTAAAATTATAGTTATACTCTATTATTTTTATAAAGTTTTAAAAAAATCGGTCTGCAAGTCCACGGATTACTGCGATCTGCGAAATAGTTTTAAAAAAATCGGTCTGCAAGTCCACGGATTACTGCGATCTTCCTTTTTTGGAATGGGCTGGTCCAAATCAAGCTTCCAGCAATTGCGCACCGAACCCGAATTAAGGTGGGAAATAAAGGTTTACGTAGAGGTATTGTCCAGGAGATGAACATTTTGTAAGGATTTGCTGGGATACCATCAGATTCCACAAGGTCTGGTACCAGGATTTTCACAGGGTCATAGAAATGGGTAATGTTTTTCTTAGGTGGACATAATTCCGGGTTTTGTATCCAACCTCCACAGCGTAGGTTTCATAGTGTATATAGTAAATAGTAATCCAGAGTTTAGGAATTCTAATCTCAGCTAGATTTCACACGATCTGTAATTATTACATACGTACAAATATATATTTTCGGCCATGGGTTAATAACCCTCGAACAACATAGTAAAACCTGCACAGAATTCCGCAGACTATTTTAAGCGAGTGTATGTAAGTGTAATGTCCTTCCTAAAATAGAAGACCAGGATACTTAAGGTTCAGGTTGAATAGTCCATAGGTTTCACGTACTGTTGATATTTTTACTTTATTATTTTAATAATAAAGTATTGTGATCGATCTGAAATTTAAAAAAAAAATTTGCTACCCTGAAATTTTGTATTTTCACGTTTTAGGACTAGTAGACCCCAAAAAAGCAATAAAAAAAAAGTGTCCGTCTGTACGCCGTATGCCGTACGCAAAAATAGTTTGAAGGCGAGTAGCTCCCAAAACCCGTTGAGGTATTATCATGAAATTTTTATGGTGGGTAGGTTCGGTGAACTTCTACGACTGGTATCTTTTAGAGGGGTGTGGGTAAGAGGGGGGGGGGAGGAGTGAGGAGGATTTAAGACAAAAAATTTTGGTTTCTAGATCTCAGCAACCGCTTACGCTAGAAGGCTGAAACTTGAAATTTCCATAGAACTTTAATAGTGGACCCATTTGCAACAAAAATTATTGATATGGGTGAAGGGGTGTGGGAGTGGGGGGGGGGGGGAAATAATTCGTCCGAAACGCAAAAATGCCGAGATCGACACATTCTAAAATCCATATCTCCTAAACCGTCAATGGCACAAAATTCAAACTTAGCAAATATACGAACCTATACTAGGACAAAGAATTGAATAGAAATTTTTTAGTGGGGGTTTTGACGTACGGGGGTGGGGGGTGAAAAACTTTCGATTACGATATCTCACGAATCAGTTGCTCTAGAATAATGAATTTCGGTTTGAGTAGAAAAGTCAATAAATAAAGATCGCTCAAAGTAAAATTTTTTTTATGGGGGAGGTGGAACATGGAAGTGGGGGGATAAGAAATATTCAAAAAAATCATGTTTCATATCTCAGGAACAGTATAAGATAGTTTCTCAAATTTTTTACCACACGTAGGCCCAATAGAACCCTAAGAGAAAAAACTTTTCGGGGCTGTAGGTGTAGAGAGTGAGGGTGGGGAAGGGTGAAAAGGAAAAGGCTCCGATGGTTATATCTTAAGAACCTATAATGATAAGAAACTGAAACTTGGTATTTAGATAGAGCTATAGTAGTGGCATATTAAAAAAAAATATTTTTTTATAGGGGTAGTATGGTACGGTGGTCGGGGGTGTTTTTCCTAACTATGGAACGGCTTATGCTAGAAAGTTGAAACTTGGTGTGTATATGAAAATCAACCAGGAAAGTAATTTAGACTAAAAAAAATTCCAATATCCATTGGAGTTTGGAAGTGAATGCAAAAAAACTGTTCAGTAAAAATAGAATGCATATATTTTTACGATTTTCGTCATATCTACTAGGTCTTCCAAAATATTGAATTCACGTTTATTCTACGGATTCTTCATATGAATACCTAGAAAGTGTTTTCAAGATTTTTTGAAAATTGACCCTTAAGGGTGATTGTGTCCTTTTTCATAAATTATTCCATATCTCTCAGATCCGATTAGATTTTCACTTTTACGGGCTTGTTCTTTTTGATAGGTTTTCAGTCACATAGTAACCTACACCGCATCTCAGAATTGAACGCGTTCCTAACTTCTGCCGAAAAAATAATAAAGTTACGCCCAGATTGTTGGCAGATTTTTTATAATAAAAGAATCGTATAATTTTTTTTTACTTTGTAGTCAGTTCCAGTTTTGTGATGTCTGCTGCACATTGTTTCAATTCAATTAACGATCCTTCCGATCTGGCCATAGTAGTTGGGCTAATCAATACTACAGCACCAGGTAAGTCAATTCAAGAAACAAAGAAGTAACTCTTTTCAATTTCACGTTCCTTAAGGTCCGGATACGCGACAGTATAATGTAAATGAATATTTTATTCACCCAAATTACAATGACCGTACCGTGGTGAATGATATTGCCTTGCTACAAATACAAGGCGAGTTCGAGTTTTCTCGAGTAGTAGGACCAGCATGTCTGCCCTTCCTTTATGAGTAAGTTATAGTTCACCAATTAATTCATCGACTTTTTAACGAAGAAACTTCTGATTAGGTCCAACCAATTCGACGAAGCGGTTGTGGAGATGGCTGGTTGGGAGATATACGGTATGGCGGACCAAGGTCTACAACTCTACTCAAAACTTCTGTGCAAGTTGTGAGTAACAACATTTGTGAATACGTTCGTGGTCTTGATTCGCAAATATGTACATACGCTGATAATTCTGATGCGTGCCAAGGCGATTCTGGCGGACCAGTGATTCTAACCCTCGACCGGGCATTTGTAATCGGCATTATTAGTAACGGATATGAATGCGCATCAAGCTATCCCGCTAAAAATACTCGAGTAACATCATATTTAGCGTGGATACAAAGTATGGTTCCAACTCCATTATGTCGAAAAAACTAACTTCAGTGTCTTCAACCTGAAAATGTCACACTATCAGTTGAAAAATGTTAATTGTATTTTTAAAGTAAAAAATCAAAATTATGCACACAAAACTATCGTCTTTACTTAGCGTACGGAGGGATGGAAAAAAAATTTATCAAAGAAAAGAGAATGCATATATTTGCACGAATTTCGTCATACATCTTACGTCTTTTTAAACATTGAATTAATTTTTATTCTACGGATTCTTCGCATAAATGCCTAGAAAGCTTTTTCAAGATTTTTTCAAATTCGACCCCTAAAGGCCGGTATAAATTTGTTGTATTTCTCCGTATCGTATACACGAAAAACCGATCTTCGTTCTGAATCAATATATGCTACAATGGAACTTGTAATCGCACATCTTGAATTTCAAATTACAACGCACTCGTGATACAAGAAAATATTGTAGAATTCACACTGTATCTGTTCAGTGAATGACACGCAATGGTGATACAATACGAAGAAATGCAACAAGTGGATACCGGCACTACGGTGGTGTAAAGGATATATTTTCACGAATTCTGCCATATTCCGCAAATCTAATTAGATATCGAATACTTTTTCACTTCCACGGGCTTGCAAAATAATCCTTAAGATTTCTTTTTAAACCTTCCCTTATTCGACTCCTAAGAGAGTATAAAAGGGTTGAATACGTTTTCACGAATTTTGTCATTTCTTTTAGGAATGGTAAGAAGATGAATTGGTTTTTACTGCCAAACGCTGTCTTCATATTTGTCGAGCAACTTCTTTTAGGATTTTTGGATATTCAACCCGTAAGTTATTGCTTACAGAAACTGGAGTACGCGGTCACTGAACCGAGAAGAGTGGAGGCGACACATTCAGCAGTCCAAGGTCTGATTAGGAATGTCGTAAGTAAGTAAGTGATTGCTTGCGTAATAATCGCCTGAAACTAAAAGGGTTGAACACGTTTTCACGAATTCCGTCAATTCTTTTCGGAGTGAAAAGAAAATCAATTGGTTTTTACTACCTCACGCTGTTTGTCGAGGAACTCATTTGAGGATTTTTGGATGTTCAACTCCTAACTGATTGCTTGCGTAATAATCGCCTAAAACTTATTTTTACGTTTTGCTTTATTCAACATCTAAGAGAGTATAAAAGGGTTGAACATGTTTTCACGAATTCCGTCATATCTCTTAGGAGTGACGAGAAAATGAAGTCGTTTTTACTACCACACGCTGTCTTCATATTTTTCGAGAAATTTCTGTCAGGATTTTTGAATATTCAACCCCTAAGTGATTGCTTGCGTTCTAATCGCATAAATTTTTTTTTTATTTAACCTTATTCAACCCCTAAGAGAGTATAAAAGAATTGAACACGTTTTCACGAATTCCGTCATTTATTTTAGGAGTGATAACAAATTGAATTGGTTTTTACTACCTCACGTTGTCTTCATATTTGTAGGGGAACTCCTTTTAGGGTTTTTGAATATTCAACCCTAAGTGATTGCTTGCATAACAATCGCATAAAATTTATTTTTAAATTTTCCCTTATTCAACCCGTAAGAGAGTATAAGAGAGTTGCATACGTTTTCACGAATTCCGTAATTTTTTTAGGAGTGATACGAAAATGAACTGATTTTTACTACGTCACGCTGTGTTCATATTTGTTAAAACATAATATATTCAAATTTCTGAAATCACTAATTGATTTTCACTTTGTTTGATTTGTTGAGTTGTTGGTTATCTCAGCTTTAATCGGATGTGCTATACGTGACTATTGCAGAAAATTGTTTTTAATAAAAATTATTTTTGAAAAAAAAAAAAAATGTTAAGAAAGCACTAGGGCATCATCCCCTTAATGTTTTTGCTCTTACCCATGAAACAGTGAGGTTGCGCCGAGACTCTTGGCAGATTTATTTTTCTTCCTGTTCTTGCTACTCCTATAATTTTCCTTCCAAAATTATTTTTAATCTCTATTATATAAAAATGGATGTTTATCTGTTTATCTATCTGTTTGTCTGTTTGTCCCGTATAGGCTCCTAAGCTACTCATATGATTGCGATAAAATTTTGGTGATTTGTTGAGGGTACGCCCGCAATGGTTTGTGCATTAGCAAAATTATTTAACACTTAGTGGTTCGCGAGTTATTTCAACATTTGAGTGTAGGTATTTCATGTTAGTCTAGCCACTATATTATTAGTTAAAAGGTCGCTCTTTTAGTAATAATTTTTTCAGGATGGCCGATATTCTTTAATTCGGGTTGTTTATGTTTTCTCACTGAAGTACACATGAATGGCTGGTCATTTGTGATTTTATCCTGAACAGGTAGGGTAGCTAATTTAACTTTCTTTACGATTGCTCGCTTTGTCCATCCTCCATATTCCCATACACCAGATTTCTCTGTTATATTTTCCATTTAAATTCAAATTGGTAGTACACACTTCCAAAGAAAAAACCACCCCGACAAGAAACAAAACAAAAATAGAATAGTTCGGGCAGTTTTATGTGAATAAATTTCAATGATCAACAAAACGCTCGACGTTCTCACATTAAACACCGATGAGAATCATTTTGTTCCGAAAGTTAGCCGAAATCTCGACAAGGCATTTAAGGACTCTATCCTTCGAAAAATCATACGAATAAAATGCGGTCCACGGTATCGTATTTCCCACAGAAAAAACGAGGTTCTCACGCGTGTCTCAAGCATATTCTTATAGGATGGATAAGGTACTAAACCGGAGCAGAACAACCATAGAACGACCGAAGGAGATGGCACACCAATGATATGGACCATCCTCATAAGAAGGTATTGCTAATGCCGCATATGCAGACTTCGATGGATATTCGAGAACAGGTCAAATTCCCGAATAACAATAAAAAAATAGGAGTTCATATATAATATGTGATCGATGTGATCCTTCTCGTCTTCGGGGCATTGTTTACACTAACTCTTCAGGTAATTGTCTTTCAGAAGCTATCGAGATTAAGGGTTTGCCGGGCAACAGGTAGATGAGAGATGTTCGTTTTATTAATGCACTTGTTGATGCCAAACACTATCCCGAAATCCTCTGTATAGCCATTGAGGGTGGAATACGGGCAAAAAAAAACCAAGAACCATAGTAGCGAACTGGATCGATGAGAAGAGGATTTTTATCTGATTTCCTTTTGTTCGGCCGCATAAGCGCACATAGGGATATAGCCTCCATGGGAATGGGATTAGAGTTCATGTGTCAATAGGTAGGACTCTTGAGAAATATTTACAGGTACTCGTAACTCAAGGGTCTTAGCGTTCACAATATAACAAAACAGCATATACAAAAACCGCATAGTTGAGGGTGTTGCGTGATATTATAGTTACCTTCGATATCAGTACGGAAGTTTGGGGGATGTTTCATGTGTGAGAAAGCCGAGAAGAAAGGGTTGCCGGAACGGAAGTTGCCGGAAGTGGAAGCGGTAAAAGGTATTCACCGAACGGAAATAAATTTGGTAAAATGAATTGAGGATTCCTTGGGACAGTATTATTAAAATATACCTTTTATTTTCAAAAATGACACACTCAAGCGTTTCGTGATGCAAACGGGGCATACTCAAATCCGTTCTACAACACATCTTGAACATATCACAACATAAAATCACCAAGCATAAATTTATTTTTCTTCAAGGGTCATTTTTGTATCGTGATGTTTACTTCCTGTCCTGAACTCAGCACCTGTTTGTTGGTCAACGACAATCTTAGCAATCGTCTTGGCCTCTCAATCTTGAGAAATGTCCCTTTCATTTGAAATGTTCTGGTTGAAGGATCTCACGTCTCGTTGTCTGGTCTTGGCGCAGTCAGGTGAAAGAAGGGTAACAGTTTCCGTTTTGGGACTTCTCATATGCACGGTAATGTATGCAACGGACACGCGTCTTTAAAGGAAACGCAATCACTGTGAAACCCTTTCGTTGAAAATACGTTTCCGTAACGATTTACAAGTGAAATGAAACACATGGATTTGGTGGGTAAGTTTAACGGAAGGATTCATTCTCATGTTTTTTTTTTTTAAAACATATTTTTTAACATTTGATACTACAACATTTGTTTAGGCCAAAACTACCATTTTTAAAAAAAAAATTATTGGACAATCTTGAAATTAAAAAAAAAAAATTTAATTTCCAAGCTTTGTTTTTGATTTGATTTTGCACCTCCATAAAGTTGAGAAATAACTCGGCTAACAATTACGTGAATGTGCAGCAAGTGAATCCGTTTTGATTCGCCAATCTTCACTTTTTCTTCATTCATCATATGGTTAAATGTTAAATGCATTCATTTGATGAGCAAAAATCTACTCATGCTCTGCATCCTCTCACGTATGCACTATTGTATCCTTTGCTGAGTGATGAAAAAGTGAAACTGATACCTGAAACGAATGCATAAATTCACTTTAGATAATTTTCTATAAATACAAAACTTTTTCAGCAGGTGATTGAAAAATGGAATAGAAAGTGAGTTCATTTCGATCTCTTTTTGTGGATTCTTTAAGTGCTCATGGAGTGAGCGTTATTTGAAATTCTCAATTCTAGTGATCTCATTAAGTGAAATCTCTGCTCATCCATATCTTAAATAATGATTCAGTCACAATAGATTGTAAAGAGGTACGTGCGAATTATTTCGCATTCGCATTTATTTTTTTAATATTCCTTGTTCGTTCCTTGTTCCCCTTCCCTTGTTCCTTTTTCTCCCCTTCTCTTTTCCATTTCACCCAAACGCCTTTCATAAAAACACCTTTCTTTTCTCACTTCTACTCCACATCAGCAATAAATTTGTACCTTTAAATTTGTGCCTTTTGTCTTTGTAGGGTTGTTTCCTTTTTTTTCCCCCTCTTTCTTCTTGTTTCTCTTTTAAACTTCTTATTTTCCTGTTTCTTTCATTTCCCCCTTCTACGCCTTAATCTTTACACATTCCTTCTTTTAATTTTTTCATCAACATTCTCTTCTCCGCTTTTTATCTCCTACTCCGTTTTCCCAGTTCACATTGGTTTTTTTTACATTCATTTTTCTCTCTTTACTTTAGTCCGCTTTTTCATTTTTTATATTTATTTTTTTAAATTTGTACCTTTTGTCTTTGTAGTGTTTTTTCCTGTTTTGAATTATGCCTTTTGTTTTTGTGTTAATATTTTCTTCCTTTCCCCTTCTTTCTTCTTGATTCTCTTTAATATTTTGTTAACTTCCTGTTTCTTCCATTTTCCTCTTCTACACCTTTAACATCACACATTCCCTCTTTTTATTTTTTCATCAACATTCTCTTCTCCGCTTTTTCTCTCCTACTCCGTTTTCCCAGTTCCCATTGATTTTTTTTATATCCCTTTTTCTCTCTTTACTTTTGTCCCTTTTTTTAATTATTTTCTTAATTTTTTTAAATTTTTACCTTTTGTTTTTGTAGGGTTGTTTCCTGTTTTGAATTATGCCCTTTGTTTTTATGTTAATATTTCCTTCTTTTTCCCCTCTTTCTTCATGTTTCTCTTTAATTTTTTGTTATCTTCCTGTTTCTTCCATTTCCCCCTTCTACACCTTTACCTTCACAGATTCCCTCTTTTAATTTTTTCATTAACATTCTCTTCTCTGCCTTTTCTCTTCTACTCCGTTTTCCCAGTTCACATTGGTTTCTTTTTACATTCCTTTTTCTGTCTTTCCTTTTGTCTCTTTTTTAATGTTATTTTTTTTTTGTTTAAATTTGTACTTTTTACCTTTAGGGGTTTTCCTTTTTGTGAATTATGCCCTTTGTTTTTGTGATAATATTTTGTTCCTTTCCCATTTTTCATTGTTTTCTCTTTCACATTTTCTTATCTTTCTGTTTTTTTCCTTCCCAACTTTGATTCTTTCCTCCAATTTTTCCTCCTTCCCCTCACGAAAAAAATTCGCGATGTTCCACTTATAATTTAAATTTTATTTACTTTATATATTATTTATTATTAGTTTTATAATAATTTAAGTTTTAGATTATAACAAAAGCCTTGAATGCGAGTTGTCTAACATAAAAATTCTAAATTGAGTTTTAACTTATCTTTTAATTATAAAATTCATGAAATCAATCGTTAGTAATTCATAAGGGACCCAATTATATTTTTTCAAATTCATTAGTGAGTTAAAAAAGTGTATCTTCTTTTATATCTGTTTCCGTACGTCCAGAGAATCGTTTTCAATTCCATTGCAAACTCGTTAGCAAGCACAAGCCTCGTAAATACGACTCTTTTAAGAATCAATTGCGATTCTTTTTGTTTACTGGGAAGTTTGGAGATTCATGTTTTCAACGAGTAAGTGTGAGATGCCAATTAAAAATAACTGTGAAAGCAGTCCGAAAAACATTGTTGATATTATATTTAAAAAAATAAAACCATATAGGGAAATCATTTACCATATAGTTTTATGGATAATTATTGTGCTTTGAATTTTTTCATTAATTACTTATTAATGAAAAATAATGCTAAGTTCAAATAAACGTGAAGGTGTTTTCTACCACTATTGTCTTTTTTTTTATCTCCCCCGTACAAAACAGCTGCTCTGACTGCTGAGACACAAAAGTATTGCAACAATGAATCGCACGAATCGAAATCTATTCACAATTTGTACGTAATGAATATTTATTAACGAACCTTTGAGCTGATTTGGAAATGATTCGCTTAGCATTCGACAAAGTGGTAAGTTGATTTATTATAAAAAGAAGTAAATTTTTAGTCACAGGTGAATTCAATTTCGAAAAATTTCATTTCATTTAAATAGAGATCATCACATTACATTATTTTTTTTAGGAATTTTTGGACTATTCACATCAAAAATTTTAGTAATGAGAATTAGATACTCAATACGTTAAATAATTCATTTCTAAAAGTTGCTTAGTTCCTAATCATTTCTTCATAATTTTTAAATTTCCTTCACAGCGCATAGACCATATCCTATACCAAAAACACATTTTCACATACGTATTGATTTCCTTCCTTCTTTCCGTTAAAATGGTAAAAATCTTTTTGACCGGATATTGAATTCAATGTATGCTATTTTGCTGGGTTGTCCGATAAAAAAAAATCCCAAATAAAACTACATATCACCACATCCGGTCATTTTCACATTTTTCAAACCTGACCACTTGTACTGATCCTCCCACTGTTGATCCTGTAAAACCGCTGGGAACTAATTAGACTTTAGCGGTCCATTTGTTACAATTGCCCGGGGTCCAGTCGTCCGAACATCGGTTATTTTGCTTCTATTAAACGGACAGGTTCTCACAGCAGGTTCGGCTACCTGCAGTCAAAAGGATCCTAGCTGCAAAGTGATTTTCCTTTTTAAAATTAAATAGGTGCTAGTATGGTTCGGTTTTTCTTCACATGTCCAGATGGATGAGCCATTTCAAGGATATAGGAATTTAATCGTTGGTAGGTAAGAGTTCAGTCAAAAATTGATCAGCGTAAATTTTTCTAAATATGTTTTTTGAATTTCTCACGAAATTATCCAGCGCAGAGCACCAGAGAAGAATTTTATGAAAGGATGACGATGTTCATATTTAGTTGGGTCTAAGTTTTTCCAAAGCGTAGCTTGTTTAATTTCCGAATTTGAATTTTAAGAATGTTATTTTTTTGTATAGTTCCAGGTTAAGGTATGTATGATAGATAGATATATTTATTTCTTAAATTTAAATAGGTACAGTTAATAATTTCCGTTAATTTTCATTCAGAGGTTAAGACGTAATGTCTTTACAACTTTGGTATTGTAAGCACAGTAAGCACTGAGCAGATAAAATATTACGTACACTTTTAAGAATGCATACAATGCATAATTTCTTGGAAAAAGTTATTAAAAAATCCCTTGATTGACTAAAAACTAAACTTAATACTAATACACCTAGTTTTAGTTAAGTGTTATTAGGTTTTTCCGACCATTTTCCTCAAACCATATATACTAATTGAACAATCATATTATGTTATACGGCTACATGCCACTTACTATTTATTACCCAGGCTGTAAAGATTTATTATCTGATCTCCTCCAAATAATTATAATATAATCTTCATTGTTAAAAAAAATTATAATACGGTCAATAAATGAAATGCATGTATGTATGTATGTAAACTTAGCACTAAAACTAAAAACTAAACTCAAAATAACAATGTTTCATAATGAAAGCAAGGTTAAGGTATGAATTTTCAGTGAATGGACGTGAGTCCTGCAAATAGCTGTCACACAAAAATCCTGAAAATTGTTGTCAATCATTTTACAGATAGAACTAATACAACCCAAGAAATATTACACAATATCTTTTATGTTAAAGTTTTTTCTGAGTGGAACAAAGTCCGGGAAGCGGTTTAAGTTGGGATTCAACAAAAATGCTTACGACGCTGCTATCTATGATATAAACTACGTTTTTTGGGTTAAAGATTGGGATGCAAAATTTAATTCACTTCTAACTTATCATTAACTGGTACTGAAATCCATTACTGAAAACCGAAACTTACTCAGGACTGGATGCTGCGATAGCTGTCAGATATAGTCCGCAAAATCAGTAGTGATAATAACAGATCAGTTGAAAATTCAAATTCTGTACTTTGGCCGATCGAGTGCAAATTTTCAGAATTCATGACTACGAGAGAACTGAATATGGTATTATTTTTTTTTTATCTGATTAAATTATGGATTTGCAGTAAATTTAGTGTGTATGACGACTTGAATTCTACGAGTGTTGAGGGTACAATTAGACCGTTCAGGATTTATCAGTTATTGATTTGATATGCCTCGGCCTCGGATTTTTTTTGTTGGATTTAGAAGCAGAATTTTTAAAAATTTGGTGGTCCACCAAAATACTTTACAAAAATTACAAAAAAATTAAAGTAAAAGTTTTATAACTTTCGACACCAAGATATACATACATCACATCACAACGCAATAAATATACAAACAATAATTTTCGCATTTAAAATGTCTCAAGGCATAAAATTGATCCCAAAAAAAATCAAAGTCTATTCAATCGATAACGACAGTTTATTTTTTTATTTACCTCAGTAGAGGGCACGTGCCTGATTCCAGGTGGTAAATTTTCTTTAAGATTTGACTCGAGTCTCTCATTTTTCCAAGGGGGGAAATCGACTTTCTTTCGACAAATGACTTGAAGATTAAGAAGTGCGACGGAATCCAGCTGGTATCTTTGCGTCGATTGTGTGTTTTTCAAGTATTGTTACCCAGGGAATTGCGACCTCTTCTTTTAGGGGTTTGATAGCGGTAGATAGTCCGCAACAACGTACTAGTATATCTACCCTAAAATTTATGTCTCGTGTGAACGCAATTTAGGTACCGTCCAGGTGGACTCTTGGACTTTTTACTAACGGGGGGAAAAGAGGGTTTATAAGAGACTTTACAAGAACTGGATTAAAATTTAGGGAATGGCGCCCAATATCCCGAACGATGTTTGTCTAAGGAAAATCGCAACAAATTGTTCTTTCGGAAATCTAGACGCTAACCTTGTTGTGTGCTACCAAAACCACAGGACGCTTCAAAGGCTACGGATCCTAATTCAAAAATGGTATTTTCTTGAAAAATACGTTTGTTTACTTCGGTAGGAAAATTCCTACCGTAAAACAACTCAATCTCAATATTTAAAAGATTTTTAACCATAGGTCAACATTTTTTTCCCGAATTTTCCTTCTAGCCAGTGCTACGTTTCGATACGCTGCATGAAGTCTTCGTTTTACCGAAAATAAATACCGAACCGTTTAAGTATAATAAACCGCACTAAAATGCGATTTGTTTGCGGAACGTCTGTACGCAGTAAAACCATCATTCTGCCAAGAAAGGTTGAAAAATCAATTCCAAGGATAAGTCCTTGTTTCGTATACCGACCGATAAGCTACAGAAATTATTAGCTAATTATGAGGATAGCGTGTCGTAGGTGGAACCGTTGTAATAAAAACATTTACAAGGATAGAATTTAGTTGGGTATAGATTGGTTTCTTGGTACCATTCCAGGAAGCTATTTGAGTGTAGCGTTTGTAAGACAGCCGTAAACCGAAACATGTTATATCGAATTTAATTTTTTTTTGGACTTTAAGTACGTACTTATATTGTTTGTAGAATTTTACTTGATTATTTTAAGAGAAAAGTTTTTCAAGCATTACAAACCACAATATGTTTTTTTAGCGATATCAGAGCGGTCTATGAAAGCGGTATATTCACACTGGAAGTGCTGGTACTCGCCGTGATTCAACTGGTAAAAACCCTCTTAAAATGATAGTTACAACAAGTTCCGATATCATTAAGTTGGACTTGGTCCGATAGCTAATACTTCTACTTCAGTAACAATTTTTAAGGCTTTGTAGCCCATTGACACTGAAAGACACTTAAAACCAAAAAAAAAGTCTATTTTCTGTGCAAAGGTTTTAATACTGCTTTTAGGCTATGAAGAGCATAATGTCATTATCTTCCTGGTTTTATTATTATTATTATTATATTTTAATAAAAGGTGTATAAACACACACAGTTATTCTTAAGCACTAGTTACAAAGATCATGAGCTGGTTTTAAAATTAAAGTATCTTAGAAAAGAGGATGCGAAATGCAAAAAAAGTTCAATTTTATCACGTGCTGAGAGATAATTTACCCAAATTAAATTTTCAATACTTTTACTACTTTCAATAATTTTAACTACTTTTTACTTGAAATTTCCGGTATATTTCATTTTTTAAAGTCAAAGTAGGTACCTACACATTAAATATAAGTAGGTACATATTTCAATCATTCTAAATAAGCCTTGGCACTTCTCAACCCGCGAACTACATATCATTGCGCAACTTCCAACAGTAACTGAAGTAACTTCTAAACAAGAAGAAAATTTTAAAATCAATTGCGAAAAGTCATGCAACCCGTTGATTCTCTCTGTACTCTATAGATAACCCTTTTATCTCACTTAATTAGTTGTACCTTAGTTTAAGTTTAGTTCTAAGTTAACACATAAAAATAAGGTTTTGCTTCCCTTTTCCTTATAAACTGTTCTAATTTCTCGAAACTTTATTAATAACAGCTTGTAGCTACATATGTAACTAGGGATGTAAAGTTTGCTAACTGACCACCTAATCAACCAATTTACCAGCTATGTCTAGTTTTAAGTACATATATTGTGGAAATAAATTTAAATTGAATTGAATTGATTTCAATCACTTTTACATGAAATTATCGGTATTAGTAAATTATTCACATACTTTTCAACCGAACCGTACTATTTACATCAAAAGGTTCACAAAATTACGCAACATTTCGTGTAAAATTTTAGATATTTACATATGAACTGAAAATTACTTTCCTTTTCGTGTAATTCTACTTATCTATTTGAAGAAAATAAGAAATTGGACGATTCGTTCGATTTTGTTTTTTATTGAACTGAAAATCAAACGCTCCGGTAAGAAATAATATTATAAGTAGAAATAAGTGTATATTGAAGAGTGCTTATTAATTATACACTTTGTTTTTGAGTGTAAATTTAAGAAAAATCCAGTGAATTTGCTTCTTTTGTGGTTGAAATTTACTGACCGAAAATTGAAAATTACATTAAAATTGACTATTACATTTGGTTGTTAGGAGAATCGGTTCAATCCTTCGACCACGGTGTACATATTTAAATTGCAAAAGTTTATTCCGCATAAAATTAAAACAAAACAGTTTTTTTAATTTAGTATTTGATAATTGTCAACTTTTTTGAGCTATAGATAGTAATAACAATTAGCAAAATAAAACTATTTCTTTGAATGCCTACCATGCACATGTAATTAAAAAATTCTTCCAACGTGTTCACGTCGTGACGAACATAGACGCGAAAAAATCAAATTAATTATCTGTTTCTCATAACAAGTTGAATTTCACTACTTTATTCCTTGGTTTAAAATTTGGGCCTCTGGCGATTTGTACTGCAATACAACTTTAAATACCATCGCTATGAAAACTGATAAACAACGAAGGACATATAACATTTTATGTAGCGAAAAAAAGTTTAAATATTTTTCCTTAAAAATTAATAAAATTTGAATATTTATATTCATATTTACATCCTTGAACTGGAATAGATTCTTATAAAATACAATTATTTAGTGATCGTAGAATTACCTTTATATCATAGTTTCTGAGCAAAGTTCTTTTATTATTTTACAAGTAAATACTAATAAAAAAAAAAAACATTTTAAGAAATGTAAAAAGAGGTGTCGGGTCCAACAAAAAGTGATGATATTCACAGAGTCGGCTTTCTTTCTATTAAATATTTCCACTTACGTTTGTATACAAATTTGTGATATTTATTTTCCCTGGAAACGCGACAATCGCTCGTCGTATAGCAAAATGATGATGTGCAAAGTTTACTTTTTGGTTGCTTTTAATCTGGAAAATTTGGAGGGTGATATTTCTTCGAGCGATTGTCGGGTTTCTTGAGAAAATGAACATCACAAATTTGTATACAAACGTAAGTGGAAATATTTAATAGAAAGAAAGCCGACTCTGTGAATATCATCACTTTTTGTTGGACCCGACACCTCTTTTTACATTTTTTAAAATGTTTTTTTTTTGATATCATTTCTTTTTGTTGCCCCCTTAACTACTGCGATTAAAAAGTTCAAATGTGTATACATATTAACTTGGCAGAAGCACATCCTACGAATTACACAGTGGGATATTTTAATACAGTCATATTTGCCGGTCTAAATATACAAATTTTAGTGAAAACTTGCATATATGAAATTTATAAAATTTCAAAATTAAGCAAACTTATTTAAACTTTTGGAATTGCCCAAATGTGCTGATTTCGTTAATTTCTAAAAGCCATTATCTCATAATCGATATAACAACCGATTCAATGGAAACTTTGGATTGAAGGAATAAGTCATTGCGACTGTAATTGTTTCATCGTCTGCATCGAAAGGAAACCGCTTTGAAATGAATTAACTAAAACCAAAATTAAAGTAATTTACATTTAAAATTACATTTGTCCTTGGCAATCGAACAATGTCTTAGACACCCTCGTGCCATATACTCTAAATCCCTATCCCAGTGCTGAATTTGAGGAAAAACCAAAAATAGGAATTATTTTCAAAACACTATTCCACAAATACCAAGAGCAACATATTTGCAAAATCTTGTAACGAACAGCAAACTTGTTTCGAATTCCATTGTGACCATTGATCAGCATCGATTATTCATTCCCTGGATTTAGCTATCGAGGAAATAGTTTTTCAAAACCAAATTACATCAAATGCTGCATAGAGAAACAAACATTTCAACTTACATAGTAACAAATCAAATGTAGACCACCATCCTCGCACGTATTATTTAAGCAAACATCGCTTAATTCTTTCCGGATTAAAACAAATTAATATCCATTGAGATTTCGAATGACACTTAACAATAATATTGTTGATTTAAAAATTGTGGACATTTTTAAATAGCTTTTGAATAGCTTTTGAATTAGCCTTGACATATAAGTCTCGACTACTGTGATTTTGAAAAAAACTTAAAAGTCGGAAGAACTAATTTTCATAAAACTCATTTAGCTTTTCCAATTTCTTCTTCTTCTTCTTCCAAGTTCTTTCTATGTATTTTAATGAAATGTATGGCGAGCTTATAGAAAGCTCTCATATACACAAAAATTTAGATAAGGAGCCCGTGTCCGTGTGAAATCCTTACAGTAAAGTACGTAGTCGGTGCTGGGGGTTGAACCCGACGCACATTCGACCGAACATACTGATGTCCTTAGAAATCAATTATTAATTTATTTTTTAATATCATGTGTATGACACAAGTTCTTACTAGAAATATTTAAATAAGAAGTCGAAATTATTCCAAAGTATTGGGTACCTTACTTTTTTTGATTTTTGAATTTACCATACGACTGCATGGATTTTTTTTGGCAGTTCAATATCTTAGGAAGGGAGCTGCTTATTTATTTAACGACTTTAAGGGCATGTCCTTGTATTAATAATATCAAATAATGATTTTATATCCCTAGGAATATTGCAATTAACAACTATTACTACGCCCAAGAAGTGTAATAAATAGAAGAATAGGCCCAAAGGACATTCTAGAAAAGTCGTTTATCTAAAAAAAAAAAGATCAAACATTCCGTCAATCGGACAGTAATTTGAGAGGTTTTCGTAATAAACAAGCCTAGGTTAACTTTAAATACTTAAGGTTGCGTGCCATAGAAGGACGCGGCATGACGTCCGACCGTACGTTTAGTACGGAAAATAATGAAAAAGACTGGAAACGCCAATAAACTAGTAATTGAAGGCGTAAAACCTCCATAAAGTGTTTTCGGGAAAATGATGAAGATCCTTTTTTCTGTAAAATATCGATTTTATGGCGAAGTGACACTATCCTGTGTTTTCAGTTTCCCTAAGAAGGGTCCAGATTATAGGAAAAGTAATAGTGAAGGTACTTTTCGTTTCACTTGGTCAGGTCTGGTCTGTTGGCATCGTGTGTCTTATTGCAATAGTGGATATAATAAAAGTACAGCATTTTTCCTAATAAATACTTTCTCTTTTTTCCATTAAAAACATTTTTTTTTTAGAAAAATTAAAACAAAATTAAAGTTCCAAATTTGAAGAAAAGTTCTTTTTTGAAACTATTTCCAGCTGAATATTTTCAGAATTTTTTTCTTAAATCTTTTGAAATGTTAGGAAACTCCGTCGATGTATTCTCACCCCAATTTTCTTCTTCTGCCCGAAATCACTACTGAGTTTTCAAAATCTTTAAAATTTTTAACATGATCTTCATGGCCCTGACCATAAAAACAATTAGCTAAGAAGTTGCACCCTAAGTTGACTACGAATCTTAATAGTTTTCCCCCTTATGTCTGTATAGTTTATGGGAAGACATCTGCTGCGTACTTACTTCGTATTGTTGTCGTCATATAGTTAGTTTCTACGTACCCCATTTCGAAAATTTTCCTTACAAGGACTATTCTGAAGATCGTGGCAAAAGCACACCCGTCCATACCCTTCTAAAGATGAATAATTTAATATGGCATGTAGGGGAATGCGACTTATATCGTGGGAAAGTTTCAACATTTTCATTCGTGGGGTGTAAGGGTATGAGCCGAACAGACGGTCGAAGGGTATTTTTGCATTAACTTACACGTGGCTTTTGTTACTGTCGCACGTATGCGCGAGTATAAGACAATTTTAGGGGTTTTTAAAAAAATGCAGAAATGTTTTTTAAAATTTGAATTGTTATTGTGTTGGAAAAAAAATTGAGTGCCTCGTTCCTGAAGTAGTATTTTCGGTGACTACGTAATATACGTCTTTTATATTTCGAGTATGGAAAAAGACGTAAAATTAGTACCTATTTATTATCAACAATATTTCACACCAAAGTTAATAATGTAGAATCTTAGACCAACGCTTAATTGAGTTCTGATAGGCAATAAAATACTTGAACCCTAATATTGTCCTCTTTGGGAGACACGAAGGAAGTTATAAGCCGCTCCACCAATTTCAATGCAATTGTGCCCTTATACATATGAATATATATAGTAGTGAGCTCACTGATCAATGGATAAGTAACATTTTATCCAACTTTGGAGGGCTATAGAGGAGCTGCCGTATAAACCTTCCTTTTCGATCCTTCGGAGTTTTTCGCTCTGGTTAAGAGCGGACTTTTTCGATCTGGTTAAGAGCACCCGTGGACAAGGCCGATCGGCCGATAGTTTAGTTCAATGGCTATGCAGCTACATGGAAGGGCTGCATAGTTTACTTTCGCCCAAACTAAATAGTTGAATGTGCAAGACAAATCCCTTTCAATCGATGAGGAATTAAAGTATCGCATAATACGCAATATTAACATTGCGGCATATGGAGATGATTTATCTCAGCATTTGGCCTTTCCTTGTGTGTAACATGTGAATAGATCTGTCTGTTGTGATACAGATTACAGCAATAATACTCTGTCAGCGTTGTTGATATAATTATTTACTCTACGGACGTAAATACAGGAACATTTTATTGAAAATTGTTTGGGAAATGGGTCAAATGTATGATTTTATTTTATTGCTGCCATGCTTAAAAATATTTGGTATTTCCTCAAAAGCAGCCTTATTTCTGATCCGATTAAAAAACTTTATGGGGTTTCCCTGTTTTGGTTCTATTCATTTCGTGGCATGGCCTATTTAAAAAACAGATCTGCATAGTTCCATGTCCATTGAAGGAATTGAATAGACACTACCTTTAGACTACCTTAACACATTAGCTGGCCTTATTTTAGAAACTATTTCTTACTTTTTTAAGAAGATACGAGTTCTTATAATAAAAAAAATTATTTTGTATATTTTGGGGTTTTCCGAAGTCTTTCCATCCTTTCATTAGATTTTATTTTATGTTAGCATCGGTTTTAGATCTCTGATTGCAAAAAAAGCCCTTTTTAATGGGGTTTTAATGGGGTTTTAAGTGGTTTTCATTTCCTAAACTTTTACTGAACGAGGACAGCACAAGGCAATTTGAAATACCAATCGACTCTAACTATCGGCCGATAGGTTTGAGTAATGTGCGCATGAACATCGTCTAAATAGTTTAGTCCGACAGATAAGAGATGGGGGTGGATTTTAAAACAATTCAATTCCAGCTTTCAAGCTTTTCGGACGCATTGTTTCCACCCCTACTCCTACACCCCTCAAACCCTATCGATAATTTTTCTGCTATTAGGGTTACTATAATAGTTCTACATAAGTTTCAACTTTCAACTTAATATCTCAGCGAGCTTGTGAGCTACGCGCTTTCAAATGCTTTTGCGGATGGCTGGCAGACGGACATTTTCTTTTTTTGCTTTCAGGGTAGAAAAATTTTGAATTTTCAATACACAATAATAAAGTAAAAATTGTACCTAATTATAATAATAATATTGGATGTAATTTTTTATATTAAAAAATCAAGTGTTATAAATAAAGTACCCTTCGATTATATAGTCTTGAAATTCACAGGCAAAAAGACCTAGCAGGCGCATTTTCGTTTTTCAAGAACGCCTTAACCTAGAAAGTGGAAACTTTGTATATATTTATAGGTGCACTGGCAAAGACATTAAAACAAACAAAAAATCAATAAGAATTTCATTCGGGTTCTGAGGTGGGTAAAATTTTTATAACTGACTGGGGGTGAGCATTTAATGTATATATACGAATTTTGTCGAGATATTAAACTAGTTTCATCAATAAAATAATTGTCTAAGAATCAATTTCAGGAATTTTGGATAAATAATAAATTAAAAATACAATAATAAAGTTGTGTCCACATTGTTGGGTGGTTCTTATAAGATAATAGACAGTTTTCAAAAATCAAGAAAAAAATTTAAGTAGCTTTCTGGTTATGGAGTAGAGAATTAAACTTGATCCCCGGAGACCTCGTCAAAACAAGCGACATTAGAGAAATCCTTAAAATTAAGATATCTTTTTTTTCGCAAAACTAACAATATTTTATCGCAAAGCTTATAAATTTTCCATAGTTGCACATCGTGGCAACTAAGACGCATCTTCTACATCACAACTAATTTCTTCCAATTACCTGATGATCGAATATGGCCGAACGCAAATTGATCACGCTGTGCACTTGTTAATCTCTACGTGTGATAAAAAACATATTCTCATCGTAGTGTTACTCACCATCAGAAATTGGATCGTCAAGTGAAAAAAATTGAACTTCCGCCATATCACTAAATCAGGGTGATTACGACTCCGAGGTCGCTTATGACCCACACATCCGATCTTCAGCCGAGTTAGGATTAGTGGCAGAGATCAGTGGCACGATCGGCATGCCAAATCCAGGGACCGCTTGAAAAAAACTCGGACGTACTTACACGTACGACGAGCTCCAACGTGCGACCTCGTACGGCGGTCGCGTGTACTCTTCAACCGTGCGGACGTAAATCCAGAGGATCCGGTTGATCTGATCGCGAAGTTCCGCACACCACAGAACGTTTGAGGTGATCAAAAAGTTCCCACGATACTTCCATGTTCGAGTTGCCCACCTTATCACCAATATATGGGCCGGAACGAGGGTAAGTGCGGTGACACGGCGGCAACGTATGTGCAATAAGTAAATCAAATAATCAGCGATCGTAGTGCAGTTGACGACGATGGGGCCCTACATTTTTATGAAAATGTTCCCACAGACCAAGGTATCCCGGATCCCAGTTCTGTAGCTTTGCATGTAGCTCATGTAGGTAGGTGCATGTAATATGTGTTCCATTTGAGTCACAGGTGTTACGGCGGGATCGTATCATCCGCGTCTTCCGTATGGAAAAAAAGGTTTACGTTGTTGATAAGCTGCGCGAGTTGGATTGGTCTGGATAGGGGCGTATATTAGGCCCCTCGCTATTTGCTTTGGCGTGTTAAAAACGGAAGTGGATTTTATTGCAGGGTATGAAAAAAGCCGAATGTCTCCTTGGTGTGTATTTAATTGAAATTGTCAGTTGATGTCTTTTGACGGTACGTACGGTATGTTCGTAGTGGAGGTAAGTATTACACAATTATTTACCTTGGTTAAGGGGTACGGTAACTACGACGTAAGTTTTGCCGTGTTTTTTAGCATGTGTTTCCCTCTAACGGATTTTATACATATGTGTAGCTATATGATTGCGCAATCAAATTTTGCATTGAATTACACTCGATAGTCGAGACGTTGGGAATTGTGAGTTGTGCGAAGAAACCAATATCGTTCGTGTTTTTGTAATATGTGAAATTAGACCCAGTGGAGGCATGGAAGGCACAATTATGATCCTTCAGTAGTACAAGAACCTGGACTTCAGGCTTTTAGTTATGATGAGGATTTTCCTGACTGGGATCCTTCGTCTTCTACCTGAAGACATTCCTGTCTGGGATTCTTCGTCTGGTGGAAGAGCTAGTCAAAGCTTACTACGGATTATTGTTGAGGAGAAACCTACCAAGTGCTGGTGAACGGATATTTAAAATACAGATTACTAAATCTGGCAATCAAAACAGGCAGGGAAGTTTGAAAAAACAGTTTGAGCTTTCAGGCGAGTGTCAAATATTGTCATTTGTTTACTGCGATCGTATTGACCTATGACGCTCAGATGACATGTGATTTGAACGAAGCGGTGGTGTATTTTGCTTTTGAAGTGTTAGGAAAGAGGTTTCCCGTTAATCTAATATATGAAAATATAACAGTCAATGCTTGGGTCGAATGGAAATCTACATATGTGAACAGTTCCCTCCCAAATTTTGCATGTACATTCTCGAGACTACCGGACAGGTTGAGAACATAATTATATTCCCGAAATTTGGTTCGTATATTTGTTACAAACAGTTTAACTTGCCATAAGATTCGCATTGGCGTGAGTAGCTTCTCCGTTTAATGGGAGTAACAAGGGCGATGGAACAACGTGAGCGTAGCCGTGGTATGCGGCTAGTAATTTATATTCGAGTTTTCTAAATTACACTATCTTCAACGCAAGGGGCTGGAGCCCAACTAAAAAACAAACTTCGCATTTTGAATTTCCGGAGGCTAAAACCTCGATAAGACTTCGGCAAGACTGTTGAGCGTAGGAGACTTGCGAGTGGAGGTTGAACTTTCAGAAGCAATAGCTTCGGTAATAATCTCCATAAGAATTTATAAAAGTAAATACCAACAGTCTTAAGCCAGCCTCTAACTTATCGGGTTTCGCCTATTTCGCGTCTTTCTCGTGAATACTGTGTGGGTTTCTCGCATATCGTTAGTCGCGTTTTGCGATTCATGATTTTTCTCTACTTGAGGCGGTATTTTGACGACATCAAAGGGTTTAATTTTTTTATTTGCTGTCCTTGATGCCTATGAGCCGTTTTCAAGCTTCGTATCCAGGTCAACCGACGAAGAATAAGTAAAAGAGTTTTGTGAAAGACTTAATATATTGGGCCGCAGTGACGATTCACCGCGTGCACCTAAATTTTGCCCCCTCATATGGCATTGTCAAAATTTTTGTCAATTTTTGTCAAAAAATTTGACACTGAAAATGTTAAGTATGTATTAAAATAGAACCAAAATGAAAATCCATACCTTGGTATAGTTTTTCCTATCCAGCAAAAATCAAGCGGGTTCTGAGGTATAGAACATTGTGGGTAGGAGTAGACTTGGTCTGTAACTGAAAGAAATCGATAGTAATAGGTATTTTTTTTAAATTAAATTTACAGCAAATTTTTTTTAAAAGACTGGCCTAGTATTTATATATGAACAAATGTATAAAAGTATGACTCAACTTTGTAGTGTAAGCTGTTCCTCAGATATGACCATATCATTTTTAAGGTATAAATTACTACTCTTCGTTTCAAAAAACTTTAAAAATTTTAACTAATTAATTTAAAGTTTTGGAAGTAATAATAATCCATTATGAAGTACTATAATCAATTCTTGATAAACACATTTAAAATTTCATAAGGATCGTCACAGGCGATCTATTCGGCCAACAACCTATAAATATAAAAACAAAACCCCAATTAACACGGAAACAAAACAGAAAACCGATCTGACCCTTCCTCACAATAACCAACCCCTGAAGATCACTTCCTCGTCGAGTTCTAAAGTCGATGAAAAAAATTCCCACGATCAGTTCTTCCGTTTTCTGTGGGGAAGTAAACATATATCATAATGCGATACGATCTTCATACGAACCGAGTAGGTATGTATAGTAAATTCAGTCAGACAGTGACGAGTCAGTCATACATCTATGAGGTCTAAGGCGGTTCCACATATATCGCCCCACATACTCGACTATACTCGATACTGGCATATGTACGTCTGTTCCGCGATCACCTTTGCCGTTCGCGAGGTCCAAAAGAAATTCCCATGGATACGATCCCGATCCTCGATGGGATGAGAAACATGAAAATGTTCACATGCGTTCATGTGTGAGCATTTTTTGATATGGCATTTTATAAGTGCGAGCAGTATATGATCCGAAGTATTTGTATGGACAATCTCATGGGATTTCGTTATAGAGTCCATCCGTGGTATCAAGACCCTTTTCCGATCGATGGGAATTTTCTTTTGAGACCTTCGAATGTGTGTAGCGTACATATGATTATGTTGGTACCGGGCGTTTAGCTTATAGTATAGTCGCTGTAATGTGGTGTTTAACATATGGTCATTCTGTAATCGTGAGAGTTTAATATTCAAATTTCTATGATTATTCGAAATGTCGTTGCCAGTTCAAAGGAATTGTGACGGTAAGGTTGAAAACTGTAAGATTCGAAACATAAGGGTAGTATTTGTAATAAATTTTAATTTCCAGCTTTCAAGGGACTACATGACTGCTACTTATAATTACGTAAAAATTAATGAATTGGACAAATTTGCAGCTTTTAATCAAAACGAAAGACTTGGGTGCCTGCCTTATTTAAGAGGGTAACCCGAAAATTTCGAATTCTCTTAAATTTAGCGTTGTTAAATTATACTTTTCAATTGAATTTACTCAGTTCAAAATTAGATAAGTAATTTTTGTCA
The DNA here is from genome assembly GCA_949128065.1 of Beris chalybata. NCBI lineage: Eukaryota > Metazoa > Arthropoda > Insecta > Diptera > Stratiomyidae > Beris > Beris chalybata. Next base: position 13,632,634 of record OX421897.1, read on the forward strand.
AATTTATCAAAAATATTTACTGGCAAAATTTTTGAAAATTTTTTGTCAAAATAAATTTTTTGTCAAAATCAATTTTTTTGTTTAATTCAACGAGTCCAGTGGAATTTAATAAAAATAGGAGGTAAAAATAAAATCGACCAATTTTGGAAAAAATTTGATATTGTCAAAAGTTTAGGAAAAAGCAGCAACATTAAACTTTGACCCAAATCAAAATTGTAGAAATTTGGAATTTTAGAGAGGTGTCTATTTCCATTTTTAAATTAGATATGGGCACACTTGAAGTATTTGGAACGAGATTGTACACGTTGACCATTTAGTAGCAAAAATACTTCTTTTTCAAAAGCTTTAAGAATTCTGGCTTGTTGTGGTCAGTGGCCAAGTAAGGGTTATTTCGTCCTGTCAAGGTAAGAACAATCTAAGAACAGGCAAGCTAAGAGGTCTTAGTCCGAACTGGAAGTTGAAGCTGGGACACATATTCAGATATTTCGAAAAAATAAAGCGTAACGAACGTTGTGTATGAAATGGAGTCAGTTGGGTCGGGTGTGGTTGAATTTCGAAACTAAAATGCCAAACTATCCTAAAGGTGACACCGATGGAAACTGAGCAGTACTGCAAGCTTAATAAAAAGCACCATGAAGCTTGGTACAGATAAGCAGTAGGAATTGGATAAAATAATAATACGCTCTGACTCATATTATATATCTGTAATGGACCCATTTCCCTCAAAAAAGAAAGTGACCCCGACAAGAACACAACGAGAGTAAAAGCAAATTTTCGGTGTATGGTCAATCGAAGTCGTGTGAAAAAATGGAGCCACCAATAAAGTGAGAGACCATCTAAGGGTCACCAATAGCTGGTTAGAAATTGCGTCGGGGCTATTGTCAAGTACTTGAAAATGTCGGGGTCACCAATAAAGTGGAAGATCTCATCAGGTATTGACACAATTTGGTTTCAATATCGAAGTGAATTGTAATGCATTGGAACTCGCTGTAATCAGCCAGTTAAAGCTCTAGATTTGAATCCGATAAATGATCGAACAAAAACGAAGGTGTTTTTTTTTCATTAGAACAAAAATGGATGAATTATATTTTTTTATTTTTTAATAACAAAGTATTGTGAGTGACCTGATATTTCTAAAAAATTGGCTATCCTGAAATTTTGTATTTTCACGTTTTTGTATTGAACTCAAACAGTGTCCCGGGAATTTAAAATTGACGTGCTCCTGATTTCTATAAATTTGCACAAACGAATATAAATCGAACTGTATCCATATTCCGTACTGTACATCTGGCAATGCCCGTACCCACCACAAGATCATCATCACGAACGAACATAATGGATGTTGCAGACTGTGAAGATCTGAAATATGTTTGTTCTCACCGTCGAAACGCTACAACAACTACCTCACTATCCGTCGTCTGTTTGTGCCGATCGCATTTATTCCGAGTCTCAAACCAAAAGCGGTTATTCTTACGATCGTTCGAAAGTAAAACCGAAATACCTTTGCTACCTCTCGCTAACGACCTTATACCGACCCTCACGTTATTTTTACCTGTGAATTGATCAACGTTCGCTGTACGTGTACGATCGCCAAAAGGTGTGCTTGTTGTAGATCGATAGTAAGATCGCACCGTTTCGTTCGGTTTATAGGGTGAGAACCGCACTATAATTCTTGCCGGGGTGCTACGGTTTGTGTCCTCCCGATATTTTAAGAAAACCGTGCGTTTAGTGGGGGTTGAAGGCGTGTACTCGATCGCAACCCTCGTAAAGGAATGATACCGATCACGCTGGGAAGATCCTTTTAGTTTTTGAAGATATTCGAAACCGTACGGTTGTAGGAAGATCGGTAAAAATTTAAACGGTTGTTGTTTTGTTTTTAAATAAAGTGGGTGCGAATGATTTTTAATAGTTAGTTAATTGTTAAACATATTTGAAAATGCCTCTCGAACAGCGAAAAAATGGATTACTTCTAACATAGGATTAACTCGATGCTGTTTTTATAAAATATACCAAAGTGGAAATTAATTAATATAATAAATTTTGTGTGGAATATTAGCAATAAACAAATTGGTGAAATTAAGTTTATAAAAATGATGCCAACACGTGATGATGATGATTTCGATAGCGACAACAATAATACGGTCGGAATGAATAGTAACGATGGGATTAACAACAATAGTTCACGAATGTCCAACATTTCGGGACTTTCTAAGGCTGAACTGAGAAAGGTCAGTTTTGGAAAGATTTTGTTTATCGTTGAAAAAATACTGAATTGAATTTCTATTTCGATCAATTGCAGAGTAATAAGCCGATTATGGAAAAAAGGAGACGTGCTAGGATTAATCATTGTCTCAATGAATTGAAATCGTTGATATTGGAAGCTATGAAAAAAGACGTAAGTATTTGCTACTAGGCTGGGCAGAATCTTAAAACTACTACCTATTTGAAGTCAAAATATACATATCATTGTCTCGAAAAATAGCTTAACACAAGAACTTTTTATACTGGGTTTACTCAGAATATTTGTAATTCAAACTTCTTCTAATCGAAAAATTTAACTCCTGCATAGAGGGTCTTTCTGCACAATCAATTGTCTTCTTTATCATATATATAATAGTTTTTAGAGTGGAAGATCAAGGGCTACAGCAAAAAAAATTGTGCTATTAAGTTGACACTTAAATAGACAAACATATAAGGAAACGAACTGGTGACTTCATATAGGTGTACATTCACTAAAATAACAATTCGTCAATTACAAATTAAAATTAAACAAAAAACAATTACAACTAAGAAAACCCTGCTAATGTTGAAAGGTAACACAGTAGTTGAGATTATTGCAAATTTCATTCTGCGCTTCTAATAATGTTAGGTTTGGGCATTATATTAAGACCAATGTCCGTAGTTTACAACTGTTGAAAACACTAACCATCAAAGTGATTCTAAACTACAAAATTGAATGAGATGAAGAACTTGGAATAGGAGATTTTTTCTTTCCTTAAAAAAATTATTGTGGTCATTTTGGTGAAATTTATAACTTGTTTCTTACACATACATACCTACTGCAATTTCTGGTTTTTATTTTTCTTGCACTTAGATTTGACAAGAACCCATTGTTTTTTATTTTCAACTTATCAAAACTTGATACATTTCAGAAGTTCATAACTCAAACAAAAAATAACAGTCTTAAGGATTTTGACTCAATTTTGAATTTGTATTTGAAGTTTGTTCTTTCTTTAGATTTTAGCTTTTTCTAATGATGCATCTCCTCCAGATTATGTTTTTTTCTTTCTAGTTTTTGGTCTATCATAATCTGCTCGTTCCTTGATATTTAAAAAAAAATTAATTCCTTTTGTGTTTTGTTCACTGGTTTGTCAAAACAGCCTCCGAATCAAATGTTTTATTACTTATATTCGGTGGATGATCAACAAGCTCATGAAGTCAGTGACTCAAATAAAACGTAACTCATCCAGTTCTAATCGAATTGAAATCAATTCGTTGAGATTATGACAAGTGAAAAACTATGTAAAAAAAAAAATTAAGTGGGGCTTCAAGCCAAAAGTATACTTACATCAGGTCCATTTCTTCCACATATTTTCCTTTCACCATTTTTTCGATGTCAGTTTGCCCAAAACAAACCGGTAAAAATTGGGAGATATTTGTTTGTTCTCTAGAAGTTACGCAATAGATTGATTTAGCTCGATTTTTTAATGAGAAAAATAGCAAAAAAGAATTTTTTTTTGGTAAATTTTGAAAACTATTTTCTTTTTTGGATAAACATTTTCTAGGACTTTTTAAATGCCATCCCAAAATATGCTCTGTTTATGGTATTTAATTTTTTTTAAATCTTGGTTTGTCAACTGTTTTGTATTATAAGTCTCCTTCCAGGATTTAATTTTGATCCTCTTAATGACATTTTAGTATTATTAGTTTTTGTTAGTAATGCTCTGCCTTGGTATTAAAAAACATCTCTTTGTGGTAGATTTTTGGCTTATCAATAACTTTTCTTTTGTATCTATATTTTTTCAATCGCCCCTAAAAACAACAATAGCAAAACTGCGGTTCTGCTATTTTTGATTTGATTTTTAATGTTGTACTTAAGCTAGTATAATACTGTATGCCACGCTGTCAAATATTTTATTAATGAAATTTGATGGAATGATGAGAAATTTTTTTTCAGGCAAATTGGAGAAAACAAATAATGATTTTTGCCAAATATTTGACATAGTATACATAGTGTAATTAATACAAGCTTAATTTAAACAAAAGGGATACATTTTCAAACCTTTTAATATTAACTTTCCCAAAATTCTCTTTTTGACTAGATAAATTAAAAAAAAGGTGAAATTTGTTCAGTTTTCACTTTCGAATGAGCGTTGTAAATTAGCAAAATATTATTAAATTCACATTGGAATTCAACATAATTTTGGCTTCAAAGGAAGATACTCGTATATTGAAAATTCCAAATTTGTTTCCATCTTGGGGTTCTAACCCTGCGTCTACACTGACAATTTCTCTGGCAATGGCAATGGCATCATTGCCATACACAAATTGACAGTGTAGACGCATCAAACGCATATGGCAATAATGCTCTCAGCATTGCTAAATGGCAATTTTGAGGATAATATAGCCAAAAAACGAATGGTTTGAAAGAAGTCTAACGCTTGTCAACAGGTAAACTTAGTTTATTTTGGTTTGATCGCCAAATGAGTGAAAATAATTGGAACTATTGAATTAATCAATAGTTTCCGAAGCAATGAAACTTCGAATTTAATCGCTTAAATGAAAATTGCTTGGCAAAGAAATGCCCGCTTCATGCGATTTGACATTATTTTAACTCAATGGCAATATTGCCATTGTCATTGCCACATAAATTATCAGTGTCGACGCAGGGTAAAAAACTATAAGTTGACGACCACGGAATTTATTGCAGTGCAGCAAATGCCAAATATTTTAAAAATGAAGCCTAATTTTTTTTGGGAATTCTCGTTTTCACAAAACTTTAGAGCAAAAATAATTCAAATTTGTAGAGCGTAGGTACAATGTTCTATAATTTCAATTTTTGGTTAGCGTCGTGGGATTAATATTATATTATAGCTCCCGAGAAAGAATTTCTGCAACTATACATTTTTTTTTTTGTTATCAAAGAAGAGCAGTCTTACTACGCTCTTTTCATACAAACGGCAAAGTTGATATTAACATACAGTATTGTTTTTTAACACGATTATTGAGCTTTTTTCGAGAAGTATAATTTTAACACTAAATTTACTTCTGTGTCACATACTCATAAATATAAAAATATAAACTGACAAAAATCTAGATCTCATTTTTAATATGATTCGAGTTTTTGACACAAAAAAAACTTTAAAAATTTCACTAGTTTTTTACAAGATAGAACGACCTTTTGACTGGATATTAAGCGCCAATAGAACAAATTTCAACTTACAATTTTTATCCTACAACTTAATTGCCTGGTTGAAAACTGAAAACCGATTTTTTGAAATAATATTTTCAAATATATTTTGAGTGCATTTATCATTTTTGATTTGCCTTGTTGATGTGAATACAAAATACAGAATTATCATTTTAAAATTTTTTTAACTCTTCGCTTATATCGCCATAACAACTATGGCACAAATTTCCTAGATCGTAGTGACTGATCTAGTGAATGGGGATTAAGACCAGTCTCCTATAACCTATAATTTTCTGCCTCTGAATTTTATTTAAAAAATTTTTGGTTGGTTTAGGTAGAGTTAAGATGTTTTCGTCAAAATTAATTTTTTTTTGATATATTCTTTAGCACCTTTGTTAAAAAAACGTCGCTTCAATAAAGACTCATCCTTGGAATTGAAGAGCTTCTAGAATTTTGATTATTTCCCCAGAATCAAAATATATTTAACCACAAGATTATCAAAGATAAATCTATCGTCTTATTTGAATAGGAAACGCGTAAACGAATTCCTAAATGAAAGAATAGATTCAAGATAGTCGGTGTGACCAATAAAGACTAAATTTATGATCGTTTTCATCCAAACATTTTTTTTTTTCAAGAAACAAAGCAAGAGTGTAAAAGATAATAATCTGTGAAATTCAATTCATTTCCCATTAACACTATTTTATGTTTTATATTAAAAAACCGGGTGGGTACCACGCACCGATCAACCATAAAGTCCACGGTCAATTCGTATATAAAGAACTACTTAGATTAAGCCCGACTGTCTTTTCAAAATGCTAAAGACATCGTTTTACCTTTATTTAACTTCCAAAAAACATAAAGACCATGTTGAAAAAAGAAAATATTGTCGATCTTGTTCGATGTTTTTTTTTCCGCCGCGGAGCTACAATTCAAAGTCTGGACGAAGAAATCGGATCAGTCAGTTTCCCACGCTTCTGGCATAGCCTGGTCATGTTCGTCAGTATGCCAATGGATTTTCAGTTCTTCTTCGAAGAGAACGAAGATGAAGACTGGGTCCATCTCATAAGCAAATTCGAAGATTTCGGCCGTCGAAAGAGTGTATTGGTTTCGGTGATCGCGTCATATCGATCGGTTCGATATATGGGACTTCCTTCTTCGAGTTTCCCACACTGATTTGATCGATATTATGATATTTTGACCGCATGGAAATACGATACTGATTTTCGACCTCAACACTTTAATGATGGATCCGAAAAAAAATAAAGGCCGCAAAAATTATGATGGAGCGAAAGTGTTTTGTGGTGGTTCGTCCGATTTCAATGAAAAACCGCAAATTTTTAAACGATCGAACCGTTCAAGATCGCTAAAATTTCTTGAAACTCCATAGTGTTGTTGGTGGAGATTGAGACTTCTTCGGACTTCAAAGCGATCGTGTCCGCGATGACGATCAGAAAAACGAAGAAGAAGACGGCAAGAATGAAGGAAGATTTCGGTTTTTTATTCTTTTTTTGGTTGCATCTTCTTGTGATCTCTTCAATACCACCGTCCATGGTGTTTTTCTTCATTCTCACAGGTACGAGAGGTACCTTGGCCAGGAATTTCGTTGAATGCGTGGGAATACAATTTGAACCTGTTTGCTGCATATTGCCATTGAGGCGGCAACTTTCTCAAGTATTCTTTCATCGTTTTATTTGGAATGACCATACAACGGATATTAAATCTTACGGAGCCTCGTAAGGGTGATAATATGCCACTTGACTTGAAAAAGGATTTTTGCAGGAATTCTGTAATGTCTTGGAAGAATTAATGGCTATTTTATTGGTCAGCTTTGTGGACGATCGCTTTGTGTTGGCTATGGGACCGATTTTTGTTTGACCATTGATTCAGTGTCGATTTGTGCTGATGGAATTTACCAAAGTTCAAGTGACGTGCATCATTCGTACGTGTACTGATCTCAGCAAGGTTTTCGATTAATTCAAATCTTTCCACTTAGACTTCTTACTTTCCTGACCCGGTTATTAAGTCGATCAGTTCGTATTAGGCTTGCGCATTTTAGTTCGCGAACGAAGTAGTTCCCGAGCGCTAGGGAACTAGTTCGTTCTTATAATTCGCAGTTTACGAGAAAATATTATAAATGGTGTAGGTAGATGTGATGATCTAAAAAAAAGGTGCTCACTTCCTGCCCGACATAAAAAAAGACTGAATCTGATGATCTAAAAAAAGGTCATCACATATCGCATGATCGAAACAGTTCTTTTTTGTTTAATTTCGCAGTTCGCGAGAGTGAATCTGATGACATAAAAAAAGACTGAATCTGATGACCTAAATAAAAAAAGGTTCTCACTTACCACGTGAACGAACTAGTTAATTTGTTTAAGTTCATCGTTCGCGAGACTGAATCTGATGACCTAAAAAAGCAAAACTCCTCGCGAACTAGATTCTTTGTTAAACTCGAAAGACTGAATGTAGTGACCTCGCGAACTGAACTAGTTCCTTCTTTTAGTTCCCGGTTCGCAGTTCATGTGAGTGCAAAGGGAAGTAAAAATGTGATGACGAACTACTTCATATAAACGAACTAGGACCGAAATTCACTCCGCACTAGTTCGTTCATTTCACTTATGGGAACGCTCTGCCGAACTAGTTCATTCTCGTACTACACAAGCCTACTTACTTACTTACGATGGCGCTACAGTCCAAATCGGACCTTGGCCTCCACAAGCCTAGTTCGTATCTAACCAATCGAACCAAAACATTTTGTATTCGCGAAGCCCTTCCATCTGCTGTACTTAGAGATGGGCAAAGCAGTTCCTTTTAATGAGTGAGTGAACTCCGACTCACTCACCGAAATGAACTAGTTCGAGTTCCTTTTGAGGATCACTTACCCGACGAAGGAAGTAGTTCTTTTGAAGTTCAGAGTGAATGTGAGAACCTGAAAAAAGGTCCTCACTCACGAAGGAATTAGTTGTTTCCAAGTTCGTTGTGATTTTCCTAAAAAAAGAGGTCCTCACTCACGAAGGAACTACAGTCAAAACCGGATATAACGACATTGAAGGGACCGTCGCTATATCCAATAGTCGTTATAAGCTACATGCAATTTAGATACATTCCTTTGCATAGAGATTCGACCGGGACCATGCCATTAGTCGTAATAACCGGACCCGTCGTTAAAAGCGGTGTCGTTACATCCGGTTTTGACTGTAGTTCCTTTCAAGTTTAGAGTGAATTGAGGACCTAAAAAAAAAAAATCCTCACTCACGAAACAACTAGTTCTTTTCAAGCTGTGTCACGTAGCGAAACGAGCTACAGTTCACCAAAAGGAGTTACTTAATTCACTCACTCACTTCAATAAACTGCTCTTTTGGAACAGTTCACTCATGAACGACCCATCTCTACTCTGGGTCCACTGCTATTTATTTTACTTATTAATGATGTGAATTCAGACCTCTCCGTTGGAGTAATCCCAATGTATTTTGTTAACGGACAACTTTTTCGTAACGTTTCCAATTCGGCTACCTTTGGTCTGTCTAACACCTTGGTGAGAGATGGAGCAATGACTTCGATGATGCCTATAATACTACATTGTTGTACTACGCTTCGTCCGTTCTATTATGGAATACCTCTTCCCTGTGTGGGCTCTGAACTGCGATGCTTATAAAAGGTTATTCAATAGGTACAAAACAGTTTTGTATTTTAATACAAACGTACGGTCAAACTTTTTTGCTGATTTGTCAATGTCAAAACGTCAGTCAAGGTCTACATTTTGGTTATGGTGAAGTTCTCGAACGAGTAACGTTCGGAAATAATCGCATTTACACAGAGAACTACATCTACCACCTTACCATGATCGTCTTAAATGTTCATCTTCATTAAATTAACCCCAACTTTTCTTTTTATCTTATTACAGCCGGCACGACATACCAAACTGGAGAAAGCCGATATCCTTGAAATGACCGTAAAACACCTGCAATCCGTACAACGCCAACAACTTTCGCTAGCAATTCAAACCGATCCGAGCGTAATACACAAGTTCAAAACAGGCTTTACCGAATGCGCCGAAGAAGTGACACGCTACATTGGATCCTTGGAAGGAATCGAGACGGGTGTCAAGTCACGACTGGCAAATCATCTGAACAACTGTGCAACGGGTCTGGATCAAATCGGGACATTTAGTAACTTCTCAGCTGGCTATCGTTCGAATAGTTCATCGTTCAGCAATCAATTTCCACCAACGGCTCCTTCGAATCCCACGTTTCCAGTTCCGCAAGATGTTAACAACAACGGTCGAATTCAAATGGGTGGCGTTCAGCTAATACCATCACGACTTCCATCAGGTGAAATTGCTCTAATCATGCCGAATAGTACGAACATTCCGTTTTTTCCTTCGAATATTCCGGCATCGCAAAATCTCGATTTTGCATCGTCCTTTCCGCGTCTGAGTGCATTCAGTAAACCGGGAGCTGGTGGAATACATCGTCCTTGTACCACCCACACGACAACAGCAACAAGTCCGCCCTTAAGTCCCATTTCATCGATTTCTAGTTGTGGCGACGATTCAATGCATACTAGTTCCGATTTTCAAGTGAAAACGCCGCCACTTCAGCTATGCCAAAGTTTGAGTAGTTCTTTCGAAACGCCACCTAGTACCGAATCGTTGAAATTCGTCTCACTCACAGGACACCTACAACAACAACATGTATCATCGACTAGTGAAACTCCAAAGGATACTTTCAAGGATACGAAGAAGCGTATTCGAACGGAAGACGATAGGTTGGACGAGCCCGAAAGAAAATCGATGAAAGTCGAGAATTTGACCAAAGAAGATCAGGACGCCGTGGAAGGAAACAGTGATATGTGGAGACCGTGGTAGTTCGTTTTTATTTTCTAAGCTTTACGCACTTGTATAATTTTTAAGTACTATTAAGTTTGACTATACCTCGATTCTGTGACTTTGTTTCATCTTCTATTTTGTAATAATTTTTATTGCCTCCCATCCTCCCTCGCTGGTATGAGAAGACTTTAGTTCCCATGTTTGGGTCAAGCTTAGTCACTTTGTTGATTTGATTTATTCGAAAAAATATTAATGAAAAGAATATTTATCTGTGATTATTGTATTACTATTTCCAGTTTGTTTTTATAATAAGATATAAAAGACCACGTGTTTAAGTATTGTTGTTTTATTATTCATGTTAATAAACCCTTGTGAAGTAGTTTGAATGAATTTTAATTAAAAATTAGGCATGCCATTGATTGTAGCGATGAATTTATAGGCAATATCGCTCTGACTGGGATGGGATTAGTTTAAAATTTATTTTGTGGAATATTCATGGTAAGTTTATTCCAGAAAAATGTACATGTTCTGTAAAACGCATATACCTAGGTTTTTTGCATGTATCTCCACTGAATTGGATAAATTTCGACCACATTCATGTTTAACATTATAAAAGAGGACAAAATATTTCACTCGAGGAGAACAAATTACGTGTTACTTTTTTTCGACTCGTACTGCTGGAGGTTTTGACAAAAAAGAGCTGAAAAAAATGTATGTAAATAAAAAATAACATAATACATTTCGATTATAGAATTCAAAAATCTGGAATTAACTTTACATTTATTTATTTATTTGGAAAAGCGAAATGAACAGGGTATAAACTCCAATAAAACAATGCGCCAAAAATAAAATAAGAAGAAAATTAAAATAAAAATAATAATAAGAAGAAAAGAATATAATAAAAAAATAAATAATTGAAATAAATTAAAATTAAAACAACTAAATTTATTCTCTTGACAAAGACTGAAAAGCGGTTAATGGTGAGGTGCAATAGAAGGATCGATGTTCTAAAATCCACATAAGAAACAACACTTTCAAATTTGGGTCATGGGTTGGGATGAAGTTACAGTCAAAATGTAACATCGGCTGTCAAGGAGGATTTTTTGGAAAGTTTATTTGGTCGCTACTTAACTCACTACTTTTAATATTCATTATTAGTTCTTAAAAATACAAACTCTGGGAATTTTTAACTTGAAACATAAAAATATAAAATATACTAATGTAATGATAAAATTAGATAAGAAGGCCGCGGAAATAAAACCCGATTCAATTTTCATTTGAGCTAAGAAATATTTCAGAATTCGTAAACAATTGTGATATCTTTCCATTAAAGTAGAAATAATTGGTTATATTACCTCCAAAGAGATATGTCGGAATTCGTGAAAACGTATGCCACCCCCTTACATTAAAAGTTATCATAATCATCAATGGCCCGACAGCCCATTACAATATGTAGCCAAAAAAACCCTATTTTTTGATTTCCAACCCCTAAGAATAGATTTTTTGATATTGAACTCCCAAGAAAATCGAAAAATTCAGATATTCATTTTTTTAAACCCTCAAAAATATCAAAAAATTTTAAAATTAATTTTTTTTGGCTATTACATAAAAGTCCAAAGAAGTAGGAAATATGGTATCAATTATTAGACCTAAGGGATAGTTTTTCAAGGGGTATTCAACCCATTTGCACCTATTGGGGGTTTAATTTAAATAAAATTATTCAACCCGTTTTTAGTCGATTACATGAAAGTCCGTTGATGTTAAGTCAAGTGAAAAAGAAATGCCGAATTTTTTGAAAACGTGTTCAACCCTTTTACATCTCATTTGGGCGTTGAATGTGGAAAATGCATAGAATGCATTTTTGGGCGATGAAAAGACCGAGTAAGTTAAAACTAAATTGATTTCTCGTCAGATCAGAGGCGGATGTTGGCATTCGTGAGAACGTATACAACTTGTGGATTAAGTTTCTAAAAATTCTGAAATTGAGTTTTAGGCGATTATATAAAAAGCATTCGATAGTAAAAATGTAATCAGGCCTAATGTATATAGCGGAATTCGTGAAAAAGTATTCAACTTCTACCATCCCAAGGTGCAGTTTATATTCAAGGATGAAATGGGTTACAATAAATTTATTTATATGGAATAAAGATTGCAATATTTTTGTGAATTGCCCACATCGCAAATTTGAAACAGTTTCTAGACATTTGAGCCGTCTTTATTATTTGTTATGTTGTAGTTAATTTTAATAAAGTCAATATCAATAAAAATATAGACTTAAATTGACTTTTGAGTTTATTTCTTATAATATGTTACTTTTTGTGGTACAAGTCCATTTGGAGCTAAAAAAACCGTTTATTTTCATTAACCAATTCAATAATTATTATTGCATAGTACAATTTAACAGGTTTATGGTGTTAAACATCACATGCAATAAAATATATTAACGTAAGCCAATGTTTTTAAATTATTTCAAACGTAAAACTTTAAATATTTACATGTATGATAAATAATGTAGTTTCACATACCACGACTCATTTATTGAAAGAACATGTAGTGGGAAGATCAGTTCAATATTTCAGAAAATCTAAGAGATATGACGAAATTCGTGAAAAAATAAGCACCCCCATTTTAAAGTGTTGCTCGGAAAGTGAATGATGTATTTTGTACAAATAAACTAACACAAAATTTCAATCTAGCCTTTTTTCCAGTAAAAATTATTTCCAGTCGTTAAGTTCGTACTGTCACCGAAATAATGATGAAGTTGCTGTTAGATGGACCTTATACCATGGATACACAGCTGTATACAAGTTGCGCATGATGATACACTGCACATATGGTATGATTTGACAGTATCTGATATATGTAAGCAAACAAAGACATTTAGTTGCGATACTTGCCACACAATAGGGGAATGGCACAACTAGCAGTAAAATGCATAGTATACTTGATAAAATTATCATATTGTTATACCATGAAACAGGTTCAATACTAGATATATACCAGATCGTTTATCTCGTATATACTCGTATGCTTAGTATTGGGTGATACATTGCTGGTATTAACGATATTATAATATCAATATCAGTATTGTACTCGTATCATCGCCATTGCCCTTTCTGTAAATTTTAGTCTCTCTGCTTCCTCATGTGACAATGTCCCGTCAGAGCTCCTACTAGATGGACCTTGCGTCAGACGTTTTTATTTCGCTTTAAGATAATTCTCGGAAACAAAGTCCATATGATTAGTTGGTATAAAGGAAACATCATCTTCAAGATTGAAATGATTATACGAGCTGGAAAAAAATGTTCATGAGGAGCTAATAGAACCGACTAATTAGAGCCGACCCAGTGCTATAAAAATAAAACCAATAGACTTAAACCTCCCCGAATTGTGTATGGAAACTCCGTGGAATATAACACATATCCTCACCCATCGCATATATCATCCAACTCGACCAGGTATTGTATTACGGCATTCCACTGAAAAAGACCACCACGTCGATTGGGTTAGGTGATTCGTTTTCCAAATTGACCCTGTTTCCTTTAAGCTGACCTTTCTGCTGTATTTTGTATACGGGCATTCGATACCCAACCATTTAAACTAAATTCTTTCTGAACGTCCTTAATTTTATGTCTTCACAAAGAAAATTTTGATTTAACTAAATCAAGAAAAAAGGTTCGATCATAATATAATGACTGTAACTTCATCCACTATCAATAGAGTCGGGTTTTAATCCGAGATTTGAGAATTTAAGGACTTCTCTTCGAAGTGAAACTTTCTCCACAAAATTTTTGAAAAAAAAGGACATTGATATGGTTCTTGAGATGAATCGGTAAATTATGCAATGCGATTTTCCCATGACTCTCCTTTAAATCCACGAAACCCAAAAATACAGCCTGTATTATTACCCAATTTACAAAGATGTCCTGAATACGTCGAACGGATTAGCGAAAAAATAGGATCTCCTTATCGCAATCGCATCAATCACCCAGTGAGACGCTCATTCATCGTACACTTGTTGTGCCCACATCGCAAAAACTGCGGGATTGAAAATTTCAGAATAATTTTTGTGGGAAAATCTCTTCATTCGACGGCATAAGGAAATTCCCACAGAGACACGGGATGTGTCCACAAAAGGATTTCACCGTTTTATATAGTCCTGTCGATAGCCCTATTGGCATTTATCGATACCTTGATCGTTCCTAAGGAAAGTGTAGGAGGCCGGATAAAAAGGATCATCTCGGAAAATTCACATAGTCCTCTTTCCGTTGTTGTGTAAAGAGTGCAAAAAAGGACGACAAGTGAACTGGATTTTTTTTTCTCGGATCGATTTGTGAAAATAGTTCACATGAGATGTTTTTTGGAGGAAAAAAGGATTTTTTTATGTGATTAGCAACGGCGCTAGGGGTTGTTTGTTTTTTAAGGAGAAGGTTAAGTCTGATTTGGAAGTTGTTTCAAAATATTGATGGTAAATTGTTTTAAATTGAAAGAAAAAGGATTTTGCTAAGAGAATATGAGGGGCTTAGAAGCATAACTGGAGCTTACTAGTTGTAGAATTTTGCTTTTGAATTTTGATTCTGTACCTTGAATTTGATTCGGAGAATATAGATCTTTTCAGCAAGCCTTTTCAGTGGCCGTAGTAAGAGGGTGTAAAAGAGTGTCAGGTTTCCCGCCTTCAAAATGCGGAAATGCAAAATGTTTACTCAATGGAGCCATCTCTTATTTTTTAAACCCCTAAGCCCGAATGTTTTTCTCATATCTGATTAGTGGTTAACATATTATGCTGCATTTAATGAAACACCTAAATGAAAAGTACCTTGATATGGAGAAGTTATACTTAAGGATCATGATTTTAGTATGATCATTTCTTAAATAGATTAGGTACCTTGATTACATATTTTATTCAAATCAGGCGTTCAAAAAATATCTACAAGTCCATAAATTAAAGTTAATGATTTAATAAATTGTACGGCATTCTTCTTCCACAAAACTCGTTTTTTAAATTATTTATTTCATCATCGTAAAATAAAGTTAACTTATCTTAAAACCACTGATTATTTGTTATAGAACAGTAGTAAAACTTCTCTAATATAACTGTCAACTGCTAAAGGAATTATTCGAGTTAAGGAATATCTATATGTTTGTTTCCTAAAATTCAACGGCCAATAATATTTAGTTTTAAAAAATTCGGCATATATACGTAATCGTTTGAGTTATAAATTCTATAATAGGTGTGTTTTTTTGAGATTTATCCAGATCGAGAGTAGTGATTCAAATTTGTATAGAAAACACCAAGAATACTGTCGTTTTTTTATTTTTTTATTGCTTTTTCCTGTAGATAGTAGGCTAGAATAAAGATTTTAACCGAAATAGTAGCCCCAGTAAGGTTACTGGGGTAGCTTTTTGCGATAAACTCTAAAATTTAGCCTACTATCTACAGGATAAAGCAATTAAAACATGAAAAAACGACAGTATTATTGGTGTTTTCTATACGAATTTGAATCACTACTCTCAATCTGGATAAATCGCAAAAAAACACACCTAATATAGTACATATGTACACACACAAAACAGTTTGTTGTTTGGATTTTGGGACCTACCAGTCTAGTAGCTCTATTTTTGAAATCAACCTCAATTCCTTAATATTGTAATATAATAAAGTAATAATGTCAAATGGTTTTTCTACTGTCAAGGATTCTTTATGTTCTGGTCTATAATCATCTCGAACTATATTATACAGACTATGCGTTTAAAACGTGTTTAAGTGGGCAAAATGAACGTGTTAAAAAAGTAGTGTTCAGACTAGACAACTCGTTTAATTATGATATATGATAACTTCATTTATTTTGTCAAATAAATAGCCAGCTGTATTTCATTGTCAAAATTATTCTTTCTAAATGATTTAAACTGCAATTTTTGTATAGCTGGAATGTATAGTGAATTTATTTGCTAATGCAGTCGTTGCTTAAGCACGAAATTGAGTTTCTACATCATTAGTCTACCAAAGCAAAAATTCCGCGAGCTTGATTGACGACTGTAGAAAATGTAGAGAGTTTTGTCAACCCTGAAAGTAGCTGTTTGAAAATCATTTACTAGCACAACTATTGCCCACCAGATGGTAGAATGTATTCTTACAGTAGAAGACAAAAACGATTGGACAGGAACTTAAAAGCAATCAATCCCCATGTATGGTAGGTATCCTTCTTCCAAAGAAAATTGTAGCCGGATAAATCTCTGAAGGAAAAATGGAGAATAGATAATTTCGCTGCAATTTCAATTAAACTAAAAGCTAAAGCTGTACTATGTGTTTGAAACTTGAAAAAATGTTTTTTTTTAACTGGGAACCTTTTTTAGTTTTCGAAGGTTGGTAAGAGCATCTCGAAAATAATGTGCAATATCTCAGTAAACCTGTAACGTCGATACTATAGGTTAAATATGCCTAAATATCTTTATTATGGGAAATATTCCGTGCCAAATATTAGAAACAGAAAGAACCAGACTAATGTATCCGGTATCCAAAAGTATCAGTATCAAACCGTACCTAATACACGAAATTGCTATCACAACCTACATATCTGTAGGCTAGTAACAATAAAGGACAAATTATATACAAAATTAAGTCCCTTATTTAACAAAATGTCTGTGGAGTTACACAGTTGGAGCATACAGCGGTCAGATATACCTATCAGCAATTTTTAAGGTAACATGAGGGGGAGTGTAGGGTGGACAGGAAAATGTTACAAATTTTAAGAGGTTAAAACTTTAAAATTATATAGTACTGGAAAATTTTTGTGGTTTGTAATTGGTGGGAGAGTAGAGTGCGTTTTTTTCTATAGCTTAGTTACGGATTACCCCATAAAGTCGAAACTTGAAACGATTGTGATCTTATACTTGATATCACTTTGAGATTTTATTTTCTCAGCAGGTAGAGTGAAAATACCCCACTTAATATTGTACTTGATGCAGGTCCTAAAAACTACTTAGAATTGATGCCTTCTCCAGAAAAACACGAAATCAATTGGAATATAATGTATAAGTTTAACAATAACTAGAAAATCATATCGCAGTTACTAGGCTGCAACTAGATGAAAGACGTGAAAATAAAATATTAAAATTATTGATCTTACAAAATATTCAGTAGTTGCTGGTACATGTAATAGATCTGTAAACATTCTCGAGATAGAACTACATTAGACTTACCTGTATCTGAAAGTTACTCGAAAAAAAAATGTAATCAGACAGTCTTAAGAATTGTACATTGAATATGTTTCTATGTAGGCACGTTTTGTGCATAGAGACTGCGATTTATTTCATTAATACAATTAGCCTCTATTGTTAGCTAAAACTTAATTACAGTAGAACCTCTATATAGTGACCACACAAGAGACTGTGCAAAACTGGTCACAATATTGCAAAAATAATTTAACAAATAAAATTCGTTTCTGATTTGCTGTTGTTGTTGTTGTTTGGTGTGGGGAAGACACACTAAAAGGCGAGTCTTGAGCATTCAGGCCACCAGGCCCATTATACTCGAATCCCCAGTCTCTACACGAACTTTTTCGTTTCAAAAGTCGTTTCTGATTTACATCGGGACAGTAAAAAATGACTACATTAGGCAAGTGGTCAAGATGGGAAGGTGGTCTACTTCTCTATATGAGCCGTTGTATTTGAAAGTGGAATAAGTCCATTTTGAAAAAAATGTTTTTTGTGACATTGTAACATTATTCTATACAACACGAAGCAACTTTCTGAGAATCTATAGATGCAATTGTTTCATCACACTTTTAACAAATACAAGTAAATTTTTCTGAAAGATGGCATAAATATTTTTAAACATGTTAAAACGTAAACCGTTTAGCATGTCGATTTAAAAACGAATTAGACTTATTCCACTTTCAAAATCAACGGCTCATATATTAGTTTTACTTTATTATTTTTAATTTAAAAAAAATTTTAATTTTCAGTTTTAAAATTTAAACAAATTTTTTTTTCCACATATTTCGAAACTAAAATACTAAACTATCCTAAAGAAACACGATTTAATACAGCTCGAAAATGTTCTAAAAAAGGATATATCACGGGAATGAACACACAGATATGTATATGCTAGGGGAATACAAGTGACGGTGTGAGTGAGTTAGAAGTTGAATGTTTCTTATAAGCGATTTGAATCGCTGATTCGGTAAGTTACTAAAACTTATAGTTTTCTCGTATTGAAACTTTAAAAGCGATTATCTCGAAACTGCATCTTAAATAACTTCTCCTACTGTAGCTCAAAAAGTTTTGGATCGATTTGGCTGATTTTTTTGGAGCTTTCTGTCTATACATATATCGGAAGGATATACCTAAAATTTAGAGGATAACGTGTAAATAAACCACTATTTTGGGGTAAAAACTATCAAAAAAATAGTCGAAAAATGAAAATTTTATTAGAAAGCCTCATATTTTTTTCGTTTTATATTATTTTTAATAATTTTTTAGGTATATCCTTCCCATTCATGGGTTAGTATTCCAAAAATAGTTTAGTTTTCACTTTAAGGTCAATTGAAAAAAATATGATAAATGGAGCAGTTTGCAAAAAACGCATAAAAAAATACCTTATAACGCCGCCATTTTTGTTTTGCAACAAAAAAATAAAATTTTGTGTTAACACTTTAAAGTTCTAATAATATCAAGTCGAAATTTTAAAATGATGCGATTATTTTATCACCATAAATAAATTCATGAAAAATGGTTCATTTTCGGGCGTCTAAAGGGATTGCTCCCCTTAAGATTACTTACCAAACTTAAGGGGGTTAGTGACTTGGATACGAAAAAAATATCGAATTTTTTTATTTTTTATTTATTTTTTTGCGGTTCTAGACAAAATAAAGCAAACTGCAGATTTTTCCGATCGGCTGAAGTACTCAAAAATTTAGTTTAAAGTGGGAAAGTTCGGAAATATTTTGGTATTATTTATTTATACATTTTCATACGTATTTTTTTTGTATTTCAAACGAAAAACAACACTTAATCTAATAAAAAACCAAAAGCAGATTTGTAAACTGAACGAATCAATGCCATCTGTGTAATTTATATTAACAAAAAAAAAACAATTTGGAGAGAATACCATTGAAAAATGATTAAAACTAAACGATTTTAGTTTTTCCCTCTCCTGAACAATTATTTTTCGCATTTTTTTTTCCATAAACGTACCTTTTCTCGAAACTGATAACAGATATCAAGATGTTTTTTTTGTTTGCTTAAACATGGTATTTATACTGAATGAAGGTATTTTTAAAAAGTTGATTCTAAATATATTTTTTTTAAGTTTAAAAAATATGAAACAGTTTAAAACTTTTAAAGCTTATAAGTCAACTAGTTTTTCACCTTTTTGAAATTCTTTCATTCAGTAACATTAGATTTACTAATATAATATGTGTAAAAAGTTTGATTAAATTCGGTAAAGCGGTTCCTGAGAAAAAAGTACATGAATTTGTATGAAAACTTGTCAAGTCAATCCCTTTAAGCTTTTATACTATTTTGAAAGTTTTGGGAAAAAAGGAAAATATATAATACACGTCAAATTCAAAGTTAAAATAAAATAATGCAAACCTTCTGTTGGTTTTGGAAAATTTAATGAAAATTTGCATTGAAATCCATTAGTGAAAATTATTATAATATAATATCTACAGCAAATAATTTAGATTCTGTCTTTTTTATCTAATAAATGAAAAAAGTTTTCTCTCACGTTGATTTCGTCAGCTGTCATAAAATTCAGCTGTCAATAAAATTGGGAATCAGATTTTTTCTAATTATTGTAAATATGGAAATCTTGGTGTAAAAATATTGTGATATTTTACGCGAACATACGAAAACCTACACTCTAGTACTGATGGCGTGATGTCTGACGATTGTGTGAAGGCGATATTAAATGTCTGCGAAACTGTTTCATTTTGGAGTGAATTGCAAAAATTGTAAATCGTTTATGTAGTTATATGCAAAAATATTGATAAGAGTGTTAATTTTGTATTAGACCGAATGCAAATTATAGCAACGTGTGAGAGAATATGAGCTTTAATATTTTTCTGTAAAGTTAACACACATATTTCAATACAGGTTCTTTGAGGACTATTCAGACTATCGTCTTTACTCTATTCACCGATTCGAAAATATTTATTTAAGTTTTCTGAAACAAAATGGACTAAGTTAACTTACCTGAGCTAAGTCAACTTACCTGAGCGGTTGTCACCTGTGCTGCAAATAACCTTATATTCGAATTTCCATATCTAATAATTTTATTACATAAATTAAGTTTAGGTTTCAAAAGGATTTCTTTGATGAAAATTTTGGCAAACGTATTGCTTTAATGTTTTAATAATTCGCTGTACAGAGTCTCTTCGCACTGAGCAAAGATATTTTAAATAATTAAAACTTTTTATTAATCTAAGCTTTTTTCAGCTTTTTTGGAGCGTGGGTGGGGGAGGTGTTAAAGAACAGTACGAATAAAAAGTATCTATTACCGTCAATCAGTACAAATCCATAACAATTTTGATAATAAATTATAGAATTTACCCACAGTTTGGGCACAACTTTATTATTCCCGAAGACGTTTACACTTCTGTCGCCCAGCCTTCTTTCAAAAATATTGGCAATGCTATTTAAAAGGGTCAACATTTTCGTTGGACAATGAACGTCTTTATTCTGCGATACAGTGCAGGTTATTACGCGACTGAAAGCCAAAGAAAGATTAACGAAGATTCGAATAGCCTCCTATAGCTGTTCTCCTTTTCTACATAGTATTGAACTTTATTATTAAATGTAAAACAATAAATTTTTACAAAAGAAAATAAAAGATAATCGTTTTACTTTATTATTTTAATAATACAGTATTGTGATCGATTTTTAAATTTTTTTTTTTTGACAATGTAAGAACATTGTAAAAATTTTGACCGTTGAAGAACGACTCGAAAATAAGGATTTGTCAAAATTTCACTTCACACTGACCTCAGTACTATGAAGCCTACTTTGAAGCCTAGACAGAAATTGAAAAAATTCAGCTTTACATTTGTGAAATTTACTCGGTCACACAAGTTTTTTGAAAAGTTAGATCACTAATAGATGGCGCTAAGTTTCGTTTCAAAAAGAAGGGTACCCTTTTATGACACGTGAAATGTTTGACAATATGAAATTTTCGGTGTCAGTTCAGTACGTTTGTGCTCGCAAAATTTAGTATACTGGTATATATATGATAGCGCACACATACAACCGGACGGTAGCGGAGATAACTGACGAGAAAAAGAAGTCGATGGCAGTCTTAAGTGACACGCCGAGTCCTTTAGCCGAGTGCCGGAATAAACAACGCTCCTTTTATTTGTAATTGTTGTGTAACAATCAAAATCTAATATAATTATTGTACTGTGACTAAGTGTCTATTTAATCTGATTTCTAACATATATATATATATATTTTAATTTCGTTCAAATATCGCGTGCTCTCATACCACTTACATCTACATAGTAGCGAAGTGCACAATTTATTTCACTCTGAACTTCGAAGGTACCTTTCCGCTCGACAGTACTTTAATACGTTAAGGATCTGCATCTTGTACAATTGGGGTCAAGGATTTCATATTTCCAATTACATATTTCAATTATTTATTTTAAGGCTTGCGATGGCGTTTTTGTTTCCATTAGCCATAAACTTAATAATTAGTTTTCATGTGCTATAGTGTTTCCCGACGTAATACCATTCAGGACTTAATATTGTAATATCACTGATCAAAGAACTCTAGGTACTCTGGCTTCCTATAGCTTGACCAATTTGCGTCTAAAATGTGAAATGTATACGCCATTGCATTAAGCAGTTTCTAGAGCAATAATGACGTCCTCCTTGAAAATTCCGCATTTAGAACGGCTAGAAAGGAAGCACTTGTCGCATGGTTGATACTTCAATCAATTTGACGGTAACAAGAACTAATTATCCTGGTACAGGAGCTTGTTATCGTTAGTGCGCTATCGTTTGTCGTCATCAAACCGAAAAAGTCTCAAATGACCTAAAGTCCCCCTGAATACCGTCCCTATCCGCATCCGATAGCGGGAAGACAGGACATTTTTCGTTTGGGCGCTCTTTCGTATAGTCGTCCTTCCTGAAGCTATTTTACGATGCAGAAAAATTGCAACTGGAGCAACCACTTGGCCTGGCAATTGTTTATTTTGTTAACGAGACATCAACGCCTACTTGTGACGCTAAAGGAACTAAACTATAATCGTATAGCCAACAACAAAAACGAAGACAACAAAGAAATTAAAAACAGATGCACAGAGGGCGGAGTCGTATCGCGAAAATTATTTACAAGGATATTCGCAAAGCTCCACGCTAGACAAGAAATTATTTACTTCCTTGTTTCTCTCGAATGATGAATGCTGCTCCGCCAGGTTGCCGAGAAGTTGGAGCGGAATCGTCCTTGCGGAGAGCACGAAATTGCAGGAAAAATGAAGCTTTTGCTCCGGTTTTGGTTCTAGTGAAATAGTACCCTCTACTCGCCAAGGATATTTCTGAAGGATTCAACAGACTTCTGCTGTGGATAAGCGGATAGTTGTTGATTTGACTTCTCGGTGGGTGGTAGGATGAATGACATTATTAAGTATTTATATGATTTCATTAAAAACAATTTTAGAATAACTTATTCAAAAGAAAGACGAGAGTTTATTTTGGCGAGAAAACTCTTGCTTTTCATGTTTAAAAAATCTTAGAAATCCTTTAAAAGAAATGCTTTGACCCAGAAGAATGAATCTGTACGGCTAATGGCGAAAATAGTCACATTCCATTCCTTTGTGTAAATTCCTTTTAAAAGTCTTTGAAAAAGTTGTCCACATACTGTTCCGAAATTCGATTCGAACGAACTGTTTCTTTTCCTAAAAAAAATCGAGGTTCTTTTAAGTAGCTGCCATAAGGTCCTAAAAAAATATATGTTTATTGTCACCAAATTCATGGATTATTACTACGTACAAGGATCCTTAAAAAAACGGATATTTAAGAAAGAATTTTTAAAGGTTGGATCTAGAGCAGGGCTTCCCTTAACCACTCGAACAGTGAGACCTATGGGTGTGTCCATAGAACATGGGCTTTATCGGACTATCTTTTTGTCCAAGAATCAGTTCCTTTAGCTTGTCCTTAACTAGAATGTTCTGGTCCATTAGATTAGATTAGATTGGAAATAGGGGTTGATATGGTTAGCCTGTGTCACTGAAGCCACAGTTGGGCCTATTGTGACGTCCCCGTATTGATTAGGACTCCTCTTTAATCGCTGCGCTTTCAATGAAGCTTAGTATTTTAGCCTTTTGTGAGCTTCGTCACTTCGGTCAGGATTTCATGGAACCATCGGAATTTCTGACCATTCCTCTTCGCAAAATACTAAGCTTCATTGAAAGCGCAGCGATTGAAGAGGAATCCTAATCAATCCTTACATTCACAGAGGATATGCTCTGGCGTTCGTAGGAATCATTAAGTAAAAAGCTGACAATTTGAACTAGAGATGGGTCGTTCATGAGTGAACTGTTCCAAAAGAACAGTTCATTGAAGTGAGTGAATGAAGTAACTCACTCCTTTTGGTGAGCTGTAGTTCCTTTCGCCACGTGACACAGCTTGAAAAGTAATGAGTTCCTTTCCTGGGGAAGTGAGGACTTTTTTTTTGTTTTTTTAGGTCCTCACATTCACTACGAACTTGAAAATGAACTACTTAGGTCTCACATTGACAGGTTGAGTAAGTGATCTAACTCCATTTGATGAACTGTAATTCCTCTCGCCACGTGACACAGCTTCGAAAGGAACTATGTAGTTATTTTGCGATGTGGAGCTCTTGGAGAGTAGTTCCTTCGTGAGTGAGGATCTTTTTTTTTAGATCATCACATTCACTCCCCTGAAAGGGAACTACTTCATCTTCGCCAGGGAAGTGAGGACCTTTTTTTTAGGTCATCACATTTACTATGAGCTTCAAAAGGAACTGGAACTAGTTCACTGAACTAGTTCTCTCAAAAGAGTGAGTTGGACTTTACTTACTCACTAAAAGGAACTGCTTTGCCCATCTCTAATTTTGAACACGTCAGCTCTTAGCATGTCTAAAACACTATGAATTAAATTCAATAACTTGTCGTCAACATCGACGTAGATGAAAGCGAAGGTAACTATTGGAAATGTGACTAAATTTAAATAATTTCACTAAGATCTTGTCTTGTACGTCCCTTGACTAAGTTGCAATTAACACAACGTAAAGAGCACAGTGTATAGAGATACAAATGTTGTGTATCACTTTCAAGGCATAGCAAGCTGGTATCATCTCTCTAATCCGTTTAGCTGGGAAGGAGAATGGCCCGCAACAAAATCAGGTTAACCTCAAACAGCTCTGTAAACTTTAATCGGTTCATAAAAATGTTAAAGCTTATGTCGTCGTACCTCATAACGCTTTCACCGAAAACTCTCTCCAGCAATTAGCACAGTTCTCATAGAGTATATTATCGCGGTTTACTTGTGGATTACAAATGCCAACATATGGAGTTGCCCACAGCCAAAATATGTACAAACAACCCGACACAACCTGCGATAGTCGCCATATTCATAGTTTGATAGCGAATCTACCCTCCGTCAGAACTACCCTACAGACAGGCCCATACGTAGTATACAAAATAATACGAAATTTCGTCCATAGGTGGGTGATAGTCTGTTGCACTTATTCAGCTGCTATAATTGCTGAAATCGGTTACTGATATTTTGACCATCGCCAATGCCAACATACCGCGACCAAGCAAACATACACACAACATTATACGCACGCATGTTGTGCCGAATGGCCTTTTTGTTGCACAAAATCGCGGTATCCTCCGAAATCCCGATGCGATGTAGTGTGAACATATCGGGTGTCATGTCAATTTTTGTTATTGAATACTTTAACGCAATTAAAATCACACAAATAACTTGCAATGGAAATTCCGAACCAGTTGCCCGGCATATCCTGACAGGATTTAGTCGAACATCATGCTCATGTCGTTTCAGTGCTACTGGCGAATAATAATAAGCTCGGGATTTTCGTTGATGCGTAAATTTTCCAGTGAGTACAAAGGTTTAACGAGAAAAGGGACAGTGAAAAATTTGTATCTTGGTATACACGAGGAAAACTCTTCTCAGAAAACCTCCACAATCACGAAATTATAGTGTTTTAGGGGTTGATACATTAATAAATTGACTGAACTTTAAATCAAAAAATCTGCCAACAATCGCGGCGTAACTTTATTATTTTTTCGACAAAAGTTCTAGGTATTCATACGAAGAATCCGTAGAATAAAATTAAATTCAATATTTATGACGAGCTAGTATTTACGACAAAAAACGTGGAAAAATATGCATTTTATTTTCACAGATAATTTTTTTTGCCCCCCTTCTGAACGCCAACACATATTTAAATTTTTTTTTATCCAAATTGCTTTTCTAGTTATTCTACATATACACACCAAGTTTCAACATTGTAGCTTAAGCCGTTCTATATATATAGGAAAAACACCCCCCACACCCGTACCACACTACCCACCCTTAGGGGTCGAATTTTAAAAACCTTG
This sequence comes from Beris chalybata, assembly GCA_949128065.1. NCBI lineage: Eukaryota > Metazoa > Arthropoda > Insecta > Diptera > Stratiomyidae > Beris > Beris chalybata. The sequence continues at coordinate 13,658,465 of OX421897.1, forward strand.
AAAACACTTTCTAGGTATTCATACGAAGAATCCGTACAATAAAATTAAATTAAATATTTGGGACGAGCTAGTAGATATGACGAAAATCGTGGCAAAATATGCATTCTATTTTCACAGATAATTTTTTTTGCCCCCCTCCTGAACGCCAATATATATTTGGTTTTTTTTTTAATCAAAATTGTTTTTCTAGTTGATTTACATAAACACACTGAGTTTCAACTTTCTGGCATGAACCATTTCATAGTTAGGAAAAAGACCCCCTACCCCCGTACCATACTACCACTAAAATAAAATTATATTTTTCCAACATGCCGCTACTATAGCTCTACCTAAATACCAAGTTTAAAGTTTAAATCATTTCAGATTCTTAAGATATAAACATCGGAACTTTATCCTTTTCTCCCTCCCAACCCTCACCCTCTACACCCTCATCGCCAAAACTTTTTTGCCTACTAGGGTTCAATTAGCGCTACTTCTGGTAAAAATTCTAAGCATCTATCTTACACTGTTCTTGAGATATGAATTCAATGCTCCACCGCCCACTTAAAAAATTTTACTTTGATCAATCTTTATTTGTCAACCTTTATACCCAAACCGAATTTTATTTTTCTAGAGCAATTGGTTCATGAGATATTGTAATCTAAAGTTTTTCACCCCCCACCCCCATACACAACTTCCCCCACCCAAATTTTTTTTTCAATCTGTTCTTCTAGTATAACTTCAAATATTTCTTAAGTTTGAATAGTGTGCCATTATTGGCTTAGGAGATATGGATTTTAGAATGTTTCTATCTCGGCTTTTTAGGGTGTCGGACGCATTATATTCCCCCCCCCCCTTTACTCCCACACCCCTTGATTAATATTGACAATTTTTATGCATAATGGGTTTACTATCGGAGCTCTATAGAAATATAAAGTTTCAGCTTCCTATCATAAGCGGTTACTGAGACCTAGAAACCAAATTTTCCGGTCTAAAACACTTCTCCCTCCGTCCCCCTCACACCCCCACTTCAAGGAGCCTACCCCGTCTATTCATAAAAAAAAAATTCAATTTAATATCTCAAAGCGCTTGGGAGCTTTGAGAATCTAAACGATTTTTCGTACGGCGAACAGACGGACTGAAAGTTTTTATTGCTTTTTTCGCTTCTACTAGTTATGAAACGTAAAAATAAAAATTTTGAGGGTAGGAAATTTTTTTTTTTAAACCAATCACAATACTTAATTATTAAAATAATAAAGTAAAAGAATACAGTCCACGTTAATTTCCAGCAAATAAACAACCCGAAATTAAAGAAAATTAAATTATTATTATTAATTTAATTATTATTATTATACTCCTCAGTGCATTTATATTTAGTAGCCAGGGTTCAACTTTCTAGTATGTGCCACTCCTAAGATAAGAGAAGCATCCCCCTCCCCTCCAAATTAAGGACATGCTACTGTAGTGACTTTATACAGAAAATTACTATTAGGTTTTTCGCCTTTCTAGAGATATGAAAATAGGAATATTATTAACCTATAAATCCTAATTTGAAGTGGGGTTTGGTCATATTCACCATTATTTCGGAGACTAGTTAATTAATTTAATAAAACAAAATAAATATTTTAGTTTTTAAAAAGAATAATAAACTTTTGTAGATATTTCGTAGATAATAAAGTACTTGGCAGATACTATAAGGCCTGTTCCTACGATCTACGATCGTCAGTTAAATTCGAACAGAAAAATATGTAAGTATAAATATATATAAAATATAACTAAAAACTATTAAAGATAATTGTTAAACTCATATTGTAATCGGAATGAATTTAAAATGAAATTAAGACTTATACGTCATGTAAGGTTTTTTCGCTAACAAAATGTTTTCTTGGACATATTACTGTAACAGATTAAAGTAAGTTTTTGCAAATCGAATGCAAATTTATAAACTACAGCTGTAAAGGTTAAGATCTAATCACTGAACTAATTTTATTTTGTTACCATACTAATTAAACTTAAACTTAAACAATATTTATTTATAATAATTCAAAATACATTAAAAAAACAATAATGTTTTAGAGATTAGACTTATCATCTTAACAGCTAAGTTGTAAGAATTATAGCACTTAGGCAATGAAGAAAAGAAATAATTGAAATACATACAAACATATGTATGTATAATAAGGAAATAATAAGGAAAAGTAAAGAGCAAAAACCTTGCCTGTTTAAACTTAAGCTACTTAAAAACTATCTTAGAACTAAAGGATTACTAAGTAATTTTACCATACTAATACATGAATTCCAAAAAATTTATATATCTATATATCTAAAATTTATATGTTTGTGAAAATGTGATCTTTCCAAATTTAGGGCTCTTCAATTTTCATTTTGATCAAAAATAATACCTTTGTTTTTCATTTATTTTTCCACTTATTTCATTACTTATTACTAATTTATTACAAATATTACTAATTATCATATTGGCCTTAGTAATCTTGAGTTATATCAAATTGTGTTTTTATAAAATTGGGGTTAATAAATGAAAGAGGGATGTGTTTTATGTTAATATAAGAAACAAGACTCGTTAAATTCTGAATCAAGTAAGTTAATTTCATTACACTTAAATAAAACTGAACTGAAATTAAAAAGTATCAAAAAATTAACAACAATAAAACGTTAAAAAAATCAATCATCAAACAAATAATAAAAACTAAAACAACAACTAATTACAATATTACAACTAATATGTTTATTATGAAAAGTAGTAAACAGTTGAAATACTTTTTATTATTAAAAAAAAAAAATAAAGTAAAATTTAATTGTGTCAAAAAATGTTAAACATAATTCCATTTGCTTTAACAAAATCTACTTATTGTTTGTGATGTTTGTAGACAGGTTTTTGTAATGGACTTCAAATTAGTACAAACAAGATTAATGGGACTATTAGCATTACTGGTGTGTGGCTATCTATTTCATTGCCAACAATTGGAAGTTACTACTGCCGATTAAACCATTTATTATATGACGCTGTTCCAAATTTTTATCATTGAAGAAGATTTTCAATGAGAAGGTCATGGTTCCATCACCTCTACACGTAATTTGCTAATTTTTTGTGGCTAGCTGTCCAGTTTTCACAATTTAAATTAGATGGGGCTTTGAGTATTTTACTTGTTAATCACCTGGGCTTTTACCGCAATCGCGCACAAAGTTGTGTTAAGTATAGACTCATCGAGTCTAGTAGCACATATACAAATAGTGGCGATTATGGCGATTGTGCGCGATTATTCGTAGCATTCGATTGTTAGTTCGTAAAAAACTTACTTAGTTTTTAATAATATAATGTGATTATTTTTTAAAAAAAAAGTTATTGTTACTATTTAAAGGATAACGCTACTGTTTATAATGCACCCGTTTGAATTCGAAAATACTGAACCAAAGTTTTCTGAAAATAGATGACGTGAGCCAAGTCTTAGTGATAAATATGGCAAAATTCGTCGATAGTAACGAAGACTTCTGCGTGGATATTAAAAAACATTATTTCCGAATAATCAAAAATAATTATAACAATGGGCAGTTCGAGGTGATTAATTCAACAATTGTGATAGTCGTAAATAATATTGGAAAATTCAGTACTGGTAGCAGTGGTAAAGTGTGTTTGGGGTGTGGATACTCCCCTTCGTTTCAACAGTATTTTTTTGGTGACGTAGGTATCTTTCAGGTAGAGTAAATAAAGTATAGTATCTGTAACAAATCAACTACTGACTACAGGTGTATGTAATGACTTAATTTCAGTTTTGGGGAAGGGTGTTCTACTTACTGCGATAGGTCAAGGAGTTCAAACAATTCTTAGACTCCATGAAGAAAGCATTTTCTAAAAAAGAAAAGGAGCGATTTTCTTCAATTTTAAAAATCGGATTGGAGTTACAAATACACCCCATGCTGTTGCTCTGGGTGTCGTAGTAATGGAGTGGTTTGAGAAAGAGGTTAAAATATGCTGTGTAATAGTTTTAAATATTTTAAAGTGTACACCTCAGAGGTAAAGTATGAAGTCTGCACCAAGCTGCATTTTATTAGTTAAGTAACTTTCTGAACAATGATTTTGTCGGAAGTTTTTTTCCTTTAACCTAAAAATATGTTACTAACTAGAATTTTACCACCTTCCTATGTTGACCACTTGCCTAGAGTTGACATATTTTTACAGTCCCGAAGTAAACCACCGATTTTCCAATTTCCATACACATTCCGTTCTGTATTGTGACCATTTTCATATTGCAAAATATGTTGTAAGAAAAGTGCTTTCATGCTTATTTCAAGTTTTGGAACTAACATACCGACCTTGTGATGTACACACATATTTATAATTATAATGAAAAACAAATTTTAGTAAGATTTCAATTGTATGAAGGTTAGATGAAAACAGGATGTACATATTTTCACGAATTCCGCCATATATCTTGCGTTAAATGAGACTTTACTGAGAAGTTTTTACTCATTTACATTTTCAGCATAAGGACCTAATAATTTCGACCGAAAAGAATTGAAAAGAGGTTGAACATATTATAACTAGCTGCGGGATACATTTACGAATTCACGAATTCCGCCATATACCTAAAATCTGATGAGATAACTGTTAGGTTTTTACTCCTAGGTTTTTTGCACAAAGACCTAGCCAATTTTGACTCAAAAGAGGTGAAAAGAAGTTGAACATATTTTCTCTATGAGATATAAAACAGACTTTCTATTTAACGTGCTCAATTTGCAAATGTGTACAAATCTATTTTGTGAATTAACTAATGATAAAACCCATACATTGTTCCATAATAAAATTTTTCTTCTTCTCTCTTTTAGCCATTTTTTCGGTTTTCACATCTATAGACTCTGTGTTCTGTGTTCAAGTATGTAGAAATTTAAGTTGTAATACTTTATTGCAGCAAAATTCGTAAAAATTTTAATCCCCTGTTTCCATCCAGGTGACTAAGCCTTTCACGAATTTCACTATAACCCATGGTTGGTAAAAAAAGGTAAATATTTTTTTTACGAATATCTCTATATCTCTGAGGTGCGATGAAATTTCGAACTGGTTTCAAGTTAAACGTCCACATCATTTAAACACATAAAATATCTTTGGATTTAATTCGTTTTTATAAGTAATTGAAAAATTATTCTGTTACCTACATTTACTAGAAATCTTGCAGCTGTTCGAAATATTCTTTTCTTTTCTTCAACCATATCTAAATCTTGACGCGAAAAAATGATACAGTTGAATCAATAGTGTTAATAGCGTTCTTTTATTGCCGATAAAATAATAAAAACAAACAAATTTAGCAATTGGCTTCCATGATAGCAAACAATAAAGTGAAATTCATTACAAAGTCCATGTGTTTATGATATCAGTTCTTTAAACAAAGATTATTATAATTTAGAAAATACGACGACAAAATTACTGTCTACGGTTCTAGAGATCACTTAGATGACCATTTCGCTACGATGACTGACCATTTCGCTACGAATATAGGTAAATAAATGATGAAAACTGCATTAAAACAAATCAAATCAAGTATCTTGAGAGGCAGTACTTTAAAGGACATTTTGAGTACCTTAAAAAGTTGAATATCCACATTCTTGACCACTCCTTCAGAAGACATTGAAACATGAGCCTAGGAGTCAAAAAAAAAAAAATATAAATTCACTGTCCTCTGATTAGCAGCACCTGTACTTCAATTAACCTTCTTCCACCTTTTAAATTTCATTGCCAATACTTTTGGTCATACTTTTTGAGGACATTCAATAGTTCATTTTACTAGGACAGACATGGAGTCTATATAAATTCAAATCACATCTCATCTCAATTGTGAACTTTGTTCACTGAATAAAATCTCTTCTGATATTATGTAATATTTTTAAGGTAAAAAGAAATTTGCAAAACAGGGCAGGAATTTTATTTCACTAAAGAAATGAATACACTATTTAGCTTAAACCGTACCCTACTCAATGGTAGCCTAAACAACATGAATTAGGTCAATATTGACACCCTGAGGCCAAATTTGCTTCTAATAAATCTCAAAATTCAAAATTCAGAGACAGAGAATTTGACCAAATTTTATCGGATTGAATCAATTTACAAACCCCATTTTCCACTTATGTTTTACTAGGCCTATCCATTAAGAAAGAGGTTATGTCCAGCAAGTAAGTGATAAATCTTAATCTCACCTTAGAACAAAACTGTTTATAGTCGTCTATCTGGACATAAACTAACCTGTTCGCATAATTCGATTCTTACCTTTCCGTTAAATGTATCAAGCTCGGGTTCGTGTTGGAGATTAGTAAGAAAATCTTTAGTTCGATTTCCGCTTAACTTGAGCTATCAGCTATTAGCAGTAGATACCTGTGTAAGCTGCGACTACCTATTTGTACAGTTGTAAGCAATACACTTGGCATAATGCGATAGGTGCCTGTATCAAGGTGTCGTATTATTCAAAGTCTTCAGTTTTAAGAGTTTAGAAGTTTTTCTGATATCGATTGCAGAAGTGCTATTTTTAAATTATTGTGATGATTTTAAAAACGTTTATTTCGTGTGAGTGGCCTTTTTTAATTTTTTTTTTTGAGAATAAACAATTGTTAACTAATTAATTAACAGAGTATGTAAACATTTTTTTTTTCAGTTATTTTCTATGCAATTTTAGTACAATTGAGTTTGGTAGATGGATTATTTGAACAATGTGATCATCATATTAGTTTAGCATCGGGCAATTCTATTTACATAAATTCACCAAACTATCCGAGCAGATATCCTTCGCAATCATCGTGTAGATATACAGTAACTGCACCGGCTAATGAACAAATCGATTTTCAATGTTCTATTGAATTCGACACGGTAAGAGTTGCATTCATTAGATATTTATTTATTTTGTCTAGAAAAAAATGGTTAATAACTGAATTTATTTCTACACAGTATGCTAGTTGAAAATTTTCTTCATGCAGGCAGTAAAAAAAATGCATTGAAATTTACATTTTTTAGATAGTAGGCAAATATACCATACCTCTTCAAATAAATTTATACTAGGATGAAATAGTCAATTTGGATGTAATTTTCAATTTTTGGTTAGTAAATTTCAATTTGCAAACAGTAAATTTCAACCTCGAAAGCAGCATTCACTGAATTTACACTCTAGAAAAAGTGTATAATTAGCACTCTTTAAAAGATACACTTATTCCTACTTTTAATGTTATTTCTTACTAACATACTTAAACACTTGGCTGTGGGTCGGAATTGAACCCGTGATCAATTCTAGTTCTTACTGCTTAAGTTTGGCCCGAGTAGCCACTGCGCCATGAAGACATTTTCATTTCAGTAGAAAATAAAATCGAACGAAGCGTCCAACTTCTTGTTTTCATATACTACATCTTTTTCGTTGTAAAATTCAAATAGATACGGAGAATTACAACAAAAAGAATGTAATTTTCAATTCATATAGGTTAGTTAATTTTATACGAAATGGTGCGTGATTTTGTGAGTCTTTTCATGTACCATAAACTGTAGGGTTCAGTTGAAAATTTAATAGTACCTACATACCAGTAATTTCGTGTAAAATTCATTGAAACGTGTAGTTTTACTTGAAAATATGAAAATAATGGAAATTTCACGTAAAAAAAATTGGATTAAAATTTAATTTTTTAAAACAGTGTTTGCTTCACGCAAGTTTTTATTCAAAGGCAGTGAATTTACTATGGCCCTGAAATGCGACTTAATAACTATAGTATCTAGTAAAAGTAATTTTTTTTATTGATCATTTTTCTATTGGCTGCTGGCTGATTGCTCCAAGCAAATACATCATGGTCTTACCAAACAAACTACACAGCTTTCAAGTCATCATAATCCGTGCCGACGTCGATACGACGTTTCACAGTCATAAAAATGTAGCTCTTTGGTCGATCATCCAGTTTTCTTAATTTGCAGTCGTAACGACGTCGATACAACGTCCTAGATAGAAAACTGAAATTTAGCTAAATATTACAATTCAAAGTTGTTAAAGCGCCCAAACGACCAAAAATTTACTGATGGCCATTTAATGACTTGAAAACAACTTGTTCGTAATATTTCTCTCATCTTGAAAATTTTTGTTTAATAAAAAAATCTCAGCCCGACTAACGTTATTAATATTTGGGGTAATTGTCCAAAAAATACTCTGGCAGACATATTTTACATCCATAAAATAATACGCACATTGCTATTAACAATTTGATTCTACAAGACACGAACAGCAAGCAACAACATAACTTTCAAGTAGCCTACTCGATAAACTTTTTGGTGGCATACATATATGATTAAAAATTTATTTGAATGACTCCATAATTACTAATATGACTCGGTGGTTAATCCAGTAATTTTATGGGAAAAAGCATCTAGTTACTAATATGACTCGATGGTTATTAGTAACTATGGAGTTATATACATCACTTAAGAGTTTTTTGGACGACTTTTTGGTCATATTTAATTACGGGAAAGTTACTTACGCTAGTTTTTATATTTCAAAATGTGGACTAAATTGTTTTCTATACTTACGGAATAAATTAATCTAAGTTTTGTAGAAAGTACATTAACGATTGTTAGAATAGTTTTGGGACTACCCTAGAAGCTAAGCCTAAGTCAGTGCCTCTCGTGTGAATATTAAACGAAAAATCGAATGATCTGGCTCAACCGATTAAGCGGTGAATGAATTTTGGTCGATATAAGCATATGTACCGCAGCGGGATTCATTTGATAAAGGAAGGACCACAAGGGTCACAAAATAGTCGCTGTTTACACATTTATTGGTTGGTAAGACTTGGAATAGTAAATTCTGACTGTTACTCGATGTAAGACGAGAAAGTTATGAGACGAGAAAGCCAGCGTCGAATATACCTACGTCCAATATTTATTTATAATTCAATAAAAGGCATATAAATATACACAATTATTACTTAAGAACTAGTGACTTAGACCATCATCTTAAATTAATTATGTAAGCTATTGAGACAAGTTAGGTTTGTTATTTATAATTTCTAAGCTATTATAATACTGGGCTTATACTATTATATATTTTGTGGAGTTTAGTCTATTAATTCTTTAAATCTATTGTTTTTGAGCAGGTAATTCAAGTTATGGTTAAGTTGTTCTCTATTAGTCAGTATAAGTAACATACAAACGAGGTCAGTAATGAGTTGTAGAAAAAGTTGTTAATACATCAAAATGTACCTAGAAATGACTACATATCAACTAATCGGTATTACGTTCAACATCCGTATTTACTAATGGCCGGAGCCTTCTGACTTTATAGGTAGTTGTCGAAGTGACGTCGCCACGACGTCTTTACCGAGACTTTGTGGTGGTTGGGATATTGGGTAATAGAATGTGTTAGACTAATGTATTAGGCCGAATGCATTTACTTCAACTGTTAAGTGAATCTCATTTTAAATTATAATATTAAGATAAAACGTTTCCAATTGCAATAAAATCGATTTAATCCTGGCTTTTTTGTACAGGTACAGCAACAATGCAGTACGGAAATGTTCTACTTCAATCCACAGGGAAGCAATTCGATACCTGGCTCGGAATTCTTCTGCGGAACTGGACAACTAACGAAAAGGAGTCTTCAAAATGTTGCAGTTTTGTCGTACGTATCCTCGGGACAATTCACCGCTGGGCGATTCACCTGTTTGGCCAGAGCCACTTCAACGACCGGCGGTGGAGGAGGAAATGGTGGATCTACCTGTGAGTGTGGATGGAGTGTGACCAGGAAAATTGTCGGTGGTCGGGAGGCAGGAATAAATGAATTTACTTCGATGGCCGGTGTTTATGATAAGGTCCGGTTGCGAATCTTTTGCGGAGCGACCATAAGTAAAACGCTTGAAGAGTCGGAATTCACGTAAATTTTAATCTTAATTGTTATTAGTTCATTTCAGGTTCCTCTTGTCAGCTGCCCATTGCTTCTTGCAGCAGAGTTTTGCAGGTTACTTATCTGTGATTGTAGGCGACCACGATTTTACTATAAGTAGCCTTAACATTTCCCAACACTTTTTGATTTTGAGATATTCTAGATTCGTTTAATTTCAGCAACTGATACGCCCTACACAAGGACTCACGACATTCTGCGTCTTATTATTCACGAACAGTTTGCGGCCGATACAAAACAAAACGATATTGCCCTTATGGAAACCACTACCCCGATGGTGTGGAGCAATGGGGTTGGTCCGGCCTGTTTACCTTTCAATTACAACTCGCCAAGTTTTACCGGGAGCCAAGTTGATGTGCCCGGATGGGGTACGCTTTCGTATGGTGGCTATCAGCCGCATCAACTCCAGAAAGTTACCTTGGATATTGTACAGAACGCTCAGTGTAGTCAACGTGTGCCGAACTTATATGCGAGTCAGCTTTGTACGTACACCTACGGCAGGGATACGTGTCAGTACGATTCGGGTGGCGGAGCCTTCTTCAGACAGAATCGCATGTTTGTCGTGGGCATAACAAGTTACGGATTTGGGTGTGCTTCGACTTTTCCATCGATTAGTACACGCGTTAGCTCGTATTTGAGCTGGATTCAGTCAAGGACGAATGTTGAGTTTTGCCGAAAGTAGTTGCGATTTTTTTAAGGTTTCGATTTGACAATGAATAAAATAGCCCAACTATTGTAAGTTTTTGTTTGCTCTTGATCCAGCCACAGGGTGCTAAACTATTTTTCTTATCAGCTATGGATGGAGGATGGACGGGAGCAGGATACAAATTTAGGAGAACTTCGCTTGAATTGCTGGAAATTTTAAAGTTACTCCAGGAATTAATTTCGCGAGCTCTTTCCTTTAATCACCTAAAAATATTCATAAAAAATTTGGCTACAGGGTCATTCCATGAAGAATCGCAAAAAAAGGACAATTTTGTGACCTTACCATCGCCGATTCCTTTGAAAATTTGTGTACTTGAAGAATAAGTGTAAAGAAAAATATGATTTCAGTTTTTTTTCTATTTCATGTTTGTTGTTAGTTATACGTTATAGTATGTATGTTAAGGATTTGGCAAAAATGGTGTCCAACTCCTCTTGGAAAATTCATATCTCTGTTAGTTTTTATCATAGAGTAATAAAATGGGATTTATTTTAAAAGGGAAGGTTGCCGCAAAATAATAAAAATACCAATAAAATTTATCCTTCATTTTTTTTTCCAAGGATAACGATTTTGTCTTTCATACTTGAATATCTCAAAAAGCCAACTTTTTTTTTCTTGTATTTTTTTATGTTTTGTGTATTATACTGTTTTTCAAAACATATCAAAAAATTAACTTCGGATCTCAATGAGATCGGGGTAAAAAAACGATGAACATCCGTGCTTCTCAATTTACTTTACAGTGACCACTCAAGGGACTGGTCACTTTATTCAATTAGTCAAATTATAAAAATAATTTAGTGAAGTAAAGGTATAATTGACATATGTAATTTACATCGGGGCCGTAAAAAATTACAACTTTAGGCAAGTGGTCAAGATTTGAAGGTAGTGACTTCTACAGCTTTTACTGTATATAGATATGCTAATTAATGATTACAGTAAAAAAAAGTTCTGGTTATTATTTTCAAAAAAATTTTCGATTTTTGTTATACAAGGTGGCGCAAAATTAATCATCCAATTTTGTTTTTGAATAACTTCTTTACTAAATAGAAAAAATTTATTTTGAGTAATAGAAATCTTTATTTGGACCTTTATAATTTTTTCTGTTAAGTGTAAAATATAATATCATTCAAGTGGCTGCCGCCAGTGTTGATACAAATTAGTGCTCATTTTATCACATTTTCCATGACTTTCCTCAAGATTTATAGTGATATCTGTTCGCATTCCTGCCGCAAATTCTCCTTAAGGTCTGCGATTGTCTGAGGCTTGTTGACATACCCCCCGCGACTTCCAAGTATCCCAAAAAAAAATCTGGGATAGTTAAATCGGGCGATCTTGCTGGCCAAGCCAAATCGCCAAAACGGGAGATTACGCGACTAGGAAACGCTTCCTTCACAATATTCATTGTGGCTTGTGCTGTGTGTGCGGTGCACTGTCTTGTTGAAACACATGTTCATATGGTTCACGTATGATGACATTTGCAAAAGCTATAACATAAAGATAAAATTCATGGAAAATGCGATAAAATGAGCACTAATTTGTATCAACACTGGCGGCAGCCACTTGAAGATATCATATTTTCCACTTAACAGAAAAAATTATAAAGGTCCAAATAAAGATTTCTATTACTCAAAATAATTTTTTTTATATTTAGTAAATAAGTTATTCAAAAACAAAATTGGATGATTCATTTTGCGCCACCTGTTAGTCTTATAATTAATTTAACTTCTACAGACGTTTTTATATAAGCACCTCAAAACGTTATTCCAAATTCTTCGAAAGCCAACCCAAAATTTTAAATTTCGAATTCAGGCTTTAAACATAAACGGAGAAAAAATAATTTAAGCATTTTTTGATATTAACTTTACTAGGATTTTTTTAAAAATAAAAACAGGAGTTGGGCTAAAATAAAACAATCCCAGGTGGCTGACTAGAACTTTAGGTTTTAGGGTGTAGTAGTTAACATGCACCACATCCTAGCATGAAAAGGGTTCCAAATTGCAGAACTCCAAAAATCATGATGTTGCGTCCAAACTGTGTTGTCCAATTTTGACAAGTGACTGTTTAATCATTCCCCAGTTTTTTGGTCCGATTAAAATTTCGTTTGAATTTTTAAGCATCCGTTAAGCTCACCTTTCGTTTGCGCTGAAAAAATTTAATATCTAAAGTTTTTACTTTTTTTTGCCAAATTTTCGGGCCGTTTTTTCAAATTCTCAAAAACTTGTCCAATTTTGACTACGAGTAGTGATCATTTAAATTAAAGATGCGAGTGCCTCCTTTTCAAGTTCACAAAAAGATAGATAGATGCAAAAGGAAAATCGTAAGTCTTGGATTTTTTTCGACACTTTTTGTCACCATTCCCGCAAAATCCTTCAATTTAATTTGAAAGTTAATGCAGACATTCTACAGAAATGATCCTGTGAAGTAAAGTCTTTCAATTGTGGTGAATATATAAAAAAAAAAATTTTTAACTTTTAAAAAAAATTCCATGTTTGCCAAATTGCCAAATTTTAGGCAATTTTTCCAAAATCTCTCCGATTCCGATTTCGACAAGTGACCACTTAAATTAAAGGTGCGGATGTCTCTTTTTAAAAAATTTCCTTTTTTTTAAATTTAAATTTTGCGGCCAGAGGCCAAAAAAGAGTCTCTGTTTTTGAATATTTTTTGACGTTTTTGGCCACTCTTCCCCCTTTTTGATCCGATTTTTGCTTGTATTTTTGAGCATCTCGTGAGCTCTCCTTTCATTTGCGAAATAAAAGAATGAAGTGCATCTCAGTCTGAAGCAATAAATGCATGTCCTAAAATTCAGTTGAGAACAACAATACACAAACTTCTTCTATGGATTAGATATTTCAAACTGTTTCCTTAATCCTCGAATTATTTTGTTCTTTCAGCTTTAGGGGTAGCGTGGGAATTTTCAATCAGCGCTTGATCCCATCGGGATTTTATGCAGCGGATTCTCCGAATAAAGTACGTGAAGATCCCTAAATCCCCTTTCGAATGGAACCCACCACCCCATACTGGTGGCTATCTAGCCATCAAAAATTCCATTGAATTTCTAAATAAATTCGTATCGCAAATTTGTAACCGATTGCAGGTGTTCCCATGGAGCACCCACTTTGCCGGTAGAGAGATGGATTTGGAACGAGCAGAGCATCTATCCAATCCTATAGTTAGCTGGCAGGAATACAAAAAAAAAGGAAAAGTGTAAAAAAAGGAAAACCTCTTTCCCGTTCGGATAAACTTAATTCGTTCCCTGGTCGTCGAATTCGCAACGTGTCCGGCTGGGCCTCTCCAGCATAAAAATTGCACAGAGCGCATCCAATTATGCTTTTTATTGTTTGGGGGTAGCTCTTTTCCAATTTTGTGCAATACAAACAGGCAAACAAGCAAGCAAACAAACAGCGAAATATTATCAATTCCTATCAAAATGGAAAATTCTTTCATTTTGTGTGCACCCCGTAGTTCGGTGGTGCGTGGGGTGTGCTAGTAGTGGGCGACCAGGGTAACTGCCAATTCGATTCCTCCCTTATTCCCATTTACCTAAATTTTGTTTTCAGCGTTTTTTTTTCACCATTATCCGTTCTTTTTTCGGAACTCTTTTCCATCCGAAATTCGTGTCCATTTTTCGCGAACTCATTCACTCTCTTTGCGCCCCAAAGTTATCGATGGAAATTTTCCTAGTGTCCAGAAGTGCAATGTTGACCAGTGTCAGGATGGGGTCTTTGGGGGTGTGGGATCAGTTTTCGTGGGGGTGCTGGTGGATTCTCGGCAATTTTTTCTCATTTTTACGTTCTGATGTGTATTGTCTGCCAGAGTCCTTTTTTCGGATATAGGAGCCGAGTCCTATGCACCTATGGCGGATTTTTGTTTCGCTGGACCTGCTCTAGAGATGAGGGTAGATCTCCTGTTCTGGCGCGTTTTTTTTCCAGCCGATTATTTTGTAGTCGCTGTCATTAATGCCGGTAGAGTGGTGTCTGGTGTACTACTTACACCTCGAACGTTGTCGGGATATGTCCTAGGTGCACCCCCCGCACCATAATGTCCGGCTTCAACCCTCTTTGAAATTTTGGATAGATGCAAATGCTAACGGTCTATTGATCAAGTGGCGGGTGGCTGAGTGGGTGGCATAGGTCAGGGGAGAAATAATGTTAGTCGTTTGGTGATGGCTAGGTATAAGGGCGAAGAGGTGCAAGGGAAGAAGATTCAAATTAAAATTGCTTGATGATGCACTAATTTCGACGAGTAGTCGAAATTGGATGTACAGACCGGTGCTGGTGAAGCCCATAATTGCATTCTTTGTGAAAATTTCGCCTTTTTTCTAGAACTACCCTGACACTACTATCGTTCAGTATATGGATTGGGTTTTAATTCGTTTTTAGAACGGCCGGAAAAGGGGATATGTGTCGAGTGGGGTGATCTAAATTCTTAGAAATTGTGAACGAAAATTAATGAAATTGATGCAGTTCGGCTGATACTGCGACAAGGATGCAATTGGGCACTCTCAGGATAAGGTTTATGTCACCAGCAACCTACCCGAATCCACGTTCGTTCCGATTAATCAGATTTTTTCAATAAATGAAGTTCTACTGAATCTAAGAAAAGTGAAAGGGCATATAAGATTTTCTACTTCAACCTATGAAGCATCCTTAATTGTTGATATTTAATAAGAATTTGGAAAAATGAGAACCATGAACTTTAAAAAATTCATTCATTTGAATATATTTTCGCATTAGCAATCGAGAGTCTACTGAACGAAAGAAGTATGTTATGTACCTATACATCATCATACTTGACTAAATGTAATAATCCATTTTACTTTATTATTTTAATTATAAAGTACAGATTGTTATCGATTTACAAAAAAAAAAAAAATATCCTACTCTGAAATTTCCTTTTACACGTTTTAAGAAATCACCAAAAAAGCAAAAAAAAAAAAAAATTGTGTCCGTCCGTACGCCGCGCAAAACGTTTGAAAGTTTATAGCTTTCCAAGTCTTTGAGCTATTAAGTTGACCCCTTCAAGTGGCCACCATTTGAGTGGTTTGGGGTAAGAGGAGGTAGGAGGGGGAAGCGTTTTACACGGATCATTTTGGCGGTTGAGCATGGAAGTGGAGAGGATAAGAATTTTTCTAAAAAATCACTTCTCACACCTCAAGAATAGTGTAAGGTAGATGCTTAAAATTTTTACTAAAAGTAGACCTAATAGCAAAGGGATGAGTGTGTAGAGGGTTAGTGTTGGGGAGGGCGAAAAGGAATAACTTTCGATGTTTATATCTTGAGAATCTTTTATGATACATATAAAGCTGAAGCCTGTTATTTAGATGGATATACAGTAGCGTTATGTTGGAAAAATATAATTTCTTTTGGGGGTAGTATGGTACGGAGGGTGTTTTTCCTAGCTATAGAACGGTTTATGCTAGAAACTTGGAACTTCTTGTGTATATGTTAATCTATTAGAAAAGTAAATTTGATAAAACACCAATTCGAATTTCCATTAACGTTCGGATGAGGAGTAAAAAAATTAGCAGTGAAAATAGAATGCATATATTTTAACGATATTCGTCATATCTACTACGTCCTCCCAAGTATTGAATTCATTTATATTCCACGGATTCTTCATATGAATACCTAGAAAGATTTTAAAAGATTTTTCAAGATTTTTTGAAATTCGGCCCCTAAGGTGATGTAAAGTGGTTGCATACTTTTCATGAATTCTGCCATATCTCTCAGGTCTGATCAGATATCGAACATCTTTTCACTCCCACGGACTTGGTTAATAGTAACCTATTTTCAAGTTTTTCGTTTTTCAACCCATAGACCGCATCCCAGAATATGACCCAATTATGTAATTCATATGTTATTCTAACCGCTTCCCGAGCTTTTTGTTAGGTTTTCAGTCACATAGTTACCTACACTGTACCTAATTCTATTCCTACCAACTAACTACTTGATTAAAGAACTTTTGTATGGCAGCTCTTCAGATGGTTGGGTTGGATTGTTAGGTTTTAAGTCGAAATTTATTTGTGTGAGCTTTGTTCTAGCCGTGAAATCATGGGAATAATGTATCATGGACTTTTGTTCAAAAAAATTGTTTTTTCAGGACACGTTACCTTACAAAGTTTTGGACTGGACTTAACTTCTATCACCTCATGGATTATTCATCCAGGATATAAAATTAATTACGCTCATTTGATTAAGTTCACTCATTTACATTTTCACTTCATCCACGAAAACACAACTCACTAAGGACTTAATGAGCTATGTACCAAGTCCTTTAGTTCCTCCATATTTACAGCGTGCAACATTTATAACTGGCAAAGAATTCCATTAAGGCTCACTTCTTCTTCCAACGGAACATGCATAAGGTACTTTATGCTACTTGTCCCGTATTTTTGTTCTGCTTCTTATTTATATTTTCGTTTCGCAAGGATTCTGCTTTTGTTGATATGCTCCAAAATGACAATACAATGTCGGACAAGGTACTCGAAACTGAAAAAAAACCCTTTTGTTTAATTATTTTCATATTAACCCTAAGGTAATTTGTCTTCATTATTTCTCTATGACTCCTTACAGAGGATGTTGTCTCATTATCGTCATATCCTGTGTAAGCGCCAGGTCGTATTTCATATCCTTTTTCATCTGGTTAAATAGGAAATGTATAGTGTTATGTTATGTCATTGTTTGTCTCAAAAAGGATGAAAAACAGAAAGCGGAAAAGAAAGTAAGAGAATAGAAAATGAGTTAGTTGTACGAACAGTGAAGAGTTAAGTGTGCAATTTGCAATTATGTTATAGTTTTGAGTTGTCATTTTAATGAAGAAATTTCATTTGTTCCCATCCTGAAGTTAAGTACTCTTTGGTATAAGAAAAGCAAAAAACACACATGTAGAAGAAAACATTGGTACAGATTCATATGTTTCTTTTATAAAGTATTTGTCTACGAATGGGTACAATACAGAATTTGTAACTGACTTCATTCAGTACAACCAGTTGAAGTTCCTCTGTGTGGTTCATCCTTTACAGAGTATTGCTGCGGTTAGGTAAAATAGAGGTTTTATGAATTGATCCTTAGGTATGATAGGTATTTCATTTCTTTCTACAGCATAAGATAGAAAGAGACATCTACAAGATTTTTTTTTTTCTATTGGTTTAAAAACAAGATTAATTTGAACTGCATGAAAAAAACGCAAAACATGTGAAAATGATCACGTTAATTTAGTAAAAATTAAGTTGTAGTCACTTTGTGATAAGTTCGGCAGTTCTCTGATTCTACAGATTTGGTATAAGGGTTCTTGATGTTCCAACATTTAATTTTCATATCCCAACCTATTATGGTTAATAATAACGTATTTATTTTAAGTTCCAAAAATGTTCAGTCTAAAGCCTTAGAACTTGGCTAGAATATTGATTATTTTTGCTTATGAATGTTTTCAAAATCTAAAAAAGAATTGCAAGTTGTTTTTATAGATTAATAAAAATTCACTTTAATGACGTTTTAGGTAGAACACTTAAAGTGCCTTTCCCAATTGTGTCCAACGTTCAGCTGGTAGGGTCTGTATACTTTAGAAGGTACAGAAATTTCCACAGAAATATACAGTATATATTCTCAGGGGGTAACGTGTCTCGTCCCCGCCTCGTCTTAATATAGAACAACTGCTCATTCATTAACGATTTCGGAAGTAATGAATGTATCAGTAATGCCGTCTAATGTCTAAAAATTAAACTGATCTTCACAAAATGAATCACACATTAAAACAATTTTGTCAAGCCCCTATAAGTAGTCAATAATATACGGTTGTCGTATGAAGTGTATGTAGTGTAATAATGTGGTTATTGTATTATTTTACAATATTCTTGTTTTATCTAATAAAGGCAAATTAAAAATACTAGATCTTTAGTAAAGTTTCATTGTATGTCGTCTCAAAACTCTTTTTGAGGTTTAAGGGGAAACATCAGAGTAGAAAATTTTTTGCTTTTAAAAAAAATTTTTTTGCTCATGTTAAATATTGTTTGTAAATTTCATATTGAAATTCCAATAACTGTAAAAGTTATCAGCAATTAAACGGAATGGACCGTGAATTCTCTATATAGAGCATCATTCAAACGCGACTATCTCGAAACGTACTATTCAAAGACGGTTCCCAAAATCGTTTGAAAACGTCTGAACCGATTGCTTCCAAAATTTTACACATAATTTTGGATAGGTTTACTACTTCGCTACATAAGATATTTTTTAAAAACTAGAACATTTAATTTTGGGAGTAACAAGGTGAGAGGTGTGGCTGAAGTTGTTACGCTACTAGCCCTCGAAAATACTAATCCAGCCTCTTAAGAAGCACGTGGAGAATGTCAAATAATCTGAAATAAAATTTAAAAAAATCATTGAATTTAAAAATCAACCCTTTTACACCCCTTAGGGGTCGAGATCTAAAAATATTCGAAAAACGCTTTAAATAGAGGTTTCTCAAGTGCTCGTAGAAGCGAAATTGATTCAGAATTTCAGAAGACTACAAGAAATGATACAATTCGTGAAAATGTATGATTCCCATTTTCGTTGGTAGTCTCATCTCTGTACACCAGTGGAAACATACATTCTATTTACCTAAACCACGTTCCAGAGATAAGAGGAACCCCTCTCAACCTGAACAATAATAACACTATTAAAAATTATATTTTGGAACTTGCCACCCCTGTAAATCAATAATTCTAAATTTTTCAGCTTTCTGTTACTTGCGGTCTTTGAAATATAAAAATCTGAATTTTATCCTTTCATCGTTCCTTACCCTCACCCCATAGACTCTGACCCACAATTCTTTTTCCTTATTAGGAGTCTATCGGACCCACCCAACTGGTGGGAGTATTAATTCCATGACCTTATTTTTCAACAGCTCTTGCGATATGAGACGCCTCCCGGATAAATTCTAGCGCAATTAAAATATCATAATCTAAAGCTTTTCATCCCCCGCATCTGCACGTCATATACACTCACAAAATATTATTGCCGATAAATTCTCGTAGTAATTCTACAAACATTCGCAAGGTTCAACTTTTTATAATGAACTGTTCAGGAGATATTCATTATAGAATGCGTTGAGTTCTGCTCTGGAGATCTTCATCCATCTTTTCCATCCAAGTCATCAATCAGTTTTGCTACCCCTTTAAGTATCTTAGATCTATATGAGTTGTAAGTTTCGACTGCCTATCGTAAGCTGTTCCTGAGACATAAAACCTAAACATTTTCACCTAAAACCTACACCCCTTCATACCAAAGTTACCACTTAAAGGGGTCAATCTAATCGACCCATTTTCGGGGGTCGTGAAATGGGAAATTCGTCACTGTGTGGAACGGAATGCGTACATGATACTGTATCTGGAGAGTTGACAAAAGACTTCTTATTTAACAAAACACCTTTTCCTTATCTGGCGAGAAGGATCATAGAGAAATAGCAATTGGTGACGTGATATTGGAACTTTCAGCATACCATCGGAACAGAAAACCGCAAGGACTATTTTTGGCTCTTTAGCTATCTACATATGAACTGCAGCATGTGTGTGAAGCCCACTCTTAAATGGAGCCCTCTAAAGTGCTCCCCCTTGGAAACTTCCAATAGAGCACCCATCACCTATATCCAAAACCTGAACAAAAAAATTATTTAAATTGTCATATTAGTTTTCGGTGAAATAAAATTAGCTAAAAAAAGTAAATCACATTTCCGAACCTTTCTGGTTGTTGCCTAGTCTTACTAACGTGTGTATTACTAGGAGGAAGGCAACTAAGGAATTTATCTGTTTCTAACCGCAGTATTTAGAAGTCACAAATACTCAGTACGAATTGATTCCATAATAAAATCTACAAACATTGTTCCCGCAGCAATGAAATTTTGAGGAAATTCCATCACAGCCGTACTTGAAATAGCACACCCCAAAAATACTGTCCTTGAAATGAGGAATCCATTAGATTGCCAACCTGCAAAACCAAATAACATCCCCCACACAAAAATGTTACAATGCCCGTTTGAGGCTTATTCGGGGAGAGATTACTGATCACAAATTGCCAAAGTAAACTTTTTTTCTCCCCCGTAGTACAAAGCATCCCCCTTGCCGGTGGGTGTCCAGTTCTGTCCATTCTTCCCTTATTTTCAGTTGTTGTTTTTTTTTTCAAGTTGATTTTGTTTTTGCGTTGTTTTGTTAATGCGAACCCATTGACTTGACGGCAACCTTTCGCGAAATAATATGAACGCGGTCCATTCTATGTCCAGTTTCGTGAGCCCCCCTGTCGTTGTGCCGTACATCGCATACTGCCGAATATCGATTAAAGGGGGTGGTCCACACACAAAACATTAACACGGCCGCATAAAATAAAAATAAATTTCGCTTTCGGGTAGAGAATTTTCGCGATATTCCACCGCCCCCAACTACCCACAGTTTTCAGAGAGTTCGTAATGCCCAGCGTGTCCAGTTTGTCCACCGCTCAGTTCTTATGGAGAAGCTCGTCCTTGCAATGGTTCCGCTAGGAAAAAGATAAATGAGCAGAAATGAAATGTGAGGAGCACAGAGGGTGTAATGCCATCATTTCTGTACTTGCAATCCCCCAGCCTTGGGGGTGGTGTTTTTTTCGGAACATTTGGAAGGAGGACGAGTATGTAGTGCAGCATATGAAGCGATGGATTAGAGACAATTTTTCTTTCTGGTAGTTGCGGATTTTGCTATCATGCATCTGTATCGATACTAAATAGCCCGGAATCGAGGTAGTAAAGATGTGGGGATGTAACTTGTGGACGTTGGCCAACACCACAAACTGCACAGAGTGTTCAAAGTTGTAATAGTTCTCCAGGCTGTGGCTGTAGCTACAACACTATTATTGCACTAATTATTCTAAACCTTAACTAGGAAATGTTAAAAAAAGAACCTGGTCCGAAATGAATAATATGCCAAAATCGCAACACAGTCATCCCAGATTTCAATTACACCTCGTTCCACCCTTCGCAATAATAACTAATTATTAATGTCGCTTTTATCTAAGTGGATGGGTTACCCAGATACCAGCTCTTCCGAAATATTTCATCGATTGTAATCCAAAATTTATAGGCAAAATAGTCGTCGTCCGTTCTCCATCTGGACAATGCCTTAAAATTCTTCGTCAGAAGTAGTGCTGCCCGATTTTCTAATAGGCACTACTAAACAGCTTCTAAATTGGCATTCCTCTAATTTTGAAATAGGCGAATATTTGCCATTGTAAATTACCGATTTTCTTCATGTTAAGCAATTAATATTTTAGATAAATGTTCCATTTTAGTTTGTGAATTGGGGCGGGGGATGTTAAGATGAGTATTGTACGTACAAGGAGTCCATACATTTTTTAGCCTCCTTTAAATATAGCTTTTCTAGAAATAGCTTGCACAGGTCAGGGTTTCATTTAAATCTTATATTAAGACCACTCTCGAAAATAATGTCCATTATTCCAACCATTTTCAGACTTAACAGAAATTAAGGAGAGGAGCAACTTAATTGTAAAAAGGAGGAAATCGAACCAGAGTGAATAAATAAAAGGTTCTTAAAATACACAATAAAACCTACTTCAGGAAGGTTAAGGAAAAAATCAAAAGATATAACGAAACAAGGCATCCTATTGAATTTTAAAAAGTTTCATTTGGGTTGTTAAAGATTAGTATGTGATCTGCATTCTGATTTATAAGGAGCTAGCTAAACAAGAAAGTTAAAAGACCAATTGCGATGAACATTTTGCTTAAGAATCTGCAATGAACATTTCGCTTAAAAATCTGCACGGCAATATCGCTGCCTGGAGCTGAATCCATATACGCACGGTACGACTGATGAAGGATCAATCATGTTTTAATGATCAATCGAAAGAAGAACACGGCAATAAACATAGATCATCACTTAATACTTAAAATCGGAAATGCTTCCCGATTTTATTAGATTTCCTATTAGATTGTTGCTAGCAAGCAAATTTGCTTTACAAACACTTTTGCGCAGAGCTGACCATCGCCTGGCTTATACGGCAGAAAATTTGATCTTGTGTATACGCTCTGCTGCATTTGTATCCTATATATATTGTGACGCGAGATTTTCGGCATATTTGGTTAAGTGTGTAGAGCTCGCAAGAACAATCTATTTCAAATGAGAAGTGTCAAGAAATTTCTAGGCAATTCTAGGTATTGGAAGGTATTGGGAGGCTGTAGTTGGAGTTCGATGCCATTCATAAGAAAGTCGTACAGTACTTGAGCCAGGGTACACAAGCAAAATAAAATTATTTTTAAAAATTAAACCGATGGTCATTGTCACTAGTGTTTAAGTAATAATAATGTATATTTATATGCTTGTTATTGTAAATATAATATAATAATATAATAATATAATATAAAAATAAAATTGTAAAAATTTATCAAGAGTCTGGACGTAACTTTAAAATAAAGTCCGGGAAGTCGTTAAAGTTGAGGTGGAATAAAAGTGACAAAGAACTACTACATTATTAAAAGACCAATTACAATTTTGGATATTGATCTGGCACACGATTTAACTTAAAATAAAGCACTGGTTATTCTTATACTTTTTTTAGAATAGATTTTACTATTAATAAATTGACTATTTGGAAAAATAGTTTTGTGGCTAGAATAACTTCTTGTAAGATAAAAATTAGTTAAGAAAACATTTGTCAGTCATTCTTTATATAAGTAATAATAAATAAAAAATAACATCAAATTGAACCTAAGAGATATGGTGAAATTCGTGAAAACGTATACTACCTCTTTGCAGCCCCGTCAGAAGTTGACTATATAAAAGTCCTAAAATTGATTTTTAAGACGATTATATCGTAGACTGTTGAAATAAAAAATAATTAGATATCACTCATTAGACTCAATTATTAAAAATGTTCGTAACCACTTTACCGCTGAGGGGTTCGGATATTACAAAATTCTGACAAACATTTTTAGATGATTATGCACAAAGCGTATTAAAATATAAATATATAAAAAACAATTCGATATCAAATCAGTCCTAAAAATTTTCTCGGAGCTCATCGAAATAACAACCTTACAATATTTAAAAATTGCGGTGATTAGTCGTAAAGTTCATAGACCTCAGAGCACCTAGGAGATATGCCAGAATTCGTGAAAACGCATACGCATCTACTTTAAACCCAATGAGGGGTTAAATTTCAAATAGTTCTGAAAGATTTAGCTTGGTAGAATAATTAGCACTAATAATATTGCATCTGACGTCCAGAGGCTCTTAAGAAATTAATTTTATTTCCTCTTAATAAGCGGGAAGACGTGAAGATTCAGGCGAATGAAGTTCTTCAACTGCAAACCTCAGAAACCTTCTCTGAACTGATTCCGATCCTGTTTTTACGAATATTATAATATTGGGTTCAAAACTGGCGAAGGATGTTGGGGAACGTAGCAGTTACAGACCCCTTTACAACGGAACTCCGTTTTACGTTATCAGCATTCAAATGCATATTTGATTTGGCGACAACTCACGTCAAAAATATTCAAAAAGAATAACTTAGGAACAATTTGGCTACCTTGAGGCACACCTGCAGGAATCGTGCAGCTCATTTCACTGAATGACATTGTACCTGTTATTGATCCTCTTTATAAACAAGTTTGTGGAACAGAATATCGCTGGTGATCTTGTGTTTTGCTGCACCTAGCGATTGCAGGAATTGCAAAATTAAAAAAATTCAATTTTATTGCTTGGTGTCGATCTATCCTTAGAAGTTAACATTGGAGTAGTACTGTATTAAAGTCTACTCTAACCAGTGACGGTGCTAATAGTTTTGGCGCCCGGCGCACTTTCTACTGTATCTGCGATCGCAATTTATTCATATGGCACAGTTTTATAAAATGCGCCAAATACCATGAATACATGTGCACTCAGTGGAGTAGAACGCGTGCCGTCGCGCATAAAAACGTTGAACGTTCACTGTACCATGCGTGTTGTATGTCGAACCATGGTGCGGATTAAATGTTTGCGCCAAAGAGTAAGTCAATAGATCGAACATGTATGATTGAAAAATACGAAATTTACGTGTGGGGCAGTGGTGGCTCGCCGCGAAAAGCTAGGTGTGCTGTGCTTTAAGCTTGTGCTACACTGTTCGCTTTTTCTCAGTTTTTTGCATATGTATATTTTCGTAAGATGTGTGGCGAGCTTGTAGAAAGCTCTCATTGATCATACAGTGTAACACAAGCTTAAAGCACAGCACGCCTAGCTTTTCGCGGCGAGTCGCCACTGGTGTGGGGTCATGGTGCATTTACACTCAGCGTTTGCGACGAGCCTCTATCCCCACCAAAAAATCAATCAATGAAATAGTCAGTCGCAAGAGTCTTACATTGAGAACCGGTTTGCAATGGCCTGATGGGGGTAGCTTCTCGCCTTGAGGCGAGCCTCATGGGTGAGTGTAAGCCCACCATCATTGTAGAAAAATCATGTTGGTCATACAGAATTGTGTAAGCTAGTTGGAAGAGGGTAATATGAACATGTACCTATATTCCTATGATAAGATCAAACCGCAACCGTATATTTAGGAGAAATGAAACAAATGTTTGGGTATACAACATGTTGTTAAATTGTATTTGGCTGGATAAGTATATATGTATGCAGGTAGTATTCCGTGTTTTAGAATTGCAAAATTTAATATCAGTGAATTTAGTGATCATTGCAGGATTGTACATGACCGAACAATTTTGTAGGTAGGTGAAACGGTATGTGTGGCGCCCGACGCAGTTGCTCCACTTGCTCCTATGGAAGCTCTGCCCCTGACTCTATCATCTTATAAAAGATTCTGGCCTTTTCTTTAGAATCGTTTATGGTATAAAGTTAAACATAAGTTGAAACGCATATATTAATCTTGAGAATGGTTCATCAAATTTTTTAAAAAAAAATACAGATCAATGTTCGTATGATGGTGCCCAACATAGCTAATTTATTATCAAATAAATTCAACTCCCAAAAAATATATACTATACATACTAAATATACACAAGTAATTTTGTCCGGAAATGTATCTAAAATTATTACGACTGATTTCATTCAATCTTTAATTTCCGGTTAAAATTTCCTAACTAATCTCCTCATTTGGGGATTTGGTGATAATTTGACTTTATTTTCGCCATAATACAAAAATTAATCCATACCGAATATCTGGTGTGTATCGTAAGGTATTTCTGTGCCATTGTTAGCACTTAATTAAAAATGCTTAATTACAATTTTCATTTCGTTTGGACCGTCTGCACTGTGGATTTTTCTCATAAAATATCCATAGTACGAAGCGAAATTCATTCTAGGTAAAAAGCATAAAAAATGTTGCATTAATGGAATTTTTTTTAAGGGTAATGGAAGGCGTTAATAATAATGTTGTATGTTGTATGATAGTCCGATGACAGTTTTTGAATTTATTTTATGGAATTTTTTAGTGTAAGTTTCGTTTGCGTATTTTTTGTGGTTATTTGATTAAACTAATAATTATAAGGATTGTGGATTGGAGATAACAAGGTAACAGTGGACGAAGTAGGATTAAGTGTTTTATATGTACGTGAAACTTGTTCGGGACATCATTCTTTTTCAGTCCGAGCTGAGTCTTCTCTTGGAGCACTGCACTGTTTTCGTAGCCTTTCACACAACCCCATTGCCTCCTCTGACCCAAATCAGCAGTGTTTTAAGCTCATAGGTACTTGAAGCAAAACTTATCTGTACCATGCTCCAAATCGGTTTGCGCCTTCGGTTATTCCATTTTATTTAGTGTTTCTTTTCTTGTATTTTGATATAACCAAATTTTGATAGTTACCAATTCTGTTTTACATCAGGCACAAAGATTACTCGAGAGAGTTCTACATATGTACGAATTTTACCTGTTAAACTAAACACACAACGTAATAAAAAATAGTCAACCTTTAGATTTTTTACAGAACTGGAGTCTACATGGTTTTAAAAGTGAGCTTAATCAAACCCAAAATTACTTAAAAGCCAGAAACTTGAAAGGAAAATTCGATGAATCAGTTTTGAGTAACCTAAAGTTGAGATCGTTCATCGAATTCACTTTACTTATTTGTAAAAGCTCTTAAATTAATTTCTTCTACTTTCGATCTATCTGGAAACGTTAGGCTATCAATCCGATATTTTGTTTTGCTTAATTTTTCCGATTTTTCATAAATATGATTTAATTTGCATCATTTGAGTAGAGTTTAAAGACCGCCCTCGCTCGTTCTCAGCATTACTTCACCGCTGATAATGACTCAAAAAACAATCATATAAAATTAAATATGTTATTCAATATAGGAAATATTTAAATATTTTTTTTTTAAATGCTCTGTAAATCTTAGTGTATTTATTAATTAATTCAATTTCACGTCATTATTCTTAATCCACAGTTATTAAAATGCTTGTCAAAATTTTGACAGTGAGATCAAATTCATATCGTTACCCAACGCTGCACTTCTCGAGTTTTTTAGTTGTTCCAATCAGAAATAATATGTTAGAACAACTAACTTTTTTCAGAAGACTACCTTTTACATGCCACTTACTGTCCGAAGACGAAACTTAGGCACATACGTTCCGTAGCCTTCATTGCATGTTAATTAAATACGTCACACAGATGGACTAAACTACACGATTCATAACTCGATATAAAGAAAATTATAAAGTTGTACTCCTACCAGTAAGTAAATTAAATTTTTCCGTTGAAAAGTTAAGAATATAACAATTTACATGTTTTGAACTTCGGAAGTTGGCATTTTCTGCACATATCGTACAGTTATACAGCAATACGAAGACGATATTAATCAGTTTAAGTCTTGACAAAATTCGTCAAGTAGTTCTCACATAATTTCCTTACATCCTGAGGAATTCATTCTTCAAGTCAGTGTACTAGCCCGTACCAAGTGAACTCAATTAAGAAATATCCAGCTATCAGGTCCAGAATAGTATGAAAAGTTTCCGTCCAATCCTTCTATGCGAGCATGCAGAGATGGTCTCATGTCAACCCCGAAAATTATACATATGCCTCCTTCGTATCTCTTCGCAACATCCTTTACCTCGGCCTTAGAACTTTTGGGAAAACTCCCGCCACCCTTGGACTATTCTTGGCTCTTTCTGACTTCTGTCCGATCCTTTCGTCCTTCCCGTGGAGTGAAGCCACCCCCCCCCCCCCCCCCATACTCTCGTACTCCTTCACATTGTACAATATATTTAGATCAGTCATTCTCTTTGGTCCTTCTGCAATGGCTATTTGAAAGGAAATTTGCATATGCCAGAACCAAAATTACTAACTACAATGGTAGTAGCATCGGACAGCATCACTTCGGAGAAGTATGGAGTCATGGCAGAACCGACTACCATCAGGAGAAAACCATACACGAACAAAATTATTGATTAGCACTTCTCATTTATGCAGACTTAAACTTAATTAGAACTCATCACCCCGAACTTACGTCACAAATTTCACTATAGCGAAAACCATACTACTTTTCGACTACATGTACGTAAGTCGCATATCGGGCAGCCCCTTAGCAGCCCCAAAATTTCACCCTGGTTTACCCCGAACCCTGTCGAAACGAAGATATAGGATAGTAAGGTTTTTGGATAGGTTACAAGGCAAGAAATGCCCACTAACATCACTAGCAAATGATTTTATGTGAACCATTACAGTGCTACTACTATCCTGGCTGTTGGTTGTTGTTGGTTTAATTAGAACGAAATTTGCTCGAGTGCTGTTAATCATGGACTTGCATTTTCGGAATATAATTAAGGCTCGCTACCTTCTACTCAACGCTCCTATTCCTATTCCTATTATAGATCTTCCGAGGAAACAGGACTTAACTGTCTTGGTCTAAAGGAGCGACCTTTCGCTGTAATTTGGGTTGACTTTAAGGTAATTACCATTTGACTTGGCCGCCTTCAGGCAATGTCAAATATAAACGCGAATCAGTCATATACGAATATGTAGTCATATAAATGTTAAGGGTGAGTTATTATAAAATTGTCACAGTTCAGGATGTGTAAGAACTACTCTTACAGATCGTGGCAACGAATACCATCCAGCAATTAGATTATCTAAAGAAATTATACTATAAGCATAAACACTGAAAAAAAAATGTTCTTAATGAATGCGAAATTCTTTGGGTTAATGAAAAAATTGTTGGAACTGTAAACTAATACCATGCATTTCATTTGAATAAAAATATTCTCATGGTATCATATGTGGAGAAAGTTGGCACACACTCTCATACATCAACACATACTAAGTTTGATGCAGAGCTTCATCATCATATTGATTAAAATGTTTTTATGAACAAGCCATCTTCGCCAGATATTAAAAGTAATGTTCATAGTAACAATGAACTCATTAATAATATTGAAGAAAACAATCATCACATAGCCTTATTATATTTCTTTAGGTTCCCAGATGGAATGGGATCGCGAATGCGGTACAAATTAGTCACAGAAGCTGCATCAACCATTTTTCGCAGATGGGTGACTGCTTATGGCGATCAAGGAGGCCTTGTCCTGGCTGAGGTGTAATGTAATATCTACTGGGGATACTAGCATTCTCACAGACAGGCAAGCGGGAATAAAATCCCTGGAATCTGCCTCCACAACATCAAAGACCTCCGCAGAATGTATATCATCTCTGAAGCAGATGGCTGAACTGTTCAATATTCTTTTTTGCCTAAGTGTGTCCTTGTTTTAACAGGCAGTCACGCGTATCTACCTACCTACCTAGCGTGAATGCCCTTATGCGGAAAATGCGAACACAATAAAATATAATGATGCATACTTTCTCGCTGGATTAAACTCGAAATTATAGATGGGCAAAGCAGTTCCTTTTAGTGAGTGAGTGAACTAGTTCGAGTTCCTTTTGAAGATCACTTCCACGGCGAAGGAACCACTTCTTTTTAAGTTAGTAGTGAATGTGAGGATCTAAAAATAGAGGTTCTCACTCACGAAGAAACCAGTTCTTTTCAAAACTTTGTAGTGAATGTGAGGACCTAAAAAAAGGGCAAAAAAAGGGCCCACTCACGAAAGAACTTCTTCTTTTCAAGTTCGTAGTGAATGTGAAGACCTAAAAAAAGGGCCTCACTCACGAAGGAACTACTTCTTTTCGGAGTGAATGTGACGACCCAAGAAAAAAAGTCCTCACTTCCCACGAAAGGCACTCATTCCATTTCAAGCTTCACATCGCAAAGGAACTACTTCCTTTCAAAGGTGTGTCACGTGGCGAAACGAACTAAAGTTCACCAAAAGGAGTGAGTTAGTTCACTCACTCACTTCAATGAACTGCTTTTGGAACAGTTCAGTCATGAACGACCCATCTCTTAATTTTTGATGAATGTTTTCACAGTACATTTTGAATTGAAAATACAAGGTTTTCCGGTAAATACTGTTAAATTTATTTTGTGTGACGTTTCGGACTCGACTGAGTTTGGGTTTGATAAAGGACTCAGTCGAGTCCGAAACGTCACACAAAATAAATTTAACAGTATTTACCGGAAAACCTTGTATTTTCGACCCATCTCTTCTCCAAATACACTCAGATTTCATAAGGAGTATAAAAATGTGGGTGTTGAAAAAAATTATTTTTTATGTTTAGCAGATAAATTTCAATATTCTTTTTTTGTTCAAATAAAAATTGCTTCAGTCTACTATCTTCACTTTGTCAGATGTCGTAAAAGTAGTTATGCTAAGCCTAGACACCAACCCAATTTTCCGAAGCCACCTCTATACAATAGAGGTATGAAGATTTGAGGTGATCGCAACTTGGTATTGAGTGAGTGAAAGTCCACCTGTCCGTAGGTTACTCGTTAGATACAATGCCTTACTGGGGTATAAACTTAGGTTAGTAATTTAAATACTTTCTCGAATACTGTTAATGCGACACGACTTTAATTCCAAAGTTAATAGCACTGAATTCGTTTATAGTTAAATGGGTAGAAAATTCGGTAAAATTGTGTGGTACGAAGAGGTGCCGAAATGACTGGGACGGTCATATGCAAATACTTAACCGTTCAATAGCCGTAAGGTGAATTTTGTCGCCTCGTGATATTGCAGATAATTAAAATAAATTCGTTCACAGAATATTTTTAATCCGAATTTATGTGCCTGATTGAATTCATAACATTGACCAATTACATTTATGACTATAAAATTAAATTTCAATGATATTCTCGTTAATTGGTTTAGTGGCACGGTCATATCGTCAATATGCATACAAAACATAAGCGTAACAACTCAGTACGTACTCCATATCGAGTGTATATATAAAACGTATCGAAGAGTATGAGCACATTAGTTTACCATAATGCCAATATCGGACCCGTGCGGTTTCACATTGATAAACTCACCTCTGGCGGTATGTTGAACGTATGTAAGTACGTTACTCTAGTACGATTTATTGATCACATTTTCTGGGTGTGGGTGACGGAGGGGGTCCTAATTAAATACATCGACTACCTCGTCCCTTTCAAAATTTTTGGTTAATTATAGGGTAACCATTCAGTTTCAATTAACTTTAATTACACAATTTTATTAGGTTGAACTGATAGCGGTCGTTAATGGTCCGCAAAATCACCTATGATGTATAGTGTTGAATTAAGAGATAAAAATATTGATAATTTTCATTGTACGAGTATTTTTGCTGTCCATAAATCAAGAAGATACAAATAAAGAGCATGTAGTGGATATGCAACGTATGAAGTCATTTAGGCTACAATTAATTGGAACTGTGGGTTTATTATTCGGAGGATTGGGGTAGAGAGGAACGCGGCTTTTGACAAGCTCGAACTACCAGGACCTTGCTATCTTCCAAAATTATTTAAATTTCAACCTTATTTTTAAAGAAAATAATTATTTGAAAAATTCAAGGTTGTATTTCATCCTAAGGGGTCGAATTCCTCAGACATTTCAACTATATGCCTATTCAAGCCAAAGGTCCCCGTCCAGTTTTATTTCTCTAAAAAAAAATTTCCCAAATTAAAGTCAGATTAGGAAAGAAGGAAGTTATTTGGAACATACTCATCTGTGGTTTTTGCAACAAATAACACGCGCACAGAAGTTGAAACCTATTGAATATCTAATCCGACCTAAATTCATTTGATCATACACTTACCCTTTTACTCTCCACAGGGGATGAATATCAAAAAATTCTGAAATTACTTGTTAAGCGATTATATATCTATCATACACGTGGATTGAAAGCTAGTTCAACATCTTATCAAGCTCAACAGCATTTCATGAAAAAGTAAAGGTGTATAAAACCTTTACACTCATTTCGGGTTGAATATGAACAAAATCCATAGTTCGAATATTAGGAGATTTTATAATAAGCCTGAGGAAGTAAAAACTAATTTGATATCTTATCAGACCTTAGAGAAATGTAGAAAATCGAGGCATATATATATAATATAAAAATAAGTGTGATATCCAATAAAAACTAGCTGATATGGCAGAATTCGTGAAATCTTGTAAAACTCATTTTAAGTCGCTAAGGGGTTGAATATCAAAAAACCTTGAAAATAACTTTTAATGTTGTTATGTATAAGACTAGATAAAGTAAAAAAAATCTGCCAATTGTTTTGGCGAAAGTTTATTATTTTTCGGGTTAAAGATTAAAATCAAGGTCAAATTCGAAGTATATCAACAGTTTTTCCGATATTATGACTTGCTCTTAAAATAAATATATTTAAAATAGAACTTCATATCTCATCAGAACTAAGGGATGGCAAAAATTGTGAAAATATATGCAATCCCTTGGAAGATGAATATCGAAAAATTGAGAAATGCTTTTGTAGGCAATTATATAAAAAGTCTGTGGAAGTGATACGCGATCTAATATTTGATCAAACCTAAGAAATATTACTCCTCTTAGGATTGAATATCTAGAAATACTGAGATTCACATTTTGGCGCTTGAATAGGAAACCTTAGGAAGTAAATATCAATTCGATATATCATCAGACCTAAGCAACATGTCTGTGAAAATATATGCAACCTTCTTAAGCTCACTTGATGGTTTAATATCCAAAAATCCAAAAAGGAGTTAATATATAAATATGAAGACACAACGAGAAAGTAAAAACTAATTCAATTTCTTATAACTTCTAAAAAATATTAGGGAATTCGTAAAAACGTGTTTAACCCTTTAAGCCGGTCTATAACTAGGAAAACAACCCTCCCCCCTATTAACAATCACCAAGTTTCAATTTTGTAACGTGAGCCGTTCAGGAGAAATGGATTCTATAATATTTTGACTGAAAATTTTTAGTCCTACATATATTAATAGTTTGACTGAAACTTAAGAGTCCTCAAGCAGATTGTTTGACTCTTCATAACTTCACTCGTTTTAAGCATTTTTCTTTTCAAATGGCTCCACTAGTTCTAGTTTCTAGATTAATATTCAAATTTTGCGGTTCTTGAAATTCCATTCGTTATCTTCCGTCTCGTTCCCCATCCCCTTAAATTGTCCTTTCGAAGGAGTTCAAATAATTTTTTAAATCAAAAAAGGAACTTAAAATTTGCCACACTTAAATCTTATAGCACATGAAAATAAAAAAAAATTAAGTGTACTCGCCATATAAAAGTTTCTTATATTATTATGCTGAATAATAAAGTAAGAAGATCAAAAAAACTTGTCAAAACAGAAAGCATAAATTAATAAATGCTTACTAAGATCTCTTAAGAAAGGGTCTTCATTCGTTAAAACTTTTGGCTCCTCAATAGCTCGTTTAAAAAAATTCGCTAATAGTCTTTTTTTCACATTCTTAAGCTAAAAAGAGAAAACTTCAATATTCAACTAGAAAAGTGTAGAAAGCTCTACACACTTCTGGCATGTCCTACACACTTCCTGCATATTCCATACATACCGCCGAATATACGAAAAAGCTATCGATTCAACACATGCAGTATATAAGCACAGCAGGGCTTATACGCAGATCAGTTTTACTGGAAAGTAAATGTTCAAAGTGACTTTTCTAGATCGTGAAGTAATTGAAATCGGGAAGAATTGCCAGTAATGTAATAATTTAATTGAATAAAATGGTTATTAATCTAACTGTGTTCTTACTTCAAACGGTGAACCTAGCTCGCAACAATAGAATAGTCTTTAAGTTAGTCTCTCAGCTTTTTACTTAAACTGAGTTCTCTTCTCAATCGGGGGCTATCAGAATCTCTAGAGCTCCATACCCTTAGAGTGCCCATTGTGGCCATTAGGAACGTTGACAGAATAGAGATTAATTTAATTTTAGCTTTAGAATTAAGACGAAAAATTGTTAGGTTTAAGATTTAAGGAAAAAATAAAAAACTTTTAAAACCTAAAACCGAATCTCCATACCCGCCAAATTTCAAACTACATATTTGTACAAAACTCAACTGATTTTCTCACCTCATTTAAGGGCAAAACCAATCAAAATAGTTATTCCGCCTGAAAGGAGCATATTCTATTAGACAGCATTTGGGACTTTTAGAAAAACTGAATCAAAAAAAGGTGAGAAAAAAAGACAACATAATTTACAATTACCTAAATACACCTCACAAATGAGATGTCCTGTCTCCGTGCCATCATTTCGCATTTCTGTAACCGAATTTGAATAAATTGCTCGGGCATTATAACTTTGTAATTAAAATTTAATTATAGCGAAACTCGCCCTTC
Organism: Beris chalybata; assembly: GCA_949128065.1. Taxonomy (NCBI): domain Eukaryota; kingdom Metazoa; phylum Arthropoda; class Insecta; order Diptera; family Stratiomyidae; genus Beris; species Beris chalybata. Next base: position 13,692,738 of record OX421897.1, read on the forward strand.
ACTCAGCCATCACACATTGAAAATTTCATGATAGTCGTTCCGGGGTTGGGGGATGGACGTCTACCTACTTATACGTATCTAAAAAACAGGGTCCCAAAAATCGCCCTGTTTTTACGACAGAAAGGGGTTAAACTGAGTCATCGTCTTCGATGCTGTCGCATTTATCCATTTGAAAGTTGAAATTGGCATCGATGGATGATGAAGGAAGAAAAGGAAAGGCCACGGAGCCAGTTACCGAACAAAAACGGTTTTTTAATTAATGACTTAACAATAATATGCAAATGCGAGATTACAATTTCAAATTATGATAATGAAGGTGAAGAACCATCGCCCAAACGACTGTAAGACATATTACATAGGCCCTATGGACTTCTCCGAATGGTTCGGATTTGGTGTGTACGAGTGCGACCAAAGATAATTAATGAAAGGGGTTAAACACAAAGAGGCGCTTATTTAAATGTAAAGGAGTCCTGGCCCAAGGACCGCAATGGGATGGCGGCTATAGGGGCCGATGGGGGTGCTATGCGGCCCGAGAAAACGATCCAAATGATGTTATTGATTGCGAATTGCTAATTAAGGGCTCTTTTACTGAACGACGGGTCCTGAAACCGCTCTCAACCCTCTCTGAAACCTGGCCTCCTTACCACTACTTGGGAAGGACTGGGCTGGTTTCTTCACAGTCGTTGAACTTGGAATTAGTTTTATCGGAAAGTTTACAATTGTCTTCTACCGCTTTTCTCACCCCGCAACACCTCAGTCCGTTTTAAGTGTATTTCATCCGATTTGGGGGTGGTGTACGACTAGACGAAAAATTTGGACTTTTGACTTGAAATTATTTCAGGAGTGTCGTGGTCTCGTCCCTTTTCACCGATTTTAATAAGTTCGGTTGTATGCAAATTTATACTCGAAGAAGAAAATTATTATCAAGTGAACATTTTAAGCATTATATTAAAAGGATTGATTCATAAATATGGAACAAGCCCTTGCGATTAGCAAGTCCTGATTTTAATGACATTATAGGACTCATTTCGGAATCGGAAGGATGAGACCAGCGGATGGCGGTGCCGTGCCTGTGGGGTGTGAATAGCAATTTCATTTGCAAATATTAATTTACTAGGAATGGCAATTATTCATTTTTGACGAATTCTTTTTTGAATACATTATTTTTCTTAGTTTTAACTTAATTAGTTGTTAATGCTTTCTTTCATTAAATTAATTTATGCATACAATACCTACGTATTTAAACTTCGTTCGTGATGAAGCAAAAACAAATTATTCTCACGTTACATTCTCGACCATCTAATATTGCATGGGCAATGTTCATGTCCTAAACTCGATTAGAAAAAGGAATCCACATGATCGTATAGTGTGCCCTTCTTTATCACAGATAAGGTGGTAGCCAGTCAGTGGTGGCTATTTGATGGATCTTGAACTCCAGAAAACACTAAATTTCAGATTGATACTAGCACGTTATAGTGTTCTAAAATTGTTACGTACAGGATTTACCCAATTTATTATATAATTTCAATAAACAAATTTGCTACCCCTAAAATTTTGTTCTTCACGTTTCTTGAATTATATACACCAAAAAGGCTGGGCGCAATTTTATTTTTTTCTTCGTTGAAGTCTAACATAAGTGGATAAGGTTAAAGTCACAGTGCACTAGAAGTGGGCTTGTGCAGTTTATTTCAACATAGTAGGTAGTGTGCAATCTTTTCTGATTTCCAATCACTCGCGAACTAGTTCTTTCTTTTCGTTCACTAATCACTAGTAGTTCGTGGGAGCTCAGTGATTAGAAGTTTGGCACAACTCGTCGTCATTCTGGTGAACCAGGAGCGGGAATGACTGCAAACTCTTGCCTTAAATTGACCCTTAAATTATCAAGTTTCGGAATGTAGCATTATTTGCTTCGAAGCAAGGAAATCAGAGTATATTTCTTTCAGCTCTCATCCGCGGCAGCTCAACCTCGGATTTCTTCTGCACTAGTACAAGCCCATCGAGTTCACTTGTAGTATCAAATTTCAGATCTTTTCTTCTTCTAGTGACTTCTGCTGTTCCCCAACCACCCCAAAAATTAATCTTTAATCAACCTTGTAAATGCAACCGGAGATATGAATTTTAGAATTTGTCTATACCAGCTGTTGGGTGTTTCGAATGCACTGTTTTTCTTCCAACCCCCGCAACCACATCGATATTTTTTCTGTCAAAGACTATATATATATAACTACATAAATTCCAAGTTTCATCTTTCTAGAACCAGCTGTACCTGATATATTAGAAAAACAAAGGTTTCATTTAACCGTTTCTCTATATTTCCATCTCCAATCCTTAGAACTCACTTTAAAAATTACCCAGTTTATTCAATAAAAAAAATTAAATTAAGTAGCTCAATGAATTATGGTCCTTCAAAGTCGTTTCCTTACGGTGGTCAAACGGACAAATTTTTTCTTTGCTTTATGGTGAATTGGTTCTTAACAAGAGAAATACTTTTTTGGTAAAAAAATCTGCCATTATTCTGGGCGAAACTTTTTTAATTTTTTGGATCAAGGTCGGAGCATATCATACTTATTTCAAGACTATGAAGTTTCCTAGAGAGTTAATTTTGTTCTTAAAATAGAAATTTTTAGCCGATTAAACATTGAAAAAGACAAGACTTGAATATCCAAGACTCTATGCTCCTCAACACCCTCTTAAAAAAAAATTTATTTTCAGCAGACTTCGTTTATCAACTTTTACTACCAAACCAAATTTTATCCCCCCGTACGTCACTGCCCCCACTCCAAAAATTTGATTCTGATCTATTCTCCTAGTGAACCTACAAATACTCATTAAGTTTCAATTTTGTGGCATGAACTGTTTAGGAGATAGACATTTTAGAATGTATCGATCTCGGCTTTGTTGCGTTTCGGTCGCATTATCCCCCTCCCCATTCTCACACCACATCACCTATACCAACAATTTTATTGCTAATGGGTCCAAAGCAAAACGATGTTAAAGTGAAAGATGTCAAGGTAAAAAATTTGAGTTAGATCAACTGATAATTTCCATAGGATTTTCCACAGGAGACTATGAAAGCCAAAGCTAATTTCACTTGTAATCCTGACGGTCTACATTAAAATTTACTGGTAAGTAGATTACATGCTCGTATGACTCGATTCAACACGTCAAAAAACCGACTTTTTCGGCAGATTGGTCTGAACTCGTACGCTACACACTTGCATTCATATCATCACCTGTGCTACCTCCCAGGTTCCAGTGTCCAATTAATTCAGTACAATGTCGGTGCATGGAAGAGATAATAAAGTCATCTGGACTAATGTGAAAAGTCGACGGGATACTGATTGGAACGTAACTAACTGTTTTACTCTCTGTAATAAAACTAATTACCATAAAAATATGAAAATCCATGTCAACTCAGTCGTTCTCTACCTGGACAGTACCAAATTCGGACAGGTTAACGTATCAGTTCCGGGGATTTTCCGCATTTTCCATAATATTCATTTCGGCTGGGAGGTAGTAGAAAATTGTTACGAAAAATTAGTATTAATAAAAGTGGCAAGCGATAACACCTGTGCGATGTGATACAGGTAGTCAGTCGATAAGTACAACGGAGGACGATATACCACCGAATTGTGATAGCAGAGGATTCCTGAGGACAGCAAATTATTTAGTAATCGGTAATTTGTTGAAAAAAAAAAAAATAGTGTTCATTGTTTGCAACACTAGTCCACCGCTAATGTGTAATAGCTGTTCATGTCAGGTTATTGTCACTATGGTAGAAGTGAAATAAATATCAAGTTTATTAATTCATTCAGTTATTACCTTCGTCATAAACAATTTGCTATTCTGTACTTGTACATTAAATTTGTCAGCTTTGACCTTTACTGGAACACAGTGTCAGAGCACTGCTGTCATAATTCAAAAAATTCAACAACTAGGTCTTACAAATTTTACAGTTTACACTTCTTACCATTTCTGCTTCTATCACGCGACAACGTGTGTACTGCTGCGTGTCGAAACGAAGATGCCAATATAATCTTTTAGAGTGAGATTTTTTCTGTGTAAGGCGACTGCTTCCGAATTTTGCCCGCAATTCTGTGTACTTAACAAATTAAAGTTACAATACACATAAATACAATGATTATAAAGTTTTAGCACCCTAATGAAACAATGCGACAATTAACGCAAATAGGAAATTGAAAGATAAAAAAGACATTAGGTAAACGTACGCTCAGAACACTCGCGTGGCTATTTATTTTCGATAGTGTACTGTACTACATTAACTAACGACGATAATCCGAAATTGGCTTATTACCGCTACTGTTCATTGCAAATTGCGATATCAAAATTGCTCCAATAATGTAATTATACAGTGCATTGCCATTTAAAATGATAGTTTAATCCATAAAGTGGTTGTATGGTATATGGGAAAATTAATTCACTTGACTAGAGAAAAATATTATTAACAAGTTCGTTTAATACCCGGTCTTTTCATTGTTATCCTTGTAGCTGGTTAACCGGTAATGAAAAAATATGCAATAAAAAACAATTTCGATTAATTTTTGGGAAAAAAAGTTAGGATTGAGGTAAAATAAATTTTTTCAAAGTGGTGGTGGAGTTGTCACCAGTATCATGACATGGTTTTATGCTTTTTTTGTACCCAATTTCTAAACTTTTCAACATCCACTACCCTAAAGTTACTAGGGTAAGGTACCCAGTTGCAAGCCCTGCGCCTATTCCGAGCCACCGTCTTTAATTTCACAAATAGCTAAGAATGACAGTTTTTTCTTCACTATTAATTTTAGCCATTGCTGTTGTGACAATAGAAATAGCTAAAATTATTAGTTTTTATTTTTTATTTTTTAATAATTATTTCTATTTATTCTAGCAAACAACAGGGCGAACTATTATCTACCATTCCGCTCTGTCATTCCTATGATTACGATCTAAATGATAGTCGGGTGCTTGAATGCATATAAAATGGAGCGCATGGATGCATCACGAATTTGAACTGAAAGTGAGCTTCGCGAAAAAAGTTTGACCAGAGAAATATCACCGAAGAGTCCAAAGCCCAACATGAGTTGTTGGTTGTTGCACTATAGCAGAAAAATTGGAGAAATTTGGTAGCTTTAAGGTTTCCACACACTGACGCGATTTATTCGCTGACGCTGCGATTATTTGCGATTATTTTGCAGCGGTGCGGTCATTCTCATTAGTTGCCATGTAAATAAATGAAGGCGAATGTACCGCTGCAAAATAATCGCAGCGTTAGCGAATAAATCGCGTTAGTGTGTGGAAACCTTTATGCGACATTCAGGGAGTGTAGTCTAGCACGTTCATGGGGTCGAATAATACTAGAAATATCTTAAAAACAAAGCGCCTTTACGAACCAATCGTTTAATACTCAAGTTCAAATAATAATAATCAATGGCGCAACAGCCCAAATCGGGCCTAGGCCTTGAAGTAATGCTAGAGCTACTTCATTACGGTGAAGTGGTCAGTTACACGTCCGACCGTGATTATTACCCCGATTTTTAACTAAGGTACTCATTTACAGCTCAGTGAACTTGTGGTCTGGCACCCAAACCCATTTTCGAAAATTACTTGTCGCCAAGCAGATTCGAACCTGGTACCAGGTGCGCCGAAGGCAAGTGCTCTAGCCACTAAGTCACCTAGACTACTATTCAACTGGATAGTGCCGACAAAATACGAATCTTGTGTGTTTGAATATTAGAAAATTATATTTTAAATGAACTTCTCATACAGAAAAAATGTTATGCCCTTATTATACTGTAAAATCATAGTATATGAACCTTGGATGGATGATAGGATGTATGGTACGATTTAACATCTGACTAAAGTAAAATTCAAGTAGATTGATACTGGGTGAGAATTGATGTCGCATTATGGATTATTAGCCGCTTGAAGTAATCGCCTTAATAAATAATAGTTTTTTTTAAAATATAATCTAGCTGACTAAGAGCATCTCAAACAAGCATAAACCTAAATTTAGTTATTCTATTTATCACAGGCAGTCGGAATGGCGCTGCAAGCGCTACCTTGAATGAGATTCATGCTTAGTGTGTTTTTCTTGTACATACATATATGCATAGTAGTGATGTTAACTACATTATAATATATGAATACCAGTAGTGTTCTAAAGACATTTTTGAGAAAATTTTCCAGGACATGTAGTCATTATGCGTACATGGGTTCGTAATAAAACTTGAAGTTAAAAAAAAACACCGTGATATCACCTTGTCCGTATCTTTTTCGTAAACTACGACTAGTTGTAGTGAACAATTTTCAACCTCCTTTACCTTAATGAAGTACACAATTCCGTGGATGATTGATGTGATCTAACATTAAAAAATCATATAAGCTCTTCAACAATAAAAGTGCCATTCAAATATCTTAAAAAAGGCAAATAAAATAAAATCAAGTAGGTACCCAGCTTTTATTTATTTGATTTTTAGAATCCTGTTCCTAACGCACAAAGGCGAGGTGTGTACATTTTAATTTTTAATTTCACCACTTAACTAACTCATGCTGAAAGCCAAGCTCAATAATTGAAAAGGTGAATTTGAAGTGTGAAAATTGACACTTCGTGCGATTTAATTTGATTTTTACGAGTATATCGCAATCGGCGCTAAATGCATAAAGGAGATGTGCTGCATTCACTACGAAACCGACGCACTTTATTTACAATCGCTGAATACATCCTTGATTCGTAACGTTCTTACACTTCAACGCTTCGAACTGAACAAATGAGTTCAATAATTAATTAAAGGACGAACCTGTCATACATCGCGTATCATCATACATTTTGAATTTACTTTCGAATTGGAGGTGCTATTTCAAAAGGATACCAATCGGGCGGTGTATTTACGTGAAATTGAAAACCAGGATAAAAACACAAACAACTTCGATCCAGGACGAAATGATATGTTGATGTTCCCTGCGCATAAGTGATTTGCATGAAAGGAGGCAAATACTCGGTGAATTTTAGATCCGATGAATCGACAGTGTCCTCGAATGTCGCGTTTTCATAGTGCGATGAAATAAAGTAAATGCTCAGGGTTTTTTTTTGCTCATACTTGTATTTACATGTACATGAAAATAATATCTTTTTTTCTGTAGATTAAAAGCCACCTTATCGCATTCGGTATGTAAATATAAAGGCAATTCGAAAATGATACTAAATTTTGGAAATTGTTCTGGAATAGTTGGAAAAATGTAGAAGTTGGATGTTTGCGTATCTCAGGTGAGCATGTTCTTGTACCATTAGTGTTTTAAATAATATTGGTCTTTGAGATTCGGGCGCATTTCACTCGACAGGTGTATTTGAATACACGAAGATACAGTGATAAGTCTCGATTTACTCGATATTTCAACGTAGGTACGTCAAAGTTACACTCAACGTTTTTGATATTTTTTGTCAAGTCTTCCAAGACTCTTGATTAGTGTTGAAAATAATTGCAGGACCTACTGCGGTATCTCAACTATGAGTGTTTCTATAGACGCCGTGTATTGTTGGATAAAGATGGTGCGTGCAGATTGCAGTTTATAAATATAATCAAGGACTAATAATTATTTTTTTAATGTGTTCTGGGTCTGATCAATGTTAAGATGAACAAATTTCGGTCACTCAAACCGGACGTCAAAAATATTTTTAAAGGCTTTTGTATAAGAAGGAATCAATCTTTTTTGTTCATTTAAACCATTGAAAATGAAACTAGCTTAATATGGAAGATTCCTTTTATACTTTTGCGTTACCCATTCCCAAGTTATCGAGCAATAGGTGAAACCAACTCTTTTAATGATTTTTGAAGTCTATTAACCCGATCTACTTCAAAGATAAATTCACAATCGGATCTTCTTTAAGCACAATATTCCAGAATTCTTAAGTTACTAATTGACTGTAATATTAAGTCTAGCAGACAGACCATTGAAGAAAGGGACGATTGACCATAGGTCGAATAGTGTAGATGGACATACAGACGTCGGAGCAACTAGCGGCCAGAAACAAATTTTTCTAATTTTTAGTTACAAAGCTTTTGAAATAAAAGCGTCTAAGATGACACAATTCGCGATATAGTAATAAAATGGAGTTTTTGTTTGTCGTACTTGGAGGCAGTAAAAATTTAAAGTAGAATTGCAGCTCTACAGTGGACCAACTATTCATAACAAAAGCTTCTAGGCAATTGTGGTTTATAGTTAAAATTCGGTAAAAATAAATTACTTGCCCTTTTCATGTATATATTTTTTAAAAAAGTAGTCTCCTTCCGTTACGACGAAAAACACAAAAAAAAATTTGCCATGTATGCAATTGAGCAGAATGTAGTGGACCACTCGCTACAGTGGCTCTTCATTTATTAATTTTTTTCCATTTCCTGCTTTTTAAGCGGAAACCGCGAAAATCCATTGCGGTTACATATGATGATTGATATTTTGAGATTAAAAAAGTTGGTCTCACGTAAGATAAATTTTTTTAAATAAAAATAAAGGCAATCCGAAATGAAATAGGTACACCTGTTATCGAATTATTCCAGACATTTTTGTTTTCTTGATTTTAATAAATTTTATTGGATTACATTTTTATATTTAGCAGTCTTCTAAATAAAATCTTTTTCTCGGAAAATAAATACAAATAAATAAAATAACTTGAAACTTTCATTGTGTATTTTAGTTGTTCTTTACATCTATGGTACAAAGAAAAGTTTTACTTGTTTAAATTTCTAGTATTAAGCCGTTAATCAATATGAGGTATGCGTTTTCATTCAGTGTATTGTATTATAGATTAACTAGAACGTTTCGAAGATATGGAAGAAAATTCTGTTGAAAAGAGTACAATTCGAAAATTGTTAGAAAAAAAAACACTATTTCCTAAACTGTGTTCCGAATTATAAGAGCTGTTGCCCTTGTTCTTCAAAATCCACAGTTAATAAAATTTACTGGCCTATTTTTACTCAATTTTTGAAAGGTAAATTTAAGAATGAGCTTGAAAGGACTTGCCTTTTTTAATATTTTAGGAACAGCTTATGCTGTAAAGTGGGAACTTGGAAATCATATATTCAGAAAATATAATATTTTAGCCGTACAGAATGAAATAGAAACCTCATTCACTGTGTCACAGTTTAAGTGTTTTTGTGCATTCTTGAGAGTTCACTTTTCAAGCAGTACACCTACTTCCCAGTATACCTTAAAAATAGTATGAACATCTTAACAACCTTTTGATATATTTAGATCAAAGTGTTAATTATAGAATAGATGGACCGTTTTGAAACAGACAAGTTTTAAAGATGGAGTTTCAATTAAAAGGCTCATTGTTTGAGCTATTTTCTTGGAGGTATTTTGCCAAGAACCCTTTATTCAAACATGAGCTCCGAGTATACTGAAAACTTTGCCCCAAGCTAAAACCATAAAAGTTCATATTCCAAAAATAATCTTTTAATATCTACATGTAGATATGTACTTGCAACCATTGCATTACCGTTCATAACAACACAATTACGAAATCTCCACATAATTTAACTTTGGTAAGAATTTTGGTTTCTTTGACCTATGCGCACTTTTGCCACTTCTTAGTAAGTTTTGCAAATATTTTCCAATACATAAAACGGCGTACTAAAGTCCATGCATTAACATGTCTTCGAATCTTTTCATCGGTACGACAAAGTATACACCTGTTTATCGCTTAAATTATCGCTCAAAGGAGGTGAAATATAATGGGCAAAGTTTTGTTTTGTGGGAAGGAAAAGTTTTCAAAACAAACTCTTAAGACATACAAGTATACTTTGGAATTTATTTCACATTACCTAATAATTGTGCACGGAAGTAGGTGGTAGAGTTCATTCAAGTTGCTGGTCGTACAGAATCTTAATATGTAAATTATGTTTGCTCAAAATGGAAAATAAATTCAAACATTTCTAGCATTTGGTATTATCACGAATATACTTTAAAAAGAATAGATACAATATACGAATTATAAAAAAAAGTTGCATAAGAAATTGTAAAATACATCCTTAAGCCCACTGTAGTAATGAAAGACAGGTGCGTATATCTACAATGAACCAAATTGGTGCATCATATTAATGAATCTTTTCACTGAACCAATGAAATCTTTCGTCAATTTTGACCCAATGAACGGGAGCATTTACATATGATGAAATCATATTCGTCAAATGATGAACGTGTTTGTCTAGCTTTTCTTCATATTAATGACCAATGATGTTACAAAATTTTGATGAAAATTATTTGATGTATTTATCTTCATAGTGATAAATAGCTTGAAAATATAACTAAATATCGAAAAATACTTTCATCATTTGATGGATTTTTCGTCATAATAACGAATAACTACAACTGAAGATTGATACACACTTGCATCGTTTTATGACATTACTGACGAAGAACTACAAAAAAATTTCGCTAAAAAATTTTATTATTGTATGATTTTTACTTCTCATTATCGATTTTACCTAGATGAACGCGTGCATTGCTCCAAGATTGTTTTCTTCATTATTTCTTCACCTGAAAACTATTGAGTAGATTGAAATCTTCTATTTAAATGATTGGTTTTAAAAAATTGGTCAGAATTAAAAAAATAAGGTATAATCTTCATTGAACCGCCGTCCGCGAATTCATTTGAAGGTTCGCAGCTCGCAAACCATCAAGAGTGTTGAATGGTCAACGATAACTTACATCAATTGATGAATATTTTCTTAAACGTTATTATGTTCATACTGGAATACAATTTAAGAGGGGCAATCCCTTTAGACGCCCGAAAATGAGTCATTTTTCTTTAATGTTTTTATGGTGATAAAATAATCGCATCATTTCAAAATTTTGACATGATATTATTAGAACTTTTAAGTGTTGACAAAAAAATTTATTTTATTGTTACAAATCAAAATGGCGGCGTTATAGGGTATTCCTTTAGGTGACTTTTCGAGCTACAATAGGAGCAGTTTTTGAAGATTCAGTTTCGAGATAATCGCGTTTAAAGTTTCAATACAAGAAAACTATAACTTTTAGTGACTTATCGAATCAGCGATTCCAGGCGCATATAAGAAACCTTCAATTTTTAACTCATTCACACCGTCACTTGTATTCCTATAGCATATATCTGTAAATTCATTCCCGTGATATATCCTTTTTTAGAACATTTTCGAACTATATTATATAGCGTTCCTGTAGGATGGTTTGGTATTTTAGTTTCGAAATTCAACCGCACGAGACATACTTTCGAGCCAAACTCACTCTATTTCATACACAACATTCGTTACGCTTTTTTCTTTCGAAATATGTGGAAAAAAAATTCTAAAAATTTTAAAGCTGTAAAGGGATTGCTCCCCTTAAGTTGAATAAAATCGTCTATGTAATAATCATCAGATGATGAAATTGTACATCAATTAGAAAACCATTTACATTAAAAAATTTTCACAATTTGATGATTGTAATTCGTCATTTTGACGAATAGTTTTAGAAGATAATGATTAAAAATGATACACGTTCCATCCATATGATGTATTTTGCATCAAATTGATGAAATAAATTTGAACAAAAGCGTTCATCAATACGAGGTATTATTTTTCTTTCAGTGTAAGAACTTCCTTCAGGGTTTTTTTTTTATATTCAACCCGAAAGTGAGTTTAGGGGGGCTGCATATGTTTCACAATTTTCATCATATCTCATATGATTGATATTTAAATTATGTTTAATTTCTTAGTTTTTATATGTATATCCAGCTTCCAAGATGGTGTTATGGGGCTGCATACATTTTTACAAATTTCTTCATATTTCCTAGATCTGATGAGAATTGGTTTTTATTTCCAAAGGCTTCTTAAACAATCGCCAAAAATATTTGTTTAACGAGGGTCATTTTATCGCATATTAAATTGTTGTTTCGCTTGTTATCTGCAGAATGGTAAGACTAAACTGTGCAGATTTTAAAGGCTATGATGTGGCATATACGAAAAATGGAATTATTCTAAGAAATTAATAATTGGGTTTTGGGGGAAAAAAAAAATGGTGACACGATAGCAAAAATTAATATTTTGAAGTAAATTTCTCATGCCGGCGTAGAATCAAAATATCGATGGTTACATTAAAAGAAAGCTTATTTGATTCCCGTGAAAACAACCTGTTGTGATGATACGATGTGTTCAGAGGACCAATCTTGAGGTCATTATGAGATGTAATTGCCTCAGTCACTACCCGAACTGATTCGACCTCCTCACGAATTTCAAGAGCACAGGCAGGGAACGAGAACGGAGTTCTTCCATCTTCATAACATCGACGCCGTATACGTGCATTCTCGCAAAAGAGTAAGCTGGACACTCGAGAAGGAAATGTTCTGATGTGTCGTCGCTCTAAAAAACAAACAACTTGAAGCATGTTACCATAACTTGTGATTATTGGTTTTGAAGATGTGGCAGCTTATGTGAGATAGGGTACATGTTGGAAAAATTTTTCTTTACCACTCTCTTCTGCAGAACATTTCTCAAAACACATCCGACTAGGTAGTACCTCTCTGATAGCACAGCCATAGAAATTTGTTGAGTGAAAAACATACATACCACATGTGTATACCTCAGAGTGTAAACTGTATGACAGACATCGTTGTATAATAAAATAACTATATGGTAAAGGAAGAACTCATTGTGCCTACCTTTGCGATATTTGAACCGCACAAAACCGTAGGAACGTCAACCATAAGCTTGAACAATTTTTATCACAAACCTCAAAGATCTGCGATGCGTTGAATTTCGATCGGAAAACCGACAACCAATTTTCATTTCATCGAGCAAAGTCCTTGCTTCTAGTCGGAATTAGCCTAAATCGGAACCATGGCACTCCCTTCAGCAAATCCTGTAATGCAACCGGAAACGATTTTTCTGTATTTGAAAGAGACTGGGAAAGCTTCGCGGACTCTTTGATGCTCCAATAACGAGGTAGTCGTACAAAAACCCAGAAAATGCCCGAGCTGCAATAAAACCGCTCGTACGTAGAGCGAGCGTGGGAATGGGGGGTGGTGGGGAGCCACTAAAGCACTACTTTGGCGTGAGATATCGATCCGCGGACCATCGAAAAGAACAAGAAGAAAGCAACGAAGCGGCTGGCGCCCACCGCCAACGCCACTTACGGGACCGACCTCTTTCATATTTCATTGCGTATGTGGACCGCAATCAGCCCACCCCCATCATCACTCGCAGCCCCCAATCCCAAGTGACCGGCGGATGTACAAGTGCCTCCACCTAGGCATAAACAGAGGCTCTAGTCCGCATAGCAGAGCATCATCGTTTCGTACCGACCAGAGGTCAGTTGCAGCAGGCTGAGGTGCCTCTTGACCGGCCACCAGGAGGAGGTGGTGAAGGCGCAAAAATCACCAGCGAGAAAAAAAAGCACCCCGATTCGGCCTCAACCAGCTTCCAAGCTTAAAAACGTGGCAAATCATTGCAGCAGAGCCCGCGTAACCGTTCGTCCGTTTGTTGTTTTTTTTATCCATTTTCTTCCATTTTTCCTGTGATTTTTCCTCATTTTTTTTTTTTTTGCCTCGGCCGGCTATGACTAGAGTCCGGTCTCTCTACTTTGGCGGCGATGGCAAGGTTTTGTGTAGGTTCCGTCGTGTTGCAAAAATTTGCATTTCTGGTTTTCTCTTGGACTTTTTCTCTGGATGCTGGTTGCGTTTTTCCGCGAGACGAATTATAGGCTCCGCCCCGAATGTTTGGTCACGCAAGGTACGATTGGTCCAGGAGAATTAATCGCAATGCTATCGATCGTAGCGCAATGCAACTTGCAGTTTTGATTATCTACGAACTAGAACGGGCGAACGTCCGCCCCAATCGACCTCCCCAAACACTTCGGAGCATCGGCCTTCGTTCGCGATGATGGGGCTCAATATGTGGGCCATACATTCTACGAAATGTTTTGCAACTAGTCATGAAGATGAAGGCTCCAGGGACATCATCAGCCAATGGGGTAAGTGACGTTTATTAGGATTTTATTAATGTTTTGTGCCTTTTCATAGGAGAAAAACAGTAACCGCGGTCCGGTGAGGCCGAGTGGACAGTTTTTTTTTTGACCGGGAAGATGGAGTGTAGTGGAAGTCAAAGTGGCTATGGAACGAGTCAGGAGCCATCCTTTGAGGATATTTGAAATTTATAAGAGGCTTTGGGGCTCATAGGTTCGTTTTACAATAATGTTATTTTTTTTTTTACTTCAGCCAAATTCGTCGATAACAGAATTTCATACACCATGCCTCATCACTAATTGCAATTAGCGTTAAGCTGAAGGGAGTGTACTCGAAAATTAAATAATTCGATGTGAGCCAAAAGTACCTTATGTAGTTAAAAAAGAGACAGCCATTGATATCTAAGGTTTCTTGAGATAGAAACGCAGTTGTAAAATGGCAAAAATTAATCGATTTGTAGAGTCCAGTACAATTTCTGAGTAGTCTTACGGAGACCTTTAAGATGTCAACAATTCAATCCAGCCCAGAAGTAGATACAAGTGCAAGGCCTCGAACAAAAAAAAATACATTTTTTTAAAGAAATTGCGTATACTCTAAAATTTTATTTTCCACGTTTCAGAAAAAGACAAAAGAAAACATACAGCAGTCACGATCGGCTACAATCCAATCGTTTGATACTCTAGATGAAATACAGAACGCTGATTTATATAGTAGTTGGGGCTAAAATAGAACTACATGTGTGCATGTTGTATGGTTTGTATTAAGGACCTCCATTTGATTACTACTCAAACCTAAAAGACAATAGGTATTCAGCGTTTAATTTCATATCTAAAGCTGGGTGAGCTACCGAAAAAAATTTCCTCTTTGAAGGACTTTCACATGAAAGGTGCAATAAGGACTCAATTGATTTATATTATATATTTATCCTTTTCCTTGGAACCATTCAAAAATGAATGTGTACAAAATTTCAAATTCATAGCTTGAAGCGTTCAAAAGTTATCGGAAAATTTTTTTGAGCACGTGTCATAAGGATTTTTTGTATGGAAGGTACCAGAAGGAGTAAAAGGATTTCGCTGACTAGTAAACTCGAACTTTGATTTTTCTCAAAACTAAGTTGTACAAGATCCCGAATTCATAGCAAAACGATTACTTTTGTTAGAGTGAGTTCTGTAAATTAAATGAAGACATTTTGACAGATGATGTTTGTATGACAGCTACACGAAGGACTACTGGCATTTTGATTATAAACATTCATTTAGCTCCAACTATTGAGAAATTTATACATTCAAAGTCTATTTTTAATACGTGTTATAGTGAGTTTCGTAACTTAGTAACTTAACAGCATATTTGTATGGCAGCTACTCGAAGGACTAATAGCACTTTTTTCAGAATCATACATTAAGCTCCAACTATTGAAAAACCTACGTATACAAAATTTCAAAGTCGTAGCCTTAAGGGTTCCGAAGTTATTGGTATTCTTGAGCACGTGATTTAATGACATTTTGTATGGCAGCTACGCGAAGGATTAAGACGATTTTGCCCGTTAACAAACTTAACCTTAAAAATTTAAACAAACATTCGGATTCAAAATTTCAAGATCCTTGGTCAAGGCGTTCTTGAGTTATTGTGCTAACGGACAGTCAGACGGACGGACGGACGTCAGGCGGACTTGGAGTTTTTGGTCACAAATAAACAAAAAATTGTAATGTTAACTTTTTTTGGTCCGTGACTTGGTCCTATGCGTTACAAACTTTGGAGCTGGAATAAACTTATAATACGCATCTAGAGTATAAAAATGCAGCAAATTCACAGAGACCATAACCACAGTAAATTTTTGATATTAACCAATTGTATCACATAGTTGAATCATCGAGCCACACCACTGGTAATTAAATGATTGTAACTAGTACACTTAACAGATTGATGACTTTATGATGACATTTTAAAAAATCTGGAAAAAAATTTCGAATCACTATAAGATATGACGAAATTCGTGAAAATATGTACAACCATATTTCAGGACAATTTTTAGTGCCTCCGTACACCATTGCAAATCGGCTACGTATACGTGCCAAGTTTGAATTTTCTAGAATAAGCCGTTCCCGAGAGGTATAAAACATGCCTACCTCTGTACTTGCCCATTTCTTAGAAAATTTGTTTTAGTGTGTCCCTATGTTGGTTCTAAAGAGAAATCAACCCTTAACGTTTCTCAAAAAAAAAAGAATTAAGAGTTTTTGCTTTCCACATAACCCACGACTAACTCTGATCCCCATTTTTTATTCTGATGGAAGTCTAAAAGACATAAATCCTCTCAAAACTTCAAGTGTTTATTTCATGCAGATGTTAGGATATAGAAATAATTATTACTTTTTTAAATTATTATCATGTTTCTAGCATACTTCCCAAATATTCAAACAAATAATGAAAAAGTTGAAACCTTCTAATACCCTACTGAATTTAATATGATTGTACCAATCATTCTCGTTACATGATGTAATTGTGTATTATAATCACGACAACAATATTCTATGATCAGTGGAACCATATAATTTGATAAAATAATTCCCAAAACCATACCTCTCACAGTTCGAAAAGGGTCGTTCGTGGTGTAAGTTCACTTCTTCCAATTTCATGTATGCTTTGTTCGAGAGTGTTTAATTGTTGTTCAAGTTATTTATTTATTATGATCGAAAGTGTTTTCTTTGTCAATAATTTTTCAGCGTGACATGTATCTTATGATTGACTTATGTAGACACTCTGCAAACTAGAATAATTGATTGTTTTTGGTCGAGTTAAAGATGTTTTAAAAAAAACACCAAAATTAATAATAAGAGTTTAACAAGTTGCCAAAAATTCACTTTTCAATATTTTTTGATAACCTTAGTTCCGAAACTAGTTCAAACTTCACAGATTAAAATGATTTTTTCAATTTAAGTTAAGCATGACGCCCGCAATCAGTAAGGAGAACGTCCGAAATAAAAGGTTTTTTGAAAATGAGTGGTTAAGTTTCCATGTATTTCAGCAATGAACGAAAATTTAAGGCTGAAAAATTGTAAAATGTGCTCAAAATGTGCATAAATATGTGGTTAAAATTTCACAGTTGTATCTTTATTTAGTTCGCCATAAAAATTTCCAAAAAAAGCGTTAAAACGAGACTTCACTTGTTAAACTACATTGTATGTAAAATTGAATTTACAAGAAAATGTTTCACTCTAAAATTTCTAAAAAATCGCCAGTTTCCAAACTTCTTTTATTTTAAATTATTATTACAATTGGCCGTAGCAATACACATTAAGGGGCCATATTTCCGGTACGACAATTTTTTGTCCCTGTTTGATTTTTCTTTCTTGAGAGGATTTTAATCGATTGGAATCGTTTTTCGTTCTTTTGATTTTACAGAAAAAAATAGTGTTATAGGTTTTCAAATTATTTGAAACGCATAACTATTAAAAATCAATAATTTTTTCATTGATTTATCTTTTAGAAATACCAATTAACTATTCCATCTAAAATACTTTTCAATTATTAAATGCGGTCTTCTTAACTAATTCTTGCCATGAAAGTCGTGAAAAATTTCTTCAGTTTGACTTCATATATTATTACCAAAAAAGAAAATTTTTTAAAATTTGATATATGGAAGAACTTCTTCAAGATTTTTTCTAGCATTATATTAATAAAAATTTCATGTTAATTATTGTAGAAATAGGTAATATGCGTTTAAGAAAATCGAATTTACACATTTTAACAAATGTTCAAGGGTTGTTGTTCTAATAGCAATTTTTCCAAATACAGTTTCGAATTTTTTCTCTATGGATGACCTAGTTTACATACCATCTAATAAAGTAGTGTAATTTTATTTTGTTTTACTTTATTATTTTAATAATTAAGTACTGTGATCGATTTTTTAAAAAAAAAATTTGCTACCCTGAAAATTTTTATTTTCACGTTTCATAACTAGTAGACGCGAAAAAAGCAATAAAAATTTTCAGTCCGTTTGTCCACCGTACGCCAAATCATTTGGAGACTCGTAGCTCACAAACGCTTTGAGATATTAAATTAAAAATTTTTTTACGAATAGACGGAGTGGACTCCTTGAAGTGACCACATTTTTAGGAATGGGGGTGTGAGGGGGAAGGAGGGAGAAGCGTTTTAGACGGAAAATTTTGGTTTCTAGATCTCAGTAACCGCTTATGATAGGAAGCTGAAACTTGAAATTTCTATAGAGCTCTGATGGTAGACTTATTTGCATAAAAATTGTCAATATAGATCAAGGGGTGTGGGAGTGGAGGGAAATAAATTGAGTCCGAAACCCAAAAAAGCCGAAATAGACACATTATAAAATCCATATCTCCTAAACCGCTAATGGCACACTATTCAAACTTAAGAAATATTTGTATTTATACTAGGAGAAGTGGGGGGTAAAAAACTTTATATTGCGATATCTGATGAACCAATTGCTCTAGAAAAATAAAATTTGGTTTGGGTATAAAAGTCGACAAATAGAGATTGATCAAAGTAAAAAATTTTATGTGGAAGGTGGATCATAGAAGTGGAGGGGATAAGAATTTTTCAAATAAAACACATTTCATATCTCAAGAACAGTGTAAGATAGATGCTTAGAATTTTTACCAGAAGTAGCGCTAATTGAACCTTAGTAGGGATTTTGGGATGAGAGTGTAGAGGGTGAGGGGGGGGGGAGGGTTAAAAGGAAAAAGTTCCGATGCTTATATCTTAAGAACCTGTAATGGTGTAAACCTTAAACTGGGTATTTAGATAGAGCTATAATAGCGGCATGTTGGAAAAATATCATTTTTTTTAGGGGTAATGTGGAACGGGGGTAGGAGGTGTTTTTCCTAACTATTAAACGGTTCATACTAGAAAGTTGAAACTTGGTGTGTATACATATGTAAATAAACTAGAAAAGCAACTTTGATTAAAAAAAATTCAAATATGTATTGGCGTTCAGAAGGGGGGCAAAAAAAATTATCTGTGAAAATAGAGTGCATATTTTTCCACGATTTTCGTCATATAGGTATACTAGATCGTCCCAAATATTGAATTTAATTTTATTCTACGGATTCTTCGTATGAATACCTAGGAAGTGTTTTCAAGGTTTTTTGAAATTCGCTCCCTAAGGGTAGTGTGTTACGGGCGTGGGGGTGTTTTTCCTATATATAGAACGGCTTAAGCTACAATGTTGAAACTCAGTGTGTACATATATGTAAAACAACTAGAAATCGTCCCAAATATTGAATTTAATTCAATTCTCCGTATGAATACCTAGAACTTGTGCCGGAAAAATAATAAAGTTACGCCCAGATTGTTGGCAGATTTTTTTTTTGTTGCCATTAACGAGAAATGTTGGTAAGAAAACAGTCATAAATCATCAAAATTGCATTTAACGTGCACATGGAGGTTTAAGTCATAACGAATGGGTCATACTAAAAAGTTGAAATTTGGTATTTATTAGTTAAAAAAATTAAATTGCGTTTGGGTACGGAAGTGTGGTAAGACCATTGGTAATGGGAGTGAGGTCATTTCCATGAATTTCGTCGAATCTCTTAGAGGAATACGATTTTTCATTAAGGACATAACTATTTTTTATTGAAATTATTGAATAATCATTTATTATCGATGTCATTTGTATTCACTGTGCTTTTGCAAGAAACAACTGGAATTTATTGCACGGTGGTTTCTCTAGTGACTCTAACTGTTATATCGCCAATCGCAGTAGCCAGGAGAGCGATTGATCCTAGTCTGGCTTCCGGTTTGATGTATTGTACCAGAAACTTCTCTACGGTAACTCTAACATGTAAAATTCCATTCACACTTGATATACTGATAATATCTTAGTAAACAAACATGAGATTAAACAACAACAGCATCGTATCAAATCTATCTCAATCCAAAATTAAACTTTATTGCTCTTAAGTCAAGCGAGATTTCCAACGAAAAACTTGTATCATAAGTTGTACTTAGTACTGCTGCATGGAAACAACGCTTCTTGTCTGCAGCAAGTTCCGTGTGTCATTTTAGCTCACGTACAGCTGGAACTCAAACCCCAAGATTATTAGATTGATAAAATCATGTACGTTTTATTATTCTTTGTTATTCTCAGCATATGTATGAAAAGTATTCGTAATATTATTTGCCATACAAGTATCCGTTCATATTTGTCATACATAAGAGTATGCTGTGAATAACAAAGTACAAACGGACATGGGCGCCCACAGGTAGGGGCAAGAAGGGGCACTTGCCCCCCCCCCTGGATTTGACCATCACTTAAAGTTGAGACAAATCATATTTTATATACCAAATTTTGTTACAACTCTACCATTACCATTATTGTACACATCTTTCATGCCTCGACTTTAGTTCTTAGTAATGACACTAAAATGAATATCAAATCAAGCTATAGAATTAGATCATTAGCCCTTTTTCGGAATTGTCCAAGGTCGCGCACTGAAGAAGAATCTGGCACAACATAGCAGACCGCATAGGTAGTACCTACTTCCAAATCGAACTACCAAGCGTATGTTTTACAAGATTTTTCTTTAAGAACTAATTTTTTTTTCAATGATAACGATTTTGTCATTTATCCATAAATATCTCCAAATACGTTTTTTTTTGTAACGTTTTTGTACTTTAAGAACAAATTTTTTTTCAATGATAACGATTTTGTCATTTATCCGTAAATATCTCCAAGTACGTTTTTTTATATTTTGTTGGTTATACAGTTTTTCAAAACATACTAAAAAAACTAAATTGGGATGTCAATGGTCAAAAAAATCGAAAAGCATTATAGTGATTCTCAATTATTTTATAGAAAAAGGGTAATTTAATCAAGAATCACCAAAAGTGTGACCTTATTATCGCCGATTCTTTTGAAATTTTGTGTACTCGAAGAATTCGTGAAAAAAATTTGATTTAAATTTTTTGGTTTCTATCTCATTTTTTTTGTTAGTTATAGTATGTTGAAAATTTCCCAAAAACGTTGTCCGAATCCTCTTTGAAAGTTCATATCTCTGGTAGTTTTTATCCTTGAATAATAAAGTCGGGCTTATTTAAAGATTGTTATGGTTTTTGTTAGTTAAAAAATGAGATAGAAGCCAAACCTTGAATTTAAATTATTTTTTTCACTTATTCTTCAAGTACACAAATTTTGAAAAGAATCAGAAATGGTAAGGTCACAACTTTGGCAATTCTTGATGGAATAACCCATAATAAGATAAAAACAATATGACGCCTTCTTCAGATGACCCTTTTTTTTTCTAAATGCAGCTATGTAGCTAAATTCACACAGAACTTTATCAAATGAAATAGATAAATTAAAAAAAATTCTGACACCCCCAACAGTAAGGTCTGGTTCTGCCACTGATATCAAATATAGTTTACTTTATTATTTTAACAATAAAGTAATGTTATCGATTTAAAAATTTGCCAATAGTCGGGGCGAAACTTTATTATTTTTCAGGTCAAAGTTCGGGAGCGATCAAAATCGGAGTATATGTATCATCAATTGCTTCGCGATTATGACTCTTCTTGGAGAATTGATTTTTTTTTTAAAATAAAAATACAAATAGGTAGTTAAAATAGAAATAACGAATTTCAAATCTCATCAGAACTAAGGGATGGCAAAAATTATGAAAACATATGCAAACCCTAGGAACTTGAATATCGAAAAATTGGGAAATGGGTTTGTAGGCGATTATATAAAAAGTCGGTGGAAGTGAAAAGCGATCAAATATCTCATCAATATTAAGAAATACGTCGAAGCTTTAAAAATCATACAGCCCTCTTACATCCCTTAGGATTGAATATCTAAAAACACTGAAATTGACTTTTTGGCACTTATATAGGAAACCAAAGGAATTAAAAAGGAATTTAATATATCATCTGATTTAAGCAATATATTAGAATCTGTGAAAACATATGCAACCTACTAACACCCACTTGGGGTGGAATATTCAAAAATCCTGAAAAGTGTAAATAGATAAATAGAAAGACAGCACGAGAAAGTAAAAACCAATTCAATTTCTTGCCACTTCTAATAGAAGTTACGGAATTCGTGAAAACGTATTCAAAACTAGTTTTATTCGGTTATTACGCAAGCCCATGAAAGTGAAAAAAAAATCGATATCATTTCAGGGCTGGGCGATATGGCAGAATTACTGAAAAAGTATACCTCCTTGCACCCACCTTCAGAGGGGGGGGGGGGGGGTAAATAACTTTTGATTACAATATCTCACGAACCAATTGCAATTCAAAAATAAAATTCGGTTTCTTTATAAAGTTTGACAAGTAAAGTAAAATTTTAAGGAGGTGATGAAGCATGGAAGTGGAAGGGATAACATTTTTTCGCAAATACAGAAACTACGAGTATAGGGCGAGAAATATCAGCAATCTATAAAAACATTGCCACATTGTCGAAATATTGCCGCAACTAGCATGATATTGCCCTGTATTGCTCCATTAATCGCTCCACTAGTTTTGGCAATATTCATCGGACAATTAATTGTTTTAAAAATTGCTCGTGTACAAGCACCTTCATGACTGGGCCTTTGTTTGGACCCGAAGTAGTAGAACGATTATTCCCGTTAACGAACTTAATTTAAAAAATTTCAACCATAAGTTCAGATTCTAAATGGAGTGGGGTGTTATTTTATAAAACTTTTGCCTTGCCCCCCCCCTGGACGAAGTTCTATGGGCGCCCTTGCAAACGGATATGTTAATATTAATTTTCTTAATGTTTTTGCAAAAGTGGAGCGAACAGACAGTACCAGAGTTTTTACAGCCTTTCCGATTTTACAAGAATTCGTATTGTTTTTATTGATGTAAGATAGGCTCTTAAGCAAGGACATATCTTAAGTTCTTCAAATATTTACAACTGTGAAATTTATTATACTTATTTTGTATTTTTGCCTTGGCATGATTGAATCTAGCCCGTAGACAAGAACTCAAATATAATAAGATTTTGTTCAAATAATTAATTTTCGCATAAGTAAATATGTATACGAATAAGTCACTATAAAACATGAGATCAAAATATGAGAGTACATAAAAAAAAGTATGTTGTAGATTCGTATATGATGCTTAACACTATTCGAAAAGTGTGACAAGAAGAATCCACGAAGATTTGCGAGCTTAAGTTGATAAAAACGCTTCTAATTAAAATTTTCCTGTCTTATCGTGTGATGTTTAATTCGACAATAACAAAATGAAATGTAAACTTACTGTGCAAAATGACTATTGTTCTCTAAACAGGTGACGTTAGATAAACACTGACAAATGTATTTAACTTATTAGAAAAGCTGTTATTATGGTATGGTATCTATTATTGAACCTGAACTTATAGTGCTAATTTCCAAGCACTTGGCTAAACTACCGTTTGCAGTTTTAGCAACAATAGTGCAGATCTGGCGCAGTTTTCACGCTGCATAGTTTAAAGTCGAGAAACCCCATGAAGGCCCTAATCAGTGTTAAGTGCCCCATAAAATCTTATCAGTAAAGCAGGGTCAGTAGCTAGGTACTAACTGTATTTCATATCACAACAGGTAGTACTGATAGTCAGTACGGCACTAACCTGGGCCCTATTATCTACCTGTGGACGCGACATCTTACAACCCTCGCAAAGATCATGGAACCAGGTATTTGCGGATTTGAATTTGAACTTGAGTTGACTTATAGTTTATTTGCTATTGATACAAGTGTGACGTTAGTTAGGAGCAAGTATCGTACTTAAGACGGTGATTGGTCGGCTTGCTAATATAAGTCCAGGTTGGATAGAGTTTTTATCGTGAAATTCGGTATTGTTATTGTTGTCTAATGTGAGTATGTAAAGAAAGTAAGTAATTACGTGTATATTGTTGCCGATTATACTCTTATGTACCTAAGAAAAAAATAAAAATTTGCATAGGTGGTGTTATCGCAAAATGTCGCTCAAATAACTCGAATCGAGTTGATAAAAGAAACCGAACGGTAAGAGCGACATGGATATCACTTCTTATCGTAGAAGAAACGTGAAAGGATGTCTTCCAAGTTTTTCGGTTCGTTTTTGAGAGTTTCCTTTGAAAAATTTTCCGTGATTAATTTTCCCATTTCCTTCACTAGGTGTTCTGCTAATTGCAGCCTTTTTAATTTTTATTGAGCCAACCGCTGCTTGGTTTGAAAATTGCGATCATAACGTAACGCTCCAGGCAAATGGATCCATGTACATCAATTCGCCGTACTATCCGAGTAAGTATCCTTCGGGATCATCTTGCCGATACGTGATAACTGCACCAATTGACTACGATATTAACATCCAATGCCAAATGAATTTGGACCAGGTATGTACCATCCGGGAAATTCGCCTTAATCTTGAATGTTGGTGAAATCCTTTTTCGGCATTTTGTTTTTTGTTCAGGGTTCAAGTGGCTGCGGCAATGAATACTTCTACGTGGAGAGCTATGGCAACCGGGCACTTCAGAGTGCGGAATACTTTTGTGGTGCCGGCTATGTTCAAAGGAAATCAGTTTTCCGGGCTGTAACAATCGCGTACACGTCCTCGAGTACGAACACTGGCGGATTTTTCAGTTGTCAGGTAACATCAGCTCCGCAACCGTGCGACTGTGGATGGTCCGTGGATACGAAAATTGTGGGTGGTGTGACGGCAAATATTAACGAATTTCCGTTTATGACGGCACTTGTACATATGCCGACGTCGAAAGTGTTTTGCGGTGGAACTATTAGTAAGTATTAACTGTATCCGGATTTGTGTGACGTGTCTTTATTTTGTATTTATTTTAACAGCCTGGGTGTGAATGGCAACGATATTCTCACCAAGTGTAGAAAGCTCTCGAATTTCCACAAAAAAGTACTATCTGAATTAGTGTTTCACAGTCAACGCCGTTTTCTGCTCCTTGAATGTATTCCTTAACAGTTTTTATCCAGAGCAGTTTGCTATGATGAAAAGTGATTGATCCTCGTACCAAGTAGTTGTTAATCCAGAAAAAATCAAACAGATTTGGGAAAGTAAAAAGTTTAAGATTACAGGGTAATTGTAAAATGAATATTTGCTATGGAACAATTTGATTATATTTTCTTGCTTCCCGTCTTAGGGACCGTTCACATACTACGTCACACGAAAAGGGGTAGGGGGTGGTTGCAAAAATGTGACAAAGTGTGACATAGGGGAAGGGGGGCATCTGAAAGATGTGACGTAACAAAATCGGAACGGAACTTTTCAAATTAATATCATAATAATTTACTGGCAATCCTGCAATATACAATATATTTATATGTAACAAAATCTCAATCATGAGTCACGACAAACCAATATTCTTTTGTTTTATCCTTTTGCAGTTAACTGAACTGAATAGCTACTTTAGGCTATTTGCGTCAAATTCTCTAATCTAGTCTACTATATGGAAAAAGTTACAAAAAAAGGCATAAAAAATGCAATATTGTTGTTATTTTGTATGTAAATTTTCTAACCTGCTCTGATCGAGATAAGCTCCCAAAAAAGTTCACCTATTATTTACGAATTTTTTTTTTCATTTTTTTTAAATAAAACATGAATATTAGCTCTACTTTGTGTGTTTATTTTTGAAACATACTAAACCTTGTGACGTCACAGCGGAGGGGGGGGGATGACATTTTACGACAAAGTGTAACAACGGGGGAGGGGGGGTTCCAAAATAGTCAAAATTTGCGTGACGTAGTATGTGTACGGCCCCTTATCCACTGATAATGTGTATTTTTTTTTAATGAGGAGTCGAGAGTTAAGACAACACCAGCTGCTCTACTTGCCTAAAATGGAAAAAACCGAACAAAAGTCAACCAGCCAATCAGTCGGTGTACTAATCAGTTGATACCCAACCTGTCATCCGGATGAACTAGAGTAACGAGACTAGCTTCATGTTGGCGAATTCTCCCAATTCTATGGCGAGCCAGACCAGGGCATTCACAAACCACGTGAAAGATAAAGCTGAGCTAGGACCTCTAGGTTGAAACTGGAGAAAGATCTATGGGGTATAGCACAATATACCAATGGTCACGGTGCTTGGAGGAACCCCTCCGCCTCCGATGAAATCTTTCTATCTATCTAGAGTATTCCTACCTATGAGTAGGACGAACTTAGTCCTACTGGCACTCAGGACAGACCTGAGCTGCCTAACTTCCTCAAAGAAAGAGCTACCATCTGATCCAACGTTTTGACTCTGCTTGCAAGTGCATACGTGAAAGATTCCTTCATTCTCGTCTGAAATACACTACAACAGTATGGCAATCTTCACTATAGTTCGCGGCCAATAATCCAATTATCTACATTCCATCCTACTCTGCTACAGATCCGTGTTGAAAATTTCCTAGAGAATTAGAGTTGTGGAGCCATTCTAAGCTGAATCCTACTTTCTCTTGATCATGTTCATCCAAATGCCCCTTAAGCATTCCTTATTCACTCTTCGATATTCTTATTCCAGGTTAGTTTCTAATCCAGGAGGAAATTTCGCACATCGCCTGGATTAATTCCTTTAATTTAGCCACCAACATTTTATATCTGAAGGAAAACTAGGTTTTTCTGCTTATAGAATTCTTTGAATTTCATGATCATGTTATTACTCTAGTCCTTCGAAGTTTCACGGCATGCACCTGATACTTATGTACGTATTTAGCAGTATAAGCTTCAGGATTTTTCTCCTACGAGGTAAAGGGACCAACTCTGATTTTGAGGCATTGAACACCAGTTCACAGCTGCTATTCTACGAACTCACTAGTAAGAGTGCCTTTTCGAGCAGCTCGCTGAGTGGGCAGCAATCTTGCTAATATTAGATAAGCTATATTAGTTAATCGTCCCCGTATGCGACTATCTTTGCGCGAGCTTAGAATCTTGTTGACTACCAGCAGCTTTAGGTAACTCTCGGTGCTGTATACTAGCGCACTCTAATACTACCCACTCGTGTAGCGCAATTTCGGTTGATCTACCTTTGGTGTAACTATGTTGTGAGCCCGATTGGGCTCAACCCCGCTGTTTAACTAGTATGGAGCTCCAGCCACCTTTCGAGGGTTTCAAGTAAGAAGAAAGTCTGACTGAAGTATCTGAATCTATCAACTCCTGAAAATCGCCGTAACCAAGGAGTTAGCCAAGGAGATATCATTATTAAGAATTTGTTGCGCTGTTTGATATTTATATATATCAATAGCTTCAGAGCCGCTAGTGCCAGTTAAATAATTCGAAGGAAAAATTCTTAGGTTTACTGTCTTCAATAACAGTCCATTTAGAACATTCTTTTATCATTACAAAAATCAAAAAACCTAAAACCGTTGTTTTCTTAAATAAAACCAAATTTTATGATCTTTCGTACGAGTGTCAATCCATTACTTGAGTTTAAGTATTTTCGAAGTTATCTATATTTTATATAAATCAGTTTAACCATTGAGCAATCCTTTTTTTAATCAAGTACAACAAGAAGGAAAAAATCGCATGACATTGAACGTGACATATCCATTCTTCATTTATCAACATTTGCATTTGCCCCCCCTGAATTTGGTATTTTCATATATTATATAGGTACATATAACATATATATATTTATATATAAAAATATATATATTCATAACACCTTGCCCCATCCTTCCCCCCTAGAAAAAACGGAAACGACGGCGCTGGTTGGTAGTTAGAGTCTCTTTTAGTATTCGTTTTGCCTGTCCTCTCTCAAGTTAGGGTCAGCCCAATGCAATGCTTAAAGAAAAGATAGTAGGTGTATTAGCCTTGTCTTACCTTACCTTTTCTAATTTCTTTTATATATTTAAATTTGAGATACAATTTATTTGTTGCAACTAAAAACAAATACAACATTTTTCCAAGCAAAATACTTCTAAAACAGATTCAAATTAAGACATGTATTTGCTTAATTTTAATTGAAAACGAAATTCTACTACCTTTCAGTACAGGCTCGTGTATACTAGCAAGCAAAACTTGTTAGAGTTGCTCTATGAAATTTATTGCTGCATGTGTACATGGTTCCGAGAGCGCATTTGCCCAAGTTTTTACTCTAGCCAGCAAATACTTGCCTTTTCAAGCAAGTTGTGAATGTACACGCTAACTTGTGAGAGTTGAAATCTCACAAGAAAGTTCCGATCGGTTCCAAGATTTTTCAGCACTTCAGTACAGTTGCATTGGAAGTCAGGTTAAGGTCAGTTTTAGGTGTCATACTTCTATAGTTTACGTGTGAAATATGAACGAAAAATCCAAGTGGAGTTCCGAGGACACATTTTTGTGCATGACCAATGTTAAACTTTATAGAGTTGTGGTATTTTTCTTTTTCGTTTTAACAGTTCAAAGAAACTTTGATGATGAAGTGTTCACGGAAGAGCAAGTTTTACTTGTAAGATTATTGAAGAGCTACTTGCTAGAGTAAAATTGCTGCAATTTGACAGATAGTGTAAACATCGCTCCAAATTACTCTAGCAAGAAATGTCGCAAGTTACTTGCTAGTGTACACGAGCCTTTAGAATCTGTTGTTGGATCAACAAGTTTTAGATAATAATGTCTTAATTAAACGTTCTGCAAAAGAAATATAGAATTATACCAGTGCTTAAGTTGTTTTAGATATTTGTGATTAACTTCTAAAGTAGGATGCAAAAACAAAGCCTGTGGAAGTAAAATCCAATTCGACCAAATCATGAAAACGTAGGCGACAATACACAAACTTTAACGAAATAAAATTAATCTGATAGCATGAATGATTAATGAATGTATGTACAGTTTTCCCATAGAGATATACATACATATGTACCGGAGATGAAGAGCAACGACTATTTTGAAGTCGGACGATTCCTCGCAAAGGACCGGCTATATACACAATGCCACTATTAGTATCTTACTCAAATTTATGTTATTTTCCGGTCTTGCACATAAAAAACTCCATTTGAACATTTGACATTTGAATACTAGGCTCTATTTGCATTTAACTGCCACCTGGCATCAAACGCTCCATACAGAAACGTTCAATTCGGCTTCAAAATGCTTCACACAAAAATGGAGTCTTATCGTCTGCAGTATTTATATCTCTATGAGCCTTCCTAACATCTTGTTTGGGGTGAAAAGCAGAAAATGTTGAAAATTTTAAAGGCGCTTTTTAGGCGATTACATAGAAGTAAAAGCCCTTTCGACATCTAATCAGACCTAAGGGATATAATGAATTCGTGATAATATCTACAGTCCATTAGACCATTATCATTGATCAAAATAAGTTCCAAGTTTGAGCTGCCAATCGTAAGCGATTCTTGAGATATACAAACTAAAATCTTTCGTCTTAATCCCCTTTCCTCCGCTTACACCGTCACGTTTCAAGATGTGGCCATGTTAAGTAGTCCATCCCACAAATATTTTTTTAACTCACAAAAAAAGGTGAGTTTCATCTGCACCATTTTACATTCGTTTACATTGTCTACATTCGAAGGGTGCAATTTTTAGCAACCTGCTTCTTTCTCCATCGTGCATCCTTTTCCTAACAGTTTATTGTTTGAGGTAAAACGTTCTCGAAATTCTGCGGTGAATCTTTGGTTGGTTGGTTTACGTGGCGGCCCATCCGCCGAGGACAGGGCCCAATTAGCACAGGAAGCGCCGTTTTGATACCACAACTCGTATTAACCTGGTCGTTTTAGGGTTGATGGAGTGTGTGCAAAGGTTTAACAGAGACCTGGGACTCCGATGAATTATCATATCCATCCGGAGCTGTTCAGGAAGGTGATCAGTTCACCGATCTTGTTCTTCGAGATCTCACCAAGGTTATTGAAGAAGGGTTTGCCCAGTACGCGAAGTCTGGCCCGAGCTAGGGTTGGACACTCGCAGAGAAGGTGGATGACAGTTTCCCTCTTATTTGCTTCCCCACAACTGCGGCAATTGACGTTGAAGGGAATACCCAGTCTAGCCGCGTGGTCGCCAGTCGGCTAGTGCCCCGTGCTGACTGCCGTTACTCTGGGGACGTCCACGCGGCTTCTGCTCAGGAGCTCATCTGTTCTTCTCCGGCAGTAGAATGGCCATATCTTCCTAGATATGACGCAGTTGGTTAGTCCTCTCCATCTGGAGTTCGCGTTTGCGAGAAAGTGGGTGGATATTTGGCGCTTAACAGTCCCTAGCGGGACACGAACGGGTTCTGTAAGAGAGCCCTGAAGAGCAGAGCCTTGCCTAGCTAGTTCGTCTGCCCGTTCATTACCCTCTATCTTGCTGTGGCCTGGGACCCAAAGCAGAGTCACTTTGACCTGGCTTCCCAGGAAGATAAGCTCTTCACGGCACTGTTCGACTAGTTTAGAGGAGGTGATAGCCGAGTCTAAGGCCTTGATTGCGGCTTGACTGTCAGTGAGTTTTAAAACATTACGCTTTGGCGTAGCGTCTTGCTGCAAAGACCGACAGGCCTCCCGAATACCCAGTATCTCCGCCTGGAAAACGCTGGCGTAATCCGGTAAGTGGTAGGACTTTTCGAAAAAGTGTGTGTCTGAAAAAACTCCCGCTCCGACTCCGCAGTCCATCTTTGAGCCGTCAGTATAGATGACTGTGTCGAAATCAAGTATAACTTAACCGTCCTTCCATCCAAGTCACAGCCAAGTCTTCCGAAAGAAGCTCATAATACGTAAGATAGTTCCCAATCCTGCCCTCTTTTTATACTGATACTATGTTTAAGATAGTTTTTTTAATTGAGTGAGTAGAACCATTAAGAACGGTTGAGATCTTCTGAAAAGGTGTGATATGATTCTGTGACTGATTTAGCTATTGTGTTGTTACTATCATCAGCAATCAGCGTACCTGACCTTAAGAAGCACTAAATACTTATAAATTTTATGTTTTCAGTTAATCATCGTACTATCATGAGTGCTGCCCACTGCTTCAATGTTTACAGTGTAGCTTCACAGATCGCAGCTGTAGTAGGAGAGCACGATATTCTTACTGGTAAAGAATTGAACAAAAACCACTGATATCTTAAATAAACTTAGTAATTTCGTAATTTTACAGGTGCTGAGACTCCATACACCAGAATACATTTGATCCAATCAATTCGCAAACACGAGAACTACAATCCAAGCAACAACGTAAATGATATTGCGATTCTCGTAACTACTACGAGTATCGAATGGTCACGTGGAGTTGGACCGGCCTGCCTACCCTTCGCTTACTCGTATAAAAATTTTCTTAGATTTTATGAAAAAAATTTTCTTATAATTTCCCTTTTGTAGGTTTGCCCAATTCGACGGCCTAGACGTTCAAATCGCCGGTTGGGGTACACAAAGTTATGGTGGTCAGCAATCCACTGTTCTCAAGAAAGCTACAACCACGGTTGCAAGTAACGCAAATTGTCAGCCGGCTGTACCTGGCTTGGTTGCATCCCAAATGTGCACCTATTCGCCACCAAGGGATTCCTGCCAATTTGACTCAGGTGGCCCATTGATTCGGAAGTTCCAACGCCTGTTTGTAGTCGGTCTGATTAGTTTCGGATCGGGTTGTGGTGGTACCACGCCAGGCATCAATACTCGCATTACATCGCATTTGGACTGGCTTAGATACTACACAGGTGATGAATTCTGTCGCAAAAATTAATCCATTTCTTCTAGCTAATTGTTAAAATGAAAAGTAAAAAAAAAAACGGATTAAAAGAAAACCTTCAAGGAAAATTTTATTATCTGTAAGAGCCCATTGACCCACATCCTTGATCAGCTTAAATGAAATTTCCGTCTGAAAGATTCACACAAGAACTCTTCATTTACGGGCTTTCAGAACATCGACTTCAAGTTACACACATATGCCAGGGGAATTCTCTTTTTAGTGCTTTTTTACCGCAAATATCCGGACAATATCCTGTTTCATGTGATAACGCTTTGAGTACACTTATAATCTGCTACTTTCAACCTACCTTCACAGAAAAAGTGGAAAATCTCGTAGAACTTTCGAAACTCGGCCTGCACATCTATTGCCTTTAATCAAACTTCCAAAAAGGATTTTTTTCTCTCTGCATTGTGCTGTGATTATCCTTGGGCTAGAACAATGCAAAAAGCAATTGTCAGGCTTTGTGTTCCTCAACACATGCATATACACAAGAAAAAAATAATACCAACCTCATCACCTAGAATCCTTTCCACCCGGATGAGATGGGAGGACTTTTCAGCCCCTTAAGTGAGTCGGAACAAAGATTTTTCTCAAGTGAATCCTTCAAACAATAATAGAAAAAACCGAGTTTTTTTTTTGCGTTTGCCAGAATACAACAGAAAGTTGCATCGGAACCCGACAGGATCCGCAGGATTCGAAGAGAAGAGAGAATATAAAAATAAAATGAAGCCTGTCGAGATGCCCTTTGAATCAAGGACATCATCATAATGCTACGCTAATGAGCATTTGATTTTCCTATTACAGTCGGGTAATTAAATTCGTTTTTGTATAATTGAAGTTGCAGGTTTACTTTTATGTGCATTTTTTCCGTTTTTTTTTGCAATGGGATACCTAAATCTTTTCCGGAATTGCAACGTGAAGGTGAAATTTAATTTTTGATTCGGGGGTGGACGAAACATTTGTACCTGCCTGATAATAACAGGATGTTCGTTTTTACAAAGGATTGTGAGGATCAAAGAGTATTAAGGACCTAAACAGTTGATGGTTGAACAAAGTTTTTTTTTTGAGATGATTTAGAGAAAGGTTTTTTTGAACGATATTTCGGTATAAACCCTACTAGATGTGGTTTTAAAAGTTTTGCAGATCCACTAGACCTCTAGCAAAGAAAATTTGGAGTGGAGGTGTATTGGGTGAGAGGGGGTAAGAAATATAAGGTTCTTATTTTTCGAGAGCTGCTAAGGCAAGAAAACTTAAAATTGATGACTATGTGAATTGCATAGCAGAAAAATGTTGACAATATGTTGTTCTTTGAAGGGTTTTTGCAAGAAACTTGAAAGTTGGTACATATAAGGTATTGTTACGGTTCGGTTTGTAGTCCTGCAAGAAAAGAAGAGAAATGTTTACTTTTCAATCCCGCGATAAAATTTTAAAATAAAACTTACCAAAGAAGATCACACATCGTATCCTTGTAGGACAACTACTCCTCGCGCAAGACTCCGAATCAGCCTAAGAGTAAAAATAAGAAGGGAATGAGTACCTACTTAATAAGTAATTATTCATTTTACGAGAAGCTAGAAAATGGTTAACAATTATGGAAATATGGAATTACTAAGATTAGTTTTAGTTGTGATAAGGAACGTAAAGTGTTGCTAGGAGTAGAAATTGTTAGGAGTTAGTACTGAAGACATCTTACAGCTGTAATATGTCTTCAGTACTAACGCCTAACAATTTTTACTCAAATTCAAATCAAATGCAAATCAAAACATCACAAACGAAAACAAATACATCACATAACATCACAATGTCACAAAAATGTCAAGTGACATTCGAATTGGCTTTGCAACATGGCCGTCTTACACTGCGTGAATTGCAATTGATAATCGATGATCGGTTTAGATCCCGGCTAGATTGTCGTTTGGTGCATAAAAAGTGACCCATAAAGATGAAAGTGATTCACCTGAGAGAGAAAGTTTATAGACTTGGGTGAACGATCTGGAGAAAGCAGACGTTGACACAGGAAAATGGACATTAACTGATCCAAAAGCTGACCGGAGTTTTCGCAGGGGGTGTTGGAATGAAAAACGGCCTCTTTTCTAAAGTGTCCACCGAACGATTAGTGGGATTTTGGAATTTGAAATTTTGCAGAGTTTTAGTCGTTAAGCGGAAGGAGATTCCTAGTAGAATTTAAAGGAGAAGATAGTCGGTAACAATCGCAGAGGGCTAGCAGATTATGAGCTCGGAAAGCAGAGCCGATTATCATTCAGATCAATAAGGGATTCGGCGAGAAACACCGCATCAGAGGTGCTTGTAAGGTCTTAGTAAGTGTAGCGACACAAAAAAGAAGGTAGAGTCAGAACAGGTAAAGCCTTAATATATAAGTGAATTTTAGAATTCAAATATTCATTCCCGTCGAGATTATGAGAGACAGTTTGATTAAAATAAAATTTGTGCCAGTGTTCAGCTTTTATATATTTATGTAACTTGTGTGACGTGTTTCATATCCTCATCCTTTTTCCGTGCGCGTGAAATTCTTCCGGAACTAGTGATTCTTTCTGTGAAAAGTTGAGAACGGGTCCTTAAAAAAGGATCACTGGCGCACACAACCCTATTCTGGGCTGGCCGGACAAGGCACCGTTCACCCCTTGTTGCTAGGGGTTCAAGCGGTTTTTCACCGGGAAAAAACGGTAACGGTATGCAGTTGTACTACAAAAGTTATTTTAGCAAACAACAAATTTTTAGCTTTCCATTAATGTGAAATTTTATTAACTATTTACTTATTGAAAAGTTGCATTTTTAACATTTCACGAATTTCATCATTTCTTCTAGGTATGTGAAGGTATTAAATTAATTATACTTCCGCGGCCTCTTTACAAAGTAAATCACAAAGCAACTGATAGATTCTTCAATTGTTGACTGAAGACACTTTACTATTTGAGAAGAAACATGCGATATACGTATAATAATAAGTTTTCCGGACCTTTTTCTTATTATCATATTTGTCTGTAGTAAGCATTTTTTTCAATATTAGCTACCAATTCATATTTTCACGAATTTCGTCATTTCTTTTAGGCATATCAAAGTATCGAATTAATTTTACTTCTGAGGACTCTTTATTTATTTTCTAAATTTTATATATTCAACATCTAACAGAGTATATTGCGCCTTTGTCGGTATTTGACTTTCTAGGGGGTGTAAGATATTGAACTTTTCACGAATTCTGAGAAATCTTTTACCAGATGGATTTTAAAAAAATAATTAAGTTGAGCCCAGACTGCTGGGAGATTTAGCTATAAAGTGAATAAGAACCACTGACGTTTGTCGAATTTTTGGCCACGTTCAATGCAAGACCTCAAATTGATTTTTATGTTTCCTGAAAAACAGTTTAATATACGATATAATACAATACATAAAGAGTTGAAAAAGATTAAAGATTTTTAAGATATTCAAGAATACAGCACGATATTTTGATCTATGAAAAAAATTTGTATGTCTACGCCTATATATGCCTTGGAGGTCTAGAAATTATTTGAATTCAAAAGGCTTAGGTTCAAATATGACTAAGATTGAGTATCTATTGTATTAGCATCTTCATTATTGAATCTTCGGCCACTGGATGTACAAAAAACTACGAATTTGATCAACGATGATAAGAAATACGTTGGCTCTATCTCGAAATCTATTTCTTTCTATATACTCAATTCGATCAACCATGAACCCCCATTTAAATTAAGTGCTCCTCGAAATCTAGTTTATCTGAAAACCTGTGAAGGACTTCTCAGCACCCAGCTCCTTTATTAGTAGGAAACGAAGAATAAGCGAAAAAAAATTAACACAAAATCAATTCAAATGTAGAACTTCGACGAAACTCATTGCCCAAATGAAATAAGCAACGAAAACAGGTCTGCCAACGTTATCGTTCAGGATATGTTTGTATTACCTCCACACACGATGCATCCTTTGAATTCGCGTCCTACGAAACGGACGAAAAAATGCCGTACCCAGTGGATTTATTTGTTCAGTTCGACGTAGTCGACATTCACATACGTTCGCCGGACTGGTCGGTATCCTCTTGGGTACTTTTTCCTGGAAGGAGCACGGGTGATCGAGGATTGTGTCCCAACCCCGCGACCAATCTTTATTTCGCCTTTCTCAGTCTACCACGTTCATATAACATCCTTGCTCACACATGTCTTCCTATTTTCATCCACTGAGTACACTGGGTCTATAAATTTTTTTTTTGTGCCAATTGAAAATTCGCCCAAGTCCACCTTCGTGGGAGGCCATCCTCATCCTTCTACCAACGATCCAGGACGATATTTTTCTGCCAGCCGCGACGAATAATGCGAATTTTAAAGTAATCAACTTCGTTTGCAATCATTGCTCCACGTATGACGGAACCGAAAGTTGTGTTGGTGAGAAGGATCGGGGCCAATCCTGAATACTTGCTTAGTCGCCTGCCTGCCTGCCAGCGATGTCGACAGGGAATCATTTTTTTCCCGGATTTTTGTTGGTCAGTTTTCTTTTTTTTTGTCGGCCGCGCATAACTGGCCCACCCTGGGGTGGTAGACCGGGTCGAAGTTTTAATGCTTCAGTAGTGCTTTTCTGAATAATTCTGGCCTAAATGTTGCACCGTTCCAATTCCAGGGGGTGGCATTGTTAAATCTCGTCCTATTCGCATTTATGTGCGGAACTAGTAATTACCTGTGGGTATGGTGGACTGTGTGTACAGGTGACGTATGGGCTACATAATCATAAATATCAAATTTGTTGCTACCTCAAGGGAACGGCAAGTATTATTACTGATGTCGGGACGAAAGACGAACAAAAAAATTTTCGACGTGCGGACTTTAGTTTTTATTTTTATGCTAAATTATGTTGGAGGTTATTTTTTTAAAGTTTTTGTAAAAAAAACGACGGCGAGTGGAGAAATTAAAAGCTATGTGATAAATGAGAGAGGGCTTCAGCGCTTTGGCAGACTTTCGAAGTCATCCAAGGGTTGTGTGCTAGACTAATAAACGAGTATAAAAAAAATTCAAAATTGATGAGGTGCGGTCAAAGCAGCAACATAATTTATACGGAATTAAAAATTAGTAAGATCATGTTACATCCTGAAAGCCGGGCAATCCCATTTTTCTTAATTTTCAATAACATCCATTTCCATAAAGCTCTTTCCCAAATATTTTTAAGAAAGATACTTAAGTAACGAAGCTTCAAAAGAAAAACAGATTAAGTGAAAGGACGCTCGAAATGTTCCAAATAAATATCGAAAATGTTAAGGCCCTAATTGGACTGTAGCGCCGTAGAAGTGCAGGATGTATCCGAAATAAAAGTCCCAAACTGTTGAAATTTCAATTTTCTGTAACTAAAAGACAGGCTTAAATGTGTATTCCTCAATATCAACTTTTGGTTCGATGGGATAGATTAGATTAGATTTCATCGGAGGCGGAGGAATTTCTCCAAACACCACGACCAGACAGAGATCTATTGTGCTATACCTCATAGATCTTTCTCCAGTTTCAACCTAGAGGTCCTCATTCAGCTTTATTTCTCTTAGAAATTTATCTAGTTGGTGTAGGTCTATTTTTGCAATAGTAACTACTATGGTCCGCAAAGTGTTCTCTTCGATGGGATAACAAAATATTGTACAAGGAAATTTTATCCAATAGACTCCGATTGTATACGTTGTCACCAATTATGCGACTATATAGAACACGATATCTCATAAGTTCTTAAAAAAATATCAGAATTCGTGAAAAGATGCACAGCCACCTTACACTCTCTAGGGGTTAAGTAAATTAAAAAATTTGTAAAGTAAATTGTAGACGTTTATATAAGCCCCTAGATTCCGTAGAAGAAACATTAAATGAAATCGGTCAACAGCATGGGCGCAACTTTATTATAAGTCCGGGACGCGTTTAATATTGAGAAGCGATGTAGATTAATATGCAATTGACAGCCTAAAAAGTAGCGAGCGTTCCACATAGCTTCCGGCTTAAGAAATGTGTAGGAATTCGTGAACATGTATACAACCGTATTATTCCCGATTAGGGGTTAAGTATCGAAAAATTTTGAAGTCTATACCTAAATTTTATATACGTACTATTATTCAACTTTCTAGCCTAAGCCATTTCTGAGATAGAAAATATTCTATATAATCCTCAATTTTTAGCTTTCTATTCATTACGATTTTCGAGAAATAAGAGTCAGAATGTTTCCAATTCTACCCTCTTCACCATCACCAACAACATCTACAGCTCCAGAATTTATTCTCCTACTAGAGATTTACTGACTCCAACTCGTTTATAATTTTCAACATTGTATCTAGTTCGGTTTTTAAGATAACTATATAAACAATTTTTTTTGAATTTCTATTCCCCCACTTTCGTGCTCCATCTTCTCCCTTAAAAAGTTTACTGTTAGTAGACTCTTCTTATGATCCCATGCACAGAAACCAAGTTTTATCTTCCTGGTGTAATTGGTTTTCAAGTTATTGTAATCCAAATTTTTTTACAACACACACACCCCCACCCTTAACAATTTCAATCCCAACGTTTCAATCTTCTGCCATCAATTGTTCAAGAGATATAGATCTTAGAATGTTTCAATCCCTGGTTTCAAGCGTTTACGACTAATTTGTTTTTTCGCACTCCAATTTCAACCACTTTTCAAATTAGTCCACTATCATAGTTCTATATAATATCTCAACCTTCAAATGGTTTCGCGTACGGCGTACGGTGGACGGCGTACGCGCCGTCTACGGCGCACAAACGGACATTTTTTTTGGGGGGTTTTGTAGTCATAAAACGTGGAAATACCAAATTTCAGAGCATCAAATTTTTTAATAATTTTCACTCTAGCATTACTTCAAGGCCTAGACCCAACTTGGGCTGTTGTGCCATTGATTACTTATAGTTTTTTTTTAAATTTCAGGTCGATAACAATACTTTATTATTAAAAAAAAGCTAAATTCGTAAAATGAGAAAAAGTTTTTTTTCATGGAGGTTTTTTTTTCCCACTTTGTACTCCAATGAAAATGCTAGCTATTTTGTGAGATTTAATTATTGCTACAGTAAATCAACAAGTTTCACCTTTCTAGCATAAACCGTTTTTGAGATACAAAAACCACCCACCCCCGTACCATACCACTATCAAAATTTTTTATTTTTCTGGGATACCCTTCTGGTTCTTGTACATATTCGCAAGTTTTTGCTAAATTCTGATTTTTAATTTTGGAAAACGCAAAGGTTAAGGTTAAATCGCTATTAGGTTTTTTCTTTTTTTTGTGACCAACGACAAATTTATTTATTTATTTGCTAATGTGTGGCTTTCACACCATCCTTGTTACGCTGTTCTTTAGCACCTCTTATTAAAATTTAAATTCTTTTAACAACGATATGTTGTGCATTTGGTTAGAGTTTTTTTGAAATTATTATTTTCTGCCTCTGTCGTTAATGTTTTGAAGTATTGCTTAAATCATTTTCAAGTCGTTTTATAAAATTACGTTCCTAAGTAAAATTAAGAACATATGAAAAGTAGTTCAACCGACACTTGAATATAATTCACCAAACTGCGAACCATTTGTACTAAAAAATCACAACGAAACCAAGCACAATTATTTCCAGTATTTTTTTCCACAAAATCATATCGAAACACTGTTCATTTTTAGATGCAAAAAAGAAAAATAAATTGCTGAAATTTCGCGAATGTCCTTCTTCTGTATAATCACTGCGACAATGATGGAAATTATTTTTGAAGTACGCTTTAGAATATGCAGCGGGTGGCCTTCACTCGCTTGACAATAATTTTTTGAGTGCTCTTCATAAAGTACTAAACCTTATTAAGAGGACCCTGGACATAATGAACTTTACAACTCTTTTTTTTTTCTCAGGGATTTTTTAACAATTCCTTTGTAGATATTTTTTTCTGAGCAACATAATAACGAGGCTTGGATGGCTTCGTTGGCCGAGTATAGAAATGAATTTAGTGTCTCGACTTTCCACTAATTAAAATCATGACAATGTTGGTCATGAAGATGATGATGATGTCCTCAACTACGTTATTTGTTAACAATAGTTTCTGTTTATATAAAGCAAATCTCATCCCTAATCCCACAATATCCATTTGCATAAACTACTGTGATATGTGAGTGATTAAAAACTATCTGTTCTTTTATTTATATTTTGTCAAAGCCTTAACATGTTTTTTTTTAATTCGTAAAGGAATTTCATCAGTGGTTAAATTTTCTCCTCTCTGCGGTATTTCTATTTATTTTTTAATTGTTTCGAAATTAAAAAGTTTTAAATACCAGTCAACATCTGCGACAATGCCAAGAGCTCGAGAGGACATACAAATTGTAAATTCAATTCTGTGAATTTTAAAAGGTTAAACTTTATTCTGATGGCAGCCACATATGAGTTTATTGCAGATGAGTTTTCTTTTACGAAAACAAAAACTAATTAACAAAAAATATTAAATAAAAAATATGAGGTATATTTGCAGTCTTTGTGGTGGATGACGTAAACATTATGAACTAAATACAGTTGTATCAATTATTTTTAGTATTTGTTTAGAGTATTCGTGGACTTTTAATATCAATTAATTTTAATTT
This sequence comes from Beris chalybata, assembly GCA_949128065.1. Classification (NCBI taxonomy): domain Eukaryota; kingdom Metazoa; phylum Arthropoda; class Insecta; order Diptera; family Stratiomyidae; genus Beris; species Beris chalybata. The sequence goes on from OX421897.1 coordinate 13,732,902, forward strand.
TAATTTTTAATTAATAATATTAATAATGATGTATTGACCGGATACTAGCAAAAAATTATTTTATAGTTTTTTTTATTAATCCGCCGTACAATTTTGTGTTTGGATCTCAGAGGATAGAAATTAAGCTATGTATTGCAAATTATTGAGAGTGTGGGGGAAGGGTATGAGGAAGACAACAGACAAAAAGATCTTCTGTTTTAGGAACTGATTACTTGTTATTAGATTTTTCGTGGTAAGCTACCAATGAAGCTATTATGATTAGGAGTTAGTTATTCTTTCCGGTGTCAGTGGAGTGAAACTCCAACACGGAGTCCCCGACTGTGGACTAACCGCTATCCCTGAGGATATGACAAATTTGGAAAGAAACTTCACTGGAGAAGCCAGTTCATCATAAGATTGTTTTTGGACTAGGTCCGAAGGAGCTGTTTCGTCATCGGAGGGCATTTCACAGCCATAAAGCGCTGACCATATCCAGGGTTACAACCAGAGAATAGCCGAAGAAATCAAGAGAAAAAAGCTTCTCAAAATACACGCCTTTAGCCTAAGGTAGAGGACGCCTTTCTTGACCATTAAATTCTTCTCGGTAATAAATTTGGAATGGGATGTGGCTATATAGAATTTACCTCAGCGATCCCACCAGCTGTCAAGGTGTTTCGGTTAGTAGGCAAGAATACACCTTCTGAAGAGTCTATGCCCTCCGATGACGAAACAGCTCCTTCGGACCTAGTCCAAAAACAATCTTATGATGAACTGGCTTCTCCAGTGAAGTTTCTTTCCAAATTTGTCATATCCTCAGGGATAGCGGTTAGTCCACAGTCGGGGACTCCGTGTTGGAGTTTCACTCCACTGACACCGGAAAGAATAACTAACTCCTAATCAGAACTGATTACTGTTTGTACTAGCCAAATTTTTTGAAAATTCTCATATGCGAAATTGAATTTGTAAGAAACGAAAGGTCCTCGACAAAGAGCATATCTACACCCTCCCCATTCTGATCAATCATGCCTAAAATATATCTTAGAGTTCAGTATTTCATCTAAAGTAATATTCAATTGGCTTGGTACCAACCAGAACTGTGGTATTTTTCCATTATCCGCTTTTCAATAACATTTCAAATTCATGTAAAATTAATGAAGCAATTTATTTACCATAAACAATATTACGAATAAATTCAATTTGGCCATTACTGTCCGGTGATTTTCAGTCGAAATAGTTTTAATGGTCATCTACAAATCAAATATGACGCTACAACGTCCGAGCATACAGCTCTTCTGAAGTAGCCAGGTAGAGACCAGGTAGGTATATCATGTCGAAAATGTATGGAGATACGCTTTAGACTACTAGGTTTATACCCTTTCCGCTATTCTTGAATCATGTAGGTAATCGTATGTATTGTCTATTGTTGTTGTTAAAAGCCTTGAAGACTTCGTATGCCGTTCATTAAGTCTAATAAAGCAGCGCTAAACGTTATCTCCGAGATAGTTGGCTCGCATGAAAATTAGCATGCATGAGCCAGGTGATATCTACGAAGGTGGTTAGGTAGAGATACGACCTGGCTTACGGACTATACTGATCCTAGATGTATCCGTGGTACGAGTATCAGGCTGTCTACCTACTGTGTGTCGGTAATGCATTGATTCCGCAAGCCCCAATATTCTAGAGGACGACTTGAAAGTGGTAATGCTCATATATGTAGGTACTTTGGCCACTTCGCATAATTATCTCCTCTTCTTGCATTTATGCATCGGAACCTCGTAGCCTATCGTTTCTGCAAAATACATTGGTGCATCGGACAATCGTACGAGTTCTACGGATTAATACTAATTCAAATCTTATGTTTGTTGTGTAGGACGAGGAACGGTCAATAGGTTGCTGATATTAAACCGAAACTCCAAATGCCATAATTTCCATTTACTTAGAGCCTTACACTACTTTCAGATTCGACTACCTATGCAAAATGTGCATGACGCTCCAGGTATCTAAGCGATTTGAATTTATCTGATATTATGCGAATAAATTTATGATTTGCATACAACACAACACAATGCATAAGCATATTTTATTAATTGCCGAGATTCATAGCTAAATGTAATTGGAGAGCTAAGACTGAGGTGAAAATTTGCTCATGGATGATTCAGGAGCGATAAATCCAATCAATGAACACTAAACAAAAATTAATGCAGTAAACCATTGTATGCTGTATAAACAAGGTGAACAAAATTTTTTTTTATTAAAAAAAGAAAATGTGTTCTTAAAACGTGTGCATACGAGCGTTTTTAACATGACATTCCATTTTGTCGGTTGTCTTGTGTCCATCAAGCTTCTGACTGATTTGGACATGAGAACACAACGAGAACAAAATTTTCTGCAGTTGACTGAATGCCGCCATATAAAATTTATAAATTTTGAAAAAAATAAATAACACACCCAATTACTTCAAAAATTATTTTCCCTCAATAATAGCTCTTAGTGCTAAGGTAAGATCCTTTGACCTTTGGTTGAGTATCTTTGAGACAGAATTTAGCAGTTTTTGGCATGTGACCTGGGTGGGACTCGAACTAAAGTGACTATTCGCACAGTCATGTCAACTAAGATCTGGAAATGGCAGAATAAATACCGGTAAGATCATGTCAGACTTTGACGAATAGATATCTCAGTACTGAAAACTGTTGAAAACAAATTACGAATATCTGAACTGTTTTTTTATAGATATTATTCAGTTCAGTATTGTTTTATCAATACTGTATCGGAATTGCATCGGTTCTTACTTCTTCTTCTCTAGCTCTGAAGCAATTCTGTGCTTTAGTACCGAAGAATTAATTGCGAAATCAGGACTATGACAGAGCTGCATCATATTCCCCCATAATTTTCAAGGTGGCATTTTTATGTTGGTATATTCTTTAGTTAAATCTCTTGAAAATAATTTAATTAACGTAATAAATAAATAAATAAATATTAAATATTATAATAGAGTCATTATGTTGTTTATACTTAATTAGGAGATCATAAATTTATATTTCAGTGATGTGCAACGCCCTCCTGTTCCAAAATTTTTATTATTTCGTTTCAGTACTACACAGTAAAAAAACTCCATTGACTTTTACATCTTTTGGATAGTAAGCAAATATTCCTAACTTTTTTAAGTAAAATTACATTGGAAAGTAATAGTCAATTTTTTGGTCGGTAAATTTCAATTTGCATTTAAAAAATTTTAATTTGTAATCAGCAAGTTACAATTTTGAAAGCATCAAATTTAATACACCTATATATTCTCTGAAAAGAGTATAAGTAGCACTCTATAATATTATTTCTTACTTACTAACTTACTACTCTGAAATAAACCATTTGGATGTAGATAGTAGGAATCGAACCCGGACCCGCGATCAATTCTGGTACAGGAGCGAAGGTTTGGTGCGCATAGCCACTGCGCCACCGAAGACATTGCATTTTCAGCTCAGTAGACAACCAAATCGATCAAAGCGATCAAATCGTGATTTACTTAAAAAATAGTGTAATTTTGCTTGACTTTTCAAGTAAATTGAAGGGTTCAATTGAAAAGTACATGAATAATTTACTAATACAAGTAATTTCAAGTAAGAAGTGCTTGAAATGAGTACTCTTACTTGTAATTTCGTGTAAAAGTGCTTGAAATGAGTACTTTTACTTGAAAAACTGAAATATACTGGAAATTTCAAGTAAAAATTGGATTGTGTACGTTTATTTAAGAGTTTCTACTCCATTCCTTTGGCAAGGTGTAATTGGAATCAGAAGCTTGAAGAAATTTCATTAATTTTCTAGTTTCCGCAATGATCTGAGCTACTGAACTATTAAAAATAGATAGTCCCGGAATTTTTCACTTGGTTGTACGTTTGCGAATTCGTATAATCAGCACTGTACCTATTGATATTGGATTGAAGCTTTATGCATATAAGGCGATTGTTTTCCAACAAGATAATTTGTTTGCGGTATATATATCGGCTTAAGATGTACATGATCTCTGCAACTGCTTTTTAAAAAATTATAATCCAGGTTTCCAAAAACTTTTTATTAATAAATAAACGTTTTTTTACCGATATTTTTTGAGTTCTTTCCCTTTATCGGAAGCTACCCAAAATATCGGATTATTAATTGAATTTTGATGGCTGTGTAAAACTTGATTTTCAGATTTGAAAAATGTTCTTACTAGCTTTCAAAAGGGGGCTGCCCCATCCCTTCCGTTAAACTCTAACTGGAACTTTAACTGATAGTTTGGGATTAAAAATCTAACAGATTTAAAATTTGCTAAGCTTAAACGGAGCTGAATGTTGTCAAAACTGTCCTAAGAGACGCATGAATTGAGCCTGACAAGATGCCAACTACGCGAATATACCACTCTCTTTGGCAAGTAGTAAAGTACTCCTTAGTTAATTGGGTAGCACTTTGCAAAGATGGCTAGAACAGACATTTATTTCGTTGTGACCATGGCAAACACAGCCTTTCTAATAAAATTTTTTTGGTAATGCCGCTCTTTAGCTAATTATTCCCAGAACAAAAGTACTGATACTTGTAGATCTCCAGCCAAACATTTCTAGTAGTGCCCACACTCAGAAATTTTTTCAGTACTGAACAGATGAGTACAGATATGCACTATTTCAGTACTACAGATTGAGTACAGAACATATACCTTCCGTGTATGTATTTATTAATTTAATGAATGAATTTTGAGCTCTTAACAAAATACTTACTTAACGATATTTATTCAGTACCAGTGAAACTTTTTGACAGATCATATTAACACTTTGCGTGCCACACTTTTTGTCAAAAATTTTGACAATACTATTTGAAGGGTCAAAATTTCTGTGCCGGTCAACGGTGACCCCCATGGCATTGCAACGTGTTAAAAAATTTAAAATTTATATTTTCATGAAATGTTTTCTGAAATTGTAATGTTTTATAATAAACATACTCCTTCCTAGTTAGTTTTGAATTTGGAACCGTCTGAAGAAAACATTTTACTACTTGATGTAGCCCGCGATACACTTTAGGAAAGTTATTCATTTTATATACGAAAAATATGTTAATAATTTCCTGCAGTACTAATTAAGTACTGCTACAGTACTGATTGTGGATCATTTCTCATACTTGGGATCACACCTTGTAAGAGACGGCAACGAACGGGACGAAGTAAATCAACGGATCACACTAGCAAATAAGGCATATTTCTCGGTTCTCCCGATTTTAAAATCGAAAAAAGTGCACAGGCTGAGCAAACTTCGCATATACAAGACCATAATAAGACCTGTGCTACTATATGCAAGTGAAACGTGGACTCTCACCCAAGCGTCTGAAAAATCAATAGACGCTTTTGAACGACGAATTCTTCGAAGAATTTTGGGACCAGTAAGAGAAGGCACTGAATGGCGTATTCGGTACAACAACGAGTTGTATAACATCTATGACGACCCAGCCGCATCGACTCTTATAAAATTCCGTAAGCTGCAATGGGCAGGTCATGTGGAGCGAATGGATGACGGAAGAATTCCCAAGCGCACATTGAAAGGTAGAGCCCATGGCAAGCGACCGGTGGGAAAACCGCGAAAAAGATACGAGGATTCAGTTGACGCAGATTGCAAATCGCTTCTTAGATGCACAAACTGGAGGACGCGGGCGCTGAACCGAGATGACTTCAGACAATGTATCCTGCAGGCCCTGGCCCGATTTGGGCTGTCGCGCCATTGATGATGACAGTACTGATTAAAAGACTGTTAAGCTTTTGATCCCGAAATAAATTGTTATACCTACTTAAGATATTATTTACAAAGTAATTTCTATAGTTAAAAGATAATTGAATGTTTTTCCTTTAGTGTTCATGAAGACGCAGACGCAGTGGAAATTAAGAAAATTTTGAATTTAGCAGGGGAAGGGAAGTTGTGCTTTTATTATAGAAATAAATTTGTTTAATATATGAACTTTGCACAATTTGACATTTTGTACATCTAAAAAGGGTTGTTATGACAGTGGTTATTTTTGCGCTTTGAAGCGACTAGAAAAACAAACTGAAGAGAAATAGAAAATTTAACATACAATATAGATATTTAGAGAGACAAAAAGGCCGCCACATAGCGTCAACTGTCAAAAGAGGCCGCATTCGCGCAGCGTTTCGTAATATTCGCGCAGTTCAAGCCAAAAAAATCACTGGGAGCTATGTAGATTTTCCAGCCACTACACATTTTTTTCGACAGTTCGTTATGCATAAATTATTGAAAGGGACATGTTATGTTGTGAAACGCGCTAGAACCGGTAATTTTCATAACAAATCAGTTGTTAATTTTGTGCGGGAAAGAACGTTATTAGTACTGAGTCCATGTAATTGGTAGTGTAAAAATTATCAATAGAGTAGTGCATCATATGCAATTATTAAACAATTGTGTTAAAAGGCAGAATTTGTTATTATTTTGTGAGCTATGAATGCATTAAGCCTTTTCACCCTGACAACAATTAATAATAACTAAAAGTGATCTCAAATAAACAATTTCTACAAAAACGGAAAAAACAACGCCACCCATATGCTATGTAATAAATTCCTAACTATCCTTTTATTATGATTGTGTACGTGCTATTTTCCGCTGCACCCCCACATACACTATTTTCCCGCACTATCTTCAGATTATGTCTATTCCCATAAATTTATGTCCTCGAAATCCTACTGGCGGACAAGTAAATTCAAACGAAATTTACGAAAAAATTATGCTAAACGCGAGGTACGCATAATCGGCAAAACCTACAAAACGTCCGAAAAGAAATGGAAAAGGTGGAGCCAATCGGAATCACTTTATCCTGTACTTTCCTAGTACATAGAAAATAGCATCTGTCAAGCAGACAAGCACGTTGTTGTTGAGTTTTAAGCTCGCATAGTGTAAAATCTCAAGGGAAATAAAAATATCGGGGTAGTGCGCGAAAAAAAATACACGGCGAAAAACACGTGGAACTGCACGAAAAAGCTCGGAAATGTTGGCGGGAAAAAAAAATCAAGTTGTGGTAGTCGGGAGTTGCTAGGGGAGCGCATGACCTCGGATTTGTGGGAGGGGGTGGTAAAACGTGGAAAATCTGACAGGAATTACAAATTGAGGCACATGGCAATTGAAATTCATGCATTGTGTATTGGAGGAATGGTGTTTGGGTTCATGATTGGGGAAGATGTCCGCAAAGGAATTGTTCTTTTTCGCGAAGAAATTGCACGAATGTTTGGTTATTTTAAACAGGTGCTTAGTAACTATATATTGCAATAATTATGAAAATAATTTTGTTCTTATTGTAACCGTTATTGTCTTTGTCTACGTAGGTACTTATCATGGAAAAAAGCTCTACGAATCCGAATAGGATTAGATCAAAGGGTTTCTAGGAAACACTATTTAAAACAACAACTCTGAAAAATTCACACTCCCGAAGCTCAAAATTTCCACGACAAGAAAAATTCGAAGTAGTGCATTGAATATGGTCGTATATTTACTTGTAAGAAATTTACTCTGGCGTAACGCTTTTAAATAAATTAAAGGACATATCCATGGAAGCAACAAGAGAAAGAGGTGACTTGTAACTACCTCAACCCCATTCTCAGAACTTGAGGAAATGAACATATATGTATGAAGTGGTCAAGGACGTTTTCATAACTCTATGAAGGATACTAATTTTCTTTCTTACTAATCACCAAGCTCTAATTTTAGATTCCTTGCGTTCACAAATTATTGCTGAACGGAAATGTGTTCCCAAAACTTCTGTAAAGGAGCGTTACAAAGTATTAAGCCGAATTTGTCTCAACAAGTTTTCAAATAATTAATTTTATTGAACTTTTCAAAAACAATTCTATTGAAGATAAAAGGACCTGCGGAAATTTTAATTTTTCCATTTGAAACCAGTACATAGTAGCATTTACATCAAACTCGAATCTTCATCTCTTTCGAGTAGACTCTATTTGTATAAATATAAATTTATAATAATAAATTAATATTTCAATTATTATTAAAAACTTTTTGGTTGTTTTCGGTGCAAGAAGAGTTGTTGAGCTCGCTCACCTGGCTACTATCATCAAGAAAATGTAAGTTGAAAATCCTTCGCAGAAGAAGACAGTTTAAAACTGTGTTGGAGTAGGTTCGAAGAATCATGATCATACAAACTATTTGAAACATCCCTACTGGTGAGGAGTTCTCTATATGTGCGGTTCTCTATATGTGCGATATAAATCCGAAATTCATTATATTTAAGTGGAATTTATCATAGCACCTTGTGATTAGGGTTCATGCACTGCATTTCACCTCATATTTCAACCAATTTGGTTTTTCTCTAGGGTATATTAATTTCAATCGCAGATTGCAGACACAAATAATAGAAACACTATTAATTTGGTTTAAAAAAAAGTTGAAGGTGGACAAATAGATTTAAAGACTCCTTTTCATTCATTTGTCTCATTCATAAAAAATGAGACTGATAGGTGGCGTAGGTGGTTGGCTAGTAGGGGCAAAACTGCAGTGCCAGTCGAGTGGATGGGTAAAATGTGCTGCGGATTATTATCCCAATATGCATGTATACCCAGGTTAGTCGGAGTGAAATATTTGTTCTCTAGTACTAGGGTCTATGTATACTGTGGAATGTGAACAACATACCACTTTCCATTCGATTCGAATCTCAGCCATCATCTTGGCACACTGTTTTCTAGTCTCTAAATCACTCCAAGGCAACCGTACACAATAGGATGAGAGATGAGGCTTAGCGGTAAAGTGCGAAATAACTTAGATGATCGCCCTTTAATGCACTTTTACAGTTAAGGCAAGGTATGAATAATTCTCGAGGAAAAAAAAATTATTTTAGTTTAATGTTCATCCCTAACATATTGAAAATACGTGGACAAATTGATATTTCGATATCGAATGTATTTCACGAGCTACAGACCGATTTGTGGAACGGTCGGCCGATATTCAATACAATTTGTTTATAACGTCAAATTTTAAACGCGTTTTTCTCGCAATAACTTTTTCCAGAGCGCGGTACATTCTTCAGCTCTAACAAATGAACCAATTTTAATGAATAACAGTTTAAAAGGAAGTAAACTAAATTTGGGAGCCATTTTTTTCCATTTTTTTTATTTGAGTTTTTAAGCCAAAAAATGTGTGAAAAAAGTGGTGTTTTTTTCTGCCATATTTTAGTCTCAAGGCGTTTTTTCAAAATCGGAAAATGTTTGGTCCCCGCAAAATTTAATATAGTTTCATAAACTTTTTGGATTTTTGGTTTCAGATCACTTGGCAAGGCTGTAGATGGTACCGCGTGTATAAACTCACACCGATCGCGGCCTTACATCATAGGAGCTGGAGCCGCCATTTTGCAATTTTTTTTTTTAATCATAATTATTTTTCACTTGTACCATTAATTTTTTTTTTAAATCATAATTATTCTTCACTTGTACCATTAATAGTCTTTTCCATTTATATTTATTTTATTTCCAAAAAAAAAAAATCCTTAAATTGAGACATTTTTCGGGCTTTTAAACTGATACCTTGCCTTAAGACGATATAGGCAGGGTATAAATTGTTGGGGTTGTAACTTAGATTGTAGGATCGGGAGGGAAGATTCTGAAGTGGTGGTGGATGTAGTTTTAAATTGGATGAGGTTATAGTTCTCGAAAAACAAGATCACATTGCAATGCGTTCCACATAACTAACGTTCAGATGGTAAGATACTGCCTAAATTTAACTACTTTAAGACTTGAGACCTTTTTAAAGGGATGCCAATTATAATACGTAACCCGCTGGTTACATCGTTCCTATAGATCATGCCTTACATTTCATCTTCTTTTTCTCACCATATCCTGCAGTTTGTTACACATAATTATAGCCCGGTATCCAGGTAAATTACTTGGTAATCCTTTAGTTCTAAGTAAGTTTTAAGTAGCTTGAGTTTTATTAGGTAAGGTTTTTGCTCTTTACTTTTCCTTGGCAAATTATACATAATACAATTATTTCTTTTCCTCATTGCCTAAGTGCTGTAAATTTTACAACTTAGCTGTTAAGATGATAAGTCTAATCTCTAAAATATTATTGTTCTGTTAATGCATTTTGAATTATTATAAATAAATATTGTTTGAGTTAAAGTAACTACTCTCCACCAGAGAGGCTGAACAGTAGGCTTGTGTAGTTTGTGAACGAACTAGTTCGGAAGATCGCTTCCAGAAGTGAAATGAACGAACTAGTTCGCAGTGACTTCCGGTCCTAGTTCGTTTGTTTGAAAGTAGTTGGTTTTTGTAGGTGATCCGAACTTGAAAGGAACTAGTAGGGCTGGGGACGGACCTTTTCAATCCCAACTTGAAACGGACTAATTCCTTCCGGCCTGGCGACCTTTTTTTTTTTTAGGTCCTCACATTGAATTCCAAATTCAAGTTCCTGTTTTTTTGGTGAACGATGAACTACAACAACGAACTAGTTCGCGAAGACTAAGGAACTAGTTCGTTAGCGCTCACTAAGGTGAACCACAATGCGCAAGCCTACTGAACAGTACAGTCGTGTGATATTTTGGTGATGCTTGAGGAAATCAATAGAAACTGAAATGGCTTCATCTCCAGTTTATCGGAACGTATGTATGTTTCCGGATTTGATCCAGTGATTCTGAATCATATTTTGGAGACCCAGCTTAGATATGTGAATTGCAGTCTCAGACTTGCACTGAAAAGTATTTCTTGCATTTGCATAAGATACCTACCATTTCACTCGGAATACGATTGTGCATATTAGATCATCATAGTGGGCGACTATTTCCGATTTCCGATACCACGTGAGCTAGTTCGTTGTTTTAGTTCATAGTTCATTACTTCAGAGGAGTTCAATGACAAATCGTCGCTGTTCGTAGTTCAAAGACATACATATGTAGGTACATCTAGTAGAAGATGATGATAAAAAAAAGGCCAGTAGAGATGATGAGATGATGAGAAAAAATGTCAGGACATCTTGAAGAAGATGATGAGCAGAAATAAGGTCAGTAAATCTAGAACAACATGATGAGCAAAAAAAGACACTAGGTTGTATCGCAGAGAACTAGGAGCAAACTAGTTCGTTCATTTCAGTTATGAGAACGTACTTCTGAACTAGTACTTTCGCGAACTACACAAACCTAGTTCGGAAGCATCAATTGATACAATATAGATCTACTGGCTTCAACTCAGGTTGTTGTTAACTTAAACGGAAAATCAAACTGCGAGAACTGTGTACGACATCAAAGGATATATTTTCGACATCTTATTTCAGGGAAAGATGGCAGGGTTCTGATTTGGGGGCATATCAGTGTTTTTTGCTTTAGATTATCTCAGATTGGACGGTTCGTATGCTAACTAATGAAGTTTGGTTTGTTTTCATCAACACCGACTGTATTTCGATTACAGAATTGAGCTTGGTGGTTCAAACGTATCTCTTTGATTCAACTAAATTTGATAGAACAACGCCATCTTAACGTCGAAATTCGAATTGAGAACAGAATATTTTATATTCTATCAAAATTGAAAAGGATTAAGTTTATAATCAAGAACATGATCCGGTGAAAAAAATATGATTAATGAACTCTACTCTGTTTCAAGATCAGAGCAATCAATCAATTAGATTGAGAGTTGAGGACACAAGGTGGAAATAGAGTTGATGATAGGACTGAGCCCTACGGTTCACCGGAATCTATTGAAGAGGCCCGAAGTAATTTCGTCAAATATAACTCATCAAGAACGTTTCCAATATGAACGGTTATTAATGAAAGCCGAAAGCCATTGAAGCCAAATTCTATAAAACACTTCAGCAATGCGTAGCTTAAGAGCTTAGTGCGATTAATAGCAGTTTCTGTTCCCTTAGCGAGCACAGATGTAATGAATATAGAGCGATCTAAATTTTTTTCGATGCAAACCTAATTTTCCTGAAATATCCTTTTTTTTTTTTTAAAAAAAAGTCTATAGGGCTTAAGATATCTTCACAAATTTTCCCATACCTCTTTTTCATGAAAACTTCGAAGCCAAATGGCTGAATACATTTCATGGTTTTTCCGATATTCAAACCCTACAGTAAAGCTAGGTTGCATATGCGCTCACGAATTCCGTCATATTTCTTAGGTATGGAATAAGATGCATCCTTAAACATGTTATTTTAATCTGCTCAGAATATTACTAAAAATACTAATACTGCAGGCAGCTTATATTATTTTAATTTAAGTATTTTTTTTTAGTTTTTCAGTAAGTTTAGTTCCATTTTAAGTAGTTCAGTTTCAAATGAGAAATGCAACGACCAACTGCAATCTCACCTTTCTAACCCCGAGCGACTTGTAATATGTTTGCAGATCCAATTACAATTTCCCTAATACATACCGTTGCCCATATTTGATTATGTAAATTTCCAATCTTCAGATTGAATAGAAACTATCCCTCATTCCTGTTACTACCTACAGATATGTGTAGAGTACATTGGCTCGAATAGGAGAAAAAAAAAACTCAATTTCAAATAGTGAAAATCTATAGATACACCCCTCTGACGACGGTCAGCAAGCTATGTCGTTCCTTCTGGCTCCGATGTCTCATATAAACGACATCCAGTAATCCTCAAAGTCAATTTCCATTGACATAGACCATCGCCGTCCGAAACTCGGTAAAAATTATTGTCCTCCCTTACCAGCCTAGGATGAGTCTGGGGTCTCCCATAACTAGATGGCGTCCTCATATATGTATATATGTATAGTCACCGCGAAAGGTACCTAGATACTACAGAATCGGTCAGCAACACTATACCTATCCGGACGAAAAAAAAATCCTAGGAAAAAAGCGGACAGTTCTAGAGATGATGATGGTCCAGTATAAGTGGGTGGGGTTGCCGTTTCGACGTTTTCCTCTCTCTCTCTTCTTCGTTTTTCCTACAGCAAGCCGCGAGGAAAACAGCTGAAAAAAAAAAACTGTATCAGCATCCCGTGAGTAACTTTTTCCTCTGACATACAGAGGCCACCACCACCAGTCTGCCACTATATCGCCCCATCTACCCAGTCAAGTTCCAGTAGTTGGAAGCTTTCTTTCATATGTGTCCGCTGTTTATCGTTAGCGATTCCATGGACAATCTCCGGATTGGGGAGCATCTCCACATGGGACGTGCATACATGTCGTCCCACTATAACTACATAATGTTGTATGGCCAAACAAATAAATATAAAAATATCTACAGTGACTATATGCGGCGTTGTCGAGCAGAAAAAAAAATGATTCCAGGCATCCGACTGCGATTGGTTTAGACCAAGAAAAGCCAGGCCTCTCCGCTTTTTCTGCTTCCGTGCGTTTAGTGCGCGAAATTCCACTCTTCGGTGCCACGTGTGTGACAAACTGCTATGCTTTTGCACGGTGTATATCAAAGGTGCACACTACAGACTTACCTTACCTGTTCGTATATTTGGCGCGTACTTGTGCGCATATAACATACGAATATGCAAGCTATCCAACGCAGGTAAATCGGTCGCAAAGAAAGCACAACAAAACTGCACGGTAAACTTGTGCGAGAATTCAGAGAAATTATTTCAATGAGTTTTGGGGATGGGGGTGGTTTTTTCAGATTTAATGGAACTTAACAGGTGCTAACTTAGCTGCTCTGTATTATCTTGAACACCTTAAAGAACTTGCTGCACCAAGCAACAGGTCAGATAAAGCCGCAGATACTTATTAAGCTATGCTGAATACAGATTCTGATGACACTGGTTCTAACATCCCTCCTGCGAACACCAGCAATAAGAATTTATTTTTGGCAGAATATCTACCAAAGGTGAAAGGATTGTGAGTTCAGGACACGTAAACAGAATTAGAAGAGCCGATCATCAACATGTAGAGTTCCATTCCGTCAATCCAGCAAAACTTTGTTTTTCTTACCTTTTCGTCAATTTCTAGTTTCACTAGCACCAAGCGAATTGACTTGCAAGATTTTGGGATAGTGTTGGTTTAATATCAAATTTCCGGAAATGTGATTTAATTCAAGAGTTTATGTAGGTATTTTTTCACACTAAAGGCGTCACATACTGCAATTCGCTTCTTCAAACACGAAGTAAGTGATAAGTTAAGATAATGTCTCTCCAGAATATGTAGTGTATGAGGTGTTAGAGAAGTAGCGAACGAAGAATGGTGTGGGAGGAGTGAAAACGATCAGTGGAAATGGATTCACATCTTTTCACGAATTTCATCAAATCTATTAGGTGTTTTGAAATGTTGAACTAATTTCAGTCCTACAGTTTTTTCAGGTAAATGCATCGAAAGGGTTTTCCGGTTTTTCTTAGATTTAATCCCTTAGGGAGCATAAAGAGATTACATAAATATTCACGAATACCGTCATATGTCTTTGGACCAATAAGATATCGAATTACGCAATTGCCCAAATTGGGCCTAGACCTTGAAGTAATGCTAGAGTTACTTAATTACTAGACCAACAGAACACTAGGATATGAAGTAGTCAGCCACACGCTTGTCCGTGATTATAACCCCGATTTTTAACTCATTTACAGCTGAGTGAACTGGTAGTCCGATACAATCCCATTCTCGAAAATTACTTGTCGCCAATCAGAGTCAAGCCTGGTACCAGGTGCGCCGAAGGCAAGTGCTCTTGCCACTAAGCCACCCTGGCTACTACTTAGGCCCTTACCCTGTCTACAAATCGGCGAAACCCTATAGTTGAGGTTTTAAAGTTAAATCCTTAGAATTGGCCATCTGTGGAATGACTGTTGTTTTTGTTTGATGCGGGGGAAGACACGTAGCACAGTAGTGCATCTTGTGCACTCAGACAAAGAAGGCCCATTATACTCGAGTCCGCATGTCTCCATCCAAACTTTTTCGTCCTTCTTGGAAAGACTGAGTTCTAAAAGAGTTGTTTAGTTGAATCCAAGAAATAGCTGGTCTATCTGTACCGACTCCTTATATTTTATGTTTAAGAAACTTTAAGCAATTGGTTCTCCTACTATTTGAATTTCACTCTAATCGCAGTCTTTTTATTTATGAAACAAGATACAGGGAAAAAAAGCCTACAAGCAACATTAGTTGCACAGAAGCTGCTACAGAGATTGATAGAAACGGAAACCGAAGATAACTTATAAGGTCTTCAAATTGAAGCAACCGTTGCTACCGTGAAGAGCACATCAGCTTTATTTCCTTCGGCTTCATTTGGTTATTTTCAAGCATCGAAATTATTCGAAAAATACTATGATATGTCCATTCATTCCATACCAAAATTATTTAAATCAACAATAACAACGAACTCAACATAAAATTGCAATTTACCTACTGCACGTTACGAATTTAGTGGAAAAACGAGCAAAATTGTATTTTAGAATTTACGAACATCGACTTTTCTCATTCGTATATCCTCTAAAATTTCAATTTGAATTTTTTTTTTCCGTCCAATAATAACAAACTGTAATGGCTTCGCCTATATCGAGTATGTCGGGGGGATATCCAGTGGTACTTATCTTGCAGTCGACAGCATTAATAATGCATTAGACAGGAATAAAGAGGAATAAGTAAAATACAGAATAATATAGTTGGTCAATAAAATCAGATCATCTACATATGAGAACATTCGGTCTGACATCATTACGCGATTGATGGACTTCAGTTTTCAATTGATGACCACACGATCGGCTTTATGATCATCGACATCATCATTGTGAGTTCGCAGTCTCTAGCAGCTTCATATTCAAACTTGAGCTATTAGCTCTGTGCCGATTTAATGGTATACAACAAGCCGTACGATTTTACATAATTCATTAAGCAATGACCGAAGATATTATGAAATTTTATCGATCAGAGTAAGAATAATTTTCCGATTTTATGGTAAATTTTCGATTTAAATATTTGTAATTTCCTTTGTGGAGCGTTTAAAAGGAAGGAAAGCGATCTTTTAACCGTTCGATTTTTGCATAAACATTTTTTTTTTGCGTTGTAAGAAAATAACAATGGGATTAAACATACTTAATGCCATATTAAATCATACTGCGTCATAGTAGAATACAGTAAATTTAATTTATTGTTAATGGTTGTAACGCAAAAATTTATTAACATGGAGTTTATGTTAAAACGCCGTAAATTTGTTTGCAAATAATTTTGCAGTCGGCAATAACAACGCTCACGTCGTTAATTATTTTATGGTAAAAAATGAGAAGGTTCTAAATGGGTACCTTGTGGTACTCCTGTAGTGTTAACAATAATAAAGAAGAAAGGGCACAGTCGAAATTGTTCAAGTTGTTTGTTGTGGATAAATAAGAATTAGCTCACTTTAAAAATAATATGGGACTAATAAAATTTTCCTCTTTTTCCTCTTGCAAAATTGCAGGTTAGTATACTCAAAGAAAAAATATGATTATGGCAACCATATTTTGGGAGAACCTTTCGATGAATGAGGTTATAGTTGCCACAACTATGTTACAACATGTAACATGTTAAGCTCAAACAAAATTATGGTTCTGGAAACCTAGGTGTGTGATTCACGCAACCTTCTATCATAATATAATGGTTGGGTCAATCATAAAATTTATGTGACATAGCTGCTTGAATCATAGTTCTGATTTCAGAACCTTGGTGTATGATTTCCGCAACCTTCTTTTATAATATGATGGTTAGGTCAATCATAAGATACATGTGACGCTGAAAAATAATTCACAAAGAAAGCACTTTCGATCATAAATAAATGACTTGAACAACAATTAAACACTCTCGAACAAAGCACACATGAAATTGGAAGAAGCGAACTTACACCGCGAACGACCCTTTTCGTACTGTGAGAAGTATGATGGATTATCAAATTTTATGGTTCCACTGATCATAGAATATTGTTGTCGTGATTATAATACGCAATTACATCATGTAACGAGAATGGTTGGTGCAACCATATTAAATTTCAGTAGGGATATATGTTTAAGGCAACCATACTATGTTTTTACAAATTATATGCTATGGCTAGTACCATCATGGCCATGATCACTGGAAATATGTCAGTTTTACAATAGTAAGAAGAACTTTAATATAGTCAATGCAACCTTGGAATAAACATAGTTTTTCTTTCAGTGTACTTAATAGTGGATGTGCCCCTCAGCTTTATTTAATTTAGAAATATGTACATACATATGTATCAGTATTGTTCGGAATAACCTCGCAAGACAACAAAAGTTTTACGGGTTTTCCACGAATCGGAAAATGGCCCAATTCAAGGAAACTTGTTGAATAAGGACGAAAAAGAAGGTAATGATTAGTATATCTTTATTATAAACATTATTTTACAGCTGGTGTACCCACCAGGTATGGAGTGAAAGTTCGTCCCGGATTGCGTAGATAATACCGGACTCGAGTATCCTATTCCGCATTAGTAAAAGTCCTGGATTCGTAATATTATCCCGTCTCCAATGCAATTTGTATTAAACTAGCCGCCCCCACTTTTGTATGGTGCTATACCATCGAAACTGAAAAACCAGCGGTTTTCAGTCTTCCTTCCTGTTGCTCCTGTTTCTTCGTTGCTCCCGTTGCTCCCATTGCTCTCGTTTTTTCCGTTGCTCCGATCTGATCAACGGTGGCAACGGGAGCAGGGGCCGTTGCCACCGTTGATCCTGGTGCTCCTGTTGCTCTCGTTGCCCTTTGCTCCCATTCTTCCATTGATCCATTGCACGGTTGCTTGTTGCTCCCACTGTTCATTTGTGCCAAGCGGGCGCCCTCATTCATGGAAAACATATGAACTACCCACTAAACTACATGAAATACACCCAAATGTTGAAACAACTCGCGTATCACCAACTCAACAAATCAACAAAGTTACATTGGTTTAAGAGCACAAACGGGAGAAACATTCATTCTTATATACATAAATTTAGTTGAGATTTCCTTGCTACGTTAACCTACTTTGAATTTCATTTTGATCACATTTGGAAACTTTAACTTTTCTTTATCTTGACGCAAAGAAAGGGTTCCTCCACTAACAAAGTATATTGTTAAGAAATTTTCACAAAATAAAGTTGTGTGCGTTGTGAACTGTTCTCAAAAAACGAAAGAAATTATTTGGCTTAAACTATGCATGAATTATCAAAACCATAACTGGATTAATACTTTAACGATTTTTTTACAGGTGATTCTTTTGTTACGTTTAACTATCAGTTTTTTTACTATAAGCACATACGTTCCCTGAAATTTTTTTCTTGTACTAATTTGACACCATTTGTTACCTTTATCGTCCATGTTAAATTGTTCTCCTATTCCTAAAAGTTTTGCCCAGTAAGCTAAAATTGATCCTTTATAATTTTTCCAATCCTACAATAGTTAGAAAAATAATGCAAGCTTCTCTAAAAGACATACGAGATATTAGATATATGTCGGAATTCGTATAAGCACACACAATAATTTTCCACCATCTGAAGGGTTGAATATCGCAAAGTCCTGAAATAAATTTGTAAATTATTATATATAAAAACCCATAAAAGTAAAAGCGAATTCGATCTTGTTAAACCTAAAAGACTTGTCGTAATTCATCAAAACATTATTAATACCATAAACGTCTACTGGCTTAAATAATAAAACAAGATATATATCGGAATTCGTGAAAATAAGCCGAACTATAATATTAACACAACTATAATACCCGTTTAGGGATTGAATATTGAAAAAATAATAGAATGTATCTAGGTCTTAAATAAAATGCCTACAAAAAATATTAACTTCAAAACTCGAGATGACTAAATAAATAATAAATTGTTAAAGCAAAATTCGTGAAAATGTATAAATAAGACCTTTTCACGGACATTTCCATCACTTCACTTTTGTATGCCAATGGACATCTGAGCTGAATTGTTTAAACTTTCAACCATTAGCCGTTTCTGTGATATGAGAAACCTCACCAAATCCAAAATATCATTTACTTTTACTTTTCTTTTATCCTTATCGGTTTTTGAGAAATTGGAAACAGTAGTTCTTTCCACCTCCTCCCACCATCAAAACATTTTTTTTCTCTGCAAGGCGTCTACATGGGCTAGCTCCTGTAAGCATTTCAACATAATATATCTGGTACGTTTTTAAGATTAAAAAATTTAATTTTTTAATTTGGAAGATATTATAATCTAAGGTTTTTTGCTATCCACTCTCACAACCCACCTTCATAGTATTAATGTTATACTTTTTAGACGTGAATTTATTGTCTGAAAAGTAACATTACAATACCGAATGAAACTTTCCGCTTGTTTAAAATTTTTGAATAAAATTAAGTATTGTCATGTAATTTTGGTACTTTATGGGTAGTAACTTCTCTTTGTCTATGAAATTGCGCATTTTGCGTGTAATTTTAATACTTCAAAAGTAATAACTTTTTTTTTTTGATATGTTTCAACTTGACCGCTGCTTTGTTTAATTTATTTGTTCGTGGTTTTGAGTAAGACGTGATTTAAAGCTTAAAAAGAAAAAAATGTTGTAATGGTGTGAAGATTGTGGCATTAAAACAAATAAATTAAATTTATATAATAAACGTGTATAGTGTGTTATACATTCTACACTTTTTAACCAATATCTTGTTCATTCTCGATTCTCATGTGGTGATTGATCTCATTGAATTTTTCCAACTGTCGATTACTGTGTCCTTTGCCCTTCAAAATTCGTCTGGGAATTCATCTGCAGATCATTGACTTGAAGTTTATTCATTTATATTACAATGGATACCGCTTATTGTAGTCCCGGATAATGTTATAATCTGGATTTTGTTGTCAAAACAATTTGGTCCCATTCTCCACAAACATTCGTTTTTCGTTCGTCTCTTGTTATAAACCGGTTAATGTCATTGTTTTTGACTGGTCCCAAAGTGATTACAATAAGCGGTACCTACTGTATCAAAAAATTATTAATAATAATAATAAAGAAGTCACATTTTTATAGAACATATTAGTTTTTCCATAGTGTTTGTAATATTACGCATTGTAAAATTTTGCTTTTCAACACGAGCAGTAAATTTACACATTTTTAGCGATTAATTTCCACACTTCTGTGTGAATTTCAGAATTAACAGTGATATGTATCAGCGTAAGTAGTAAAAACCATAAGAGTGGGTAAAGAAGTTTGACAATAATAATTTTACTATTTTCAGAGTAAGCATTAAATTTCCTTTCTCTGATAGTAGCACACAATTTTTACTGTGCACTTACTGCACTCCAAGATAACAAATAATTGAGTCCTGTTTGTGTACGTTTGTGATTATGTTAATTGTTTTAAATTAATAGGTAAAGACCAAATCTATAATACCAGCAAAATAAATTTTAGTTTGTTTTTAGCTTTTTTTAAGGCTAAAACACATCCTCCGTTTCCGTGGTACATATACAAAGTAGACAGTTTCCTACTTACAGACTTAAACCCTTGCAATAACTAACGATAATTTTTTTTTATACTTCATTGAATCAGCTCTGCATCCTCTTCCGCCTTATTACGTTGTATTCTCATCAATGCACCGCGCTATAAGACCTCGACCTCTCAATCAACCCTTAACAGAATTTCGGTCTATTGATTTTCAGTTGTATTGGTACTAATCCAAAAAGCACGAACGGAAAAAAAAAATTGATTCACTTCAGAAATAAGCCCGCGAGGGTTGAAATTGAACGCCCCGGACAAATGTCAGAACACCCTCTATTAATGTGCACATTACGTTCTGCCTTAATTTCCTTAATTATCGGACGAAAATTGTTCGCTACTTCGCTCTAGCAACGTTTTGCCCAGCATTCAACTTTCATCCCCCGTTTCGACAGCGAATCGACCCGTTCATAATTTTAATTCGTTTCTTGATTATGATGGCGTTTGGTGGGGATTTTTCATTTAGGGGTTGGTGGTGGGTTACGATGGAATAATAATAAAAATAAAAATGAAAATAAAAAAAGAAAAAGAAAAAAAAAATACTTCCAACAACGTAAGTGGACACGAAGGGGTAAAAACCTTCATATAGACGAGTGTATATAAAAATAAAAATGAAAATGCGTTTAATGAGGGCACAAACGTTCACATTAAAAAATTTACTCGGGGTTTTCCGTTGGGTGGTTGAATGGCACTGTGGGCCTTCATCGCTAATCGAACGCGGCCTTTTGTTTCGCGTCACGCACCTCGAATTAATAGGCTCGGACTAGTTTAAGCGATGAATTGTTCGCGGCCACTAGCCATAATAGCTCTTCGATAATTTCCAGTAATTAATCGGGGAACCCTTTTGTCGTCCTTGCATCCTTGCCCTGCCGGGTTCGACTACTCGGCAATTACCTGAGTTTTGTGTAACTGACTTCTATTTTTTTTTCTTTCTGTAATAAGGAGGGTGGTTGATGGCAAGGTAATTCGCCTGCATGACCAAATCCAGAGTTGCCAGTCAGAGCCGTAATTTATTTTTATATTGACCATAGGCACCACCTTATGGTTGCGTGGCTACGATCAATAGTTTCCTTTCGCCTCATTAATCGGTACTAATGTTGGCCGTACTTGGCGATACCTGTTCATCGGTCAAGAAATTTCCTTTGGCATTTTTACCTTATGCTCCGATTGCGGCACTTTAGACTCGGACATGTATCAATACGCGAATAGTTGAGTAATGCGCGTTTTTTAGCCCCTTAAGCATTTACCTTACACTTAGCCGATACTGCATCTTTTGGGGAGCAGAATTACACGAATTTCAGGTCTAATTTTCTCGCAACTGGCAACTGTTACTTGCCTGAGTTAATTACAAAGTAATAAATCGAGTTTAGTGCTTGTTGACGCACCCCTGCTGACAATTTCGTCTGAACCGCATTCGCAATTTCCTTTGAGTAATCGAAAAATAAAAACACGAAAAAACATAATATACAAATAAACTAGCAACGAATCGACATTTTTTTTGTTATATCCGTTAGAAGGGGAAACATTAATTAATAACATTCAGTCAGGATAATGACGAACAAGTACGCAGTCAGGATTAACATTAAAACGTTTTTAATTTGATTAATCGGTGTTGATTTTACATTATGCTGTGTTCACTCCTCGATCTATTTGCTTATACAAATATAGAAAGGGCTAACTAGTAGTAGGGGTGTGTTCCATGAATTCGATCAATAATGTACAGAGTACCTATAACATTTTTGGAGAATTAAATATAAATTTGAAACTGCTAAACTATTTGAATTTACAAGAAAATGTTTCACTCAAAAATTTCTAAAAAATCGGCACTTTCCAAACTTCTTTTATTTTAAATTGTTATTGCAATTGGCCGTAGCAATAAACATTAAATTGTTGTACGAGTATAACAAAGAGACTAGATAAAGTCGAATGTTTAATATCAAAATTCCGAAAACAATTTCTCCGTGTTCAAAAGCCTACACAAGTAAAAAAACTAAAAGGACCTCCCATCGTATCTAAGAGATATTGTGAAATTCGTAAAAATCTTTAGAACTCCTTATGGGATGAATATGAAAATAAATTTGTAATTAACGCTGTAGCTCGATGTAGCAAAACTCAATTCGATATCTAAACAGAACTAAAAGATTTGTTCGAATTCGTAGAAACGTACTCAACCGCCACACACCCACTTGTAGGTTAATTATGAAATAGTTATAAAACGTAAAAATGTATTCAATATTTCCTTAGACCTAACATATCTGTCAGAATTCGTGAAAACGTTCACAAGAAATTTACAATCTTTAGTGGTTAAATAGCGAAAACTTCTGAAAACGAGTTTTAGGCAATCATATGACAGGACGTCGAAGTGAAAACTGATTTGTTAAGTAAGCAAACCGAAGGGATATGGTGAAATTTGTGACAATGTATACTATACATCACTTTTATACCATATTGGAATTGATTGCATTTACAAAAAAAAAAAAAACATGTAAACTGTTTCTAGGAAGGTTTCTGAGGAACTAGTAGAGCTAAAATTAATTAAATATATCGAAAGCCTACGAAATGTGAGGAAATTCGTGATTTGTTTGTAATTAATTATCACTGAAATTTTTTTGTCACACCTTTGTGCGTATCCATTCACGCTAATAGGTGTGACAAATAGCATCTGCATATACCACAATCCTCAATTAAAAATTATACCCTAGATACACTGCTTGTATACAAATCATGTTATTGAAATCATGATATGCGATACAAGGTACCCATGATACACAGCCCATACATGTTATACTTGGACATTTAGCAAAGACAAAATTTAAAGTGTCTATCAATCGTAGCTTCGACTGCTAGATATTCGTGCCTATGATGTTCCGGCGAAAAGCACTTTAATTGCTAATAAAAATATGTACAAAGTGGACCATTACACCACACAAAAAAGTTAAAAAACTTTAAAAAAAAAATTTAATTTTGGAAGAATATCAAAATCCGCAACTGCCATTCATTCAAATTTCAGTTGATTTAAGTAACAGATGTCGCTGATGGCAGTTAAAAGTAGGCTATATGAGCTCGAAATTTCGAATTTGTAAACAAGGAAAGACTTTTGATACTGCGTTAATATCAGCTCGTTGACGTGCTATATGCGCTTTATTGGGTGATACACTGGTGATATTGACGATATCATGATTTGATTTGTATACAAGTAGTGTATCTAGGATATTATGCTTTTAGAATGTGCTACGACTGAAGCTCTGAGTAAATTCTAAGTTTCAATTTTTTATCAGCTGCGGTTCTGAAGTTGTAAAAAATTTAAATCAGCGTTCAGCAGGTATAAATCTTAAAATCTATTTATTCCAAGTTTCTAGCGCTTTGCATTGTTTGACCCTTACTCCCGCGTCCCTCCATACAATTCGACAATTTTCTTGCAAATAATAGCACTATATAAGATCCATGTTTCAACTTTCTATTTCAAAATATTTAATTTATTATTTTTATAATTATTTTTATAATAAAAAATAACGATAGCTCTTAAATTCTATACACTAAAATTTTGAATTCCTACTTTCAGGACTAGTAGAGCGCAAAAAAATAAAAAAAAGTCCTTTTGTCCGCCGTATACGCCGTTAACCAACTTGTTTGAAGGATCGTAGGCTCCAAATATTTTAAACAATAAAGTTAAAATTTTTCTGTGGCCATATTGGGTGAAACCCTTAAGAGTATCCTCATTTTAAGATTGAAACGTGTAGAATGAAAAATATGGGTTTCATGTCCTTCCAATCGCTCATCTTAGAAAGTTAAAAAAATCTCATGGCGGTTAGAGGATTTTTCAAATTATATCAGAAAAATAACGTTTCTTTTATGTACATAACTTTATAAATGAAGTACGCCAAACAGAAAGAAATCAATTTTTATTTCTCAAAAATCATTTCTGATATGATCTTGAAATTTTTTAAAGGAGTCAGGCTAATTAGACATCTACCAGAAAAAAATAATTTTAAATTTTATTTTTTGAGAATCACTTAGGAAGCTAAGAGTTGACGCCTCTATGGAGCCGCTGTAGTGTTAATTACAATAAAAAAAATTTGACGATGGCGGCAAAGTCCGGGCTGTTTTTTTATATCTCAGGAACAGCTCATGCTAGAAATTTGAAACCTTCTGTGTATGTGTACCTATGTATATATTTACAGATAAACTAATATTAACACAAAAAAAAAATCATATTTATATTGACGAACGGGATTTCGTTTTTCAGTGAAAATGAGTTGAACATGGTTTCACGAATTTGGATACAGATAATTTGATAATTTACATTCAAAATCTGTGAGAGTGAATATTGTGGTCAATACTGAACATGGTGGAAAATATGTTTCATGGCTTTTAAATAGCGGGATTTTTCAAAATTTAGCCATTTAATGAGATTTTAAAGTCATACAAAGGTACGAAAAATCTAGTGGATTTCTGTAAAAATTTGTCGAATTATCAAGTTGTTGCCAAATCCAGATCAAAATATGTTGTGATGTAAATTAGCTAAACTTTAAATTTAATCGCTAAAAACTGATTTGAGCAATTTTGGATATTAAATGCCCAACCAAAAACAAGTTGATGTGACTGTGGAAATTTTCACGAATTCCGCCAAATCTGTTAAGTGTAATAAAATATCAACTTAGTGAGCCAATAGCTTTTTATATAGTCTTCGAAGAACTAACTTTTGACTTTTGTGATATTCAACATCTAAGACGGTTTTTTGCGCGAGTTTTTACGAATTCTGAACTATTTTTACGAATTCTGAACTATTAAAGTGTTTTTCAAAATATTTTGATGTTTAGTTCGAAGTGGTTGTGTCGATATTTCGCTTTCGATAAAAAAAAAATTGCTCAGTTGATGAAATGGTTGATATTAAGGGAAGACATCCTCAGAAGCGCCAAAAGTATTAAAGTTGAAAAGCAGATTTTTAAATTCCCAAAGAAGACTGGTTCAACCAAGAATGCATCGCTTAATTTTCCGCACCTTTGGTATATTTTGAAAAATATTTGGTAAATACATAATGCCATTGATGAGGTAACCTTTCTCCAAGTAATGCACTAATCAGGATTTTCTGTAATTGTGTTATCGCACAGAAAACACGTCTCGATCCAAGGCTCCTTCAAATTCAATGCGACTCTCTTGCATCTACTAATTTGTGTCAGGCCATTACTTAAAATTAATTTCAAACACTTCAATGACACTACGGCATGCATGTAGGTTGAGCATTGTTCAAGCCGTAGTCCTGTTTCCGTTCAAGCAATTTACTGAATCTTTTACGGCCGTTTCATAGCCATAAGAGGAAAATTACAATAATGGAGTAAATCCGACATTATTTTCGTCTCTGTCGTGTTCACCATTTATGGATTTATCGTATTCAATAAATGTATGGTTTCACTTAAATTCTCCAATGTGCATATTAATTTATCCGAACATAATCATAGTCGTGTATCACAAAATATAAAACGCATCTACGGATAGTACGCTCATTGGTCTCAATTCACAATGTCGCCAACGGGCATAAAGTTTCATCCGTCGTCCGTCGTACGGGTACGACCGGACCAGGTTCGAGCGGACTATACCAACTAATACGAAAATGAACTTTCCACGCATTCCAGAATGATCTCGACTTGGCATATATGCAATTAACGGAACGGTTCTCTCGTTAATGGCGACCTACCATCAATTTGAATAAGAAGTAATAATAATTTTTGCAATTAACTTGAGTGACACCAAACCAAGATTTATGCTGAGCATATACCCGATCCCGAACCGAACTAAGCGAGCAAAATAATCTGAACAGTGCACACATGAACTACTTTACAAGGCAAAACGCTGACCATTGCTTATAGTCCCGTCAGCGTCTTGCGATACCTCGGACTCGGCATAATGCTGCCCAGGTGAGTCGTGAATACCTGCTTACCTGGTGGTGGACTTAAGCTCGAACTCGATATGGTGGACGACGCTAGCCGTATTATAGCTTTGTACACCTATTGAAAATCTGCCCATAGTCCGGAGCGGAGCGCATTATAAAGCAAGGAATGAGCTGGCTATAGTAGAGCCTTAGGCACGACTCATAATCACGATTTATATTAATGAGCAACACAGAGAGTTGGCAGAAGGTGCCCCGGCATTAATACTCGAGACAAATTATAAGGCTGCGGCCATTAGTAATTATCATTACCATTCATACACCGATTTTAATTTACAACTCACCCTCTACGTCGCCTGGCCAAGCCCCACTTTCCGAGAAGGTGATAAACTGGTTTCCATTGGATTACTAATGTTGCACATTATAATCTACTACTATGTTCTTTTTTATTTCTTTTCTATTTTACCTGCATTATTGTTGCTACTTGCCACAGATTACAGTCCAACTAATTATTAGACATCTTTCGAAGAAATCTACTGTGAAGAAGAATTTCCAGAACGGTCCGCGCTAGTATCCATAAAATTTGGAATGTGGGGAGAACTGGGTCCAAGATGCACATATAAAAGGTGCAAAATAGATTGATTTCAGCAATGGGAGCTTGAGGTAAAGCGAGATTTCCGTAGGCGTTGGATGGTCGTGTTTGTGTGGTCACACAGTTTCCGGTTTAGTGTGAACGATGTGCATTTTCGTGATACGATAAAAAGGTGAAAGAAAACGCATAAGACGATAAGTTATTTATTTCCTGTATTCGATGTACTACTTGGTTGTGATCAGTTCGTAGTACATGACTGTTATTTGTCCATGCCACTGGACTGTGACCTCCTAGTTATTATGCTCCTTGACTTTGATTTTACTTTATTATTTTTGATAGTGATGTGATGCGATACAAGGTTGCATGAAACCACAAAGGTTTATCAGGAGAAAGCAATAAGTTGTCAGTCGCATAGCATCTGTTTTCCCTCATAATCACACACCCTAGTGAGTCGAATATAACAAAATTTTGAAATTAATTTTCCGAAAAGTAAAAATTTTGAAAAATTCGAAACCATTTTCCAGAAGCACAAATACGTTAAATTAGTTAAATACCTAAATAGAGATGGATCGTTCACGACTGAACTGTTTCAAAAGAATACTTCATTCAAGTGAGTGAGTTATGTAACTCACTCATTTTAGTGAACTGCAGTTCAATTCGACACGTGAAAAAAAAATTAAAATATACCCACTCATCTCGATATACCTACTCATGAAAGAAAAACAGAGTGAACTGTACGAACACGGTAGGGAAGAAGCTAAGCAAATAACCAACAAAATATTTGCATTTTTTCCGTCTCCTCCTTAATTCTTAGCAAAGTATTTTCTCTCCGTGGCTTATCATGTATTTACAGTGAATGAACTACGAGTAGAGTAAAGTTGAAATGAACACTTCAATTGAAGGAATTCACTGAACTCATTATTTAAAGTGAGTGAACTCCTTGTCACCCACTTTACTTCACTGAAAGGAACTGCTAGCCCTAAAAGATATAACGAAATTCGTGAAAATTTATCACCTCTCCTCTAGTGCAAATCTGATCTCTGAGAAATTTTGGATTGCGACATCTCACTACCTATGCAAGAAATGCAACATAAACTTGCTTAGTTTAAAAGTGGAGACGATAAAGCCGACTACAGACTTCTTCTGTTTTTCTCGTTTTTCTCGTTTTTCACGTTTCACGAGATTTTCGTCTTTTTTCACGAAACATGCGAGAAAGTCATGAAAAAATCGTCTCGCACATGTTTCGTCACTGTCTCGTCAAGAAAAACCCTTTTATGTCGTAAAAAACCACCTCCAGTAGAGAAAACTCACGAATTGTGAAACGCGAATAACTAAACGCGAAAAACCTACGAAAAACCTCTACACACTATTCACAAGAAAGACTCGCATGATACGAAAGAGGCGAAACGCGATAAGTCTAGCTTAAGAATTTTTCAAAAAATCACGTCTTATATTTCAAGAATTATTTATGATAGAATTTCCGGATTACTACAGGAAGTAGGCCGGACAAATTTTTGGCAGAAACAAAATTTGTGTTAAGGTTTGTAAGGAATGAAAATGATAAAAATTTGATTCTTAATATCTCGAGAGATACTAATAATGGATAACGGAAATTTATGATAGATAGATCTATACTTGTAGTGCGTTCCAAAAATATAACTTTTAATCGGGGTTAGTGTGTTCCGGAAGGGAGGTGTCGGTTTTCTTTCCTATCTGTAGAACTACTTATACTATAAATTTGAAATTTAGCGTGCTAGGTAGGTACTAGATAATAAAATGCCATGTTTGTAGGGAAAGTGGCGTACAAGGCATAAACGAATATGTATAGTGGAAATATTTGCGAGAATTCTTCTGAAATAATGAATTAATTTTACTTCGGTTTAACTGTAAATGATTATTTAATGAGGAAAATTCTTTTTTAAATTCCAATCTAAGAAAAATCAAGAAAATCTTGGAAATGTGTTGAAAGTAGGTATATCTAACGTCTGTGGTTTTCTGGCGCTGTAAGGCTTAAATAGACCCATTTGGTGTTTAAAAATTAAACTGAAAAATTCCTGTGAATCGGTGCGAAACCAAAACAGTTTTTTGCTGATATGCGGTGTAGCTTACTATGCGACAACCCCATCCCGTACCTTGATAACCCTATCAAATATTTTATTTGTCAAGGATGCCTCTATGATGACTCTATGCAGCTATCATTTTTTAGCTTCCTACTCTCAGCAGTTTCGATAAAAAAATCAAACATTTTTTTCCATTTCATCCTGTCCCAGCATTACCCCTAACACCCGCACGACCAACAATCTAAGGTTTACTGTATCCAAGTCCTGTAAAATTTTTAAAACCATATCCGGAAAATTTCTTCAGATCCTGATCTTATATCCACAATCAAAGATGGAAGATATTGTAATCTAAAGATATTCACCAAAAGTTTGTACCGGAAGGAGTCCACCGAAAAAAATTCAAACTTAATATTTCAACGTGTCTTAAAGCTACGCACCTTGAAAGGC
The DNA here is from genome assembly GCA_949128065.1 of Beris chalybata. Taxonomy (NCBI): domain Eukaryota; kingdom Metazoa; phylum Arthropoda; class Insecta; order Diptera; family Stratiomyidae; genus Beris; species Beris chalybata. The sequence goes on from OX421897.1 coordinate 13,762,262, forward strand.
TTTTAGGTACGGCGACTACGACGGACAGATAGACATTTTTTGTATTTAGTCCAAGAACGTGAAAATTGAAAATTTCTGGCAAGAAAATATTTTTAAAACTTCAGATTTATCACAATACTTTGCTATTAAAAAATAATAAAGTAATTTGTTATTCAAAAATAATAAAGTAAAATATGAATGCCATGTCCGTTCCAATGAGCTGTACATTTAGTAGGTACCCACGGACTAGAAAATTTCAATCGGGCGATAGTTTAGTTGAGTATCTAATAGCTATGCAGCTTTATGTAAATGCCAGCACCGATTGTTTTCATTCGTACAAACTAAATAGTTGAATATGCAAGAAAAGTCCCTCTCGATCAAAATGGGACCAGGCCATCACACGAGGCAACTATACACATGTACAGCGAATTATGGAGGTGAGCAGACATACCAAAGCCAAAATATCATGCAACCAGTTTTCTCTCTGCATTTAGTCGTGGCTTGTGTGTAACATGTACATAGATCCATCTGGTGTCATCTAGATTACAGCATTAATACTCTGCCAGCGGTGGTGTTACGTTGACTGTTACTGTCGGCGGAATGGATTGAGTTCACTCGCTGCTGATGAGAATGGACATCGACTAAAAAGTTGGGTAGATAAGAGTGTGCGCGGCTTAACGTGATTAAAAAGTTGTGTGACTGTTTATTCTCTGCCGTTGACGTTGAAACTGCGAAGTTTGTTCACTGTAATTAAGATTTGCTGAACTTCGACCTCTGAAGATGTTGTAGTATCCTGGAGGCCGATGCTGTTGACGATAACCAGTAGTACTTGTTACCTCTATAGACATCAAATAATTTCGAATGACCACTCGTGTTTCGTCACCCAAAAGTTTCGTCTGCCATAATTACAGTATCATGTGCATACCGTCCGTTCCTTGTTATTGCAGCAGCTGCACCATTAAAGCACTATCAAATTATGCACCAGTCAGCCACAAAGCAACAAACTACTTCATTGCCATCAAACAATTTTTCGGTTCAGAATTTCACTTTCGATGGCTGCAGTACGCAATTATACTACTTAATTGCTACGGCAATTCACTGAGGACATGCTCGTACCAGAAACGAGAACGGGGCTCCTATAAGCCAATCTGGAAGGCCCCCAAGACTTGTAATAGTATATCTTAAGATGCGAAGCGAACGAGGTACCCAAGTAATACGAAAAACCTTCGCATACATCGAATCGCATATGCTACTTATCTGAGCACTACGAACTCTAATTATATCCACCCGCTGCTGATGTTGCCTTCGTCCTCGTCTCTACAGCTCCATCGTCTGACCAGACATTCTGTAATTATGCAAAACGAAACACAACAAAACATCAAGTAGTAAAATGCAACATGAACTTAAGACGCAAAGCCCAGGAAATACGAAGAAAACGTAAGAAAAACTGTGGCAAGAAACGCAAAATCGCTCAAATGCTAAAAAGGCTGAAACATTGCCACTGAGTATGTAGTTTGTTGACTTCGAGCGTCGATAATGCCCAAATGGACGGACAGTGGGTGGGCAGCGGGCAAATTTATCGGCGGTTAGTCACTCGGACTTAACACTTCTTAGCGTATAGTAGAAGGTATCGTCTTCGACTTGATCGCACACTCCTACAATTCAGATGATAACTTTTGCTATTGACCTACAATAATCGATACCGCAGCTGTAATACGGCTAAAATTTATCGTATCCACCGGAGTTACATTTGGACAAAGGTAAAGTGGCTAGGTGCCGTGTCTGTTCGTTGGAGACCACTTTAAGAATTCATTAAATTCAGTCCCACCCTTCATATTCATTATACGATTGTTTTTATCTCCAATGAACGGTCTTGTAATTAATTAAAAATTCACTAGATTAAATGATGGCATTCGCCTTACGAGCGTTTAATAACACTATGGATTCTTAGTGAGCGCAATTGTTTTGTTACTTCGAACTGGGTGGATTGATGAAAAACGCATGCAAATAATAATTATGCCCTTTTTGAACTTGTCATGCCGCTTTTAAAATTGGGAATTATATTTTTTATCCCAAGTACCAACCTAAATCCGCCACAGTCGGTCCCAAGCCCGAATGCGAAAGGAGGAGTAAGCATGGAGTTAACCTGAATTGGCAGTAACACCAGTGCGTCTGAGGAAGTAGGCAAAAAGTATGACATATGTAGATGAACTAGTAGCATAGCTGAGAGAACTTATCAACATATCATAGTCAGCTCCGGTAAGGATTGGCCATGACCCCGAAAACAGGAGGACTGGGCCCGATTTGGGCTGTCGCGCCTTTGATAAGAAGTACCAACTTATAAACGAAGTAATTGTAATTGGATAATGACAATCAATATCAGCTGATACATATGTGGACTAACCGTGAATCAAAAGTATTAAGAATCATAACGCCAACTATCAAAAATTGACAGAAGTGCATGTGTACACAAATATTTAAAAAAAAAACAGCGTGTGCAGCACCGTGCACATGATAGAAGTGAAACTTCTTGAAAAATAAAGAAAAAGAATAAGAGAGATTTAATGTGAGTGACAGAGAGAGAGAGAGCATTTCAAAATAAATACAATAATACAAAATATGCATTTTCTGAGTTTTTCAATGGGATGTAGGAAGGGGTAGGGGGTAGAGAGGAGTGTAGGAGGTAAGGGGATAGAGAAAGTAGATAAGGGAGAACAATATGTAGGGTGAGATGTAGAATGATAAGGGTACACAGAGGGGGGTTTACAGTGGGGGGGGAGTGAAGGGTTGAAGTTAGGAGAAAGGGGTGTAAGAAGAAATGTAAGGGGTAAGAGAGCGGTGAGGGATATCAGTTGTTTAAAAAGGGATAGGTGAAGAGGGGGAAGAGATAGGAGTAGTATTCCAAATAAATTTTCTGAGTTTTTCAATGTGTTGTAGGAGAAGGTAGGGGGTAGAGAGGAAGGTAGGGGTGGGTGTTTGGAGGGATAGAGAAAGTTGATGAGGGGGAACAATATGTAGGGTGAGAGGTAGAATGATAAGGGTACACAGAGGGGGGGGGGGTATACAGTGGGAGGGTGGAGGGTTAAAGTTAGGAGAAAGGGATGTTAGAAGACAGGTAAGGGGTGAGAGAGGGGTGAGAGAAACCAGTTGTTTCAAAAGGGATAGGTGAAGAGGGGAAGAGATAGGAGTAGTATTTCAAATTCTATGGTTGTAGTCAGAAGGGAATACCACTCTCTCGCAGTGTCGCTTTATCGTACCATCGTTTCATCGAGCTTCGTTTCATCGTTTTGTCTCTACATAATATCTTTCTTCTCTATCGTGTAACGAAATGTGCTTAAGCGTGACGCGACCTTGAAATTTCACTCGCCGCTAAAGAAGTTTTACTTCAAAAATATTTGAGTTCTAAAACAGGGCATTAGAGATTGAATAGGTATTACAATATTTTGAAATTGACTTTCAAGCTTATTAAGGCACAGTTCCTGAACTGCCTAATAGTAACTTTTCAAAAACTATTGTTGTGCACAGAGTTGCTGGAAATTCGGCCCAAATGAACACTTTTCCCAATTTTGTGTGTTAATAAGCTTATGGAAGTAAAAATCAAATTGATATTTTGTTAAACTAAAAAATGTTGCGAAATACGTAAAAAGGTTTAAAACACTCTTAAACCCCAAACGGTTTGAATATTAATGAAATCCTGAATGTGATTTCTAAGCTTTTATATGACCTAAGAGATATGACGAAATTCGTAAAAATATGTAAACATCTTTTCACCTACATATCTTGTTGTGTTTCACTCTATTATACTAAATCAAATCTGAGGTTTTTACATTCCGCATGCGATCTGAGAGTGTTTTATGTTTATTCCAGCCCAAAACGTAACGCATAGAAGATAGAACCGAGGCTCGGTCAAAAAAGTTATATATTGTTTTGATTTAGCCAAAAAAAATCAAATGAGAACACGAAATAACTCAAGAACACTTTGGCTCTGGATGTCAAATTTTGAATCTGGAAGCTTGGCTAAATTTGTAGGGTTGAGTTCGGTCACTTTAAACAAGTGGTGAGCTTCGCTCGACAAGTTATCGCTTCGATTCGAAAGCAACAGCATAAAAAAGAATTCAATATTATATAGATACATAGATCTCAGAGATATGTCGGAATTCCTAAAAAAATACACCAAAATACTAAAACTAATGTTTGGGTAATTATCTGCAATGTAAACGTAAATAATGTTGAATAAAAAAATCAAAAATATATCTTCATATTTGTTTAAGCAAAATAAACGTACACTTTGGCTACATACGTGGCCACATTGTTGTTACCCCATGATGTTGATCAAAAATTCTTGCACACGTGATTTTTTGGTCGTACGGTCTATTCTTATTCACTTCAGGTGGCTTGGCTAAAGTGATAAGCCACGTAAACACTATACCTGTCAAACTTTTTGCCAAAAATTTTGACAATGCTTTTAAAAGGCGTCAAAATTTTCGGTAAAATTGAAGCTAGCATATAGCTAATGTAACATACACATGATAAAATTGGAAGAATTTTTCATTTAGGCTTCAGCAACTCTATGTGCACAATGAATCTCAACCGTTTTTGAAAACTTGCTGTTAGGCAGTTCTGAAACTGTGACTTAATGCTTTTTATGAACAAGTTTGTTGATAATTATATGTTGTCTTATGACAATAATGTCAGCAAAATTAGTTCAAGATTAAATTACATTTCGGAACAAAAATTTTGACAAACTGAAGTTTTATTTTTAATATTCGACATTTTATTTACCACCTAAAAATAAATTATTTTTTTCAACTACAAAGCAAAAGTAACTACCAAACAAAATTACAATTATAACATAATTTAACTTAGGCCTGTTCCTACGATCGTCAGTTACGTTCTAACTGCAACTTTAACTGACATATTTTCATACAAAACTTGCAGTTCAAGTTCTGGTTAGAATTTAACTGACGATCGTAAGAACCGGCCTAAGTGTCGCAATTATTCGGAACTGATGAACCTATTCTTTTTTCGTATTCTTTTTCCAAAACGTATTGCGTTTCATTTCGACGGATCCATCGATGAAAAATCTAATTATTGGTAAAGATTTTCCCTTGACACTACCAAGTACTGTTCCTTTTAATTTAAACGCTGCTTCCGGAACATAAATTGGAAAGAACTCTGGTGCTAAGATAAAATTTTCAATGTGATAAAACTTCTGAAAATGTAACGAAATAAAAAATTAGTTTAAGGAAATTATATAAATATAATGGGTAACGAACTTTTTGCACGGGACAACCAGGTAACTTGCCATTCTTTACTAATTCATCGAACGCTAATAAAAGCAAATTTGTTCGATTATTTCGATTAAAAAGCGGACATGCATTCGGCACCGTTTGATTTAAAAGAACCACGTTTTGTCTTCCCGTCGAGTTTCCTGACAATTCGAGATGAAGACCAAATGATTTAATAGTCTGAAGAACGTCTATGAACGCGTTAATTGTAGTGATATTTTGATGCTGAATTACGCTACAGTTTACTGTGAGAATTTCGGCATCGATCGTATCCATCTTACAAGAGTTTAATTTGAAGAAAAAGTTTCGCTGGAGTTTCATAAGAGTCAAAATATTTTATAAATAAAAATATATTTCGGATATTTGTTTACCAATTGGTTTGATGGCCTGATGTTGAACATTCCCCAAATTAAAATTACAATTTCGAAAATTATGATCCGCATTGTTATCTTCTACACATCATACTACTCGATAGTTCTGTCGGATTTAAATTTTTAAATAAAAATTAAATCTGATTTATTCTTACAGAAAAATTTCAATAAATCCTTGGAAGTCAAAGAGAAAGAAAGAAATTTATAATCTACGCCCTGTTAAGAAAAAGGAAATTTTAAAGTGAATGCAATGAAATTTAGACCAAAAATAATATGGCATTATGCTGCCTTTTACTTTACTTTATTATTACTTTATTATTTTTTACTAATATCTACAGTACTGTGATTGTGATCGACCAGAAATTGCCACTCTGAAATTTTTAAATTTTCACGCTTTAGGCTTAGTAGACCCCAAACATGGAACAAAAATAAAAATGTCCGTTGAACCGCTGCAGGCGACATTCTTAAAAGTGTTTGAAGGTGCGTAGATTGCTAAAACTATGCGTTATAATCTGAAAATATTTACAAGTGTAGGCACACACAGTTGTCTACCAGAAAAACAGGAGGAGTTGGTGAGAGGGATGAAAGGCGAAAAATTATGATTTTCATTTCTCTGAAAACTGCAAAGGATCGAAAGCCTAACCGGTAAGGCTTTAAGTGGTTATAAGTGTAGTACGTACATATGGTATATCTTTTCACGAACTCCGATACATGTTTTAGGTTGAATAAGATATTGAATGTGTTTTCACGAATTCTGGCAAATCGTTTAGGTTTAATGAGATCGGATTTGTTTTTGATCCCGTGGTATGCAGTGTGATACTAGCTTTAGAAATGGTGAAGTTCGTCAAATGTCCAGTAAAAATCGGTATGCATTGCATGCATCTGATAGGGGAGTCTATGTAATGTAAGGCAATCAAAATTTAAAAATAGTATTGCTTTTTCAATTTCAGGTCGATCAAATTTGTTGATTATTTCAGGCTGTTTGAAGTATTACTTATCATGTGTAAGCTTGAAGTGAATTAAAACAGGCGATAAATTCGTCAACGTATATGTACGTATTTTAATAATAAATTGCTGTTACGTGTTACATCTAGTAACAAAAGCATATGATATTATGCGTTAGGAAATCACTTAAACATGGTTGACGAAATCAACTAAAGCGTGGACTTAGCATTTTTACTGGATAAAAGAAGATACAACTTACTAGACTATGTATCTAAAAACTAACCTGTGTATTTTTTTTATTTTTTACTATTTTACTATCTGAAACAAACCAGAGCTAAAAACACTAAAAACACTGATTTGTAAAACAGATCTTTTGTTCATAGATTGCTCTAGTACCGGAAAACACTATGGATATAATAGTCTTAACTCTTGTTACTTTTTTATGGCTTTTTTTTCAAAATTTCTCAATTTTTCCAATATTTTAAATTCATACAAAAATTCTGTTTTGTGCGGACAGCCTCTTTTGATGTTGGACACGTTTAATTTACTGACTTATCTGTTCATTGGACAACGGATCTAGATATCATATAAACAATTTTTAATGATGATTTCTCTTTACATTATCGTTTGTGATTCAGTATCCAGAAAATTGCTATCATTAATTTCGAACTCATGAGACTGTAATATGACGGTTTCCTAAACAATAGTTGTAAGCAATGAATACTTACCTAATAATGAAAGGATGAGTGAGTTTGATGACTTCGTAATGAAGCCCGATGAAAGTCAAAGATGACTACAGACTATTGATCTTTCGGATGCAGCCCTAAACTCCGTATTTCTAATAATTGATATTGTTGTGAGGTAATGGTTTGCCGAATTTTCAAGTAAGTCGATCAAAATCGATAAATATAAAACCATTTTATTATTCGCGATCAACAGTTGCATTTATTAGCGCAACGCTACCCGATTTTGTATACTACTTGACGCAACTTGGACGTAAAATCTTTCAATTTAATTTCAAAGTTAATGAAGACATACCACAGAAATGATCCTGTGAAGTATTCACTGCTCGATTGCTGTCCACAAATATTTGGTGCACATCAATGTTCAATTCCCAGCACTTTTTAAGCACATATCAAACTGAGAATATTTGGTCCGTGGTCGATCGCCCAACTCTAAATTCGTCCTAGTATTCAGCAATTACTTTGTCAGCAAAGCGAACTCTCCACTTTGGTACATATGTTTTTATTCTCACTGGAAACTGATCGAGTTCTGCGGGTTTCGAGGGTAGCATGAAACAATATACATATTCAATCTCATTGTAAAGCTTGCTACAGGTAGCTTAAATTATAATTCTGATCCAGGAAACTAGATAACATAATCGTACTATTTTTTAATTGCGGCTCTGCCGCCAGGAAAATTCTATACTTATACATCAGTTAGCTCATGAACGTACTGAACTTCTATTTAGTTTCTTAATGACATTTTCATAAAATTAATGATTGTAATTTTCTAAGGTATTTAAATCAGACTGACGAATTATTGTCATTATACCGAAATCACCAATATAGTTCAAAATACAGAGAGGAATATTTTAGTCTCGAAAAAATTTCCAACATCGAAAGATGCAATACAAAAAATTATTTTTGTGGATTATTTCGATATACTGCTTTACTGAACATGTCAGTGGAAAAGTAAAGTTTACAAAGAGATAAGATTTAATTTATTTTTTGCTTGGTATTATATTCCAAATACGCTTTATTAAAATATTTGGTGGTTTTCCAGTAATATGTAATAGTATTAAAATTTATTTCTCTTCTACTGCAAAATAGTTTTCTGATTCAATTTGGAATCTTCGTTTAAGAGATTTATTTTCGAATATCCGTAACTTAGTTGATTTTTCCGGTAATACCTAGATTGTCATGAGTAGACCAGGATTTTTTAATTTTTGATATTGCTGAAAGCCATGAATTAGATGCCTGGAAAATCGTAGGACTATAGAATGTGTTAGTGGATTTATTTACGAACGAATTAGAACCATTCACTCCAGCCTGGCCTCTCACCTAGAATAGGTTTTTTGAAATTTAGTGCGTAGATTTAGACGTTGGTCAGATATTAACAATATTTTGTACAGTATCAGTAAAATGGGAAAAAACACAATATTAACACAAGATAAAATTTGATCAAACTGCATTGATTGAACTTAGTGATCATTTAAAAATGTGAACATCAGTTTAAATGTACATATGTTATAAATCTTCGTTCTCTTTAAAATAAAAAAAAGTTTAATAAAAATAAATTCAAAAAATCCATTTCCAAATGATTCCAGCGAAATTTCTACTTTCACGTATCAAACTGCGTTATCGAAACATCGAATATAACATACGGCTTATTCAATTGTTCGATTAACAGCGACTTATCTACGAAAGTGACGGCATATCTTAATTTCTTCCAACCTATTGAACGTTTCGGCATCCATTTTCTTGTGATTCTAAAATCACCAGGAAGTGATGAAGTGGTCCTGTTCAATCAGACATTCGACGATATTTGTCCGTTTTTTAAACGGAATGGTCGTAGCAATCTTCTGCTGATGTTCTTTAGCGAAATTGTAAAACATGGACATTTACCAGAACAATGTCCAATTCCAAAGGTAAAAAGCAAATCATCAAGTGTATATGTACCTATATTTTTTTTTATTCAAAAAAAAATTAAACTTTTAGGGATTATATTATGTAAAAGATTTTGCAGTATCAACAGAATATGCACCACTATATGTTCCGGAAGCGGCATTTCAATTGCGCACCGGTTTTTATGTATGTATATGAAAATAAAAGCAAATTGCTAGGTACCACTATAGTTGTTACGGGAAATATTATCCAGAAACGGAACAGATTTTGGAATGTCACCGAAAATTTGGGTTAAATGTATGATTTTCAATTCATCAATAAATAAATAATTTAAGTAAATTAGTATTGCATTTTATCGTGGCTTTTAATTAATTACCTACTTCATAAAACAAGTCTTTGCTTTCCAAACCGGCAGGCAATCTCATAGTTCATTAAAAAATTCTGTGAAAAAAACTTTCCTTAAAGTATTATAATATTCCAAATTGTTGTAGTAAATTTACAAATTTTAATTAAATTTAACAAAATAACATTTTCGGCATGAGCTTACTGGCTGGAAAGTAAAATTGCAACACCGAATGAAATTTCCTACTTTTAATGTGTAAAATTACTCATTTTGTATAAAATTACTCTTTTTCCATGTAATTTTTGTTTGTGATACGTAATAACTTAACCACTTCGTTCTTTAAAAATTAAATATTTCTTGTTTTGTGGTGATTTGTTTAAGATTTAAAATTTAAAAAGAAAATAATGTTTCTAGTGTGTGAAGTTTGTGACTTAAAAAAAATAAACTTTATATAAAATAATAAACATGTGGTATAGTGTTTTCTACTTTCTACTATTTTTGGCCTACATCCTAGATTTTCCCCAATTATCATATGTTGATCAATCTCATTGAATTTATCCAATCGTTGATTTATGTGTCCTTTGTCATTCAAAACTCGTCTGGGAATTTATCTGCCGATCATTCGCTTGAAGCTTATTCATTTATATTATAATATTAATAATGTTGATGAATATTAATAATAAGCAAACAAAAACATGTCATATTTTTGTAGCATCTACATATTAGTTTTTCCACACCGTTTGTAATTTTACACATTGTAAAATTTTGTGTATACAAACCAGTAGTAAACTTATAGATTTTTAGATATTGACTTCTACACTTATATATGTGTGAATTTCCGCATTAATAGTGATGTGTTTGAGCGTAAGTATAAAATCCCAAGAGTGCGTGAAGTAATATGACAATAGTGCAATAATTAATAATAATCTAGAGCGGTAAAATATTTTTACTGTGTAGATGAAAAACGAAACTCCGATTTTGATGCAGTTTCGAGTTACTTAAAGTATTTTTAAATGTTTTTAAGAACTTTTGTTTGGTGGCTGTATCCGGGTAAAAAGTTTAATATAGTTATACAATGCCCATGCAAAATGGGTCTACAAAATGAGCAAACTGCAAAGAAGAGAGTATACTTCGGAGATGTTCGCATCAAATTCAATTCAATTCATTTCATCAAAAACACTTTTTTTTATAATGCATAACTTCTATGTACTCCCTCCTCGACAATATTTATATTTATATTTAACATTTATTCAACAAATTCCATGTTCTTATTATAGCGTTTTCTTTCGCATTACTTTTTCTTTTGAAATATGTTTATTCAATTCCAACATTAAATTTACATTAGATAAATGAGTGTACAATTAAGCGTGACAAGTGAGAAGTAGTGAATATTAATTAAATATAAATTAATAAATACAAATACAATTAAAATAAATAAAATATCACTTAAATTTAATGAATCTAATTAATGGAAATTTTAATTACGATTTAATAATATGGTAGCTGTGTGTTGGCATAAACTTTAATGCAATATGAGCGATAGGAGGTGAATAATAATAATATGGAATTAATAATTTTACAATTTTAATTTACTTGGTATTAAAAACAATGTAAAATGCAATTTATAAATAAATAATTAATGATTGATTTTTCATAACAGAAGCTAATTTTACGAATTTTAAAATCGGTTCCATTTTTTTAATTCTTAATTTTTTTAATAATAGGTTGCTTTTTGTTCCATTCATCAAAACTGTACTGTTTTTGTTATTTTTTTTAGCTCTGGTGTAAACAAAAATAAAGCATTATTGTATAAATTTTTAAGAACATGTAATTCTTAAATTTTGTAATTTCACGTTTTAGGACTAGTAGACTCCAAAAAAGCAAGAAGCAATGTCTGCTTGTCCACCGTAGATGTCGCAGTCAAACGCATTTCATACGAGCCAATAAAGTTGTTGAGATAATGAGTTAAAACAAATTGTTGGTATAGGTAAGTTGGGTGAACTTTTTTATGTTGGTAACGTAACGTTTTTGACGAATTTTGGATGGCCAGGTACTGTAGAGATTGAAAGGAGTACAGGATGGAAGGTAATTTACTATATTATTTCAAGAATACAGTATTTTGAATCTAAGCCTGGTTACTTCTAGAAAGTTGATATTTCGTATATATATATATAAATATGTATAAATAATGCAACAGCATTTCAAGCAAATAAACAAAATTTAGGTACATTCGTGTACGGAGGTAGGGGAAAAATTTGTGAAACTTTAGGTCTGTTGAGGAAACGAAAAGAATTTTCTTTTGCAATGGTCTTGGTCACTAGTGAAGAAATAATACTGTATATTTATATGTCCTTATTATTGTAATATGATAATAATAATAATTTTCTTTTGCGTTTCGAAACTGACTACAAGATTTTTACACTGAATTGGTATTGTGTACGTTAATTTGAACTGAATTATATTATACAAACAAACGCATTAAATATATATAAAAAAAATCTACAGGATGTGTCATTTCTTCAATTTCATTTTTGGTTATTTTAATTTTTTATTCAGTGGTGTATATTTTATTGTAAAATAATTTGTCTTTAATGCACGATGAAAATCTTTATGATATTCGAATTGAGGCACATATTAAAGAGCAGTTCTCGGCAGTCATTATAACTAATCTAAATTTATCCGCAACAGTAGCGAAACTAATTGTATTTAATTGGACTTTGAATAATTTCGAAATACCGGACAGAAAATCAGATAAAAATTAATGTTTATAATTATAATAAAATCATATATCTGCCAAAAAATTTAGCTAATACAAGTATATATTATTATAAAAAATATCTAGGTTTCACATTAAAAGTTATTTAAATTTTAAACTTTGTTGTACGACCTCCAATTTATATTTCAGTTGCGGATAATAAAAAGAGATAAGGAGCTCGCATTTGGCATGTCATTCGAACAATTGTATGATTGCTACTCAAGTGAAGAGCACATACTATATACTCATTTTTCAATTCTGTAGGTGAACCGTGAAGGAAAGCAATAAGTTTCGAATTAATTTCACATCAAGTTTTTACTATAGAGGGGTTGCTTACCAATAACACTTACTTACACAAGTAAAAATATGTAAATAAATAAATAGCTTTATGGGTTTGAAATTTGATGTACGCGGAAATTTGACCAAAATTTATACAAGTGGCATGTACCGATATTCTGCAATCAGATATTTTAAAAACTCCCTTGAGTGCTTCGTGTAGGTTCTATACAAAAATCCTTAATTTTCTTAATTTACAGACTTACTATAACACAACAAATCCTTTAGCTACGAAATCTAATTTATTTACTAATTATAATAGTTTTGAGTGAAAAGAACGTTCCAATTTATTTGTCATTAAAATACAACATAATTTTCAAATGATTCCAAAAAGATCAAGTAAGTCCTTCCTGCACCTCCCATGTGAAAATTCATGAAAAAGGTAATTTACCCAATTCCAGATATAAAATTCAACACTGAAAGTATTTTTTTTTACTTTCGGAGTTCAGCTGTTCATTTGGAGTTTCACAAAACTACAGCCAATAACTTTAATATTTTTTTTTAAATAGGAGATAGGATACCATAAAAAAGTAAAAAAATGTCCGTTTGTCCGTCATATGCCGTACGAAAAAGCGTTTGAAGACGCGTAGCTCACAAGCCCGCTGAGGTATTCAGGTGATTTTTTTTTCGATTGTAGTTCGGGTATATTTGGTGGAATCAGGTTGTGAGGAGGGAGTTCGGGGAGCGATTTAGACGAAAAATATTGGTTTCTAGATCTTAGAAACTTCACGATTGAAACTTGGAAATTACGTAGAACTAGGATAGTGGAACCATTTTCAAATGATATTAGTTAAGAGGTATGGAAGTTAGGGTATAACAATGCTTTCGAAATGCTCAAAAGATGGGAATATTCTAAAATGAATCCCTCCTGAACGGCTAATGACAGAAAGAACTTTTTGGTTGTCTAATAGATACTAGGAACCTAACCAAAAATTTTTAAAACGGAAAGTTTGGGTTGTTTAGAATGAACACCTTCCAAACCTATTGTTCCAGGAAGACTAAATTTAGTTACCGTACAATTTTTTAAAGGAGTATCAGAGTACATGGGAGAGTTGGTTTTTCATATCTCAGAAACAGTTTATGCTAGAAAGTTGATACTTAGTACGTATATGTAGATGATATTCATGTGTAATTAAGCCAAAAAAAAATTTCGATTTCCTTGGCCGGTTTCCCCTATCTCTAAGGGAAAATTGAATGAGATATTTGAAGGGGTTCATCTTACCCATATGGTCAAGTCTCCCAAACTCCCCTACTACTTAGGTTGTCAGTCGTATAGTAACCTAGACCGCATCTCAGCTTTATAACTTTTCGGACTTCTACCCATAAATTAATAAAATTGCGCCCAGACTGTTGTCCAAACTTTTTTTTTTAGTTTTAATCACTCTAGTAGCATGTCTACATATATGCACCAAGTTTCAACTTTCTCACGTAAGCCATTTCTGAGATACCCAACTTTTCTTTTTAATTTTCAGGTTTTCTTACAATATTTTATTATTAAAAAATAATAAAGTAAAATGGATTTCAAAATTTTTTGATAATTAACCCTTAAAGGGATATATCAATATTTTAGGGATATGTTTATATTTGAGCCAATAGTCTGGGCACAACTTTTTTTTGGGGTAGAAGTCCGGAGGCTATTTAGTGCTAAGCTTGCTATACGACTGATAGCATAAGCAATAACCAGGAGGCAAGTTGGAACGCATAGCTTATCACCACCACATCTCGGCATTAAAAGCATTCCGAACTTGTACCCAAAAATAATAATGTTGTGCTGAGTTTATTTTGTTGATGGTACAGGTACAGGCTAAAATAAAAAAAGGTGGTTGCTTTTCGAAGCGAGAGAAGTTTTTTGTGTGAACGTCAGACTGTTATAATATTTGCTAAAACCTATATTATTTTACATAATAATCAATGGCGCAACAGCCCGAATCGGGCCCAAATTAGGCCTTGAGGTATGAAAATAACATGTTTATCACCAAATTATGAATGAGTTCCAATTACTATTTTCAGTTCGCAGCTAGCTAGTGTCATAAGAACTTTAAAAGACTCTAGTATTTCCTTGTTCTCAACTTGCAACATGTCCCCAGATCTTCTCCGCATTTTCACATTTCAATTCAATTAATTTCCAAAATATAGATACTTAGCCCTAGACATTGCTAGCGAATTCATTGGTTAGGTGGTCACTTGGATAACTTTACATCCACAGTTACATGTGTAGCTTCAAGCTACCGAAATCACGCTCCACCCTAGAGAAAAACTACCCTATGTAATTAAAAAAAAAATGTAACCGAATTATGAAATCAAATACTTTCCTCCCTAAAGACAAGGGTAAAAACAGTTGATTTATAATTTTCCGCCAAATCAAATTGGAAGCTCAATTAAATGGTGGTGCTTCGAAAATAACCCCAACCAAGTATTTGGTCCACATACGAGCATACGAGATTTCCTAAAAAAAAAACACCAAAAATCTGCTATCCCCTGAACAAATGATTCATTCCATAATAATTTTAGATGGACTCGCATCATACCTGGTCATCTCCCTGGCCATAATATCCATATAAATTTTTCGGGGTGTAATTAAACTGAATTTCGGCCCGAGTCTTTTGTGTTCGAAACTAACAGCGACCGAATGTCGAGGCGAATAAAATAAAAATGAAAACATGCATCGACTTTTTTAATTGCCCGTTCATTTTATGAACGCTGACTGAAATTTATTAGGGTTCGAACACAGGTTTACACACACTACCCCCGGAGCCGCACGAACTCACACAAGCCGTCATTCAAGCCTTGCGGACAGGAAGACCCCCCCCCCCCCCCCCCCCCCGAAAACATTTTGAATTTATGCCGTCCAGCCCCGAACGTTCTCGTTCTCCTTCTCGTCTTATCCAAATTATAATTTCATCGAAATAATTAACTTAATACACAGAGCCTGTCTGGAAGTGGACACGAAACTCTGGACCCATCAGGATCCAGGGACTATCGTCGCACGCATACGCACGTACTCCACCGACTTAGGACCAAGTGTAGTCTTCCCCGGATGGAGTTGGTACCGATCGAGAAGGACCGCACCAACTCCTGCAAAGTGCAGATTAAGCCGTATGCGATCCGAAACTACCCTTGGACGCCCAACCCCTAGCTCGTTTCGATAATGAGTTTGGATGAGTGTACAGTGCATGCATCCGACTTTGACTATGCAAGTTATCCCTTAGCCCTTACTTATCCAGGACATGTTTGTGTGCCGAATATGCAATTTAATTTGCAATTCGGACGTCTGCATTAACTCTAATTTACATAACATTGAAACACTGAAGGAAGTACGAAAGTAAAATTGAACGTCGGGATCGGCAAGATGGGGTTGTCGAAGGGATGGGAAATTTAGGGGGTGGCCGGTCGGTCGGCCGGAACCACTACTGTATACATCGGGGCCTGGTGCACTCTCGGACAGGCACAGGGTGTACAATACTAAGAACGGCAGTGAGGAGGGACAGGATACACCACCGTACTGCTCAAGGAAGACGTACTAAACTTGTAAGGTTTTACGTAAGGTAGGACGAGGCATTCAAACTGCACGATAAGAGAATTGTACTGAGTTAGTAGCACAAACCTCTCAAGTATGATGTGGGGATGGTTTAGAAATTAGCCGATGGAATGGGATATTTGATGGGGGTTGGGGTCGAAACAGGGTACGGGAGTGTAGTGGCTTTTCGCAAACTGGGGCGAGGGTGAGGCGGTTTAGGTGTTTGATGTCGGAGTTTTGGAGGAAAACTAATGAGAGGGTGTTATAAGGGAAAACTAATTGTAGAATGGTCGGTCAGTGTCCTAAGGTGTATGGTTGAGTTTGTGAGTAGCAGTTAAGCTTCAGTCTGAATTAATGAGAAATTCTAATTTATGCTTCGTCCTACGATAGTCGAGGCCTTTTCGGGAGTTTTCCATGCTCCTGAACTGGCCTAGGCAGAAGCACTTATAGCAGGTGTTTGTAGGTTTCTTGTCGTAGAACGTGCGATTGTGTAGACAATGTAGGGTTGAGTGTAAGACTACATCTAATATTCGAGAAGTTTTGAATTAAGTAGATATATGAATTTTGTGTAAGGGTATTGGATTACACTATGGTCATATGCAAAATACAATGTTATGACCAAGAATAGAATTCTGGTGGATCAATAAATTGAAAATGTTCAGGTTTCTTCTTTGTCGTTGGTGTGATGAAATTATTGGTGTGTTGAATGTTGGGGTAGAGTAGTCATGACTAGGAACAAGGATTCATTATGCACACGATAAAAGTTATTACTTTATGATTTTTTAATGAAATTTACGTTGCTATTGCAAATAAAGTTGGTAATTACTTTGAGGTAATATTTAAGAACGTTCGTAACAAGATCTATGAGCATTTGGTATATGTAAAATGCAATAATTCTTTTGAAAACACACGTTTCAAATTTCAGAAATCTGCCAACTGTCTGGGCAGACATTTATTATTTTTTTATGGGTTTTGTGTTTTTTTAGCTTATGTCCACTTAGTGGTTGAATATCCAACAATCCTGAATTTGGTTTTTACGTTTAATAGAACAATGCTGTGTGATCAGTTTAAAAAAAATTAAATTTGCTCGAAATTGTATTCACATTTTATGACAAGTAGCCACGTAAAACCCAAAAACATGTTCAGCCCGCCTGTACGCCGATCGCCTTATGTCGTACGCCGTATACAAAATCGTATGAAGGTTCATACCTCCTAAACCCGTTGAGCTATTAAAATGATTTTACTTTATTAGTAATAATACAGTATTAATTTTTGATGAATGTTTTCACAGTACATTTTGAATTGAAAATACAAGGTTTTCCGGTATATACTGTTAAATTTATTTTGTGTGACGTTTCGGACTCGACTGAGCAGTTTGATAAAGGACTCAGTCGAGTCCGAAACGTCACACAAAATAAATTTAACAGTATATACCGGAAAACCTTGTATTTTCAATACAGTATTGTTATTGATTTTCAAAAAAAAAAAATTTGCTGCCCTCAAAATTTTTTTGTCCACGTTTCATGACTAGTAGACACGAAAAAAGCAATAAAAAATTTCACTCCGTCTGTCCACCGTACGCCGTACGCCGTACCCCGTACGACGTACGCCGTACACCAAAATCCTTTGAAGGCTCGTAGCTCTCAAGCCAGTGAAGCTATTAAATTAAAATTTTTTCAAGGAATAGACTGGGTAGACCCCTTGCATTGACATTATTTTCAGGGGTGGGGGTGTGAGTGGGAAGGTGGGGGAAGCGTTTTAGATGAAAAATTTTGGTTTCTAGATCTCAGCAACCGCTTATTTTAGGAGACTGAAACTTTGAATTTCTATAAAGCTTTGATAGTGGACCCATTTGCAAAAAAAATTGATGATATTGGTGAAGGGGTGTGGGAGTGGAGAGAGAAATAATGCGTCCGAAACGCAAAAAAGTCGAGATCAACACATTCTAAAATCCATATCTCCTAAACCGTTAATAGCAAGCAATTAAAGCTTAACAATTATCTGTAGTTATACTAGGAGAGATAAAAACAAAATTTTTGGGTGGGGGTAGTGGCGTACGGGGGTGGGGGTTGAAATACTTAACATTACGATATCTCCCAAGCCAGTGGCACCAGAAAAACAAAATTCGGTTTGGATATAAAGCTTGATAAATTAAGATTGCTGAAAGTAAAATCTTTGATGGGGGCGGGGGAGTACGTAAGTGGAGGGGATAAGAATTTTTCAAAAATAACACGTTTCATATCTCAATAACAGTGTAAGATGGATGATTCAAATTTTTACCAGAAGTAGGCCCAATAGAACCCTAGTAGGGAAAAAAAGTTTGGGGGTGTGGGTGTAGAGGGTGAGGGTGGGGAAGGGTGAGAAAGAAAAAGTTCCAATGCTTATATCTTAAGAATCTATAATGATAGAAAGCTGAAACTTGGTATTAAGATAGAGCTATTGTGGTGGCATGGTGAAAAAATAATTTTTTTTTTAGGGGTAGTATGGTACGGTGGTGGGGGGTGTTTTTCCTAACTTTAGAACGACTTATGCTAGTTGAAACTCGGTACGTATATGTAAATTAACTAGAAAAGTAATTCTGATAAAAAAAAATTTGAATATTCATTGGCGTTCAGAAGGGGGGGGGGGGGGCAAAAAAAATATCAGTTAATATAAAATGCATATATTTTCACGATTTTCGTCATATCTACTAGGTCTTTCGAAATATTGAATTCATTTTTATTCTACGGATTCTTCATATGAATACCTAGAATGTGTTTTCAAGATTTTTTGAAATTCGACCCTTAAGAGGGTGTAAGTGGTTGTATACTTTTCATGAATTCCACCATATCTCTCAGGTCTGATCAGAGATCGAATATCTTTTCACTTCCACGGGCTTGTTTAATAGTCACCTATTTTTAAGTATTTTCTTTCTCAACCTCTAGACCGCATCCCGGAATATGGCCCAATTATATAAATCATATGTTACACTCTATTCTAACCGTTTCCCGAACTTTTTGTTAGGATTTCAGTCACATAGTAACATATGCCGCATCTGCCGGAAAAATAATAAAGTTGCGCCCAGACTTTTGGCAGATTTTTTGTTATAGAATAATAAAATAGTTAGTACTTATTTTAAAGGGGGAGGTTGTCTCAAAATAATAAAAATACCAAACAAATTTATACCTAAAATTTGTTTACAAGGATAACGGGCGCCATGGTTTCCTTAAGTTTATACCCGTAAAAAAAAATGTTAATATTAAAAAATAAAAAACAATTTTTTTTTCTAAAGTTGAATAGTTAATAAGATATGTGAACTCAACAATTAAATTTTTTTTCACCATAACCTTCATAATAATTTTTGAAATTTACTCGGTTTTCAGCGCGTGAAATGTGGGCCTTCAATAAGGGCCTTACCTTAATAAACGTAATGTTGTTGTCTTCATTTCGCTTTAAAAAAAATCGATAAAAAAGCCCACCTTTTTTGAAACTACCTCCAATGCCCGTACCTTGTTACAGTAACGACTTAATTTACAGTACCGCGGGTGGTGGGGTCCGTTTTAAAAATATAGATTTTTATTCAACTTCATACTACTAATTCATTTGATGACATACATACACATGTACATATACCCATTTAAATTTAATTTCTTTTGATTTATATTGCTCTGAAGTGTTCCGTATCATCTCTGTGACTCGCTTTGCTCCTTTTCTTTGCTCGACTCTATTTGTCTTGACTTGCCTTTGCTCGCTTTGGCTCGACCTGATCGTTGCCTCTGATCTGCTCTACTCTGCCTCCTCGGTCCTGTGCGCTGTTGCTTGCTTATGTACATCATGGCTTTTTGTAGTTCGCCGTAGCTTGTCGTAACTTATCCACGCTCGACTCTACTTATCTTGTCACATCCCTGCTCGTTGCTTGTCATTTCTCCCTGTCTCTGTCTCGACTTGAGGCCTCTGCTCTCATCGTATTCTCACCCTATCTTTGAATCCACGTGTGGTCCCAGCTCTGCTCATCATCTCTCCCTGTCTTTGTCTCCACATTTGGCTGTTGCTCTGATTGCCTTCTCACCCAGTCTCCGTCTCCGTCTGTGGCCCCTGCTCTGTTCACCATCTCCCCTTTCTTCATTTCTGCATGTTATCTCTGTTCTGCACGTCTTTGTCTCCGCGTATCTCCTTTTCCTTGCTCGTCTTGACTCTGCTCTATCTCCTCGTCGTAGTTTGGAGAAGTTCGTTGTGGCTTGTCATAGCTCGTGTTGGCTCGGCTCCTAGAACAACTTACATATATCAACCGAATTATACGCCTTTACATATTGAGCTCGTGGAAGTAGACCTAAAAGATATGACGGAATTCGTGAATATATCGCCCCAATATCCGTTCGATGAATATGATGAAATATTATTCATTATTACATAGGATAGAATAGATCAAGCAGTTTCTCCTGTAGGAATTCACGGCAATAACGGTTTCCTCTCGTGATGCATTACGACTTATGCTGTATAACATCAGAGCTTCTGGAAAAAAACTGAACATGCACATTTTGTCTCCCTTTATTTGAAAAGTAAAAATAAAAGAAACTTTATTTTTTTAATTTTTACTGGTCATCCAGAATCCATACATGTACTGTAGTCGTTTCGTTATACAGCGCGATAGATTATTAAATCACAGTAAGAGGGCCGAAAATTGCAATTAAAATCAAACAAACTCGGAGGAGGTTTTAGACGTGCCAGAGGAAAATTCATTTGAACGGAAGTTTCGGAACAAAATGAAAGTAAAAAAAAATAAACACCCAAAAAAATGCACCCAGCTAGCTTGGTAGCGCGATTGTCCAAAAGCTTGACCCCCTTTCACATCAATACGATATGGACGAAAATAAAAACCTATGAGTCGAAATAGCTGCGATTTTTCTCTTGTGTGTAGCGTGTATGGGACGCAAGTACCGTGAATAAAAATTTATGGAAAA
This sequence comes from Beris chalybata, assembly GCA_949128065.1. Lineage (NCBI taxonomy): Eukaryota > Metazoa > Arthropoda > Insecta > Diptera > Stratiomyidae > Beris > Beris chalybata. Next base: position 13,783,363 of record OX421897.1, read on the forward strand.
CGACAACAGGAGCAGCTGAACTGAAGGCCACCGCCAAATATGAACAACAACCAAGGACCCATTCCTCGATCTGACTTTCTCCCCCCTCCCCCCAAATCGTAGCGTCCAGGATGCAGGAACCATTCGTTCACAGCTTCACTATAAAATGTAGAAGCTGGACTACAACTCTTTGCGATTTATCCTTCATATGCATGTGCGTATAAATGTGCATACGTAAGTCCTCCGAATGTGTGTTGTCGTTGTCTATAACTTGTGCATATCAAACGAATTGAAGAGTGTGTTGTTAATTTTTTTTCTGTGTTATTATTCGGGAGGATATCGTATGGATATATCGCGCGAGCAGGGCAAATGTTTGCGCCGCCTGGCAGATTAATTTGGTCTGTTCGACGCCCTAAAAAGTACACACATCCTCCGTATGGACTCGTTCCAAATCGGCCTCAAACTTACCGTTTTTTTTTTTTTTCGAAAAAAAAAAAATCCTAAACGAAACAAGCGAATTTTTTCGCATAGTTCTCACACTGCTCTTCCTTATGGCTGCGTTCTAGTCCACGATGGTGAATTTGAATAGCGCTACTGCGCTACCTTTCCTACAAGCGAAAACGTTATTTTTCGGAAGTTTTCCTATATTCCTTTTTTTCTGGGCAATGCCAGGGTTTTGCATTTTCGTCCGGTTTTAATGCCGAAAAACAACGGAAAATTTTGTTGGCCAACATCACGCTCCCTGGAGTATGAGCCTAGGCTGTACACGTTGGTCATTTTTTGTTACGAAAATTTAAATCGGCGGACGCGATGTATCGGAACCTTAGTCGCAAGGATTTCCAGCCGCCACCCTTTTCTGCCAAAAATAAAGAGTATAGTGACCACTGCGTAATGGTCGAAGGCTTTTTGGGGTGGTTCCGTCCATTATCCTTCGATGCATTGTGGATTGGGGATTTGATATATAGGTGCATATCGCAACATCCTCATACCATATGCATGAATAAGCAAATGCAAAAAGCCTGTCGGAAAAGCAAAGAAAAGCGCATTGAATTTGCAAGGAGGCATTTCGGAAAATTCATTGCGAATGTTTAGAATTGAGTCGGTATAGTCGGCAACTGGGACGAAATAATTTACGGAAGTTTGCAATAGTCGAAGAGTAGAATTTATGAAATTTTTCGGTGGAAAATAAATTGATCGGTACATACGAAGAAAATTTTTGAATATTTGTCTTGACCTTTTCAAATTGGAGGTTCTTTTTTCTTTTATAGTTTTTTGGTGCTCTTCCCCCAATTATCTCGGTCACAAAGAACCACAGCCAAGTTTATCAAATTTAAATAACGCAATTTCGATCTGTATGCCATAAAGGAATGTTTAAAAAGAAGCACTCTTTGGCCTAGCGCTTGCTGTCCCTGGCCGTATTATTAGCCGCACCCAATTTTTTTTTTTTTTTAATTTTATCTTTACGAAGTAAAATTAAGACTTTCTGTGGAAAGACTCCATTTTGCAGGCTATTGGGTAAATGAAACTCATAACTACTCTAAGATTTAGTATTTTTTTTAAAAAAAAATCTGCCAACAATCTGGGCGTAACTTTATTATTTTTCCGGCACAAGTTCTAGGTATTCATACGAAGAATAAAATTAAATTCAATATTTGGGACGAACTAGTAGATATGTCGAAAATCGTAAAAAAAATATGCACTCTATTTTAACAAATAATTTTTTTTGCCCCCCCTTCTGAACGCCAATACATATTTCAAAGTTGATTTACATCTACACCGAGATTCAACATTGTAGCTTAAGCCGTACTATATATAGAAAAAACACCTCCCCACAGGTACCACACTACCCTTAGGGGTAAAATTTCAAAAAACCTTGAAAACACTTTCTCGGTATTTATACGAAGAATCCGTAGAATAAAATTAAATTCAATATTTGGGACGAGCTAGTAGATATGTCGAAAATCGTGGAAAAATATGCATTCTATTTTCACAGATAATTTTTTTTGCCCCCCTTCTGAACGCCAATACATATTTGAATTTTTTTTTAATCAAAATTGCTTTTCTAGTTCATTTACATATACACACCGAGTTTCAACTTTCTAGCATGCACCGTTTAATAGTTAGGAAAAACACCCCCCACCCCGTACCATACTACCCCTAAAAAAAATTATGTTTTTCCAACATGCCGCTACTATAGCTCTATCTAAAGACCAAGTTTAAGGTTTATATCATTACAGGTTCATAAGATATAAGCATCGGAACTTTTTCCTTTTCAGCCTCCCCCACCCTCACCCTCTAAACCCTCAACCACAAAACTTTTTTCCCTACTAGGGTTCAATTAGCGCTCGATATGAAATGTGTTTTATATGAAAAAATTTTATCCCCTCCACTTCTATGCTCCACCTCCCACTTAAAAAATTTTACTTTGATTAATCTTTATTTGTCAACCTTCCTACTCAAACCGAATTTTATTTTTCTAGAGCAATTGGTTTATGAGATATCGTAATCTAAAGTTTTTCACCCCACCTCCATACGGAACTGCCCCCACCAAAATTTTTTTTCTTCAATCTGTTCTCCTAGTATAACTACAAACATTTCATAAGTTTGAACAGTGTGCCGTTAACGGTTTAGGAGATATAGATTTTAGAATGTGTCGATCTCGGCTTTTTTGGATTTCGGACGCATTATATCTCGCCTCACTCCCATACCCCTTGATCAATATTGACAATTTTTATGCAAATGGGTGTACTATCAGAGCTCTATAGAAATTTCAAGTTTCCGCTTCCTTTCATAAGCGGTTACTGAGATCTAGAAACAAAAGTTTTCCGTCTAAAACGCTTCCTCGTCCTTCCCCGTCCTTCCCCCTTACACCCCCACACCTAAAAAATGTAGTCACTTGAAGGAGCCTACCCCGTCTATTCGTAAAAAAATTTCAATTTAATATCTCTAAGCGTTTGGGAGCTACGAGCCTCCAAACGATTTTGCGTACGGCGGACAGACGGACTGAAAATAAAAATTTTGAGGGTGGCAAATTTTTTTTTGTTAAAATCGATCACAATACTGTATTATTAAAATAATAATAAAGTAATATATAATGAAGTAAAGGAAAAAAACTTGTATGGCTTAATATTTAGTATTTGCTCTTTTAGCAGCAATAAAAGCCCGAGTTTTCCTCGGCATATTGTTTATACATGACTGTACAGTTTCCTGAAAGTCCGGACTGCGGTTCCAAACAACTAATATTTTTGCTTTGAGCCGGGTTTTCGTTGCAATGACCTCCTCCGCTATCTCTATTTTGAATTAAAGATGGGCAAGCCAGTACCAGTAACCAGCGAAGCAGTTTCGGAATTCTTCGTTTCATCGTTCCTTCGTTTTCCGTTCTTTCGTTTTCGTTCACTCGCAAACCAGTTCGTTCTTTTAGTTCATTCATACTTCGACGATAGTTCGAAGATGATGACTAAAAAAAGAGAAAGGTCAGGAGATCCCGAAGATATGGACCATAAAAAAAGTCGGTAAAGTTCTTTGTCAAGTGCAGTTCACCAAAAGGAGTGAGTTAGTTACTTCACTCACTCACTTCAATGAAGTGTTCTTTTCGAACAGTTCGCTCGAGAACGACCCCTTTCTACTTTTGATTTGTGCCCAGGCATTCTCAATTGGATTCATGCCAGTCCAATACAAACGAAGAACATTTTCCTCATTAGGTACTATAAAAATTTACGTAATTTTAATTAAGTTACGATCAAACGCAGTTTAAAACAATAAAAAATAAAAATAAATAAAATATATTTACCAATTTCCAGAAGTCCAAATCTTTGTTCTGATGGTTCCTTGCCCAAAGCAAACATTTTGGTTTCATGTCAGTTGGCAGGCTTACAAGCGGGTCTACAGGCTTACATGACGGATGCAAACACTTTTGATTGAGATTGTGAGGGAGCTAGCTTATCGAATTTTCAATGGGTTAGAAGCAACCACTGCGATGACATTCACGTACACTCTCCACCAGTTTATGGGAAATTATTTTTGTTAGAGTGAGACAACTATCAGAAATGTAATGGAACTGAAGCAAGCACTAAAAGAATTATCAGTGTTCGACGACTTTTATGGTTTTCAATCGTGTAGAGTTGTAGACTATTTGCGTTAAAATAAAAAAATGGATCCCGAAGAAGATAATACATTTTTAGTTAATATTATCTTTGAAGACTCTGAGTTTGAGCACGAAAAAAAAGATAAACCTTTTAAAAAATAAATAAATAAAGGTAAAATGTGCAAATGTGAACGTCAAATAAACCATAAGAAATTTTGCGTTGCTAGTAGCTACACCTATTGAATTTATGGCGAACTAGGATAGCACAATAGAAAATTACGAACAGTAACCATAAAAATATCTCAGTTCGAGAACTTTTTATGGCAATAAAAAATATTGTCACCCACACATCCACAGAAATATCGTCAATATTTTTAGCTGAACATAATATCTGTTCGTTTCACTCATGATCAGTTTCTCATAAGAGATTTTCCTTTTTCCTCATAATCTCCATAAAACATGTTTGCATCCGCCATGTAAACCGTCCTTTATGGCGACCAGTTCTTTCACTGGCTGGCACATTACTTTCATTTAATTGAGCTGTGATCTCATTCGTCGAAGCAAAACGATTTTCCAAGTATATTTTCTTGACGATTCGTTCACCACGTAATTTGCGGCCATAGTTATTGTTCTTTTGAGGACCTAATTCTTCTTTATTTTGAACTTTTCCTATAATTCATCTAACAGAAGCCTCGCAAACATTCAATCTCTGGGAAAACGACGGAGCGAACAGTTCCGGAACTACTTAAAGTGAAGTACTTCACTAAAAGGAACTGCTTTACCCATCTCTACTACTAGCAGAGTTTTACAATTAGAAAATTTTTAAAGTGATATGATTGACGGTTTAAGTGAAAAAAATATCATTTTTGCACACAAGCTCTTCTTAGCCCCACAAATTTTCGTTTTAAATTTTAATTGAACCCATAAGATTTGATATTTATCTTACATGACAATATCTCGGAATAATTTCGCAAATTATTGCATAGTCCATCATTTGTCCCATACACCACAAAAGAAAATCTTAAGCCCAAAAGGGAAACTTTAAGCGTCTGGTACTTAGTCATTTTCCCCATCCTCCCGGGTAAATCTACGAAATTCATCATCGTCACAGCCGGTAAGAAGAACGGCGTTGACGGCAACGTTGTCGGTCGGCCAGGCTAGCAAAATAGTTACGTAAGACATTAACGAACCTAAGAAACCATTTCCAACCTCTTTAAGTCCATTCCACATCCATAAGATCCCCGCGCACGAAGAGACAGAGGAGGCACCCTGTGGCTGTTATTTTAATGTGTAATTGCCAACTGTATTCGGGCATACCTACTCGTACTTGTACATACAACTGTGACCGTGCCGTAGTGTAAGGGTAATTAAAATCCGTTGATTAATATGTAAATTTAATAAGATTACGAATTCAGCGAACGAGATTAGATGGCCCGCAGAAAGGACGAGAGCGAAGAAGTCGATGATTCTGTGTGGCAGTGGTAGACGACTGAAAGGGCAGCCAACTCTCTGGATGCAGGAGCTAGCGTCCAGGTTGTCGTTGGCGTTCAAGAAGAAGAACTTTCAAGTCAAATGGGCTACGGCCCCATAGAATGGCCTCCAAGGTGCAGAACGAATAGTTTGGTGGTTGGTGTGGTGCCATCGTCATTATGTCGTTCAGGTGCCACGAAGCAAAGACATCACCTACAAGACACAGGTACACAGGTCGCCTCATAATGAGATTGCCACCATCGATGCTACTGATGAGACGGCTAATGTAAATGAGGCGAACCAAATTACCGGCAACTCGAACGCTGCAAAGTGCTTCGCGGCTTTCGATGATTTATCGGTGCACGAGGGGTCTTCCAGGTGAGTCCTTGTAAAATTGGAATCACGTCGGACAGGTTTACTGGAAATTTGATTGCGTTTTTCCGATGCTTTTTCATTTTTCATTTTAGGTGATCGAGTTTTTTCGTCCGTTTTTTCTTTTCCGCTTTGACTTTGGAGACTCATTTCGCAATTTATTGAGTTAGCAACTATCATCCTTGGTTTTTGGTATTTGATTGAAACAATAGTAAAGTTTGTTGTGAACGAAGGGCATGAAGTGATTATTTCGACTCGCAAAAGTAAGCTAACTCCACCTACGTCTGAATAATTAGCTGACGTGTTGTTTGTCGCATAGTAACCCAAAGGATTTACAATTACTCGTTGCGAAGTTTATTGGAAACCACGCTTAAACACCAAATAACTGTTGACGTCTATTTTGACATATTCATAGTTCAGTCTTTGGCAAGCAGAATTGCAGAATATGGGCTGAAAAAAAATTCAAGGACCCTCTTCGATTGGCCAGTTTTTCTTCGAAAGCCCAACTGGTAACTCTGTCCCATTGGACGCGGAACGGTACCAATTTTAGATGATAGACGACATGTTGTTTCAGCAAAATAATGCGATGTGCCTCACAGCCACACGCAACAATGGAATTATTGCGACATAAGTTGACCGGGCTAATAATCTCCAGAAATAACGAAATCAATTGACCATCAAGATCTTGCGATTTGACTCTGTTGTACTTCTTTCTCTGGGGTTATCCCAAAAGCGAGCTTTACGCCTATAAACCCACCAGCATTCATTAACTGAAGGTCGAGATAACAAATCATACTGGTTTAATTGAGTAGAAATTATGACGTGATGTCATCAAAAATTTGGGCAAACTGGTCGCTTTTGGCGATTCGTGATGGAATGATAATTTTTCTGTAAAATAATTGAGGGCCACTGATGTTCTGAAATTTTTTTTACCCCGATTTTGATCCCATTGAGATCTGAAGTAAATTTTTTGGCATGTTTTGTAAAATAGCCTAGAAAATACAATAAAAAAAATAATTTAAAGATATTCCAGAATAAAGGACAAAATCGTTAGGTATCCTTGAAAAAAATTTCAAGGAAAATTTTTAATTAGTATCTTTTTAATATTGCGACAATTTCTAAACAACAATGTTTAAAATAAATCCTACTTTATTATTCTAGGATGAAAATTACTAGAAATATAAATTTTCAAAGACGACTTGGAGACCATTTACTACCATTTTTGCAAAAACTTTAACATAGATACTATTACTAACAATAAAATGAGATAGAAACAAAAAATTTAAATTATATTTGTTTTCACTAATTCTTCGAGTACATAAATTTTCTAAAGAATCAGCGAAGGTAAAGTCACACTTCTGGAGATTCTTGATGGAGGGCCCCTTTTCTATAAAGTAATTGGGAAGCACCGATGTTATTCGATTTTTGACCCCGATCCTATTGAGATCTCAAGTTAATTTTTAGGGGATGTTTTATAAAACAGAATAACCTACAAAATATAAAAAAAGCTGTTTTGAAATACCTTATTCAAGGATAAAGGATAAAATCGTTATTCTTGAAAAAAAAAAAAATCAAGGATAAAATTTATTCGTATTGTTTTATATTACGACAAACTCCCTCTTTAAAATGAGTCCTATTTTTTTACTATACTATAAAAGGTATCGGAGATTTGAATTTTCAAAAACTACTCGGACACTATTTTCCACCATTTTTGCAAAAACTTTAACATACCTATAATACTATTACTAATAAAAAAAAATGAGAGACAAACGAAAAATTGAATTTTAATTTACAATTTTTTTTTCCAGTTGTTCTTTAAGTACAAAACTGTTCAAAATGACCCCAGCAAACTACTCAAACGATGGGAGGACTCGGTTGATGAAGATAGCAAAAGCATCTTATAAATTAGCAAGAGATCAGTTTTCACTGACCATTTTTGATGAACAATGGATATCTAGTAGATCTAAACCCACCAAAATTAAAACATCCTATTACACTACATAAGCTCTGTCCACATATGAAGCTATAGTTATAGATCACTATGAGAGTTCTCGAGATAGAAAAACCGGAGCTTTTTATTTTTCACCTTCCAATACCTTTTTAGAGTGATGTCTATTTAATTTATTTAATTTAATTTAATTTATATAATTTATTTAATTATTAAATTTAATTTATTTTATTTATTTATGTCTATCAGGCCAACTTCCAGTAAAAATTGAAGCATTTACCTTAATTCCTTTCTGAAATATGAACTGATATTTTTTAGAAAAATTCTTATCTCTTCCACTTCCGTTCAATAAAAATAATTGTCAGCAAACTCCATTTGTCGACTTCAATACCAAAACTGAATTTCAATTTTGTAACATTAACTGTTAAGGTAGCCTGGGTGGCTTAGTGGCTAGAGCACTTGCCTTCGGTGCACCTGGTACCAGGTTCGAATCTGCTTGGCGACAAGTAATTTTCGAAAATGGGATTGGGTGCCGGACTATCAGTTCACTCAGCTGTAAATGAGTACCTGCGTTAAAATCGGGGTAATAATCACGGATGAGCGTGTAGCTGACCACTTAACCTCCTAGTGTTCCGTTGGTCTCGCAATGAAGTAACTCTAGCATTACTTAAGGCCTAGGCCCGATTTGGCCATCAGGCCCGTGCGCAGGAATGTACGATGGGGGGGGGGGGTTTATAATGTTCCCCCATACTAAATGTGATGACCTAAAAAAAAAAAAAGTCCTCACTTCCCTATGAAAATAGGCAAATGGGGGGGGGGGGGGGAGGTTAAGGAGGTATGGATTTTAGAAAGTTTAGATCTCAGCTTCCGAGCATTTCGGTTGCATTACTTTTCTCCCATCCCCACACCCTTTCATATATAAAAAAATTTTTTGTGCAGATAGATCCACTATTAAAGCTTTATATAATCTTTAAGTTTCAGCTTTCTAGCATAAGCGGTCGCTGAGATCTTGAAATTAAAATTTACAGTATAAATATTTTGACGCACAGTTTCTTTTTTCCGTGAAAATTTCATCAAAAAGTATTAGAAACGCACACTTTTGATATGAAAGTCCGGGCAACGCGGACAAGGAAACCGAAGTATACCTGTCCCAAATCCTATCGAAGAAATATCGTGGATGTGGCCAAAGCCCGGTTTGATCTGTCGCGCCATAAAAGATGAAAGTAGAACAATTTACTGAAGAAAAGAGACTCTATGAGTAGTTTATGGCCTAAGGTACTTACATATTTTCAGTTCTAAGAACTCGATTAGGTTCCACTATACCTACCAAGAATTATTCAAGATACTCGAAGTCAAAAGAACTTGAACGGTTATGGCATACCTTTCTGCAGAAGGCGATTCTATCGAAAGGAAATTCCTTGCCGTGATATACGAAAAGTAACTAGGTATAATACTAAAATTTATCTCCATCACAACTCCACTTTCGTATAACTATGCCAGGCATAAGAAAATTGAATATCTTAGCCGTTTTTAATTGAATTTCCTCTGCGACTAGGTAGGTACATTAACCGTTTAATTCTCGTCTCGTTAAACGCAAACTAAATATCACGTTATGGACATGATGTGTAGCTGGTACGGCGACACATAATTTTATGTAGCTATGCAAAGTACATTTATGTGCATAACGTAGGTGTCTGCTCATTAATTGCATTCAACGTCCTAACAATGCCCGGGGCTGTACTAGCACTCATTCGCCTCACTTAACCTCGAAGGTGTTTCTAGCCGATTGGAAAATTACCACCAAAGTGCTTTACTTACATGACCAAGAGCTGACGTTTCTGATTTTCTGTCTTAGCATAATGCAAATCTTACAAGCCAATATCCATATGTCTACCTGGACATGACTAGCTACCTTCAGTTTCTGCACACTGTCGATATTCGAAGTATCGTTCAAGACTCCGACGCTCGTCCCAAAGATCGAGACAAACTAGGAAATGTGTCGGAGCATAATTTGCGCAAAAGAAGGCCTTCCAGCATCGCAAAGCCCAAAGATATGGGGATGCATCCGACGGATAACCCATTGACCAGACGTTTGGCCAAACATCAAATGTGAATTAGTGCACTTCGGTATGCATGCATAATGTGCCGGCGTAATTTGCGCTTAATAGGTGAGCGAGAGTGAAGAGGGCTTACGTGTACAGCCGTGAACTTTACCTGATGGTCGGGCGGGAATCCTGTTCCACAGAAGCATCGGTGTCATGTAGGAAACCTCCGGTTTGCAGATAAAATCCAAATCCAAACATGGTCGGGAAAAGAAGAGATTTACCTGTAAGCGCTGTGATTTGCAGTAGTGTTGACCGCACTTCCAATGCAATGAGAGCAATTAAAATTTGCTAAGATAAAATTGAAGATTATGGATAATAGTTTGACTGGGGTTTTCACATACGTGTACCAAGAACATATGAGTAAAAAAAAACCATATGAGCGAGTAGAGTCCAGGAGTTTGGTCAGTGTAACTACCGGAAGAAGACTTACATAATATCGGTCACGATAATCACCTCTCGACACACTAGATGATTTAGATGAACATAATAAAACAGAGGGGAGGAGACTAAGCATATACAGAGCATGCCGCTTTTAAAATGCACTTTTATAACGTACTTTCGGCTATAAAGTATCTTTTCAAAATCCCCATGCACAAATGTGAAAGGTTCTTATGTTGGTTATTACGTACTAGTAGCTATAACATTCTACTTTTGTGGTCCCCTCAAGGTACATTATAACTGGGTTGCACTGTATTTCTCTCTGAACAATAAATCAAAGATTCGTAATTTTAAATGCATAGTTTTACAGAGTCTTGGGTTATCTCTAGTTTGGAAAAAAAACAAGTAAGTACTCGTTTTTGAAGGATATCAGTGTGGTAGCTTCGCGAAAGGTATGTCTTTATTTTACCTGGCTGGGAATTAGAAATACGTACTTGTAAATGGTGAAAGACAAAGCGCGCAATCGTCACTTCAGATGTTGAATTCTAACCAATTGTGTTAAGGACTTTTGTACGAGTGCCACCATTAACCGAACCAAACCTCTTTTTATTCAGTAAGTCAATGTAATGTTTCATGTGATGTTCTCGAGTAAACGTGAGTAGAATCGATTGGCTACTAACAACACAAAAGAAATTATCAGATAGCAAAATTTTATATTCCTAGCATAAGCACTTAGGTTGAATATCCAAAAATCCTAAAAGGAGTTAATAGATAAATACGAAGAGAGCACAAGAAAACAAACTAATTCAATTTCTTATCACTTCTAGAAGAAATTACGAAATTCGTGAAAACGAGTTCAACCCTTTTGGCGATAACTACGCAAGCCCGCCAAAGTAAAAAGATTTTCGATATTTGATCAGGCCTGGTGGATATGGCAGAATTTTTGAAAAAGATTTCCAACTCCTTGCACCCCCTTAAGGGTAAAATTTCAAAAAAAAACTAAAAACTTTTTCTAGGTGTTTAAATGAAAAATCTGTAAAATAAAAATGAATTCAATATTTGGGAAGACCTAATAGATATGACGAAAATCGTAAAAATACTTGCATTCCATTTCCACGGAAAATTTTTTGCGACCCCTTCCAACCAATAATGGATATTTGCAAATCATTTTTACCTAAATTACTTTTGTAGTTAATATAGATATACATACCGAGTTTCAACTTTGTAGCATGAGTCGTTCTTTAGTTAGGAAAAACACCTTCATCTTCGTTCGATACTACCACAAAAAAAATATGTTTTTCCAACATAACACTACTGTAACTCTATCTAAATATCAATATTTCAGCATTTTATCATTATAGGTTCTCAAGATACCTACCACTAAAAAAGTGTCCACTTAAAGGGGTATACTCACTCTACCCACAAAAAAAAATTACACTAAATAGCTCAAAAGGTTTGGATGTTCCGAGCCTTCAAACAATTTTTCGGTAGACGTACGGCAGACAGTAGAGTATCAAAATGTAAATTGTACTAGCTACGCGCCGAACTCAGTCGCAAGCTTTTCCATGTATTTAACCCCTTTCCAATACCAGATATTAAAAATACCAATCGTTAAAACTTTCATTATGTATTATAATTGCACTGAAAACTTTATCAATTTTGAATTAATAACCTCCAATTAAAATAATGTTGTCCATACAAAGTAAATTATGATTTCAATGGGATTGGCTTTTAACATACACCACACACAACCATACTCTGTCCAAAGTTTATGTCGAGGTGTACGGCATAACCTAATTTTCCCCGAATATTTCGCTATGATAATGAAATGAAGGAAACTTTCTTACCTTCTAAATATTTCAAATTTGCAGAAACTTCAAAACTGAATTAGAGTTCAATCAACAAATAAGTTTCCATATGTGTGTACCAATACCCTTGTATGATAATAGAATATTTTGGACTTTACGGACTAAGTTGATGAAGGGTGGTATGAGGGATGGGGGCAGTCGTGGAAGTGGTGGCCACCCAATCTTAGAGAATTGCGTACACAATCGATACCCGGTTAGGACTCCAGTACCAACCTAATAGGAACTTCGTTATTGTGTTTCTGACAGCCTTCGCCCGAACTAACCAGTGGTCGTCAAAATGGAGTCGAGATTATTAAGTTTACCCGAAAATTTAATGTAATTTTCTCAAATTCAAGATGACTCGGTTCGGAGGCTACTAAAGCTAGCTACAGAGCAAAACTTTCCTAACCATAGAGAGAATTTGCATTCGAAACAACACAGCGCACCCCGTTCCTCATACTTCTTCGAGCCCCCCGTTCGACGTACAATAAGGGCCAAAAACTATAAGGCATCGCTCTTATATTGAATGCTATTAAAATATGCTCCAAAACGTAAGAAGAAGTTAATTAAGAAATTATGTAAAACTTTATGCCAGCCAATTTGAACAATAGTTTGAGAGAAGGGACTAGGTAGGTAGGACCGTTGTGGATAGTGCAAGGATAATGGAAAATTTTCCGCTCAGTATTGAAGTGATCGGAAAAAATCAATTTATCTCGGAATCGATCTGGACGAGATCAGGCAAGACAAAAAGGATTAAAGTGATTTCGGTTCGATAAGAGTTACAAAACAATTTTTTTTTTCTTTGTATTATGGTCGTGTAGCGTGCCAGACCTCTTTCCTGACGGAAGATGTTTTAATTGAATTTTCCTATTCCACCACTACCGGAATTAATTCTAATTTATGCACAACAGCAAATTCTAATATCGAACGACAAACAGCAACAATACAAGCGACAGCAACAACTTGCAATTGCATAGTTGAAGCGTCCTTCTAGTCAGCCTTGTGTACAGTGGATGCATTTCGGGTGGTCTTCATGTTCCGAAAGAGCTCAGAAATTCTCCATTTACATGGTAGAGGTATGGGGATACAATCGACATTAGAATATGTCATCCTCCTGGAGGAACCCTATAACTCGTTCCACGGCCAGACGTTTTACTCACACCCCTTGCCGTACAGAAGATTATTGTTATTATTATTCATGCTCAATTCGAATAATTCTTTACAAAATCGAATGTAAAATTATTTACAAAATTGCCAAGCAGCTGGCAATGTTGTCCTGTGAATTGAGACGACTGATTTTTAAGTGGCCTTATCCAAGTTTAGAAAGCGTTTATGCCTGCTTTATTTTTTTTTGATACTCATTCAGTGAATGTACTAGACTTGAAGGCGACTGAAAATGATTGGAAAAAACTAAACCTGCATTACAGGTGTCATTAAAGATGCATGCGAGAAAATAAATAGAACAGTGTTTCTCAACCTCTTTTTTTTTAAGATATTTTCTTGATATGTAAACGTGTCTGCAGGAGTTGCATTATTTCCAAATAAAATAACAGCAAAATGTAGTACCCACTAAATAAAAATACCTCTATTATTTAAAAAGAAAATATAACCTTCTAATACTTTTGCCTCATTAAAAAGACTATCATTCACTAACAAATAGTAAAGTTAAGCCCGACCATGACCTGCAGACCTCTTTTGAATCCACAGCTTCAAATGCGCCTCCATAAGCATTCTACTTTTATTTTTAATGATATAGAATTGATATCAAAAATTTTAAATTTTTGCGTTTTAGGACTAGTAGACCCTCTAAAAAATTACAGTATCTGCCGTATAAGCTATGATGAGCTCCAAAAGGATGTAAGCTTGTAAATTTTATAGTGGTGGGAGTGATTTGATTGGAGATGACATTTTTCCCGATAGGATTTTAAGAAGAAATATAAAAATTTTAGGTTTTTAGGGAATTATTAAACAGTTTTACTTGGGCTGTTTCGGTGTGGGTAAACTAAAAAAAAATTAATCACAAGATTATATGAAAAGGTAATTTTTTAGGACAGCTGCCAGGAATACCAGGTACTGTCTTTGTTCCGGTTCCCGGATTACGACCAAAAAACGTAATTGACATTTGTAGTGTAGCAGTTGTGCCTATAGTATCCCAACCTTAACCGCTTCTCAAACCTTGACTCGAAAAGAATGATGTTGCAATAGTGAAGGAAATTCAGTAATATAATGGAAAAAATCGCTTTATTTATCAAGCAATAGAGTAAAGGATCAGATATTCGAATGTGAAATGAAAAGTAAGAATGGGTGTTTTTATTTTGTACTTGGCAATGTATTTTTCAAGTTTTTAAAATCTTGCTGGAAATTAAAAAAAAATCAGTAGAAGCTAGATCATCGGTTATTTCGAAGACAATTGAAGTAACAGGTCTCATTGCAGAAGCATGCGAGAAATGAAATACTCCAGTGTTTCTCATTTTCTTTTCATTGATAAGAGCGACCATAGGGTTGCGTAAAATGAATCTCGTGGAAATAAAGTTTTGAAAGAAAAACTGGTGTAACCAAAATTAGAAGTAATTTATTTTTATAGACTTAATTTCCGCCGAAAGCGTAGTTCTTAAGCCCTTTTAGATATCTTTCGGACCAACTACACCAGGATGATAACATTTATTTTGTTTATACGATGATAAAGGTGCTCCCACACGAATGATTAAAATTGCTCCATTTGCAGCAATTCCTGACAATTTTGAGGTCACGTAAACATACAGCAACATTCAGCACCGCCAGCAATTGACGATATGGATTGGTGGTCAACTCGTTGCTCAGAAGTGACAAGCGATATGGAGCAATACTTAATGAGGTCATACACGAACAATTCAGTCAATGAACAACACAAACGCAAACTTGATAAGAAATAAATAAATAAATAAAACTTAAAATAAATCTTGGAAATATTTGAATTTCAAGCTATTATAACACGAAACTTAACAGATAAATCCAAAACTTAAAACAAAACTTGATAACTGAATCACCGAACGAGGACAATTACTCTGAATTTTCCAAGATAGTGGAAATTCAGCAACTATGTTATAGGGCGAGCAATACCAGAAATCTGTGAAAATATGGCCACATTGCTGAAATATTGCGCAACTTCTATGATATTGCCTTCTATTGCTCGATTAATCGCTCCACTAGTCTTTGCAATAGTCGTCGGGCAATGAATTGCTTGAAAAATTGCTCGTGTAACAGTATCTTAAGTGGAGTCTATTGAATGAAACATTTTTGAGGGGAGAGGTGGAGCAAGGAAAAGAGTGGGATTCGATTTTTCTATAAATTTAGTTCTTTTAACTCAAAAATGATACCAGATATGATTTGAAAATTTTACAGGAGTTAGGCCCGGTAAAGTTGTAGAGAAACAATTTTTTTTGGTGGAGGAGTTAGTGGTGGAAGGGTGTGGAAAGGAAAAGAAAGGAGAATTCTTCTTCTCAGCTTTTATTTCTCAAAAACCTCAAGTGAATCCTAAAACAAAATTGTTGATAGACGTAGCATGATGCGGGGTAGAAGGGGTAAAAGGCCTATGCTAGAAAATTAGAACCTTAGACTGAAACTTGGTCTTAGTCTTAGTTTTTTCTTAGTTTCTGAGGCTATTTGAAACATTATTTTTTAAATTGTCAATCGGATCATCGCATTAAACACGTTCCCGACCTCAAGTCAAATATGATAAAGTTGGCCAGACTGTTGGCAGATTTTTATATCATGATTGCTATTCATACTAATTAGGACTGTTTTTTTTGCATAAAATTTCTGCACTTTTTTACACTAACTATTCTTAACAACATTTGACGTCAAATCAATGACACAAACTCAAACTCAAACAGTATGCTCCCCCCCCCCTCCCCGCTACTTCCTTCTACACTTTTCTGCACTGGCTGGCTCGAGAGCTAGTGTAAAAAGTGTACTCAGTGTTCACTAAACCCGACAAAAAGAACATACCTATTGTAAGTAGAAACAAGTGTTTCAACGCGCTGAAGCATTGCTGGTATTAATGATATCGTTATAAAAACCCGGTAGTGTATCAATGGCATTGCCATGTTTATTGCCGGGACTTAGACTTAGCAATCTAAAATATTCGTCTTAATACTGTAAGAACGTATACCATTTGCACTTGTTCTTGGCAGAGTTATTCGTAAAATAAATTAACATTTTAGCTCAGCCTTAACATAACATTAACTGCAAGTCAATAAACCTTTTTTTTTCCTATTTGTTCTCTGAATACCGCCTCATATTAAATATCTTTTGCGCATAAAAAAATAATCCATAATCAGGGTTCTGCCGAAGGTTCACTTAATAATCCACGAAAATAAATCAAGATATGATTTATGGCAATTAAAAATGAGCTTCGTTCGACAAAAATTATGAGATGCGAATTTCGTTTATAATTTCGCGTCTAACTCTCCATTTTTCCTATACAGCGTCCAAAAAGATACCGCCCGTCGAATCTGAAAACCCAGCTTAAGTCGAACCCTTGCGAAGGATTATAATTGCAGTTGGCGGATAAGTGGCATGGACCGACTGCATTATAATGAGTTGCTTGCATTTTGATTAGCCGCCCCGAAAAAACATCGCATTAAGCGCCCCGATTGCAATTAAGACCAATAAATCAATGCAAAATCGAACGAATTTGAAGCAATGAGATCGACGAGACTCTGAAGAATTCGACCACTGGAAAAGATTCTCCGCACAATCACGTATGTGAATAAATCCTTCACACGCTATTATAGTCTTGACGATCGCGCATCGAACTTACTCTGTAATTATTTTGCGGGGAAGGAGCGACCGGACAAAAAAAATTGCGTACTTTACCTATCCTTAGTGCGCATTAAGTCTGATGATGTTGTTACCCTTTGAAATTAATTTATCTCCCTGTTCTCACTGTTACGCCAAGGATATTGCAAAGTGTATCCTATGGCAACGTCTATAGGACGCTTCGGGTATTTGTTCGGAAGGTAGGGCAAAACCGAAAGGGGATAGGCAAAACTTCATTTTCATAATTTGAATTTGTATTCGAGCAATTTGCATATTTTTGATTAATTAATCGCAAGGAGGACTCTCGGATTTGATTGGAAAGAAGTTAACGTATACCGACGACATCGAAACGAATGACAACGAACGATTCGGTGTTGTAGTGTGCGGAATAATTGCTGGTTTTCCTGGAGAGGGTCGAAAGGGTTCGATCTGATTTCTATCGTTCCAGGGGTTCTTCAAGTGATTCATTTGCGTTTTGGGTTTTTGAAAAACCAGTCGAGTTTCGTGTAGTTGCCGGAGAGTTTTGATGGAAATTATATCGAACTCTTTGATAAGGTCACCTTAACAAAGTACGGGAGAAATTAATAACGTGTTTGAATAGACTGCTTTGTGCTATTGCGGAAAATGGTCCATAGTTTGGTAGGTATTTCTATAGGTTCTTGTACTAAAATGCCTAGCATAATATACCTTATGAAGTAGCCGACTAATATAAAGAATTCCACCTAACATAATAAAAACAGATTTTTTTTTCGTTTCTAATGAATCTCCAAACATCCATTTGAACCACTTGATATTTTTTTGATCCTAAGAAAGAAAGAAAGTTTGCTGAAGAAAATTGTTGAGAGTAAATTTAATTAGAAAATCGTAAGAATCGGGGCAAAAAACACTTTACGAAGCCAAAACCCATGCACATGTCAACCCCTTTTGGCAAACGATCGGCATAATAAAAACAGCGCCAACAGTTGAGTGATAGCGGAAATTAGTTAAAGGAGAGGGAGCAGTTACTGCACCCCATAAAGCTTATACATGTCATCATAAATACCCCCTTTAACTTTTTGATTCGATTTTTACTTTATTATTTTCAAATAATACAGTATTGTGATCGATTTTTAAAAAAAAAATTGCTACCCCGAAATTTTTTTCTTTTACTTTACTAGTTGGCATGAAAAAATAAAAAACATTTTAGTCCGTCTGTCCGCCGTAAGTCGTACGCCGTACGCAAAATCGTTTGATAGTTCATTGCTCCTAAACGCTTTGAGATATGAAATTGATTTTTCTTTAAGAATTGACTGGATATGCCCCTTGACGTGTCCAAATTCTTAGTGGTAGGGATGTGAAGGGAGAAGAGGGGGTTCGTTTTGAATAGAAAATTTTGGTTTCTATACCTCAGCAACCACTTACGCTAGGAAGCTGAAACTTGGAATTTATATAGAGCTTTAATAATGGACCCATTTGCATGAAATTTGTCAATTTGACTGAAGGGGTGTGGGTAAAAATAATGCCCAAAACGCAAAAAGCCAAGTTCGACACATTCTAAAATCTATATCTCCTAAACGGTTAAGGTCACAAAATTGAAACTTAATACGTATATGCATGTATTCTAGGAGAATAGAGCGAATCAAATTTTTGAGTGGTGGCATTGGCGTACAGGAGGCAGAAAAACGATTACAATATCTCACGAACCAATTGCACTAGAAAAATTAAATAAAGTTTGCTAAAAGTAAAATTTTTTAAGTGGGCGGTGAATCCTGAAAGTGGATTCGAATTCTTAAAAAAACCATGCCTCATATCTCTAGAACAGTTTAGGCTAGAAATAGACCTAATAGAGCCCTGGCAGAGAAAAAAATGTTGGTGGTTATGGTGTAGAGGGTGAGTATTGAGGAGGGTGACAAGGAAAAGGTTCTGATTTTTATATCTCGAGAACCTATAATGATATAAGGCTGAAGCTTGGTATTTAGATAGAGCTATAGTAGTAGTATGTTGGAAAAGTATAATTCTTTATAGGGGTATGGTACGAGCAGAAAGGGATGTTTTTCCTATCTATAGAATGGATTATGCTAGAAAGCTGAAACTCGGTATGTATAAGTAAATTAACTAGAAAAGTAATTTAGATAAATGAATTAATACCAGAAGAAAACGATTAAGAACAAATATAAATTCAATTATTAAAGATTTCGTAAAGATTTCGAATTAGTCTCACCACCGAACCATTAAAACTAGCTTAAGTTAAAAAAAAAATGTATATATTGAAGGAATAAATACAGTTACAGTTAATTTAGATAAAAAAAAATTTCAAATATCCTTTGGCGTTTGAAAGGGGGCGAAAAAAATGATCGGTGAAAATGGAATGCATATATTTTCACGATTTTCGTTACATCTATTAGGTCATCAGAAATACTAAATCCATTTTTATTCTACAGCTTCTTCATATAAATACCTAGAAAGTTTTTTAAAAATTTGTTTAAATTTGCAAATCGTGCAAATTGGTTACATACTTTTTCACGATTTCTGCCATATCTCCCCAGATCTAATCAAATATCGAATATCTTTTCACTTTTACGGGCTTGCATAGATAATAATCGCCTAAAACACATTTTCAAGGTTTTTCCTTATTCAGCCCCTACGAGGACATAAAAGGGTTGAGCACGTTTTAAAAAATTTCGTCATTTCTTTTCGAAATTGGATTGGTTTCCACTTTCTCGTGCTGCCTTCTTTTTTGT
The DNA here is from genome assembly GCA_949128065.1 of Beris chalybata. Classification (NCBI taxonomy): domain Eukaryota; kingdom Metazoa; phylum Arthropoda; class Insecta; order Diptera; family Stratiomyidae; genus Beris; species Beris chalybata. The sequence goes on from OX421897.1 coordinate 13,803,066, forward strand.
TAATTAAAGTTATATGTTAGTTTTCTTGTTTTAGAAAATGTTGTATTTTTTCTACCCAAAGCTAGTAATTGGTTCCCAAATTTGCTACCCTGATAAATATCAAAATAAACACCGATATATTTCATATGTCTAATGAGACATCGAATTCTCTTTCTTTCGATTTAAGCATTTTTCGATATTAAAATCCCTGGGGTTGTAAAGTATTGTTCAAGTTTACGCGAACTCCAAAGTACTGTAGTAGTCGATTGGCACTAAATCTTCTAGCTAATGTCCCCATACTGCTTCTGGAATTCATTTATTTCAACTGGTGCTTCTTTAGATTTTCCTGGACATGATTTTCCGTTGGACGGATCGGTCCTTCAGAGCAAAATTCAAAAACTTGAACCTTTCTAACTGAAAAAAATAATAATAAATTAAGGTCATTTACTCAGAGAGAAATCCTTTAAGCTTAGCCAGATTTATTATTAATTCAATAGTTCTTCTCATATTAATTAAATGGTATAAAAAACATTAATATTTATAATAACTTACAAAGTATTATATTAATGGTAGTATTCTGAAATTATTTCAATAGTTTTACTATATTAAAATATGTAATAGTATACCATGTAATCTTTAAGAGGAAATGCTATTGTTTTAAACGTTGTACATATTAATGTAATGGGACAAACCACGTTTCGACCATAAAAAGAAAGGACATGACATATTACAGCAAATATACAATTCACGATGATACTATTATTTTAATAGGGTAGCATTATTGTTTTTAATTGACTTCTTTTATTAGAATTATTATCTTATCTGATTAATTTAATAGTACACTACGTTAATCTAAAATTGTATGATGATCTTCAAAGCTGTACACTGAAAGAAAAACTATGTTTATTCTAAGGTTGCATTGACTATATTAAGGTTCTTCTAACTATTGTAAAACTGACATGTTTCCAGTGATCATGGCTATGATGGTACGAGCCATAGCATATAATTCGTAAAAACATAATATGGTTGCATTAAACATATATCCCTACTGAAATTTAATATGGTTGTACCAACCATTCTCGTTACATGATGTAATTGTGTATTATAATCACGACAACAATATTCTATGATCAGTGGAACCATAAAATTTGATAATCCATCATACTTCTCACAGTACGAAAGGGGTCGTTCGCGGTGTAAGTTCGCTTCTTCCAATTTCATGTGTGCTTTGTTCGAGAGTTTTGAATTGTTGTTCATGTCGTTTATTTATGATCATGCGTGAATCATACACCAAGGTTCTGAAATCTGAACTATGAATCAAGCAACCATGTCAAATAAATTTTATGATTGACCCAACCATCATATTATTAAGGAAGGTTGAGTGAATCATACACCATGGTTTCAACAATCATAATTTTGTTTGAGCTAAACATGTTACATGTTGTAACATAGTTGTGACAACTATAACCTCAATCATAGTAAGGTTCTCCCAAAATATGGTTGCCACAATCATATTTTTTCTTTGAGTGTACATATTCATTTAATATGACGGACTTCGTTGAAAAAGAATATGACCAAACATAAACAATGTTGAATATCTAATTGATATTCAACTTGTTGCTGTGTAGCTGAAAATTTCAAATAAATGATTTTTTTCTTAATATAAAATGTGGTTCATTCATTTTATAGGTATGTACATATAAATATATATATAATGAAAATTATATAATAATTTTATTCTTATAGTTTTTCTAATAAAAATTGATATAAAACCAACTTAACTATTTAAGTGTATTCCAGGATTTATTTTAACTAGTACAAGTTTTTAATGTTTTTTTTTAAGTCTAAATGCTTTTTTTCCATTATTATCTTAAGATATCTGTGAAATTGGAGGACCGTCAAATTCAAGAAAAAAGTGTAAAGAAAATAAATCCATATCTCTTTGTACTAGTACTGCTTGATACCTTGATCACTGCTCACTGAAAGAATGAATATTATTCTATATATTACTAAATTTTTTCAATTCAATTTTGCACTTGCTTCACATCAGACATCACTTGTCAACCGAACTCTGACCACTAATATTTCAGCTAAACAGAACATAGCGTTGAAAAGGAGGAAATTGATGTGGGTCCTATTGATTCAATGGTATGATGACATTCATTTAAGGGGGTATTCTAGTCTAGAAGCCCGAATTTCGAGCGTTTTTTGAGGAGCCATAAAAAAAAGCAATTGATATTTTTTTACAATTTTTGTTTTTATAGCTTATTTATTCATATTTCAAGAATACATAAAAAAAAAATAATATATTAAAATTTCAGCAAGTTATGCGTCGTTGAAGTAGAAAGGGAAAAAAAAGGCCGTGTCCTGGTCGTCATGATATCTACCCTCCTGGTAACCGGAAAAATAAAATTATGAATAATTGTTGATCAGTATAAATGCCAGTATCGTATGAACCAGAAAAAGTGAAAAAAAAAAAAATTATAAATGGTGGCTTATTAAAAAATTGAGGTCGATTTCCCCACTAATTTTTTAACTTTCCCGAATTTTTAAAAATTTTGAAAATGAAATTTCTAGTTTTTATTGGTTCATACGATAGAGGAATATATAAAGAATATTCATGCCAAATTTCAAGTAAATTGGTCGATTAGAACTTGAGATAAGCTGATGGTCTTTGTAACTAGTGCTTAAGTATAACTGTGTATATTTATATGCCTTTTATAAAAAAAATAAATAAATAAAAAGAACTTGAGATATTATGTCAACCGCATCGAAAACAGTAGTTTCTAGAAAAACGCGTTTTAAGTTTTACGTTAAGTTTCAGGCAGTGTAACTGATAGATGCGTACATATAACTTACATTTTCTTAATCAGCCATCCCAGCTCTATACATCGAGCCTTCATCAACTTCATATTGCTAATTTTCAGCGTTCCTTTCCGCAAGACGAGCAGTTCTTCCTTCTTTTGAAGCATTTGAAGAACTGAAAACTCAAACTAAACGCACATAGAATAGAATGGGTGCTACGTCACTAAAATGACTATAACTTTAAAAATAATTCAAATTTTGAAAACTCCTTTTAGGGAGATATTCTTTAATATCTAAACTATCGAAATATCGATTTTTTCAAATTTCTAGACTAGAATACGGCCTTAATAGCAAGTAGATATGAATCCTATGGTCGCATTAACTAACTTATGTATATATAGAAAATATGTCACAAAAAAAACAAATGGCAATATGAACATGGCATGTATTTCTTAATTACTAATCTTTTTATTTTAATCGTAAGATATATTAAAATAATGGTTAAAAATTATTAAAATAATAAATACAGTATAATATCGATAATGTGAACTTAATTGAAACCAACTGATTTCACATTTTGGAGGCATTCACTTTATTGGAGACGAAAAATACATGCTATGGATGACTTTATAGATCTACTATAAAATAAAGTCAGTTTTATGGAAATTACGATTAAAATCTACACCTGAGAACCGTTCCCTCCCAAATTTTGCATGGAAATTCTCGAGACTACCGGACAGGTCGAGAACATAATTATATATTCCCGAAATTGGTGGTTCGCGAGTTATTTCAACATTTGAGTGGATGAAGTATGGAGGATGTTGGATAGAGATTGGAGGATGAATGGAGGATGGTGGATGGAGGATGGTGGATGGGGGATGGAGAAAAATGAAAAGTGAAAAAAGAAAAATGAAAAAAGAAAAATGAAAAATGTAAAATAAGAAATGAAAAAAAAAAAAAAAAAAAAAAAATTAAAAATTATAAATTAAAAGTAAAAAGTTAAAAATGAAAAATGGCTTTAATGTCTCCAGTTTCTTGAGCTGAAAAACTCTATTTGAAACGGGAGTAATGTACCAACGGGAGCATAGCCGCGTTACGCGGCATATTACAGGGGGCGATGGAACAACGTGAGCATAGCGAGCGTAGCCGTGGTACGCGGCTAGTATATGTATATATTTGAAAAAAAAAAAAAAAAATTATAATTCAAATTTCATGTAGGTACCTTAAGCATAAAACAAAAATCCATTTATGTATATTTTTCGAATACCAAAGCTGTTTTTAATAATTCTGAAAATGATAAAGAAAAATACTATTCTATTCTGGAGAGGCAGGTTTGAAAAAATTTGTTATTTTGGATCGTCGGATAGTGTTGAATGCCTTTTCGACGACTATGGTCCAAATTTTTTCATTTGTTCGTAATATATATCAACACCCATAACTATATAAACAGAGTGTTACTTTATAGATAACCATGTTCACATTATAAAGGCGCTAAAATTACCACCGTGTACATTCCAACCATAGAGCTAGTGGAGACGACAAGCCACCGGTTTTGTATAAAGGGATTTGAAGCCAAAAACACGGTGAAAAGTCAGACAAAACAGGTTCCTTATATCAAATTTTTATTGGCTTAGCGTGTGAGTGAGTGAGACGAAACAGGAGTCTTATGTCAATTTGTTGTTGTTTTGCGTGCAAGTGAATGCAATGACGTCCGCCTTCAACTCAACCGCTGCTTGTCATCTCCAGTATATATATATATATCTCTATGATTCCAACAGACATATAAGAAAAATGCTTGTTCACTTTACTGTAAAATCCACATTATCGAGATTATATTGTACCATGTACAATAAACCAATAGGATATTTAATCTTAACAACATAAATTGTATTCGTTTTGTACTATGTAAGTATTAATAATTGACTGTGACATAGTATAACCTTATAAAAATAATAGGGAAATGGGATTTAAGCCAATAGTATTTCAATTAATATACATTATTACAGTTCGAAAATCAACAATGTATTCTTATTAAAATCAAAGGTATAAAAAGCTAGAAAACTCTTGGCTTAATAAGAAAAATTTATCTGTTTTCTTAACTAGGTTATCAATGGGTGCACTATTAACAATTTAATGGGATACCTTTCTCTGAGTGTTCTAATCATTAACTTCTCCTCCCGTCGACACCTTCTCGTTCATAACAACAACATTCATGATCATTGTTGATAATTTCCATCAGCTTCATCAAATCCACATTACTAACAAAACCACATTGCGATTCCGTTTAATCTAATTCGCAGTTCGCGCCATCATTTCCATCGTTGCTTCATCTTCTCAAGTTTCGCCGCACGCTTAAACTTGGCCCACTTCCCACAAGAAAATCTTTTCATTTTCAACAAGTCGCCCTTTTTTTTTGTTGTTGTTCCTCTTCGGTTCCGTTTATTTTCTCTCCGTTTCCGGATATACGAAAAACCCCGGTCTCACGTCGCAAAGAGCCCGCATGAACTCGGGCGGGAAGTCAGTTTGAAAAGAAAATCCGCCCAAAAACTTAAAAACCTTCGGCCCACCATCGTTCACCACACCACCCCCAAAAGTGTGTCTTCGGTATGACGACACTATAGTCGTTAAGAATCGGACAATCCTCAACGGTCGAGCACATGGCATGCGAGCTGGTCTGATCTCGGTGCAAACGGGGAGGACGCGCAAAGTCATCGCGTCGTACGATGCCAGGCGGCCTTACTGCACGCGAGATTACTTACGTGCGCGTTTAATTACGTGCAATTAGAGCTACTCACCCCCGCACAAGACTGCCAGAATCCACACGTTGCGCGCGACGGAGTATGAGGTCAACTTTTGCTGGTGGTTTGTTTGTATGCGCGCCAATAAATTTTATTCGTTGGCCAGACTCAAAACTGTTCAATACCTAATTCCAACGGTTGAGAGTATGCGTGTTTTCGGGCAGTTTGTTTCGTGCAAAGCGTAGGCGGAGAGGTGCCAAATTGAAGATGTTGGAGCCCCACCTGTCCCCATCGTGTCCCCACAGGTCTCCACAGGTTTTGCATCGTTTCGCAGTCGGGGAACTTTGTTTATATGCAAATCGAGCGAGGGGTGCGCGAAAACGGAGCACGAAAGAGCTAAGCGCTGACTGCATCCGGAGGACTGCATGAAAAACGGTTAGAACACAGCACGCACACTTAACCGTTTTCTGGGTTTTTTTTAGGTTAGGTATAGCTTAAGCTTCCTATTTTCCGGAGGGGTAATGCAATGCAAGTTTATGTACACTTGGTTGTTGTGTTATTCGACTTCTTCTTCTTCTTGTTCTTCGCAATGCTCCTTTTTCGGTTGACATCTGATGCGCGGCGTTATGCACCAACAACACCATCAACAGCAACAAAACGAAATCGGTGAGATTGTAATTGAGCGGGAGAAGGAACAGGACGGATGCATGTAGTGTCGCACTCTGTATAAAATATAATTGTCAGTGCTCCGCACTTTGTACAGGACAGGAGGAAAATGTTGGCCACCACAATTTGTTGGTGTTTCGCCCCGCTTTCAGAAGAATCGCGGTGAACATTTTCGTTTCATTCAGTTAACGACGCCAAGTCAAATAGAACGGATGTCGGTGTAAGCTGAACGTCGATTTTACAATTTGATGTTTAGTGCGTGTACGTTCTAATTCTCTGTCGAGAATAAATTAATCGAAATCATTGTTGAAATCACACGGTCGACTTTATTGTTAATCAGTTCTAATCGAAACTATTGGACCAAAAACAAGTCAATTAAAAAGAAAACGCGTACACCGAACGCAACTAGAACCATTGAATGTGTTCGTTAACGTTTTAAAGCATCGCATGAGCTAATTTAACTGGAATTTTAATTGCTCTTAATTACGTCGAACATTATCCAAGGGATTATTTCAATTATATTCGAGAACAGCTGCCGCCAACCCCCGCAATACCAACCCTCATTCATAACGAAGTGTTCGTGCAGTAGTTTTGTGTGGTGTATTTAGAAGTGAAATTTGAAACTGAATAAAGCGCGACCGGAAATACTTAGCGCCATCTGTTAGTGTGAACAATTTCGCGGGTCACGTGCTAGAATTTTCCCGCGGTTTCTCTATCGCGCGAAAACTGAACCAATCAGCGTGAAGCATTTCGAAGACAGTAAGCTGGCGTCATCCGAACTTTAAAGATCCTTTTTTGTTGTTGTTGAAAGTGTAAGTGATGAAGTAATTGCGTGCAAAAATAACATAAAATTAAAAAAATTTAAGAAAGTTGTGAAGTTCGAAAGCTGCGAGTTTCCAGTTCCTTGGCCTTCTAACCCACCCTCAGCGGCATACCCCGACCACTGTCGACTATATAGCATCGACTCAAGTCGGTATTTTGTCGTCGTCGTTACTGGTGAAAGTTTTTACGCGCTCCCGTATCCCGGGGGGGTTGAACAATTTCGCCGGCCCAATTTCGGTGCTGTTCTTTTTGCGGTTCGCCAACACCAACACCACCCCGTACACCTTCATCCACCCGTTCGACCTTCTGCTGATCCGTGCCCGCACGACTAGACACACTTTTATCGAACGCTCCTCAGGTGGCGACGCGGTCTACAGACACCACCGCTCTTACTTTTGAGTTGTGCCGAACCGAAAAGCTCATTGCACCTGGAACACGGTCCACCCGACGACTACTACCCTACGCGCCCAGCCCACCCACTCAACAACCACCCGCCGGGCTGCGGGCCAACACACTGCACTAAGAAGACGCGTCTTCCTTCTTCGAGAACGAGAACGGTTTTTTTCATGAATGAAAAGCTTTGGATTATGCTTAGACCAGACGTGAGATGTTGGTAGTACGGAGCACACGTGACGATGCGGATGATGTGCTACCTGTGTGCTATGTACCTGGGCCTGTAAAACGCTTCATATGGTGGCCGACTTTGGCTTTTGGTCCGTTCGACTTCTCGCAGCATCACGTGCCCAGATAAGAGTTTTAAGACATCCCGTGACCTTCGTGGCGTTATGTTCCCGTTTGTTGTTGTGTTTCGTGTGAAAACGGAATAGGCGAAATTAATACGAAGAGTAAACCTCGGACGGCAACTGTGTGAAAATAAAACGGAGGGAAAATTTTTACGGTTTTGTGGATAGCAAAAAAAAAGGAGGAAAAGTGAAGAAAAGTTTTTGTGAGTTTGTTGTGTTCAAGTATTTTTTTTCTCGGGGGTGGTTTTACCCGGTTTAGTGGGAGAAAGTCGTTGTGATACTGTTTCGGACAAATTGTGGTGTCCTTGGTGGTTTTGTGTCGGTTCTAAGAGTTTATCTGTGTCGAGAAAAATGTGGTCAACGACAAGAAGCTAAAAAGGATTGCAGAGACAGATTTGATCCCTTCTTGTTGCCGTCACTGACGATTTTGGTGAGTTAACTTTAAGAGTTACTAGTCCCCATATTATTCCTTTGGTAGACCTGGAGTAATCGCGTGCAGTGCATCTGGGCACGGGTAACCTTCATTTATTAGAACTATGGTATAGTATGGTATAAGGGGTGATAATTCTATCATCCTCCTTCACTTAGACGTTATTGTTCGTCCATTGTGCTCCCTATATTAGAACTAAGATTGGAAACAATTAGAATAGAGGGGGATAATATTACGTCTTACTCCCAGTTATTAAGACGCACAGACAACATGTAGACAAAATTGACGATACCCCAAGACCTAAAAATTGTGTGAAATGTGGAGATTTGGAAGGTACAGTCCTAGCACCTGTACTATTTAATATATTTTTATTTTTATTTATTTATTTTATTTAGATATATGTAATGACCTTCTCAGTGCTGTCCCTATGCTAGCGACAGTGTCATGTCTCAAGTAGCAATTTAAATGTGTTTTAAGGGGTTATACCGATTCATGAATTTTTCCTGGAAAGACCGTTTAATTTATTTTCGTAAAAAATTTTTTATATGTATAGGTATTTTGGTATCTTTTAACTTTATTCTGGTATTTTTTATTTCTAATAATAATTATGTTTAAAACTGTTATAGCTGATTGCCGGGAACAGCTATAAAAAAATGTTTTGCGGTGACCACGATATCTCTGGATAGGATTATCTCAAATAAAAAAACTAAAAAAATATCGGTAGTATAATATATTGAAAATACAAGGTTTTCCGGTAAATACTGTTAAATTTATTTTGTGTGACGTTTCGGACTCGACTGAGTCCTTTATCAAACTGCAAACTCAGTCGAGTCCGAAACGTCACACAAAATAAATTTAACAGTATTTACCGGAAAACCTTGTATTTTCAATTCAAAATGTACTGTGAAAACATTCATCAAAAATTAGTATAATATATTGTTTAAAAATTAATCGAAGGAATACGCAAAATATAAATGTTTAACAAAATGGCGGCTTTTAAAGCAAAAATTTAGATTTTCGCGGAAAATTTCTGCCTTAAATTATTTATAAAATGAAAAATATTTATGAGAGAGAAAAATCCTTCGATTGATCACTAAAAAAGTACCTTTATAAGGTTTGTGTAAAAATTTCAGACTTATCGGTTTTGCTGTTTCCAAGAAATCGTGGTCTCCGACTTTATAAACATAGTTTTGAGAAAAATGCGTTCAAAGTTTCAAAAACTCTTTCAAAAGCTCCTAGACGCCTTTACAAATGTGGGTGTAACTTCGAGAATATTTTTCGGATTGACATGAAACTTTCTGTGAATATACTTAAATAAATGTAGGTGCATTACGAAAATGGATTTTTTTTCGTCTTTGGGAAATTGTGACTGCGTATAACCCTTTAAGCTAGTATGCACTGTAAGGTAAATGACCCATATTTCTTCAGGGCACCTTATTTCGTCACATTTGATATTTTCAAATAAAATAGGAACATATAATGCACCTACTCAAAACCGTTATTATTTTCTGAATATAGAGGTAATATGCAATTGATGTGAGCTATTTGTTAATTTTATTGCACTACATTTGTAAGTTAAAAAGAACACCGAATATCGAGAGAACTGAAATGTGTGAATTGAGCTGTGTCAGTTAATGTTTCGACCAGTGGACTAGTGTGTTGTTCTTAAGTGCTGTGCATGAAATAGTAAGTAAATTATTGTTTTATTTTCATGTTTTAAATGAAATATGCTTTTGTTATTCTATTTATCGAATAATAATTTGCATTCTATTGTGGTTAGTTTTAAAAAAAGGATGACGAAGTTAGGATCATAGTGATAATCGTCATGAGCGTAATTTCGTCATGATGACGAAATTAGGTCTTGGATAAACAATTTGTTATGCAACATTTCCTTTGCCATAATTAAAATTTTAGTGATATTTTGGTGTTAAAATCTCCGTAAAAGTGCAAATATAACTAACACTTAATTTCGTCACTGTTGTTTCAACCAATCTTCGTTAGGTTTGGCCATAATTCGCATCAGTTTTTTTTAAGACAGATTCACCAGAGATCTTCAAAAAATCTTTTTATTAAGTGTAAGTTATAATACTAGTGAATAATAATTAATAGAATCGTTCAGTAACAGTAAAATTAAAGTACTATTAAAAATAGTACATCAAAATATGCTTTCAAATCGTATTATCAATGGTGACGAAATTCGGCTTAGTACAATGTGCGATAACTTTAGTTCGTCACTATGACGAAATTTAAATTATTTCACATTCAAAGTGTTCTTACACTCGCCATCTTAGTAAATTGCAAAATATAAAAAAATGAAGAAAAAGTAAAATAGAAATTCGACTTAATAGGTATTGAGAATGCAAATTGTTTAGTCAATTTCTTGCAGAATTGCAATGGCAACAAAAAATACCATCAAGACCAGATTTCTATGGCTGTAAAAGATATCGAAGAGACTCAATCGACTAGCGAAGTAGCCAAAAGGTAGTTCCAGGATCGCGGAAACATATCAAGAAAATAGGAGCACCTTCTTACAGTTCTAACTGCAGTAGAAAAAAAGCTATCTATGGAAAAAAATATAAAGACGTCATGAAAACAGCAATTTTGTTGTTGTTTTGTATATAAATTTTCTGACCTGCTCTGATCAGGATAAATGCGCAAAAAACACACCTAATATCTAAGTACTTCGCCTTTAGAATTTCAAATAATAATGTAAATATTTTCAATAAAGATATTTAGTCACTGAAATGTTTTCTGATATTTTTGTTATTTATTGTTTTATGAATTGACCATTATTTGCTTTTCATATGTATTTTAAGTATTATGCAATTTGGATATCATTTAATAATTAAATATGTTTTTTTATTGTTATTAAATTGACATTTGAAACAGATATTTTTCATAGCCGAAATTAGGTGCCCGCCATGACGAAGTTAAGAACACGGCCATTTTTTATGACGAAATTAGGGGCATAAAGACATTTTAAATTTTTTCTAAAAACCTATAAATAATAAACACATTGCGGTTTTTCGAAATTATAATTCCATAGTAAACTTTCCAAACTTAATATTTATGAGCATAGTTTGTAAATGTAGCGCAATTTTTTAACCTTCTGATTCCAAAATCGCAGAAATCTCCTTAACATGACGAAAATAGGGTCTTGTACCTTATGCATAATGTCAAATATTTAACCAACAAAATTTTACTTTGAATCAATTGTCGTTAAGTCTATTTTTTTATCCATTTAAACCTAGTGTCGTGGCGCGTCGTGATTGTTGATTTTCACGATATTAAGTTTATTTGTCGCCACGCTCAATTCAGCTAAAGTTTTAGTCCTGCACAACCCGTACAACCAGGCGTAAAGTAGCTTAATCCATCGATATAGTCAAATTTAAACCTTTGTAGTTAGAGTAATTCGTCGATATCATTATGTTGATAAAGAAATTTCGTTGCATAGCTTTATAAATCTGTATCGAATAGTATCGGTTGGCAAAGAATCATAACGAAACATAAAGTATTCTAGCCCGATTTTCGGTAAAGATGTTTATCGAATGCTGCGAAAAACCTTTATCGAGGAACGTCTCGCCACCACTTTAAGTTCAAGGACTATGCGTTACCGATTCATATCAGTATTCATCATCACTTAACGCCAAATAACGACAATTTACGTATCGCGCCTTTCTTGTACTGTTTCATACAGTTGCATAAAGAACGGTTACGATATATAACTTAGTAGATTCTTTCGAAAGGAAGTTGAATTTCATTATTATTATTACTGTCAAGTAGGTATTGAGAATAAAAGCTACCGCATGCAGGTAATCACAGATATATTATTAAGAAATAATAATAATGAAATTGAACTGTACGCAACTGTAGCTACAAGAAAGGCGTGAAACGTAAATTGTCGTTATTTAGCGTTAAGTGACGATGGAGACTGATATGAATCAGTAACGCATAATTATTGACCTTAAAGTGGCGAAAGGTTTTTTTTTTATAAAGGTTGCGCCTGGTTGTATGGCTTTGACTTCAGAAAAACTTGTATTGCAATCAAAATATAATATAAAAATGATACTATATTTTTACATATGTATTTCTGTAAAAATGTACTTCCTCCAGCATCTGTCAAAACTTCACGGCAGATAGATAAAGCTATTAAAAGAATCGTAAAGATATCTGAAGCCAGTTAACGACATTTATAGATTCGTGAAGATATTATGCGATAAAGAAATGTAACCAAAAGAGATCTTTAAAGATAGTTGAAGACATTTTCATGACCGTGAAGATCTGGCAATGTAAAGATAACGAGCACAAAGAACTCTTTATCCAGAAGCATACGCGGAGTAGAGACTAAGACGTTGGACTACAAATCAGGATTTCTGGAGTTCGAGCCCAAAGAAAGCCAAATGAAAAAGGCAACCGTTATAATTCGCAGAGGGAAAAAAACTCTTTGCAGCAGTAACACTGTCCTTCTCAAAATCCGTACAGACCTTGCGATAAAGCTCATTTCATTTAATATTGCTTTAAATTAATTTGTTACCTAATATCAGCAAAAATAAAATTACAAATACATATTTAAATATAAATTGAATCCGAAAAATATTATTTAATTACAGTAAAATTATGTTTATAAATAAAAAATTATAATTACATATATTAAAAATATTATTTTTAATTATTATTTTGTTTATGTTTTAGTCGAGTAAAAAAACGGGATTTTATACACAGGATTTTTAAATTTTGGTGAGAACGGGATTTTTGAACACGGGATTTTGGAAAAACGAGATTTTGGGAAACGGGATTTTGGGAAAACGGGATTTAACTGCAGTGCTATTGGAAAGTTTAAGACCAAACTTTCCCAATTTTCCCCATAACTTGACTTTGCTAGATAGGACCAGAAGACTTTCACCCATTTTTTTGGGTCTAATAACTTTTTATTTGAGATGTGATTTTCTCGTACGAAGGAGGAAAAAATGGTATAGGAAACTGTACTTGCAATGAGGTGTACTGTTAATAGAAATAGTTCACCGACATTCCATTTGTTTCGCCCTGTTTTATCGATATTGCCGCTTATATTCTTATACCCCATTTTCACGGTGATGGTTTTTAATGATAGTACTGTTGTGAGAGCACAGAACGACAATGTCAAAGTGCGATAATCTGCTGTAAATACACTAGTTCAGTAATGTTTTGGCCCTTCTAACTACATCTTGATCTTCATTTGACTAGTCATTTTACAACAGTGCCCTCAAAACGTCAAACGTGATAGTGCTACTATAATAAAAGGTGTCCCAAAATTAACTCAAGATTTGAATTAAATAGAAAACACAGTTTTTAGCCATTAGACTGTTATTTTTTTATTGAATCATAAAGTACATAGGATAGGGTTATTTATGGAATAGCACATTGTGCAAATGGCATCAACGGCTTTGCTGGCATATGATCACTCTTTTCTCCAAGTTTTCCATGACCGTTTTGCATAAAGACGGCTGAATTTCGTTGTTGCAGCGTTTAATTTCCTCCTATATGACACGGGTGGTTGTGGGCTTGTTGACGACAAGTGTGTTTAGCGTCGCCAACTGATCCAGTCTCTCTGAATTTTTCATTTAATCTCTCCACAGTTGACGAAGTTAAAAAACACTATTCCGACCATATTTTGTATGAAATTTTTGAACTGTGGCCGCCAAACTTTCATAATTTTTGAGATATTCTTGAATAATTAAAACACTTTGTTGTATCGTGTAACGCTCCATTTTTAAACTAACTCTAAACTCTTAGTTATCAAATTGTTTTTTTTTAGAGTTGGCACCAATTTACTATACAAATGGCGGCAAATTCAAATCTTGCGTTAATTTTGGGACACCCTTTATAATAGTGAGAATGCAACTGTCATGTCTCAATCATGACATCAACTATCGTAAAAAATATCACCGTGTACACAGGGCTTTAATCATGAGATACTATATTAAACTTTAGCTTGTTGTAATTCGCAGTAATGTATTTCAGTTCAGGAATGCACATATTGATGAATCAAGAATATTACCAACTATAGAGGTGTTTCGGTTATACATAATATACGTTTTAATGATTCATTTTTACCCGATTATCGTTCAGAACATGTTTAACACGTCTTTCAAACTGGCATTTTGGTAGTTATTTTTCAACTGGTATATCCTGAATGGAAACACCCAAAGTGCATCATTCCCAATCAGGATATTGGTTGTGTTTATTTCAGAGACTCCACGGACCAAAAAAAAAAAACAAAAGACAAAATAAAAATGTCTGTAAGTAGTTAGGTAGTTCAACGAATCCTGGGTATAGGAATAATGGAATTGATGATGAATTTTCTTCGTCACACCTCAAAAACAAAAAAAGAGAACTACTAAAGTGATAAAATGGTTTAAGTAAAATAAAGACAATTTCAAAAGTAGTTATGCAAGCGTAATAAAATAACCTTCAAATTAAAAGTGATAAGATTAGGATATTGTCGACCAAAATGAAATTTTTATATAATATCTACATATTTTGACTATTACGTTATAACGTTTATATTTTTATCATGGTGAAGTTCACGAACAAACAAATTATTTATTATTTATTTATTTAATTATTTATTATAATTGCAAATTATCTCAATTATTCTGAATTTTATTTAAATACAAAATTGTTATGCCAATACTATAGAACTCTTTGGTATCAACTGTTCGGAAGTTATTAGTATTAACATCAGAAATTCAAAAATATTTAAAAACGGTACACTTTTTAAAACGTGTGTTACCCATTTTTTCAAGTACGCTCCTAACTTTTTCCGATATAAATTGAAGTTCTCTTTTTCACGTACATATATTATTGGCTTTTCTGCACTCAAAAAAATCGATGTAATAAATTTAACGATATTGCTTTGTAATTCCTATTTCAACGAAATTTTGTTGAGATTACGATTTTTCAATATTTTTAACGAAAATTGTCATTAAAATCTAATGAGCGTATCTAAAATATTTTGAAACACATTTCGTAGAAAACGTCTTCTTATTTCAATGAGACGGTTTCTTTATTTCTACGTTGACTTTATTAATTCTTAGCGGCGGTGTCATTATATTTACGATAACTTTTGTAATTCGATGCGATCAATTATATTTGAATTTTAACTAATCATTCCAGTACTCTGGGTGGCTTATTGGCTAAAGCACTTGCCTTCGGAGCACCTGCTACCAGGTTTGAATCTGATTGCCGACAAATAATTTTCGAGAATGGAATTGGGTGCCGGACTACCAGTTCACTCAGCTGTAAATGTAAAATCGGGGTAAAATCACGGACGAGCGTGTAGCTGACCACTTCACCTCCTAGTGGTCCTGTTGGTCTCGTAATTTTTTAATGAAGTAACTTAAAAGCCTAGGCCCGAGTGGGGCTGTTGGGCGCAACAGCATAAAGTCACATTTTTTATTTTTTATTTTTACTAATAAAGAATTAATTTCGTTATAATTTAATCGTAAATTATAATTGATTTATTGGATTCCATTTCGTTATATCTACAATACTTTTCATAAATTTAACAAAATCTCGATGTAGATTTAATAATACGCTTTTCATAAACTAACAAAAGAATTCGTCAAATCAATGAAAAAGTTCTACAATTCTACCTATTCTTTTTACGAATATTTTCGATGGCTCGAAATCAATGTAAAAATTCGTTAAATATTTTTCAGAGTGTACCTATCGTGACTGCGGTATGTTTAATTAATGATGTATTCAAAATTGCTAATATTTTTGCTATTCATTCTGTTTTATTAAAAATTCATAATTCGTCAATATTCAATTCACAAGTTTGGCCTAATGATGCATAGAACGATAAAATTGTAAAGTCTATGGAAATTAATAGTGGAAATTTTTATGACAACGAATCACAAAAGACGTTAAGAAGACAGAAAGTTAAAAATTTGGAGGGGTTGAGAAAAAGTAATGAGTAATGTGATGATTGCGCTATTCAATTCTACTTTCACGAAGTTCTAGTGGCTTAATTAAGTATCCTCATCACCAATTAACAAACTTATGATTTTTCTTCGAATATACGTTGATCAGTTTTTATTGCTGATGAACGACGACAAAATTAGTTGAGGCGACGGCGACTTTGCTCCGCACATTGTACAGATTTAATTAACAATAATAAGTATCATTTCAAGAATATATACCAATTGGCCAATAAAAAATCTAAGACAATCGTAAATGCGCAAGAATTTCAAATTTAAAAACATTATCGTTCAACAAGGTTATGTGCCTATTTAGCGGGTATTTACGAACAGAGATACTCAGTTTTATGAGTTTCACTTAACCCAACACGATGCCAGTTCAATTCGTGGCAAGAACATCTCTCCGGATTGTTCGTTGACAAACGAAACTAATCAATTAAAAATAATTTAAAATAAATACAAGCAAATTGTGATCTCGTAATGTCGTCATTAGATTGTGCCACGACGAACGATATGGTCCCCCGCGCCGAACCGGGCCCCATCATCAGCAAATAGGAGGAACCTCTTTAACAGTGGCAACATCAGCATAAATGGAACTTAATTTGGTCCAGTGACAGTGTGATGCTCAGGCACAGGCTCATGCCTCCTCCTATATTATCACATATGCAAGATACGAGGAGTATATAATTTAGCTCATGAATAATAATTCATTTAAATTTAACGCAATAAGTAGAAGGCAGCCCGTGTGTAGAAGCGGAGCATCACATCAGGCAAAATGACCACAGGCTGATTATTGCTACGGTTTTGCTTGCTGCCTTGGTCACCACTCACCATACTTAAGTTTAAGTATTCCAACGTCTAGAGTGTGACTTTTTCAGAAATAAGATTTCGCATCTTGGAAGTCATCTTTTCGCGGACGACACGGTGTTTATACGACGAAACAACAAAATCGAAACGTGAACGCGTGCGTCGCGCGATTTGTCCCAAAAAAAGCGACGAGGATTTTTTTTTCCGGATCGTCTTAAGATCGGTTTTTTTTTGTAGTGATCCGCGTTTGTGGAATGTTTTCTTTTCTTCGGGGGAGGGATAAGGTTCCCTAACTCGGTAATCTTCAGACGATTTAGCACCACCACTCAAAGGCAATTAACTCAGAACTCGTATTAATTAGAAAATAATTGCTTTGGTACGGATATTTGAGCCGAATTCTCTTCGCCGACGGAAAGAAAATTAATTTCTTGGCGGAAAATCGGTGTGGGTAATACCAAGTTTTGTGTTGGTCAACAAGACGGATTTACGTGCTGGATTCAAGTTGCAGCCGACTTATGGTAAGTGTGCAATTAGTCCTCTAAGTGAAGAAGTAACATGTCTCTTCTCAAAGTTCAGAGTGGTAGTTTTACAAAAAAAAAAAAAACCTTTAGTTGCCCCTTGTAATTTGAAATTTTGAAATGGACAACTGCTCGTACAAATGATTTTCTTTCTACTCGTATTAATAAAGAATAATTTTGTCCTCATCACCAACGATATTCAATATTGAGCCTTGTTTTCGACGATACACCGTCACTGGGAAGCGCGGAAGTGATCTACTCTACTCTATGGGTCTTCTTCTGTCTTTACTAAATTTGGTATTGCATTGTACGCCATACAGTCAAAGATTTGACTACACAAATTTGACGAAAAGTTGCCAAATTTTTTTTTGGTCCAAATATATTTTGTGTTCGTTGTATTTGGCAGGGAAAATAGTTAAATATTGGATAAAATCAAGTTGCATACCTCATAAATTGTTAAAGACAGAATCTTAGAACTTATGTGCGATATGAGAAACCTCTTGCAGAGAAATATGTTCTGTGAATAGGGGTGAAAAGTAAAAAATCCGATTTTAATATCACGAGAACCGCCACTGATGGATAATGAAATGTTTTTAGGTGCAGCTGGTGTTGGCACGGTTTGAAAATGTTATTTTTAATAGAAGTAGGGAATTTATTTCCCGCTCTGGATGCGATTAGGCTAGACAATTGAAACATGGATTTATGAATATATACCCACTAGAATTGCGAATTTCATACATTCATTGGCATAACGAGTTGGAGCCAAAATGTGGTTCGTAATATCTTAGGACTACTGAAACATTGTATTAATGTTAGTTCTATGGGTTCTTCAGATAAATTCCTATTAATGTTTTCAGGATTTTGTTTTAAATTTAACCGCCAAATGGGTATAAAGCGGTTCTTATATATTTTCACTAATTCCGTCATATTTCTTAGATCTTATTAGACGTAAAACAAATGTTTACTTGATTTTTTTTTTTTATATAGTCATCTAAAAACCGTTTTCGTATTATTTTTTGCTTTTCAACCCCCAAGAGGATGTAAAAGAATATTACACTGAGAGAAAAGATCAATTTTAATAACACTTAAGAAAATTGCCCTACGTATTTAATTGAATCGTGTTATTTACGAGATAACCACATGAACTCCCCGGCTAACGTAAAGTGATATTATATTGACCAGTGAATACCAAAATGGAATTAAGGTATGACAGATGATAGATGCCACACATTCTTACGAATTCCTCCATATCTCTTGGGTCTGATGTGAAAATTAACTGTTTTTTACTTTCCAGTTTTTTATAATCGCCTAAAAATCATATTCAGGTGTCAACGGTTTCCGCCATTTGTTTTAGATCTAAATAAATAAATTTCAACTTCAATCGTTTCTTCAATTTAAGAAAGCAGGAGAAAGTGATTAAACACACGTACTCAAAATTGGTTTTAACTTCTGTGCTTCCTGTAAAATCTCTTTAAAAAAAATAATTTCACATTGTACCCCTAAGCGTGTGTACCGATTACACGTTTTTACGAATTCTTTCATATCTCTTAGGTCTGACTGATATCGAATTCCTTCGTATCTGCTGGGCGTGATGAGATATTGATTTAGATCTTTCTTCCCGGGCTTTTTTACTAATTGCAAAAGAATCATATTCGGGTTTTAATTCTTTTTGGCACTTGTCTTAGGTGCTTAAATGTTGAATAGGTTTTCATTTGGATTTTTATGTAAAGCACCACCGGTGAATGTTGAAAGTTTTTTGATTATTTATTCTTTTGAGAAAATAGGTCTGCAACTAACTTCCCTATCTCGAAAATTGTAATTGATGTTTTAAGAGCGTCAGTACCAACATCTATTGGACGTAAACCGTTCCTGGATTTGTTCTGGACTATGGCGCCTACCATATGAAAAAACCGTACATTACTTTCAAACGAATGTCAACTAAAATTGCGTCCAGACTGTTTTTGTACCGTGTTCTTGAATTCTTGAAACGATCTTAATTTCGCGTAGTTTTTTTTAACCAACAAGTGGGTTCAACTCATACTATGTACTCTTTGGTAGTCCGTGATTTCGCGGTCGATTAAAGTTGAACTGACATTTTTCGATATCGACAATTGATCCGAGTTTTTTTTTTTTGCTACAAATAAGAAACTAACGCTAAAGATAGCATCTAGTCTGGACCGTAAAATTACATTCTTAATTTATCGAGGCGGTACTATCGAAATATCATTGGAACAGCCAGACGGCTAAGTGCTAGTTATGCGGTTGTCATTGTTGTTTTGATACGTAGATACCTGAAGTCTGAGGGAGTTCGTGAATTGCATAATTGACGAGCGTCGTCGTCTCCGTCACCGCCGCCGACGCTGTCGCTGCCACCTATACGCGAGATGTCGATCATTCAACATTCCTCACATTTCATATCACGAGCAGTGGACACTTCGGACAATGTATTCCTGACCTGGCGCAATGTCACTTCACGTTAATGCAACGACGCCCAATCAAAGTCATACCGCACCGCATAATATTTTCCACTTTGCAGCTTTTTATTACGACGGTTTTTATTTTTTTTTAAATTTTAATAATGCAGGTAATTTAATTAGACGATCTTAGATACATTGTTGTGTGTTAGCTACTTGTACTTGAGCGGTAATCAAATCTACGTAGCTAGTTAATGCAAATAGCTAGGTGTTTTATTGTTGTTGTATAGGTCAGTAATGAAGCGATCGTGTAAACGCGAGATCACTAGGCAAGGTAGCTGCATTATTCTTATTTATTTTCTTGATTTATGATCAATTTTTGAAAGTAGTTTCTTATTAATTGCATTATTCAATTTTTGATTGTAAATAACTTATTATGCAAAAATTAATATAATAATGTGGATTAATTTACACAACACTTTGTTGTTGCGGTTTCGTAGTAAATGTATTATTTTATGGATAGACTAGACTGATGTGATGTATATATTTTGATTTGATTTAGAATTTATTGATTTTATTTGATAAAAACTCGATAAATTATTGCAAAAATTAGCTGAAGTATGAAAATAGAGCATTGTTTGGTTAATTTGCTTGATTAATTAAAAAATATTTAAGATTATCATTGCACCCATCTATTATTGAAAATTTCAATTAATTTAATCGTTTTAAATTGTGCTCGTTTCACAAACCTTATTCATGTAATTTGTATGGAAGCAATGAAATATTAACACAGAAATTTTCGAATACATACATTTTAACAGTCACCACAATAATAATTAACTGCACAACAAAATTCTGCTCATAAACAAATTTACATAATAATCATAAAGTGAATAAATTTAGCAAGCATGAAAGAGAAAGAAAGAAAATAACGAGACTTTACGACCATAATTAAATGCCTTGCAACTAGAAATTACGTAACGAAAGGAATTATTATTCGAGACAATAATAAATTTATCTTAAATATCTTTTTACTTTTAGCGAATTGAGTAGGTCATAGTTATTATAAAGGATTTAATAGTGATGATAAAAAGTAATTGAATGTTGGACGATGTAAAATTTATTTAGCTACCACATGTTACAATGTTTATTCGAAGAGATTTGGTGTTTTATTCTACAGTTCATTTCTTCTAAAATAGCTTTAACGCTCAATCTCGCTGCACAGTAGTTGAAATACACACGATTGTATGCGAATGCCCATAATGACAACAGGTCTGTTCTTTTTGACTGCACTTTTTATACTTTTTTGCACTAACTTTTCTAAACAATATTTGACGTCAGAGCAATGACACAAACTTATACTAAAACAGTATTCATGTCCTGCCCCCATTCACCCTTTACACTTTCTGCACTCGCTCGAGAGCTAGTGTTAACAAATTTCTAATGTGTCGTTGCTGCTATAGTAGCTGAAGCTGTAGCAGCTATTCTATTTCACCAGAGCTGCACTGTAGAATTTCGCAGATGCTGCCAATCGTCGAAATTGGTATTCTATTTTTACTTTATTATATTAAAAATTAAGTACACATTGTTCCAAAAATGTTCATTTTTCACCCAAAAGGCAAAAAAAGAAATCAATCCGCTGTGTGCGAAATCGTGGGGAGTAATATTGGGAGTTGTGTTTTTTTTTTATCTAGGGGAGTTGTTTTTTTTATCTAGAAACGTGAAACTTTTAAAAAAATGCAAATTTCGATTAGAGCTATGATGAGGAAAATGGATATGAAAAATGAATATTTTCACGAATTTCGTCATATCTCTTAGGTCTTTTGAAATATTGAATTCTATTCTACTGTTTCTTTACATAGGTTTTTAGGTAAGGTGGACATAGACTGCCAATGGGTTCATTGTGACTCACATGTACGAGAAAATGTACCCGTGTGCCCAAGACAACATTTTAGTTAGTTTTTTTTACCAAAACAGCAAAAAAAAACAATCTGATCGCTGTATGCAAAATCGGGGGAGGGGTTATTTTTCCGATCTAGAAACTTTTTAAAAAATTCAAATTTCGATTGACGTACAGATCAGGAGCAAAACACTCAGTGAAAAATATATTTTTACGAATTTCGTCATATCTCTTAGGTCTTTTGAAATATTGAATTAATTTGTATTCTGTGATTTCTGCACGTAAATGCCAAGAAAGGGTTTTTTTGATTTTTTGTAGCTCGCCCCATAAGGGGTTATACATTTTCACGAATTCAGCCATATCGGTTGGGTCTAATTAGGTATCGAATGACTTTTCGTTTCCTAATGATTGTTTTTTAATGGCCTATAACCCGTTTCCAAGATTTTGAATTCATTCCCCTAAGATGGATTGGGAAGTTTGACTCGTTTTCACGAATTCCGACATATCGCTTAG
This sequence comes from Beris chalybata, assembly GCA_949128065.1. NCBI lineage: Eukaryota > Metazoa > Arthropoda > Insecta > Diptera > Stratiomyidae > Beris > Beris chalybata. The sequence goes on from OX421897.1 coordinate 13,825,362, forward strand.
AGTGACAATCGCAAGTTGTAGTCTCTTTTATATTAAACTTTTATATTAAACTATACTGTCACGACTTGACATCTTTGTTTTTTTTTTTCACCGAGACTAATAAGCCTAATAAGCCCAAGGCTAGGTGGACTTTCAAACTCAGTGTTCTCAATGCACCACCAAGGAAATTAACCTCCCCCAAAGGTGAAAAAAATTGATCCCGATTCTGAACTAGGGTGAGTGCACCATGTATGGCTGTTTCCAATATCACAACGGAAAAGTGGCAAGTATTCGCAACTTGATTCGAGAGGGTGACTTCGTTGTCTTAGCTAAGTGGGTTTCGGTTATCACGTGCGTGTACAAAAGACTCAAGCAACGTACAATAAGAGCGCGGAATAAATCGTTTTACCTACTCACCCCGTTAAATTACAACCGAAATCAGCCGGAGGGGTAGCATACAATGGATTGCATTTGTATGCACGACACTTCCATACATTTTTCTTCTGCCCTTTGAAAATTAATAATATATATGCGAGTATGTAAGTCCTGGTATACTGACACTTGCGTGGTACATTCAATATAAATGGTCTTTCGTATAATTTATGTTAAATGATGAGGTGAAAACAGCGATTCAAGTCAGACATGTACTCGTATTATGCAGGCCGAAGGTTGGCAGGGGGAATGGGGGGAGGCTTACAAAATGTACACGTACGTAATTTTGGACCCCTGATATGCCGACATGATGGGCGTGCAATTTTCTCGATAATTAACGAAATTACGGCGTAATCTGCAGAAAAGTTTTTTTTTCGGCCGAAAAATACAACGATGTTATATAGTGAATGGCGCGCATAAGGGTAAATATTGAACTGATGACTGATTCTGCTCCTTTTATGTTCCAGAGTTGGACATGCTGAGGGATGAAAATAATTTTCATGCTGTTTTCCAACGTTTGATTTTCTAGACAATGGAATTTATATAGGTATGTGAATGAGTGAAATTCATATCATTACCCTCAACTCAAATTAATTATGGGATCTTAAAATTAAGTTCTTTGACTGATAGAAATTTTGCAGAACAGCTGCTTGATTCGATTTCGGAAATAATGCCAAATATTTCGAGTATGTTCAGTTTTATGTGGAATTAAAAAAAACTGTACTCACCTTTCCATATATAAAATTCAGCCAAATGTTACTGAACTATTTATTTGTTTAATTAATATTTGTTTTTAAATTTTGCTCATTATCTACATGTTTTAGGGCTTCGAATAGATAAGGTAATTAATTAGCTTTTAAAAAAGTCTTTCATTAAAAAACTGGGACTTACAGCCTTTTATCCAGAACAACGAATATTATTTCGTCATCCAAGCAATTCTTTTTTTTGATAGTGTAGTGAAGAGTCTTTAATTGATATATTACCCAGAATTTGTAGAACTACTAAAATAGTTAGAGCAAGATCAATGTTTCATTGGAAGACTGCTTAAAATACTTAATTATTAATAAATAATAAAGTAAATTATGGAATTAATGGATTTCAAGATTTTCTATACAAACACTCTAAGACCCGTTCCTACAATATTTAGTTACGCTCTAACTGGAAGTTTCACTGACAGATTTTCATACAAAACGCCCAGTTAAAGTTTCAATAAGAGTTTAACTGACTGTCGTAGTAATGGTCCTAAGTTTGTCATATTTTATGGAAAATACAGAACAAGCCAAAGTCTAGCAGGACAAACTATCCTAGTTTCCTGAGAGAAAGTACACGCCTGGTCTCACCATCTTTGATAGGTATCTTTTCGAGTTTGTATTCAGAAACAGTATGTTTACAAAAATGAAAATTTTTCACGGATACCGATCAAATCTTATCTTATAGTATGTAACGTTTTACTGATCGTGATTAACTCTTTGTTGTTGCAGTTTAATAAAAAAAGGGGTCAATTACAATAATGGTTAAAATTTTAGGAATAACTCCAAAAGATCTTAAGCTAGAGTGATAAATTTACTCTCGTATGGAAAGTGATGTAATTTTTGTAATAACGAAAAATCCGATCAAAAATCAAGTCAAATTGCCGTGAGCGTAAATTTTTCCTGTTGAATGTTGCTAAAATGGCTATAAATCTTCTATAATGTTGCGTAAAGTAGTAAACATGAAAATTATTAAAACCTCCAGGGATTTTTCAACAAACTAACAAAAAACTGTGTGAGTAGCATTACGGGTTTTAAAATTAATGAAGACATGACAAAATACTTAAACGCTAAATATCTTGAAAACAGTACTGAAACGAGCACGTGTTGTCTAGGGAGTTTTTCGAACCGTAAGTAGGTAGCTATAAGGTATTTATATAAGAAAATACCTTGTACAGTAAGCTTGCGCATTTTAGTTCACCATAGTGAGCGATCATTTCCGATTCCCGATCCTTCGCTAACTAGTTCGTTCTTTTAGTGCACTATAGTTCGCGGGAGTCCATTGATGAGAATGGCAGTGAAGTTTTGGAAGGATTCGTGGTCATCGTTGTGGTAGAATGTGAATCAGAAAAGAGGTCGTCTTCGTTATTCTGGTAGAATGTGATGAACAAAAAACATCGTCGGTCTACAAGTATATTTTACCACTAACTTCCAAACTGCAATGAGTGAATAGAAATGAACTAGAAGCGGGACTGACTGCAAACTAGTTCCTTCATTTCAGTTCTGTGAACGCTCGTTCGTTCTCGAACTACTCAAGCCTGTTGTACAGGTATAGAATATCAGTAAAAGTAGCTCCGATCACAAGACCTTGTAGCTTTGCAGTTTTACTGAAAAACCGAAATATTTTTGAAATTTTTTTTATGAATTTAATCAATTTGGAAAATTGTACCGGACTCAATGGCTTACTTAACTGAATTTCAGCATAAAAATTAAAGAGTGTTCGGTGGTCCAAAAATTGATTGATTTAGTTAAAGTCCCTTCATTTTCTAAGTAACCAGCAATTAATGACTATATTAACTAGTATCTTTCGGGAAGTTATCTGAAAAAGTAAGAAACTTTTACAAAGCCTGAGGTTTCGCAAAAAAAGAAAACTAGCTATTGTCAAATCCTCTTAGGATTTACCACACCTTAAGCGCTATTACAACTAATTCCAAATCTTCAAGCTGACTCACCAAACTCGTTGAAACTATTTTTTTAAAGACTTTTGTGTGCTAGCCAAAGAACAGTATCCCTTTTCTGGTTCTGGTTGTGATTGAAATCGTGTTTAAAATGAGGTTAACTACGTAAAATCCTCTCCTTCTCCGTACGGGGATGGAGGTGAAAAACTTTAGATTACGATTTCTCGTGAACCGATTAGACTAGAAAAAAAAATCGGTTATTGTTTAAAAAAGACAAAAATCTTTTTTAAATTTTTCAATGGTGGATCATGGAAATGGAGGAGATAAGAATTTTTAAGATAGATGCTTAAAATTTTTACCAGACATATTGTAGGAAAATCCATTAAGAATGGGGTCGATAAAAGTTATCAGTGAAATTAAAATGCATATATTTTTACGATTTTTGTCATATCTATTGGGTCTTCCCAAACATTTAATTCATTTTTACTTTACGACTTTTTCATATAAATACCTAGAAAGTGTTTTCAGGATTTTTTGAAATTCTACTCCTAAAGGGGTGCAACGGGGCTTATACTTTCTTTCTATTCTGCCGAATAAGATAAGATATCGATCATCTCTTCACTTTCATGGACTTTCCTCCCGTAATAATCGCCTAAAACTTGATTTTAAGGTATTTTCCATTTTCAGCCCATAAGAGTTGAACACCCAAAAAAATAATAAGTTTTCTCCCAGACAGTTTTTTTCTTCTTAATATTAAATAAAAAAAAAATTAGAGCGAATCTTTTAAATTCAAGAATATGTGGTATTTGTGAATAATATCATAAATTGAATCACTTATTTTAAGGAATTTTGTATGCGAAGAAGTTGGGTGATTTAACTTAGGTACTAATGGATTATTAGTAATATTTCTGCTTCTTCATATTTCCTCCTACCATCCGGTGCGCTAATACATATTTTATTAGTGTAGCAGAAGAGGATTAGTTCTTCTTATTTGAATAAAATCCAAATATTACATTCACTCGTCATAACATTCCCTACAAAATGTTGTATGGGCGCCCATGATTCAACCACTCCAACATTAAAAGCACCCCATAATTTAAGCAGACAAAATTTCGTTGCAACACAATGGTGTAGACAGCATTAGTACCCTTGCGTGGTGAGGTGGTAGGTAGCATCATTAACATTGTAATTTTGTTGACTTTTTAATGTTTTTATTTTTTATTTTCACATTTTTTGTATAATGTTGTTAGCAATTTCTGTATCTAGTATCACGTTGCAGATACTCATAAGTTCTGCCAGCCCATTATGTCTTATATTTTTTGTGAAATATTTTTGTCAGTCTCACGTTGTGTATGCAAGTTCAATATCCCTATGTAAAATTATATATTTCGTATGTCTTTAGTTTTTAATTTTAATTTTAAGAATTTTGTAATTATACTTGAATGCTTATTGCGCGAACTCCACTCATCCGCCGTCAAATATCTATATGACTATTTTGGCTGTCAAATGCAGTGAAATTTTTGTTGGCCACATCGTTTCTTTTTGCTTTTTTTCGTTTTGACAGGAAAAATTTGTATGAACCATCAAATTTTCTTAGTCAAATATTTGAAAGCTGGCATATTATTTCCATGTACTTTTAGTATTATTTTGATTTTTTCTCTTTATTTTTTAAACACATTTATGTTCTTCACTTTATTTTATTCTCTCTTATTTTATATATGTTTATATTTTTCCTTCGAGGGTCTTCCACCCGTAAATAAAATAAATAAACAAATACAGTGTAATACTAGCTTTGGAATGACGTAGACAGTAACCCTAGTCCTAACGACCTCAATGCTTATAAGATGGCGTGCTAAACCGATGCGGCATTGAAGTCCGAAACGTATCTACAATTTGTTGCAAAATAAATTTATGATAAATTGATCTTTGAGTAGGTACCTACTTTAATTAACTTCGATTTAATTTCATTCATACTTTACATGCAACAAAGTGTTCAGGTGTTCAAAGGTTCCAATCTTTAGTTTGCTACTTTTATTTTTGTTTCGACATGGGTAGTGCTAGCAATCCAATTTCGAGTATATCTTAGATTAAACGCTGACAAATGGTAGATAGATTTAAAGAATGTTTCACAAATTAGTAAGTCAGATCGGTCTGTTTATCTAGAGGTGAAGTTGGGGGCTCAGTCAGGTACTCTGATGCATATTACAGGTGGCAGGAACCCAACAATGGTAGTGTGTGGAGTCACACTCTACCAGAAGTAGTAACTCTGTATAATTGAAGACTAATGATATGATTTCTTCTCCTTTCAGACGAGTCGGGATGCGAATCTGACATGGCGGAGGGTGCCGAAGAGACTGAAAGTAATAATAACGCTGACACACCCGCAATGTTAGGTACGGTATTGCCATGCGAAGCCTTGACCGCTTCGATCGGTGGTATGAAACGCGAATTCGATTCAATCGGGATCCGTTCATCGCCATCGAATTCGCCGTCACTTCATCAAATCTTAACGGCATCAGCAACAATAGCACCAACAATACCGTCATCAGCAGCATCAATAGCCGCAACATTACGTACGAGTACAACAAAATCACGATCGCCATCTCCATCGTCATCATCATCATCATCCTCATCATCAGGAAATGTTCAGCAACATCCCATTAATCTTAAGTCCGAAGTAAGTCACTTTGTTTCTTTTTCGTCTTATTTAATTTCTCGTATTTTAGCATGTAGGCATAAGAAGTTAGTGGGTACTCCGGTATCTTATTTTCTTGGTTGCTGTCTTAAAAGAGCGAATGCTAACACTACGCTTGCTCGTAATCGGCTGTATAAGCTGCTTAATTTGTGCACATGACATAGTCATCGTGTACACCAACCTCGTGTATAGGAGAAATGCGAAAAACCGCACACACGGCCGGACAACATCGACTCGTCCGATCATCAGCAAAATGATAATTACCTGAAATGCTCCGGTTATAAATTTATAATTTATCCGTGCGATTGTAACGCACGTATACATCTTAGCCAAACACCAAACTCATTAATATAAATCGTGATTAAAGTATAATTGCCCTGCGGGGCAAACGGATGAGGATTACAGGCTTGGCTTTCTTGTCTTCTTGTTTTGCTCCTTCGAATGTTCAGACCTCAGACAGATCGATGGATCTGTTTAATGTTGCTTTCATGTTGCGCTCATCGAGTCCAAATCGCAGTGTTACATTTGGTCAGCGAAGAATTCAACGCGAATCAATGATGGAAAGAAAGATTAACTTGGACCGTAAATAATACACGACTTAGGGGAGAGTGTTGTTTGAAATTTGCTTACGATTAAACGTAACTCTTTCAATTACAAAACTAGGGGTTCACCGAGAACAATATACAATCCAATTAAATTAATAAAATTACAAATCAAGTTTCTTTATTATCGCAAGTCGATGTTACACTTGGCAATTCTTCGTGCTTTCATCTGCTTCACGTGCGCTGTCAGAGCTTTACACGCCCTCGCTGTTATGTATGCAAATTACCCCGTCGCTTTCCAGCAGTGTCTCGTTTTCGCAGTAGAGAGCTTAACAAGCCCCGCTGTGCTTCTGTACTGCATGTGTGTTGTCCAGCGATTTCCCAGAGCGAAATGTGGTGCTGTCTCAATTCACTGTGTAAAAATTCATTGAAAGGCATAGAGGCATTACCAACCAATTTATTGTTCATAATTTATTTTTGACTTATGTCCTAGGATAAAGGATAATGAAAACATTTTTTGATCTCAATGCTTACCCTTGCATTACCAGTAATGCTTGCTGTAGCTTTCCAAGAATAGGAAGCATTATAAGCAAGGCAAAGGCGATTCTTCAAGGTACATACGTAAGAACCTTCTTTAGTGTAAAGGCATTGTTTCTTTACATCAAGGAATGTATCAAAGGGAAACTGTAATTGAAACTATCATTCGCAGTTACACATCTTTTTAAACAAAAGCTAAAACGGTCAATCCCAAAAAAAGGCCAATAACTGACTATAGTTTTCTAATCTATGAAACTCTGCCCTGTACAAAAAACCGAAAACGTTGTCTTCATGACAGAATGTTATCCTCTTTTTAATCTCAAATTATTCCTTATAAAAAAGTACTTTAAAATAGCGTACATTACCAATGTTTTGGAATGGCATTCCTGTAGTAATGCATTACTCCTATTCTCGAATTCTCTGAATTCCAGCACATTCGGTGGTGCGTGTAGAACATGAAGTGTGCAAGATTTTCTACGTTATTCTGTTTGGATGTCGAAAGGTTGTAGTATTCTCTGTAAACATGCCTTGCCTTCCAAACAGAACTAAACGAATTCTTTAATCGGCAGTACTAGCATAATACTCACGTGACGTCTCATCTATTAAATGAACAAACACAAAACAAAGTCAACTTTCCTGTGAAACTTACGACAATTTACTATTATTTAAAATAGTTTTGCAAGCAAGAGGTTCACTGTGATTTCAAGAAAAAACACAACTCGGTTCCATTAATATGACAATAACGTTTTATTTAAATATATTAAATTTTCAACACTATGGTATTGACAATTCTTCTCGATTTCATGTACTAAACGATGAGAATCACTTTGCACAAGTAAAACTGAACGTAGTCTCGCTTTGACAGTAGAAAAACAGACCTCGAGTATGAACCCGGCTGCGCTTTTATACAGCATGTGTTGAGACGAGATATTTCCGTGAGGTGTTTGAAATATGCTGGAAGTGTTCGTGCAACAAAGTTGAAACCTTGTGAATATTTCTAGCAAGGACGAAATGTGGTTTGTATAAAGATGAATACAATTTTGGGAAGGGAATGGTGGCAACACGGAGGTGGGGGTAATCAGAAATTTTCTGAAAAGTCACATTTCAAGAATTCTTTGATATAGGATTCTGTAATTTTTAGCGAAGAGAGATACCGTCTGATCTTGACAGTGGGGAATAAAATAAAATAAAAATACCCTTCAGATTTAACTAATTTTTAAAGTTTTAAGATTTGCATTGACGTACTATATTATCTAATCCAAAAAAATCCTCTTTTTGATAAAGAGCGGGTTGATATGTTTTCACGAATTTCGTCATATCTCCTCGATGCTTTGATGTATTGAATAAACTTTACTTCTACATGCTTTCTGTATAAACACTTAGGTATTGTATTCAGGATTTCTCCTTATTCAACCTCTATGACTGTCAGCAATTCCACTTTTTTGATTAAAATATCAAGTTCAAAATTTTTCGATATTTAAAACCCTATAGGGTGTAGAGGTTTCACACATCTTTACGAACTCCGACACTTTTCTTAAGGTTGATTCGCATAAATTTGGCCACTTTCACGGGTTTCTTGCATAATCGCCTCAAAGTATTATATATTATATCTTGAACCACTACTACGAATTTGTTGTATACATTTTTTCGAATTCTGCTTAATCTCTCTGAGATATTCAATTAATTGATTCTCGTGCGTTTTTTTCATATAAACACTTGGACGTCGTTTTCGAGGTTTTTAGACAACGCGTAAGTAGTTTTTCATCTGATGTTCAACCTCTAAGGGCCGTTATTACGACCTTCAGTTAAAATTTAACCAGAACTTTGACTGTAAGTTTCGTATGAACATCTGTCAGTTCAAGTTCCAGTTAGAACGTTACTGACGATCGTAGGAACGGGCCTAAGTGGTTGTGATGAAATCGTTTAAGTTTATACAGACTTATAAAATATTCAACTGGTGTAAAACGCTACTTCGCTTATGCTAATTTAAGCGTAACTAAGCAATTAGAAGCTTTTCAGGTAAAAGAAAATTCTAGAAAAACCAGCTGAGCCTGTTTTGAACTCCTTCTGAAATTTGCAAACATCCGCTCGCAAGTCTTTCGGAAGCTTTATCGAAGTTAAAAGTTCACAACTCCATAAGACTGTTGGTATTTACATATGTACATACAGTAATCCCTCGACTTACGTGGGAGTTAGGTTCCGAGAATTTTCGACGTAACTCGATTGTAGAAGCAACAACTCAACAATTGCTCAGGCGATAAATTTATACAGAGCCTTATACAATTTATCGCCTGAGCAATTGTTGTGTTGTTGCTTCTACCCTCGAGTTACGTTAAAAATTCTCGGAACCTAACTCCGACGTAAGTCGAGGGATTACTATACCATAATTCCATTAGGCCTTATAGAGGTTATTACCGAACCTATTGCCTCTGAAAATTCGGCCTCCGCTCACACTTCTTACGGAAGTTTTATCGAAGTTAAAATTTCACAGCGCTCAACAGTCTTACTGAAGTCTTATAGAAGTTATTGCCTCGGGAAAATAAAAATGCGAAAATTGTTTGTTACTTGGGTTTTAACTTACATGTATTACTTGCCTATTAAGGTGAAGGCGAGTTGAGACCATCTTACCATAACCCGCGTCCGAACCTATTCCATCACTGATTTTGAACAATTAGTAATGAAAATTACTTCTGCGAATTGAATCAAAGCGAAATTCCTTTGAAACGTCTTCATCTATCTCTAACGGGCACACATTAAATTCTTTTATTGCTTTTGGCAACATTTTCTCCTGCTATTATTAAAGATTAGTGGGAGGCTCCCCTGGCTTTTAGTACTTTACCCACAAACGAACTTCTAAAGTTTATTTATTTGGCATCTTTTTGTTTCTATGTCGTGCAGGTAACTGACCAGCGTTACTCCCGGCTCGGTCATAAATCTCATACAAGCCGTAGTGCATCTGAACGCCTCAGACTGCGGGCAATTAAGTGTAATACTCTAGTTGCGGCGATTAAGTACAAGAACTGTGTAACGCAAAGTATGACTTTGAGTCCTTTCTCTGTGTCTTCGTCTCGTCTTAGAGCGTTTGTTGCGCACAGTCACCCTGTTAATTACACGCTACTCAAGATTATGACTTTGCCTGGAATCTCTTCGTCAGCTCATACTTGCATAGTAAAATACATTTTCCATTTATTTTCGTTTTAGTGAGACTCGTGTTCGTGTTTGTTGGGGAGATGTGTGGATTCTCTGGGGGGGGGGGGGGGGGGGGGGTGACTCGGACCGGACCGATTCAGCCGAGATGCGACGGATTATTATTGCATTCAGACGTCATATGCATCTCATTAATTATTAATTACAAATTATGAACGCCCACGTCTGTCCAGAATGTTTCCGACGTTAGGCTGTAAGATCGCAGCTCATTGGATTTACTGTGAAAGCTATAGGTGTGGTGCTCGGGGGGCTTTTGTGCATAGGGGAGTGCAGGGTCAGAATTGTACGTTTTCCTTGATGGAGGACGACGATAAATTGTTAGATTATTAATGCGAATCTCGGAGCGATTTCAGGTTGGTTGGGCAAAGTTCGCTAATCAATCCAATATAGAGGTTGTGGGTCAAACTCCACCCAGGTCATAAGTTGAGATTCAAAACTAATGTTGAAAAATCATCTTATTATTTTTTAGATATGTGGAACCGTATAACTTGGGACAAGAACCATATTATCAAATATTGAGCTAGTTTACACCCCGTGACTTAATCAATGCTTCGTAGGTGCTATTGTTGTTTACACCGATAGAGACCTAAAATTTGGCGGATCGTATTTAGTCCATCAAAATATTTCAGCAATAAATTCAAGGGATGTTATTAAATATTTGGATTAGTATCTTATATCACTGGACAAAAAAATTATGGGTTTGCAAAATTTTCTGAGATATTGACGCACTTTCCAATTGTATTTTTTGCGTTGAATTCAATTCCGATTACAGCGTGTTTTCTGCGAATTTCGATTTTTTGACACAATAATTTTTTAGTAGTTTCTTTGTATTATACACAATGTTATTAAGAATTCTGATGCGTAATTTTGGAAAAAAATATTTCATAAATACGACAAGTTTTTTAGAAACATAGAAAAAATATTTGAAATTTTTTTGATTAATATTAAATGATTTAAAACTGTACATTTAACTGAAAAATATTATATTTTTTAAATTACCTACGAAATCTATCTCTTGAAAATAATGCCATAAGCAACTCTTTTCCAGAATATATTTATCAAAAATTTGTGTACAATTCACTTTTCGATTATTTTTTTCAAATTATTATGAACTTAAGACTTCAGACCAAAAAAATAATAAAGTTGTACCCAATGGGGGCGAAATTCGTCGTTTTTGGTCACCATTCCCCAATTTGATTCGATTTGAACTTTGTTGGGATTTTTGATCATCTGTTGAGCTGCTTCTTTGTTTGCGGTGAAAAATTTGAATGCCACAACTTGGAAGATTTTAGTGCAATTTTCCCAAACTCTCTCACAATTATCTGATTTTGATAAGCGATCACTTAAATTAAATTCCCTTTTAAACTCCGTAAACAGATTTAAAAAAAAAATTGAATTTGACAAGGCAAATTTTGTTTTTTTTTTTTATAACGTTTTTGGCCACTATTTTGATCAATTTTTTTTTTTAAATCTTAAATCGAAAATCCAAAAAATTTACTTTTTAAAATAAGGCAAATTTTTTTTTTCAAATTAACTCACAATTACCCGATTTTTTTTGATGATGCCCCCCTTTTCTAAACTACAACAAGTTTAAAAAAAATTTTAATTTTGCGGCCAGGAAAGGCAAAAGTAGAGTCGCTAATTTTAAATTTTTTTTCGATGTTTTTGGTCATGGAATTTACCCAAACTATTATGAAAAAAAAATGAATTTGTAAGCTATGCGTCTTAAAATGCGCTTGCGTACTGCGAAAAAACTAAAAAAGGAAAAGTTCGGTCGAAATGGAAGCTTTATGTTTTCACTAATTTTGTCAGTGGTATTGAATTAGTTTTTCTTATAGGTATTTGATCTTTAAAGAAATGATTAGAAATGCTTAGAAGTACTTAAACTTTTTTGATATTCAACCCTTAAGAGTATGTAAGGAATTTCACTTAATTGTCACTAATTTTGCTATATCTTTTAGGCTTGATTTAATATCGAATAAGTTTTTACTGCCGTGAATTTTAACATATATCCCTAATCATTATTTTCAGAATTTTTTGATATTCAACCCGCTGTGAATGTAAAATGGTTGTACACATTTCAACGAATTCTAGCATATCTGTCGGGTATGATAAGATATCGAATATACTTTTACGTCAATAGCCCGTTTTCCAATCGCCTGAAAATAATATCAGTTCTTTTCGATATTCAGTTCAGTCAAGAATTTCTGCCGTTTTCACGAACTCCGACATATCTCTTAGATCTGTTGAGATATCGAATTGAAACTGAAAGATGAATGTTGAAAGTTCAGCCTTACAGGAATCTATAGGTAGACAAGGAATTTTCGTTCTCGACATGAAAACAAATTAGATGAATTTTTAAGTTAGTTAGGAAGACATAGATACTAGTCTACTCTGTACATATAAATGACTAAATAATTCCTATATTTTTTTAAGTAAGTTCAATTATAGTTGTTGTAAGCCTATCAACATGTCCGAGTTTTATGTTCAAATACTGCATCATTTAAAAATGTTTTTAAACAAAATGTCTACCGCGTAATTGCATAATTCTACTTAGTACCTATACGTTTTACAAAACATTCTCGAATCGTTTACGACTTTCAATAATTATGTCTAATTTGATGAATAAATACGAACCATTATTATCCCTCGTATGTGTACTAAGGAAACAAATTAAAATACGTGTACGACGAAACCGAGGACAGAAAAAAAGAGGAAACTTCACTGAAGAATTTCTTTTGACTTATAAAACCATACCATAAATAATGGATAAAATATAAGATACGACTGTTGTAGTTGTTGCTATTTCAATTTCATTACTAAACTGCGTCGAAGCCCCCCCAACAAATGTAAATGTAAGCCATCATCTACATATAATACGCCATCATTATCTTCAATCCATCGATTTAGTTGGGTCTGGCATGCATTTGATTAATCCCGGAGGTTCCCTTATCCCTCGAACTCAGCATATATAGCGACTTAAGTATAGAACCTATCATTCGATTACCTACCACTTCTTCAGAATTTCCCCCTCATATATCCACCGCCCCAGCCCCTTCGCCATCCATCGAACAACTCCTATATTTTATACTATGCGAATGAAATAAATCAAAACTTGTGGAAAGTCAATTTGTGAGCCATAAGTGAATACTATTAGCATATATGCTTACGTTAATCGGATCGGATGTGATCCCCTGGACTAGGAGACGCTGTTTGAGCCGTTTTAAATCGACAGACGAGATCGCTTTGGTTATGTAAATACGAAATTTTCTGCTTGTCTGTCTGCTTGTTTGCGCTTACTTTTAGCCCGTCATTATCCGCTGTATCGCCCTCCTTTTCCAGTACCGGGAGTCCTCTATAATATACGTACCTGGGTAAGTCTTATGACATCGTCTTATCGAAAACGTTTTGTAATCGATGTAAGAACACTTTTCAGAAGAAAATTAGAAGGTGATTATTTTGACGAGATAATGGCGGAAGAAAAAAAAGGGAAATTAGGAAAATTGTTTGGTCTTTGGTGTGTTGTAAGGAAGGATGAGTACGCGATAAATGAAGTATGATGTGAACCAATTGGAAATGAGAAATGTCCCAAGTATTAGAACTTACGAAGGGACTTCGGTAATTATTATTCCCTCTGTGCGAAAGTACATATCTAGAGTTTCGAAATAGGCTTGTATATGTAGTTCGCGGGTAGCGTTCCCAGAACTGAAATGAGTGAACTAGCAGAACTAGGAGTTGGTCCAAACTTTACAGTCTTTTTTATCACTGAACTCCCAAGAATCAGTGAACTAAAAGAATGAACTAGTTCTCGAAGGATCGGGAGTCGGAAATGATCGCTCACTATGGTGAACTAAAATGTACAAACCGATTTCGAAAGTAACTGGCAGTGGGTCATTCCATCAAAAATCGCAAAAAAAAGGCCAATTTTGTGACCTTACCATCGCCGATTCTTTTGAAAAATTTTTTGCTTGAAGAACTAGTTAAAAAAAAATTTAATTTCAATTCTTTTTTCTATCTCATTTTTTTTGTTAGTGATAGTATGTTAAAGATTTCACAAAAATGGTGTCTAAGTCCCCTTTGAAAATTCATATCTCTGTTAGTTTTTATTATAGAATAATAAAATAGGACTTATTTTAAAGGGGAAGGTTGTTGCAAAATAAAAAAAATGCAAATCAAATTTATTCTTAAACTTTTTTTTCAAGGATAACGATTTTGTCCTTTATCCTTGAATATCTCAAAATACCGCGGCGAAGGTAAGGTCACAACTTTTGCGATTTTTGATGGAATGACCCCAGTACTCACTATACTAGGGAATATACCCGTTACGCGGTATTATAATATCTAAACTGATACCAGAATATCATTAATATCTATTGTATGATGCTAAATTTTGATGACATGATCATCGAATGTGATGTATCAAATACAAATATTCCTGTCAATTATTATCTTTCTTATTAAATAAATTAAAATAAATTTACCGTTCTACTCTCTCCTTTCGATAATATTGCATTCTGTGATCTAATCTAACATAATCTTTTCTATTTTAGTAGTCATAGCGAGTATGTTCATTTGTAATATTCCAGGTAATTTAGTAGTCAAATGTTGGGAAGTGAAAATTACTGTAATATTGAAGAAAAGAGGTGACATACATGTACATCGATATGAAGTACAAAAGTTTAACTTTGTCTCACGGTGAAGTTTTAACCGAAAGATTATCAGTTATTGATATTACAGAGCTACCACGATACTAACTGGTGAACTTCTTACTTTTTTCCACGCAATACAAAGAAGACTTTAATGTTTTGGAGCGTTGTCCTCTTGTAGTACCCAATTTAAATTTTTTCGAATAAACCATTTTTAGGCAAATGGTAATTAATAAGCCTCCTGATCTATTTTAACCATGGATGTATTAGTATAACTGGATCGGCTGTATTGCATAAAATTCCTATATCAGACTAATTCATTGCTGACAGTTGTTTCCATCTTTCAAAAAAATGTTGTACGGGTTAATGACAATCATTTCTGACAATTCTTTTCACCACAGCGTCGGACCAAAAAAAATTCCGGGGTACAGTACGTATTTTTTATTTTGTAGCTCCCCTCAATACACTTACACTAACGCAAATAGACAACTTACACAACCAGA
This sequence comes from Beris chalybata, assembly GCA_949128065.1. Taxonomy (NCBI): domain Eukaryota; kingdom Metazoa; phylum Arthropoda; class Insecta; order Diptera; family Stratiomyidae; genus Beris; species Beris chalybata. The sequence goes on from OX421897.1 coordinate 13,840,550, forward strand.
ACCTATTAGGCAAAATTTCGCTTATTGCCGATCCAGTTATACTATTACATCCATAATTTTAACCATTTTGGATGCGTTCAAGTTGTCTGTAATTCAGCTTACTAGCACGCATAAAATATATCGAATCTACAGTGATTATAATTCTTCTCCATAGAAAAATTTGATTTTTTTTACGTTTGCTTAGATTGACTGATAGTCAAGACATGAACCGAAAATGAATTTAGATAAAGCCTTGCTACGTCTGACGTCTTAACTGTTATAACTAGACGTAGACGTAGATGAAGCAAGGGTATTGGGGTCGTTTCTCAGTTTCTTGCTTAAGTCTACGTCTAGTTATAACAGTTATGACGTCAGACCTAGCAAAGTAGTGTCTTGATTCCTTGTTGGTTTGTGTCTTGGCTATCAGTCAATCTAAGCAACCGAAAAAAAATTTCTACGGAATTTAATTAATTATTGATTTTTGAAGTGTCAAATATGTATCAGCTGATCCATTTTGACGGTATATCCGAGCTTTTTCTAAACTTTTATAATAGCAATGCTATGCTGTAAGTTCAACATAAACGTAGACGTAGACTTAGCAAGGAATTGGAATCGAGCTGGGAAACAACCTTAGATAGAGGTATACCTAGTAGTGGCATATTGCGAAAATATATTTTTCTTAAGTGGTATGGTACAGGTACATAAGGTACTTTTTCTGCCTATAGAACGGCTTAAGCTAGAAAGTTGAAACTTGGTGATTATACATATATCGATATACCATAAAAGTAACTTAAAGGAAAAAAAATTAAATATCTATTGACGCAGAGAAGGAAGCAAACATATGATTTTTGATAATGGAATGCACATATTTTCACGAATTTTATCATATTTCTTAGGTCTTCTAAAATAAAGTATCAAAAGGATTCTTCACATAAATGTACAGAAATTGTTTTCATGGATTTTTGAATTTTGACCCTTTTGTGTAAAGCGGTTGTATACATTTAAACTAATTCATCCATATCTGATGGGTCTGATTGATATCAGTGTTTTGCAGTTCTACGGGCATGTGCTCCATATAATCGCCCACAAATAATTTTCAAATTGTATCCTTTTCAACCCCTCAGATGATATAAAAGGGTTAAATACGTTTCACGAATTTTGTTATATTTCGTAGGAGTGGCAAAACATCGAATTGGGTTTCACTTCCTTGGGCTTTCTTTTACATTTATCAAAAAATTTATTTCAAGATTATCGGATCTTCAACCACCAAGTGGTTGTAAGGAGGTTGAATACGTTTTAGCAATGATGAGATATTCTAAAAATAATGAAATATCAAATTTTATTAGCTGTTTATTCTGTTCTTGTTTAATTGCCATCAAAGTAATTTTAGGATTTTCTAATATCCAAACTTCAGGGTGTTGTAAAGGGGTTGAATATTTTTTCACAAATTCCTACATATGTATGTCATTAAATTTCTATTGAAACAGCGACATATTAATGTTTAGTCAAAAATGTTTTTGACTAAAACCGTTTTGCTCTGTATGATTGCCTAAGGCTTCATATTCTAAGGCTTCCTATCTAACCTTCAAAAAGATTTTTAGATACTTTACCCTTAAGAGGAGCAAGAGGCTGCTTACTTTTCACAGTTTTTGATATATTTCTCAGGTTTCATGAGATATTAGATTGGTTTTAACTTCCACAGACTTCTTATATAATCGCCAACTAATCCATTTTTTGATATTCAAACTCAAAGGGGTAGAACTGACCATCGTCTCACCGTAGTAAAAACTGTTCTTGACTGCAAAGCTTTAACATACACTGCGTGTGTTGAGTTGGGATCTTTGTCGCATATTCGGTGTATGTGGAATGTTCGGGAAATATAAGAACAAGGCGTTAGAGAAAATTGGTGAACTTTGCAGAATTTGCCTCGCCTCAGAGGGTATAGAAACGTTCCCAATCGGATGTTAGGTATTGGAAGCTGTTCTTTTCTCACTCGAAGTTGATCGAATTGTCTGGTTTGGGAATAAATTCAGTACTTGTCCAGTACTGTACTAAAAACTGGGTAATTTCAAAGCTCTTTTTAAAATCCCTCTCAAGAATCTCGAAGAGATACAATTGCGAACAGATTCTATTTAATTTAAATAAATTGTTTTTCATTTTGTTAACTTTTATAAAGTTAATTTCGTCATTGTTGGCGGCTTTCATCTCCCATTCGCCCGAACTCAATTTTCGCTTTTTAGTATACCTACCCTCTTTTTCGAATTATTACTTGATATGATTTCTGGCTAACGATTTATGCTGACTGCTGGATACAGACTACGACAAATTTCGAAATGGGAGCGGGCGTAAAAAAAAATGAGGACGATGAAAATGCAGGGAAAAATAAATCCAAAACGCGCCGTTATTCGGTCTGTCAATGCCTTTGTGTATTTCTGGCCATTGTTTCCCTTAATTAATGTTTAATCAGAGCGGGCGTATGAAAAAATTGACAACATAAAAAACATCATGAGTGTTTTTCTTTTTTTGTTAATTTTTTTCTTGTATAGTATAATTTTTGTTGGTTTGGTAGCGTAGTCGCCCCTTACTCGCGAAGAGTTACCATATTTACGGTGCACGACGTTGACGAGCCATTATAACGCGAGAAGGACAAAATAACACATGCAAGCGGGGTAGTGGTCAACGATGGTCTCTTCTGTGATGTTGCCAGCAGTAGTCGGTTTGGTGCGCTTCCTTTCTTTGTTCACTGTGTGCTGACTGCTGTCGCGTTTTTTTTTCAAAGGTTTTTTTTTCAACTTCACATTACTACAAATCCCATATTCACAATTCGTCCTTTTGTCTGGGTGGGCACAGAAAGGTAGCTTTGCTACTTTAGGATGGCGACGATACAAGCTGTAAAGCTCAACGTCGTACCTACTGCAATCGACCATTTGACGGAAATTGCTTTCTATTAAGGACACACCACCTTTTTTGAATAGACAGTCAACGTATATAAAGCGAAAAAAGGGAGTGGTAATGGATAGACCATTTTACTAGTTAATTTATTTTCTCTTAAGTTTTTCTTATTTCTATTAATATAAGTGGCTTAGAATATTGTTACGAGGTACCCAACTAGCAAGCGAACTTCCATAAGGTCTGGTCGAAGCTACCTCGATGAAGCTTCGATAAGGTCTTACCGAACGAATCTGGCGCACATTTACCCATGTTTCAACAGTAACAACCAAGTGGTATTTACATCGATAAGGCCTTATAGAGATTATCTCCGAGGCTTCTCAAAGTTAAACCTCCGCCTGCAAGTCCTACGGAAGTCTTATCGAAGCTATATCCTCCGGAAAGTCAAAATGCGAAGTTGCAAAGATTTTTTTTCCTAGTTGGGAAGTGATTTCAAGTAAAACACAATTCATTTCAAATCGATAGATCTAATAACATTTTGCATACAAATCGCGCCTCTGAAAATGCTGCTCGATTTACCATACTACTTGATCATTGCATAATTTCTGCTACCACTTCAAATCACTCTTCAAATACTTGAACAACTGAACATTTTTTCGCTTCACCGTATTAAAAACTGTGCTTTGCCGCAAACTCTTTCCTGCTTACGTACTTCATGTGTTGAGCCGAGAGCTTTCCTGCGCATTCGGTGGATGTTTGAGAAATGTTAAGAAGAATCCAAGAAGAGGAAGCATTCGATAAGAATGGTGAACTTTGCAAAATTTTGAAGGTCTTTCTCATTGGGTTTTGCAATGGTACGATGTTTTTCATCGCTTTTCAGTTAGGTATTCTTTTTCTTACGGGAAACTGCAGTTGGCAGGGTAGCATGTAACAATACGATCAATTAGAGATTAGTGTTGCGGACATTGATGGTCTACTTGTCTGGTGGTATACCTGCCTAACGGTCTACTAGAAGTCGTTGCATTGCGTAATGTTAGCCAAATTGTGAATTATGCCAACAGAAATACGACAGTCAGACAGATAGATATTGAACGTTTCGAGCTATATTCCTGTTTACCACTCTCTTCCTGCTAAGTCTTTAATCACTATTCAATAGGGTTTCCCACCACTTACTAGACGGCTATTGCTTGGGCCAAATGCTGGCTGTCAATTTTTGGGTGCCATCACTGGTTAATTTCTGGGCCATCGAGTCTAGCGTGCCAGCTGTGTGCCACGGTTGGATCAGTGCTGGCTGCCAAGCCTTGGGAGTCATCACTAAACTTGGGTCAGTATCGGTCGGCAGCACTGGGCCAGTATCGGCCGCCAACACTAGACCAGTATTGGTCACCAGCATTGGGCCAGAATCCAACAGCAGCACTGGGCCCAAGATATCACTCATCAGCGATCCAGCAATAGGCTAGCGCTGGTTGCCACTGCCGCGCCATTCTTGGCACGCTGGCCGCCATTATTGACCCAGTACTGGGTCTATATGGGATATCCACACTACCTTCTGAACGATTAACTACAACTGCTTTCTTATTATAATAAGGACTCGTACAGTAGTAGTCTTCTGAAATGAGAAAAGTGCTTCCTAAGGAGAAGAAGAATATTGGTTTGTCAGGACAAAGCAGTTGTCTATGATAATTGGTAAAGAAATTATATATTTTTAGTTCTTCTCTCAATAATTAATAATTTCCGATATTTTCATCCATCAGTAGTACTAATTACGCCATTGGCAAATAACCGTGATATCATTTATTAACATTAAAAATCCCTCCATCGACGAGTCCCGCAATGATTCTTTCCTCTTATGCATTATTCATTGGAATTGATGCCATATAAATGACCAGTGTTCGCCTGGTGAAAAATAATAAATAAGTACAAAAAAGTAAATCTGTTAAATTGTATCCAGTAAAAGCGGAGAGTACGTACATATATAGGTATAACAAATCGCTAAAGCAGACAAAACTATAATAAGGCTATAGAGTGGTCAGCTAAGAACATTACAAATATTTATTATAAATAATAACTGAAACTGGATGTTAATAAATGAGCGCCTCAATCACTGGTCAGCTATTCGCCGATTTTTCCTAAAAAACAAGACGAAGAAGGATGTTGTCTGGAGTCGGAGTTGGTGCCCAGTCAACTTTAAAGTACAACCAGTGAACACTTCGGCCCAAATTCCTTCGTAATATGTGCATCCACATACGAGTGTGTATGATATCATATTGTGCACTATTCACGAACGCCCATACTCTTATGTAGCTGGAATTATGAAGCTAATGTATTATCGGTCGCGCAAATACTGCTACACAATGTATGGCTGCTAATTACAATAATTTTCTTGCCAGAGTCGTAAATTTGAAAACAAGAATTCCAAGGCAAGATTTAATGTATCCACATACAATTATAGGGGAATAGTGGGTTAATGTGATCTCGTGATATTTCGGTTTAGAGTTGCGCATAATTTATAGATGCTGATAGAATGTAATTAGTATAATTTGTGAATGGAAGTCTGTAACGCATCGAACAATGTTACAGAAAATTAACGACTCTAATGGCCATGATATTGTCTGTTTTAAGGAAAAAGATAATTAGTTTGCATTAAAATATCGATGTAGCTTCTCAGGAGTTGAAAATCAAAGAATTCTGAAATCGATTCTGAGGCAATTATATAGAAAGCCTGTTAGAGTAAAAAAGAGTTAAATATAACCTAAGTGATATGTCGGCATTCGTAATCAGTCTACTTACACCCAATATCACAAAGTACTGAAAATAATTTTCAGATCATTATATATAAATCTCATGGAAGTAAAAGCGATTTCTATCTCATTAAATCTAAAAGATTTGTCGGAATTCGTGAAAAGCTGAATAATACATTACATCCCCCCAAAATGCTTAAATCTGTCTTATCTCCCCAATTATATTTGAAATAAAAGCCTATTTAAAGAAACCAAAGAAGTAAAATTCATTGTTTTACGCCTAAAACGCCTAAAAAATATAACGAAATTTGTGAAAATTTGGGAAAAAAATTCGCATTTCACGAAAAATGTGCTACTCAACGTTTTACGATAGTTTGTTTTAAGTAGTTCTGTAGTACGTATACACTGTGTCCAGCTTACTCTTTTACGAGAATGAACTATACGGCGTTGATGTTATGAGCATGGAGGAACTCCTTTCTCGCTATGTACCTGAGCTTTTCAAATTCGTGAGGAGGACGAAAAGGCTCGGGCAAAGACTGCAGGATTGGAGTATAATTGGCCGTGCTGGCCAGAATGCTCAAGATGCGATGCTTTTCTGTGTGACTTTCCAACACCAAACAACAACAACAACGTCTACACATAATTATACTCTAGATGAACATATAGAGTATTATAAGTTTAATCCAGCCCGAAAAGTTTGTAACGCATAGAACCGAGCCTCGGACGAAAAAAAGTTATATATTATTTTGCGCTTGCTGTCCGTCCGTCCGTCCGTCCGTCCGTCCGTCCGTCCATCCGTCCGTCCGTCCGTCCATCCGTCCGTCCGTCCGTCCGTTCGTCCGTTCGTCCGTCCGTTAGCACGATAACTCAAGAACGCCTAAAACCTAGGAAGTTGAAATTTTGTCGCAACTTGTAAAACAGAAAAAGTAAGGCTAAGTTCGTTAATGGGCGATATCCTTCCACTCCTTCGGGTACCTCTCATACAAGAGTGCTTCAAGTTAGGAACTTGAAATTTTGCACACTTAAAGTTTACAATGTTTGAAGCAAAATTATCAAATATGAGTCAAATCGAATGAGTCCTTCGTGTAGCAGCCTCGAAAAGTCCTTCAAAAATGTAAGCTTGGTACTGAATCCACTGTAACTGCAGAACGAGTTAAAGCAGGGATTTAAAATTTTACACGAATTAGTTTTATACCAAAACCAAGGCGGATTTCAATAATTAGCGCCATCCGTTGACTCCTTCGGGTAGCTGTCATACAAAAGTCCTTAAAACACGTGTTCACCAATATTGAACGATAACACTTTAAGTTACGACTTTGAAATTTTGTGCACTTTAATTTTATAATAGTCGCAGCTGAAACTATTAATATAAAAAATATCCTATAAGTCCTTCATGGAGTTGCCATACAAAAATTCTGTAAAATGTCCTAACTTAATTTATGGAACTCACTATAAATCAAAAAATCGGGTAGCCACTATACAATACCTGTAAGTAAAAGGTCATGTAATAATTGCTTGTGCACTCCTCATTCTTTTGATATATTTCCAACTAAAATATAAATCGGAGTTCAGTATTTCATCTAGAGTATCATACGATTGGCTTGCAGCCGATCGTGACTGCGTTATGTTTTTTACTACTTTTACTTCAACGTTCTTGCTGAGTTTTAACGTTCTTGCATAAGCCGTTTCTGAGATATATAAAACCACCCCAGCCGGAACCTTGCTACCCCTATTAAATTGTTTTTAGAATGTCTCTATACCGGCTCTATATAGTCATATACTTTTAGTTTTTGAGAAAAAAAAATTAATTTTTTTTTGTTATGCACTCTCCCACCATCACAACCAACACTAACATCCTCAATATTTTATTCTATTTCAAAGGTCTACTGGACCTAATTTCTGTAAATCTTTCAGGATCATATTTGGTACGGTTCTTGAGATGTAAGAATTGGTTTTCATACGCATGTTTTTTTTTTTTTCGCTCTTTTTGGCTTACTAAAATTTCAGAGTAGACATTTTTTTTTAATTACCAAGTCAATCGCAACACTTTATTACTAAAAAATGATAATGTAAAATGGTATTCAATTTGTCTCCTTTTTTCATAAACTTAAAAGTGTTATTTTGTTCATTTTAAATAGAACCTACTTTTTTTTAGCCAATGAAAACACTGTAAACTATCATTATAATATTTTTTTTTTTTTTAAAAACCAACTTATTACAAAAATAACACGATAATCGAATTAATTAATTTTTCTGCTGAATGATTTGAACCTTTTCTTTAATTATTTAAGCCTTGATAAATTGTATGTACGTATTCGCAATAATAATTCTAGTGTTCGATAATAAGATTCATGCATCCAATTAAAAATTCAATTTGCAGTTACTTGTTCCGATTTTAATTTATTTTGCCCATTTAAGTACATTACAATATATTCGAAATTATATGAAAAATATTTTAATATAGAAGATGAATAATTTGCAAGTTGCTCATTACAATTGTTTAATAACCAAATGAAGTTAATTAGTTGATTATTCATCGACTTAAAAATGCTAACGAGTAATTTATTTTCTTGGTAGTTCAATTATTTTCGAAGGTCTTATTGTCTAGTTAATTTTAATGACATTTGTTTTTTTACTATTGATTTAATAAAACATTATTGTTTCTTAGTTTAGTTCTTGCCGATACTATATTAAGATTGCTTGTTGATCAGATCAAATAACATATGGTCAAGACTTGGCAAAAAATCATTTTAGACATGTACGTAGGTATTCAGGTCTAACCAATGCCAGAAACTAAAGCTGCAGACCCACTTTCAGTTCAACATAAATATTTCAGTAAAAAAGAAGTTAAATTAAAAAACTACCCTGGTATTTAGTATTTTCACGTTTTAGAGTTACTAGTGACCAAAAAAAAAAAAAAAGTTCTTTTCGATCGTTGAGTTTATGAGGCAGAGTGGACGACCGCTTGGAGTCTAATTTGTAAAAATTTTAGAAATAAATACTTTAGCATTCATTTTGTGATTTAGTAGAAAACAATTTAATTGAATAGTTCAGAAGACGTATGAGATATAACAAAATTCGTGAAAATACATACACTCTATTTTCATCTAACACAGTCATATTTTTTGAAAAAAGGAAAAAAGGAACTTTTAAGGACTACACCATCTTATTTTAACAAGGCGTGTATAACACCCTAAAACCAACTACAGACTTCTCCTGCTTATCTCGTTTTTCACATTTCGCAAGTTTTTCGTCTTGTTTCACGAAACACATGAAACTCGCGAGAAAGTCATGGAAAAAACGTCTCGAATGTTTTTCGTTACTGTCTCTTCAAGCGAAAATCTTTGATGTCGTCAAAAAAACGCATCCGGTGGAGAAAATACACGAATTGCGAAATACAAACAACGAAACGCGAGTAACCCAGGAGAAACTTCTATACACTGTTCACGAGAAAGACGCGAAATCGGCGAAACACGAAAATTCTGTACCCGGCTTACAAGTATTCTATGAGAACAAAATTTTGAAAGCGCTAGACTCATAAAATAAATTCACATGCTCTCAAAAGAGTTTTATTAAAGCAAAGTTGTTAGTTGCGTTCATATCAATCCAATTAAAATACGTTGAAAAGATATCAGGTTCAAAAAACTAAGCAAACAATCTTAAACATAATTGTAGTACCAAAAAAAAATTTATTGGCTAGCAAGGTACGAGGTAGGTTTTTTGTAAGCCACAAAAGGCTTATGCTAGAAAGTTGGAACATGGTACGTATAAGTAGTTGTACGACAGGAGTAATTAAAGCATAAAAAGTTCAGATTTTTATTGGCGTACAAAGGTAGAATAAAAACTATCCGTGAAAAAGGTTTTACACATTTTCACAATTTTTTTATATCTTTTAGGTATGTCTCGAGTAAACAAATTAATTTTAATTAATTAATTTTAGTATAAAGATGTTCCAAAGTTTTTCATATCTAACTTCTAAGAGTAGTTGTGTTTATTTTCACGAATTCCGATATATTTCTTGGATCAAATCCGCTTTGACTTTAAATATAGTTGGGGAAAAAACCGATTTAAGCACTTTTTGATATTTTTTGTTCAAGTATTCATGAATCCCAATAAATTACCAAGTAATCTTTGTCTTTGTGTCTTACAATCTAGTGAATAACCAGGAGGCCATTTGGGACGTTATTTTAAAGGTTGTCAGTCCTATAGAAGACTTCTATCCTAAAAATAATAATGTTACCTAAGATCCACTTATTGGTAGATTTTCTGTATATGGCAAGACATTATATAGTCAGTAAAGGCATGGTTTAAAATTTTGAGGATATGTAAGATAGTGCCACTGGCGCAGTCGGTAGAATGCTTCGTTTATGCCGTACACACTGTGATTTATTTGCAATATTTAATGTAGCAGGAAGTATTAGTTCTCTGCTCGTACTCTACCTTAACTTTTTGTTTTGGTCATCATCATTTTTGTAATCCGCTTTATACCCTCGATATCAATTCCGATTCTAACCCTCAGAAATCGTGTCACAACATTAAAATCAATCAAATGGAAAAGGTGACCGGAAACATCATCAGTCTCTTAATCTTAAAATCCTCCGTACTGCATTGAATCGATACCACACATCTCAGCTGGGCAGAACTAAGTATTCTACAGTTTCTGAAACTATCAGCCACCCAAAAACCCAACCCCCGTTTTGAAAACGTTTAACCAAAATTAATTATAAACTCGCCATATTCTCGTCTTCGAATTATTCATCGTGCCGCGTCCTTCATGGATGGCGGTACCTTTGTTCCTCGAGCGAGTAATATCGAAGTTTATAAGATTGAAATATCTCATTGGGGAAGGAACGATTCGACGGGGGGTAGGTTACTTTTCATCTCAATCTCTCGCCAATAGATTGAGTTTCAATCCAGTGGCATATATCAGCAAAGGCCTATCGAACCATGTCTATCTTACAGCCATTCTTCGTGTAGCATACATTTCGATTCTAATGGACATACCTTCATATATTTGGGAGGGTGGGGAGGTGTGTCCTATAGAAAGACCAGTAGATATATGGTATACGCTCGTTCCCTCCGAAAACTTACCGATAGGCCGAAAACCACCCCCAAGTCCAAGCGAGAGTTACAGCAACTTGAACATGGAGCAAAAGAAGAGGTACAAGACGAAACTGGCATTTCGGCTACCTACCACACCATCGCATAATGTTTAAAACCGATGGTCCTTCATTCCTAATTTAAATGCAAATGAGATTCATTTGACGACAACACTACTATACCTTAGTTGGTTGGGTGGTTTGTGGTTGGTTTGTGGGGTGGTCCATACCAGAGACCATGCCGTACGTCGTTAACCCCATCCGGGACGCTTCGTAGCCTCATTCTATTGAATTGTAATGTCTCCAGGATTTGTAGAGGAGCAGTATGGTGCCCTCTATACTTTATATGGCAACGTAATCTATAGGTTTCTACTATCGAGCTGATAGTCCTGCCATCTATACTTACTGGGTGTAGATAGCGATGACTATGATCGGGAATGGGGGTAATTATTCATTAGAGCTTCCACGTAAGTAATTAGATGGACATGGAAACTCTTCGGAGGGCTGAATTATCGCTGACATTTACCAAACACCTTCGTCCAAAGTTCTACGTACCGTGGCCGGCATTTACCTTGACATGTTGCCACTATATAGCGGGCGTAAGACATTTATTATTGTAATGGGAACGGAAGACCACTATTTCTGTCATTTTCGTAAGGTTTTTGCTGTCGGTTTCCCTCCAGCGTTTACGACTTACACTTGCCGTTCCCGCAGCCGGTGGTTAATTTCTTCGTTTTTTCGGTCTGTGTACCTTCGATCGAACAATAGGTTCTGCCGTGTAATCGAAAAGCAATAAAACCATGCTCATCCATAATTTTCTATGCAATTATTATTGATCCGAAAATTTCTATTCCTGGCCACAACATTAGAATATTATTATGCATACATACAACTACCCCAACCCGGGGGTTAACTATATGAAGACTGGGACTTATTCGTCTTCGGTACCCGGTAATATCTAGACGTAAGAGGCTAGTCAGTCGACTTTGCAATACATTATACTCGGCGAGCATTCGAACACTGTCCATACACGTAGTATAAAACTGTATACGAGTGTATGGTTCTACAAGGCGAAACATGGATTAGCATTTCTCATTAATGCAGACTGAAGCTTAATTGGGACTCACCAGCCCAACCATGCTTAGGACAGTGTCCGACCGTCCCACAATTAGTTTTCCCTCGTAGCACCTTCTTCGTCATACCAACCCTTTCCTTACCTACCTTGGCGCCGTTCCACCTACGATTTTCGTCGAACCTGGTTGAGGGTGGTGTACTGGACCAGGCTTCGACCCGCCATAGGACCGCCACCTTTGATCCATACTACAAACTACTATTTCATCTCGTGCCGTTTCGCAAAATATCTCTTGGTAGTTTAAACTTTACCATCTGGGGGTGGCGTTCTGTAGAAGATTTTTGGCAGGACGAGTGGACTTAAGTTAGTTTGGATAGGAGGTGGTTTTACGAGAAAACCCCGAAATGTTGTAGGAGTCGAGCGTACGGGGGTAGAACTTAGGAGGACCGAATTGGAGGCAAGTTGTGGGTGGGCGCACAGTACTACAACGGTTGCAAACAAAAACCACCTTCTGGGCTTTCTCCTTCTCTGTGTCGTTCAATGTTTGAATGTTGTTATGCATAAATTAGAATTAATGCAGACGTCCGAATCGCAAATTCAACTAAATTAAATTGCATATAATGTTGGGGATGTCTGTATTGGTGTGTGGATTCGAGTGTAACACTGAAGTGGGTATAGTGGGATTGCATGTAGTCGTAGTGCCTTGTGAGTTGTGCGAATTACAACATCACACAAAGTAGGTATAAGCTTGAGTAGCCTATAGAAAACTATGGCTAGAATAAGGTTTGTACTCCTCTCGATTACAAGTAGTTCGGATATACCTAGTCCACGATTGGACAGTTTTCGTATAGGATAGTGACGTAAAACAGCTACCCTTATTCCAGTCGAGTTCTTTATGAGAACGAGAATATCATCTCTAAATCATAATTTGTGCATGGCAAAGCTTCATTTTGGATAATTTCGAAAAGTTATGGACAATCCCGTCCAAACCTCACTTCCAAGTTCAGAACGAACAAGGAAATTTAGAATCAGATGCTTATCTAATCTAATTTAAGTTTTCGTGTTTGTCGGGCTCATTGTTTTATTTAGGGGTGGTTGTATTATTCCTCATTTATTTCTTTCGGCAATTATACAACCTTGTAATTGAATAAGTCATTATTATTTATTTTCTCGTTTTAGAGGAAGAGCTTGGGCTTGAAAATGTCGAAAATTGTGAAAAAATACGCAACTACTTTACACAGTGGCGTGGAGTCCATGGAAGCAAGGGATGCATTGCTTCCCTTATATTTGGCTGAAAAATACATAAAATATTTTTTTTCTAGATCGCGCAGAAAAATCGTGAAAAAAATTATGATTCAAGCAACATTTGGCACAGTCTAAGTAAATATTCGCATGAATATCTCACACAGCGGAATTAGTAACATCACGGAAAAGGCAAGCGAAAAGAAATCAAAAAGAAGACACATGCAAGCAATTTGGAAGTTGCATCAATGAGTGTTCATTTCATTTCGAAATAATCCCACTGTCGCGTCATGAAAACAAATTTTCGAACACGAGAGGCTGGAACCAATGAAGAATTTGCTTCCACGAGTAGTAGAAAAATTCTTGACAGCAGAAGAGAACTTTTCAGCAAAGGGCCCGCTCCCTTTGTTGATACTCTTATCACATCCTGAGTTACCAGAGTAGTAGAACAGAAATCGAATTCTGAACAAAGCTTAGAATTGAATATAGGAGATTAGATAAAAGCTAAAATTTTTGTATCGGATGTTGGGCTGCAATGGTGGGGGTAAAGACATTTGGAGTAGAAAATCTTCCGAACCAATTATACCAGCAAAATAAAATTTGGTTACCAAATAGGAGCAGCTCAATTAATACGCAATAAATTTGTAGAAAGCATAATAATAATGAATTTTTGATATTTACCAATTGCTTCGCCTTGTTGAATTATCACGCCACGCTACCCCACGCCACACTACGCCACACTACGCCACTGCCTTATAATCCCATGTTTTAAATATTTAAAAAAATTTAATACCTAAATATCCTGAAATTTCGTTTTACGCAATTATACAGAAAGCTTGAGGAAACAAAGCCATCAGATCTTAGAAATATATACGAATTTGGGGAAAAGTGTGCAACCCCTTCACACAATCTTCGGGTTGGATATCAGAAAATCATCAAATCGGTTTGTAGGCGATTATATAAAAACTCTGCACAAGTTAAGGGCAAATTGGTATCTCATCGATATTATGAAAATTTTGAAAACGAATTCAACCCACTTATTGAATACCGAAGCATCGAAGCGAGGTTTTTAGATAAATATTCAAAAATCACGATGAAGTAAAAGCCTACTCGATGACATACCACTCCGAAGAGATATGACGGAAATCGTGTTCAACTCTTGTATAACCTTTAAAAAGAGAAAAATAGTTAAAACGTGTTTTTGGTGTTTATAAAAAAAGCCCATTGAAGTGAAAAATTATTCGATATCTAATCAGACCTAATGGATATGATAGAGTTCGTCAAAATGTTTGCAACTCTTATGCACACTCTTAAATAATTTCGTGGCATTTATGTGAAGAATACGGAGAATAAAAATTAATTCAATATTTTAGAAGGTCAACGAAATATGACGAAATTCGTGAAAATAAAATATATGCATCCCTTTTGTCACTAATAGTGGCAATCTATTTTTGATTTTTTTTTATAAATGCCTTTTCTAATTGATCTTTAAATGATCAACAAATTTTAACTTTCTGGTATAAGCCGCTCTATAGAAAAGAGAAACATCCCTAATTTAAAAGTATATTTTTACAAAATGCCGTTGCTATAGCTCCTAAATACCAAGTTTTAGCTATTCGATATTATGGGCTCTCGACATACAATACAATCCAGAATTTTTTCTTTTTGATCGTCTCCCACACTTACTCCCTACTCCCCTACCCAAAATTTTGTTCGCTGCTAGGGGTATTATTAGTATTTGACCTACGTCTTATATAAAAAATTTTGATATATTAGAAGTGATTTTTAATAAAAAGTTTTATTTCCCTCTGCAATGCTCCACCACCCCCTTAAAATATTTATTTTTAGGAAACAACATTTTTCAAGCCCAATTTTATTTTTTCCAGCGCGAAACACCTTCGCATGCCACCCTCTCACACCCTCATCACTCAAAATGTGTCCACTTAATGTGAAAAAAAAAAATCTGCCTACTTTATTATTTTATGGGTAAAAGTCCGAAACGCATTTAATGCTGAAAAGCGATGTAGGTAATCCCAGCATTTTGGACGCATTGTTTTTCCCCCACTCGCACACCACTCACCCCTTATCGAAAATGTTTTGCAAATGGTCTCTTATCATAGTACTACCTAAGTACAAAGTTTCAGCCACCCCGCATTAGCGGTTCCTGAGATCTAGAAACCAAAATTTTTCATCTAAAATGCTCCTCCCCTTACACTCCTATGACTACAAAATATATCAATCATAGGGGTTGTACCCATTCTACCTACCATTAAAATTTCAACTTAATATCTCAAGGCATTGAGAGCTATGCACCTTCAAACAATTTTGCGTACCGCGTACGGCCTACGGTGGACGGACGGATATTTTTTTTATGTGTTTACTATTTCTAAAATACAAAATCTCAGGATAGCAATTTTTTTTTCAAGTGAAACTTCTTTAGCGGCGAGTGAAATTTCAAGGTCGCGTCACGTTTAAGCATATTTCGTTACACGATAGAGAAGAAAGATATTATGTAGAGACAACACGATGAAACGAAACTCGATGAAACGATGAGACAAAAAAGCGACACTGCGAGAGAGTGGTATTCTCTACACTCATAGAATTTGAAATACTACTTCTATCTCTTCCCCCTTCTTCACCTATCTCTTTTTAAACCACTGATTTCCCTCACCCTTCTCTCACCCCTTACTTTTCTTCTTACACCCCTTTCTCCTAACTTCAACAGTTCACCCCCCACTGTATACTCCCCCCCCCTGTGTATCCTTATCATTCTACCCTTCACCCTACATACTGTTTCCCTCCATCTACTTTCTCTATCCACTACCCCCACCCTCCTCTCTACCCCCTACCTCCTCCTAAAACACATTGAAAAACTCAGAAAATGCAAATTTTGTATTATTGTATTTATTTTGAAATGCTCTCTCTCTCTCTCTGTCTCTCACATTAAATCTCTCTTATTCTTTTTCTTTATTTTTCAAGAAGTTTCACTTCTATCATGTGCACGGTGCTGCACACACTGTTTTTTTTTTGTTGTAAATTTCAGGTCGATCACAATACTTTATTATTATAAAATAATAAAGAGTTAATAGAGTTGAGGATGTACGAGCCCTCAGAGGGGTCTGCGTACCGTGGACGGTGGCATTTTTGGTGTCTATTAGTTCTGAAACTTCTCACTCTCCCGGTAGATAAACTTATCTCTTGTAGAATCCCTGCTGTGCTTGCATACTGCATTTGTTAAGTCGAGATAATTCCCGTACATTAATTGGTGTATGGGTTGAACATATAAGACGTGTATTGAACGTGTGAGAAGTGTATAGATTTTTCTACGCTATTCTAATTTGATATTGGTAGCATGTAGTTTTCTCTAAAATCTTTCTAATAGGAAGAACAAGAAGATTTTAATATCTTAGCAAGTTTTGTTCAAAATAATTATCGGTAAAGTACCGAACTCTGTCAAATCTGGATAGAAGTACATAATCAGTTTTTCTTATGCTGATTGAGCAAGTTCCATTATAATCGTAAAGTTCTTGTAAGTAGCAATTTACTGACATGGCGACTCTATCGTCAGCAAAGGTTGCATCTTCAACTTAATGAACTAAATTAAAACCAACAAGGCCCTATGACGGATTTGTGCGGTACACCGCATTTTTCATGTACGATGGATAACACTTTTTATTTCATCACTAAGAATATTTGAAATATTGTAAAATGTTTTCATCATTCTGGTTGTTGAAGTATTGTTTGAGTTTGAGTTTGAGTAATTTAATGGCTACTGTCCAAGGTATTTTTATCGAGCCACCCGTACATCTTACATCTGATTCTTAAAAAAACTGCAACGGTTTATAGTTTGCTCAGCTATCTTAGTTAGTGCCGTCCAATGAATAATTCTCGTAACGGACGTTCGACCAATCAATTTATTTTAACAAGCCCCACATAAATCTTAATCATCCTGGCCTGAATAATTAATTTATGTAAAATACTGCGAGTTCCGATAATTTGCATTATAATTAAATTCGCGAATCCTTTAATCTCTCGAAACTCATATGCATTTTTTTCTTCCCATTTTTTTTAAGGAACATTTGTCCCTCCTATACTCGATAATGGTGTTCCTCTGGCCCCTCGAAATCTACCTCCTTGCGCCAACTGTCGGGTCAATATTCCAAAGGATGGACAGTGGAGGAGAGTGCATTGCTTGTGAGTTATTTTCGCGAAATCAGCCAATCGTCTGCCACATGCATTTTTCTTTTTTCCGCTTTTTTTTGTCTTCTGTGAATCGACAACTGCCAAAGACAAAAACCATTCGGACGATGGGGTTTGAGACTTGGGAGGTGCGGGTGCGGTGGTGGTAAGCAAACGGGCAGGCAGAAAGGCGTCCTGACATGGCAATGGTCATCACGAATTTACCAATGCCAGAAAAATTTTCCATGAAAACCCAATCTATGCATGGTCCCCCATATGAGAGTATGGAGAAGTGCATGAGTGGTGAGAATATGTGTGTGCAGTAGATATCCATCGTTCGGCGAAAAAAAAATTCCCGTTCGGCCACGAAATCAGTACAAAAAGAAAAATTAAAAACGAGAAATACCACCCTATCGGAGGGGGTGTGATGTTCAGTGTGTGGGGTTGATGAGAAGCGCATGAAAAAAAATCAAATAAAAAGAAGTAAAAGGAACGCTCATCTGCAATACTATCTACTTACTCAGGATCGAAATATACGAGACCGTGGGGCATTTGGACGCTACTGCTCTATACACTGCGGCACCTCGTAGTTTATTCAAAAATTTTCGTAACGGAAGTGACCAGCGCGTATTCTCTTCCTCACATATGGCCGGAACGTGTCCTTCCTATAGTCTGTCGTAGAGTGCATACGCCAATCGACTGTATGTTTGTCTGTTTGTGTACACCTAGGGGTGTAAACGAAGTTGATTTTTTTCCGCGTTCACATTTTTCTTTTTTTCTTTTTCATCCATACCCTCCCCAGTTGGTTTTTGTTGGTGGATCACCGATACGAGATGAAGGCAGGACGTAGTCAGGACGAAACGAAACACCGATGGAAAGACCTACTATTGCGCGTTTTTTTCCGCGAATCTACCGGTGAATTTGAGGCGACCATGCTATGCACTTTAGAGGATGAGACTTTTTAGGGGTTGGGGTGTCCAAATATCGGTTGTTTCGTTTTGCTAAAACGCGGAGGAGCAATCATGATTCCGGGCTGTAGCTCCGGTATCGGGGCTCAAGTTTAAGCCATCCTTCTCGTCCTTTTTTTTTCGTCCGGAGTTCGAAACTCGTATGATGCACAAAACCTACCTACTCTTGGGGCGTCGAACAGACCAAATTAATCTGCAGAGGCGCTGCTGCATATAGTCGTACACAACATTCGGAATTAGATGGAAGCGCCAGATATTCTGGACAGAAAAAAAACCCGACGTTCCTACGCATCCTTTTCTAGTTACTATATCGAG
Source organism: Beris chalybata (assembly GCA_949128065.1). Lineage (NCBI taxonomy): Eukaryota > Metazoa > Arthropoda > Insecta > Diptera > Stratiomyidae > Beris > Beris chalybata. Next base: position 13,859,034 of record OX421897.1, read on the forward strand.
GTGAGGGACATGACTCTAGCTCATCTGAAATAAAATGGCTAAAAAATTAAATACGTTTGAAATGCAAAGCTTATAGACATGTTATGTATAGGTGAACAGGTAGGTGTTATTGTTGGGGCGCTGCCTTCAAACTCCATAGCTTAAATTTTTGAAAAAAGTAGAAGTATGAGATCCACCTTCCCAAACTGAGCAGAAATGTCCTGCAGGACCAACGTGATAGATAGGTTGCCGGAGGTTTATTTTTAAGTTTCCTGCTAGTGTCGAGGGTTTTATTTTCGATTCGTGTAGAGCATTCATTCGCGATTTTTTTCCCTAACGAAATTCATTATTTCTGTATGAGAGTGAGTTGTAAGCATTTGAGAGTTTGACTCTTCGAGGGAATTTATTTGGTTTTTATATTTCAGTTGCAGATATTTGTTTGAGTTTTATGGATTTACTTCAACTTTTACCGTCCATTTGAGTTGTTATTCATCGAACTACATTCATTACTCCAGTTATAAAAGAGAGTAAATTGAATAAAAAAAATTATATAATGAACTTACTCAGTTCAATGCCTCGAAAACAAAATTCTGTCAATGTACAATACTTACTGAGCTGGAGCTATTCACCAGAAAAACCAAGATTCTAGATCTTAATCGCTCCGCCTCAACGGGTAACCGCTCCAGCTTTCCCCCAGGGCAAAGTGGCTTGGCGCTTTTCTCTTCTAGAGCTGGAACCTTAACATAGAAAACCGCGTGGAGAAAGCCCGTCTGGCCTTCTACGCCAGCAAAAGAACGTTCGGAAAGAAGTGGGGACTCAAACCTAGGATGGTTTTGTGGCACTGCCATAATACGTCCAATTCTCAACTACAGGTCGCTAGTCTGGTGGCCAGCTTTGAGTAAGGCTTATAACATAACTAAGCTCAGTAGGGTCCAACAAAGTGCGGCAATAGGCATCACAGGTGCTATGCGGTCATGTTCAATCGATGACCAATCGACCTTTATATATAAAAAACACCGCATCAAACAATGCCGTCAGACTCCAAGAATCTGCATGCTGGACTGCAAAACCCTACGGGCATGGCAATATCCTGGGACAGTTACCAAAGGAATCGGTCACGTCACCGACTGACTACATCACCCCCCAAACTGAGCGTCACGAAAGGCTTCTCTCTTGGTTTCCCAACTAGAGAGGAGTGGAAGAATGGTACGGTGGAAGCAGACTTCGACCCGATAATATTTACTGACGGCTGAAAAATAGACTGCGGGGTTGGGGCAGGAATATTCTCTGATACACATAATGTCGCTAAGTCCTATCGCCTACCGGACCACGCAAGCGTCTTCCAGGCAGAGATACTGAGGATCCGTACCGCTTGTCGGACATTGATGCAAAACTTATCGCCAAAACGCAACATCGCTATCTTCACCGATAGCCAAACCGCAATCAATGTACTAGATTTGGCTTACATCTCCTCTAAACTGGTACAGCAATGCCGTAGCGAACTAGTAGATCTAGCGGAGCGAACCAAAATTTTTTTGCTCTGGGTCCCGGGGTATAGATACATTAAGGGAAATAAGCAGACTGATGAACTGGTCGGAAAGGGCTCCGTTCTTCCCGGCTCCACTGCGGAACTAGTCCACGTTCCTTTAGGAGCTGTCAAGAGAGACGTACTATCCCACTTCCAATCAGCGACTAATTCCAGATGAAGGAACCTAACCACCTGCGCCATATCTAGGACGATTGGTCATCTTACAACCGAGCCAAGTTAGATGAACTTTTATACAAGCCCCTGACAGACATCTTCAGAATCACGGCGATTAGCACGGGTCACTGGTCAATTGGGGACCATGCTGCCAAATTGGACATTCTGTTTAATGCACACTGTCGCAGCTGTCAGGACACAAATGAGTGAGAGTCGCTCCTTCGTTTACTTTACGATTGCCCGGTTTTAGCTATAGCCAGAGCGAGCACTAGGCAGACCATTCTACAAGTTTATGGTTTCAAAATGGCCTTTGAGCAAATTGAGCTCTGTCTAGGGACAGAGCTGCCACCCAAACTAACCAACCAACAATACTTCTTTTGAACTTTTATGAATTATAAAATATCGGATTTTTTACTAACCTAAAGATTTTACAATATGATGGGTTTTTCTTTAGATGAAATACTGAAATTTTTTTTTAAGCTGTTGCTTTTTTTAAAAAAATTTCCAGTCCCCTACACTTTCTTATGGAGTCGTACCGATAAGTGCAATTCAAACAGGTTTATGTAAATTAAGAGTAGATTGTTGACATATTGTAAACTCCGTCGAATCTTCGTTGACTCTAGTACGTTTTCCGACAAAAAAAAATTACATAGACCATAGCTCCTACAAATTATAAAACCGTCTCATAAGACTCTTATAATACAATACGATACTTTCATAGTTTAACTGTTGTAATAAAAAGTTAAGTGTAGGTATAGCTAAATGTTGCAATAGTTTGTTTCATCCTCAACCTTGTTTATTTATCTTGACGTCATCTAGGGATGTTAGCTGTGTTTTTTTTGCGTATACTACTTATCCAGATCAGACCAGATCAGAAAATTTATATACAAAACAATAAAAACATTGCTGTTTTACTTTAATACTTTAATCATATAGTAATGTGATTGATTTAAAAAAATAAAAAAATTTCTACCCTGAAATTTTTTTTTACGTTTCATAACTAGTAAGTAGATACAAAAAAAGCAATAAAAATGTTCAGTCCGTTTGTCCGCCGTACGCTGTTTGTCGAACGTAAAATCGTTTGAAGACTCGTAGCTCCTAAACGCTTTTGAGTTATTAAATTTAATTTTTTTTTCCAATAGACTGGGTAGGCCGTTTGAAGTGACTAAATTCTTAGGAGTGGGGAGGAGGGGGCAGCGTTTTAGACGGAAAATTTTGTTTTCAAGATTTCACTAATCGCTTATGCTAGGAAGCTGCAAAATAAAACCAATTGACTAGTCGCAACTTTTTTATTTTTAGGGACACAGTTAAAGGCAAGGTGTGAGAGAAATGCAAACGCTTCTGACACTATAAAACACTAATTTCAATTTGCGCCCACAGCTCAGGACATCATCGAAGTAGAAAAATATGCTGGGAGTATCAAAACTAAACAAAGAAAAATATGCGAACAAAAACTTTTTTGGCAAACATTTGTTTTTCATTTCGGCACATGTTTGCATGCATTTGATTACATTCACCCACGTGTCTAAGCTAGGCTTAGATCTGTAAACACTTAACAGTTTTATAAATTAATATTTATTTATATTAACTAACAACTGCAAAATTTTCTTGGAAAATTGACTGTGGAGTACACATTGAATGCTTCTAACAGTGGTAGTACTTAGAGATATTATCATCGTTCATAGTATCATTTTGATAATATTGACATTTTCGAAATTACCTATAAAAGAAGAGCGAATTACCAAAAATTAACAGTATAGATCTGCTACCGATAATTTCAAGATGAAAGTTCTAATTGTTCTCTGCGTTCTTGTTGCAGTTGTAAGTAAAACTTCCGCAAAATATCATAAAAATTTCAAAATTAAAATTTTTGCTTAGGCCTCTGCTATTTGGGTTCCTGAAACATCCGACGAAATTCATGGAAATCGTGAACAGTGCTTCAAATCAGAAAAAGTATCGGCGGAAAATATCGCAAAAATCGATATTGGCCAATATCCAAATGAGCCGGATGTTCGCTGCTTCGTTAGATGTTTAGTAGCTAAGAATGGCGTATGGGAGATATCAACGGTTACAATTTAAAACGCGGAGAAGAGATGTTAAGATCGGTTGGCAATCCGATCAGTATGGAAAATTTGTCCAAGTGCCTTACAGCCAATACGAAAAACGTTGACGCTTGCACCTGGGCTTATGAAAACGCCATTTGTCTGGTCGAACACAAATTAATGACCAATTGGTTAAAAATGATTACAAGTGATGTTCCACTCATTGGATAAATGTATTGTATCTTCAGAAGAATTCAATTTTTAAACCAAGAAAAAATTATTTCTAAAAGTCTTGTCGTTTTGTTATTTCAGAAAGTAAAGTAAAAAACAAACATGACTTTTAGGTTCTAAAAAATTGAGATCGAAAAGTTGGAGCATACAGGGTCATGTCATTAAAAATCGTCGAAAATTCCAAAATGTTTGACCTTACCATCGCCGTTTCTTCTAAAACCTTTTTTCCCCCAAGAATTGGTAGAAAAATTATAACTAAACTTTTTTCTTAAATACATTTTTTCTACGTTAAATATTTTGTATAAATGAAAACATTTGAAAACATCGCTTAATTTTGGAGTTTTTAAAGTTAAACTAAAACCACTGTCAAACCACATTGTAAAATCACTGATGATAAGATCCTTTATGTAATACTACTTTGTAAGTCTAATGACATTTTGATCCATCGATTGTATAGTGGCCTCACATTATTTGACATAAACTCTTTTCATCATCGGTTTTACACTGGTCTATTGGAGGAAGAGCTGGAGCATTGTCCAAAATGAGAAGACCTTTCGGCTCAAAAGAAAATCATTGCTTGCCAAAAAATGTTAGTAAGAATGTGATTAATTTTCAGGTACAAGACTTTAACCATTCCTAAAATATTGTAGTATATATTTTTTAAATATTTATATTTAACAGGACAAGCAAAATTTGAAATATCGCTTGTTTTTAACGACTAATCGATAAATCACAAGTAGCTTTCATTTATTCGTGCAATTTCCATTAGTATACTTAAAGAAAGATATGACTGTGGTAACCATATTTTGGGAGAACCTTACTATGGTTGAATTTATAGTTGCGTGGACCTTGTTACAAGATGTAAGATAGTCCTGATAACTGATGTTATGGATGTACTAACTTTACTGTCTTGTTGCTCTAAGCAATGTATGATTATGTCAATCACGAAAATATTTGTAATTTGATTACAACAACTAATGTAGTTATGTTTCTGAAAAATGTGTTATGATTGAATCAAACAAACGGAAACTAACACTAACATGGTTTTGTTTTTTTTAAGTTGGTAGAATTTAACTTATGTTCTATTAAACATTCAGTTATGACTTGAGTTATGATAAACATATTCTAATTACGTCAATCATATAAATGGTTGTAAGAATTACAGAACATGGTTGTGAGAACTATAATTACGATCCTAAGAAACATTCATATGTTTGAATGAAACAGAGCTAAGGTTGAAACAAATAATAGTTGTTATAACCTAGTGTTCCGTTGGTCTCGCAATGAAGTAACTCTAGCATTACTTCAAGGCCTAGGCCCGATTTGGGCTGTTGCGCCATTGATTATTATTATTATTATTATTATAACCAATAACCATAATGCTGTTAACACTAAGATATTATCATATTACAAAAAATGGTACTCACTATAAAATTGGATTCTCTTCTCATTACAAATTTACTTTCTTATTTCTTGTCTCTGTGTGGTAGACAAGTCCCGTCAAATGACGAATAAAATGTCTTCCCGGAACGAAACTGAAAGTTGAAGAAATTCTAGTTTTCCTTTTTTTTATGACATATTTGTTTAATAATTGTAATAACCATGATATGTTTGTAATATCGTCGTACAAACTGATACAAACCGTAGTATAGTTGTGAGAAATATTCAATAAATTTCTATAGTTATACTTATCATGGAATATAGTTGCTGTTATCATGAAATACTTTTACATTATGTAACAAAAATGATTAGGCCGACCTTATAAATTTAATATCACCTTATTTGTGTATCGCAACCGTAGTTTGTTTGTGTGAGTTATAAGCTATGGCAAGGACAACCATAACTATTTTTATATAGTTATAATAACTAAGTTATGGTCACTGCAACTACACTCAAAGAAAAAAGTTGGTAAAATTAAACAAAATTGTTAAATTTAACCAATTGAAAATGGTTGGAAATTAATTGGTAAATTAACGAAGGTAATTGTGTGGTAAATTAAACGGAAAGTATGGTACATTAAACGGAAAATTGTCAGTTGACAATATTAACCCTTGAGTGCCCGCGCAGCGGAACTCCGTGCCGCAAATTTACTAAACATGAATTTTCTTATCTGTTATTAATAATCAATGACTGAGCGCTCTAGTATCTTTCAAGGACATGTCTAGGAACCACCACAAAAGATTTCAGATTTATCTAACATCTTATCAGTCTACATCAGGGAGTCAAACTGAACTGGTCTTATATATTTTCCATAAAAGTGATAAAATTCTTGTTGGATAATTAAATTATCCAACAAGAATTTCAGTAAGTAATTAATTAATGAATTAATTAATTAACATATTGATAATCAGTATAATAACGAACTGAAGGCCCAGGACCCGGAAATCAGTCGATTTATAGTAGAAATATAGTTGCGGCACTGAGTGCCGCGCGCGTGTACTGGCGTAACATTCCGCTGCGCGTGTACTCAAGGGTTAACTGTCGATCAACTATATAACCGTACTATATCTGAATAAATGGTTACTCAACATTCATCTAACAATGTTTTGTTGGCTTCTCAAAATTTTTTATTTTGGGTCATCCTTTGTTTGTATTATACTTAAATTACAAAATAGTTCTTCACAAAGATTATTATTTCACTACAAATAAAACACGAAATTTTATCAAGTATAATGTGTTATATATTTAAGGTTTCAGAATTCAGGAAACAAGACTTATTATTACAAAAACATATTATCAAAAATATTTCGGTCTTATATAATAATTTTTGTTTGGTGAATAAACGTGAATTGGAGAGGAATAAATTTCATTTATGTTAAAAAATGGAGATATCCGTTCCACTAATAACTTGGAATGCTTGAAAATTAGTGAAGAAAACTTTAAAATATTGGATTAAATTACTCCATATTTAGTGTGAAATACCATTGTTTTCTGCATCAATGGAATTAAGTTTCAGCAAAACGTCAAGGCTTTGATTTTTCTTTAAATTTTTGATTGAAAATTGGTATTATTTTTGATTGGAAATTCTTCCATTTACGAAAAGTTCCATATCCTTTTTTTCTATAGAGATAAAAAAAGTCTATATCAATTTGAAGAATTTTTTTTTTTAAAGTTTTGCTAAATATTAGTAAAAATTAAGTCATTACTAAATTGTATCCTTGAGAATGCTTAAATAGGGCATTGTTCATATTAATTGCTTCATACATATGTTTATTAACAAGTTCTTACCTACATAGTTATATTAACAATTGTGAAATGATTAAAACCGAAGGAGGCATTAGGTGCGTTTTTTTCAACTCGATCAAGATTAAATTGAAAAAAACGCTGTGGGATGATCCAAAAAAATCAATTTAAACGGTTGGCATTCTTGCTAGAAATTTCATGTATTATGTGTCAGCTGTGTCTGTCAAATATTTATTGATATATTCTTGGCAGATACAATAGTGAACATAATGGATATAAACGAAATAGAAGCAGTAAGTACTTAAAATTACTATGTATTGAACCGATACTGTGCAGATATTTGCGAATATTCTTTAATAAAGACGGAAAATATTTATTGACGTTTGACAAATGTCAATTATCAGCTGTCATTGCAGTTGATTTACAGGGCGACAACTGTGCAAATGCGAAAATTTTGTTGTGTTCAGAAGCAGCTTGAGTGATCCAACTATGATCCCATTTTGATTTTGGATCATCTCAATTGTTATTGTTTTCAATGTAAAACGAATGATCTTGATCGTGATCCAGTTGAAAAAAACACACCTATTGTTTGATTCAACTAAAATTGAGAAATTGCTAATTAACAATTATTCTTTTTTCCTTTAACCAATCAATTTTCTTTGAGTGATGGAAGAATCAAATTTTTTCTTTCAATGTGCGGGCCAGGAATGGTTACTGGCTGCTGGGTATTGTTTTCCCTTGAAGATGCTCCCAAAAGAGCTATTCTTCATCTATGTACAAAATAATGCTGCTCTATACGCACTCGCATTTCATCAAATTTGTTGTTGTCTTCTCTTCCAAAGGGCTCAATAAGTTCCGACTATAATGTACATATGTAAGTTTTTCACCCGATCCTTCCATTAACACACTCCATAGCCATAGTCTTAAATCGATGGAGGAATCCTTCGCTAGCGATGAAATAATAAATATTTTTCTTTAATGGAGACATGCCTTAATGCCTTACATGAGCCGGATGTTCGGTGCTTCGTTAGATGTTTAGTAGCTAAGAATGGCATATGGGATGATAACAACGGGTTCAATATGAAACGCGGAGAAGAGATGTTAAGAGCGAATGGCAATCCGATCAGTATGGATAATTTGTCCAAATGTGTTACTGCCAATAAGAAAAACGTTGATGCCTGTACCTGGGCTTATGAGGACTCCATTTGTCTGCGCAACAACAAATTTTTGACCAATTGGTTAACCATGTTTACAAGTGATTTACCGCTCATTGCATAAATGCATTGTATCTTGAGAGGAATTCAATTTTAAAACCAATAAAAACTTCATATCAAATTTTTCAATGAATTTTTATTATATCTATTGTATTACACTGTATGCCGTGGTGTCAAATATTTGGCTAAAAAAGTTTGACGAAAAATTCCGTCAAATGTTTTCTATCAAAATGAAATAATTATAAAGCAATATTTTTGTTTGATTTTACTAGCTGTTATAGTTGCGTTGAACGACTTGTCCCTTTGTTCCAATGGCTTAGCTAAATATTATTCCGATATTGAAGCAAATCAGTTATTGGAAATAATAGATCAACAAAATAAAATGGAGTACGTACCTACTAGCGGTTTTTATCAACATGATAAAAATGTTGTATAATATTGATAAATAAATTTTTTGTTACTTTCTTTATTTTGCTCGCAAATACTTAACCTGATTCAATAAAGTATCTCCTTTCTTTTTGTCGGAATTGAAAAACTCCATCGAACATACAAGATGATAAAACTCAACTTTTTTTTTTTATTAATTTATTTACGGAATGAATCCTTACAATAATAATATAAGTATATATAAAATAATGTTATTACAAAAAGAAAAACATGAACAAAAAAAAAAAATTAACAACTAATACAGCTATGTGACTTGGAAGAGTGACTTTCATGTCACGAGATTAATATTAAATAAATCAATACAATGATTATATTTATTGCCAGTTCTCATTAGTCTTGACAGTGGACTATTTTGACCATATTGGGTTTGGTGCATTGGCAGGGAAAATGAAGATTGACACCGAGTACGAACATTGGAAACACGAAAATTAACAGACTCAAGAAGACACGGACAATCAACTATATAATTTATAATTTTAAAGAGAAAAATGAGTTCAGATTGCTCTCGACGATCGTTTAAGGGGGTCGTCTACTGTGAAGGCCGTTTTTTTAATGCTTTTTTGGGGATTTTTTTTTACAAACCATTAAAATAAAATAATTTATAAATTGTATATCATTTTTAGTAACATTTAAACAAACTTTGTAAGTTTTTTGAAGTCATTATATAGAATGTAGTCGGAGATACACCGCCCAACAGGAAGACATATTTAAAAAGAGGTGCTCCAGTGCTGCCATGATTCCGTTCTTTCTACTTATCTCAAATCAAAAAACCAAACGCAATTTTAATTGTGAGATTTGAGGCTCTACGTGGAACTAAAATAAAGTTAAAATTCCAAAAAATAATATTATTTTTACGCTTTACAAAAAAAATTCAATTTTTCGTATTTTTTTGCGGTCTATATAGCTGATAAAAAGAAAACTAATGAAGCAATCTTAATTATTTTAGTTTAACGTGTAGTTATATATGTATTAAAGATGCTGTATAAATTTGTCAATCAAATAGTTTTTGAGATATCATGGCAGCAGTTTGAAAAAATCGTGTTTTGAGAAAAACGCGTTTGAAAGTTGTCACATATAATTTATTACAAGAAAATGACCGATCGACCGACGGCTGTAACTTTTTACCGGCTTCAAATTTCGAATAATTCTTTTACCCACGTCTTCTATACATGTTTTAGATGTAATTTATGAAAAAAAAAATCGATTTTTTAGATCTGACACACTAGACGACCGCCTTAAAGACCGTAGGTGCAATTGACCCATGAAAGAATCGTAATTTATCCAATCAATTGAAATGTGTAACTTGTAGGCGAAAAGTCTCAAAAACTTATGTTGTATTGTCTCGACTCGATTAATGTGAATCTGGTAGTAAGGATTCCACACCGGAGAACAATATTCGAGAATTGGTCTAACCAAGCTGCAATATAAACATTTCAGTGTATATATGTTATTAAAGTCCCTTGAATTGCGAGTAATAAAACCGAGCATTCTTCTAGCAGCATTACAAATACTAGTGATATGAGGGACGAATGTAAGTGAAGAGTCTAAGAAAACTCCCAGGTCTTTTATAATACCGACTTCAGCTAACGGAGTGCCATTAATTTTGTAGCTTACTGAAAATAAAGATTGATTTTTTTTAAAAATTATAAATTTACATTTATCAATGTTTAGATATAAAAGATTTTTGTTACACCAGGACGAGAGTTCATGTAAACTAGAGTCACTGTATAAGAACTAACACAAGCATCCACTATCTTGAGTACGGACAATGACCGCTTTTGGTACCTTTTTAGTACTCTTGAACCCTGCGAACTCCTAAAGTTCGCAGGTTTCTTAAATGGCATAGTTTTAGTGTGTATACGTGTAGCAAATGGATTTTGATTAACGTTTCACGGAATCGAGATACATATGTCTCATGAAATGTCAACTAAATACAGCTTTTATCCACTTTAGTGGAGATAAAAATGAAAAATCGGACAACTGCAAAAAAATTTCAAATGTACTGGTTTCAAATGAAACACACATTGTCCGTACTCAAGATAATGGATGTTTGTGTTAGTTCTTATACAGTGACTCTAATGTAAACTAGCCTGTAGCACGAGACAATCCTCTAAAGTTTTTACTGCTTTGTATAGTTTTAAATCATCAGCAAGTAAAAGAAAGTTCACTCCTTTAAAAATCATACCAATGTCGTTAATAAATAACATGAAAAGAAGAGGACCAAGGATTGACCCTTGCGGTACACCTGATGTTATTGTGAAAGAATTCGAAGTTGTTGACTTTATTTTAACACAACTAGTCCGTTGAAAAAAGTAACTGGTAATCCAGTGAAAAAGATTACCAGTGAAACCCATGGCATGGAGAATCAATTCAATCTCACTTTTCTCGTATGTTATACATATATGATGAGAACATTACCTACATGTTTCATACTGGTCCAATTATTAGGTTCGAGTGCCCAGAAAGTTATTGATAGGTTATAGAATCTAAGAAGATCTATTGAAGAACGAGTGCTTCGTTAAACGCAGCTAAAGGCCGATTTCTTTAGAAGTTAATGGTAACTGTTTGGAAGCTCTATTCTAAGTGCATCTTATTAGTGGACTGAAATTTGTGGCTACTCGATGAAATGGGAGGAAGGATTGGAAGGATATCTATCACCAATTAACGAACGTCTCACTTCTTCCATATTATTTGGTGACGAAATTTCAACTTCCTAGGCCAACGCGTTCTTGAGTTATCATTCAAACACGTCGCCAGATATCAAGAAATTTTTAAATTTAAATTTTTTTTTTAAGTTACTGCTAATTGGCTTCCAGAAAAGCCGGCGAAATTTTTACAAATCTATTATTTATCGAGACATAGTTAAATACAAGGTTCGATAGAAGTGCAAACACTGCCACTAAACAAAACTAAACAAAATACTAATTACACTTCTCCGCACATCCCAAGACATGATCGAAGTTACAAAAATACACTGGAACTATCAATACCAAACACAGAAAAATATGCGAATATGAACTTTCTTGGCAAACATTTGTTTTTTTTTTATTTTGGCAAATGGCTGCATTACATATGGTTAGGTTCAGCCGCGTGTATGAGGCAGGCCTAGATCTGTAAACACTTAACAGTTTAATAAATAAGAATTTATTGATGTTAACAGACAAGTGTACAGTTTACGTACGCATATAATGCTGCTAATAATGGTAACAGTTCCGTGTTTATCACCGATCATCAAATCATTTTGATAATGTTCGCAACCTCGAAATTACCTATAAAAGCAGAAGGAATTGCCCAAAATGATATCACTTCCAGTTTAGATCTGATACCGACAATTCCAAGATGAAAGTTCTAGTTGTTCTCTGTGTTCTTGTTACAGTTGTAAGTACAATTTCCGCAAAATATCAAGAATATTTCAAAATTAAAATTTTTGTTTAGGCCACTGCTATTTGGGTTCCAGAAACATCCGTTGAAATTCATGCAAATCGTCAAGAGTGCTTCAAATCAGAAAAAGTAACTTTGGCGAATATCCTAAAGATCGATATTGGCGAATATCCAAATGAGCCCGATGTACGCTGCTTCGTTAAATGTATAGCAGTTAAGAACCAAGTATGGGATGATATCACCGGTTTCAATGTCAAACGCGTACAAGAATTATTAACAAAGATTGGCAATCCGATCACTGATGAACATTTAGTCAAATGTTTTTCTGCGAATACGAAAAACGTTGATTCCTGTTCCTGGGCTTATGAAAATGCCATGTGTCTGATCGAACACAATTATTTAAACAAGTGGTTAAAAATGTTTACAATTGATATTCCGCTCATTGCATAAATGTATTGTATCCTTCTGAGGAATACAATTTTAAAACCAATAAAAACTTCATATCGATGGCAAATTTTTAAATGAATTTTCTATTATACGTTGAGATATTAAGTGCGTACGACTAAAGTATTACTCTGTATGCGATGGTGTTAAATATTTGGCTAAACAAATTTGACGGAAAATTCCGTCAAATTTTGTCTGTCGAAATAAGCTTCGTACAGAGCAAAGAAAATAGTGTGGCAAACAACAACTTGACGGTTACACTATTTGACTGCGTTCGACGGAGCCTATATGTACCTAGTTAACTGCGTGGTACAAATTGTGCGATTAATATAATTTTAAACAATAAGCGTTATAATTTACAAAAGCCCAAACAACTTTTCCCTTCTCCAACTTTCTATCACTGCTCAAACTCAAACTCAAACAATATTTATTTATAATAATTCAAAATGCATTAACAGAACAATAATGTTTTAGAGATTAGACTTATCATCTTAACAGCTAAGTTGTGAAATTTATAGCACTTGGGCAATGTGGAAAAGAAATAATTGAATTGTGTATTATAATTTGCCAAGGAAAAGTAAAGAGCAAAAACCTTGCCTGTAAAATCTATCACTGCTCGAATGACTATTAATTATCCTTAGATAAAAAAGAGTATGGTATCTCATGTAAAAGCACAAATTTTTAGGGGACTAAAACTTATTTGACAGTTATAAAAAAAATGAGGGAGATAGCAAAGCCATCTTTATAATATGTATGCAACTGGAAGAAAAGGCTTTTGGATCAGGACTATTATGGAGGCGACGACTTTAGGAGACCACGGCTCAATTTAGGCCATTGATGATTATGACAATAGCAAAATGTTCGTTTTAGGGAACAATGCTTGTAAAAACACACGTGAAATAATTATAAGGGAATATTGGTTTGTTTGTTTTTATTGGTTGCCAAAATTTGGTGATTTATCTTAAACGAAAGAAAATTTCTCTTTCGATGATTTATTTAAAGTTTCTGATATGAAATTCAAAACGGAAGATACTTTACTTTCTCGGCGAAACAAAACAAGAGAGTACATTCGCACTCCGTTTATCCCCACCCATAATAAAACTCGGAGCTTAGTATTTTATCATAAGATTTTTTTTTGGCAGATCGTGACTGCGGTATTTTCTAGTTGGAGTTGGTAAATATATAGATAATTATTTGTAACGCACAAAAAGCCTTTTGAAAATTTATTTGATCGTAATTTCTAAGAAAATTTGTATGGTATGGAAAAAAAGTAATTGTGTAACTGTGTCCACCTACTACATAAGAATCCTAGAAATCATGAACCTAGTCTTAGAAAAGTTTTGACTTTAGTTACAAAGTCCAATTGACTAAAAGAAAGTGAAGAAAGTTTTATAAATTTTGCAAATAAGTCGAAGCAGCATTGGGAAGGAAGAAAACTTACAACCAGTGAAGACAGAGTGCCCCATTTAGTTGAAAGGATCGAACTAGTAAGTGGAATGTGAGGAAGGTTCCTTGTTCCCCAGTCAAGGTATTATGAACTGGATTTCGGACTCAGAAATCAGGTGGAATCATTTAGTCCGTCGAGCCGGATATTTAATGTGGTCCGTCGCTCTTTGCAAGATTTGTAAAGGTTGGATTTTTTTTAACGTTTTCTTAAAGAAAATATTTAGCATTAAAAAAATTGCCCAGGATTGGTTATAGAATCTAAGAAGATCCCTTGAAGAATACGATTGCCTTGTTAAATGCAAGCAGCTAGCTAAAGGCCGATTTTTTTTTAGAAATTTAATGTAAATGCTTGGAAGTTCTCAATGTATCTTATTATTGGACTCAATTTTAGGTACTTCATTCAATTTCCTCTAACTTGCTTTACCATATATGACAAGAACGGTGCGGCCATCTCTTTAAAATATTGCACTTAACTCAATAAAAGGAATTCCGGAAGTGGTTACCACCTCCTATCCCGACTGTAAATATTCGCATCGCTGAAAGTTGTATCGCACTTCATACGACTACATATGTACGTACCACGATGGTTAACTCGAAGGTATGTAATTTTCTTGAAGCTGTTTATATGCGAAGTGGAAGGGTAATTAAAATCCGTTGATTAATATGTAAATTTAATAAGATTACGAGTTCAGCGAATGAGATTCGATAGCCTCAAGGAAGGACGATACGTTCAAATCGTTACGAAGTAGGTTTGTCCATATGAACGATTCGAAAGAGGAGTCGAGACCACTATGTGTGCCCCGACTTTATACGGGCATATGTACCTATGTGCAGATATAGGGAGTGTATTCGGTATCAAGTTAAACATGTGAGGAACCTTCTCGATAATTTATTTGGCTCAGCTTGGCTACACGTAATTGCAGTGTACGGAACTGTTTAAACCATTGAAATAAGGACAGAAAAAAAATTGCTTTAGAATAATAAAAAAAAGAAAGAAAAAGCGTAAAACTTGGACACACCAACGGCGACGGTGAAGAAATCGAAACAAGAACCGAATGGTCAACCGTAGCAATTGCTGCATGTCGTAATCCGTTTAAATTAGAAAAAACTTTCCGACATGAAATTTTCCACTGTCGACGAAAAGTTACTTTGGAAATTTATTTGTATCGATAGTATCGGAAAATTTGATGCAGATGGTGTCTACCATACATACGTACGCCGTAACGTTTATTTTTTATTCAGTTTGGTGTTTTAAGATGGGTCACACAATGTCTACATATCCACCTACTGTGTTCCTTGGAAATCTGTGACTTTCAAATGTATTTGAAGTCTAAATAGAAACCAAACTGAAACTCCCAAAATAATTTAGGCTATCACTTTTACATCTTTTGGATAGTTGTCAAATATACCACACCTTTTCCAGTAGACTTACATTGGGATGTAATAGTCAACTTGACTGTAATTTTCAAGTTTTGGTCAGTAAATTTCAATTTGTGTTCAATAAATTTCAACTTCAAAAACAACAAATTCACTGGATACTCTCTTAAGTTTACACTCTAAACAAAGTGTATAATCAACACTCTTCAAGATAGACTTTTTTCTACTTCCAATATAATTGCTTACTTACTTACACTTAATAAAACCCTTGGCTGTATGTAGAAATCGAACCCACCATCAATTCAGGTTTCGCTGCCACCGAAAGTGTTTCATTTTCATTTCAGTAGAAAACAAAATCGAACGAAGCGTCCTATTTGGTGGTTGTATATATAACATCCTTTTTGTCGTAAAATGCAAATAGATAAGTAGAATTACACCAAAAATAACGTAATTTTCAATTCATATATTATAATTATAATTTGTTGATAAATTGAAATGTTGTATTTTGTGAGTTTTTTCATGTAAATTATAAATTTATTAAGTTGAAAATTACATGTATGGTTTACTAATTAATACCAGTAATATCGTGTAAAAGGGATTAAAATGTGAACTTTTACTTGAAAAAATTGAAAATTAGATTGAAAATCCAATTTTTACTTTATATATTTTAATAACAAAGTATTTTTAAACATTGTAGGATTGTCTGATCTATAAAATACTGATCGTTTTCATAATGGAATGTGTATGTTATAATACTTTCAAACAGTTTTTTTTTTTATTTCTACTTAATTAAGTCACTATTCGTGATTTTGTTTCTCTATTTTTAATAATAAAGTGCTCGACCTGAAATTTAAAAAAAAAATTAATTTCCTTAAAATTTGTATTTTTATGTTTTAGGACTAGTAAACCCGAAGAAATCCGCCGTCCGCAAAAGTGTTTGAAGGTCCGTAACTCACCAGCTCGTTGTGGCAAGAAATTTCGCTTTAAATCCGCTTTTGAATCCTGTTCATTTGCTTGCTTTTTTCCGTTAGTCAAATGATTGGACGTATCTAGCATCCTTTAAATTGTTTTTCTGAAGACTTATTTCGATTTCCATAAAACTCCTTTCATTTTTCTGAAGATTTCTTCATATTCATTTTTTGATTTGCAATAGTAGATTTTTTAACTTGCGTAGGCGAATCATCTTCAGAACTAACATACGAATCATTCGTTCATTTTCCTAATCTTCCGAAGTAATCGCGGGTTGTTGAGTCTTTAATTTATAGATGTATGATGCTTAGCCCTTTCTCATTTAAATCGAAAAATTGATACCACCTTAAACGCGCTCTAGATATATACAACTTTTGATAGGGGTATCGAGGTACGAGGTATTTTTTTGTATCTCAGGAGCAGCTTATATTGGAAAGTCGAAACTACACATAAGATGTACAATTAAAAGAAGAAAAAATTTCAGATAGGTGGGTTTCACGAATTTAAAAATTTTTTATGAATGCTATATGTACTTTCGATTTAGTTTCACTTTTACGTAATCTTTATATAAGCGCCTAGAAACGGTTTTACATTTTTTTTTTGATGTCCTTACTATAAGAAAGTGTAAAATGGCTGTGCACTTTTTCACTAATTCCGACATAGAGAAAATAACCTTTTAACTAATTTTCGCCGACAAATTTTCAATCCGTAACATAGAGTCTCAAAAGTGTTATCAATTCTCTTTTGAAGTCCTTGACGTCGTATTTTTTCCAAAAAATGTCTAATTTTAAACGATTCTGTAAATTTACTACTGATAACGTGTAATTTTGCACTAAAAACTGCATAGTTTTTTTTTAAAAACAATAATTGCGTTTAAAAAAATTCATTGTCAAATCAGACTACTTATTGTCCACTCCAGAATTCCGAAACAGTGGCTTTCATTATTTTCCTTTAATAAAACTTAACAAGCATTTTATTCTCCGAATTGAGGCAATTTCGAAAACGCTTAATAATGACTTGGACGGAGGAGTTAATCCATAAAAATAAGAACAGAAAAAAGAATGTCTTTGCGTGTATAAGTAATCAGGCAGGAGGTTGAATTGAATTATAGTAATTGGAATCATGATAATTCGAGAAACAGGAGCATTACTTTGCATAAAATGTAAATGACGAAAGAAATATAAATGTTTTGTTCTTGTATTGGTAAATTTGTGTTCTTTATTTTGCAAATATTGACCGTCAATTTACATTTTGTCGGCTTATTCGAATACCCCGTTCTCTATAAATTCATATGTAGCGGATGTATTGGTGTGTATGCGGATTTGTTTGATGAAAATGTAAATTTCAACAATTCTTGGAATTCGCAAATCAACTGTTATTTAAAATAAATAGGAGAAAAATATTTTGGAGATCATTGACTGGCCGGAACGGATATGAAAGGAAACACTCAAAATTTTAGTACAAAATTCTTGTAGGTAATCCTTCCGCTAGCTTCTTAAAATACGTCTTCAAGAATATTTACGTCTTCCAGAATATTTACCGGGTCTTAAGAACACTACAACCTATGAATTTTAGTTTTGCCCAATTTAATATAACCATAGTTGCAGATAGAGAAATTAGTGTAAAATATCTGACAATAGTCTGGGTGCAACACTATTATTTTTTGGCTACTATGCGATTGAATAAAAACATAGAGGGTACAATACCAATAAAACCCTTTGGGGGTTGAACATAAAAAATAGATTTTTTGGCGATTGTGTAGAGATCGCGTTAATATTAAAAAACTATTCAATATCTCTTCAGAGGTAACTGATATGTCGGAAATTGCAAAAATGGCTCATAATCATGTAAGACTCTCTTACGGGTGGAAAACCTTAAGATACCCAAAAAAAGTTTTAGATCATTACAATATATAAAACCCTTATACGTTAAACCGAATTCGGGTTCATTAAACCTAAAAGATTTGTCGAATTCGTGAAAAGTTGGAAAATTTGTATAACTCCTATGTGGCTTAATATCAAAAGATGCCCTAATGGTTTCAATTATGTGAAGCATTTAGAAGTAAGTGAAAGCGAATGTGAATTCGATATCTCATTTGACCTAAGAAATATATCGGAATTCGTGAAAATGTACACAACAACTTTACACCCTCTTAGGGGTTGGATATCGAAAGATTGGAAAACGTTGTCTAGACGTCTATATGGTATAAAAAGCCTGTAGAAGTAAAATTAATTTGATATTTTGGCATGCTTAAAAGATATAACTTAATTCGTGAAAATAAAGAAAAAATGCCTTGTCACGGACTTCTGTTTTTACTAAACCTTTGTACGCCAATGAAATTCTGAACTGTTTTCTGTCTTGGCTGTCTTGACATATACGTATCAAGTTTAAACTTTCTAGTATAAACCCTTCCTAGCGTTATAAAAACCTTTCCTCCACCCCGAGCGTTGATGTCGTTTAAAAATATTATTTTTCTATGTTACCGTCAAGCTGAAGCCTCATTTCATTCAACGTCGTCATACAACTCAGCATCGCCATACAATTCAGCGTCGTCATACAATTCAGCGTCGTCATACAATTCAGCGTCGTCATACGCCTCGGCTGCCTATTCCAAAGTAGCTGAACTATATATCTATATCAACTAACTTTTATTTGTAGTGAAACTATAGCCTTCAGATCAGGTCCGTGCGCACGGGGGGTTTTGGGGTTCAAACCACCCCCCCCCCCCCCCCCCCATCATACAATCCTGCGCACGGGCTTGCTTCAGATCAATAACAATCGATTTACTTAAATCGTAAACTGTTATAAATATCACAGGCAGCACTAACTTCTTAAATTTGTCAAAATTTGAAATAGAATATGTAGACTCTCAAAAATCTCATCTCATCGGTAAATACCCTGAACCTACATTATGCATGTTTACGTAGTGCAAGGATATAGCGATAAAAGGACGTAATAATGATCCTGACATACTTTCTATGGCCAGTCATGCCGCATAGAAAACAAATCTTTGAAATATTAAAGGAAACGCTGAATGGTTGGAGTACGAGTTACGTACTTAAACATTTCAGTTACGACTGTACTAATTAAAATTTAATGTCAAACCGAATTAAACGTAATTACGGGCAAAGTTTCGTTATCGTGTGCACACGAAAACTTTCAGTCCACCGATATATAGAAATAATATCGGTAGTATAAGGGTAGACTGTTCCGCCACGTATAGCTCCCTCT
The DNA here is from genome assembly GCA_949128065.1 of Beris chalybata. NCBI lineage: Eukaryota > Metazoa > Arthropoda > Insecta > Diptera > Stratiomyidae > Beris > Beris chalybata. Next base: position 13,878,680 of record OX421897.1, read on the forward strand.
AGTCGTTCGGGAACGAAGGTGAAACTACCTTTTGAAAATCATTTCCAAGCGTTCACAGCTATAACTCGCTTATGCCTTAGTGTTTCGTTTTCTAAAATACTCGAGCTCCAGCCCCAGCCCCAAGTCGGGGGCTCCTAGAGCCAAGCTCGTCTAGTTAGACGGGTCTATTTTATCGTCATCTTCTAATGGTAATCTCGTTCTCATGTTGCAAGGACTAATTTAAACGAACAATAGTAAATTAATTACTAAAACAGGTTAAGTTATGCTAAACATCAATAGAGCGGGTAATTAAGCACTTGCATGTGTGTCTCTTTCAATGATGAGTTTTGTTGTTAGTTTTCCATCACAGCCCGCCCTCTATTCGGAGTTTCTATGCGAATGTCGAACTCAGTGTGCCGAACGTCTAGGCACGAATTCTTCTTATTCTCCTGCAACTATCGCCGCCATACGTAGAAAATAATGTTGAAATAACCCGTCCTATGATATGTGAAGGTGCACGTCGTCTTCAACTTCTTCTGCACCATTGTTTCATCGTCTTTGACAATGTTCACTTTTAGCTCTGGCTTTTCTATGAAAGCCGTACAAGTTTTAGGCCAGGCATAAGACGAAATGTACGACGGTGGCGGCGATGAGTCTTGTGAATAGCAGGTAATATGCAGGTGAAAGGCATTCAGCTAGTTATAGGGAAAATTAACTTGAACTGTTCGACAAAGTTGATATTGAAATGCAATTAGGTTTGTGTCGGCTTCGATACTCGCATGGGTCTGATGCCTTCGTGCTTTTGTTCCATTTTAGACAAACTACAATATCGAGACTAATTTTCTATAATTTAATTTTTTAGCCGAATTTAGCTTGTTTTTGTGTCGAAATATGGCTTCATTATTATCTGAAAATACAGAGTAACAACATATTGCTTAGGGGTGGTTCTTGATTTAGAACAAATGAGATAATTAGTCCAGAGCCTACCCAGCTTGGTTATATAGAAACGGGATGAAGAATTTTTCACATTTGGGACTCTGAGCATAGAAATTCAAAAAAACGACATTAAGAACAAAAATCTTCCAAAGGTTTCATCAAAGGTTAAATCCTTCTTCAACGTAATTTTTTTTTCGTACAAAGCTTGAAATATAATTTTGAGTAAAGCCAAATATTGTTTAATCTTACGCTTCTTATCTAACGTATTATGTTACTGAAAAACCTGAGTACCAGATAATAGTGCATCTGATTACAAATCGATATCTCGTTTGAACTAAGAAATACAACGGAATCCGTAAAAATGAATGGAACTTCTTTAAACTTTCTTAGCGGTTGCTGAAGATTATGTAGAATTCGAATCCACTGGCTGTGTCCAAGCACTCTACCCAAGCAGGTGATTGTCGTTGCTTCGGCTAATCAATACGTGTTCGAAGAGGACCGTGAAATCAAACCCCTAAGCAGGTGATCACTTTAAACTCAAAAATCATACTTCATTAGCGGTGACACATAACAATTTCCAAAAAAAAAATTTGTTTGCGATTATAATATAAAACCCTGACGTTGTTCAAATCAATTTGATGTCTTTTCTTTTTTTGATGGGTGCAAACGTATGCAACCTCTATATACATATATCGCAGTAGGGGATAAATATCGAAAAATTTTGAAACTTATTTTCCTTTATTATTTCAGTAATCTATTAAAAAAAAATCAGTAATTATTTGTAGGTTTTCTAGAAGCATAGATCAAAAATTAAATTTTGAGTGGGCTCACTGGCGATTTTTTGGGAACTGAGAGGTACAATTTTTTCTTTTTCAAAATAATCACGTCTCATATTAGTTAGGAACTGTTTAACATACGAGGATGATAGAATTCATTCATATGAGAGTTAGGCCTAATAGACACTTTGCAAAAAAAAAAATTGTAGGTGGAGGTAAAAGAAGTGCGAGGGGGTGAAAGAGAAAGTATTCCGATTTTTATACCTCAGGAACCTCTATAATTATAATTAAATAATTAATGTGTTAAATGTTTAAACATTATTTCTTTGCACCCCTTAGCGGGTGAAGATCAAAATTGTTTGTCAATTATTGTGTAGGCCGTCATAAAAAAAACCTAGAAGTTAAAAATTAATTCTTGAATTGATTTGACTTGACGCGTTTATACCCTCGTAGGGGTTTAATAGACATTTTCTTAATTATTTTTAGGGAATCATGGAAAGAGCCAGTATAATTCAAACTAATTCGATATACCTATTCGGGAAATCTCAAATTTTTGTGAAAATACAATATATGCAAAGAATGATTTTTTTGTCCCACCTCCGTACGAATTAGGATGTAGGTGAACATTCTAAGAATGTAATTTTGAATGCTTTAGTTAGGTATGAAGGTGGAAAATTTTCTAGCTTAAAAAATTTATGCCAGAAACCACATTTGTTTTGGCGTATGTGGGACGAGGTGTTCGAATTATTTTTATGTTTTGGCCCTTTATGTAAAAGCCTTTTCAGCGTTTTTTGTTTGTCTTACATTAAGGTACATACATATTTTTCTTTGGGTCTAATTATGGTGTTGAAGGTGTCACTGGTATGGCTAGCCTATGAACACCAACAAAGAGGGTCTTTTTCCACTCTGCTTCATGAAGAAAGTTAACAAAGCTCATGTACATTTTTCATGCCAAGCCGGTTTGGTTTCTCACCAAAAGCGTACTCGGGCTGGACTCCAATTGGGAGTTCTTCCTTCTCCAGAATTTAGAATGCACCAGGCTCATTCACTTTTCTATGCCAGTCTAAGCCATTTGTAAAGTGTTCACCACCTTGGTCTATGAATCGTTCGTTTCTTATGAAGTAAACACAAAATAACTGCAAAGGATACTCTTTCGGTCTCCAAACCAGTTCGATTTTCTTCAAAATTCACCTTGACTGGGTCCAGATTCTTAGTTCCTACCTTAACCGTATAGGTAAAAATTACAAACGCGATTCCCTTTCGAAGCCGAAAGACTCAAGGGTTTACTGGGTTTATTGGAACCTACCGGAGGAGAAAATTTCAAAGGGTTTATCCTGTACACATGAAACTTTATTCACATGAAGATACTCGGCTGTAATTGCATTTAAAAGGCATTTCTAAAAATGCTTTTTAAAAGATGAGAAAAAAGTAAATTCTCTTGAAAATTAGTCCTGCATTCGAAAATGAATCGAAAATTTGGTCGATTCTGCACACAACAAATTTTAATTTTATGGGGATGTCAGTGAAAGAAGATCAGGCAGGAAAACAAACCCATGAATTCATACTTTCATACATAAAACACGGTTTAAACTTGAAATGATTATTTTTGCTCTGAAAATTAATATGCACTAGTACCTATTTCGAAAAATATTGACTGCAAAAAAAAAACACAGATAAAATGAAATCGTGTCGACAAAAGTTCCATTGAAATGAATTCCTGATTCCCATTTTGATAGAGGTTTTGGATTCATCGTCTGGTAGGGGTCTGCTTTTACATTACCTTGATACGTGAACGACTCTATACATTAGGCTACCTGCCGCCACCTACGGTCGACATTATGGCGAAGTTTTCAAATGAATTTCATTGTGTCACGTATAAACACATTGTCCTGTAAAAATTACATTTGCTCTACTATTTGTTTGTTAATTAAATAATTGACAGATCCACATTTGCGATACACAGTATATGCCAATGTTGAATGGTAATAATGTTTTGTTTTCACGGAATAATACTGTCCTTGATGAGTAGATTTGTGGAGAATGAGGTGTATTCCGCTGATATTGTTTTTAATATTGTTGTTTTTTATATACTGCATTTGTGTTGTCGAAAACTTTTCCGAATATTTGGCGGGGTGTTTGGGACAGAAGTTTCCTATGAATGCGAGAAGAGTCGAGAGATTTCTACGCTGTTTTGGTGATGTATGAAAAGTGTAAGGTGATTCTTTTCGAACACAGACGAGCTTTGCCGAAGGTTTTGACACGCCTTTGGGCATTTCGAGACTGCAATTCGGATGTTTTGCAGCGCCTTCCAGCTAGGTATTTTATTGCTAGTATTGTTGTTTTTCTCAATGGAAACCGATCAAGCAGCGCGGGTTACCAGGATATTGAACAATGAACTTAAAGAAACAAACTACTGGTAACTAACGACTAATAGCAGCAAACACGTGGTAAAAAACTGACACACGACATTTAATGAAGCCACCCAGTTGATCGCATCTGCGAGAAAAAATACACGGAATAGACATGCTTCCTGAAATCTCATAAACAAATATAGGGAAAACCGGAATAGGAACACGTCTTTAGAATCAACGCCATCTGTCGGATACTAGCTTAGTTTTTTTTTGAATAGTATTCATAGCACAAAATGAATAACAGAAAACAATAACGTCATTTGAATAAACTTAGTATCAATTGATGTCACTTCTATAAAAATGAACTTATTTCTCACACTTAGAGCAATATTTGAAAGAATTTTCTTTATTAAAACCAAAAATATATAAAACTGGAATCAAATATTAACGTGTACATAGCAGTTATAAAATTTTAATTTGCACTAAGTGACCATTTTCTGCTTTTACACATTGCACTAGAGGGTCGGAAAAGTATATCTGTTTTGTTGCTTTTTTCTATCTTGTGATGAAGAAGAGACAAGCATCGCGAAACGAAGAAAGACAAAGTCGGGAGAAAGTACTGTAAGAAACAGGGTAACCACACGCAGCTTTCAACTCATGATAGTGTATGAATATCAGAATGAATGACTAAAAACGCCATCTGGTGAGTGATGGCGAAAATTTCTTAAGTCACTAAGTTATGGCTCGGCACCTCACTCTGTATGATAAAATATAAAAAAAAAATTGAATAGGAAAGAGAGCTGTGACAAACTGGGTAACCACACGAAGCTGCCAACTCATGATGGTGAATGATTATTTGAATAAATGACTATCAAACGCCATCTGTTGAGTGATAGCGAAAAATTCTTAAGTCACTAAGTTACGGCGCGGTACCTCACTCCTATTTTCTCTGTATACTAAATTAAACAAAAAAATTGAAATTTTTTTTTTTCCAAATAGTTCCGCGTTTTTGCCTCAATTTCGGCTCAAATATTATTTTTCATGTTTTAATGGTTTTAAATATTGTAGTCTCTTAAAAAAAACATTTATTGAAGTAGTAGTAAAGAAAATAACTTTGGAGATTTTGAAGCTTCGATTTGCCAATATTATTCCATAGTTCCATTGTGGATCTCGTAGTAGTTCCTCGAGTTACATAGCAAAAGTGCGATATTACGAGTCCTTGCATAGCGTTCTAGAATAGCGGACTGGTTAACGCGTTAAAGAACTAGAACTTCAGTTGTTTTGACTGTAAAAAGGGCTTTTTGACAACAGTCTATAAATTTTGTATACAATTGAGATCGGAGGACAAATCAGACCAGTGAGTAACAACTGGTGTATTTATTGTCATTGCCCTGCATTACTACCATTTTAAAGTTACTTCTTCCTCGCAAAAGATTGTTAACTCCATTATATCAATGTTTTTTTTGGCGTCCATCTTTTTGGGCCATCAAAATGGGAAATTGAACTGAGAACAGTGAATTGTAAGGTTGTTCATGACAAATAGCTAGTATGTAACGTGAAAACCAGTTGTAAATGTAAAATAACAATTTTGATTATTGTTTTAGTATCTTAACATTTACATCCTTTACACCTGAATGAGCCTACTAAATAACTAGTAAACTTTCCTCAAATTAAAATAATAATAATCACTTTTATTTTTTCCTTTCAGGACTATGACAAGGACATATGCCATAGATTACACTCATCAAGTCCGCCCATATCGAATGCAGATCTAGACAAGGATAGTAAAAACTCCGACTATTTCAAAAATCTAGGTTGTAGCAATGATCGGACGTCGTCACCGCATGAACAAGCCAAAGTTGCAGCGGTTGCTGCAGCGGTTGCCGCCCAGGCTCATATGAACGGAACTAGTGAGTACATATCGAGGTCCAATTGAAATACTTCGCAAACATTAAAACAGAAAATCAAGAAATTAGTTTTAATTCGGTACCTACCTCATAAGCCCAATTGAAGTTGATTTAAATCCTATTAACTTGTACCTTAGGCTTGAGTAGAAGCACCTAAATTTTTCACAAAATTAATCGAACTCCATCCCCAAAATAATCGCTTCCAACTGCATGATTCGGATCAGGACTCGTACTCGCTCCCATCCTTTCCTTTACTCCTGACCGATGTCCTGGAGACATGATAATGAATTTTCGTACCTCAAATCACTTTGCCTATCAAATGTGAAATTGCCATGCAAATAAACGTATCTCTTTTAATTCGGCAGTGCAAGACATGATAAATCTGCAAAAGTTACAAAATCTAGCATCAATACAGCAACAACATCAGCAACCGCAACAGCAGCAGCAGCAGCAGCAACAACAACAGCACCAACCAGAGCAACAACATTCATCAGTACCGGGAGCACTTGCAGGCCTTCAGGGATTAGCTGGAATTTCATCTGCAGCAGCATTAAATTCACCTTTGAATTTAAGCGTTGGCTCTACATCAACTTTGTCATCTGCGAGCACGAAACCTTCGCCAACTTGTAGTGCGCTGGGGAGCAACGGGAGCGGAATATCTGCTTGTAGTATCCCGGGTAGTTCACAAATGCCACAATTAATATTAGCTTCAGGACAATTAGTTCAAGGCGTTCAAGGGGCGCAGTTACTAATCCCGACATCACAAGGTACGTATAGTTCACTTCGCAAGGAACTACCAGCTCAGGGAGACGGGGAGGGTGGGGGGATGAGGGGTGAGATTAAAATCATGCTTGAATCTCACATGCCCTAGTCATACATAAAATCTCATGTAATCCCACAATCACAATTTGAATTATAACCTTTCAGGTATAGCGATTCAGACTATCCTTACGATACCAGTGAGCCAGCAGATTACCACAAACGACCAATTCCTGCAGAGTTATGCCGCTTTGAATAGTGGCGCTGCAGCTTTTACCAACACGACGCTAGGATCGCATCAAATGCCTCTCGTTCAACAATCGGCGAGCAGCTATCATAAGCCAAATCTGTTTTCAAATGGCGTTCAACAATTGCTGGCCGCACTTCATCCGCAACTGTTTCCGCCAGAACCGATGCATCAAAGCCATCATCATGGTCAACAGCAGCAGCCACAGCAACAACAACACCAGTCCCAATCCCAAACTCTTAGCATGCATCAGATACAGAAGCAGCAACAGGTGCCGCCACTTGCTAACCACCACCACCACCATCATCATCACCATCATCTGGAAAGTGTTTCGCCAAAACTCGATTCGTCTTCGCATCATCGGGATCCTAGTCCGCCGTCACTTGTTCGAAATTCACCCCTGCTTTCGTTGCATCCCGGTCAAAGTCCGACTAGGACATCAAATTTCAGTATACACCTGCCGCCACAACAGCAGTCTCAACTGCTCGAAAAACCGTCTACTACGTCAACAACACCGCCTTCAATCAACAATTTCACCACAGCTTCATCATCAATATCATCATCCGGATCTCAGCTCTATCACACGCATTCGCCAAACAGTCACCTGACCTCCAGTTCTCATAGTCTAAGTAGTCAAGTAAATTCGCCATCATCAACTTCTGTACTTAATAGCATCAATAGGTGAGCCTGTCCGTTATTGTTACAATCGTTCAGTATTATCAATCGAATTGAACAATTTTCAGTACAACCTCTCTTTTACATCACAGACTCACCACAACTAATGGTGAACTAACGATAACGAAATCTCATTCGAATCCGAATCATTCCATTGTGGCATTGTCGTCGTCACCGTCGCCCGGTCCACCAACAGTCAACACGCATCATCACTCGCATCAACAACATCAACAACAGCCACAACAGCAACAACAGCAGCACCAACAGTGCCATCAACAGCAACAACAGTCGATGAAATTGAGTCCTTCCAGTATGCATCTATCGCCGACTGGTACCGAAGCTTCCACCACCGATTTGCTAGTCGATTCGCCAAGTAAGTTTTAATCCTTAATTATGAAACTAGTATATCTTAGTCATATTGATAGCTCCATTCCATATGTGGGTGGTAGACTGGGGTTGGGGTGGTCGTGTACAGAACCTGTCTATCTTTCTTTCGATTTGGTAACCGATTCTAGAAAACAGAAAATATGAACAAAAGATCAATTTTCCGGATTTATTTTTGGCGATTTCTGGTGATTTTAATGATGCAAGTATGTAAAACGTCGGACGAGCGTAGTGTGCGATTCCATTTCCAATTTTAATTAATACCACAAATAATTACAAAGTATATTTGTTTGCGTTATTAGGTGGCATCGTTATAGAAATACGGTATAAAGTTGTTTTATTGTGTGCTCGATTAATAATGAAGAAATCAATTCGTTCCGATCCAATTTCAAACCTAAAATACTTTTCTGTTTTGGACTACGAAGGCAAAGTGCAGTGCTTTTTGTTACAATTACGAATATTTGTTTTACTGTAACAAACAGATTTTGCTGAGTATTTTCCATTCAGCCATTCGAAAATGAAAGGTTAAGCAGTTTTTGGCTGAACCGTACCGGGATTTAAAGCGTCCACAAGTTCAAATATTTTCTGTTTAAATTTATTAAAATCCCATGCATAAGTAATCATTAACCCAGTAAGAAGCACCTTATCCATTACTTCCGTGGCAGTTTCACGATTAATCTTTCATTAATATAAATACCTAATTTTTGATGAATGATTTCACAGTACATTTCGAATTGAAAATACAAGGTTTTTTCGACTGAGTCCTTTATCAATCTGATTGTGTTTGACAAAGGACTCAGTCGAGTCCGAAACGTCACACAAAATAAATTTAACAGTATTCACCGGAAAACCTTGTTTTTTCATCATATTCACATATTTTGATCAGTACACATACGTACTGCAGTTTTCTTATTCCTCGATATTACCTGATTTTTAACACCAAAATTACCTAGTATAAAACCAGTGAATATATACTCCATAGTTACCTGCTAAATTAGTCAAAGTACTGCGACCCGTCGTTAAACAGTGTATTGTTTGAAAAATGATAGTAGATTTACAGAAAAAATTAAAGATATATTGTCAGGGGGAATCATACGTTCTCTACCATAGAAAAATGATTATGGATTTTATTCTGATTCAAAAACTGTTGAGCACATAGTACCAGTCTTATCGATGGATATTGGTGTCAACTTTGTAAGAAAGTTATATATTGAATCATGAATTGATCCATCACTAGGAAAATATAGAGAGTAGGTATGTTTCTGCTCTTTGCTCTTAACGTTGCGTTCTTGAAAAGCATATCGTTTTAATACTAAGACTACACAATCTCAATACATTAAAATTTATTCTTTACAATACGTTTCAAAAAGTGGAGAGTGCGACAAAAACTTCTTCGTCCTACAATTTCTTAAAGAAGATTAATTATGTGTACAACAATTTTTAAACCGATATGAAAACTTAAATAAAATTTGTGTCAACTGGCAACTTTTAATTATTTTCAAGTTGTTTCAAGCATTTTTAATATTTTGAAGTTTTTTCTTTATTCTCATGTAGACCTGAAAACACCTCCGCAGAATAAAGTTAATATCCAAATTAATGTTAATAAAAATAGAAGTCCTTCTTAGAAGTGCTTAGAATTTTTTTCCACTGTGATTGTTTTTGCTATAGTTAATATCATGGCAATTACTATCATCATAACTCTCATCATGTATCCTTCTCGATAGTTACTGTCGCGCTATTATGATAGAACTATCGCACTATCATGTTTTACGAGATAGTTTATGGCATTATCGCGTTAATTTTTCTTTTGACATTTACAATAAATATTTATCAAATCCTGTCACGTAATATTTTTTTTAAGCAGCTTCAATCAGCTCCAATTGAAACATTTTCCATAATGATACCACAACGTTTGACAGCTAGAAAAGTGTTTCGCACTACTGCTTCGTGTATACAGTAGACTTTCACTAAAACTCTCTGACATTATCGTGCTATGCTTTCGTGAAAGTACCTACTATCGTTAAAAACTATCCCCGCGAAAACGGGGCTTAAGGGTGTCAAATAGTTGTAGCTATACGTTTTCAGAAACTCCGACATACATAATTCTAAGGCCTAATGTATTTATAAATGAATTCACTTTTATTTCTAAGTAACTACTGTAAAAATGATTTTCAAGATAACAGTTTTTTCGATATTCAACTGCCCGGTGTAGAAATGTGGTGGTGCCACCTTTCTCGAATTCCGACAAATCTTTCTATTATACATATATTCGCCTGACTAAAAATTGATTTCAGGATTTTTCGACATTCAACCCCTAAGAGATTGTGTCGATATTTTACCAACTATGAGTTTTTCAATGAAAACAATATAAGCTGTGTTTCTTGGGCACTTTTCCAGATCAGAGCAGTTTAAATGCGTTTAATATTTTCATTGATGCGATGCAGGTTACTATTCGTCTAATAATAATAATAATAATCAATGGCGCAACAGCCCAAATTGGGCCCAGGCCTTGAAGTAATGCTAGAGTTACTTCATTACGAGACCAACGGTGAAGTGGTCAGCCACACGCTCATCTGTGATTATTACCCCGATTTTGAGTCAGCTACTCATTTACAGCTGAGTGAACTGGTAGACCGGCATCCAATCCCATACTCGAAAATTACTTGTCGCCAAGAAGATTCGAACCTGGAACCAGGTGCACCGAAGGCAAGTGCTCTAGCCACTATGCCACCTAGACTATTAAATAGCATTGTCAAAATTTTTGGCAAAAAGTTTGGCAGTCAAAGTATTAAGCGATTTTCTGAGTACTTCAATCCAACTTTTACTCGTAGTAGTAGGTGTTCGAGTATAGTTAAATATTTGCATCGAGCTGGATAATCAGATTTCACTCCAAAAATGCGGCATATATAAATGGGTTTGGATGCGGGCTGTATTTTATAGTAAGCGGCTTGGATTTCCTACAGACGACACATGACTTATTCTGCCATCCATTTAAGTTATAAACTAATGCCTTGCATCGATTAGGCGATTAATCTTACAATTCCCATTCCAACGATAATGCACTTATAATGACGTTATCACAGCGTATTACGCACACTTCCATTCAAATTAATAGCAGCGAAGACGAACTTGTACAAGTTATTAAGTTTGCGGTAGGTGCTTCCATCAATTTGAGGGTGGTAGTCGGGCGTCCCAAATAATTGGGGGTGGCAGACCTCATCGGTTCGAGTAGATGCATGGTAGAGCTTGGGTGTAGTGCCATCTAAGTACTGCAGTCGGTACTATCTGGTACAGTATGTTTGCTGCCGTGTAGACCAAAAATGGTATTAACAGCGGCATCTGCTTAAGCATTACAGCGACAAGGACTACGACATCATCGAGAGAAAGGAGCAACAATGAAGAACTTTCGGTTCATTTCTATATAAATAGGAAAACTCCTTAGCCCCCCATCACAAGCCCGTCGCCGTAACCTCACCACGCGTTACCGTGAGTATCGCGTTGTCGCCATCTTTGACATACACTAATTATATGAACAACAAGAGCAACCGATATTCGATTATATAATTAAATATGCATTACGCCATCAATTAAGTTCACTAATTATAATTGTACTACCTCGTATCGTATTTAATGCCAGCGAACATTAGAAGCTGACTAGAAGCATAATGGTTGGAAGGGGGTGGATGGGAGGGATATGCGGTGAAAATAGAAACAAACCCCAATAACAGCAGCAAGAATTTTAGTCGATGCATGAACGACAGTTTGCCATTGGAACCAAACCGCCTTCTAACTCTACCTTGACTGCGGCCGGTATATTGGTCTATGGCAGGATTGGGTTGGAGCCACCCTTACTTACCCACCCTTACTCGCTCACCCGCTATACTAAGCCATTCGGAACGAGCTGTAAACTTAGAACAATAAGCGCTACATGTCAATATGCTTGCATTATGAATGCGATCAGGATATCAAGGTAGTTCGCGCTAGAATCGAATCGCGTTTAAAAGGAACCCGGCTGTCCCGGCTGAGAACGGGCAAAGAGATTCCATCCCTCATACCATCTCTCTGCCCCGTTTTGGTCTGGTTGGGGGTTGTGTTACACTTAAATGACATTTTGACATGGAACAATGGCGCTACATTATGTTGCAACTTGATCAGAACTACGTATATTTACATCGCTCGATTATATTTTGTTTCGAATTTAATCTGTGAGTTTTAACTACCCGTGAGATTCAAAGACTTCTTTCTTAAATTTTGGATAATTTTCTTAAAATTTCTTTACCATTTTTTTTCCAGATGAACCGACAATAAATCAAACAAATTGCAACGTTGTGGACGGCATCGATTTAGATGAAATTAAAGAATTTGCCAAAGCCTTTAAGTTGCGACGATTATCCCTAGGTCTAACACAGACGCAAGTTGGTCAGGCGCTTTCAGTAACAGAAGGACCAGCTTATAGTCAAAGTGCCATATGCAGGTAAGTCTGAATTACGAATTCCAATTAAAACGAATATTATGTATTTTGCATTTAATGTAATGTCATGTTATGAACAAAGAGAAATATCGTTTGTAATTCTGGTCTAGACACCATCACTTTGAAGGTGTACGTAGAAAATTATGGAAAAACGAGTTGTACGCTCTATTCGATTTCTATGCTACGAATTTGTCGAGGAATGCATAATTCAAATTTCGCGCGCTATAGGTAGATGGGGTTGATTTCAGATGTAAAACCCTTAAGTGGATTAGACCACGGGCGGCCATATAAAATTTTGTGGCGAGGAAGTAAGCTATGGGCGAATAGAACATATGAATTTGTTTGATCCAAGTATCAGTATGCCTTTTTTGGTAGAATATCAACTCACCTGAAGGTAAAAAAGTGTATGGAGCTTTCAATGAAATTTCACTTTGGAGAAAAATTCAGTCATGTAAAGGGAGTAAAATTACCGAACTGCACAGCCAGGAATCGCTCAATATCATTGCCATTAAGTAGCACAGGTGAGTGGCTGTTTGCAAAGATGGCCTGTATGTTACATAGACTGGGTCCGTTGTGATACCACTGGACCATAGCAATTTAAGCCTTTCTGGTCACAGTTTCTTGGCACACGGTGCCTTTTTCAAATCGTCAGTCCGTCTGTCCGCCGTAAAATGAAATTCGGTTTGTGTATAAAAGTTGACAAATGAAGTTTGCTGCAAATAAAATTTATTAAGGGGTGGTGGAGCATGGAAGTTGATCGAATCAGAGTTTTGCAAAAAACATATCCGAAGAACAGCTTACAATTGTTACATGGAATTGGTCTAATAGACTTATAGACTTATAGTGGAGGGGGGGGGGGGTGTGTGGAATGGGTGTGTGGAATGGGTGTGTAGCCAGTGATAATAGGAAAGGGTTCAAATTTTTTATATCTTTTGACCGTATAATGATGGATAGCAGAAACTTGATAGAGCAATGACAGTAGCATGTTGAGCAAATCTATTTTTTATGGGGGTAGTATGGTACGGAGTTGGGGGTGGTTTTCCTAAGTATAGCTCTTATGGTAGAACATTTAAACTTGATGTACATTATGTAGATCTACTGGAAGAGAAATTTAGGAAAAAAATTCCACTGGAGTACGGAAGGAAGCAAATAAAAGAATTAGTGAACATGCCATGCATTTTCACGAATTTTGCCATATCTCTTAGGTCTTCGAAACTATTGATTTAAGTTTTATATTACGGATTTTTCATAGCTTTCTAGATAGTGTTTTTCGATTTTTTCAAGTTTGACACCTGCGGAGGTGTAATGGGTTGTATACGTTTTCACGAATTTAGTAATATCACTCAGGTGACATTAGATATCCAAAAACTATTCACATCCACGGGATTGTTGTATAATCGCCTAAAACTTGTTACAGGTTTTCACCCTTTTCAACCTCTAAGAAGATATGATAAACGGTTGGAAAAACAAGAAAAAACGCATGTAGAAGACAGCTAAGTTAAATTAATAACAATGCTCTACCGAATCAATAAAAGAGATTATTTATAACTCATATAATTGTATTTTACAAATTTATCTATGCCTCGCGAATTTTGGCGAATTTTAACAAATTTAAATTTTAACATTTTTAAGGGCGGTGCTAAGGTGAAAGGGGTGGGGGTGAAAAACTTTGGATTACAATATCTCCCGACTCAATTGCACCAGGGAGATAAAAATTGGTTTGTGTATAAAGAATTATAAGCCGAGATGTAAAATTTTTGAGTGAGGTGGTGAAGAGCGAAACTGAAGGAGAGCCATTTTTCAAAAAATTAAATTTGTATATCTTAAGAACCGTATCAGATATGATCTTGAAAATTTTACGGGAGCTAGTACATAGGGTACTTACCTACCGGGGTGTGAGAGTGTGGTTGTAGGGGATAATTTTAGAAGGAGGTGAAAATGAAAAATTGAATTCTTTTCTCGAAAGCTGCAAAGGATATAAAGCTACATATTGACAACTGTATAGAGCTACTATAGAGACATCCCAGAAAATTAAATTTTTATAGTGGTAGCTATAACGGGGCGGGCGGGGGTGGTTTTTCATATCTTAGAAACGGCTTATGCTAGAAAGTTGAAACTTGATAGATGCACTACTAGATAAATTGACTAGATTACTTATTACTTAATGATAAGATGTGCCGATCTTCAAAGACTTCAACACTGATGAAATCGCAATTTCAATAAACATGTGACTGATGAATTTCTAGCATAAGTCGTGTTAGCCAGAAAAACTTGATAGGTTTTTTTCATCAATAAAACTCTGCAACCTTTTAATATCAATTTTATTTAATAAGAAATTTAACAAAAAAAATCAATTCAATTATTTCAATAAAAATAATAAAAAAAATGTCCATTTCATTTGTCCTGGACTGAAGTCCTTTGAGCATAGCAACCCTTCTCACACGTGGTTTCTTACTAACAAGGAGTGCTTGGATGACTGCCTTATGATATGATAAGATGTGCCTCTAAAACTTCAAAACTAGTGAAATTGCGATTTCGATAAAAATTGGACTGAGTCCCTTTCAGCATCGATCCACAATTTTCGCCATGTCTGGTTTGATGGGATATAGAATTAGCTTTAACTTCTGAAAAGGTTTTAAATAAGATCGTTGGTTCCAATTGCGGAATTTACGGATGTCCATCCTAAGGTTGAGTAAAGGAATTGCATACATTTTCACAAATTTTACGTATTTCTTAGATCTGATAAGATATCAAAATAATTTTTACTTCCTAATAGATAACGAAAATTATGTAACCGTATATAACCCCTTTACCACCTATTGGCTGCATAAATAAAATCCTGAAATTAATTTTTAGGCGAATATGTATTGCAAACTATAATCGCCATCCCTTAGATTTAATTAAATATAAAGTTACTTCTAGGTGCATATTGTGTAATTGCCTAACAACTGGTTTCGCGATTTTTTTTCAATTCAAACCTCCACCCTTCAAGGTGGTGTCAAGGCGTTGATTTTGTTACAAATTTCAAAAAATCTCAATTTTCTGATGATCGGCTTATGGTTTTTTATGTAATCGTCTAAAAACATGTTTCAGAATTTTTCCCCAAGGTGATGTTATGGATTTGTGAAATTTTTCATGAATTTCGTCATATCTTTTAGACCTGATGAGACAGAAAATTGCTGCTAACTTCTATGGAATTTAGTTGGGAAATAATTTCAGGATTTTTTCCATAAGTCTAAAAAAGAGGTTATCTATCTATTTCATGAGTAGTTTCTACACAATTTTTACTTAATTATTTTTTAATAACCAAGAATTTTGATAAACCTGTAACTTATACCTTTAATTTTTGCAGTTTTAGTGCTTTTTTTGATTACCAGTTACATATTAACCCGAACTACATTTAATCATTAAAAGCATGCGGTACCTTGACCCGAAAAATATTAAAGTTACTTCCAGACTGTTGACAAATTTATTAAAATTAAATTACCCCAAACACTACCAGCTAATATACCTTGATAGTAGACTGATAAACTTACCACGCTATATACAGACAGGGAAATTTTAAAACACTGAACAGCAATTAAATCTAGTGGATACTATACCTTCAAATAAACTTTAAAAATGTTTTTAATTTGCATTATTTTCTGCGTTCCTGAAACTGAAAAATTTAAAGGCTTAATAATTTTCAGGTCACCGTATTGAATTTTTCGTATGCATGTTTTCTTTCGGGTAGTGTGTTCCTTTCAGGGATATATACTGCATCTTTGCTTGCGAGATCTTGAGTGCATTCGATGATGAGTGTAGAGCTAAGTTGATTTTTCTGATTTAGGATAGTTGTTGTTCTTTATGGAAACTGCGACTAAAAATGACGTACACATAGATAAAAAAATCGTAAAATTTATTTAACATTAACTTAAAACAAAAATATTCTCTTTGTTCATAATATCAACAATAAAAGTGCCAGGACATTATAATCTAGAGAATAAGAAAAACAAAAACTTTACAGTAACTCATTTCTTATTCCGTTTCTTATTTTACTTTTTTTTTGTTATTTCCTCACATCTCGACTTCACAACCGTTCGGTGGCATAACTTTTATAAATAATTATATTCCGGAAATTCGATGAATTGCATTAACAAAATAATAATACAAAAAAAAAAAAACATTTCATATAAAATGTATGAAACAAATTTTTGTGACAATTATCGGACGACTGATTGATTGATGCTGCATAAAATGGACAGTGCCCTTGCCGCTCAGATGTATGCCGCTCAACTTTCATCACAACAGCAGAACATGTATGTTCCGTGCAATTTTTTCATTATTATTAATAATTTTTTTGTCTATGTATTCTTGTTTTTAATTTTTAATATATTTTTTTTTGCGTTTTACCTATTTTAATTTGTTTGGTGTTTGCTTTCACTTTCATCTTCCGGTAAATTGAATAAAAATATTAAAAAAGAAATATTTAATTGAATTAGAGACAGTAAATTAATCCACATAGTTTATAGTGCATATTGCGAGTATGTTAAACATTCGAATGAATGATGAAGTGCTCCATTTGTGATGACTCCGGCTAGTTATCACTTTCGTTCGCAAGTGTGTCAATTAACTTCTTGATGGATTGTCGAAGTGAATTAATATACAACTTTGTGTACGTTTTTTTTTATAGTAGTAAAAAGTAGCTATTTGGTATTCAAATAAAACAGAGAAGACATTATTAAGTTTGATTTTAATTTCTATATATTGTTGTTTATTATGATGATGTATGTGCGTGTATCGTAGGCCAGGGCATTGCCGTAATTTAGAATTTTCAAATACCTTAACATGGTCCATTCAAAACGTCGTTCATTTTTTTGTGTTTTATTATTTTAATAAAAAAAAATGTTTTTCTGTGTCACCAATGCTTTCATGAGATTTTATCGAATCGTGTCAATGTCCTGGCATTTAATAACTTGCGCATACCCAAATCCGTACATACATTGTTGATTTATTCGAAATTAATTTTTTTTTATAATTCTGTGCCTTTTGTGGTTTTCTCTTTTTCAAAAAAATTTGCGAAGAAATATTTCGAAAGATTTTAATTTATTTTTCTATTTTAGGTTTGAAAAATTAGATATAACCCCAAAGAGTGCTCAAAAAATCAAACCTGTACTTGAACGATGGATGAAGGAAGCCGAAGAGAGGTAAAACTATTAAGTTGTTTTCATTAAATATTTTTGTTTATTACGGGTTGATATGGTCAAAACTTTAGAAAGTGTTGTGTGCATTAGATCAAAAAGTACTCAATATTAAATGTACTTAGAGAGAGTTCAAAAAAAGTTTACACGTCCTTCAAAGCAATGCCCAAAAATTGCATTTTTTGAAAATGTTTCTAAATTTTTTGAAAATTTTCTATAATAAATTTTTTGAAAATGGCTCTACATCCATAGCTCTATATAAATCCAAAGCTTCAACTTTCTAGTATAGATGATAGGATTTTTATAGCTAATGTCGGCCATATTTAAATTTCAAAGTTAGAGGTTTGCTGTCAGTTGTCATCAGTAAGGCTTACCATTTCATCATGAATCGTTTTACGTTGCCCCAGCGTATGGAAATTATTCAAATATTTTATTAAAATTCGAAAAGTTTTGCTGCTACTCAAAGAGCATTTCGTGCAATATATGGTCGTCATTCTGCTCCTTCTGAGCTCGCTATTCGTCGTGTTACCGCAGGATCATTGAATCCGATCCTATTCGTCAAATTATTTTGAGCTTTTAATGAAACGTTGGATTCTCGCGACCTCCATTGCGAAAAGATCACCGGGACAGTTGAAGAAGTAAGCTCCAAGATGAGCTTTCCTTCTAGCTGATAGAGTTGGACAGGAACAGAGAGGTTGAAGGACTATCTCCTCCTCATCCAGGAAGCTTTTACAGAAGTCATTTGAAAAGAGACCCAGTATTTTAGCATGTCGATCCATAAGACAGTGTCCGGTTAGAACACGGACTGTGGTGCTGATATTCGCTTTTGAGCAAAGTCAGCCTGTTAGACCGGTTTCGATCCAGCTTTGGCCAGATCTGTCTCGCATTGTGATATGTAATACCGTCTGCCTATCTTAAGTTGGTTTTGTCAATTGAATCCAATCCCAGCAGCAGTTTACATGTAGAGAGAACACACCCAGATTCTGATGTTCCGGCATAATCTGAAGGGTGATACCGCGCTAAGCGAGTTCGTCAGCCATTCAGTTCCCTGGAATATTCCTGTGTCCTGGCACACAGCACAGAAGAATATTGAACTGTTCAGCCATCTATCGCCTTAAAAGATGATCTACTTTCTGCAGCGACCTTTGATATTGTCGAGGCCGATTCCAAGGATTTTATTGCCGCTTGCCTGTTTGTGAAAAAGCTAATATCCTAGTAGATATTACATTACACCTCAGCCAGGACAAGGACTTATTGATCACCATAAGCTCCGCCTGATAGATACTATTGTGGTCCAGATTACGGAAGAAGCTGCTAATGTTAAGCATGTCAGAGAAAACAAACCCACCTATCCTACCCTCAGCTTTGGAGCTGTTGGTATATATGTGGGCAGACTCTTCCGTCCATACCGAATCCCTTTCCCATTCTAGATGGCATGGGACACTTGTTGGGAAGTTTTTATCGAAATCGTAAATGGTCGGTGTTTTCAGGAATATTATGGAAGTGATTCGAAATTGTTGAGTGTTCTGCATATATGTCAGTCCACCGTGTAGAGACCCTGGCTGCACTGGCTGCTGACAAACATTCAAATTGAAGGGACAGAACAGGAGGTCGACAGTGCATTCTTTAGGGCGCGCGTAAGGGTGGTGACCAGGCCGTCAAGATCAGTTGCAGTATGCAAAATGGTTTGGTGCATCATTACTCAAGACAAGTACCCTAATCATATGAACTTTACAGTGGGTGGTTTCCTTAGTGATGATTTTCTGTGGAGGGGGTGGACGAATCTAAGAGAAGAAGTTGGATGGAATCGGGGAAAAAATTGTGGGCTCTCAATATCTAAGCCATCTGAATTTTTGAATAGAACGTATTGTTACACCTGTCTACCTGCCCAACTCGATTATTTTCCAGTGAGAAAAACAATAACCTAAATTGGCAACATTGAAGTAGCCACACTGAAGTACTCAATGAGAAAGGCGTGAACAACTCTACAAAGCTCAACATTCTTCTCCAACACTTTTTTCCTTATGGAATTTTCTCAACATTCCCCAGCCATTCCCATTCCAAGCACACGAGAGAGCTCTCGAATCAACGCATGCAGTACATATGCGTGCCTCGATGCGCGCATAGTGCACAGTTCCTACTACATATGTAGGTGTGAAGCAAGACGACAGTCTGTTCTACCCAAAACTGTTCATTAAGCGATTTCGATTGGAGCAGTTTTCAAGTAGTGCATAATATCGGTAAGCCTTTCCAGTAGTGCGATTAATAAATCATTGTTTTCTTTCTATTGAATTTAAACGAGTTGTGTTTAACTTGAAATCCCGGCAAACCTTTAGTTCGCAACAGTAGGTATTTCTATTATATCAATTATTTGATGAATATTTCATTAAGGACATTACTTAATCGATACGCATGATTCAGGGTTCTTTAGAGGTGGAGGCTAAAACTGAACTGACACGTGCTACAAACCACAATTTATTGACTTTTTGAAATTCTCCGTTCCTTGGAGATCTCACAGTTGTAGTAAATAGTTTACAATTTTAGTCATTCTTCACTTTCGCGTACATACCATACATCAAATTCTTACTGATTAAATTTTTATCATATCTTTTCAGCCATTGGAATCGATATAAAACCGGACAGAATCACTTAACCGATTTTATAGGTGTCGAGCCGTCCAAGAAAAGAAAACGAAGAACTTCGTTCACGCCACAAGCTTTAGAGCTCCTCAATGCTCATTTCGAAAGGAACACTCATCCATCAGGTAAGCTAATCACGGAAGTAATCACATCTCTAATTAACCTTGATTTACCTGTAATTCCGTAGGAACCGAAATTACCGGACTAGCGCATCAGCTTGGCTATGAGCGCGAAGTAATTCGAATCTGGTTCTGTAATAAAAGACAAGCCCTGAAAAACACCGTTCGGATGATGTCCAAGGGAATGGTCTAAGCCAAACATTAAAGCTTTATAATGCCGTCGTTATTATTTCATTTTTAAGAATATTCCAAACTGTAAATACAAAAAATTTAATAGTTCTAGTTATGATCAACACACAAACAAACACAGAAACCCACACGTTAAGAACAAAAATACACTAAACAAAAAAAAAATTCATAAATTGTAAATAATGTGATAATTGAAAGAAAAAAAAAATTAGGATGGTTAAACGGAGAATTTTCTTTACGATTAAGTTAAATTTAAATCTAAAAGAGCTTATTTTCTAGAAAAAGTGAAAAAAAAAAAAAAAAAAAAAAATTAAATGTTACAAAAAACCGGATAAGTTAAAACAAACTATATCAACAACTTTTTTGAAGATGTTTTAATTTAGTGAAGTTTCATAATAAGTGAAATAAGATTTTAGACAGTGTTTACTACAGTAGCCTAATATTGTTAAATTTTCAGTAAAACTCAACATAAACGGAAATTTATCGGAAAAATCACAATTTAGAATTGTCTTTGAATTGCCATAACTCGGAATAACGCTGTCTTTATTTCTTCAACAAAAACATACAATTGGTGCCATTTTTACATTCCCTAACCATGTGCAGTCTAATTTGACCAAAGCCTTTTTTTTAACACTTTTACTTTTTCATTCATTTCTTGAAATAATTCAGTTCATAATTTTACATTCAATTATATAAATATATATCTATTATTTTGTAAAACAAAACACCATAAAAATTAAATAATAAAATAATTTTGCAACAAGAAATCAGATTGAATGTTTAGTAGAGAGACATACCACATTTAAACAAGCAACAAAACAACAAAAATAAAAATCATTTAGACTGGATGTGATTAGACGAGAGTATACTTTAATGATTTTATCAAAAGTCAGATTTAAGAATTAGTGAATAGAAATTAGAGTTAATGACGAAAATTATTGTAAAAACAAACATAATGAAAAAAAAAACAATGAAAGTAAATAAAAAGAAAATTAAAACAAATTAAATATAACGTGATTGTAATAAACAGAAATAAACCTTATGCGTTTTTATTTTAGTGTAGTTAGTTGATTTTTTAAATTTAAATTTCACGAGAATAGGATTTTTAAAATAGATATGTAGGTAGAAACCAATTTTTTTAAATACATACTTTTTTAAGTTAATTTCGGAGTCAGAAGAAGCTTAAGTAAATAACAATCTTAAGTTTCTATGATAGCTTTACCCTGTTCTACCCTTATTCATCGTCAACAAAATAAGGAAGATATAAAATCGCTGGGTTTGAGTTTTGGGGTAGTTTTTTAACGTCGAAAAAATTCGCGATGGGGGAAAGAATGCGTCCGACACTCACGACACGGTTGACGGTTAATAAATGTTGATTATTAATAATTGTAAAAATCTGCCAACAGTTCGTAACTTAATTTTATTTTGTGTCCGGAACGCGTTTAATGTTGAGATGCTGTATAGCTTCCTTACAACCCGATAAGGTTGAAATCTAAACAATATGAAATCAACTTTCTGGAAATTACAGAACATTAGTTGGGAAAATGAATGCGATATCTCATTGGATCTAAGACATATGTAAGAATATGTGAAAATTTTGTGCAATTTGCGGGTTGAATATAAGAAAATTTTAAAATTGGTTTTAAGACTCTGCAGTTTAACGTTATTTTATATCTTATCAAACGTAAAGAGATATTTAAAGTTGTGAAAACGTATGCTCGCTTGGGGGTTGAATATTTAAAAATCCTGAAATTAATTTTTAGATAAATATAAAGAAAGCCCAAGGAAGTAAAAACCAATTTAATGTGTTATTAATCCTAAAAATTATGACGAAAGTCGTGAAAACATGTTCGACTCTTTTCAATCCTCTTAGGGGTAAAACCTTGAAAACGTTGGTTACGTAATTATAAATCAATCCCGTCCCGTGGTTGTGACAATTTATTCGATATCAAATCAGACCTGGAGGATATGGCTGCATTCGTAAAAATGTACACAACCTCTTTACTGATACGAACGGGTGGAATTTTAAAAATCCTTAAAATCCTTCTACGCATTTATGTGTAAAGCATATAGAATAAAAATGAATTCAACATCTAAGAAGACCTAAGAAATATGACGAAATTCGTGAAAATATATTCATTTCAGTTTCACTGATAATTATTTTTTGTCGCCTTTCGTACGTCAATATATAATTGATTGAAATTACTCTTCTAGCTGATCTACATATATACACCATGCTTCACCTTTCTAGTATAAGCTGTTCTATAATTAGAAAAACCACCCCCCCCCCTTCCTCGTACAATACTACCTCCAATAAAATCTAAGTGTGTACTAAGTTTTAGCTTTCTATCAACGTGGGTTCTTGAAATATAAAAATCTGCCTTGGGGGTCAATTTTCAAAAAATCTTGAAAACTCTTTCTAGGTATTCATATGAAGAATCCGTAGAATAAAAGTAAATTCAATATTTTGGAAGACCTATTAGATATGACGAAAATCGTGAAAATATATGCATTCTATTTTGACTGAAAATTTTTTTGCCCCCACTTCCGAATTCCAATGGATATTCGAATTTTTTTTAGTCCAAATTACTTTCCTAGTTGATTTACATATACACACCGAGTTTCAACTTTCTAGCATAAGCCCATAGTATGGAAAAACACTCCCATCCCCGTACCATACTACTCCCATAAAAAATTATATTTTTGCAACATGCCACTACTGTAGCTCTATCTAAATACCAAGTTTCAGCTTCTTATCATTATAGGTTCTTAAGATATAAACATCGGAACCTTTTTCCTTTTCACCCTCCCCACCCTCACCCTCACCCTCTACACCCACATCACCGAAAATTTTTCTCTCTCCTAGGGTTCTATTGGGCCTACGTCTGGTAAAAAATTTGAGCATCAATCTTATACTGTTCATGAGATATAAAACGTGATTTTTTTTAATATTTCTTATCCCCCCACTTCCATGTTCCGCCACTCCCTTAAAAAAAATTTACTTTCAGCAATCTTTATTTGTCGACCTTTCTACTCAAACCGAATTTCATTTTTCTAGAGCAATTGGTTCGTGAGATATCGTAATCTAAAGTTTTTTTTGCAAATGGGTCCACTATCGAAGCTCTATGGAAATTCCAAGTTTCAGCTTCCCCCTGCTGAGATCTTGAAACCAAAATTTTTCGTCTAAGACCCTCCCCTCTCCTCCCCCCTCACAAAAGATACCAGTCGTAGAGGTTCACCCAACCTACGCACCATAAAAATTTCACGATAATACCTCAACGGTTTTGGAAGCTACACGCCTTCAAACTATTTTGCATACGGCGTACAGACGGACATTTTTTTTATTGTTTTTTTGGGGTCTACTAGTCCTAAAACGTATACAAAATTTCAGGATTGAAATTTTTTTTGAAATTTCAGGTCGATCACAATACTTTATTATTAAAAATATCACCCTCCTTTTTCGTCTCTGCTCCACATGCCACTGACCCCCTCAAAATTGTGTGTATTCTGTGTATTCTAAGAAACAGGGACTGCGCGGTCAAAGTCGAAGTCCGTGTTCTGTTTAGGCTCTTACAACGCATGCAATTTGCATGGAGGGCTAATTTTTTGGCAATTACATTGCTCACGGTTTCGAGGATGGGTTCTGTGAGTATACTCTGTACACATAATCGGTCCGATTTGATTGCGACATAAAGCGTACCTACAATTCGCACTGAACGTACGCACTGTTAGTGATGTAAGAACCATGAGCGTAATTCGGACCGCAGTCTAATTTTCAATTTCGTGACATTAACCGTTTCGGAGATGCGGATTTTAGAATGTCTTGATCTTTCGAGCATTTCGGACGTATTGTTTTTCTTTTTTCTTATTTTGTAGTAATAGATAAATATCAAAAATTTCATTCATATTGAAACTACAACCGAAAGGGCCTCATAATATGTGTTCCCTTTAAAGCAAAAAAGTACTGTAATAACTAATTAACCGTATTCAACATCTTCACGAATTTCGTTATATCTTTTAGGTCTGCATAGATATCATATTAATGTTACTTTTGCTTGCTTGTTATATAAATGCCTAAAAACGTGTTTACAACATTTTTATTTATATTTAACCCATAGTAGAGTGCAAAAGGGTCGAATACGTTTTCACAAATTTCGATATTTTTTTAATTCTTAAGACACATACATTGCAACCCGCTTATTTAGTGCACTTTTAAACCGTACTTTCGGTTATAACGTACCTTTCTTCAATCCCCAGTCACAAATGTGAAAGGTTTGTATGTTGCTTATGACGAAAGGTACTATCGGTTATAACGTTCTACTTTTGTGGTCCCCTCAAGGTACGTTATAACCGGGTTCCACTGTGTATAGATTTTTCTTTTACTTCCAAGAGGACTGAAATATAATTGTCAAAAAACATTTTGCGCGTATTTGGTCCCAAAAGGAAGTGCAAGATTTTATTAATTCCGACAAATATTCTAGATGGGATGATATATCGTATTCGTTTTTACTTTTATTGGCTTTATATTTTTCACCTAAATATCAGTTAGATATTTAAGCAGAAGGGGGGTGTAAATTGACGTATTCCACTTTCAAAATAAACGGCTCGTATGTATGATGAAATCGTTTGAGGACTAGTTTGTGTTCGTAAAATTAATTCAATCACTGCAGCACTGACTGTCAACGACTATAGTCTTTGCCTATACACAAAGATTACTCAGGTTTATATTTAGGTAAGTAATTTATCTGAGCAGTTCTCCATTTATTTAAACCATGTTTGAATTTTTCTTACACCTTCGAACTTTTCATATTCTTCATTTGCATACTACGGAGAGCCATACTAAGACCGAACTATTAATAAAAGAAGTACTTACCTAGTGTTGAACTAAATCCGTTCGAAAACAAAATTCTAAAATATATAACCCTATAAAATTTAAAAATAAATCTATTAATTTAAATTAGATTTATGTATGAGTTATTAAATTCAGATGAAATAAAGTCTGAATTTATGTGTTTTCTGCGTGTTAGAACGAAAGAACCTTGCATTTACCTTGAATTTATTTATTTTTATTTTTAAACATTAAATCTAATTTATATTCTTAATAAGAATATTATTATTTGTAAGTAATAATAATAATACTATTCTTATTTATAGAATTTTCACATTTTTCTTCAAACAGGTAACTTCGAGTGGAGAGTCACAAATAATTCCGCTGAAACGCAGTCTATTTCTTCTTACATATTTCAATTTATTTCCCTTTTATGTATCTTAGCTTAAAGATTAAAACTAATAATTTCTCTAAATTCGAGTTGTTTGGTGGTCAAATTGATCGACTGGTTCGACATTTTTCCTATCGATTGTTCCCTTCTCTTTTCTTTCAACGTATTCAATAGCGCCGTACCTAAAAGGGAATTTTTCCAACAAAAAAAATCGAAAACGAAATTCGAAATTTCATTTTTAAACTTACCCAATCATTCCGGCAATCATCAAACCCATTAATGCTCGGAGTTTTGTGCTGGTGCATAAAAGTGAGCTCAGACTGTATCCAATAACTGAACCGGTCGATTCCCATAACCTAAAGTTACTGTAGGCAGCAATTTCCTTTCCGGGGAAAAGTATTCCGCTAAATGCTAAAAGTTGGGATATTTTTCATCGATTAAATTTAAAAATAGCGAAAATTTTAAGAACGGTTTTGAAATGGAATAAATGAATCGGTTCGAAAACATAGAAATGAGGATGAAATTGAAGTGGGTTTCGTTCTTTGCTAGGTATTGTGTGGTGAATAGTGTTATGATAAAGTTTAACCTGTGAGCAGGGCAGTTATATATCAACATCATTTTAAATAAAATAATAAAGTAAATTGGCCCGAAAATTGTATTTTGTCAGTTGCTGCAATAGCCTTTAATGAAATTTTCATAATGTCAATAAGTTTTTGTGTTTTTTTTTGAGGAAAGCAAAATTAACTAAAATTGCCAATTTGGCGGAAATATGAGGTTAACTTCAATGTAGATATATACCTTACGCACTGCTGTAAATTTCACTAAATTTTAATTCGCAGTAATTTCTGATGCATGTCGCACATATGGATAAATCCTTAGCAATAATATTCACGAATTGTACATCATGAATTATACTATAGTCATCAGAAACTCTCAGTTGTAAAAGTATATTATGTAGATATTAAATCCAGGCTCCTCACCCCTAATACGAAATTCATATATTTCAAAAGGGGGAGTAGTGCTATCATTTGTTAAGATTGTTTATACTATAATAGATTAATAAAACATGCATTATATATATAAAAAAAATACCAGCAGCTAAAGGAGAATTTCTGATAATAATTGCATGATATATCCTCTGGAGTTTCAATACAACCTGATGATAAAACAGCTTCTTCGGAGCTAATACAGTTTTAAACTGGATTCACCAGTAGAGGATTTTCAATTGTCATGTCCTAAATAGCAGTAACCATGGCAGTAATGGTTACAATAGAAGACACTAGAAGGGCAATCTTTCCCTCGTTGTCAAATTTGCTAAGTGTGTGACGAAATAACGGTCAAACGCTATCAGGTCGGAACGAAATTCTGACTAGATTGTCCAGATCTAAATCGACGTGTTGGCAGACATCGCACAAACAAAAAACTCGAACTCCAGTATCTACTTAAAATAATTAATTATATAATTATTTCTATTTGTTGTGTATTTGTGCTAATGTTCACGAGTGACATTTTCTATTTGACCCATTTGACACAATTCTTTTTCCAGAAATCGTAAACGGTCAAATATGGTCAGATTGGTTGTCAAATGGTCAAATGCGACAATTGTCAAACAGCATTTGACCATTACACTATCTGACAGCATTTGACAGAGAAAATGGTCAACTATTTGACCGCCTGGCATACAGTGTAATACTTGCTTAATCAATGCAAAATACATAGTGAATTTGACCGAATGAGTACTTAGATTTATTTGAATTCGCCTATTTTGCATTGCATATTACTGGAATTTGAACACTTGGTCAAACAGTGTAATACAAGCTTAATATTCATATCCGTATGTGGCTTATGCAATAAACTTAAAACTTGATGATTGGTTGCATATATATACTAGACGATTAAATCTAAAGTTAAATGTTGAGGTAGTTACTGCCGAGTGGGAGTGGAGGACAAGAACTTTGGGTATCTCGCGAACCAATAACACAAGAAAAATGTAATTTGGTTTGTGTTTAAAGATTGACAGTTCAAGTGTGCCAAATAAATTTTTTTTAGTGGGTTGGTGGATCATGGAAGTGGATATGAATTTTTCTAAAAAATCTCGTCCCAAATCTCAATACCTATTTAATAATAGATCATAGAATTCACATGCTAGTTGGGCAGGATAGACCTAGGGGAAATTCTGGGTAAGGGCTGTTAGCAAGAGATAAGGGTTTATGAGAGTAAAAAGAAAACACCCCGATTTTATAAACGAGAATAAAACTTAGAACATAAGTAGAGCTGTTTTATATGTAAAATTTTAATTGGTGTAAAATGGTACAAGGAAATTGTTGTTTCTCCTATCTCTGTGATGGCTTATGCTAGAACCAGGAAACTTGGTAGGCATATACATATGTTGGTGTAGTAAAAAGGGGAACGAATGGTGGGGCAAAATAGATACGAATATCGGTGTACCCAGGGTGCATGTATTTTCACGAACTTCATAATATTCCTTAGGTCTTTAAAAATATTTAACTAACTTTATTTTTACGTTTTTTTTAGACAAATGCCTTGAAAGTGTTTTTGGGATTTTTTAAGATTGAACGTCTTACGGGTTATATTTCACAAATTCTGCCATAAACCTTTGGAATGATAAAAGATATCGAATTGGGTTTTCCATCATAAGACTTTCCATGTAGTAAAAAAAATTGGTTCTCGAAATTTTGGTTATTCAATCTCCAAGGGGGGGTTGCATACGTTTACCCAACTTTCGCCAAATCTCTTAAGTCTGATGAGATGAGATAAAAAAATTGGTTAAAAACCTAACTATTTCTCAATTTTTAAAAATTTAACCCTGATCTGGATGAAATGAGTTTGTATATATTTTCACAAAATTACAAAAGTTTGGTCCTTAATTTTTTTTACAAATTCAACTCGAAGGAAGTATGCTATCATTATTAAAAAATAATCAAACAAAACGATAAAAAAAACCCTAATAAGAACTTGGTTTTGCATGGGGTAAAAGTTTATATAGAAAGCCAAATCCATCAACCTCAGAAGACATCGCTATTCATAGTTTCAATTGTTGTTGGTTGCATTCCCAAACTGAATAGCAATAATTAATAGTGGAAGTTACACATGTACTTATCGTCCGAAATTTGTGGTGCTGATCCGATTATGAAAGCGAGTTGAATTCGATAGTCGAGTGCAGAAATCATCGCGGTTTCGGTTGTCGATTATCCAAAACTAGTGCGGTTAGCATTACACTGTATCGAATATATTGCAATATTCAAATTACAATGGGAATCCAAGAATTTTCTAAATATCATAAACAACATCCTTTCCACAAATACCACACGCAATAAACTCACCGCACAAAATGATTCCCGAATTCATTGATCGGGAAAAACAATTCGTGATACCTACCGTTAACGTTCACCAGCCAAATTCCATCGGCAACACCCCAAAGAGCAGCCAGGATACAGTACGTCATGTAGTCATTTTTCACGGCAGTCCATTCGTGCATCCACGCAAGTAACGAGGCATGAAGGACGAAAACAGCGACCATTATCGGAATGCGTCCAACCATTTTGGCAAGGATTCCGGCAACGCCCGCGGCAATTGCATTAGCAACTCCAAAGCATATCATAGCGTAGCCGATACGCGATATTCCCCATCCGCAGGCGACAAAAGACTGTGAAATTAGGCGGAAAATATTTTCAAGGTGAGTTCACCGAAAACGTTTTTGAATTTGTGCGATATCGTCAGGTGAAGCGGAAATCTATTCACCAGACAACATTCACATACATACAACATATGAGGGTCGTTTACGAGTCCCTACGGGCGTTGTCGACATACTTACCTTTGTGAAATCGACAGCTATAAAGGCCTCTTCGGCACCGATAAACATCGTAATGGGGAGCAATAGTAGCTGATACTTCTCCGTTAGAAGCTTGACAGTCACGGCGAGCAGCTTGCATCCGGAGAGACCGTTTCCAGCTCCTTCGCGACTCATTCCGTATCTGAAATAAAAACGATAATAACGTGAGAATTGCTGCTTCTGGGAGTCCTTGATCCTTGGAATGGAGTGCCGGTGAGGTTTTTACACGGAATTACTCCAATTTATAAACGTCTTAGGGATGGTTTGAGATGGCCGTAATGGAAGTTGGTCGGGAAAAATTTCCGTAACATCCTGATTGGTGTTTCGAATGGAATAATCAGCGAGGTATTAAACAGTTAGCAGAATGGAAGCCGGTAAATCGGCTGTCAGTGCTCTTCACAATTTAGTGCAAAAAGTTTAGAAGGCGATGACATTCAAGGAAATAGGATTGTGCTCTTTCCTTGACGTTGAAGGTACCTATGACGACAATACTTCCCATAAATCCATTACTTACTCGCAAAACAGAAGTAGATGCAACGGTATTGAGATTGATAGTAGCGATACTTGAATGTCGCACAACTGCAGCTCAGATCGGATCGGTGTACTCTCTCTACTGCTGTTTTTATTGTTGTAGATGGTTAACTCGGACCTGACTACCCAGAGACTCAATCATATGCTGATGAGCCGGTCATCACTGTACGAGTAAGCTTGACTGTGTTATGTTGGTCCACATGCAATAGGTCCTAGAGATAGGAGAGATAGGATCCAACAAGGATTAAGTATAAATCCAAGCAGAACAATTGTACTGCCGTTTACTGGAAGATGGACGGTCGCGACACATATCCAAGGGGATACCCAAGTATTTGCACCTAGTATCGACGGCATCCCCAACGCAGCGATGAAAACGGCCATCCAGAAGAATCCCGAGACGTTCTCTAGGATGTACACAGCATGTCTTAAAGAAGGAGTGTTCGCCGCTTTTTGGAAGCTACAGAGACTGGTGCAGCTATTGAAGCCCGGAAAGCAACCTGTACCACCATCGCCATACCGGCCACTATGTAAGCCACTTGAGGGCTGTGTCACAAATGTGTATGTATGTATATGTATGCTGGGCTCATTAGGAAAAGCACTGGAGAGCATTATCAGTAACCGACTTCAGGATCAGGAGTCACTCGAGAGAATTGTAGGAGAGGTCTATCTGAACAACAATTGGATTCTGCCGAGGGAGATCCAGCATCGACGCCATTAATGCTGTTATGAGAATTGCGCGTGATGGTACATCCAGTGAAAGATGAAAAAACGGCAAAAGTACTGCGCAGTGGCGTCAAGAATGCCTTCAACTCAGCGAGCTGGTTGCAAATAATGCAAGAAGTAAATAGTTTCAACATGCCGGGAGATCTACAGCGAGAAATAGCTAACTACTTCGAAGAAAGAGTTTTTTTGTATGACACCGAGAACGGCGTCAAGCGCTACGACGACGTTTTACGAGGAGTCCCACATTGCTTCATGCTCGGCCCCACATTACAGAACATCATGCATAATGACGTTTTTTGCATCGAGCTTCCAACGGACGCATTGGTTGGCTATGATATCGCACTAGTGGTAGTAGCGAAACATATCCACACCCTGGAAGTTCTGTGCAGTGATGCGATCGATAGACCAATGCTGTGGTTAAGTAGTGCGGACCTGGAGTTAGCTTCGCATAAAACGAAGGCGGTTCATTTGAGCTCTCGAAAAGTACGCGAAATTTTCACATTCAGTGCTAGAGAGCACGAGATCATCTCGCAGGCAAATCAACGATTTCTTGGAAGGTTAATCGACACTCGAATGTCCTTCAAGGACCATCTTCTGGCTATCATCGAAAAAGCTTCAAAGGTAAATGGTGCACTCTCACGCATTATTTCAAAAATTGGACCATGCTCCAGCAGGCGAAAACTATTAGCAACGGTCACGAGTTCCGTAATGCTATACGCTGCACCGATCTGGGTAGACGCAATGAAGAAGAAATCGTATATAGTATAACCGGAATCCGATCAAGGTATCTATCGTCTTGGCGTACTAAGGATTGCTAGTGCTTTTCGAACAGCGCCCGATGAAGCAATCTGAGTAATTTCGGCAATGTTACCAATTGGCATACTAGCGTGTGAACTTCGGCGACTCTACGTAGGAGTAGATGAAGCATCGAAAGGAGACAAGTGACGGCGCAGTATCCGGGAATGGCAAGGACGCTGGGAAAGTTTGAAAAAAGGGAGATGGATATTGATGCCAAACATTCACAGCTGGATAAGCCGCAAACACGGAGAAGTGAACTTTTATGGGACTCAGCTGCTCAGCGGACACGGTTGTTTTAAACAGTATCTTCACCGCCTCAAGCAGGAGGAAGACCCGTTCTATCCCAACTGCACCCGCGAGATTGAGGACGCACAACATATCTTACTGCACTGCCCACGCTTCGACGTCGACCAAGCCGAGGTTGCGGAGGCCTTCGGAGAAGCTCCGACCAAGCCTTGCTAGAGGGAGGCGACCGTTTTGATCACCATAACACCACAACCACCTTTTACAGAAATGTAAGCAGAAGGACTTAACCGACTCAGTAACGATAAAATACCAAAGGAGCATGACTTTGAGAAACTATACCACCTTGATCAAAAAGTTCCCGGAATTTATTGAGAAAATTAAAAATACAAGTATATTCATCTAAATCTATATTGTCCCCTTCAAAGTAATCCCCATCGACTGCAACACACTTATGCCAGCGCCTGATCCAATCCTTAAAACATTTTTTATATTCGGTTTTCGGTATGACCATCAGTGCTCCCTGCGATTTTTCCATTACTTCCTCTCGGCTGCTGAAACGCGTTCCCCGTAGTGTTTTTTTTTAACTCGATTGAACAGAAAGAAGCCACAGGGAGCCAAATCAGGTGGATCCGCTGGCTGTTGGACGGTATTTCTTGCTTTTTTCGTCAAAAAATTACGAATATTGATTGCACTGTGCGACGGTGCGTTATCAGGGTGCAAAATTCACGAGTTTTCTGCCCCCAATTCTGGTCTCTTTCGGTGAATTGCTTCACGTAAACATCTCATAACGCCCAAATAATACTTTTTGTTTACTGTCTGGCCTTCTGGCAAAAATTCATGACGCACTACACCGTTGTAATCCATGAAAACCGTGAGCATTGCCTTCTGTTTTGACTGAAAACGCCGTGGTTTTTTTGGTCTTTTTTGCCACTGGTAAACGACCGTTTTGTTTAGAGAATCATTGCCGAGACACTTTTCCAACATTTCCAACGTTTGCACACCATTAAATCCGTTTTTTACGCAAAATTTAATACAAGTTCGTTCTTGCAAGTTTAAATCCATTCCTAAAATTGTAAAAAATCGCCAACACACACAGAGATAGATGTACTCTTGGCTACGTAACTTTTGCAAATGTCAAGCATTGACGCTAAGATTTAGAGGGAATGTCAACAACAGATTTACCAACTTAGCCAAAAAAAAAAACAGAACTCAAATCGGAACAATAAAAGCGCCACACAGTGGTTATTCCGGGAACTTTTTGATCAAGGGGGTATATGTGTGGCTCTGAGAAATCGTGTATCATAGCAATCTGGCTTACCAGATCTTTTACAAGGTGCTTCAGTCTTCTACACGAACAGCTCTAAGACTAATAAGGGAACTAGTGCAGGCAAATTTGCAGTCGAATTAAAAATATGGAAGCCAATGGGACATACAGCCTCCGAATTTTAGGCTACTCTATATAGTACTGTTAGCACGTAAACACACCAACTTTCCATATTCAAAATTTTACTTACTAGGCGCGTGGTCACAAAGTTTCAACTTTCTACATGTTTACGTAGGATTTTTAACATTTCAATCCCACCTTTTAGAGTTTTGGACGCATTGTTTTTCTCCGCACTATCACTCCAACTATGTATATGATGAAAAGTTTTTCGGGAAAAGTAAGACTAACTTTGTTAGTGAAAAAAATTTGCATATTTCTTTGAAAGGAAATTCAAGTCTGGTAGCAGTCACAGCTCTAAATCGAAGTTAACATCATGTGGAACATTTCACAGGATTGACAAAAACCAAAATGTAGTAATATCCTAAAATAGAAAAATACACCAGAATTTCAGGCTATATATCAAAAAACATTTCCTGCCAATTTTAAAAATCATTCCGAAAACGTAAAAAGAAAATAGCTTTACCATTTAATACGAGTCCGTTCCTTAATACCACGAAAGCAAACGATTCGCTCTAATGTCACTTTTGAACTAAACTCATAATCCAAGTGTAACGGACAATTTAATTTCGTTCGCAAAGAAAAAGTCGGTCTTGTGGTATCTGTAAGCAGATCTCTGACCTTCCTTCCCCATTTGTATCGTCCTTGGCTTCGCAGCAACCAAGGAACACCCAACATGCTGTATATCTCCCACATAATTGAATTTAAACTTGAACCTCATTATTTTCAACTGTTGCCACAAAAATGTGTTGGCCCTTATCCAGCGTCTTAAAGTTTATAACCAAATCTGGAAATTGTTGGTTGATAGCGATCTTATGATAATTCCTGTCGAAGGACATTTCCTTACTACAACAAGCGCCATGTCATCTGAAAAGAGGTCCATCAACTCTTCTCTTGTTCGCTTACGAAAGGAATGGCGTACAAAGAAACTCGTTCATAATACCGGCAGGACTAGTACGATGATAAGGACATCGTTAATGCAAGGACGAAATCATAGAAGACACAGAATGGCAAGCGTTTCCGTCTTGTAGAATTCTTAAGACGTTTCGCATGGCTGTGACTCCTTCGACTTGACGGTCCTTGAAATGGGATCAGGTGACTACATCGCGAAACGATAGACAGCTCCGCCCTGTAAAGGTGCTCACCTTCAACCCATGGATTCTCAGATATCTTCTAAATTGAATAGAGTTTTCGTTCTGTGGGATTGAGACGTTGACACTGTCGAAATGCCAGGATTAAAAGACGAGTGAAATGTGGCGGCAAGATAGGTCTTTTCAAAGTAAACCCACCCCACAGAGTAGGTATCTACTGCTGGCGCTCTCAGAGGATCACAGGTAAATGCGTTACAAATCCACGTGACCGTGTTATTGGTTTGTGGCTGCGAGGATTTAATTTCATTTCGGATTTAAGATACAGGATACTTCTCAGTCCCGTCTGATCTGGTGTCATAAGGAATTCAGGTTGAGGGAATAAATTAAATAGAGTTTAAATTGTAATTATTTTCTAAGAAAAATGATTTTAATTTTTGATAACAGTTTTGTGGGGGTTGGGTTGGGTTGGTTGAGCCACCGAGAACTTATCACCGGGAAAAGGACAATGTCCAGGAACCTGATGTACAGCCTCGGAAAGGATTGACTAAACCTCAAAGAGAGAACCAGGGCCCGATTTGGGTTGCCATTGATGATGTTGAACACTTGGGGGATGTACGGTGGTTGTGTAAATTTTCACGTATTTGGATACATTTTTTAGGTCTAATAAGATATTAAATCCGTTCTAATTTCCATGGGCTTTATGTAATCGTCAAGAAATTAATTTCAGGAAGCTATAAATTAAATTCAAATTTAAAGCAATTTAAAAGCATAAATCGTACCTCTTCACCGAATCGACACCAAAAATGACCAGAACAACAGCAACGATCATACAAAGAAGAAATATGCCGGTCAGCAATTGAATCTTTGCCGGATCCGGTGGATTCAAGTTCGGATTCTCTTCGGCACCAACGCCCGGACAGAAGTTCGCCCCACAAATATCACCCACATTTATTACTGTAACATTACTCTCCACCATCTGCATCAAGGACGACGACGCGTTGGACGATAGAACTGCAAAGAAACAACACAACTTAGTCTTTAATTTTCCAAGAAACTTGAAACCAACTTACCGGACGACGATATCAGATTTCCCCACACTTGAGCCATCTGATAGAAGACGAAGAACAATCCGAAAAAACGTACGACAATAACATCCTGTTTTGTATCGCCGCCCACTATTGTGGCCATCGCTTCAGCCACGACGGACAAATAGGTGCATTTGGCACACCACAAAGGTCCTCCACCGAATCCGACGCCCAGTCCGGCCGGTATAAAAGTATAGAAGCGCGGATAGAACTGTGCCGCAATGAACGGTATGTACGCTATAAAGGACACGGCTATTGTCCATTTGCAGCCCAGCCATCTGAAACGGAAAAGAAAAATTTCAAACGAAAATATAAGTAACTGCAGAGACAGGACAAAAAGGACATGGACATAAGATCCGTGTTTTTAGTTTCGGTATACGGTCATTGGGACTTAAGAGCCAGCTCGTATTATCCTTGCAGATTTCGAGCGTAAATTCCATTGTGTACGATGCAGAAAGGATACTTGAGCAACTCGAGGATGGTAGAGTGCTTATGATGCTGAGGTCAAGTAGGTGGACATACCGAGATAGTCAAATGGTCGATATTGGCTTCCATGTGAAGAGTCCATATAAAGTCCGATTTTTAAGTCTTTTTCATGCGGTTTTTTGCAATTTTTTCAAAACTGATTTTGTATGGTAAATTTTTAATACGGACAAGGATTTGCAGAAATGAACAACATCGAGATCTGCCCTAATGCAGAACTCCAATTTATTGGTATGCAATTTCAACGAATACTGGAAAAAAAATTGATCCAGGACATCAGGAATTTAAGCTTTAAGTGGCGCAGTCGGTATGATAATACAATTATTTTGATAGTACCAGAAATGGAAGGATTCAGTTTGATTTTTAGTTGTTTCGGAATCACCCAATTTTTGGACAGTAAACACTGGAACTGTGAATTGAAAACCTTAATATTGTGTCTCACTTATAAAAATTATGCCAGTATAACAAAAGGTAGTTCTGATGATATAAGATTGATTCTGTTTACATGATCTGGAGTTTCGCCATCAGGTCAGCAAGCGTGCAAAACATCGTCTTTGATAAATCCAATTTAAAGAAAGCCCGTGGATACTTCCGAGTATAACTCGATATCGCATCACACCCAAGAGATATAGAGAAATTCGTTAAAATATTTACAAATCATTTATACCCACTTAAGGGTTGATTATTGGAAAATACTTAAAAAAATATTTTTAGGCGATTGTACATAAGTAAGAAATCTATGGAATTGAAAGCCATCTTAATATCTGATAATATCTAAGAAATATGTCGGAATTTGTGGAAATATATGCAACCCTCCTTGCAGTCACTCACTGTTTAATATTAAAACTTATTGAACGAGAGTCTTGAGCAATTATTCAGGAAGTAAAAATGAAATAGATTTCTCTTCACACCAAAGAAATATGTTAGAGTTCGTGAAAATTTAAAAAAAAGTTTTGAAAATATTTTACATCTTGATAGAAAGTCAAATTAATTTGATCTCTCATTAACCTTAAGAGATGTGACTAAATTCGTTTCACCGACTATTTTCCAAATATATATAAAAAGTTTTAGATTTGTCGTCCTAGAAATAGAACCTCTCATATACCCTATTTCAGCTATCTCTCGTTAGCGTTGTTAATGAAATTGTTCTATCTATTGTGCATAGCCACCTTTATTCCAGAATGAAATTTAGATAAAATTTAATAATAGTCTGCATAATATAAAATATTTGATCCGAACGGGATGGAGCAGTAAGGATGCACATTACTTGCTTAATGAAGGACGTATGAGGAGATAGTTTCAGGATTAAACTACATCGAAACGTTAATATTCTGAATAGCAGGCTCTTTAATGAAGTGAGCAATTTTTTTCTTTGGGAATGTATCAAATTAAATGTTCTCCTTACTAAAACAGAAATTCTACAAGATGAAATAGCCAACATTTCACGAAAACAAAGGACATTTTCTCTGACGATAATTTAATACTTGATTATGAAACACTTTGAGAGTAAAATCCTTCCATTTCATTTTCCAGTTTGTAGTTTGTTATGGTGAATTAAAAGTTGTTTAATCGAAATGTGGCTGGTGAATTTTCAAACTTATACCTACTCCATTTGCTTCAGATACATGAATATAACAGCATTTAAAAGTGCTTAGAACGGACGGCACCAAAAATTGGACTTCGAAAATGAATGCTGTAGAAAATTAGGAGAAAATACTCAGGGCTTCACATAAATGGATCCGGAAAAATCACAAATCGGATATAAGTTGTACCGCTTTCAAAATTTATATCTTATTTAAATTCATTTTCCTTAAATAAAAAGACAGAATTCAATTTCAGAATTTTTTGATATTCAATTCTTTAAAAAAGTTTAAAGTGGTTGTAACTACTGTGAACGTGTGTAAGGTGGTTGCATACGTTTTTGCGAATCCTGACATTTGTACTTCTAAGGTATTATGAAATAATGAATTGTCTTTACTTCTTTCCATGGGCCTTCCTTCCTCCAAGATTTTTTGATATTCAACCTCAAGACAATACAAAGGGGTTGAATCGATTCCACACATTATTCTATTACAGCTCTTCTAAGCAATTTAATATTGAATATATATTTTTTTCCTTGGTTTTTATATATTGGCCACTAAACTAGTTTCAGGATTTTTTGATATTCCACCTCTAAGAGCATATAAGAGGGTTGTATATGTTTTCACGAATTCCGCTATATTTATTAGGTTAGAGTTAATTTGGATTGATGTTAACTTTCATGGTCTTCTCATGTGATCGAATAAGAAGCACATTATTTTTTTTCGTATTGAATCCCTAGCGTGGTGAAAAGTGTTTGCATATGTTTTCACGAATTCTGTCAATTATCTCTTTAATCTGATAAGATATCTTACTAAGCTTTTCATATAATTTAAAATCAATTTTCGGTATTTATCGATTAAGTGGGAGTAGAGGGCTTTTCAATATTTATCGCTTAAGGACGTGTAACGGGGTTGCATGTGCTTTCACGAATTCCACCAAATCTTCAAGGTCTAATCAGATATTTTACATTTTTTTACTCCCTTGTGATTTTTATTTGTACAAAGAATAACTGCAACTGTTGCAAGTTGTATCGTACAACGTGCTAATATGTTGACATAACTCATTTTTCAAATAACCGCCTCGTTTCGAAATAGCTTATTTATTTTTCGACTTTAACCATTTCCCGAACTACCAACCAAAAATTCTAATTTGTGTTTTAAGGATATCAGCAACGCTAGGAGGTTGTTAGCACATCGACTTTACCTGCTTCCCAGATTTTATTCTGGAAAAGAATAAAGTTCCCATCTGGGCAGATTTTTCAACATCGGATTGAACCATGTAACTTGTCCAAAAATTTCAGAGGACAAGTAACAGGGGTACATTACAGTTTGTTTTACTCATAATTCTTAGCCACTAAAATCAATGGCTCGACAGCCCAAATCGGGTGTCATCTTCAGTGAACTCGATGTAGTGACCGAGCTTTCTATTTTAAAAAACGTCGTAGAAACTTCTTCCTAGCCATGTAGTTATGTAAATATTTTGCACTCGCACATATCGTGTAATAAAATCAAAAGTTATAGCTGCATTTTAACCACATAAAAAGGAAGGAAGCTATCTGGGTTCCACTACACTCATTTAGAAGCAAACTACTATACGCGCCATTAAACACTGGAAACTTTTCATGCAATCAGACCAGTTAATTATTCATACTTTAAGGGTGAAAATGTTTGGACATTCCGCTGAGATTTCTTATTCTTTCTTTATTCTGGAGTATCAAGAGAAGTAAGTACGACTGGCGAAATAAAATTATTTTTTCCAGAAGAAGAAATAGGTAGCACTTACAGACAGCAACTACCCTCGCATTACAAAGCCTTCTGCACGTGAATTCTCTCATAAGATCTGTAAAGTTCTGTCAATTTTTTAAACTTCCACTACACGGAACCCTCCTGAGGGTTGAAACCAGAAGAGTGCTGAAATTTATTTTGTAAGTGGTTTTATCAGAGAAAGTTTAATCAAACTAAACTCACAACCAGCTCCGCAAATTTCACTACATCGCGATTACGTTCTTATACAGGATTATCTTGAAACTTTTGGTATCTGTAGGTGATGAGGCTAGAGAAGCTTAAATATTTTAGATTTAAGATTAAATTTGCTTAGATTATTAAGTTCTTGAACGAGAGATTTACACTTCGAAACTGAAATTTGAAATAATAAAGTAATAGGGAGCAATA
This sequence comes from Beris chalybata, assembly GCA_949128065.1. NCBI lineage: Eukaryota > Metazoa > Arthropoda > Insecta > Diptera > Stratiomyidae > Beris > Beris chalybata. Next base: position 13,918,514 of record OX421897.1, read on the forward strand.
TTGTAGGTACTGTCTAAGTTAGAATTGACTGATATTGTTACTGGTAGTTTGGTGGCTAGTTTAATTAGTTCACTTATGTATGTGTGGACATTTACGACAATATCAAAATCAACAACTGAAGCTAGTATTACACTGTATACCACGCTGTCAAATATTTGACTATTTTCCCAGGCAAATGCTGCCTGGTGTAATAGTCAAATTTTAATTGTATTTTCTACATTATTTTATTTTCTGTAATCGTCAAATTTTGTTTGACAAATTTTGTTTGTCAAATTTTGTTAGTCAAATATTTGACAGCACGTCATACAGTGTACCTACTGGTGAAGATTCCGAGCCTCCTAAGTTTGTATGAAGTTCAAACAGACTGAAGAGTTTACTATTTTTCATCATCGTTATGCTGTTTTTTCATAAAATAAAAAGGGTTATCAGTCTCGTTCCGGACTTATGCCAAAACTAATAAAGCAATTTCAAGATTTTTTTATTTATTTATATATTTTTTTTCAATTTGAATAGTAATGACATAAAGAATTCTGAAACCAATTGGGCGGTAATTGGCGGTAATTGGTTGGTAATCTTTTCAGGGGTGATTCCTTGATATATTTTCAAAAAATAAATATAACACTATGGTGTTGCGACATGTACCCTCATGTACGACATGTACCCTCACTCCCTCTAAACTTTTATATCTTTAAAAATGACAAATTTAACATTTTTAATTTTTACTGGGGAGTTAATTTTCCTTTCATTTGTTCACAGTAAGCGTCGATATTAAAGCTGAACCAGATCTTCAGATAACCCAATTATAAAAATGTTATATTTTTTTATGTATGATATTAACGGCTTAAGAAGTGCATACATGTTTATTACCGCGGTTTTTGTCACCTTGAAGGTAATAAAGGAAAACCAGTAATAGCTCGTTACACATAAAAATTGAATATGCCATAAAGTAGCCCTCGTTAAAAAAGCTGTCCAAATTTCTGGTTCTATTTAACATTTTTATTGACCAGTATTATTATTTTAATTACTAAGCTTCGACATAATTGTTACATTTACCTTAGTGCGGTAGGCAAAACTGCGTTCAGTTAGTTGTCTTTTTTAATCAGGTAAATATACATTAACATTTTTGCTAGTTTGAGCGAAAAAACTAAAAGTAGAAGGTAAAAACGAAGAGTTTAGAATATAACTCCCAAATTTCTATGACCTGAAATGATATGCAGAGATATCATCACTATAAAAAGTTTCCAATCAATTACCGGATAACCTGTTTATAAATCCCATAGAAGTAAAATCGAATTTGATATCTTAATAGGCCTAAATGATTTGACGAAATTCGTAAAAACTTGAAGAACACCCTTCACCCTCAAGAGGGATGAATATCGAAATTTGTTAAAATTTATTTCTTAACGATTGTATTTAAACCCCTTAGAAGTATCATTAGACCTCAAAAATGTCCGAATTCATTAAAACGTATATACATCATCCTTACAAGAGATGGGTCTTTCAGGAGTGAACTGTTCCATAAAAGGATACTTCCTTGAAGCCAGTGAATGTAGAAACTCACTATTTTTGGTGAACTGCAGTTCATTAGACACGTGACAAAAAACTTGGTCGACCTTTTTTTCCATCACCTCTTAGATGTAGCTTTTTTTGGGGGTTTATTCTAGATCTACTGACGAAACGAAGGAACGACAGAGTGTATAGTTTCGGAACTACTTCACCGAACTCGTTCTTTAAAATAAGTAACTCGGAGTCAAGTATTTCACTGAAAGGAACTGCGTTGACCATCTCTAACCCTTACACCTCTTAGTGATTGAATCTCAAAAGATCTGAAAAACCATTTGTGGGAAAAAATTTCTGGGTTGCAAAATTTATTTATTTTAGAAAATAAATAAATAAGTGATCTCAAGTGAAGAATAGGTAACTATTACTCGTATCATCCTAGTAACTCCATTGGCATTCGAAATTATCCTTTAAGCCGTACATTTGAGTATTTTAAGTACCAGTTCACTCCATTGAAATGGACTTATTCAAATCGGCTCACTAAAATACGAATAAATCATTAAGGTGATTTCGACAGTCATAAAGTTGTGCACCCTTTCAGGACCAGATAAAGAAAACTACGTAACTACAAGTGCCTAATAAACTGCAAGTCGTAAACTATTAAAATGGAAAATCTTATCGTAAACTTACCTTATAACAGCAACTGGAAGGAATATATTCGATAAAATTAGAGATCCATAAATAACAGCCAAGGTGGTGGTTCCTAGGGCAGCGTCCGAATTAACAGAGCTCTGTAGATTCGATGTTCCGTGAAAGGCAGTGAAGTGTATCATGAAGGCCAGACCAATGAAGACAACATTCTTGTAGATTCGTAAATTTTCTCCTTTTCCATACGTTTTGCTCGAATCCTGAAGACGTCCTGGCTCATTTGTGTCAGCTATTCCAACCGTATCGTTTGCCATAATGCCCTACGGTTCGCTGAAACGAAATTTATATTTTTATCAATAAATGCTAAACGTTTAGTTCAAAATCACGCTCTAGTGAATTAATTCCACGCAGTTCAGCGGGAAAGTAAATAGATTTAAATTCCCTGATTTATTTTTTGCAGCTTTGATAATTCAAATTTCAAATTGATAAAAGAGAATGTCACTGCAATAATCTTCCTTCATTTCTAGCACTATTCAAAAGGAGTTGAAGCACTATTCACTGCACTTTTCCGTAGAACGACGAATAGTTGCTTAAGGCTCCTTAAAGGAGTGCATGGAAGCAGGAAAAAAAAGAGTCCTGTTTCCGAACAGATGGGCTCCTCGTCATAATAAAGTTGCGGTATCCTTTTTGTTGAAGCACAAGAATAGCTTTACTTTTCGTTCTATGCGAATAATAAATTGCATTCCAGAATTTCTATGGCAGAAAGAAAGACGACTAGGAAGAAATTCCACAAGATTTATGTAGCGTTGAATAAAAAGAACTGGTGGGTTTTTCTTTCGTTTGTAGGACAAACTTTTCGTGCGGTTTCCATGTGAAAAACGATCCGTTATCAAATGTAATAGATTCCTTTTTTTTTTGGACGGAAGTCATTCTTTTCCATTTATTTTCACTAATTGAAGAATAGAATTTTGGCAAAAAAAATTTGATGACAATTTAAATATGGGCTTTGTCGTAGTTCAACGTGTTGGTTATTCAGTTACAGTGAAGGTCTAGACATTAAAAAAGCTGAATAAAAATTCGACCTATCTCTATTATGGAGAACACCTGTAAGCTAAATTAGCCGAGAGAGTCATCGTTTGTTCTAGGAAATTGAAATTTATATATGCCCGATTTCACAGTGGTAGCTTAAGCTCTGTGTGGAGCTTAAGCTTGGGCTTAGGAACATCTTCGATTTCACAGTAATGGCTTAAGTCTTAAGCTAAGACAAGCGCAAGCTTAGCTTAAGCCATCAATTTTGCGAGCTTAAGCTCCGTAATAAAATAAGCCTACGAACTGTCAAGCTTGTAATTTTGTCTGAATTCAAGACTGTGTGATTAAAAAAATATAGCCGCGTAGCTACTCCACTACATAAGAAATATCGAATGTGTTTTTGAAATGGAGCTCTACTCCCGTCAACTGCCATCCATTAATAGACTATTGTAAAATTTTGACCTAGCTGTGCAATTTAGTTTGTGTACGCCAGCCATTGCAAGATGACAACCTCGTGAATTTTGGCGAAAAGTGACTTGTGTTCTGATTAAGCACTTGCGCCGGGTGTGTAGGCCAACAAAGTCATGGCCACAGTTATTCAGGATGCACACATTGAAAAGGGTAAGACGATCACCGGCGAATATTGTTCAGAGTTTTTTGACAAATCCGGTATTGATTTGAAGCAAAAATGCCCCAATTTGGTGAAGAAAAAGTGCTGTTCCATCAAGACAATGAACGGGTGCATACGTGTGTTAACAAAATGTCAGCTTTAAAAAAAAATCGATTTTCGATAACAATTTCGGCATAAAATTTGTTATAAAATGGAAAATATTCATCGGCAAAAAAAACCTTCGATCAATCACTGAAAAATACATTTATAAATCTTGTGTAAAAATTTCAGACTTATCAGTTTTGGCGTTTCCGAGAAATCTTGGTCACCAACTTTATAAAAACAGTTTATAGAAAAAACGAGTTCAAAGTGTCAAAAACTCTTTCAAACGCTCCGAAAAACGTCTTTACAAATATAAGTGTAACTTCGAGAGTGTTTGTCGGATTGACATGAAACTTTCTGTGAATATACCTACTTAGATATACAAGTCAAATGTACATTACGAAAATGAGGAAATTTTTTTTATTTTTTTTAATCCTGACCCCTTAAAGGATATTGGGAGCTTAGACTTCAAATTTAAAAATTTTGAAGCGAGGAGTAGGAAAACAACTTAAAAAATTTTGTATCGTTAGATTACAGTATCTTATAATTCCATTGTACTAGGAGGATAAAATTTGGATCATGTAGGATTATAAATGCAGTCTACTAAATCTAAAACTTTAAAAGAGGGAGGTGGAGCACAGAAGTGAGTTAAAAAAAATTGTAATAATAATAATTTTTATGATATAACTCTAGAGCCATATCAGATACTATTTCAAAATTTTGTAGGAGTAAGGCGCAATATGTAGAGAAAACAATTTTGGGGTTACTGTGATGGAGTTGGAATGGAAAAAAACTTTTCCCAAAAACCCGCAATGGATATAAAGCTAAAGAACATTTGACGACTATACAGTCACTACAGAAGCATGCATAAAAAATAGAACTTTCATAGAAGGTGGGAGCTGCTTCTTGTATCTCAGAAACAACTTATGGTAATAAGTTGAAACTTAGTAAGGCTGAAAAGGGCTTTATTTTTCACTTATTCTCAAATTTTGTTACATCTTTTAGGCAATCGAGTTACCAAATTAAGTTTACTTCAGCGAGCTCTTATATTATCTTATAAAATCTTATAAAAATATTTTTTCAAATTTTTCAACATTCAACCCCTAAAGAGGTGTAAAGTGGTTGTGAACATTTTCACGAATTCCGATATATTTCTTAGGTTTAATGATATATCGAATCGCTTGCACTTCTAAACTCTTTAAATTTTATTTTAAAAAAAAAAAACGGATTTAATATCTTAAGTATTGACCATTATACAGGAGGTGTAGAATATTCTATTTTTTCAAATACATATCGACAAATCTTCTAGATTTAATTAGATCGAATTATGCAATAATCTAAAAATTAATTTTTGCGACAATCTAAGGGATGCATTATACAGTAACCTAAAAATTAATTTTTGCGACAATCAACCCTTAAGACGGTGTGTGAGATGCTTGTTTTTACGAATTCGCTTAAGTTTCATGAGATATTAAATTATTTTTCTTTAAGGGAGGTGTAAGGTTTTTAAACACTTTGTTTGGTATTTATTTTTTATTTTTTTAAATGAATGTACAGAATGAAACAAAATTTCAAGTCGATAGGAGCAAAATTAACGGAGTTATGAGCAGTTTAGAGGTGTACGCAGTCGTACTATATGTGACGCTTAGTGTGCAAAACATTAAAGCGTTTTTCTGAAACTTGTCATTTTTGAAGTCAGTGTACGTTGTAACTCAAAATGTATTGCACCGATTCTTTAGAATTTTTTTTTACTATTTCTACACATAGCTCACTAGGTAGTGACGAGGATTTTTTTTTAATTTTACAATTACTTTTTATTTTACAATAAAAAACTTAACGATTTTTTCTAGCAAAAATCGCGTTTTTAACTTCCAAGTGCTACCAAAAATGGAAAATCACCTAATAAACGCAATTAGATTTTTTGATTCGCATGATCTAGTTACGAGTTGTAGAAGTTTTTAAATTTTCCTTAAAGTACTTGTGTTTAATGTACTTTTAAATTGGAGCAGTTATAAGTAGGTATGTACGTAATTTTACATGCTAATAATCTGCTGTATTTCTATTGTATTTCGGAATGGAAAAATAAATTGAAAACTTTGTTTTTTCTTCGCAGAAGCTATCTGCCTTAAGAAATCTTTCCTACGTTTTTTTTTTAAATATTACGCAGATCAGCGAACCGATAAATCGAGCATATCACGGTGGGAATATTTCGGTGAAATTCTTCATATCCTTCTAGTCATTTTAATCCATTTATAATTGTCTCATATCACGAAACATATGATGAAACTTTTCGAGTTAACATTGATCTTAAGTGGGCAGGTATAGCACCATATGTGCTACATGTTTGTCATGATGAGTCTGCCCAAAAAGATTTATGTTGTGATAGGACACGGGATTTTCGGTTTTCGCCACCTCCGCACCGGTACTATGTCTCCACAATATTCTACCTAACTAACTAAATTGTTTTTACAGCGAAACTTTAGCTTCTTTAATCGTAAAAGATATTCGTTGAGGTTATAGCTAAGAAAGCACAACATATAACACTTAAGATGGGACTATAATTTAGTTAGCTGAGTTAAAAATGCGTTTTCTCTTAATACTTGAGCGGCTTCATCTCTTCTCAGCAGGTGTAGTCGAAGAGATTTTCGTACTATACCGACCCTCTTTCATATGCGCAATCCACGATTTTTTCTCTTTAAAGTTTAGCACAATAACAACATAACTTTTAGTTTGTCTCTTACCTGCTGTACAATTTAAAATTACAACACAACCGTGTGAAACTTTCACTGGAAAAGCTTTCAGATAGCCGGCCTGCAAGGTCGTTTCAATATGTACGAAAGTTAAACCTGCTGAATGGAAATAATAAGTAGTTGCATTCTAACAGGTAAACATGCAACCCGCCGTCTAATTACTCAAGTGATTCTATAATTAAATGATTTTTTTTTATGGAAATTAACTGCGATTATAGATCCACTTAATCAGCCATTAACGCAATTAATAGCAACTAGCATCACAATTTAATTTCCTTCTGTGAATCCCTGAACAAGCTAATGCGAATTATCGACGGGTCTCAATATTGCAGCGGAAGCATTAAGAAGATACCCCCGTAAAGGATAAGGGTAGGTGACTAATTTAAATTGGTAAGCGAGGAAACGAACTCGCAAACTGAAATGCAAAATCTAATGGGAAATATCGATTGGGCATACGGTGGGTGAATCCATCGTCCTTAAGTCTGTGGCAGGGGTAGGTGGAAATTAGAACATTCCACATCTGTATAATTTACCACAAAGGATCCGGGCTGGGTGTAATGCTAAATTTTACTAATGCTCGAAATAACATTATCGTTAAATTAGAGAAGGTTTCTAATTGCCGTTTTTTGTGATTTCTCCTTGTACTTAATGACTCTGTAAGAAGTTGCATGGAAAAACGTGTGATTAAAAGGACTTCGAAGGGTGCTCTTCAAAGTCTAGAACTGAGTTTGGAATATGTATGCTTAAGATGCGTCTATTTGCTCATAGAAGATCGTAGCTTTTACAGTCAAATTTGCATTTTTTGCATTCTAAATGCAAATGAGGCAGGATTGAAAGGATCGAAAAACGAACCGAAATTGAAGATGATGGCGCTTGAGAAATTGGAGAGAGACTCGCTTTAGTATCGTTTTTTTACGATTACTTTTAACTCGTTTAAAAAGTTCACTGATGGCGTACTATGTCCTTCCCCGGATTTTTGAAAGTCCTTGCATGAAATCCTTTCAAAACAGAACCTTGATTCATAACACCACTGATTTGGAATAATATAAATATATCGGTCATTTTTCCGATCCCGACCCTCATTCTTACGACCTTCATTTTTGTAAATAATTACCATAAAAGCATAATGTGCTCTTCCTTAACGTAGCCTCGAATCTAAGCCACATGTACCAAAGCACTAACAAGGTTTATCTTTTGACAATTTTAAAATTCAATTTTAAATATCAACTATTAAAGCGACATTAGAAAAAACTGTTTCCTTGGGATTGCTTAGTTCGCCATCCCTTCCTTTAAGTCAGTATATCTGTCTGTGGTGTCACCTATTGGCAATTTTTTCACCACTAGGCGAGTGGTCACCTTCCATAGATAGCGTAAAAAAGAGATCAGTAGGACGTGTATTACACCTGCTGGTGCAGGTGAGCAAGAAAATCTTTGGCGAAATTAAAAATTCCAGTGGAGCTTAAAAGCCAAAATACCAATAGATATCCTTACTCTAGCTCCAAATAAAAATCTTGTCTTAACGTCGGTTGTTATTATTTCTTCACTTCAATTCTCACATTTCCTCCTATTAATCAAAATTGCTTTACAAATACTTTCGCGTTTAACTGACCATAGTCTCGCTTTCACCGTAGCCAAAACCACTTGTCTGCCAACTCCGCCATTGAGTTGTTCGGGTAACTAGGGTACATGTAACAATATAAAAATAGGCGGTAATGTTTGCCGCAGTATCGAAAAAGAGAAGATACAGGAAATTTTATTTTCTCCATATCACATTTCAATCCCTAAAGTCGTATTTAGGAGACTTAACCCACTGTTTCTCTGTTCTTAAATCATCCCGCAGTTATTTTGACTTTTTAAGTTGAATAATCTGGTTGAGTAATCTTTGTAAGGCCATCGTTTCATCCTGCTTTAAATTTTCATTTTGACGATTAGGGTTTTGGCATCTGACAAGAAAAATTACTATTGGTCGACTATAAATCGGTCTGGAGTTATGAGTTCCGCTTTTAGTGATGCATTGTTTATAGGACCACTCATAATTTTTCAAATGTGCTACTTTAACCCAATTTAAGATATTTTCTTTTCATGGGTATTGAGATATGGTGTTGGTACTTTGGGTTAAACAATAAGACATTTAAATAAGAATGGTGCTACAAAAACCGCATTCATCCATGTCATTTCATGACTTTAGTCGAGGCGGGTATGTATATTACATACTAACAAAATTTGAAAGAAAAGAAAAGCAAGAATAAATGTTTTTCGAAGACATCAAGAATTGCTCACATAACTGAATAAGATGGACGGACTGTAACCGGATTTGGGTTTTTTGTGAATCACAACAAGCAAATATAATAAAGCACTTTTTTGAAGCCGCATTCTTTCTATGCATTAGAATTTGGTCTTGAAAGATTTCATCTATAGACACTAGTGTATAAATGATAAATGATTTACTGCGGCCAAAATACCGTCTTATACGTCAATCAAGAAATGTTTGGAAAGTCATCTAATGGTTTTTACTCATTACCATAAAGCAGATCCAATATTACTGGATTGATTATTTTGGCCAAAGAATTAATAACAAGTTCTATGGGTTTTAATAACAGCTCGTTTGGTTAGAACCTACATATTATACAATTATTTGTATTTAACACCCTTTTATGTTATTATTTGTATTAAATTGTAAAATCAAGATACTATTGAATGACCAAAATAAATAAAATTAACCTCAGAACTTCTTTACAAACCAGGTAAAACTTTTGCTGTGTTACTGATGGACAGTGCATCAAAGACAAAATAATTTAAAACTCTGTTTCGAGAGGTTTTTAGTGATTAGATCAGTGAGAAATTAAAATTCTGGTGGACCATTCCAGAAATATTTACGAAATTCTAGATGAACCTCAATTTTACTGGAAAAGTTAAGTTATAGTGATTTCATTTCTGGAAAAAAATGTGACCCGTTTCTGCCCTTAATTTTGTTCTAGCAGTTCCCATGTTCTATTGTGGAAAAAATTTTGACCTGCTAGAAAAAGGGGTTTGAGTCCGTGGCTAAAATTGCCCTGAAAACTCGCATTTTTTGCCTCGAAAATTTCGGCGGTGCAACTCCCTTAACCTCAAATGTGCGACAACATAAGAAAAAAATATCCTATGACAGCAGCGGCAACCGATTTAAAAGCCTAAATTAAACTGTCAAACGGGTCATACAGTAATTAGAAATCATACGGAGTGTAGTGTAAAAATATTCAAATTTTCATAATAGCTTTTTGACCGGAAAGCGTTCTATTAGTCAATTGACCTGTCGGACGGAACTGTCAAAAAAGAGGGCAGAACTGCAATAATTTTGCATCTAAATGGGTCACATTTTTTTCAGAAAAGAAATCACCATTAGTAAGTTAACGAACTACATTCGTCGGACTAAATTTCTATTGATTTAGGCTTCGTGGTAGAATCAATCAACTACCAGTAAGAAAAATAATTTCTTTTAGCGTTTTTGGACAAATTCCTGACCGTCCAATAGTATTACAGTAAATAGTATAGTATAGTATAGGCGGCTGTCAAATACTTGCCTTTTTTCCCTGGCAAATGCTGTCAAATAGTGCAATCGACAAATTATTACTTGTCGCATTATTTTATTTATTTTTTTTGTATAATATAGACCATTTGACTAAAAAAAAATAACGAATTTTTTGTCAATTTTATTTAGTCAAATATTTGACACAATGGCATGCTGTTTAATACTAGCTTTAAAGGAGTTTTAATTAAGGTTACTCTGAATATGCAAACTCCTGCAATTATGTAGTTTGATTAAATGTGTAGAATTCTAAAAATTATAAATAATGTATTAAAAACTATCAATCCAATGACATCATCCGATTGGATCATTGTACAAAAAATTTCGAAAGCCTAAAATTCATATAAAGTTTTTTCGTGAATAGTGAAAATATTTAAATAAAAATCGTTTAAATGTCTTTGAAACTTTAGCTTCAAATAAATTTTCTCGGTTTTAAATAGTTCTCTCTTATCTGAAAATTGCTGGTTAACAAATTTATAATTTTTGCAATCACTAAAATTTCAAAATTACTTTTAAAACATTAAAATGTTTCTTAGACATCGTATCAATAATTTTGTTTTAGAATCATATTATTTTTTGTAGTTTTATTATATGAATATAACAGTATTATTTGACGTACACAAGAGTCTCTTGATTTAAGTAAATTTTGATTATTAAAATCTGTTGCGCATCTAGCGCTCAATTTAGTGTATGAAATCTACGAACATTTTTAGGCATTGACTTTGAAGTAACTACCGAAAATTTCAATTGTATAAGAATTAAGTTTTGAACAAGGTAAGGATGAATACCGGAAGTTTGAATTCAAGTAATATATAGTTTCAGTACTGAACAACATCAGAAAAAATTAAATTACTGAACTTATTTTGTTTTATCAATCCTGAAAAGTAATTGTATCTGCATAAATTACCTGAGGTAATTCTGTGTTCCAGTACTGAAGAGGAACTTCATAAAGTGATAAAATTTATTGCGAAATCATTCATCTACTTCAAAAGGACGGAATAATATTTATTTTTTCAACAAAATTTTATGCTATAGATTTAATTGTATTAAAATAAAACCAAACGGTAAATAAATACAAACATTTACATTTACCAAATGGTAAATAAATACAAACATTTACAAAAAATTTGGGTAGCATCTTAGACATTTTTATAGCCTTTTAAGTTTTTTGAAATTTTTGAATTCTTAAATTTAATACTGAAAAGATTGAAACCTAATATTCACATTTTTCTATTGCTCCAAATAACTTCTTTAGTTATGGAGTATTGTTCTCAGACCGATCCAAGGCTCATATCTTGGTAGATGTATGTTTAATTTTTGGAATATGTTGTGAATTTTTGGGTCTTCATCGTTGTACAAAGAAAACCAATAAACAGTTGTTATATAAATTCATATCACCATTAATACGGTTTTTATGCAGTACTGAATTCGTAATACTGAAGCAGTATTTCTATTCAGACTAATTTAAACAGCAGTAGAAAAATTTCCGCTGCATATCTGCATGTTCCTGCACTGGGAGGATATAATATAAATTCATCGGTATACCGCCCTTGTTACCGATGATTTTGTTTGGTTGAAAGATACGTGAAGGTATCTTCGTAGTTTGGAGTAACACCGAACAATTAAACAAAGTCGTAAAAAATATACCTGTCTATATAATTCTGGCCAATATCAAAAATTCAGTTTCAAGTAAAATGAACAATATAGGTTCCAACGATTTCAGTTTTAATCAACATCAAAGCTTATCTAAATTATTTTCAGATTTTGACGCCCTTGTTTTCGTTGTCGTAAACTTTCAAACAGAGTCTAGCGAATGCAAGGACCAGTAAAATACGGCACCATTAAGGACAAGTGCCAGGAAATTTTAGTCTTGTCTTAGCTATTGCTAAATGGCTTTTTAATAGCTGCACTGGCTTTATATACCGATGCGCTTAGCAACGTTTCCCCCAAATATTTGGCAAGAATGTCATAAAAGTTTCTCGTAGACGACATCTTACCTACCCTGGAGGGAATATTTACTGCACTCCCTCAACAAGATTGTCATCTCAACTTTCCCAAAACAAACTGAAAAATATTTACTTTGTTCCCGACTCTCTTTCATTATTATTTTCATCCCGAAAATCATCGAAATGGCCGAAGGCGTAATTACTTAGTCCTATTATAGACGTATTTGCAAACAGCATCTTGTTGACGCTGACAGCCATTAGTCAACTTGGAACTGTTTGTGAATAATAAAGTGGTCGACAATCGATAAAAGCCGAAACTCGACTGTTCCCTAAGTAAATCCGAAAAGGACACCAAACAGAATTTAACCGGGACGGGTGCTGTTAAGATCCTCGAATAATAAAAGAAAACAAAGCCAGGGAAGGTTGGAACAAGTAACAAGACAAATGTCTTAAGTTGGCAATTCCATCAGCTAAAAGGTTCCATGAAACAAAATGAACAATAGCAAGAACCTTGGAGTTGAAGGGGCGTCTTAAGGAATCTCATAGAAAACACTTGCCCGGATTACCAGGATCGCACGTTCACGGCCCGACGACCTATTACTAAAATTTATGAATAATCTTAAAGTTAATATTCTGTCAATTACTCTACCCAGTCAAACAAACCAAACAGCCTTAGGGAGGAGTCCTCATAATTCTCCACTCTCTGGACACATCATGCGATTAATCAGGAAAATTTTCCAAGAAAAAGGAAAATTTCTATGATGGTGGCAATTCGCTTAAGTGAGGATTTCATGCCATCACTTTGTCGTGATTTATCGTGACGGCGACGGGACCCTTTTTAAATTTGAAAATCAACAGGAAATTTCAATTTGCAAGAAAACTTCTTGCTTATTACAAGTGATTATGATTCAGGAAAAACAACTATTTACTTGCCAAAAAAAAAACTATAAGATAAGTCAAGGACAGGTAAGTTGACGGATACCGCACTCAAAGTAGGAAGTCATTAATTTCCAAAAGGTTTTTTTTCCCACTTGGTTCCAGTAAAGAATTGCATTGAGACGCAATCTGTACCATTCTTAAGGTCAACACTAAGTACAAATTAAAATAATTGACTCAGCAAGAAAATTCTAAGTAGCCTCTTTTCGTTGCGCATTAAAGCCAACAACAATCGAAAGAAAATTCCCCGCAAATAATCATGACCTTTAGAGAATCATACAATTATGCTGTGTTTACCTTTTTAAGATGTTGTTGCAAATTACCTGACATTATATCACTTCTTGTTGCAAAAATTGGTGTAAGAAAAACAGAAGAAAATTTGTTTCGCGAAAAAAGTTTAAGGTCACACGAAGTGTAATTGGTTAATTTTGTTGATTTATTAAAACGGATTTTTTTTAATTAACGCTACTTTGTTGAGCTTTACTTTAATTGGGATAGTAATAATTGAAAATTATACCTCAACGTGAAAAAATTTCTAAGTTAATTTTTTTTTACGTGTTCTTATTAGAAAACAATTACCTTTAGCAAATATAATTCATCACGCCAGTGGAAACAAATAAGAAATGTTTTATTACCGACATACAGATTGTAAATAGTAATATTAAAATAGACCAACAAAGGTGATTAACTGGGAAACTAAATAGCTCTAGACTCGGTGGCGCTTCTTTTCATGAGGCCTCCCCTTTATGAAATTAGCATTTCAAATTTAACTAATTTATTGCAAAAAATTTAAATGCTTGATAAATTGCACCAAGAACTAAAATCATCATTCTTATAAAATACTGTCCGTATTATCTAAACAAATATATGTATTCAGTTCAGCAGAGTCGTATTTTTTATCTAATTTTTTTAATACAATAATTATTAACAAAGTATTGTGATTGGTTAAAATTTTACCTTTAAATACTATTAATTATTAATTATACAGAATTTTTATCGACTAAAAAAAATTGCTACTCCAAAACACAAGAAAAGTAATAAAAAAATTTCAGTCCGTCTGTCCGCCATACACCGTACGTCGACCGGTGTTCGCAAAATCATTTGTAGGCTCGTAGCTCCCAAACCAGTTTAAATTTTTTTTATGAATAGACTTGGTATTCCCCTTGAATTGACATTATTTTCAGGGGTCAGGGTGTTAGGGGGAAGTGGGGAAAGCGTTTTAAACGTAAATTTTGGTTTCTAGATCTCAAAAACCGCTTACGATAGGATGCTGAAATTTGGAATTTATACAGAATTTTGATAGTCGACCCATTTGCGAAGGGGTACGAGAGTGGGAAGGGGGAAATACTGTGTCCGAAATGAAAAAAAGCCGAGATCTATACACTCTAAAATCCATATCTCATACGCAGTAAAATCACAAAATTTAAATAGATAGATTCTTAAAATTTTTACCATACGTAAGGCTAATAGACCCCTAAGAGAAACCTTGAATTTTGAAGGTGTGGGTGTAAGAGGTGTAAGTGGGGGAGAGTGAAAAGCAAAAGGATCTGACTTTTATATCTCGAGAACCTACAAATGACATGAAACTGAGACTTGGTATTTAGATAGAGCTATAGTACTGACATGTTGGAAACGGCTAATGCTAAAAAGTTGAAACTAAGTGTGTATATGCAAATCAACTAGAAGAGTACTTTTGTTAAAAAAAAACAGTTCGAATATATATTCAGAAGGGGAGAGGGCAAAAAAAAATCATCAGTGAAAATTTAATGCATATATTTTCACAATTTCCGTTATATCTACTAGGTCTTTCAAAATATTGAATTATTTTTTATTTCACTTCATCTGAATAAATAGAAATAGTTTTTTTAATTTTTTAAAATTCGACCCCTAAGGGGGTGTACAGTGGTTATATACTTTTCCTGAATTCTGCCTTATCTCTCACATCTGGTCAGATATCAAATATCTTTTAACTGCCGTGAAAGTGAATAATATCTTTTCACTGCCGTGGAAGTGAAAAGATATTCGATATTTTGTTTAATAGTTACCTACTTTTAATTTTTTTTCCTTTTTCAACCCGTAACGTAAAGTGACCTATTTCCGACCACCTTCCTAAATCCGACCATTTTGGTTTTTTATTAATATATTTATATTATCGCGATTAAAAAGGTGAATTCTGTAATTAATATATTTGCATATGTGTTCTCTATCCGTTAGCTGTGAACAAAGGGAGCTGCATGTCCTTTCTTTCCATTGTGGTTTAAATTAATCAGCGGTGGACCCAAAAAACTTGAATTTTAAGTCAAAAATCGAAATTTTTGGTTAAATCTTTTTCGTAAATTTAAAAGACTAATTTTCATCAAAGTGAAAAAATTTACGTCTTTTTCGCTTTGTATACATTTAACTTGTATTAAAATATGCAAAAACAATTTAAATTCATAGAATTTATGAAACAAAACAATAAAATGAAGTGGTCGGAAATAGGCATTTCTGATTTCATGTGATGTCCTTATTCCGACCAGTGGTCGGTATTGGGAAATATAAAGGGAATTTTTTTAAAAATTATAATAATATGTTTATATACTGTAAATAGTAAAAATCGAAATTTATTGATTATATTATTGTCTTTACTGTATTTGATCCTAATTCCGACCTACTCAATATATATATTTTAGATCTAGAAAGTTCACATGAAACGGACCTATCACCTTCTTGTAACTGATACATATTGCAGAATCCACACCTTTTACGTTTAATATTTTTGGCTTTATTTGACAGTTTAAGTAATAAATTATTTTTTATTTAAATATTAATGGAAGCAGTTTGTTGTTTGCTGCCAAATTTATGTATCTATATTAGTTTTACCTTAGATTAAATCTACTAACATCACTGGTCGGTAATTAGGACATCAAATTTGATCGGTTTACCTATTTCCGACCTAGTAGCTGTACAGCATGAAAACAAGTTTAGTCAGTGGAAATTACATATTAATTTTGCGATTTATCTAATAAAACTAAACATACATAAAACTTGAGGTTTGTTTGTTTGTCCCGTATAAGTTCCTGTACCATTCATCTGATTGTGATGAAATTTTGGTGATTTGTTGTGCGCACGTCCGCGAAGGGTTTTGAATTAGTAACATCACTTTACAATTATTGGTGGAACGTGAGTTGCTTCAATAATTAAGTGTTTTTATATATTGTAGTTTCGAGGCAGTTCAAGCGTTTTCGGTGACAAATGATCAATTTCAACCTGTTTGAAATTAAAACAATCCTCCAAGATAGACACATTTTTGGAAGATGACTGTTGCATTGCGGTTTGTATGTAATTTTATGATCAGGACCTTAGAAAATTATTAATTTGTTTTTAATCAATGTTTTGATTGCTTGTTTGTCCCTCAATCAACGGAACAACGCCAATAATACGGGCACCGGAACAAAGGGAGTAATGGAAGTAATGGAGCAACGGGAGTAACGCAAGTAACGGAGGAACGGAAGCAACTGGAGAAGAACTGAAAACTGCCCGTATTTCAACGCGTTTCGGAATATTATTTCGTTGCGATCGCAAACAATCAAAAAAATTATGATGCGTGAGGAAAGCAGTACAATAACGCAGATCGTGGTAGAATGTTCTCACAGTTTTAGAGGTGTAGCACCATATACACGAGAGCTTAGCCAGTATATTTGGAATTCCAGTTGCCTCACAGTACCACATAATTTGTTCTGGTTAGTTTGGCAGAACCTGCGCAGACTAGAGTCACTTCATACGAACTAACACAAACATCCATTATCTTGAGTACGGACAATGTGTGTTTCATTTGAAACCAGTACATTTGAAATTTTTTTGCAGTTGTCTCGATTTTTCATTTTAAGGATCTCCACTAAAGTGGATAAACGCTGTATTTAGTTGACATTTCATGAGACATATTTCGATTCCGTGAAACGTCCATCAAAACCCATCTGCTACACGTATACACACTAAAACTATGCCATTTAAGAAACCTGCGACTTTTTAAATTCGCAGGTTTTTAGTACTAAATATGTACCAAAAGTGGTGATTGTCCGTACTCAAGCGCAGACTATCAGTTACCATTGCTAACATGGGATCGCAAATTCGCATAATTGATATCATTGTCAAATTTTCCATTTTTGATAATTCAACGAAACAGCTGAATATGTTACAATTCGAACCTGTGTCATATTAACTATATTGGTGGACCAGTTATTGTGTCTTTTGTCGACAAAGTGGGACTCTTGACCACTGAACCCAAAAAAATAGACGATTGAAACGACACGATATAATTCACAAATATTTTCAGGATAATAGTCATACTATTCTTCAAAATTTTTTTTGAGGCTATGTACTTTGTTAAAAAGATATGCGATCATAAAATTGGGATCGCAAAATCTCAAGTGGTCTAGGCCTCTCGGAGGCTGGTCAGTGTTGTCTAGTATTGACACTTCTTTTGTTTCTCCCTGAACGTTATGCCCCATCTTGATGGAGCAGATTGAGATTCCACACAAAGGTTCAGTTGGGCGAACAGCGGATCCTTCTCTTGTCTACTATTTCATTGGTCATGGTCGCCATGCCCTCAAGACCGGTATCCAATATTGAACGTATCCAATATTTATTCCGCCTTCCCTAGTGGCTTTTTCAGAATCTTGTACAATTTCTATTTTTTAAAAGGCCCAGAGCCATTTTTTCTATTTATCTGATAAAGATAAAACTTAAAACATATTTTTTACATTACATGGAATCATTAATTGAAATCATTTCATATATATATTATATATTCCTATCTATGTAAAGTTCATTTACATTTTGTGTTAATATAATCGTTTATACTCAATAAAAAAATTAATGGAATCTGCGTTTATTATTTTATTATCCTGTTTTCTTCACCAAATTTAATAAAAAAAAATTGTATCGTTAATAATATGCAATAACAATGTTGTTTTATATGATAGAACACCTAGGTCGGAAATAGGCTAATGTGCGGTCGGTATAAGGAAAGAGTTGTTTATGTGGTCGGAAATAGGAAGATTACCATCATAATGAAATTAATTTTTCTAAATCATATTTTAAATCAATATATAAATATATCATATCAAAATTGATTTTTTCAGTATCAGTAGCAGGTTATGAATCCGTAAACTTTTTTTTTAAGAAGAAATAAATAATGGTTCGCCGTATATGAATTAAAAATATTTGCAGGGTCTTAGGTGGTCGGAAATTGGTCATTTTACGTTAGACGGCATCCCGGAATATGACTCAATTATTATATTTTGTTTTCAATTTTTGAACTTCAGTTTAGAATTTACGCTACGTCTTAATAAGTCTTTAGTTGTTGTTTTCCAAATTTTCATGAATTACCACGTCCGTTCGATCGATGGTCAAAATTTTCAACTTATTTTTATAGAAAAAGTAACTTTAATTTTCGTATTTTCATTCTGAATATATGTATGTATGTTGATATTTCAAAGGTTTAGTTTACAACAAACTTATCGAGGAATGGTAGTAAGCACAAGTTTTCATGGGACGGTGTTGACCAAATTGAACCCAGCAAAGTTTTAGCTAACTCGATTAATTCGTGTTTGTTGCTCTGTCCAGAACAGACTTTAGTGCTGATAAAACTCAATGCAGAATTTAACTAAGATTTCTACCTTAAAAGGACTTAAAGTGCAAAGTTTCAACTTTTTACAATTGAGTTAAAAGTCCAGCATTAGCCATTTATCACAAATTCATTCCGAAGATATTTCAATGGATGAACAAAACCAAATTCTATTAAAGTGGATAGAATTCAAATAAACCTTTCGAGCTTTACACGCTCTTAGAGGACGTGAAATTTATTTGTTTTCACGCAAATCCGTTCACTCGTATTTCAACAAATCGTGTTCCATGAGTAGAAATTTTTCACAAGAAAACAAAATGTTTCTTCCGCATTATTCGTAGATTTATTGAAAAATATCGGATCAACTTAGAACCGCCAAACTAAGCAGCTTTATCTTCATCCGAAATCCGCACTTAATTTATTATTGATCCTGCCAGCAACAGAAAACCCATCTCTCTAATCCTCGGTTATGAATTATTTGTAGGCAATTTACTACTCTCCGATGCATTGTATAATATCCTTGATGAAATTCCCAAAACATCCTAGCACTGGATAAACGGAATGCCTCCACACATGATATTGAAAGGACGAAACTACTGTTTCGAGTATCGAACCTAACGAGGAATTTATTTCAATATTATGCAGACTCACTCCAGGTGTTCCGTACGTACGGAAGACAAAGATATTCGTCCGGAGGGTTAAGTAATCCGGTATTACTGTTTGTCTTACTGGGGCCGGTCCTTTCGTGTAACCAAACTACATTTCAATTATTCATTTCTGGTTCTTGTGATAACAATTCAGACATACTTTAGCCGAGTCCTTCGAATGCCCAAATCCAGAGATATGTGAGTCCTGAAATGTTACCATATTTCCGGAAATCCTAGTCTGTATTACGTAGAACCCGGATAGATGAGCGAGATTTTCAACAGACTATAGAAGGAAAAAATGAAAACGTATTGGAATTTCCATTCGGCATTACTATCAGGGGATTATACTCGGAAAAGGATCGGCTAAGAACTATGTCCTAGAGGAATAGAAAAATTCCGTTTCGCCGGTGTCACCAAGGACTACTTTATTATTTTCACAAGTCAACGAGAGCTTAATGTCTTCGGAAATTCTACCGTATCTCTCGTTCGAAATCTATGCATATGAAATTCAGATATTTGCTGAAGGTCGGAAGTATCTGTTACGTGCAGGTGCCTCTACGGAAATATACCACATGGATAGTAAGTATAACACAGGTGTGCTATAAAGTGACTTTGAAGCTGTCGTTTAATAGCCGATGAGAACCTCGGCTACATTCATTTTATTTTTCTATTTGCATTTGCTGTGTCCGATACTGAATGCACGTCAATCGAAACGTAAAGCTTATAAAACTGGTCGAACAGGTTCGAAAAAAATGGACATTACTTATAGATAGATTTCATCGGACGACTTGCTTTTAGACTTATTTTTTTAAAAATCAAGAAATGCAGGTATATCAAAACTTCTCAATCTTCTAAAAATGTGAAATTTTAAACACGACTGAAAAATTTTTTGCAATAAGTTGCAAAATCTTATTTGGAATTTTTAATGACATACCGAAAATTTATAGTATGTTAACTAGCTGTCGCAATAGCCTGTATGCATGACAGAATATATAAAGATCTGATACAAACTGGTTGCAACTTTATTATTCGTTTCGGACCCAAGAAATAATAAATTTTCACCCATACTGTTGGCATACTTTGAATACGTTGAATATGAAAGGATATGATAATACAGAAAACCCGCTAAAGTATAAAGTAATTCAACATATTTGACTGATACTCCGAAATTCTTAAAAACGGACACAATACTCTCAAATCAATTTTTCAGCCATTATAAAGAAAGTTTATAGAAGTAGAAGTAAATTTGATCTCATTAAACCTAAAAGATTTGTCGGAATTCGTAAAAATTTTAACAATAGATAATACAGGGTTTCCGGTAAATTCTGTTTTAATTTATTTTAAGTGACGTGAATGAAGTATTGAATAATACTTTACAACCTCTTTGAAAAACATTTAAACCGCATTTTTTTTTCTCTAGTACATTTAATGTCATTAGGAATAAGAGCGAAACGCAGTCTCGTTAGACTTAAGGAATATATTGAAATTCGTAAAAAATGTTAGAAACAACTTTACACCCCTTATAAGTCGGATAACAACAACAAAAAACATGTACTAAATATCTTTAAGCGCTTTATAAAGAGCTCACCGAAGTGAAATTTATTAACCAAAAGATATAGCGAAATTCGTGAAGTGAAATTTATCGACTAAAAGATGTAACGAAATTTGTGAAAATGTGCAAATAACCGTTTTCACTGACATTTCGTTTACTCCACCTTTGGATTTGGCAATGAAAATCTGTACTTACTTTTTCCTTCAATTACTTCTACATATGCGGACTAAGTTTCAATTTTATTTTATAAGCTTTCTGAGAAACTGAGAACAATTCCACATTCGTACCTAGCAATCCCCATTACAAATTCTAGGATGCCTCTAGTTTGGCTCTTTGTTGCCAAAAAAATTTTAAATTTTAATCCTTTTCGATTTTTGATATATAAAAATAATTTTTTTTCATTTCCTCTCCCTCCCATTACACTCGCATCCCTAAAATTCTTTTCTCTCCTAGAGATCTAATTCCTGTAAAGTTTTTAAGATCACGGAAGTTTTTAAGATCGTATGTGGTTAAGATCATATCTAGAGATATAAAAAATATTTTTTTTAAATTGCTATTCCCCACTTCCGTGCGGCACCTCATCCTTAAAATATATTGTAATCTAAAGTTTTTCACTTAATACGACAGTTTGTCCACCCTCAAGACATTTTAAAATCAATTTTTAGACGATTATTTACGAAACACGTGAAGTAAAATTATTCGAAGTCTACATAGGCTTAAGAGATATGACAAAATATGTAAAACCCTTTTCAACCTCTAGCCTCTAATCCCTCTTATCTGTAGAATATAAAATGAAATCAATTTTCAGACAATTATAAGGAAGTATGTAAAAATCTTTTCAGTATCTAAAAAAAATCTACCTTATTAGAATATCAAAAAATCATGAATTTAATTGTTGAGCGATTATTTCAAAGTGAAGTGACAATCAAAGAAGAGAAGGCTCAAATCCATTTTTTATTTTATAAGAGGCTTCATGTCACACAATCGAAGGCGTATAACGAAGGATTTATTAAGTGTGCTTTAAGGCAAGGTATCAGTTCTCGACGAAAAAAATGATTTTTTTTATTTACAATTTTCTTCCTTAACATATTGAGTGAACAAAAATATATTTCGATATCGAATGTATTTCACGAGTTATAGACCGACCGATTTGTGGAACGGTCGGCCGATATTCAATACCATTTTTTATAACGTCAAACTTTAAACGCGTTTTTCTCGAAACCACTTTTTCCGGAGCGCGGTACCTTCTACAGCTTCAACGAATGAATCGATTTTTCACGAATAATAGCTTAAAAGAAAGTAAAATAAATTTGTGAGGCCCCAACGTCGAGTTTTTTTTATTCCACTTTTTTTTATTTGAGTTTTTGAGCCAAAAAAAGAGTGAACATTTTTTTTTTCAAATAGCTGCCATTTTTGACTCAGATTTTTTTTTCAAAATTGGAAAACGTGGGGCCCCGCAAATTTAATCTAGTTTTATAAACATTTTGAGTTTTTAGATTCAGATCACTTGGAAAGGCTGTAGAAGGTACCGCGTGCATCAACTCACGCCGAATGTGACCTTACGTCATGGGAGCATAGGAGGTGGAGCCACCATTTTAAAAAGAATTCGCAATTATTCTTCACTTGTACCTCTATATGACGCATTAATAGTTTTTTCCATATATGTTTATCTATATTTATTTTATATCTAAAAAATCCTGAAAGTATGCATTTTTCAGGTCTTTTAACTGTTACCTTGCCTTAATAGACTTTTGACCGATAAAGTAAAGCGATTTTGAAAACACAAGGTTTTCCGGAAAACCTTGTATTTTCAATTCGAAATGTACTGTGAAAACATTCATCAAAAATTAAAGCTATTTTGTTTAGGTATTAATTCATTCAAGTCCTCTATTATTTTAATAAAAAACATTCAGTTTTTGCTCAAACATAATTAAATCAACAATTTCATCATTAAGACGGATGTAGAGTCTCAAGATCTTATTTTTACAACTGAACTAATTTTACAATTTTATTTATTTTAATTTGGTTTTTGTACAGTAAATTATTAAAATGAAAAAAAATTGTAGTGCCCTGTTTTGTATTCCTATTTTTTTTACTATTCTCTGATGAATAGGTATAGATAAGTTCCATAGTAATTAGTTAATAGCCAGCCAAAGAATTTGTATCTTTATTGAATAGTAAAGTCGTAAGAAGCACGTGTGTCCCGAATATAAACTTTTTAGATCCACACAATCTCGATTTATTGTGCGTGCGGGTGGCTTCCAAACTTGCTTTTTTCAGAGCTATCAAATCGGTCCAAATATGAGAGAAAAATAATCCAAAGTAGCATAATTTCATGGCCTTGATATATCACTCTGCCACCCACCCGTAAAACAAGGCAAACTTTGAGATATGCTTCGTTATCACAAATTTCTTCACTAAGCATCATTCACTTATTGCCTTGAATTTAAAAATCAATACCACGGCTAAATTCTTTAAGCGACAAATTTTAATAAAACAACCGAAATTTCCATTTATGAAGGTTTTTTTTCCATACCAACGATTCGAACGTTGAAGACTGCAACAAGGTGAATAAATTTTTTTTGATATATGACAAAAACCAAAACTGGAACAGAACTCACTACACGTCGATATGATTAACCTTTAAATTACTTAGCACAAAACAAGAATCTTATCACAGTCATATTTTCACAACACCATTAAACTAAATTTACAAAACAAACAGAGAAATTAACCGACGGAATTGAAAAGATTATCGAATTAAATTATCCGGGCCTCGTTCAAGCGCTAGATTACACTTCTAGCGTCTTACCCTTAACTAGTCGGTTCCACTGTAAAACGTCTAGTGCTAAATTGATAATAACCGAAGATCAAGACACCTATATGGATTTGATCTGACTAATTCACCTGACGTTCGGTGTTTTAGTTGGAGAATGGTAAGCTTGATTTGGAGCTTAGTAAGTGGGAGGCTATGATTGTTTTTTCCGGGTCAAGGTTAATCGAAATGAAGCCAATTTTGAGATGCTGGGCTCCGTTTATAAAGTTTGGGTCCAACAACCTCTTCAAATAAATTTAATTTTTTTCCCATTTTTTTCACAGATTAGTGACCTTTAGCTACACTTTCCTGGTTAAATAGCGTGCAAAAAAAGTGCATGTTTATAATTATAACGTTTAATTATAATGCACATTAAAATGATGTTCGGTTGTAAATATCACACAGAATAAGAATTTTTTTTTAGTTGTGGTTTAAATGCCAAACAAAATTTTTTTCACACGGAAGTGCACAACTTTTTTTTAAAAGTGAGCAAAATAACATTTTTAATTATTATTTTATTAATTCAAATATAGGTACATATAAGTGCACAACCATCAGGGCTTTTAACATTTTTTTCATCAGAGAAATGTAATAAATTTTGTTTTATTTGAATATAGAATAATTCTGCATATGAACAACTTCAACTATTTTATTACATTGGAAATTGTCGTACTATTAACTATGCAATTAAATTCACGCAATTGAAATTTTGCTATAATTGTGCAACATATGCATTAAAGCGCCTTGTAGGCAAGTAATACTTGTTTCAATGTAGCCGTAAAATGCGGTCAAACTCGATAAGTTGACCATCCAAAAAAATCGTAAATCAATTAATGTAGAAAAAAAAATTATTTTTTAGTGGATAAAAAAGGCACAGTGGTTGAAGTTAATAGCCGCTATTCACAGTCGTCATAAAGTTGGCTTTAAGTTAGAGCTGACTTTAGTGTCATATTAATATTACGACACTAAAGTTAGCTGTAACTTAAAGCCAACTTTGTGACGACTGTGAATAGCGGCCATTGTTTTTAACATATTTTTTTTTTCCAAAAATAAGGATGAAATTTACTTTAAATCTTTTTTTAGTTTTTAATACTTTACTACTATTGAGTAGTTACATGTCAGTACTACAAAATTGCTATCATGCCCAAACAAAATTTATTTCTATATATTTTAATTAATGGTTTAATCTAGAAAGTTGAATCTTAAAATTTATAATTATAGTGGATGCCGCGTATTGTAATCGCGGATAATATTATAACCCAAATTTCGTTATCAAAACAATTGGGTTAAATTTTCCACAAACAGAATTTATCGCTTATTTCTTTCTTTGTTTATTGTTAACAAAGTGATTACAATAATCGGCATCCACAGTTGAAAAATGTTTTGTTTTTTTCGGGGTTTTTCTCTTGTACAGGGAAGTGTTAATTGGAGGTCAAATCAATGTAAATAATGTTTTGCGGGCTTCCAGTGACTGACTATTAAGTCGAAAGTCCCCAGATCAGATCGTTAGTTTTAGGGGTTTCTTCAAATAATCTTCTTTACTTTACTTTATTTTTATAATTTGTTATTTAGTGTTGCATATCTTCTATTATATATTTATACGGGCTTAGTATACGTTAATGTATTAAGCTGTTTGATCATCGGCCATAAAAAAAATTAGATTAAATTGAATAAAATGAAATTATGATACTATCAAATTTCTCTATGTCCAAGTCTAAGTGATTTGTGTCCATTAAAGATGGTGAGAGCTCCTTTTTTCGGATGATTAAGAACGTTCTCTAAGATTTAAAATGTTTAATAAATTGAGGATTTAAAAATGTGGCGTTTTCTTTCCATTATACTATTACTGGTGGTGTTGTAAGTATAATTGTAGTATCTAGGGAGTGTCCATATTTTTGATGTTACGTAGTTCAGTGGGTGGTGAATTAGTGGTGAGTTTATACATAAAATTAACCTATTTTAATAAAAAAACCAACTTAATTAAGTTTTTTTCTAGGATAACGCTGCAGAGGTTGTGCTAGGTCAATATAATTTTCAATACCATTTTTAATATTCATTAAAAAATCTGCCAACAGTCTGGGTGTAACTTTATTATTTTTCCGGCAGAACTTTGGAACGTGTTCAATTCGGGGATGCGGAGTATGTTACTATGTGACTGAAAAATTATATAATTTTGTTATATTCCAGGATGCGGTCTAGAGGTTGAAAGAGACCAAACTTAAAAATAGGTGATTGTTAAACAAACCTGGGGAACTGAAAAGATATTCGATATCTGATCAGACCTGAGAGATATGGTGGAATTCATGAAAAAGAATACATCCACTTTACACCTCTTTAGGGGTCGAATTTCAAAAAATCTTGAAAACACTTTCTAGGTATTCATATGAAAAATCCGTAGAATAAAAATGAATTCTTTATTTGGAAAGACCTAGTAGATATGACGAAAATCGTGAAAATATATGCACTTCATTTTTACTGATATTTTTTTTGCTCCCCCCCCCCTCCGAACGCCAATGAATATTCAAATTTTTTTTTTATCAGAGCTACTTTTCTGGTTGACTTACATATACGAACTGAGTTTCACTTTTATAGCATAGGCCGTTCGCAAGTTAGGAAAAACACCCCCCACCCTCGTACCATGCTACCCCTAAAAAAAAATTTATTTTTCCACCATGCCATTATTATAGTTCTATCTAAATACGAAGTTTCAGGTTTATATCATTACAGACTCTTAAGATATAAGCATCTGAACTATATTGGGCCTAATCCTGGTAAAAATTTGAAGCATACGCGACCATACGCGACCACCCCCACCAAAAAATTTTGTTTCAATCTACTTTCCTAGTATAACTACAGATATTTGTTAAGTTTTAAATGCTTGCCATTAACGGTTTAAGAGATATGGATTTTAGAATGTGTCGATCTCGGCATTTTTGCGTTTTGACGCATTATTTCCCCCTCCACTCCCACACCCCTTCACCCATATCAGCAATTTTTTTGCAGATATGTTCACTATTAAAGCTCTATAGAAATTCCAAGTTTCAGTTTCCTACCATA
Organism: Beris chalybata; assembly: GCA_949128065.1. Lineage (NCBI taxonomy): Eukaryota > Metazoa > Arthropoda > Insecta > Diptera > Stratiomyidae > Beris > Beris chalybata. The sequence goes on from OX421897.1 coordinate 13,945,279, forward strand.
AGTGGTTGCTGAGATCTAGAAACCAAAATTTTTCGTCTAAAACGCTTCCCCCACCCGCCCCCTTACACCCTCACCCCTCAAAAAAATTTCACTTCTAGGGGTCCACCATGTCTATTCAGAAAAAAAATTCAATTAAATGTTTCGTAGGGTTTGGCAACTATAATTCCTCAAATGAGTTTGCGTACGGCGGACGGCGGACCGCGCACAGACGGAGTGAAAATTTTTATTGCTTTTTTGGCGTTTATTAGTCATAAAACGTGTAAAAAAAATTTTTCAGGGTTGCAATTTTTTTTTTTTCAAAAATCGATAAAAATACTTTATTATTAAAATAATAAAGTAAAAAGGAGGGCAATTCCGCAAACCAGGAAAAGTGGCTATCGCAAGCAATAATTTTAAAGAACCCATAACCACCCCATATCCACTTTATATTCTGCTTGTAGTTCAAGGATTCAATTGTTTTGTTGATGTACATCCTTTTTGCTAACCTGCATTGTTGTTGTAACTTAAGATTTTGAAGTGAAACGTTTTTGAAAAGCTACTGAAGAACCTAATTCTTCGTAGGTCATTGTGATATAATGTTTATTGTTTTCATACTTAAACGGAAATAAGATACAGCGTATAGATTGTCTTCTGACTCCTTTCGAAAGGAACAAACAGAAAATATAGCACATACAATAGCAAAACACTATAGTTTTCCTAAGAACTTCATGAAAAGCTTGAAATTTAAAAAAAATTCCGACAAACAACCTTTTGCGTATCATATCATATCGATATATGAATTTTTTTTTAAAAATAGTTGCATATATGGTAAATGTGACAACTTTCGTAGCATACAACTTCAAGTTTCTTTCAAAACTTTCCCGAGCACCTACCACACACATGATAATTTTCATTTTAACGAGTTGTATATGTGATGCGAAATTGCATATATAACATCTTTAAATTATCACCAGATTCGAGTTTCACTAAGCGCTAAGAACCATTTTAAGTTTAAGAAAATATGAAACGTGTTTAAAACTTGTACATGGAAATTTGCCACTAAACTTCCAAAGTAGAACGCCAGACTACTGCTTAGGGCAGTTTTATTTATCGAAAAAGGAACGATACACGATTACAATATATTTAAACTTGAGAGTGATGCTTTCAGCTAAATTACATCTTACTTGCAGTATATTACACACATATCATGTGCATATGAAATGAAGTTGAGACAAGGTAGTTTTATTTTTTAACTGTCGCATTTTTGTATTTTGGAAAATAATACGAATATTGAAAGTTGACTTAAAAAAAATTCCAGACAAAATCCTTTTCCATCAACAAAAAAATGATGATATAGGGAGTATGGGTGAAAAGGGACGGATACAAAAACATTCCACTTACTTTTTACTCTTTCCCATACTCTACCTCAAATTTTTCTTTAAGATTTTTTTATGGTCCCTACAATTTTAAATAATTTTGTTTTATTGAATTTTACACCTAGAAAGAATTATTGTGACATGAACCATATTGGTGACATGGATTTTCACATATCTCGGTTCCATCTTTTAACTTCCTACGATAAGGTGTTCCTGTTATATTCAAACCATAAATTTTCAGCTCAAAGGGATTTTTACCCTTAAGACTTATTTGAAAGTGGCGTACATCGTATTACACGTTTTTGAAGTAAATAAGCCCTGAAACGTGAAGATATAAATAAAATTTATGGATAGAAATTTGCAGTTCCAAAACAAAAAAATTGGTTGAAACTAAATGAGACCTTCCACTATGGTCCAGTGCATAAGTGAATAAGTACTTTCGTTTCAAGTATCTCCGGTCCAGTGATTACTCCCGATTGCTTCTTAGTAAAAGAATTTAAGGAACAAATATCAACACTGCTTTTATTTATCTTGTTGTGTTAGTACTAACTTAAAAACAAATACTCAAAAAAAAAAAACTTTTCACTCCAAAAGAAACTTGTAAGATTTGAGGTAGAACGCTCCTACTGTTAAATTTTAAGAATTTAACATGGGCCATCGACTGGAATTGAATCACAAATTCGAATTATTTCGATCTAGTTAACATACATCCCTCGTCGGGATAATGAACTTAAACAAGGACATGTGTGTGCTGTATACGTTGACTTCGTATTTTTCAAGTTCCCAAACCCCAAGACACGTAATTCGAAAACTGCCAATCGACCAGGAATCGAAGTACGAGAAGGTATTACGTTATTAGGAATCAGGATACAGAAAAGCAGTTCAGTATTTCTAAGGATTGAGTAAGGACGAGACATTGATACAACGCAATTTCACACGTCCATATCATTCAAAATCAATTCCATCTATCTAGTGTGCAATTAGCAATTAAACAATATCATGGAATTTACTGCAACCATGTGTAACTTAGCAAGTGCTTTACTGACTGTCATTTTGCGAATAACTACTATTATAATTTAATTGACTGTATTAAAGCAACTAGAATTTAAACTCATAATTATGTAGAGCCGTTATCGACTCATTTCTAATTGTTTACTTGGGCATGCTTCCACAGCTTTTTTAAGTTTTGGAAATCTGTGGACGGAGATTTCTACCGCTTCCAGTTCTACAATCAAAAATATTTCGAACTTCCAATAAAAGCTGTAACACAGCGCCATCTCTTAGATGAAAAAAAACTTTAATTTTCGTTAAAATCTGCATCATAAAGTTATGACGAATTTAAGACGGTGTACAAACTTGATAGAATCTTATTAAAATATAAACTAAAAGCTTTGACTACCGTACTTAAAGACCTTTCAATAAATTCATTTTTCAATAATGTTATAAAAGAGAGAATAGGGGACACAATGGGATTTTTTTAAATTTTTCAAGCTAACTATGAAAATGGACTGAAAATATATACATATTATAATTAAATTCATCGATCTTCAAAAAGATTTAATCTCTGTCCGATAATTACGTTAAATTATTATTTTTTCGGTAAATATTAAATCATTGACTGTCTTCATTTAGGTAATCACAGTCTTAATCAAATTAATCAAATACAATCTATACTTTTGTAGGTTGTGCTTTAATTGCTCTGTGTTAGTACTAGAACATAATTTTAAAATTTCATTACAGTGTAAACCCGGCTACAGACTTCTCCTGCTTTTCATATTTTGTTTCACGAAACACATGAAATTCGCGAGTTTTCCGTTTTCCTCTTTTAAGTTTAATACTTCGTTGTCCTTTCAGATCATTTCAAATATGTTTCTGAACTTAACCTGCAAATCTAAAGTGTCAACACACCACGCAAAACCAGAAGCTTGCGAGAAAGTTACGAGAAAATCGTCTCGCACATTTTTCCCCACTTTCTCATCAAGCAAAACCATTTGAAGTTGTCAAAAAACCGCCTCCACTAGAGAAAACTTACGATTCACGAAACGTGAAAAACGAAACGCGAGAAACTCACAAAAACGTCTACTCACTATTCACGAGAAAGACGCGAAATAGACGAAACATATATTCGAAGTTTGTGTAAAACATGCTTGAAGTGTGCAGAACGCAGGAGAGGTGCGTAGAACTTACTATATGCATTTTGAAATTATAACTTTTGTTCCATTAATAATTGATTTGTCAATGTTGTCAAGGTATGTACTAAATGGGACAAACTGAGTTGGTTTTTATGTCTGAAGAAACAAATATTTTTGATGTCTTCGGAAAATAGTTTACCAGTAACTAAATACGACTGACCTACTCTATTCACAACAGGAAAATCTCAAGCTAATAAATTCTATTATTAATAATTCTTCTTGAGGATGTCCTTTATAAAACAGCAGAACTGGAAACTATAGTAGACTTACCAGGAAAGAGAACTATAAAGTTTATTATCAACTGATATAATATAAGTTAGTTGTAGTGACTAACGATTTGTGGGAATGTTAATAACTAATGTGTAAAGAGCTTCTTAACTTCGCTGTCTAAGATTTAATATTTAATGACACTTTCTGTGTATTTAATGTTGTCAGTCGCTACTTAAGAGTATGTTAGCTTTTCTTAAGATTATTATGTGTTTGATACTTTCTGAAGGATTATATGAAATTACTTTTGATGCCGAGACAAATTCATTAAATTAAATTAAAATCTTTTAATTTTCTCCTACTAAATTTGAGATAAACTTAAAACTAAGTTAGATGCTAGTCATGCACTCGAATTCTTGACAGAGATATTTTCTTGTAATGAAGTCAGTCCGTATAAGAGATGAGAAAAGCATTTCGTTTCAATAAAATATTTCACTCCGAGTCACTCAAAGAACGTGTTCAGAGAAGTAGTTCCGGAACTCTTCGTTCTATCGTTTCTTCGTTTTCGTTCGTTCCATCGTTTTGTTTTAGTTCATTCATAGTTCAACTTGAAGAGAGAAGGTGCTGAGAAAAAAAAAACAAAAGTTCAGTGGATCTAGAGGATCATCCTCTAGGAAAAAAAAAATCGGGAGATATCGAAAATGATGACCAAAAAAAGGTCAGTCGATCAAGAAGATGTTGACCAAAAAAAAGGTCAGTCGATCAAGAAAATGATGACCAAAAAAATTTGTACAGGGTTTTTCAAGTGTTCAATGGAACTGCCGTTCACCAAAAGGAGTGAGTTATAATACTTCACTCACTCACTTCAATGAAGTGTTTTTTTGGAACAGTCGTGAACGACCCATCTCTAGTCCGTGTAGTCTGTAGTGTACACATTGTGTAATTGAATTTTTGATATTAATCAGCAGTTTTCGACTATCTTTAATAAGTATCTCAGACAATTTGTGGAAAGCTACCATTGAGTATAACTTTAAAATTGTTGGGTATTTGTTTATTTTACATTATTATTTTCTAATAATAAAGTTTTAATAATAAAGTTCGACCTGAGATTTTCAAAACATGCACCACTAAGTTTTACTTAATACTTAAATATTTTGATTTGAATAAGTAACAAAATTAGTTATTCTGACTTAAATGAAATCAAATAAACTGCAAATTTTAAATAAAATATATTATTATTAATTTTTGCCTTAGGCTGTTATCTCAGCAACCACCTTCTTCGAACAATCATGGGTGTCACTCGAGCACCCATAGGTGTCTCAAAAGTATAGCTCTAGCACCCATGGGTATAGCTCTAGCATCCATGTGTGAAACTCAGCGTTTACACTCATCGGGGTTTCACGGAAAACTCGTGGGTGTTTATCGAAACATCCAAATTGTTGGGTGCATTACAATGTGTGTTTGGAAACATCTATGGCATTTGTTCGACCATTTGTGTGTGTGATATTTTTTGAAATATTAGAGCAGATAGATGAAATTTGAGTTTAATATATAAAGAATACATACATACGTGTGTCCATACGTGGAATAAGCTAAATGTTAAATTTTCGAGAAGGGTGGTGGAGCACATTTAAAATTATTGAAGAATATCAATTTTCATATCTCAGGAATCGTTCTAGACATGGTTTTGAAATTTTGACAGAAGTTAGTTCCAGAGTCTACTGGAACCAATACTTGCCTTTACATACTCAAACCTCCGAAAAAAATTACTCGGTCAGTTTTAATTTACTGCCAATAAAATTTCGATTTGAATCGTTGCATTTTTCCTGCTTTTTTACTAAATTTCAGGGTATTTATTGTGATGATTGGGCAATTTTCAAATACACGCTGTTCTTCCCGTCGACGCTAATATGAACACGCGGAGCCGCAAAAAATACCACTGCAGGATACTCGTCGGTAGGGTGGCTTCCACCGAATCCGATTGAAGCACGGACTCCAACCGTGTGGACGATAAAAATCCGGTAAATGTTTCGGTTTCGTTTGCTCACCTTTCACTAATTGCACACCTGTTTTCACGTTGTATAGTAAAAATCACCGTGTAAATCGGCAATTAGATTCCAAAATGCTGTAGAAAAGAATCATATGGCAAAAAAGCGCACCATGAAAAAGACAATTTTGTTGAAAGTTTCATTTTTGTTGTATCTGAAAAGGGAGATGATTAGTGATATGATTGAATTACCAAAGTACAATAGTATGTAACCAACCCTTTGAATTTTGATGAAACTCTTGTTTTGGACGCTGGCGCTGGTTTTATCAATAACGCGAGTCGTGAATACAATTTCTGGTTCCTGAAAGATGCACGGTCAATTCAATTCATTTAAGATCTTTAATTGTTAAGAAACAAAAATTCTAGTTAGCATCACTTGTTTTACAATGATGACCTTTGCATAATTTCTTAGAGTAAGGTTCCTTGTTGCTGAAATTGGAATGATTGTCGCATATTAGAGAATGTCTTCAGGGTTCATTACGAGTTTCTCAATAGTGGAGGTTACCTTCCAGCTATCTTCAGTCTTTTATTTAGGAGTCTCAATCAGTAGTACAGCCTTAAATTAAATGGCCATTTAAGGCTGTACTACTGATTGGAACTCCTAAATGGGGCATAAACAAACTGAGTCGGTTTTTATCTATGAAGAAAAATGTATGTTTGATGTTTGATGAAAAGAAGCTTTGAAGTTATTTGACCAACAATCATAATCCCTTCGGTTTCATTTGAATTTTAGACTCGTCCGAGAAGATAAACCTTTTCCAATTGTCCTCAGTCCAATTTAGATGTGCTCTTGAGTTTTTTGCTTCTTGAGACTAAGCCACATTCTACTTCAGCTCTTTCTACTTGAATTACGTTTGCTTGCAATTGAGTACATCTGGGGGTACCTCAGTTTTGAAAATCTTTTTCAGTTTGGTTTGATTTTTCATGACCTTTCATCAAGTTTTCCGATTTTTTTTAAATCAGACGCAGTTTACAAGAGGACTAATAACTTTTGAAGAAGGTGCATTTCCTTGACTAGTGAGTTCTTGTGTTTTCACTCTTTTTGAGGTACTTTAAACATACCTACCACACGAAAAGTGAGGACTGAAACTGTGTAACATTTTCTATAAATATATACATACTCGTTTTTATGCTTATTAAAAAATCTCTACGGGGTTTTTTGTCTACGACTGTATAAACAATACATATAAAGATAAGAATTCATTAACTTGAACAAAAAATGATCATAAATTTCATCAGTAATTTTACATTAAAAGTTTTAATTTTTTGATAAATTTTAAGAACTGGCTTCTCTAGGGTAGGTTTTTCAGCTGTCATATCCTCAATGGCAGTAGCCAGTTGGGATTTCGTTTTGGAGTTTCTCACTAGAAACTCCTCCTGACAGCAAATAACTTCCTAAATTTAGCTTCTATGGTAGCTTCATCATGACAAAAATTCCATTCTCATATCTCTTTCAACCTCATAGGGATTGGTTATCAAAAATATTTCTAAACACTCCTGTAAAGAGCATGCAGAAGAAATACTAATCTAAAAAATCGAAGTGCCTAAAAAATATTACGAAATTTGTAAAAATGGGGAAAAACTAATTTCGCGGAAAGTTATGTAACTCCACCTCCTACTCTAATAAAAATCTATTTTTTCTTTGCTCTAATTAATTCTGTAGTATGTATATTTACACACTCGTTGGTAGGTACTACGTTTAAACTCTCTAGCGTAGTCCGTTTCTGAGATACAAAAAATCGCCCCACCCCGTAGCATGCAACTCCAATTAAACATTTTATTTTTCTTGTATGCCTGTCTAGTTGCTCTATATTAAAATTCGAATTATTACCTTTCCACCTCCTACCCTACCACTCCCCCAAATTTTTTTCCTGCCAGAGGTTTACTGGATTTAAATCATGTAAAATTGTATTTAAGGTCATATCTGGCACAGTGCTTAAAATATAAATTTTTTAATTTTTTTCTTAATAGCTATCTCCTACTTGCGTACACCCCCCCCCCCCTTAGAAGATTTTGCACGTTAATGAACTTAGCACCACAAATTCGATCAAGCATACAGATTAAAAATAAAACATTCTGAGCCCATAGCGTTCTTGAGCTATCGTGACAGACAGAGGGACGTATAGACGGGCAATCTCAATACTTTCCCTTAAAATATGAAACTGTAACTCTAACATTGTGGAGTTGGGAAGCTAATCAACTTTACTTTCAGCAGAATCGTACAATGTATCGTTTAAAAATTTCGTATATTTACTTTAATTTATATATGCCAGAAGTAGAAATTAGATTGCGTTTGAAAACGTTACCAAGAGAAATGGCATACGAAATGAAATTTCTAATGCGGTCTATACAAATTTTGATACCGCACCCACAGCACATACCTAGTTTAAATTTAATTTCATATGTGGACAATTGTAGTAATTACAATGTATCTTTTGGTAAGCGGCTACAATGTTAATGACTGCACTTCGTAATTAAAAGGCACTGTATAAACTGCAAAGTAGACAATTATTCGCAAGAAGTACCTACTTGGCGAACGAATTTTCGTTGAGCATTTTGCGAATATAGGAAATTGGATATAAATTTTTAATTTCTCACGTCAATTTGTGAAAATTTAAGGGAAGAAATAATCAATTAATGAAGTTAGCAGATACCTTCAGGTGGATTCTGTTAAATCCTTCACCAAAAACTATTTCAAACTGATGAATATAACCAGTACTAACTTTCTATAGACCTTCCCAATCCTCTACGTTTTTCTCCTAATAGGCATCGAAATCGAACGTGTCCTTTAATATTATTCCCTTGTGTCATCATTTTCAAACAATCTCAAGAAAATGAAAATTCACAGCCGAAATTGGTATTAAGAGGTGATGTTTTCTCCGAAAAGAAAAACCAAACTCGACCCATATAAATCCGATTTAAAACTAAACTCCTAAACACCGAATTTAATCCTTGAAGCTTGCCGAAGATTGCCTGTTTTCTCAAGTGCGTGAAAGATTTAAAAAGAGATTTATTTTCAGATTTACCGCATCTAGAAGCGAAAATGATAACGAGATAAATTTCTTGGAGCTTCCATTAAAATATCTGTCATATTATGCGAGATTGTCGAGTAAATTGCAAACAGTAAGCCCTACTTTTTGCCAACATTATCCACGTACTAAGTGAGAACACTAATCATTCGTCATCCATTGAAGAGTACGAATAGCTGTTTTACGGCAGATAAGTTTAAGATGATTTATTACTTGGAAGGATGTGCTTTAATAATGTGATTTTTTTTTAAGATCTGCTAATTGCTTTTATCTAACCATACACTCAATTAATTCTGAACTGTATGCCAGCATTTGTCAGATGTTCAGGTTGTATCTATTCTCTCTATATATCTAAAGGATAGAGGATAAAATATAGATAGGGCCTCCAATTATTTTGAAACAGTTCTGGCCTGCAGTATCGAACTGTATCAGTATTGAATCAGTCATAAAAGTATTAGTATAATATTCGTACCTTGTACAGCAAATTGATTGCACAACCAATAGAACGATAGTTCCCGTGTTCACCAGATGGTACTTCTCAGAATTTAATGCTCACTTCGAACATAAATCCAAATTTACCAACCCCTGGATATACTCCCAAACTGCATTACTTCAATTTCCGTTTCTTAACAATAAATTCAAATCGTTCTGTTCGCAATAAGTAGAGAAAACCGAAATTTTGCACGGCATAGTGTCGAAATCGCTTTTCGATTGTGCACAGACCAAATAATGAACATCGAACGGAATGAAACCACCATTTATCGTTAAGGGATGAATTTCGCGAAACCTCTATGAACAAATTCGAGCGGAATAATAATTAGATTCGAGTGTGAAACGTGCATTCCTCGACTTGCAAGCGTTGCAGCCACATTTCGAAAAGATCGTCAAATTTGCATAAGCTTCAAGTCTTCGCGGAAGTTTGCACACAAGTTTCGGCTTCCTGCCTCGCAAAATTACCTTTGCTTTCTAAATCCAGCACGTCCTTGACGAATACCCTCCAACCCTTACGGATTGCAGTGCGCTGCGAATCGCTAAATTTCGCGATTTTGTATATCGAAGCAAAAAAGAAGGGTTGAACTCGAAATAGATGGGTAATGAGACCGGGAAAAGTGGCACTAGGTGCTGCCATTATGGAAATTGTTATGCCGAAGTGAAGCTAGAGGCACAACCCACTGTGGTGGCAAAAGTAGAGTTTTGGGCGCTCACGATGAGCGCTTTGATAGTATCGAGACAAAGTTTCCGAAATCGTACGGTTTTCCGTTTGGGGGTTGGTAATTTCGGTGGCAGTTATTTGAGAGTGCCTGGCGGTAATTGTTTGTGCAAAATCTGAAAAGTTTGATACATTTTGAATTGAATGTTGAAGCTAGCTTCCAAGGTGAATCAGAAGAGATTCAGCTTCGTACACCCAAAGGAATGCAATTACTATGTTGCATAAATACGACATTTTCTAAGTATCATTTCAACCCATCTTACCGTAACCCATCTTACAGAGTATTCCCTGAAGAACCACTGCTGTCTCAGGGATTCTTTCAATCAGATCTTATGTCCTTAAGTATGTAAATACCATTTGGATGCCTTTTTCGACGATGATTTTCCAGGACTATTAAAAAGGTCCCACCAGAAATGTACAGTATCAAAGGTTGGAGCTTAACAGACAATCGTAACAGGTGCCATAAAGAGAGAAATTCTAATATGACCTAAGGTAACCGTTTTCTTTAAGTGGCTTAGACCCATTTACGCTTCAATTTCCCTCGAGAATAATTCGTTTCTATCTTGTGTGTGGGCTCAATTCTCAGCTAGGACGAATTTCAGAAAAATTTAATATAAAGTATCTTAAAGGAGGAAACGATGGGAACAAAATATGTCAGTTCCTTCTTTGCCATCCGCAGAATAGACGACAACATACTCGTACATGCCGATTTAGGTAATAATTCATATGCAGGAGTATCATGTAAAATTCAAAGGAAGGCGTCTTTCACAAATGTGTCACGAACCATTTTGGTTTAGCGATGAATTTATTTTCGTGTTCTCGTTGAGCGAAAATTGTTGTCTGGTTATGCTTTATATTAGCATGTGGTGGAATTGAAATTACTATGTTTAGGGGTGCGATTCTACGACACAGTATACCTTATACGAGTGCAGATTGATGAGCCAAAACCTTAAGATATAAAAAAATTTAGAAATGGAGCTATTCTCACAATATGATTTTTAAAGCCATCTCCGATACTTCCTACACATTGCTCAACATTCAATAAGCTTCTTTAAAGTTATGGTCTCTCAAGCTGTACAGGGTTTGATCTTACACCTGCTGCATTAATCCCATAAAGAACTTTCTTGATAATTTCTTGTTATTATGTCAAAATTTATAACCTAGTTCTGAACCAATTCTTTTTTTCAATACCGAATCGGAACTGTAAGAAATTCTTCAGAAATTTATACTGTGTCAGGATTGAAAGGATCTTAAAATTTTTGACATTTGAGTGTTCATAAAAATTATAGGTATACAGTAGCTACTATTAAATTATTTGGTTGAAATCTACTAATGTCAATTTTAAGAAATAAATATTGAAGTCCAACAAAATTGTATTTAATTGTAGCATTATCATGTTTATTGATAATTTCAAATTCTTAAAATGGGTCCTGTATCAGAACTGTATTAATACATACTCCGGAAACCATATGTGCACTAATTACAGTATTATTAACATATAAACTAGATGGTTCACATCGTAGTTTTTCGTTCTATGATTTTCGAATCAATAAATATAAAAAGGAAAAAACTGAATGTAAATAAATGTTATATAAAGAGGATAAGAACATTGCATACATTTTCAAATTAATATAATACCCTAGATACACTGCTTGTATCACCAGTGTATCACCCAATAAAGCGCATATAGTACGTCAAAGAGCTGATATTAACGTAGTATCAAAAGTCTTTCCTGGTTTACAAATTCGATAATTCGAGCTGATATAGCCTACTTTTAACTGCCATCAGCGCCATCTGTTACAGAAATCAACTGAAATTTGAATGAATGACAGTTACGAATTTTGATATTCTTCCAAAATTAAATTTTTTGAGAGTTTTTTAACTTTTTTGTGTGGTGTAATGGTTCACTTTGTACATATCTTTATTAGCAATGAAAGTGCTTTTCGCCGGAACATGATAGGCACGAATATCTAGCAGTCGAAGCTACGATTGATAGACACTTGAAATTTTGTCTTTGCTAAATGTCAAAGTATAACATGTATGGGCTGTGTATCATGGGTACCTTGTATCGCATATCATGATTTTAATAACATGATTTGTATACAAGCAGTGTATCTAGGGTGTAAAACTTCATCATTAACATGACATCCATAAAGTGCTGAATTCGCAATACTGTATATACAGTCGGTATTTCTGTTCAGTACTGAATGAATGAAGTATAGCAGAATTTAGTTTAGATCTGCATAGTTCAGTTTTGGTAGGCAAAAATAGTTCCGCTGACATACCGGTGGAGTGCCACTACGCTATGCCGGGTTTTATTCAAAACCTTAAATTATTTTGCATCTAGCCCAGTCAATAAATAAAAAAATAAAAGTTTGACTTGCAAAAGGTTAGGAATAGTAGTTTCCGGCACATTTCTACAGTTTGAATTTTTATAAAAATTCTAAGAATGCAAAAGTATCCACTCGCTGAGACATCTTAAAAGATACCGACTGAAACCGTCATCAAAAAGATAACTATTTGTCAAAGTTTTTTCATTTCTTTTAACATCTAATATCAATAAATTCTGAACTTTCCAAGTTAACTTAAATAACTTAACAATTTGATGAAAAATATCTGGTAGGTACATTTATATAAAAATGTTTATTATTTGACTTAAAGGAACAGTGGATTTACAGAACATTTTGTTACTATAATTTTGTTATTTATAACCAGCAAATTCGAATGTTGACTTCATTTTTTTCCCGAACTTCTGAAAACCTAAGGATGTATGGTTTTATTCCAAGGTTTTTAAAAGTATGTACCTTTAATTAAAACCATTTTCATACTGGATCAACTCTTTTTTTTTCTTAAAGTGCACCCAAGAAAGATAAATCGTTTGATAAACGTTCCTTTACTAATATCCTTCTGGACTAGCTACTAAAGTCACTCGACCTTAAAACTTTCAACTCTGATTTCACTATCTTTTAAGCATGACGCCGAAAGCATACGTGCAAAAATAGTGTGATCTGATGCACCTTCTCTCAGCTACCAATTGTACTATGAACTTCAAGAAGATTTTACTTTTCACTGCCAGAAGCTATGACAACTTAAATGCATTACCCTTAAGAAAAATCTTGGGCTATTAGTTTAATTATATATTTTTTTTTAAATCGTATTAAAGTTAAATAATCATACCTTGGATACACAGCCTGTATTCAAATCATCGAATCATCAATATCACCAGTGTATCACTCAATAATGTGCATATAGTATGTCAACGAGCTAATTGGTTGATTTTAGCTCATACAGCCTTCTTTTAAATGCCATCAGCGCCATCTGTTACTGAAATCAACTGAAATTCCAAAGATTGAAAGTTGTGGATTTTCATATTCTTCCGTGTAGTTAAAATTGTTTCAGCGTATTTTAATTTTTGTATGTGATTTGATGGTCTGGTTTCTACATTTCTTTATTAGCAATGAAAGTGCAAAATTCGAATTAATTTTTTTTTGCTTAATACAAGAAATTTTGAATTCTTAGAATTTTTTCAAAAAAGTCTTTGCTCTTTTTCCCCATTTTTTTGTGAAAAGGTAATTTTTCTGAAAAAAAAATCCTTTCTCCAATAGTCACGTCAAATCAAATTAAAGGTAAGATCTCCTCCTATTCAAATTAAAAAAAGGTAAAAATAAGGCAGTAAATGCTGAAATTACGTGGTACGTGCTTTTTTCCCATTTTTTATGAACAAATAAATTTTCCAAAAACCATTTTCTGTAATCGTCACGTATCCCAGATCAAATTAAAGGTGAGACCACTAGTAACTCTAAAAAAATTAAACAGAATGAAAGTCAGATCAAATATAAGCTAGCAGTGGCCTCAAAAGTTATTAAAGCTCCTTGAAATTTAATTGATAGATTACGCAACACTGTTGTTTGTCGATACTGTTGCCAACAGTATCGACAAACTTAAGTAATTATTACAAGAAACAATAATCATAATTCACATCGTTATCCTGGAACTACATCGCCTTGGCCTTTCAAGAAAAACTTGAGAAAATTAATAAAAATACCTGAAAAACCAAATACGAGACCCCAAAATATCATAAAAAAATGCTCATCCGTTCAATCTTAGTGTCTTTAAAAGGAACTGTCTTTTGGAAGTGACTTTCAGAGTGATAGAGCCACATACCCACCTTGAAACTTGTCAGGTATGTACTTTCATAATTTTGTTGTTGCAAGAGTGGATCATGCGCTTTTGAGGATTTCCCTACTTTAGAGATTTTCTTCCTATGTTTATACTGCAGTTACTTTGACTTACTTTTCCGGCGGAAAAGTCTAGTATGCTATCAACAGTGGATGACAATGGACTGCTTCGACCTTTTAGAAGGTCAATTTAATTTATTGTTTTACGTTGCGATGGCAGGTTTTTGTCATATGATTTTTATGTATGACACTGGTTTCTAATATTCGGGTTTATTATAGCGTTTAAGTTATTTGAATTTATTGTAAAATGTCGCATAGATGGTGTCCGGAGCATTAAAAGGGATGAAACTGTTATAAATAGGCATAATAAAAAAAATTTACGATAATGACCTGTCGCGTCTTTTTATCTACATTTGTTAAAAAGAATGGTCTCTACTTTTATTGTTAGTTAGTTTCATATCCCACCGCAAGCACGGAAACCCTACTTTTAAAAGACATTCGTATGGAACTACATATTTGAAGCCGTACCATAATTTTGTCTCTGTTTTGTTGACGTTCTTTCAAATGTTGAATCGAAGAATAGGTTCAATACGGTGGGTGGTATAGTATTTAGGGATATTCAAACCCCAAGATGACAAAAGGAAGTTGCCAACGATCTCACAATTGTTGTCATATATTTTTAGGTTTATTTAGATTTCGAATTGGTTTCTTCTTCCACGGTCTTTTAATTCAATGGCTTTAGACCTGATTTCAGGATTTTAATGGTGGCATATGTTTTCAAAAATTCAGCAAAAACTCAATGGTGTGATGAGTTATCAAGTTTATTTTAATTTTTTCACGCTTTATATTTAATCGCCCAAAACTGAATTTCAGCATTTATCGATAGTCAACCTCTAAGCAAGTGTATATGACGAAATTTTGATAGACACGAGATAAGAACACATTTTACATTTGTTGGATAGACAAATTTGCTACATATTTTTAAATAAATTTACATTAGGATGTAAAAGTCAATTTAAATGTAATTTTCAATTTTCGATCAGTAAATTTCAATTTGCAATCAGTAAATTTAAAACTTGAAAGTAGCAAATTCACTGCATATTCTCTTGTGTTTACGTTCTAAAAGAGTGTATAATTAGAACTCTTACACTTGTTTCTACTTCTAATATTATTTCTTACTTACTTACTGTTAATAAAGCCTTGCGCCATCGAAGGCGTTTCACTTTTATTTCAATAGAAAACAATATTTAACGTAGCGTTCAACTTCAAGTTTCATATATCACATATTTTTCGTCATTAAATTTAAATTGATAAGTAGAATAGCACGAAAATGAACGTAATTTTCAATTCATATATAAATATAATTAATTTCATGAATTTTTCATGTAAACTATATCTATCATTTGAGAAGTGTATGGATAGTTTACTAATACCAATAATTTCGTGTAAAAGTGACAGAAATGTGTATTTTTACTTGACAAACTGACTATACTGGAAAATTTCAAGTAAAATTTGGATTGAAAATTAAATTTTGTTTAAACAGTGTTGTTTTAATGGGTTTTTCGATATTTTTAGTTTTTATAATTATTTAACATGATGTTTTTCTTTAACTATTTTTGAACTTTTTGTCGGGTTTCATTAATTTCGGTCGAGGATTTTATTCCAAGTTCTTAAAGTTTTTACCACTTATTAAAATGGGTCTGAAACTGAACAGAAATTTAATATTTGGTACGAGTATAAGTTTCAAAAGTTCTAGCGCAAAAATTTTTAGTAACTTTTTTGGTTGGTCAAATTTTATATACGCGATTGTAAAAGGTACAGAAATTTAACAGCATAGTCATAAAATAAACGGAACCGTTATTGACCTACCGGATCATTAGAATTTCAAAACGAGTTAAAGGCCAGTAGCGGTCAAAATATTAGCGAGATATCTCGATTTAAATTTAAAAAAAAAAAGTTATTCGTTCGGGCAGCGAAAAAATATAGAAATTATAAGAAAAATAATTTTATTTCAAAAAAAATTAATATAATGAGTGACAATTACGAAACCGCGAGTGATAGTAGTAGTGTCCTTGAAGACAAGATCGATGGAAACGGCTACGCATCTCTTGATCTTAAAGCCGAAGATGCCACCTTTGAAACTCAACAGGGCACTTCGAAATTCGTGTTAATTTCGAACGCCACCGACACACATGCATCGTTTCGCGGCACCTGGATTATTGAGCAATTCCAGAAATCTTTTATGCCCCTACATGGTACTTACCAACCGAGCTTCATGAGGATTTGCGTAAGGAACCCGCTCGACGACGCTTGCGTTTATTACGTCGAATTAATCCTACTAAGGATTACGATACCAACGCAGCCGCCCAACGGATCGCCGGTGGACTATCTTCGATTTGCCGCACGATTTCTTTCCAGTAAGGGCTCTTTCGTTAAGGGCTTCCTTGAGATTTCGGCCCTGACTTGTGACGGCATCGAACTTTTCAAGCAACGAACCGCATACGGTCACCTTTTTAACACGTCCCACTGGAACTGTGATCAGTTCATTCCGATGGGGTGTCTGTATACGCACAATCCGGAAACTTTGTTAGTACTCCACGATAAGCTGCATTTATTCGTGGACATTCGACTTGGTTTAAACGATCACGCAGATGATCAAATTGAAGTTTACAATCGCACCCAAATGAATCTGCAAAATCCACGTTTTGGCGACTTGACGCTTCTGGCTAAATTCAACGTTTTTTACGTGCATAGAAACATTATTGCCAGGCATCCGATGTTCAATTTCATTCGTACGATGAATCCGGCTCAACGTACTGTGAATTTGATGCACTGGAATCAGCATCAAATGGTGGATGCATTGTTTTATTGTTACTCGAACGCAGTACCTGAAGACCCGAACGATGTTGACCGCTAATTTTTTTCTTATTTTGCTTAACCACTGTACTTTTAATTTAAGATTTTAGGTAGTTTCTTTGTTAAATGTTAGATTTATTATTCGTTTTAATTTAAATTAACTTTAAAGATGTCCGGTATAAATTTTTACCAACTTGTATTTAGCACTTAGAAAATTTTGCGTCTATCATTAACTTTAATATTTGTAAGTAAATTTAATTTCATGACCTTAAATTAATTAGTTCTAAAAAAACTATATTACAATCAACCCACTTACTCTATGCTAAATTATTACTTTACCTCTAACTTTATAGAGCTTAGAAAAAAAAATATATTTTTTATATTTTATATATAATTATTATTACATGTATTTTTGATGATATCTAATAAATAAACATGACGCAAACTGCTCTGTTTCTCATTCCCGAAAGATTTACCTACCTATATTTATTTTAAAATATTTAATGCTAGACATCTCTTGCAACATTTTTTAAGAAAATAATCATTATCTAATATTATTATATAATAAAGAAATGTATCCAACCTGAAATTTAAGATAAAAATGCTACCCTCCAACTTTATATTTACATGTTTCCATGTTAGTACACACTGCATAAAATTTGTAATTTTTAAAAGTAGGCAATCGGATGCTAGCTTAAATTATAGTAAAATTACACTGCATTGTGTACGCTACACAATAGTGTGTAAATCTTTACAGATAAATACGTCTTGTGATTACATACTTTTCGTGACACATTCCAGTTTTACGTAAACCATGTAAAAATTAAACTGCACTCTGTACGCTACACAATAGTTGGTAAATTGTTACTGATAAATACGTGTACATATGTACTTATTATTACATGTTTATTTGTAGTTTTACACTTCTCACATGTTAAGTATTTTAGTAAATCATGTAGATAATAGACCTGTCTGGTATAATATAGCGGCTTTTCAGCGTGCATAATTTTTCTACTGGCATTCTGATCATTGTAAGACGACTGTACCATACTAGAAAGATATAATTTTATAACGCTTTTCATTTCATTTCAGAACTCACATTAATACATAATAATATGTAAAAATACACAATGCCATTGAATTATGCACAGCTTAATTTAAGCTAACGTCTTTTTATCCAATTTTTATAGAAATTACAATATTTACACATTTTATAGCAAATAAGCTCATTAGTTACTTATATTTACGTTCTAATTGAAGCCCTTGGTGGAATAAGGGGTCAACTCGCTTTTCCTATGACATGCGCAATTTGATTTGTCAGAAGCCATATTGGTTTTAAAATTGCTTACTAAATTCTTTACGATTTTATTAAAACTATTAAGGATAATATTAAATCATAAGGGACTAACTTCATCAGCTGAGTTTCCTCCGAATACAGGTAGAGAAAAGTCAAGCCGTTTCATGTTTTTCAAAAAACTCTTATTCCACCAATGTCTTCAATTGTAAAATATCATAAGCCCAACAGTAAAAAATAACTCTTCAAAAAATAGTACTTTTACTGAATTTTTTTTACTATGGATTGCAAAAATGGGACAAAAAAAAGTTCATCTGCACGCCGTAAACGCTGTATGCAAACGCATTTAAAGGCTTGTAATTTTTTTAGTGGATAGATTGGTCAAACCCCTTTAAGTGGTAGGTTTAGGCACAGTCTCTAAAGAATTAATTTCTTAGTATGCTTCATCCTAATTTTCTATGCACTGTATTAAATTATTACTATTTTAGAAGTAGGCAATGGGATGAGATAAATATGTAGTGTGATAACATGCTTTTCCGTAGTTTTACACTTTACACATGCACGTAAGTCATGTGGAAATTACATTGGATTCTGTACTTTACACACAGTAGTCTGTAAATTTTTAGAGATAAACATGCATTATTATATGTTACTAGTTTTTCATGGTCATGCTACCATTGAAGCTATTAAATGTTAAGAGTTTGTTGTTCTTTCCAGTGTCAGTGGAGTGAAGCTCCAATACGAAATCCCCGACTGTTGATTGACCGTAGAACTTGACGAATTTTTGGAAAGAACTTTCACTGGAGAGGCCAGTTTATCATAAGATTTTGTGTTGGACTAGGTCCGAAGGAGCTGTTTCGTCATCGGAATGCAGAAGACTCTTCAGAGGGTGTATTCTAGCCAACTTCCGAAACACCCTGACAGCTGGTGGAATTGCTGAGGCAAATTCTATATAACCACATCGTAATCCAAGTTCATTTCCACGAATAATGTAATCGGGAACTCGCCGGACATCTACCTTATACTAAAGGCGGGACGTATATGGCTATGAAATGGTTGTAACCTTGGATAACCATATGGCTATGAATCTTGAAAATCTGTTGTTAAGTCCGGGGCCCAGTGGGTCCAACGCAAAACTTATTTTTACCAATACTTTTTATGTTACTAGTTTTTCATGGTCATGCTACCATTGAAGCTATTAAATGTTAAGAGTTTGTTGTTCTTTCCAGTGTCAGTGGAGTGAAGCTCCAATACGAAATCCCCGACTGTTGATTGACCGTAGAACTTGACGAATTTTTGGAAAGAACTTTCACTGGAGAGGCCAGTTTATCATAAGATTTTGTGTTGGACTAGGTCCGAAGGAGCTGTTTCGTCATCGGAATGCAGAAGACTCTTCAGAGGGTGTATTCTAGCCAACTTCCGAAACACCCTGACAGCTGGTGGAATTGCTGAGGCAAATTCTATATAACCACATCGTAATCCAAGTTCATTTCCACGAATAATGTAATCGGGAACTCGCCGGACATCTACCTTATACTAAAGGCGGGACGTATATGGCTATGAAATGGTTGTAACCTTGGATAACCATATGGCTATGAATCTTGAAAATCTGTTGTTAAGTCCGGGGCCCAGTGGGTCCAACGCAAAACTTATTTTTACCAATACTTTTTATGTTACTAGTTTTTCATGGTCATGCTACCATTGAAGCTATTAAATGTTAAGAGTTTGTTGTTCTTTCCAGTGTCAGTGGAGTGAAGCTCCAATACGAAATCCCCGACTGTTGATTGACCGTAGAACTTGACGAATTTTTGGAAAGAACTTTCACTGGAGAGGCCAGTTTATCATAAGATTTTGTGTTGGACTAGGTCCGAAGGAGCTGTTTCGTCATCGGAATGCAGAAGACTCTTCAGAGGGTGTATTCTAGCCAACTTCCGAAACACCCTGACAGCTGGTGGAATTGCTGAGGCAAATTCTATATAACCACATCGTAATCCAAGTTCATTTCCACGAATAATGTAATCGGGAACTCGGGAAGTTCTTTCCAAAAATTCGTCAAGTTCTACGGTCAATCAACAGTCGGGGATTTCGTATTGGAGCTTCACTCCACTGACACTGGAAAGAACAACAAACTCTTAACATGCATTATTATAATCACGCACATTTCGCATAAAATTATTCTAAACTCTTACCGACCAAAGCACTAGATCATACTATCACCTACCACGTAAGCTGACTTCTATCTTCGGCAACAGCACCATCAAGCAACTTTACTCAGAACTAGAATTAATACATAATAATATGGATGAAACTACACTACTCCATTGAATTTTACACAACTTCATTTAAAGTTACATAGATTTACTTAATTTTTTAAGAAATTACAATATTAACACATTTCTTAGCAAATACGCACAGAAGTTTCTTAAATTCACGTTCTAATTGTAAAATTACATTACCCCTACAGTAAAAATTACTATACAAAAAACATAACGCAGTCACGATCGGCTGCAAGCCAATCGTATGATACTCTAGATGAAATACTGAATTCCGATTTATATTTTAGTTGGAAATATATCGAAAGAATGAGGAGAGCACAAGCAATTATTACATGACCTTTTACTTACAGGTAGAAATTGTTTTATGGTGGCTACTCGATTTTTTGATTTTTAGTGAGTTCCATAAAGTAAGTTAGGACATTTTACAGAATTTTTGTATGGCAACTACATGAAAGACTTATGGGATATTTTTCATATTAATAGTTTCAGCTGCGACTATTATAAAATTAATGTGTATAAAATTTTAAAGTCGTAACTTAAAGTGTTCTAAAGTTATCGTTCAATATTGGTAAACATGTTTATTAAGGACTTTTGTATGACAGCTACTCGAAGGAGTCAACAGATGGCGCTAATTAATGAACTCCGTTTTGGTTGTGGTATAAAACTAATTCCTGTAAAATTTTAAATTCCTGCTTTAATTCGTTCTGGAGTTATAGTGGATTCAGTAACATTCATACATTTTTGAAGGACTTTTCTAGGCTGCTACACGAAGTACTTATTCGATTTGCATCATCATTGTCTCAACTTTCGATTCAAACATTGTAAACCTTAAGTATGCAAAATTTCAAGTTCCTAACTTGAAGCATTCGAGCAATAATTGTGTAAACGTGTTTCAAGGACTCTTGTATGGGAGGTACCCGAAGGAGTGGAAGGATATCGCCCATTAACGAACTTAGCCTTACTTTTTCCATTTTACAAGTTGTGACAAAATTTCCACTTCCTAGGTCAACGCGTTCTTTAGTTATCGTGCTAACGGACGGACGGACGGACGGACGGACGGACGGACGGACAGCAAACGGATTTGGGGGTTTTGGCCAAAAATAAACACAAAACAATATATAACTTTTCTTCGTCCGAGGCTCGGTTCTATGCGTTACAAACTTTTCGGGCTGGATTAAACTTATAATACTCTATATGTTCATCTAGAGTATAAATAGTGCTTTTACGGAATTTGCTTACTGACTTGACTTAACCCAACATTCCGACTTAGACTTAGACTATGAACTAGAAACCTAATTTGCCTGCTCTCAGAGCAGGCACTAAATCAGTAAAAATATGGTACTATTCTCAAATTTCTTTCCGCACTCTTGTGATGTTTACTACTTACGCTGGAACACATAGTTATTAATGCGAAAATACACACATATGCTTAGAAATCAATCGGTAAAAATGTGTAAATTTACTGCTGGCGCGAAAAGCCAAAATTTTACAATGCGTTAAATTACAAGCGGTGTGGAAAAGCTAATATATACCATTGAGTTGAGCCGCAATTTAAAAACATGTTGGTTTTAATTTTTCAAAATGTGCTTTATTTCGTATTGTAGAGTAAAGGTGAGATAGGTCCTCTTCGAGTCCTGTCTAAGGTCAATGCAATTTTCAGAAAAATAATTCTTTAAAAATTGTTAAACTGTAACTTGAAGTAATCTGAAACAATCGACTAATTTCAAAGGATTGTGAATTTCACTCACTATCGAACCGAACTACTCGTATACCTACTAGCTGCTCCAAGTTTTCCTTTTTCCAAATTTTAAAGATATGTAAAGTGTTAGTTTCAAGCAGCTGGGCTAAAAATTATGAGCATTTTATGTAAGGTCGCTATTATAAGGTCGCAATTTTCACGAATTTATGTTACACTGTCCAACTTTAGTAAACATTATTTGTCAAGTTTGAAACTCGTTGCTTGAGTCCTTTCGAAATTAATGGTAGTATTTGTTTAAACGCGTGCTTTAAGGACTTATATGTATATGGAAGTATTCGAAGGACGTGAGGGTGGTTCCTTATTTATAAACTTGACCTTGCTATTTACTCGTAATGTGCGAAGAGCATGCCAAAGAAAACATTTCTTTATTTCCTCTGTAGCACATTTATTCCCAAAATTTTCTTGTTTCGTGAACGTTGTAGTGATATCATTCTCCTATCATAATTTATTGCTACGAAGATACAAAACAAAAACAGTACACAGTAAACAATTTGGTAACCTGTTACCACATGAATCACTCATAACAAGTCGTGTGTGAAAAAATGTTTCCAAATGATTATCCCTTTTGCCTATGAAAAAACAAAAACAACTTGAAAACAGAAGTTGAGCTATACCAGCCAGAAGCTTCACACAAACTAACTAACGCACCTATCCACCCACCCCTCTAAATATTATAATCTGAACAAGCACTTGAGACAATGGCTCTGGGAGTTTTCTGTTTTTCCGTAACCTTCCAGGAGCTATTTTCCATCGAAAGTGGTGAAAGAAAATTTATGATGCGACGAAGATAATGTTGCCAATGTTTGTGCACTTCCCTCCATCGGCTCTGTAACAGACGTGTAAATATGATTTATGTTTATAGTATGAATAATACCATTTCTAAAAGCATTTTCGGGTCGTAGGGTCGACATATCATGGTGATAGATTTTTCTATAGTGTTACTGTAGATGTACATGTTTCGTACCTAGGGTTACTCCTTCGAATTTATCGCGAAAATGCTAACAATAGATAGCGATTTCGAATTAATTTGCAGCAGTTACCAAGACTTGTCACGATGTTTTCCGCGGCCATTTATCATGAGGATGTGGTTCTGAAGTTTTCGCTTTCTTCTACTAAAATAACTTTTTTGTAGTTACTCATATATATGTACCGAGTTTCAACTTTGTAGAATAAGCCTTCTGACGCAGAAAACTACTTCCCAGTTCCCACTGTACCCTGCTGTTTAGTCACCAAGAGAAAACCACTTTTCACGAATTTCTTTTGTGTTCCGCAAATTCAGATACCCTATATCAAAATATATAGTTCTAAAGATGATAGACTTATTTCTTAAATAAATTGTTATCATAAATTGACGAGCTTCACTCATCACATTATTATTTGACACCCTCCACTCATATACACCGCCATATTCCAAGTTTCTACTCTGATTGGTTCATAAGATATCGCAATTCAAAATATTCGACAAAACTTGACGCCACAAAAACCCATTAATAGTTTAAAAATTAATGTAAGTATTTCCCTACAATAAGGTTATGCTTTGTCTGGTGAACCATTCAGGCGATATGAATTATGTAATATTGTTACATGCTACTCTGGCAGACAGCACAACTCGATCAGGTTCAGTGGGAAAAACAAAAACCTCGCAATGCTTAAGTAGCGCCATTTTCTTCTAAAACATCCAATTGGGTACCTCGCACTACCCTATAGAAAATTATCGATTTTTCATAACATTTCCCGAAAAACCCATTCACATCTCATTTATGAGATACCAAATTTATGAGAATGATCTCGACTAAACACATGCAGCATAGAAGTTTGTCTGAAAGCTTGCATAAACCAAGGTATTTTGAGAAAGTCGATGAAACAGAAGTAGCCCACGATAGTAATTTTTCGATAAAAATTAAGGTTTATTTCTCAAAAACCATTTCAAAAATATTTTTGAAATTTATACAATAGCATAGAACTGTAACTCATTTTTAAATTTCTTTTTAATTTAACTCCTGCAAAGTTGAAAAAGTGTTGTATACATTTACTAAAAAATAAATTCACGAATTTCGGCATATCTCTTTGGTCAAATTCTTTTAACTTCCCTGTACTTAAGATATAATGTCATAAAATCACATTTGCACTAGCTAATCTTTCCAGGCTCCTTTTCAACTTAAATGCATTCCTGACTTCAACCCCTAAGAAGTTTCCTCAAAGTTTGTGGTTATTTAATTCGTCGCTTTGGATTATATAGGTTTGAAACTTTTTTCAAAATGAATAAGAATTACGGTTTATGATTTGTTCTTGTCAGTTTATCGGTTTAAACGTTTTTAACAAGCAATGTGTGTACATTTCACGAATATTAGAAAAATTCTCAATTATTTGATTTTCAATGAAAGTTGGTTCTTGTTTATTTGGTATCGCACAAAAAAATACAGCTTCTTTTCAACATATGTATGTACCTACATAGATTTATCGGAAAAAAATCGATCGAAAATTGATTATTATTTAAAACCTTTTCGCGGCCGCCTACAATCGCAATTTTGATCCAATAATCACGCTCAAGCTTTACTCAATGGCATTAAATTTACAAAATCATCATTCAATGACGAGAGTATTTCACTTTATCCCACTTCAAAATTGCGCATTACAAACCTTCAAAAAAAAAAAATCTTTTTCCGAAACGGAGGAGTACGTAATTAATTTTCAGCATACAAGTGAATTTATTTTACCAGCGAAATTTTCGAAGCCTCCAGCGATAATCACAACGCTCTTGAGATAAAAGGATTTCGTGATTAAGTGGTCCTTTTTGCTTGCACCATAAATCACATGACAGTTTAATCGTTTGTTCATTTATACACTCTTATGCGAAATTCAGCGTAATTACATATGCTAATGGCACACGTTCATTAATCCAAGTAATGTCTATATCTGAAGATAGTGTGCTAATGGGAACAGAACGTATCGGATCTTAGGTCAGATACCGGAATCAGGATGCACTCCTAACGATGATACTAGGTAATTTTCTTGCCCATCATCATCATCACTTTTCATTGATAGCCACATAAATCATCGATGTACTGTTTTGCCTTTTGTACTGGGTTCATTAATTCGACACGTGAACATCCCCAAGTCCTCCTTGTGGATGTTCGGGGAGACCAGGATAAGGGGGAAAAATTGCAAAAAAAAACGCCTTATAGGATCCGGATATTAAGGCACGTACATTGACGGATCGTGATCAGCTTAATTAAATTTTACTCATTTTCCTCATTGCAATGCCCAAATGAACGATTCGAAATCCATTAACACACATTTGCACTTATTCGCATCGACAGGCTTCAATCGAATTCAGGATAACAGTCCGTCGTGTCGGCGTATAGCGGCGAAAAACCCCAGTTCAAATATACACGAATTTTTGCCCGGAAAATTCCGGGAAAATGGAAAAAGAGACAACATCAAATCCCATTTCCATATGCCACATTTGCGCATTTATTTACATATTTCGTCCCGTTCCCAAGACAACATTCGTATTAACAACAAACTTTTCCTATTTCATATTTCTTTCACGTAATCTTATTTGTACGCCATTGTCCGATTTCAACGTCAGTACGGCACTCAGTATCGGATAATATTGACTCGATTCGGACATGTCCTCAAAGTATCCATTGCCCCGAAGACCGGTCGTCGGCGGCAGGATCTCAAAGTTTCGAACCATTTTTGATAAGATTGACTTGATCTCGAGCATTGCGAATTTTTGTCCTGGAAAGAGAAAAGAAAATTTTTTGAATTCAATTATGAAAAGCTGATTGAAAGTTTCAAATATTATGGGAAGAAATACACAACGTATGATACACTAGAGGCAAACTATGGTACGGAGTTTACGATGCGATTCTTTTCGATGGATGAAAAATGTTTATAAAAGGGAAAAGAGTTTAGTATTTTCATGTTTCTTGAGTTGCTAGAGATTGGTTATGTTTTTCGACAAGGGGTTTGAATTTAATATTCAAAAATACTGCGACAAAGGAAACATTTATTCCACATCTATTATTATTTCCAATGCAAGATATGCAAAATTTTTAAATAAATCAACGCGTTTTTGATACCTTCCAAAATGAACCTCTTAAATTTCCAGCTCTGATGAAAAAATTAAATATGTATGTAGAATTTTTCAAAATATGAACAACCTCTTTCGTCCAGAGTTAATTACCGATTGCCAACCATTTTGGAAAATTAATTAATTAAATTCATTTTTGGGGAGAATGTGTAATGTAGAGATGTACATAGTGTTTGTTACTATGTGACTCCCAAGCAAAAACCAACCATCAGGAGGTTATTTAGAACTTTTCTTAGATTGTCAGTCACATAGTACTAATAAGCTATCCCCAGGAAATTTATTTTGAGAAGCTTAAAGTGAGGTCGCAAGAAGGGTTGTTGGTTGATGAAATTGACATAATAAAGTATTTAATCGAAAATATTTTCAAACTTATCCAATTTTCGAACGCTTTAAGCCATGTTTTAATACGAGTATGTAAACATTTTGGATATGATACCAATCCGATTAACGTATACTTTTCTACTTTCTGATATCGATCCCAATAGAATGTGCATACGAAATGAGCTATGCAAATTTAACAGCATCATAGCTTTTCCATTAATTCCAATGGAAACAAGGTTCGGAAAATTTGCACATTAGCTCGAAACGTATTCCATGTCGAGGATACAATGGTAGGAGCTTCCATACTTCTGGCATAGTTATTTGTAGGATGAAAACACAGGGTGTTTCCAAAAGTTTTTCAAA
This sequence comes from Beris chalybata, assembly GCA_949128065.1. Classification (NCBI taxonomy): domain Eukaryota; kingdom Metazoa; phylum Arthropoda; class Insecta; order Diptera; family Stratiomyidae; genus Beris; species Beris chalybata. Next base: position 13,972,465 of record OX421897.1, read on the forward strand.
AGAACAAGAAGATCATTCGAATAAAATTTTAATAAATTTTCCAGAGGGGATAAGACACGTAAACTCAATCCTAAGGGTGTTAAAATAAGCTGATTTTCCTCAACATTCTATCTGTACCTATACATTTAAAAAATCTTTCGAAATACATCTACAGTTCAATTTATTTAAGTTCACCAAAAAAACATCTTTCTATCGTACACATTTTTTTCGAATTTGATCGCACTATACAAATTTATTTCAATTTAATAGTTTTGTTTTAAACATACTTTTTTTTAGTAATAATTTAAAAGCCAATTTTGATGATCAAGCATCATTATCAATAAACTGAGAGTTTTCCAACTTATTTCAAAACTCAAAGTGAATTTACGTCGGAAATCGAATGAAATTGTTTGAGAGCCCGTAATTTTTCTTTATTACTAATAACAAAATATTTATGAATAGCTCTTACACGAATGTTTCATAAATTCTGGAGTTTTGAAAGTTTTCACGGGACAAGTTTAAAAAGAAATATAATATTTCTAGTTCAATATTTTATTCCAAGAAAATGTATAATACATGTATTTATTTTTGCTTTTGAAACACCCTATACCGAAATTCCCAATTTCATTCACCGAAGGAGTGAAAGAATTGCTTTTGCATGTTGAATGTAGTATTTTCCAGTTTTTCTTCCTGCATATTTTTCCCCAGATCTTTGCAGTTTGCATTACAAATTAAAACTACGAAAATAGAGTGAAAGGTTAATATCCTCTACTTGTTTGCGCAAATATATGTAATTGTCTGATTCAATTGAATTCTTGACGGACAGATTTAATAAGCAAAACTGAATTTTGTGAGCTTAAATGAAGATATTTATTCTTTATATCAAACATGACCTGGATTGTAATCCACAGGAAAGACCTAGAGTAGGTCGGCTAAGAAACACAAGGAGAAGAACAATTAAGAAGAAAATGCGAGGCGTAAATAATTCCTGGATAGAGGTGGATTGGTGAATTTCGGAACTTAAGACACATCTCCACCTGTCGACTGAAGTAGGCACTACCTACACCTCTATTTATTTTCATTCGTTTATTTCTTTTGTTTATTTTTTCATATTATTTTCTTTTACTTTATTCTATTTGATTTTATTTTTATACTTAGAATAGAATAATTTAGTTTTATTTATTTGATTTTAATATATATTTTTTTCGCTTCATCATATTTTATTTTATTAAAATTTTTTTTTTTTACTTATTTCATTTTGTTTTATATTATTTCATTTTAATTTATTTTATTTTGCTTTATTTTATTTCATATTATATTATTTTATTTAATTTCATATTGAATAATTATTAGCCTAGTTGGTCTTAGGGATCATAGCATATGAGCAAAGTATGGCGAGACTTTGTAGTTTTTTGAGCTTGAAAACTGTAGGTGACATAGTATCCAATTCTTGAAGCGTGAATGAATATTTCGTTTATTAGCAATTTTTTTAATAAACAACCAAAATTTGTTTTAACCAATATTAAAAATTTAAAAGTCTCCTTAATTTTGAGTAAACTCACCGATACAATTCCTAGGTCCGGCACTAAATGGAACATATTCGTACGGATTGCATTTCTCTCTCCGCTCCCGCTCGAACCGTTCCGGATCGACCTTATACGGATCCTTGAAGTAGTTTTCATTATATCCAGAGCCCACAATATTAATTACAATTCCTGTATTCGGCGGTATAGTGCAGCCACCTGAAATTTAGTTCATAGAATTTTTACAAACTTATATGTTCTTAAATCGTTTCTTCAAAATTCACCAACCAATAACAACTTTCTCTTCGGTAACTCTTCCAATTAACGGAACACTGGGATAAAGACGTTGACTTTCTTTAATAACAAGTTCCAAGTATTTCATATCTTGAATCTCCTGATAAGTTGGATGGCGTGTCTTATCGGTACCAAAAATTGTCTTCTGTTCCTCGAGGACCTTTTGCTGAGATTTTTCAGTAAATATAGAAATTAATGAAATATAAACACTCGATTATCAAAGGTAAATACCGTACCTGTATATCTGGATGTCTAGACAGAATATAGGTAGCAAAAGTTATTCCAGACGTTGTCGTATCATGACCCTTTTTTCAAGTAGATAAAAAGACAAAATTTTTATTGAAATGTTGAAAAGGTTTTAGTATTTTGGTGGAAAGACTTGAAATTCGGATAATTTATTACGAAGAAAAATCAAAAATAAACTTACATTTTCTTGAGAGCAAGTATTCTTTATCCTTTCTAACTCCCCCCAAAAAAAATGAAATTTAATTTTAAGCGATAATACAAAAAGACGTTGGCATTGAAACCAAGACCTTCAAAATCTCTTTAATCATAATAATAATCAATGGCGTAACAACCCAAATCGAATCTAGGCCGAGAAGTAATGCTAGAGTTACTTCATTACTGGACCAACGGAACACTAGGAGGTGAAGTGGTCAGCCACACGCTCGTCCGTGATTATTACCCCGAGTTTAACTCTGGTACTCACTTACAACTGAGTGAACTGGTAGTCCAGCACCCAATCCCATTCTCGAAAATTACTTGACACCAAGCAGATTCGAACCTAATACCAGGTGCACCAAAGGCAAGTGCTCTAGCCACTAAGCTATCCAGACTATTAAAAATCTCTTTACCCAAAGATATTTATCGGAATTCGTGACTGAAATGCAACTCTTACAACTTACAAGTCATTTCTCTAGATGCTTGATACTTGGTGGATGGATCTAAAAATAAGTTTACAAAAAAATAAAATTTGTTTTTTATGGCTTGATGTTCGGAGCTCTGGTAAGAAAAATGGTGAGTAAATATAGGGCGCATAGATTTTCACGAATTCCGTCATATCTGTTAGGTCTGATTAGATATTTTTTTTTTTCATACCAAACTGGACTTAGCAGGCTAGCTTTTAATACATTGAAGTGTACAGTCGGTAAGAAGGTCAGAAATTGGGCCGGCTATTGCAGTGTACTAGTTGATGTTAACGTTTTTTAGTGCTGTTTAGCTGTGATATGATCTACCGGAACAGCAATGTTGCCTATATAAAATCGGTTTTTATTTTTATAATCGATCAATATCGTCAGCCCAAATCAGGCCACGGGATGCACGATATTTCTATATTCAACACTTCAATTGTCCTAATCAATTTTCCAAATGTATCGAAACCCTGTCCTGGACTGCTACCCAAAATTTGTATCGTTATTTTAAGAGTGCACTACTGTCGTAGTTCTTAAAATTTATTTCTTAATACCTATTTAAAATTGTTGTAACTTTTTTTATTAATTAATATTACCTCAAATATAAACGTTGAAACCTCTTCAGCAATATCGGCATTTGTCAGTGGACAGCCATCAATCGTTGCCGTCATTAATGTGTCCAAGAACGCTTGCTTCTTTCGACCCGTGTCATTAGTTTCTGCTTCAATTTTATCATTTTGATCAATTTTGAACTGTTCCCTGCGCTTTTCTATAACCTAAAATACAAACGTTTTTTTTTTTCAATTTTATTATTTCAACGATAAAATCAACCCTACATCGTTTGTAAATTTCGTCAGGAATCGAAGTGCCTTTCTCTGTGTTCGATAATCAGATGTAAATTTGAATAGTAAATTCGATCGCTTGAACATACTAAAGATCCGATTTTGTACGGTATAACACATGCTAAAAATGTGAACAAAAAAAAAATTATTAATAATTTTATATGAAAAATATTCCGGGAAATTTATAGATATCATACTCGTGGAATGCTATTGCTATCTCGGAATCGGAATTGTCCATGGCATTAATTTCGATGCCCATTGCAGTCTCTGCAAATGCAATAAAAATTTTGAATGTACAATCAGCAATAAAGGGTCGGTATGTGAAAAATTCTTTAATCTGCATTTTAACAAATGGAAATTTTAAAATTACATTGTATCCTTCCACATTAATGCAAATGCAAACAAAGTAGTAAATTGGTGAATTACAGCTGATAATAATAATAATCATACATAACTTTTTTCGTGCAAGGCTACAAACTTTTTTCTGGATTAAATTCAAAACTCTCAAATTTTTATATATATATATAGTATACAAATATGCTAAAATTAGTTTATAAAATGATTCTATTTTTTTAATTGAAAAATTGAGAGCTCTGTACTCCTTCGTTGAACTCCGTCGATTTGCTGTGATAATTACAAAGCTTCATTCATGTATGCACAAGCTCCTTATGGTTTTATACACTGCATAAATCTTAATTAGTACCTACTGAAGGTACACGTGGAACATGAACGTGCCTAGAGTAAAAACTTTTCATAATTTACTGCGCTCTATACTATTCACTAATTAAATATTTGAATATTTCGTTATATGTATTATCTAAAATGAATACCGGGAGCATAATGGAATGTTCCGTTCAAAGTTATAACAAATTGAATGTATGTACCTACTTATGAGTTTCATTCCGAGTAACTGAAGTTTTAACTAATTACAAGTAAGAAATTAAATTCTCGAACGAAAAAGGATAATAAGGGTTTCAGGGTTAAGGAGGGTTTGTTTTATAGTCAGAATGTAATACAAATTTTTCTTAGAATATTAAATTATGTTATTGTACTCTAAAAGGTATATAAAAATGAAAATGTTTGAGAGACATGTCAACTCAATATCGTATTCACCTAACTGATTCAATTTCGGATCGAGGAGGCGAATCGCTTTCGGTAATGTATAGATACAAATATTATCTAAATGATGAAATCTTCGAAAAAAAATCTTAACATGATTTTTAATAGTATTTTTTTCTTTATCTTTTATCCTAAAACTATAGAAGAGAACTATGCCGCAAATTCCAAGATTATTCCATCGCAATACTATTTTTATACTCTAGATGAACATATAGAGTATTATAAGTTTAATCCAGCCCGAAAAGTTTGTAACGCATAGAACCGAGCCTCGGACGAAAAAAAGTTATATATTATTTTGTGTTTATTTTTGGCCAAAACCCCCAAATCCGTTTGCTGTCCGTCCGTCCGTCCGTCCGTCCGTCCGTCCGTCCGTCCGTTAGCACGATAACTCAAGAACGCGTTGACCTAGGAAGTTGAAATTTTGTCACAACTTGTAAAATGGAAAAAGTAAGGCTAAGTTCGTTAATGGGCGATATCCTTCTACTCCTTGGGGTACCTCCCATACAAGAGTCCTTAAAACACGTTTTTACAATTATTGCTCGAATGCTGCAAGTTAGGAACTTGAAATTTTGCATACTTAAGGTTTACAATGTTTAAATCGAAAGTTCCGAATATGATGCAAATCGAATGAGTCCTTCGTGTAGCAGCCTAGAAAAGTCCTTCAAAAATGTATGCTTTTTACTGAATTCAATATAACTCCAGAACGAGTTAGAGCAGGAATTTAAAATTTTACAGGAATTAGTTTTATACCAAAACCAAGACGGAGTTCATTAATTAGCGCCATCCGTTGACTCCTTCGGGTAGCTGTCATACAAATGTCCTTAATAAACATATTCACCAATATTGCACGATAAGTTTAGAAAGCTTTAATTTACGACTTTGAAATTTTACAAACATTAATTTTATAGTAGTCGCAGCTGAAACTATCAATATGAAAAATATCCCTTGAGTCCTTCACGTAGTTGCCATACAAAAATTCTGTAAAATGTCCTAACTTACTTTATGGAACTCACTATAAATCTAAAAATCGACCACTATACAAAAGTCTCTACCTGTAAGTAAAAGGTTATGTAATAATTGCTTGTGCTCTCCTCATTGTTTTGATAAATTTCCAACTAAAATATAAATTAGAGTTCAGTATTTCATCTAGAGTATCATACGATTGGCTTGCAGCCGATCGTGACTGCGGTATGTTTATAATTAATGAACATTTCACAGTTCTTTCCCGGTACTGAAAAACAGAATTCGTTCAAACTGCTAAGTATTGATTAAATTACGATAACGAGTAGTGATATATCAAATTGCTTCACATTAGGTAAAGGGATTAATTATAAATTTCGAGTCGATCAAAATAGAATTTTTTTTAAAAAGTTATAAGGTAAAATGAGTTAAATTTCTGATCAAATTTAAAAATATAAGCACTAAAATTTGTGCTTGCTCCTGGAACAAGAAAAAATATTAAAACTACAAACATACTGAAATTTTTGATCCATCACTGATTGACTTTGAATCCAAATAAAACGTTATGGCTTATCTCATCTGGTGTGCGACCAGATAATATCCAACTCAATAACAAGCTGAATTGTTTGCGGCCAAAAATGTCATCCCTCAGTCACCGATAATTTCCACATGACGACTGAAACCATCCATCGAAGTCGTTCCATTTCAAATGTACCGCATATCATCCAATAGTGATTGTTTCAATTTGCCATTATTTCATTACTAAAATAACTCAATTTCCAACTAAAAACGGATAAAGGAAACCCCAAATCATCAACTACCCCATCGTCACATTTTCCATCCCGAAGTATTGAAAGTGGAAAACCGCCTCCACTAGATTAAATTATCCGATGGATATCAATCCGTAACTTACCGCATATCACGTCCAGGGTGCAGTACTGTGCCATTGATTGAAAATCAAACACGCTCCAGGCTCTCGATTTATCGTATAATTTATCGATGAATTTATCGGAACATCTGTTCATAACGTCGAGGAAATCAATTAAAATTTTGAAATGAAACGAGGGAGTAATCATCTTTCGTCGTTTGTGCCATTTTGAGCCTGCCGGAAGGTAAAATCAATTATCGAAAAATATTCAATTTGTACTTATTGTCTTAATGTTAATTTATAATATTCACTAGTTTTTGTTATTACCGTGGCTGGTTAGTAGCCCTTCTTGAAGCCATGGATGCAAGAAGTCGTACAAGTCGGTTTTCTTTAATATTGTAGTGCTGGACAGGACCGTCTGAAAGAGTTTGATTAAATATTTTGAATAGCTTTTCACAACAATAACTTGAAACTTAGCAACAAATGTTCCTATCAGATAACGTTAATTATTGCTTTACATTCTACGTCGTAATTGAAAAGGGTCGTGAATTTACAAATGAGTATTTTCAAGAATTTCATGATAAAACCTTTTTAACATAATACACGTACCTCGATGTCCTTTGGCTCAGTAAGAATGACGTACGGGACTGGTCCAAGCCATAAAACAAACATTTTATACTGAAAATCTTTAGCCGATTTCATTACAAATGCAAGATACTCTGAAAGTATGAAGAGTTTAATTTTTTTGATAGAATCTTTGTACCTATTTAATAAATAGAGAAAAAGTAAATAGTAAAAAAGTAATAAGTAAAAGAATTTATTATTAAGATAACTAAGTAAAATGACATCGCGGAAGGTTTTTTGTAAAAAATTTTCCTTGGATTAATTATAGGTAAATAGGTACCTTAAAACTTTAAATAATGTCATCCGTAGCTTACAATTAAGGAATAGGGCCCAGCAGACCAATAAAGCGGAATGTTCTCGGTAAGTTCCGAGCAATTTCTGATATAGGGGAATTGGAGGCAGAAGTTTCCGCTGGATTTCAGGCAGAAAATTTAAAGATAATTCCATGAGGAAAAGCAATAAGAATTTCATATAATTTTTAGGCAGAATTCTAAAAGATTCCGGGGTCTTGTCCGGTTTGACCTAAAAAATGCAGGATCAGTAGAATTTTCGCACAATCGATTGTGAATGCAGAAAATTCTACAGACTATGTATGTGTTTTTTACGCCAAATCTGATAAAAATAATCAAAAATTAAATTTTTGTACGCTTTCGGAAGTAGAAAAAAGCTTTCTCAAAGATTGTTGATTTGTTGATACTAATCAAGAAATTAATAGCCCATAGATACCACATATTTATCCTTTAGCTAAAATACTTTTCAAATCAATCAAATCAATCCGATAAAAAGACAAGACCTTTTTTAGTTTACTGATCCGAAAGTAAAAAAAAAAAATCTGGCAACAATCTGGGCGTAACTTTATTATTTTTCCGGCAGAAGTTAGGAACGCGTTCAATTCTGAGATGCGGTGTAGGTTACTATGTAACTGAAAAACTATCAAAAAGAACAAGCCCATGGAAGTGAAAATCTGATTGGGTCTGAAAGATATGGAATAATTTGTGAAACTTTACACCCCCTTAGGGGTCAATTTTCAAAAAATCTTGAAAACAATTTCTAGGTATTCATATGAAGAATCCGTAGAATAAAAGTGAATTCAATATTTTGGAAGACCTGGTAGATATGACGAAAATCGTGAAAATATATGCATTCTATTTTGAATGAACCTTTTTTTCCCCCACTTCCGAATTCCAATGAATATTTGAATTTTTTTTATAGTCCAAATTACTTTCTTAGTTGATTTACATATACATACTGAGTTTCAACTTTCTAGCATAAGCCGGTCCATAGCAAGGAAAAACAACTCCTACCCCCGTACCATACTACCCCTATAAAAAATTATATTTTTCTAACATGCCACTACTACAGTTCTATCTAAATACCAAGTTTCAGCTTTTTATCACTATAGGGTCCTAAGATATAAACATCGGAACCTTTTCGTTTGCACCCTCCCCCACCCTCACTCTCTACACCCACATCCCCGAAAATTTTTTTCTCTCCTAGGGTTCTATTGATATACGTCTGGTAAAAAATTTAAGCATTGGATTTCAGGCAGAAAATTGAAAGATAATTCCATAAGGAAAAACAACAAGAATTTCATTGAATTGTCGGACAGAATTCCAAAAGAATTTTCCGAAATCAGGAAATATCATGGAAAACTCTGTATAAATTCCATTTCAATTCTATACAAAAAATAGTAAATAGGGAACACTTGCCTTTGGTATCAATATTTTGATTGTCAAATTATATATTAATTGTTCTATCATTTTAATTTAATTTTAATTAGTTTGTTAGATTTTTTGAGTGAAAGTTCCAATTCTTCTGTCGGTTAAAGAGGTAAGTATATATGGGTACCTATACTTAGTATAGGGTCAAGTGTTGCAACTGATTTCAATGAAAATGTGTTCAGTGAAAAGTTTTGGTCATTTTCAAAATTTTCATTGGAGTCCGAAATGCATACTTTTGGAATCTTTTCTTAATAAAAATGATACATAAATTTATGAATTTAAAATAGAAAAATTTAAAAGTGTCTAGGCAAAAAATGCATAAAAGACAGAAAATTTACTGACGTCAATTCTTGGCGAAGTGGAAAGTCCGTCAAGAGAAAATACCGTATTCGATCAACTCGAAACTGAAATAAACGAAGTTGAAATGTCTGAAGAGAAATGTAATTTTCAACTTGACCCAAACTCACATCATCGAATTTGAATCAAAACTACGGAATGATAAAGAAATGCAATCACAGCTTGTAAGTCAAACAGTTCTGTATATCTCTTCACTATTTTTAAAAATGTGTTTAATTTTCAGATAGATAAATTTACCAAAACTAACAATGATGACGTCATTCATTTTATTACTATCCTTGACAGGAAGGCAACAAAACAATTTAAAAAAAAACACCAGAAAATCCTTCAGAAATGGTTGACAATAATGTGAATTCAGATGATACTGAAATAATGTTTGATTATATTGATTATTAATTAATTTTAGTTTAGATTAGATTAGATTAGATTCTTTATTGTTCCATATTACATTTTTATACATTATAAAAATTTTAGTTTACATTCTTATATACATACTTGTTTTATGTTTTTTAACTTTCAATATTACGTTTTTATTTATTTGTTTTTTCACCTCATCATCATCAATGGCGCGACAGCCCAAATCGGGCCAGGGCCTGCAGGATACATTGTCTGAAGTCATCTCGGTTCAGCGCCCGCGTCCTCCAGTTTGTGCATCTAAGAAGCGATTTGCAATCTGCGTCAACTGAATCCTCGTATCTTTTTCGCGGTTTTCCCACCGGTCGCTTGCCATGGGCTCTACCTTTCAATGTGCGCTTGGGAATTCTTCCGTCATCCATTCGCTCCACATGACCTGCCCACTGCAGCTTACGGAATTTTATAAGAGTCGATGCGGCTGGGTCGTCATAGATGTTATACAACTCGTTGTTGTACCGAATACGCCATTCAGTGCCTTCTCTTACTGGTCCCAAAATTCTTCGAAGAATTCGTCGTTCAAAAGCGTCTATTGATTTTTCAGACGCTTGGGTGAGAGTCCACGTTTCACTTGCATATAGTAGCACAGGTCTTATTATGGTCTTGTATATGCGAAGTTTGCTCAGCCTGTGCACTTTTTTCGATTTTAAAATCGGGAGAACCGAGAAATATGCCTTATTTGCTAGTGTGATCCGTTGATTTACTTCGTCCCGTTCGTTGCCGTCTCTTACAAGGTGTGATCCCAAGTATGAGAAATGATCCACATTCTCCAGATTGTAGTCCCCCAAGGTCATATTTTGTCTAGTTGGCGCGTTTCTTCTTGTTTGGGTCATGAACTTGGTCTTATTCTCATTGACCCTTAGCCCGACATCCTTTGCTGCTGAGTCTAGACAGTGGAAGACTTCCTTTGCGTCTGGAACAGATCTGGCCATGATGTTTACGTCATCCGCGTACACCACTAGTTGAGTGGACTTGATTAGTAGGGTACTTCTGGTATCAACGGGTACCTTTCTGATGACATATTCCAGGGCAAGGTTGAAGAGCATGGGAGCGAGTCCATCTCCCTGCTTCAGGCCGGATTCTGTTCGGAAGCTTTGGGTTAGCTCGTTTTGTATCCTTACTTGGGATTCAGTGTCAGTCATGGTCATTTTTGTTAATCGGACGAGTTTTGATGGGATTCCAAAGTCGAGCATTATTTTATATAGTACATTACGATCTATACTATCGTATGCCTGTTTGAAGTCCACGAAGATCTGGTGCACGTCAATGTTATACTCCCAGCATTTTTCTAGCACTTGTTTGACTGAGAATATCTGGTCAATAGTAGATCGTCCGGTTCTGAAACCACCTTGGTATTCGCCGATAATACTTTCTGTATAAGGCTTTAATCGATTATGAATTACTTTCGTCAGTATTTTGTAGGACGTACACAACAATGATATGCCTCTGTAATTTTCACATCGCAATTTATCTCCTTTCTTGTAGATTGGACATATAATGCTTTGGCGCCAGTCGACGGGTATTTTTTCTTCCATCCAAATTTTTGTCACGATTTTGTGTAGGAGGTTGGCGAGGTATGGACCGCCTCCCTTTAGGAGCTCTGCTGGTATTGCATCAACTCCGGGTGATTTATGTATTTTTTGGTCGCGCAGGGCTGCTTCCACTTCTCCGATAGTGGGTACCGTAGTTGATGTCTGCTCATCCGATGGTGCACTTGATGTTATAATTGGGTCGGTGGTCGTCACTCTGTTAGGGTTCAGCAGCTTTTTAAAGTATTCAACCCATCTTTGTTTAATTTGTTCTGCGTCACTAAGGATATTTCCTTCCTTGTCTTTACAGAGGTTTGTTCGTGGCTTATAGCCTTGTCTTATTTGTTTGACGGCAGTATATGCGGATCGTAGATTATGTGACTTCATGTCAGTATTTAGGTTTGTTTTTTCACCTACATGTATTTATACTCATTAATGAGTTATGAAATAAATGAAAGCATTAGATATTCTAAGAAGTCGTTCTGTTTTTTTTTAAATTGTATTTCACGTGTATTTTCCGGTATAGTGCAAAAAATGAAGTATCAGTAGAATTTTCGGACAATCGGTTATGATTGCAGAAAAATCTACAGACTCTATGTTTCTTTGCTTCAAACCTGATAAAATGATCGAAGTTCAATTTTAGTACGCTTTCGAAAGGGGAAAAAAGCTTTGAGAAATGCTCCGGATATTTCTCAAAGATTTTAGTAAGAAGTATCCCACGGAACAGCGTTAACCTCGCCATATGGAAATCTGCCGGAAATCGCATGGATTTCTAACCCTGAATTCCGATTACATAAAGAACTTTCTATCGGAATTCTGACGGATTTTTCTGGACATTTCTCAAAGATTTCCATAAGAAAAATCCTACGGAACAGCGTCAACCTCGCCATATGGAAATCTGTCGGAAATCACATGGATTTCTTGTCTGGAATTCCGACTCTACCTAGAACTTTCCATAGGAATTCTGTCGGATTTCTGTGTTTTTGGTCTGCTGGGACTACTCAAAAATTTTCAATCCTTTGTAATAGTATAGGTACAATTATTTATTAAGTTCGAAGTTTGTGCCATTAACGGTTTAGGAGATATGGATTTTAGAATGTGTCGATCTCGGCATTTTTGCGTTTCGGACGAATTATTTTCCCCCCACTCCCACACACCTTCACCCATATCAAAATTCCAAGTTTCAGCCTCTTATCGTAAGCGGTTGCTGAGATCTAGAAACCAAAAATTTTTGAATTTGATTTTTAAAAATATGTTTACTTAAAAATAAAATTTTAAATTTTAAAAAATCCCTCCAAATAATAAATTAAAATGTAATTTTAAAAGTTGAAACTTGTTATTGTTATTGTTTGGTTAGTAGGCCAGCTCCACACGCTTTAGTGGACTGTACACTACAGTAGATATATAAAAGGCTATCATCCTAAGTCCAGTTCGGTATCCGTAAAATAAAGAAAATATATTTTATATAAAAAAGAAAAAAATATTGGAGTAAGATTATTGCGGTGGAGAAATATTTATAAATAAATCCAAACATATCTTGAAATTATAGCGCATATCCATAAAAAGCTACACGCAACTAAAATACAAATTAAAATCTATCGAAATTTTGCAACAAACTTCAGACTTTGCTCGTATGCAATTTACTTATTAAATTAAAATTTAGCTCCACATGCTTTACTTATTACGAATATCTTGAATGTAAATAGTTGAGGCCTTCATTTAAATTTCATTTATAAAGAAAACCGGTTAGGAGATTGCAGCGAAGTTTTTTACTAAGTATAGCAGCAGCATCTTATTTAATACTCACTAATTGCAGTTTTAATAATAATGTAAATTATTACGAACTTGTGTCATGAAGGGCCAATCCTCGTATTCGACTATGTATGTATATTAATCCAACACTCAATTTTAAAACTTTTTTAATAGTCTACTTGTTCGTGCTACAATAATATCATTAGATTTAATGCAAGTAAAGAATTCAGACATATGGATTCATTCATTAAAGATCAATTTCTAATCTCAAATGTTCACTACTAAATTAAGTACTGATCTCCGGCAAAGTGGCTGACAAAAGTAAGTAAAGTAATTTTTTTTCCTATGCATTTCTTTATCTCAAAAAAAAACCAAATAACATATGTAAATGTAATGCATTTCACATTATTAAATCCGCCTTGTTTGTTACAAAATTAATAAAGCACGAAACACAATGCACACGTTCCGTTCCGTTCCGTTCCGTCACGAAAAGTGAGGTTATGTGATCCGTAAAAGTTGAATTTAAGTATAAAAATAACAAGAACAATTGACAATTTGCATTCATTTCATTTATCTCATCAATAAAAAGAAGGCGATAAGATTCAATAGGTACTCTTTTATAAGTGCATATCGTGGCAGAGCAAAGCAATATCAATTTAGTACACAGTAGTGTACCCTTTTTAATGACGATCGTTTGGTTGCTATTACAATGAATAGAACAATGTCTTTCGTTTTCGTTTTGCACCTCGATCTGGACTGGATAGATTATTCACAGAATGTAAAATTTATCAATTTCAACTACTTTTACAGAGTGCTTTCGGAAATACTCTCACGATCTTTAGCATATTCAACCATTTAATCTGTTACCAATGGAAAAGAAATGTGTATAAAATTCCTAGCTTAAGCGGTCCTGAAATTATTTGCCAACACTCTGGGAGACGTAATTACGGATATTTCTATTGGAGCTACCCGGAAAATTAAAGTGATTTTACTCAATTGCAAACTCAATCTGACTTTTAACTCAAAATAATTTTCTGGAAAATTTCAACTTTCCAGCTCAACAATTTTTCGATCTAGATCCTAGGATCTTTGTATGATAACTACTCGAAGGACTCATTACATTATTCTTCATAATAATTTCTGTATAACGAAATTCTACATTTTCACTTGGCAAACGGCGGACGGACAATTGGACTTGTTTTTACCTTTTTGAATATACCTACTAACTTTATAATGTGAAAATACAAAAGCTGACGGCAACAAATTTTTGTTCAATTTTTAGGTCCATCATAATAATTCATTATTAAAAAATTTTAATGCAATATATTGTTGCAGGGTTCGTCGGAACTTTAATTGTTGCAATACGTGCAACACTTATGGTATATACAACTTCATCACTGTTCACTCAGTGGCGGATACAAAGGGGGCGGAGGGGGTGACCGAACTTTGTAACCTTATCATCTCGGACCCTGACAGCAGCGTCCCTAGTTGATATATATTTATAAAAGAAAATTATTAGGGTAACTCAACATACAGACTTCCGAATAAAACTAATCTGGATAAAATCGAGTAAATAGTTTTTGAGATAGTAATTTCTAAAATTCGGACGAAAAAAAGTTATATATTAATTTTTGTTTAATTGGTGACAAAAACTCCAAATCCGCCTGACGTCCGTATGTCCGTCAGTCTGTCCGTTAGCATGATAACTCAAGAACGCCTTTACTTAGAATTTTCAAATTTTCAATACGGCTGTTTGGTTTAATTTGTGAGGCTAAGTTCTTTTGGGTAGCTGCCATACAAAATGTTCTTAAGGGATTAGCCCCTCAATTTACGGTACCTACAGTGAGGGCACTTTTTTGGCATGGTCAACTTCACGAGACTCTCAATGGCTGATTTGTTGGTATTTTCCTTCGAAATTTCCACAGAATGTTGTTTAACTGTAGTACTTTTATATACAATTAATTAAATTTATATAATTCTTCTAGACCCGCTTAAGCCCTTAAATCACGTGTTCAAGAATGTTGATCAATAACTTCGGAACGCCTAAAGCTACGACTTTGAAATTTTGTATACGTTCGTTCTTCAATAGTGGAAGCTAAATTTATGGTTATGAAAAAAATCCGATCAGTCCTTCTGAAACTGAAATACAAATATCATGTGAATATGTACACATAATTTACGGAACTCACTAATAACTCAAGTAATCTTTTAGTTATGAATTTTCAACTTATTGAAATTAGATAGATAGATAGATTTATTTCAATTTTTAAAAATAGTTCGTACAATTTTATACAATTTCAGTGATCAGATTTTATATCTTTGCATCTGTAGTTACAATTTAGATTTTTACTAAAATGGATTCTTTGTTTTTTATTTTAATTCAATCCAAGGAAAAATTAAGTAATAAAAACCTTGCTTGTTAACTCCTACCTAACTTACACACTAGCTTACAAACTAACTTAAAATAAAATAAAAAATAAAAATAATGGAAGTAATTTAAAAATAGTAGTTACTAAAAGGAAAAGTATATACATAGATAACATATATGTTATAGGAAAAATGAAATTAGCGGGTTTTCTACCAACTGGTACCGTAACAAAAATGAGGAGAGTCTGGATTCGGCCAGTTCCTGTATAGTATAAACACCAGCATCAGAGTGTAGTATTCTTGAAGAGAAGTAGAAGGGTTTATTCGTAGCTATTTTAAGGCATTTGTTTTGACGAATTTGAAATCTTGTACACAATTTTTGAATGGTTCCAAGGAAAACGGATAAGTATATAAGAAATCGAGTGAGTCCTTTCTACGATTGGCTGCAGCCGATTGTGACTCCAGTATAGGTATGTTAGTCATGTTGGCAATGTTAGTAAAATGGTGCCCGAGTCCTCTTTGAATATGCATATCTCTGATAATTTTTATCCTAGAATAATTGAACATAGCTTATTTTAAAGAAGAGGGTTGTCGCTAAAAGAATTATCCTTGAAATTTTTTTCATAGAAAATTTTTTGTCCTTTATCCTTGAATATCTCAAAACGGTTTTTTTTATATTTCGTAGGATTTACTGTTTTTTGAAACATACCTACTAAAAATTTAACTTGGATCTCAATAGGATCGGGGTCAAAAAAGTCGAAGAACTAATGTAGTGATATTATAGTAGTTTTTAATTATTAGCGGATGTAATTCATGTTAGCATTATTCGTCCGATCTACCTTTGTACGACCCACGCTACTATTGATTTGCAATATTGGAATAAAATGCGTATGTCAGTTGTAAAATACATATTATAAGTTCTGTTACAAGTGTTATCAGTGTTATCGCCGATTCTTTTGAAAATTTGTGTCCTCGAATAATTAGTGAAAACAAATATGATTTCAATTTTTTGTTTCTATCTAATTTTCTTTTTTTTTTGTTAAAGTATGTACATAAGTATGTATGTTAAAGATTTACCAAAAAAGATGTCCGAGTTCTCTTTGCAAAATTCATATCTCTGGTAATTTTTATTCCTGAATAATCAAGTAGGGCTTATTTCAAAGATATTTGTTGTTTTTGTTAGTTAAAAAATGAGATAGAAACAAAAACTTGACTTTTCATTATTTTTTTCATTAGTTCTTCAAGTACAAATTTTTTTAAAAGAATCGGAGATGGTAAGGTAACAACTTTGTATGTATGATATAGTTGGACTCGCAGCATAGCTGCGAGAACTCCAGCATACCATATCCAGCTGAAAACTCCCGCCCTTTGCCTACCAGGGTGTAATAAAGAAGTAGGACCGGCCCTCCAGGCTAGGGGGTTGAGCGATGTGTTAACTACTCATCCTTGGAAAAACAATCTAGTTTCGAAACCTGATCCACCGCCTCGGACTGAATTGTTTCAACGGCAACGACCACGCAAACGAAAAACTGACTATTCTTTCGGAACTTGGAACGTGCGTTCCCTGTACAGAACTGGAGCAGTGAGAGCGCTCCTGGAACAGGCGAACAAATACAAGATAAACATCATCGCACTCCAAGAAACTAAATTGTAAGGTAGCGAGATTACCGACATTAGATCGCACACCATTTTCAAAAGTGGGAAATCTTCGGGAAGCCGCGAGTTTGGAGTTGCGTTCATCGTCGACAACAAATTTAAACATCAAGTTACCAACTTCAAACCCGTTAATGAACGATTGTGTGCAATCCGCATTAAGACAAAATTCTTTAATGTTTGGCTTGTTAATGTCCACGCCCCAACGGAAGACAAAGACGACGAAGTTAAAGATGATTTCTACAGCACCTTAGAATCAACATTCGACTCCTTCCCGTCGAACGATATAAAAATAGTATTAGGTGACTTTAACGCGAAAGTGGGCAAAGAGGAAACCTATATAGGGACAATTGGAAGGCACAGTCTTCATGATATAAGTAACGACAACGGCCAACGGCTGACTGATTTCGCCAGCAGCAAAAACCTAATTGTAAGCTCGACATGCTTCCCGCATCGTAACATTCATAAGAGAACGTGGGCGTCTCCCGACGGACGAACATTCAACCAAATAGACCACGTTCTAATAGAAAAAAGGGCGGCCTCCAGCATTCTCGACGTACGTACCTTTCGAGGTGCTAATTGTGACACAGAGCACTACTTAGTCAAGACCAAGTTCCGATGTCGAATAGCAAATCGAGGACACCCAAGAACACAACCGGTCCCTAAATTCGATATTGGAAAGCTCAAAGATGAGAAAATAGTTGCGAAATACACTTCAGCCTTGGAGAGGCATTTCGTGACAATGCTAAACAACACCAGCATACCAATCGGTGAAATGTGGCAAAACATCAAAGATGGCATAACATCCGTCGCAGAGGAGGTGATAGGACAACAACCCCGGCGCAAAAGAAATGAGTGGTTCGACAACGAATGCCAAGATGCATTAAAGAGAAAAAACGAAGCTTACAAAATATTAACGGAACGGCCGACACGAGCCAAACAGGACAAATATAATGATCTTAGACGATTTGCAAACAAAATCTGCAGACAGAAAAAACGGAAGTACAATAATGACGAAATTAAAAACATGGACGAACAATTTAAATTATACAACACAAGAGCCGCATACTCCCTAGTTAAAAGGATGAAAGAGGGATACAAACCGAAAACGAGCCTCTGCAAGGATGCAGAAGGCAACATTATAAGTAATGCGGAAGAGATAAAACTAAGATGGGCACAATATTTTGAACACCTTCTCAACCCGAGCCCATCATCCGCACGAACAGCAGCAGCAGACATAACAACAGCCGAGGTAACAGCTGAGGAAGGATCCTCTTCGAGTCCTCCCACACTCGAAGAAGTAAAAACAGCCCTGAGGAACCACCCAAACAACAAAGCGCCGGGCACTGATCAAATTCCAGCTGAACTCATGAAAACAGGCGACACCTGCATACCACATCTCCTATACAGATTGATCTCGGACATATGGATGCAAGAAACACTTCCTGAAGATTGGCGCAGGAGTATCATATACCCAATTTATAAAAAAGGTGACAAACTCTGCTGTGACAACTACCGAGGAATATCCCTGTTGTGTAAGTCTTATAAGATCTTGACGAAAATTCTAGAAAAGAAAATAAAGCCCTTTGCGGACAAAGTAATTGGTGAATACCAGGGCGGATTTAGAGCTGGGCGATCGACCACGGACCAAATATTCTCAGTTAGACAGGTGCTTGAAAAGTGCTGGGAATTTAACATTGACTTCAAGCAGGCATACGACAGTATCGACAGGCGCGTACTGTATAAAATAATGGTAGATTTTGGAGTTCCACCGAAACTAGTTCGGCTTACAAAAATGACAATGACCGATTCTCTGTCACAAGTCAGAGTGGAAAATGATCTGACTTCCAGCTTTAGAACTGACAATGGGCTTAAACAAGGTGATGGCCTGGCACCAATTCTTTTCAATTTGACACTCGAATATGTTGTTCGGAAACTGCCCGTTGACACCAACGGAACACTATGCTTCAAATCCACACAACTAGTAGCATATGCCGACGACATAAATATACTTGCAAGATCCCTGGAGAGTGCCAAAGAAATATTTGTTAACCTTGATTCGGTAGCAAGGGAAGTTGGACTACGTATTAACGAAAACAAAACCAAAGTTATGACACAAACTAGGAAAAACATGCCAATCAGACAAAATATTACAATAGGAGACTTCAACCTAGAAAACGTAGACAACTTTGTATATCTCGGGGCAAACATATCGAAGGATGGAAGCGAACCCATCGAAATTAAAAGAAGAATAATGATGGCAAACAAGACGTATTATTCGGTACTTCCAATAATTAAAAACAAAAATGTGCACAGAAAAACAAAGCTTAAACTGTACAAAACAATAATAAGACCTGTGCTATGCTATGGCAGCGAAACGTGGACATTGACTCAGGCGTCCGAAAAATTAGTTAACGCCTTTGAAAGAAAAGTCCTCAGAAGAATCCTCGGACCTGTGAGGGAAGACTCGATCTGGAGAATACGATACAATAGAGAATTGTATGCCATCTTCGACAATCCAGAAGTATCGATCCTCATCAAATTTAAAAAGCTACAATGGGCTGGTCATGTGGAGCGTATGGATGACGGAAGAATCCCCAAACGCACACTAAAGGGAAAAGTCTATGGACAAAGACCAGTTGGGAAACCACGAAAGCGCTGGGAGGACTCTATTGACGCAGACAGCAAATCTCTTCTAAGATGTAGAAACTGGAGGACGCGGTCACTGAACCGAGAAGGCTGGAGGCGGCACATCCAGGAGGCCAAGGTCCGATTTGGACTGTAGCGCCATCGTAAGTGCAGTCTATGTAGCTAAATTCACACAAAACTTGATCAAACAAAATAGCCACATCAAAAAAAATTTCCGCCCCCTCCCAACAGCAAAGTTTGGATCCGCCCCTGTGCTCAATCGATCGCTGCTTCCATTCCAAATATTGTAAAAGTTGTGTTTGGCTACAAACTTAGCTGTCTTAACATACTGCATGTGTAGAGTCGAGAACTTTTACTAATATTTGGCGGTGTGTAAAATGTTAAGGACAGTGATTCTTCTCGAGCACTATCGAACTTTCCAGAAGTTATACGAGGGGAACACAATGGATCCACAGTGATCTCTCGGAATGGGCTGTGGTACAATGCTTTCAGTGTACCCTTCTTAACCTAACCTAACCTTGCAGAAGTTTGCAAATTTTTCATCGTCTTTCCCATTGGTTATTACAAGATGGCAACTGGCTTCTGTCCTCCGGTTGCCAGTTACGGAAGGTTATTGTTTTTTAATGGAAACTGAGAGTTGTGCTAGGGTGGCATGTAACAATATGTATGTGATAGTGCAGCGGACTATACCACTTAAACTGTTCGATCCAGCTTTTAAAATACTTTTAAAATTATTCGCAGGGCCAGAATATTTTTGATTTGATCAGTTAAATGCTGCGCAGTTGATTGCAAGGACTAAAGAACTACGTAGGCTTTTCCGGTATTGGATGCTATATGATCTTTCCAATTTAAGATTTTATATGAAAGATCAAATAAATTTTTGTAAATAAATATTTTTGCTCTGGGTTTTTAGCTAGTAATACACTGTATGCCATGTTGTCAAATATTTGATTAAAAAAATTTCATAAAAAGTTCCAAAAAAAATTTCTGTCAAAATAAAGCAAAAAAATAATGTAGCAAACAAAAATTTTACGATTACACAATCTGACCACAATTGCCAGCCATAATAGACAAATATTCGACATTGTCGCATACAGAGCAATAGAAGGTTTAGAAGTATTCAAGATAGTAACAAGATATTCTTTTATTAACATACCATAGACCACGTGTAATCGGTTGATAGATAGGTTAGAAAATACGAAATAATTTTATATGTATTAGTTATTGTGGTCAATTTTATTAAATGATTTTGAGAAGTCCGTCCATATGCCATCGGCAAACTGGATTAGACCAGTACTACAGCTATGATTTTCCCGAAATCCAGATTGAGGCTCGGAGAAAAGATTGTTCACAAAGATAGGAACTACATTGCAACCCGCTTATAAGGTGCACTTTTATAACGTACTTTCGGTTATAACGTACCTTTTTTCCACCCTCAATTACAAATGTGAAAGGCTCTTATGTTGGTTATAGTGTACTATCCGTTATAACGTTCTATTTTTGTGGTTCCCTCAAGGTGCATTATAACCGGGTTGCGCTGTATTTTGAATTACTTTAAAATAATAAAATTGTAACGTTTTCGATTAATGTTATAGATTACGAGTGTGGTAATAAATTCGACTTGCTTCTGTACAGTTAAACAAGCTTATTAAACTTTATCTACGAAAATATTTTCTTGACCTCCGCGACTGCTATCTTTATAAAAGTTAATAAATCCAAATAGATTCTGATTTACTTGTATAGATACTATTCTCGATTAGAGAGTAGGTAATCGTTGCAATATTTAAGTAGAGTAGGTACCTATGTACGAGTATATCAATATTATAAAAATTTATTTAAAAAAAATAACCTATCTTATCAACCGTCCAACGAACTTAATTTATTGATTAAGTAATAGGAAATGACAGGCGCGAACGTAGGGGGGTTTTGGGGGTTCAAAATCCCCCCCCCCACCACGGAAATGATGTAAATACAAACGCATAACTAAATGTAACTTATACTCGACGCGTAAATTTGTTTGAAACCCCCCCCCCCCCCCCCCAAATTATTTTTTATAAGAAAAACCCCCCGAAATAATTTTCTGCGTTCGCGCCTGGAAAACGATAAAACATATAGTGAAACTTTCTTTTTGTAGTAAAATCTGGAAGAAAGAATCATTGAAAACTAACCTTTAGGATTGGTGCCAACTTGTAGTGCATGTCCAAAAATTGGAGTAGCAGAAGGTGATGTTATTTTGTTAAAATATTTATAAAAAGTGACATGTTTATACATATACGAGTATAATGCAATTAAAATGCACACCAACACTGCCACGATGATCATTTCGGCACTTTTATTCTAAACACTAAAATAACCGAATAAAACTGGAAAAATATTCACAATATTAAGTAAAACGGTCAACGTTCCAACCAACAATGCCACAATTTATGAGCACTTTAATCGCACAGCGCAAAACAATCTACTGAAGTTTGAGCACTTGATAATCTTGAGTTAATCAGACTTGCACCAAACGTCTTAGATTACTGGGTTACCGAGATGAGTGACCTTGGCGAGTAGCACTTAATTACCTAGCCATATACTAGAATTCTTTAATTTTATTATAATCACTACTACCAGTTTTTTTTGCTGTTCTCACGCCAAGAAAATCTACGAGTACAGAACACTAAACTCTTTTTATGGCAATTGCAAATCGAATGACTTGTAACATACTGGAAATGTCGACAAATGATATGTCATTATTTTCTTAACAGTTTATTATTGGCACGATTTGTCACCGTATTAGCAATTGTTCGAATTCGAAAGAAAATAATCTTTTTACTCCACTATCTAAACGCATAAGAAAGCTGGCAAATTTTTTAAATTTCAATTTGATATCACATCGCACTTTCGTAAAAGATTTTTGATCATACTGAAATTTGTAAAAAAGTAAATGCTTAAAAACTTTTAAATCCTAAAAATGCAAGCAAACAAATTTATGTCCGTCCGCCAAATAGAAACTTATTTCATGTGCTTATATAAATGATAAACCTCTCAAATTGTCAACTACTACTGGGGTGCATCTTCAATGAGTTGTTAAGGATATTTGGATAAGAGATCACCAAGAAAATTCCAAATTTTGATTTCTCAAAAAAAAAATTTATTAATTTATTTTGTTTTACAAGTGTTAAATCTTTTGCATAGCTCTATCTCCATCTTCCGGACTTTTTAATACTACTATAGGCAAAATATCATCCCGATGGACATAGTATTAAGGAAGTTACAAATCCTTAAAAATGTCCACAATGTGCAAACAACAAGTTCGTTAAAAATTCATAGAAAAGTTTGCTTTCATCGTATTATCTTCATTTATGCTTTATTTTAAATGCAGAAGTCCTTACTAAATACTGAAGGAAATTTTTTTTTTTTAAAAGGACATAAAAGTTATTCTTACAAACTTTGAAAGAGTGAAATAAAAAAGAGTCTATAATTACCGATCCAACTGTAATAACCACCAAAAGTTTCAACCAGTACCACTACAAGATTTAAGGTATAATAACACGATGGAGCTGCAGTTCCATAAAACATACTCTTTCTCGATACTTTTCTGATCTCAACTCGAAATTTTGATATGTTGTCCTGTCTTTTTAAGTCTTAAGACTACAGAAAATACAATGAAAAAAAATTGAAATAATAATCTAAGATGAAGTTTTTGATTGATATTGAAGGAAAAGGACACTTATCCTTTCCGTCTTTTTCGTTAAAAACATATTTTATAATTATTTAACTCCAACTGGTATTTCGTAGGTAATTAGAATTTCTATTTCGTTGTCTGAACCCACTCTGATCGCATCTTGAGGTTTTGATATGTTCAAGAGCCAAAAAAACTAAAAAAATAAATCTTCCAATAGTAAGCATTAAACGCCCAAAAAATAATAAAGTTCCGCACAGACTTATGCGCACAGATTTATGCGTATATTTTTTTATTCAGCTACTCAAATGGTTTCTAGCTTTTAGTAGCTGGAGTTAAAGAGTCATGGATCACGATAATGGCGTGATCGCAGTATTCCAGTCGCCTGCCCCCGAGTTACACGCTTGGTAGAAACGCTTGGGTACGTAATACCCTGCCACATAGCTGGCGCTATAAATACATTTCCATATAAATTTTATATATAAAAAAAATGATTTTAAGTTTTTTCTCGTTTATTTTATTCTAAATATTATACTCTAAAGGATCTTGAAGCTTTTTTTCATGAAGACTGTTTTTTTTAATTAATTTGTAACTTTTTTGTAAGATTAAATATTTTTGTTTAAAAAGTTCAATTATTTTGTATTTTCAATTATAATAAAAGAAATGTGTTCAACTGCCACAGGGGTTTCATTTAAATTAAACTATAACATTTCATTTTACAATAAAAACACATTTAATTTATTGTAATCTGTTATTTAAGCTTTAGAGTAAGCGGTTATACACGCGGGTATGTCATACCCTGCCACATAGTCCATGTAACTTTTTCTCACCACATTCTCGCCGGGTTAAAGTAAAAAACAATACAATATCATTGCAGGCAATAATTTTATAACCTCTTAGGGGCTCAATATCTATAAATCCCGAAATTAATTTTTATATTATTCTACAATATATAAGGCGGTTAGAACTAAAATCGAACTTGAGCTCTTTAAATCTAAGAGATATTGAAAAATTTTTGAAACGTAAAGAAAACTTCAAAGAAAAATTCAACCCCTATGGGGTTGGTTTCAAAAAATGCTTAAACTGTTTTGTTTTTTAAATTATATCGTGTATAAATCCATTTGAACTGAAATCGAATCCGATATCTCATAAGACCTAAGGAATACGTCGGAATTCGTGAAAATATACACAACCACTCTACACCCCCTTAGGGTTGGATATCAAAAAATTTGGAAAAATATTTGTAGGTGTTTATATAAAGAGCTCGCAGAAGTAAAATTATTTGTATAGCGCGACAAGCCTTGAAAACAATATAATAACAAAATTCGTGAAACAATGGAAAAAAAAATTTCACGAACATTTTTTTGCTCTATCTTTGTACCCAAATGAAAATCTTGAATCTTGTTTTACTTTCATTATTCATGTAGAATATTAACATATATGTACGTACCAAGTTTTAACTTTTTTTCAAAAGCCCAACCCCGAAACGATCAAAAATTTTGAAAATAAGACCAGAAACCTCAAACATTTTTAAGATTGGGTTTACCCAATCTACCTGTCAAAATTTTTTTTTAAAAAGCCGAAGGTCCTAGTCATTAGCACCGTTAATAAATTTTTTTAAATTTATATGTATATATTTAACAGTTTTTAAAAATAAAAAAAATAAATAAATAAAACTTGAAATTAATATTTCAACGTGCTTGAGAGCTATGAGCCTTCAAACGCTTTTGCTTACGGCGTTCGGCGTCTATGAACAGACGGATTTTATTCTTGCTTTTTTTTGGGTCTCAAATCCTAATTCGTGATAATACAAAATTTCAGAGAAGTAATTCTTTTTAAAATTTCTAATAAATCACAAAACTAAACTATTAAAACAATAATAAAGTATAATTAAGTCTCATTGTTTCTAGGGTCTGGTAGTCGTAAGTATGTCAGCTGATCACAAAGCTTTAAACGACTTTCGTAATTATATTCAAATAATAAGTTCTTTAGAACGTAGAAGGAAGATCCAAATGACTTAGAGCAAACAAACCAATACTTTTACAGCGTTTGATAAATTAAACTGAAAATCCTATTCTACATATCCAACAAAATAAAATTAAATTGTTTACCCGAAACTAAAATTTATTTTTCTTTCAAAAAATCCAAAGTATCTAAATTTTTTCTAATTTCAATATTCATTCTGAATTTCGCGCCGTCAGTCGAACATCAATTCCATTTTCTGACTTCAGAGTAAGGACGGCACTCATGACTGGATAGTGTGGTCCCTTATTGGCACAATCTTCATAGTATCCGGCGGCCTTAACACCCTCTACAGGTGGCAAAATTGTAAAGTTCCGCACTATTTTCGAAACAAGCGATTTCAATTCGAGCATTGCGAATTTTTGTCCTGGAATGAAAACGACAAAGTTTGAACTATCGAATCATTAAAACTAAGACGACAACTTACCAATACAATTTCGAGGACCAGCACTAAACGGAGTATACTCATAAGGACCGGCCTTTTCACGTTTCTCCTTCAAGAAACGATCTGGATCGACTTTATATGGGTCCTTGAAATACTTTTCATTGTATCCCATTCCCATAATGTTGATCACAAGTCCTGTATTTGCCGGTATTACAGTCTCGTCTACCGAATAAAATAAGAATTATATCAATACTACCAACTTTGTTATTCTATACGTACTAATGGTTATCTGCTCTTCAGTATATCTTCCGATAAATGGAACACTTGGATACAATCGTTCCGTCTCCTTTATAACGAGCTCCAGATATTTCATATCCTGGATTTCTTGATATGTCGGAGGTCGTTTCAGATCATTTCCGAATATTGAAACTTGCTCTTCGAAAACTTTTTGCTACAGGGAGTTAAAAATAGTTCAAGAACTTTGAGAAGGACGACGACCATACCTGAATGTCCGGATGTCGGGACAGTATGTATATTGCGAACGAAATGCCGGACGTTGTCGTATCATGGCCCTTAGAATATCAAGGAGAAGAAGTTTTAGTTGAATGCATTTTTTATCCCATATTAAAAGTTCTTACCGTAAATAAAAAAGTTGAAACTTCTTCGGCAATGTCGGAATTCGATAAAGGTACGCCATCAACTTTCGCCGTAATAAGATTATCGATAAACGCTTTCTTCATACGAGGCATGTCCAAATTGTTTTCGTCCTTTGCATTGTTTTCGGTTGTATCGTTGTTATTTTCGTAGAATTTACGACGATTTTCTATTACCTATAAAATTTTGATTAAATTAAAAATTAATATCGAATATTGCAAGTTTTTTACTCACATTATTCGTTAAGGTGTTCAACACTTTTAAAGCCTTCGCTTGTCGTTGATATTCCAAGGAGCGTTTGTAGACAAAATCAAATCTATGCATTAAACTGAATATTCTACTTTGCATAGTAAAGCAAATGCTGCGAAGAAATTATTAAGATTAAGTTTGAGTTGACTATTGTAAATTTAACAAGAAATACTCATGGAAAGCCACTGCGATTTCTGAGTCGGGATAATCCATGACATTTATCTTAATTCCCATGGCAGTTTCTGAAATAATGGAAATTATTAAACCCATCTAAAATCCAATCTAGAAATACATTCAGATTTAATTCTTAAATTAAGCGCTCTCGTACGAGTAAATATTGTCCAAGGGTGACATAAAATGTCCTAAGCCATTATTTTGGCTCAACTTATACAGAAATATTATTTGTAGGAATAAGTTTTTAAGGATCTCGAAATAGCAATTTACCAATTTAATACGACGACAGAGCTAAGACGTTATTACCAATTACATGGGTTAGAACCAGACGCGTAGCATGAAACTTCGTGGAGTTTCACAGAATTATTTGATTACTTCCTGCAATTTATGAATCAAAATTTCATATCTAAAAGACAACTACATTTATGATTCTAGTTTTGTCTTGTTATTGCGCTAACTCAATTTTCATGCCTGGTTAGAAGACATTATCAAAGAAAAGGTCGTAAATTGCAATCTCCTTAATATTCAAATAATTTAATTGAACGCTAGTACCATTGGAAAATGCATCACAAAACGGGACAGATTGAATCAACCTGACTTTTTTCTCAACTCTGTAAAGCTAGTATATTGCAGTGTATGCCCTGGTGTCAAATATTTGAGAGAAAAAAAATTTGACGACAATTTGACAAGAAAATTTGACAAAAAAATTTGACGATAAAATTTAACAAAAAATTTTACGACAAAATTTGACAACAAACCTTGACAAAAAAATTTGACGAAGAGTTCTGTTAAATGTTTTCGGCCAAACTAGACTTTGTGTAGAAAAAATAACATTAGGTCAGGCCTCGATTTAGTCTGTCGCGCTGTCGATAATGATATAGGGGAAATGAAATAATGTGGCAAGCAAAAATTTGTCCATTGATTTATCTGACAGAAATTGGCTGGAAAATATAGTCTAGTATCTGATAGCGTGCCAAATAGTGAGATTCCAGCTTAACTAATACTTTTACTCACACTTGAGTTAACTCTAAAAAAAATATCGACTTGAATTAGGCTAGAACAATCTGAGCGCACAATTGTTGCGAACGACTTAGTTTAAAACGAAATATAAGTTTTTCTATTTTTTGCACCAAATTACTGAGCAGATTTCTCAAATCTCAAGTCTAAGAAAATAGTATGAGATACTAAAGCATAGAATTCTAGGGCAGTTTTCCGATTTGTTTAAACTACTTTTTGAGTTGAATAACGCAAGGTTTTTAGATTTTTTTTCGGTTCACATCAGTAAAATGGTTTGCGGGAGTAATCGGTGTGCGCAAATAAAAGCAGCGAGGGGCATCCTCCGATTTCTAAATGGTGGCAAATATGAAAACAAACAGTCGAAAATATGAGAAACTACGAGAAGATGTCGATCGTATTTACGGTGACGGTGTAGACGGTGAACACCAGGATTTACCACCCGGCCCGAACGGGACAGGAGACGTACGGATACTGCATCGACCGTAGATATATGTAGATACAAATCGAGTTTCAACTTTGTAACATAAGCCGTTCTATAGTTAGGAAAAACACTCACCACCCTAGTGTCATACTAATCTGATAAAAAAATATATTTTTCCAACATAGCACTACTACAGCCCTATTTAAATATCAATATTTCATCTTGTTATAGGTTCTCGAGACATAGTATGAATAAGATATCCCCACCTACCTCCTACACCCTCACTCTCAAAATTTCTTTTTCTGCAATGGATCTATCAGGCCTAATTCTGGTAAACAATTTTAAGCGTCTATCTTACACTGTTCTTGAGATGTGGTAGGTTATCACTTGATTGAACATTCATTGAAATTGAAAGCAATTTACACGGTGGACAGACGGATCGCCCCAAAAGATATGAAAACCCCAAAATTTGGGAACTTCTTTCAAAAAATTTGTATGGTCACAATAAGTTTTGATGAAAAAAGGGAGTTAATCCCAACTCAACTCATGTTTTCATACTATTGTAATCTTACCCTAATATCAAATAAACTTACCACAAATAATATCCAACGTACAATTCTGAACCATTGACTGAATATCAAATATTGCTCCATTCTTTGCCTTTTCCTCAAGTTTTTGCATTAATTTATCCGTAGAAGTGTTCATAACTTCGAGAAAGTCGACTAAAATCTTGAAATGAAACGATGGTGTGATCAGTTTTCGCCTTTTAAACCATTTTTGTCCTAAAAAATTAAGAAATTTTATTTGGTTTAATGAAACAATTTTTTTTTGTAATTACCCTGACTAGTAAGCAATCCTTCGTGCAGCCATGGATCTAACATGTTATAGACATCAGATTTCTTAAGAATCGACTGACTCGTCAATATGGGCTAAAATTTATTGAATTTTATTGTTAATAATCTTGTTTAATTAAATTTTTCCTGCATTTACTTCAACTTCTTTCGGATCGGTAAGAACAACATAAGGGTACGGTCCCATCCAATATCGAAACATACGATAATTGAACTCTTTCGACCATCGCATATAACAAGCCAAATATTCTAAAGTAGATTTTAATATCGTAGTTAAAAATTAAAAAACAAAAATTAATAATATAATAATTTCACATCCGAATATTCTCACCAATAGGCGTTGGCCCTAATTCATGTGCATTTCCAATAAGTGGAAGAGGTTCGGGACCTGGTATATCATTTATATATCGGTCGACTATGATATGTCTGTAAAAACGAAACGCAACAATCGAAACTAAAATCAAAATTACCGAAAACCACATTTTGAAAAACGGTCAAAATTCTTAACGTGTATTTGGATCAGTTCTTCACTACTCAACAAATGACTGAAGACTAAATTCAGATTTCGTTAACACATTTGTTATTATAATTTTCCATTGTTGTAAATAAGAAACTTTTTATGGAAAATAGTCGTGCAAGCCGAATTGCGTGCATTGCTAAAATTTTAAATTTATCAATAAAATATGTGAATAATGCGATATTGACGTCATATAGTAAAAGAATGACGAGAATTTGAACAAGGGTTTGTGAAAGTGGCTTTCAAGACGCACTATCAAGATAATTGTTCCCGTCAAGAAATAGCTTTCCACCTACATATAGATTCTAGAATACCTCATAATACCATCAGTTAATAAAATAACTTCATTTATAAACTCCTAACTCAGCCTTTTTTCCTATCCTTTTTATCAACTTTCCCGATGAACAAAATCAATTAAAGTTTCCTTAATTACTGCATAAAGTTAAGCTCCCATAAATAACATTTTCCGTAATAATTCTGTGGAGATATTTTTTTTTGTTTATAGTTCTTTTGGCCCCAAGCGGAGTTTTTCACCAACCTCAATGAAAATTACAAAGTTTGTCTTGTGCAAAAAAATTCGTCCTTTTATTCGTACAGACTCCAAAAAAAAGCCCTCTATTAAATTAAGCACTGAGGTTTCGAAAATAGCCGTGCTATTGTAGCGTTTATGTTCGTCCTTGTGCTATTCACCTTCCGGCATTCACGTTCTAATTTAAATTAGGTGTGGACGTAACAAAAACTGGACATCCCTTAAACCGCCCGGGAATGTTTGGTTTTTGCTTCGAAAACTAAGTGAATATTGTTCGGGATTTGCGAAGCTGCACGCTACTTTAGAAAAGGATTTATCATCATTAATCAAAATTCAAGTACGGTAGATTTCGTTCGGAATGGACAGGATCCAGAGACCCATTAAATTTTCCAGGAACGAAGGTAATAAACGAATTTTCGTTTCGCCTAAGAAGGCGGATTATGTGACTTGCATGTTGATGGAATCAAAAAATTTCGCAACTATTCGGAAAGATAGGAAATTTTCCGAAAATCATCCATTAACCTATCAGATGCCCATACAAGGTAATATCCTTTCTGTCAATGTCCTTTTCACTGGTACGATGAATTTTATATAAATATGTGGTACGTGTGTGGGATCGCTCTTTTGACTTTTATCATGTTTTTCTGTAGGTTTTTGTATGGTAGATAGAAATCTGTTTAAGTACGTGGAAATTTCTTGAATGGCATTCAGAATTTTCGAAACACAAACATAAAATACATTAGGGGAGACATAAAGGGGGCTGTTTCAAGGGATTTTCAGGATTTTCGATTTCGTAAAATCTTTGAAAGCAAAGTTACGTA
Organism: Beris chalybata; assembly: GCA_949128065.1. NCBI lineage: Eukaryota > Metazoa > Arthropoda > Insecta > Diptera > Stratiomyidae > Beris > Beris chalybata. Next base: position 14,003,331 of record OX421897.1, read on the forward strand.
ACTATTTAAGCCGATTAGATTCCAGATTTTTGGTTATTGCGACGATCGAAAAGGTTTCTATATGGCAAAGCAGCATGACGAGGATGACTTTACACGTAGGGATTTTCTTAAAATTTTGGAACGTTTATATTTAGGAGAGACTACAGTAATTTAGCAACGAATTGTGCAAAATGGCAATAATAGTTTTAACCAATTTTGAAATAAGGAGTACAATTACCGACGATCTTTTTCAAAAATCTGGTTTCATAACCTAACCACACGTTACTTTCAGTGTCCATTTACGTTCTGTATACTATGTGACCATTTTCCCTAATGACCAATTTTTGTTCAAAATATCAAGAACTAGAATATTGAATGGATTTTTGAAAAATTTGGCATTATAACATCCTAATTGACATGTGTATAAAAAAAAATTGCTAACAGTATGGGCGTAACTTTATTATTTTTCCGGCAGAAGTTCGGAACGCGTTAAATTCGGGGATGCGGTGTATGTTACTAAGTGAATGAAAACCTAACAAAAAGTTCGGGAAGCGTATAATGATCTGTTCGAAGCTATATCAGCGACCAAAAAAATTTAGGTATTTTTTTATTTGGTTGTAGCATAATTTAGTTACGACTTTCTGTCTAAAACGTCGTACCAACGTCATATCGACGTCGTATTGACTTAAAATTCAGAAAACTGGTTTTATCGACCAAAACGTTTTATTTTTATTACTACACGATATTGAGGTGAAAAAAATGATTCTAGGGTTGTGTTTAATTTTCTCCATGCGATTTATCATTTTAACAATTTGAGCAATTTAAAAGTTTTTTTTTTCGCTTCGTAATTGAAAAAGAAACAGAACAGAGCATTGCACGAAATTAATTAAAATATCGCAATCGAAAGATTTTCAACGAAAATGCACCAAGGAATAATAATTTATCCCTGACCTTAAAGCCTATAGTGCACGTCACGCTATTACATTATATCATAGGCACTTTTAGTGCCAAGTTCATAGTCGACGTCTGTTCTCCGTAATGCACTACACGAGTTCTTCCATAGCTGGGCTCCATGTAGATTAAATACCAATTATTGAAAAATTTATGAATTGCAGAACAGGTCGCTCAATTACTTTTCCTCACACGAATTCATAATTAACTCCCTCGCGTTCATACGGCACGCAAGGTAACAAAACGAAAATAAGGTGCTCGTTGCATGCTGGCTAGCTCCCAACGCTCCAGCTACACAAAAACTTTAAAATTCAAACGTGTTGGGGAAAATTGTCTTGAAGCAGTTTTCCTTTTCAGTGTTTTTTCGATCATTAAGAATTTTCGCGGCGAAATGATCGAAAGTGGCCGGGAAAGTGGATCATAATCGTGCGAACAAAATTCCTTACCCGTAAGCGAGTATCCTTTTCACTTTAAGTGGTTGCCAAAAATCTCATTAATCATAACTCGGTCACCCCGGAGGATTTAAGGATAAAACAACCCCCGAAGAGAAGAGGAACTGTTTTTATCCAGGATGTGATTACTATGCAAATCGCAATGGTGATGATGACATTAACTTTTGAATTTTCCTCCCGGGACCGAAAACTTATACCCCGAATAAAGCACCACCCATCTACAAGGCCATAACTTTCCCTTCCAGTCATGTTCAATTTCAAGGATATAAAGTTTTTCGCATGCCGTCCAATCGGTCGGTCTAACCTCACCTTAACCGCCACCGTTTACCCTTATCAGACCCAAACGATTTGTTTAGGGTTCGGGGGTGGTTAAAACGGCCGGACTATGAGCCCGGGTGGGTTGTCTAATGTCCGAAGTAAAGCAGGATTAATTGGATTTTAAGGTCCGAGGATTTCCCGCAATTAGGAAATTATTTCATTCCGTTTAAGTGAAAGGTAACACTAATTTGGATCATCATCCAGAAGTGGATACCTCTAGGCTTCTCTACCAGTAAATAATTATTACTGTCTGGCCTATTTTAAGGGTAGCACTTTCGAAACGAACGGCAAACGAGAACTTCTCATTTATCGGTAATTTCTACAACTTGTAGAACATTTTCGAATTATTAAATGTCACGCAATACTTACGTTATTAATAATTTAAGGGTGTTTCGTTTGGTATGACAAAATACCGCTTAACGACTTTTCCTTATTGGAAAACGTTTCGTTCCGGGGTAGAAGCCACTTTTCATTACGAAATTGATTTTGATGTGATATCAAAATGTTATGATGTCTTCGTGCGCAGAGCATTAAAGTCTTAAATCCTTTCTACGGGACTTTGCTATGTTTAGAGTTATTAGTCTAATTTAAATGGATTTATGTAGAGAGTTGCTAATTTTACTATTGGATCGAGATTGCCCTCCTCCTCCTCCCATGATGACATCCCACCCGGACCCGATGGAATGGATTAAGATATTTCATTGGATTGCAAAATAAGATACTCTTAGTGTATCTCAGGAGTAGGCTAAGGGATGAATGGTTTTCTCGACATAATAGCAACTTTAATTTACCTCTTACTCTAAAGTAATATCACCTTTCTCCTTTAAGTCCGATCCTCCAGTTTGAAGATCAGAAAGACAGTTAATACAAATGTAGTAATTTTCGATTAAGACTGTCCCGCTACCGATAAGGATAGTTAGTTCAGTATTAAAATTTGAATCATAACTATGCTTGGTTCAGTATAAATTCAAAACGTCTTGAAAAACCAATCAATCAAATCCAACACTTGACTTTAATCAATGTCGATATCGATTCGCTTCTACTTTTTAGGCTTTAAATACAAACGCCAATAAAATCAAATATAATTACTTTTCGATATTCAACGCCCAAGGGGCTGGAAGGTGGCTGTGTAAATTTTCACGATGCCCAAGGTGCTGAAAGGTGGCTGTGTACATTTTCACGAATTCTGACAATTCTTTTAGCTCTAATGTGAGGTCGAATTCGCTTTTACTTCTATTTCGCTTTCTATATAATCATCTAAAATCGATTTATTTCAGGATCTTATGCTACCCCAAGCCCTCGAACGGAATAAGATAATTGCGTACATTCCAAAGAATTCTGACAGCGTTGAAAACGGTGACTGTGTAAATTTTCACGAATTCCGACAAATATTTTAGTTCTAATAAAAGATCGAGTTCGGTTTTAGTTCAATAAACTTTCCATACAATAGCCAAAAAACTTATTTCAGGATCTTATGATACTCCCAACCCATTCCAACAACGCCCAAGACGGTGTAATGTGGCTGTGTAAATTTTCACGAATTCAAACAAATCATTTAGTTCTAATGTGAGGTCGAATTCGTTGTTACTTCTATAAACTTTCTATATAATCTAAAAAGTTATTTCAAGATCTTATCATACTGCCTAAAAATCGGTTTCAGACTATTTTGATATTTTATTTCGAAGGGTTTCAGATTTAATCGAAATTTAAGCATTTGCCATTTTTAACGAGACGCTATAAGGAGCAGCGTAATTTTTTACGAATTCCGACATATCTTTTAGGTCTAATGATTGAATTTACTTTTACTTTAATGGGCGTTCTTTATATTCGCCTACAAATTTATTCCAGGATCTTATTATACATACTCCTGATCTCTAAGTGCAGTGCATTGTCTAAATAATGGTGACTAGACTTTATATTAAACAAGAATTTCAGGCAGTATTTTGTCCATTCGAATCAGCTTGTAGTTCCTAAAGTGGGGCATATGAACCGATTTCAGTTTAGTTTACTCTTCGGAGTTACTATTTGATATTATTGGCCAATGAATTTACATCCTCCGTCCTCCATCATTTAATCTCATTAACCTCCACCGTCCTTCAACCTCCTTAACCTCCACCGTCATTTAACCTCCTAAGCCTCCACCGTCATTTAACATCCTTAACCTCTCCCATCACTTAACATCCTTAACCTCCACCGTCATTTAACAACCTTAACCTCCACAGTCATTTAACATCCTTAACCTCCACCGTCATTTAACAACCTTAACCACCACCGTCGTTTAACATCCTTAACCTCCACCTTCATTTAACGTCCTTAACCTCCACCGTCATCCTTAACCTCCACCGTCATTAACATCCTTAACATAAGGGTGTGTTGAAATTTTGCATTGTGGTGTAAAATTGAGGTAGGTATACTGGAGTGGATCGGTTTCGATTGATTGGTGAGTGGTGGGGTAGAAGGTTGCGAAATTCAAGAGACTGTGGTAGGTACGAAATTTCACAGTAGTGGGGGAGGGTGGTTACGAAATTCTAGACACCAAGAGTCCAATTTCATAACCTCAGGTTGTGTTGAAGCGTGGTATTGTGTTGACTATACATATTATATTCGATCTTGAGTGGATCGGTTTGGGTTGATGGGAGTCTGGTTGTGGGTATCACTACCCCACGGTAGTGTAGAAGGTTATCATTTATGTAATATAGCGGCACGCAAGAACAATGTTAATTTGTACATCCGAAAAATATCTACAAATGTTACAACAAATTACGAAAAAGGTCCATAAGAGCAAACGTAAATAGTTTAACTTTCCTTAACTTCAACCATACGTCCACTAATGTTAACTTTATTGGATTAGATTTGGCTTTGTTCCGAGAGTATCCAGGACGGAAAAAAGTCCTTGATTAACGTTGTTATCACTCGGCTTTAATTGATCCACTTTATTGACATGCCGGATAAAGTGGTCACTGACGAAAGGCTTCTAAGTTCGTTTCACTGGTACGTCTGACTTCCCACAACAACATTTTATTTCGTATCCTTAGCAAAGGATATTTCCTTTATCTGCAAGTGATTGCCTTTTTCCTTCCGAAAAATGTGAAGACGTCTTCGGTACCCATTTTACACAGAAGGAACAAAGCAACCGTAGCGTATATTCATCAAGACAAGTCCATAGGTAGTATAAATTCTTTGCTTGTAGAAGCACATAAAACTAAAACTACATCCAACAAAGTTATTAATTTGTTTGCTATTGTTTTCATGCTTATCCCAGTGAAATTCACTAATTAACTTCTTTGAGCAAATACTCGGTTAGTTCGTGTAAAAGTTGATGTAAGTTGGAGCTGAGTTGAGTGTTCGGTTTTCCCGGGATAAAAATGAACAAAAAGAAACTTGTCGAGATATTTTCTAGTGTAGCTAAAGATGCATAAAGTGGCAGAAAGCCTTTGGCTTCAAGATTGCCAAATTAATTCCGGAAAAGCTAATTATATCTGGAAAAGTGCAATCCCACGACTGAGGACGACAGAGTAGAAAACTAAGTCGAAAGAAAAATTTTCCTTTTGGTAAGCGTTTTCCGGAATTATTTTTAAATTAATTGGTGTTGATCCAAAGGGTTGCGTTTAATTTGAATCTGAAAGGAAAGTTTTAATTTGTTCTTGCTATGGCTGGGCAAACTTACAGCGATGTGACGCTATTGTAGTTGAACATTGTTCTAATATCTTAATATAAAATAGTATGTCTTTAGATGAGAAAGTGGCTTCTCTGTACAAAGCAGGACCTGCACACTCCTTCAATTTTCCTCTTGATTGTCCGTTTTTTGAAACATGTAAAATCCTGTAAAATTCAAATAATCAATTTTACCTAAGAGATATGACAGAATTCGTGAAAATGTGTACAACTTCTTTATACCGTTTATGGGATGAGAACGAAAGTCTTGAAATTGATTTTTAGGTAAATTCAGTGATGTGCAAAAAAATTGGTGTGGAAAATAAGCGCATACTTACCCTGCTCACCATCTATAATAATGATATAAGGTTGGTAAATTTCCGTAAACTATGACATTATAAGAATAAACAAAATACAGTAACGTTCACGAACTTTTAATCGTACCAAAACATTAGTAAGGTACATTCCTCAAAAATGTTTTTCAAAATAGTGGGTGTAAGTACGAATAGATTTTAAATTAAAAAGAGTTTTTTTCACCATTTTTCCTTTACATATCTACTTCTCGATTTATTACTTACTTACTAATATTGTCAAGTCAATTGAAAAGACTGATTCCTTTAAATATAATATATTACTTACATACTTACGATGGTGCTACAGTCCAAATTGGTCCTTGGCCTCCTGATATAATATAGTTTATTAGCGTTAAGTCAAAACTGAATCAAGACAAATAAAGATAATAATAATTTTAAACTAAAAAAAAGAAAAGAAATAATGCCAGTAAATGAAAGATAATGGAAAATTCATTTTAGAACTTTAACTGCCAAGTTTCTTGCCAAAAATTTTGACTATAGGATAAGAATTTTTGTTAAACGCAAAGCTGCGTTAATAGTTTATATCACTTTCAATAACTTTTTGGCATGGTGGAGACAAAGACGCAAAAAGGTATTATAATTTGGTATTGGGGATTGAAAAAAAAAATTCTCTTCTGAGGAGCTCATTGAAGTAAAATTAATTCGATATCTCAAAACAAACAAGAGATCCCAGGACTTCGAGGCAATACTTCTGCATGTCGCTGATGTTTTTTTTGAAAACAAGTTCAAATGGAGTAAGGATGACTTACCAAAGTAAGGGGTAGTTATGCAACTGGTAAGCGCTCGTATCAAATATCGTATATGAAATTCGTTTCATAATTTGAGACACAGTGAAATTTTCCGAATTTCTTTAGTTTAAGAAACGCGGTCAATGACAAAAGAAGAGATTTGTTGTGCTAATTTATGGTGAAGTATTGTAAAATAGCGTTAGGTACCAGCTGCAAAAATAATCAAATAATTGCCATGTCACTGTTCGCACAGATTCCGTCCAATTAATAAATAAAATTAATTACAATAAAATAAAATAAATGAATAGATTAAATGAATTATATTCAAAACGATCTCATACTAGTAATAAAAGAAATAATCTCATACAGATGGATTATAAAAACTACTACTACCTCTAAAAAAATTATATTTTTCGAATATGTCACTACTATGGCTCTATCTAAATACCAAGTTTCAGCCTTCTATGATTATAGGTTTTTAAGATATAAGCAACGGAACTTATTCCTTTTCACCCTACCCAAACCTCACCCTCTACAGCAACACCCACAAAATTGTTTCTGCTAGGGGTCTATTAGTTTTACGTTTGGTAAAAATTTTAAGTATCTACCTCACACTGTTCTTGAGTTATAAGACATGAAAAATTCGTATCCCCTCCAATTTAATGCTCCACCGCCCCTTGAAAAATTTTACTTTCAGCAAACCCCATTTATCAACCTTTAATTACAAACCAAATTTTATTTTTCTAGTGCAATTGGTTCGCGAGATATCGTAACCTAAACATTTTCACCCCCCTCCTCCGAACGCCACTGACCCCACTTAAAAATTAATGCCGATCTATTCTCCTAGTGTCTCCACAGATACTCATTAAGTTTCAATTTTGAGACATTAACTGTGTAGAAGAGATGGATTTTAGAATGTATCGATCTCGGCTTTATTGCGTTTCAGACGCATTATTTCCCAACCCCCACTTTGGCACCCCTTCACCCATGTCGTTAATTTTTTTGCAAATGGGTCCACTATCAAAGATATATAAATTCCAAATTTCAGCATAAGCGGTTGCTGAGATCTAGAAACCAAAATTTTCCCCCTCACACCCCCACCCCTGAAAATAATATCAATTCAAGGGGTCTCTACCCAGTCTATTTAACAGCTCCACTGGGTTGATAGCTACGAGCCTTCAAAAAATTTTGCATGGGGCGGTCGACGTGCGGCGACCGGCGAACAGACGGACTGAACATTTTTATTGCTTTTTTCGTGTCTACTAGTCATGATACGTGAAAAAATGTTCAGGGTAGCAAATTCTTTTTTTTAAAAATTGATAACAATTCTGTATTATAAATAATAAAGTAAAATTATTCGCAGGCTCAGCAGAATACGGGAACTTTAATCCAAAAATTAATAAAGTTGCGAAAAATTGTGTTTCCAACAAAAACCTCGAGTAATTATTCTAAGCATGATTAGTAGACACCTAGTGAAGTATAATACGGTGTAATTAAGTTGTCATATCTTAATAGACCTATTAACAGTGAAACTAATTACTTCTTAAATTATCGTTCCAGGTTAGTTAATTCTAGGGAAATTAACATGATGTTGATTCGTTTTCCGTATTAATAATTAAACTGTAATATTTAAAATTCCACCTATATTAGATCTTTCTGTACAGAGGATAGAGCTGCAATAACATTTAATAAGTCCAAGATACCCAAAAGGTTTTGTTTTCCACTGTCTTCATATTTTCAAAAATGTTATACTCCTCTTTTTCGTTACTCCGAAACTTTTATTGCCAAGAGAAAGCAGATCCAAATTCACCAGTTCATCCAGCGCCTATGACTGATAAAAACTATCTTCTAGAATCCTGGAAATCCGCTTGACACGATTTTTCTCGCAGCTTATGCCATGTTTCCACTGCCTCGTAATCTCGCGATTAAGAGAACGAGATTAAGCACTCAGGGACTTCATTTGTGGGGGGAGGGGGGAATTTGGTTTTTTTTATATATTATATATAACAATTGTGACAAATGCCCTGCCTGTCGCCCCCTCACCCCACAAATAACGTCCCTGCGTGCTTAATCTAGTTCTCTTAATCGCGAGATTAAGGTGTAGTGGAAACGTGGTATTAGAATCATTGGCTACGTGCATATAAGTCCTCGAAATCGAAATCTGTAAATAATGCAAAATTTTTCTGGAAATATTAACATGGCGACAAATCAAATGTGGTCTTTAATTCATGCACACCTTTATGCAAGCCGTCCACTATAAGAACTCTTTCATCACCTGTATAAGGAACTTACAAATTAAAAAACATAAAAATTCGTAAGATCATTTTGCTTCGAATAGCCTGGTGCGACCATGGTTCTACCTTTTTTTCTTCTTTGCAATTTTCCATACTTCTATACAACACTCATTCAAAATTATCGTTTCACAGGTTTCTTGCTACTTATGGGCAATATACCGACCATTTATCGCCGGAAAGCAAAACTACTTTTGAGGATACTTTTGAGTAGCTTCGAGGGAAAATTGAGATCCGATAGGAGGAAGTCCAATGCCGACTTAGGCTGTCGCCCCAACGAATCATGGTAAGTGCGTCTCAAAAAAACAAAATATTTGCAGGAATCAAATTATGGCGTACTTAATTTCTCGGCCTGTCAATACTATTACTCATAATGTTTCGTCCAATCACTTTTTTCAGCCACAGCAGACCATCTCCGACCTTCTTCTCATCTTATTTGGATACATAATATCAACCAGCTTTTCATTTATTAAACCAAACAAAACAGAATATTACACGCCACATGAATTGTTATCGTACGATCCCGAATAAAATCGAACCGAATCGACGACATGAAGCCTCTTCAAGTGCCAATAAGTCGCAAAGTACGATATCGAGGCGACCCTTATCCTCCACCCTGACACTTGTAGTTGTATCGCAAATTGATTTTTCCTTGGTTTCTATTTTCGTGACAACTGGATTAACTCAAGGGACAATTGATTTTTCTACGGATTCAATTTATAAGATGTATAGGACCTCATCACGGCAGTATGTTACCAACTGATGACTATACATTTTAATATGACTCATTGATCCGGTCTGGGAATTTGTTTGTTAGAACCCAAGCCACGCATAAGTGAAGATTGTGTTTCTAATGCGAAGATACCTATGCTGTTAATATATTTTGTTGAATTTCAGTTTAGTTACGTTTTATCAAACTATGGTGTAAACAAATTACAACTAAAAGTCAGAGCATACAAAAAAAGCATAAGTTTATTTCAAATGTTATATAAAATTGCTTACAAGAAACGCAACCGTTGCCGCTATTTTTATAATATTAAATGTTGGAAGAAACAAAAAATATTTTAAATATCAATTCGAATTTAAAGGAAGAAAACGTTTCGATAAAATTAAAAAAAATTCATAGATTCCTTATAAAACCTGAGGATCGAGATATAGCCACAGAGTTTACCGAGTGTAATTTAATGTAAAAAAAAGTAAATTCTGGTTTTTTGGTTTTTTTGTTGTTATAAGAAGGGATTAAACTAGCGTTGAAACTTTACATTGGAACCTAAAATAATAGAAAAGAAAAAGAAAAAAATTGATTAAAAAAATTGTACGGTAAGTAATAAATGCACTTTATCAAGAACATTAAATTGATTTTATTTTTAAAGTTTATTTGTTTTGTTAATAATCATTTCTTTTTTAACACTTAATATCTTTCATTTAACACGAACATGCTAGACTTTTGTCACGCTATTTTTTTTTATTATTTTTAAAGTTTTTTTTATTGATAATGTTTGGTGTGTAGTGCGCACCCTTAGGACATCGTTTTAAGCCCCTAGGTAAATGACTTAAACCACGACTTACCCGACGGTCGAGCCGTTTTTGACTTGCTTGCCTTTTTGCGTACTTCTTGTCCGGATGTTGATTCTCTGGGTTCGGAGGTCATCGCTTCATCCGTATCGGTCAGTTGGGTTTTAAGAGTCTTTTTTAAATTAACAATCTAGAAAACATAATTAAGGTATTTAGATAAATTTTTTATGAAATAAATTCGAACCAATACAAACCTCCTGTTCAATTTGTTCCTTGTGCTTAAGACGACGAGCCTTTTCGGCATTGGCTCGATTGATTTGTTCTTCGATACAGCCTAAAACTGTTTCGCAGGATTGACACCATTCTTGTAGCGTGCCTGCTATTTTATTAACATCATCGGGTCGTATATCTCGTCCGAGGGCATAATCAATTTCCAATTGACTATTTTTTTGATCCAATTTACCGTGTATTATATCTGTCAAGGCGATAAATAAATTAGGTCGTTAAATAGTGGATGAAGTATAATCTGTCTCAACTCCTTTCCCATCGCATTAAAAATTTAAGGTCTCAGACGTACGATCTTGGCTTTAGTATTAAATTTTTCATGGAAAACTTCCGTAGCATTGAAGTTCTGGATATTGGAAACAAATTATTAATTTTTCAAACCATCATTTAAGATTCTAGGATTCGTCTGGTGCCGATTATTAAAGAAAACAAAGCACAACTTTCTAAGACAAGACGGAAAAATATTGTTCAGGAACTAAAGCCAGCCGTTTAATATGCTATCCTTACAAATTGGAATTAAATACATTGAATTTAATTAGTTCTACAAATCTGGTATCAAGCCCAAACTTCGTCAAAACTACGCATATTGATATTTCGAACAAATAGATTTGCACTACAAGTACCCAACTGCTTCTTAACAAATTTGAAAATTTAATTTCTGAAACCAATTAAACAGCACTTAGGTACTCATCAAAAGTGGAGTTAATTACCAACATGAATAAAACTAAGGGAGCGCCGGAAAACCAGGGGCAAGTCATATAATCGTATGTACGAACTTGGCAAGAAACTACCTACACTTTAACCGTATACAAATTGAATTAATTACGAGGTGTAAGTGCAGTATGTAGTTTGGCATATATTTTCTCTTTTCATGACGATGGGGAAAAATTTGCAAAGTTTTTAACAAGAACCAAATGCGAATATCTCCGGGAATGAAAAGTGATGCAGAGATAGCTTGTATGCACCATGATGTTGGAAGAAGAAACTTTTCGTACTGCAACATTACTCCCAGGTCGTCATAACATCGAAAAGATTCTGTTGGCCAACTTTATGGGTCTGAAATGCAGAGAGCTTACGTAATGGTGAAACTAAAGTCATAAGATGTTTCTTCTTATATCTTATTCAGAACAAGGTTGATGATTCCACGATAGTTTCGAGTTCGGGAGTAGAATAATTGGGTGTTTCGTTTATTTTATACAGTGAAAGTTTTCAGCGAATTTTTGAATTTGATACGCAAGAAATCTGATTCGGTACAACAAAGTTTTGTTTTACGATGACTTTAGAATCAATAATGAAATAAGTAGCATCAGCATCGTTTTCAGCGATGTGTTGATTTTACAAATTAGATTGGATTCAAAGAGCATCAGAGCTTTTGGGATGCGCCCAAACTACTTTTAAATGAAGCACGTTTGTCGAAAATATGAGGTTGGTTTGATAAGTCACTGCAGTGCCTTTTTTTGAACAAACGGTGTTTTTTTTCGACAAGTAGTTTCTCGACATACACAGTGTGACGAATAAGTTTCGAGACTGGCCATGGTTTCAATACACTTGTTATCGCGATTCAACAGTAATTCAAATGCGTATTCTAGCTCATTTTGTGGAATTGCCTCTGGTGCTCGTGTTGAAACTGTTTTGATGTCCGAAATATCTATTAAAAAACATCCTTTCAACTTCAATTTCAATATTGGGAATAGAAAGAAATTGCATAGAGCCAAACCAGATGAATATGGCGGATGATTCAACACAGAGACATGATTGCGAGTCAAAAATGAATAAACAATGAGTGAGGTGTAATTCGATGTATTTTCGTGTTCACTGGATCCCGATATTCGGGGCGAATACGACGGATTCTGGCCATCACACGCTTCAAGACTTCGTGATAAAATGCGCCAGTAATTGTTTAGCCAGTTGGAATGAATTCCCTGTGGAAAATTCCTTTGCTATCGAAGAATGTAATGGGCATTGTTTTGATTTTTGATGAAATTATCAACATCGATAAAAAAGTTTTTTTGGGAGAACTGTGATAACTTTGCTATCTATCGACCGATTTAAATAAAATTGGTATTTCCGAGAAGAGTAGTGTTACAGCTTTCAAACGCCGGTCTGTACACATAGATGGTCCTACCAGTTACTCAGATATGGTTCGAGTCTCGGAACTTATTTGTCGCACTGTGTAGTTTTCATTTAGCTTAACACATTTAGTCCAGCGTTTTTAAAAATTTTTTTATTACTTCCCAATAATAGAGTTTTTTTAAAGTTCCCAAAATAGGCGCTCGTTTCAGTGATGACCTCATCATTCGACAGAAATCTCTTACTTTCCAGCCATTTCTTCAGGTTTGGAAACAGGAAATAGTTACAGGGGCTAGATCTGTAGCCGAGTTTATGGATTTTTACCATGGTTACTACACAAGTGTGGACCCGTTCATTCTCTTGATGGAACAGCACTTTTTCTTCGCCAAATGCGGTCGTTTCTGCTTCAAATCAATATCGAGTCTGTTCAAAAGCTCTGAATAATATTCGCCGAAGATCATTTAACAATATTCAAGGTAACCGATGTGAATGACACCGCGTGCATCCCAAAAAACTGTGACCACTGTGTTGGTCGACAGACCCAGTTTCGCTTTCTTTGGATTGGTTGGTTGTCTGCTTTCAATGGCTGTCAAAAACAACAAAATTTTTACAGTAGTCTATTAAGGCCGTATTCTAGTCTAGAAATTTGAAAAAATCGATATTTCGATAGTTTAGATATTAAAGAATATCTCCCTAAAAAGACTTTTCACATTTTAATATTTTACTTTTTTTATTTTTTTTTTTTTTTGTACTCTTAAAACATGAATAAATAAGCCATAAAAAAAAGGATAGTTAAAATATCAATTGCTTTTTTCTATGAATCTTCAAAAAACGCTCGAGTTTCGGGCTTCTAGACTAGAATATTAAGGCGGTATTCTGATGACAGTTGACGAGAGTAGCGTCGCATTTAAAGTTACTGCACGGGAAATTCAAAAAGTCACTGACTTATTAAATTACTCCCACGTTTTTTAAATTCGGACACAAGAATCTTTGGAAAAGGAAAATTAAAAAAAAAAGTAAAGAGATATTAGGAATAAGAACCGAAAGTAAAACAAATAAGAAAACGGGCAATATGACTTTGAAAGAAATGGGATTACATTAGACGCAGACAGTAGACAAATCTTACATTTCACAACTTCAGCTTATCTAGAACTAAATGGCACCCAAAAGAGACCCCAGTGGCAAGTAGATTTTTGTAGATCGAACGTCTACCAGTGTTCAATTCCCGATCCAAGCTTGCATTTATATCACAATTCCAAATTAAAATCATTTTTCGTTCTTTTTGTCACCTTAGCAACAGAATTCAATTAAAACGACATTCATTTCCCTAAATACGTTTTATTCCGTCAAAATTTTTCAAAGACCAGACAAGTACTCTACCTCCAAAGTCTACAAATATTCTTAATAGCCGGAAATTACAATTTAATTCATTTATTTCCACCACTTATTGCCCTCTTTTATTGGTAGAAATAGAAATTACTGTGCCCTCATGGGGACAGATCATCAGCAACTATAGATACTGACCAATATCTTAAAAATACTTTTACAGACTGACCGATTTATTAATCTCTCAAAACCCAAGTGTATCGTTACAAATAGATTTTCCAGATTGCTTTAATTTTTCAGTTGTTTTTTGTTGTCGTTGGCCAATAAAATTCAATAAGTTTCCTTCCTCCCTATAGGTACTTGGGGAAGAAATATTCAGTGAAAAAAACAACAACAACCAAATGTTGGAAACCAAACTAAGAGCCTCTTAGTAAAATTGATATGCTCACAAGGGTATAGAGTTCATTGGCAAGCGAAAAAGTACAAATTGGATAACCACTGCCTGCACAAAGATGTTTTTTCCTCTCGTCCTTAACATTTTGTGTACAGCCAGAGCTAAAACTAAGCGAAACGTTCGCTGATTCAGTTGCGATTTTCCTGTCCGGCATACAAAATGAGAATTGCTTGTTTTTTCCTGACGGAACGGAGGAAAGGTTTTTTCCCGGATCTTCGCCAAAGAAATACTGCAAATATACCGAAGAAAGAAAATCGCCTTAAACCAATTCTAAATAATTTTCTATCTTTTCTTTTCATAGCACAACGATACACTTTTCCCCCGATTTCCTTCGCACATCATGTGCACGTATGATAAGGGGAAAAATATGTATACGGTAGGTACAACATAATCGCTAGGCCATTATTTTCCTTCGTTCGAGTCTCCCTTTTTATTTTCTGTGGTTTTCTCCGGTACTGATTCATTTAGTGGTTGTGCTCTTTATTAGGGCGATATTATTTTCAGTGGTGTTCAAAGAAAGAAATAATGGCTTCACTATCCGCGACCTTTCTCGGTGAGTAGGGTGCGTGACCGTGTTACTTATCACGTTATTGTCGAGAAACAGCTTATTTATTAGGTGTTTTTAGCTCTTCTGTTTCAGTTCATGCCATCTAAACTCTGGCTTTCTTTTCGGCAATGTCCGTCATATTGTTTTAAATTTAATAAGGATATCTAGAATGAAGTGAAAGGTTATGAGAATTCATTTGGAGATAGTAACAATATCAAAGCCCCAGAACTGCTTATGGCAGCAATGGTTGTACCTTAAGGTGCTCTTACACAAGCGATTAAAATTGCTTAATTTGCAGCAATATTTATCAATTTTGACGTCATGAAAATATGAAGCAACACACAGCAACAATAGCAACAGGCGATGTGGATAAACTTTTCATTAAATCGTTTCTGAATTGTGATGAGCAATATTGACCAATATCTAGTAAATCAGCAATAAGGGCTTACACGAACAATTCAATCTATGAACAACAGGAAAGCAAACTTGACAAGCAAATCTGAAACATAAAATAAAACATAGAAATATTTGAATTTCAAGCCATTACAATACGAAACTTGACAAATAAAAGCAAAATTCAATACAAAACTTGCCAATTGAATCCCCGGACGAGGTCAATGTCTTGGGATTTTCCAAGTCACTAGAAATACAGCAACTATAGGGCGAACAATAGCAACAATCTGTGAAAACATTGCTAAATTGCCGAAATATTGCCGCAACTAGCATGATATGCCGAGGGATTTGGTGGCGACGCGTTCACCTTGCAACAGCAGGTGGCGTCTTTGCAATTGCATTTTGAGCGGTTTGTTTTGGCTCACGACGAGTTGGTGGAGGGCGCCGAGGATAGCGAGCTTCCTGCCCACCAGGAGTTGTGGTATAAGATGGAAGGCGTTTATAATACGGCTATGGCTAGCGTGAACCGGCTGATGGTGAAGCCGCAGCCACCACCGTCGAGGGCGGAGCAAAGCCACGCGGACGCAACGACGACGGCTTTGAAATTGGATCCGATCTCGGTACCAAAATTTGATGGCTCTCTGCGACATTGGCTCGCCTTCAAGGACGCATTCGAGTCGCTGGTGCATGACAACCAGCAGCTTCCAGAAGCGTACAAACTCGCGAAGTTGAGGCTTTCATTGCAAGGCGAGGAGCTTGAACGTCTCGCTGGTAGCATCTATACGGGTGGCTATCTGCAGACTTGGAAGGCGCTTCTCGAGCGGTACGACAGCCCAAAACAATTGGCGGAGCTGCACGTATCACGATTTATCGGCCTGCGACCAGCACCAACCGAGACGACAAATTCGTTGCTGACGATTGTGGACACAGTGCGCGAATCATTCCGTGCATTGGCAGTCATGAAGTTGCCGACAGATCAGTGGGATGCGTTGGCAGTTCCAATCGTAACATCAAAACTTCCCCAATCCACACAGCAGGCGTGGGGAATGGTGGCTGGCTCAAAAGAAATACCGACGTTGGAGTCGCTTTTGTTATTTATCGAGAAACGTGCGCACAGCCTTTCGTTGGATACGCTTTATTGGCCGAATGCAGCCTGCGGTAGCAGCACACCCACCTCACAGGCTCGTCGGAATGCACCATTGGCAAACTCGTCACCACGATTAGTGAAGTCAAATTTGGTGGCAGCATCCCAAGGACACTGCGGATTTTGCAACGAACCATCGCATCGTATTAGTCGATGCTCCAAATTGACAAGTTTATCCGTGCAGGATAGATTTAACAAGCTCAAGCAATCGAACTTGTGCTTCAACTGCCTCAAGCCTGGTCATGCGACTAAGCAATGTGCTAGTGGCAATTGCCGAAATTGTGGCGGCAAGCATCATACATTGCTTTGTCGCATGGAGGATGTACCACCTACTACTAGTGCAGCGACATCTTACACACTGGTCACACCGGTCACCACCGTGGCGCCAATTACTAATCGACCACCAGCGAATCATCAGAATTGACTAGCTGCTTCGGTCAAGACTTTCATCGTCGTCAGTGACAAGATAGTCTTGTTGGCAACAGCGATTGCTCATGCAAGGGACTCTTTTGGCTATCAGCACACGTGCCGTATACTGTGCGATCCAGGCTCGCAGGTCAGTTTCCTCAGCTTTCGGTATTTTAATAAGTTGAATATTCGCAGAGATCGATGCGAACTACAAGTCGAAGGTGTTGGTTCATTGAAGTCCGCATACACACGAGGTCGTGCAAATGTACGACTGACTTCGAGGACCGAACAATCATTTGGCGTTGACGTTACCTTCCACCTGTTGGACACTATAACGTCACCATTGCCTGTGGCTAATATAACAAATTCTTGCTGGCAACACCTTCGGTCATTTGAGTTGGCAGATCCATCCTTTGGCGAGACGGGTCACATCGACGCATTGATAGGCGCTGACATTTGGGGTCAGATAGTTCAAGAAGGCATCGTCCGTGGACAAAGCGATGAACCGTTTGCACAATCAACACGTTTTGGCTGGGTAGTGTTTGGACCAGCTACTATAGAGTCAGCGATTAGTGGTACACCTGTTCAGACCTTACATACGCAACTCGGAGAGGAATGTTTCACCGAGCAGCGGCTCGATGAATTGCTGCGACGATTTTGGGAGTTGGAGGAGGCGACGAGTACGCACCAATCGAAGGCCGAATCCAGTATTTGCGAGCAAATATTCTTGTCAACGCATCGCCGTGATCCTGATGGTAGGTACGTCGTACAGATACCCTTTCGACCGGATGCAGTGGCACTTGGCAATTCACATCAATTGGCGTTGAAGCAGTTCTGTCGACTTGAGAGACGATTAGAAACTAATGCTGCCCTTCGAGAAAAATACATTCATTTTATGCGTGAATATATCTCCCTTGGACACATGATTGAGATGAAGGACGAGCGGGGCGATCCATCACAGTGCTACTTCATACCTCATCATGCTGTGTTGGACAAGTTTCGGGTCGTTTTTAATGCGACGGCGAAAACGAGCAATGGTGTGTCATTGAATGATACGCAGTTGGCTGGTGCGCCTCTTCAAGACTTCCAGTAAACATCATCTTTCGTTTCCGTCTGCATGCAGTGGCTTTGTCTGCAGACGTGGAGAAAATGTTTCGACAGGTACGCGTCGACACCAGACATCAGCAGTGGCAACAGATTTTATGGCGAGAATCGGCAGAGGAACCTTTGCGAACTTATCGGCTAACCACCGTCACATATGGAATGGCAAGTGGCCCTTTCAACGCAGTGCGCGCTCTTCAGCAGTGCGCTTTGGACAATTATGGCTTCATTCCAGATGACAATCGGGCAATCTCAGCAAGAGAAAGCATCCTTCGCGACTTCTATGTCGATGACTACCTCAACAGTGCTCCATCAACTGAAATGGCAATTGTGTTGGCAAGGGACATCGCTCTCATTCTCGACTGCGGTCACTTTCATCTTCGGAAATGGCGATCAAACGATGCGTCGGCGCTAGCAGCGATTACTCACACAGACCCGACATTCGAAGACATCGAATTGAAATCTCCCGAAGTTACCGTTTTGGGTTTGCATTGGAATTCTACTACCGATGAATTGTTCTATCAGATTAATTTGGACGATTCATCCCCAACAACAAAAAGGCAAGTACTCAGTGAAGTGGCACGGCTGTATGATCCAACAAATATGCTGGCTCCGGTGATTATCGTGGCAAAGATATTCATCCAAACACTTTGGCGCGCTGGATTGCAGTGGGATTGTACTCTACCAGACGAACTATTACGCGAATGGCTGAGCTTCCGTTCAAATTTACACCAGTTGGAGGCTATCCGGATTCCAAGGTGGCTCGGAAATCGTCCGGACGCCACAGCACATATCCATGGCTTTTGCGACGCGAGCAGCAAGGCATATGCTTCCGTTGTATATCTCTGCAATATTGATTCTGATGGCAACTTTTCATCTGCGTTAATCACCGCGAAAACCAAGGTGGCTCCAGTAACTACAGCAACTATTCTACGATTGGAGTTGTGCGCTGCACAACTCTTGGCTATAACTATCAACAACGTTCGACAGGCTTTATCGCTTACCAGTGTGCCTTATACACTATGGACAGATTCATCGATTGTGCTGTGTTGGCTACGCAAACCTGTGTCTACACTCAAACCATATTTGGCCAATAGAGTGGGGTATATTCAACAGCACACGAATATACGAAATTGGAAGCATGTCCGGACTGCATTGAATCCAGCGGATTGTGCCAGTCGGGGTATTACTGCGAATGCTTTGGCAAACCACAGCTTATGGTGGCATGGACCGGTAGCACTAATGAAGGACAATCCATCCTCGGTCGTTCCAGACTTGACAGATGCAGAGATTGTCGCCTTAGCCACTGAAACTAAGGCAAGCAAGGCAAACGTTGGCCGTACATTGACTTCATCCAATATTAAAACGCAATATCGTCAAGGCAAGGACATGATTGTGATCGATCTCATCGAGCGATTCAGTAGAATCGGACAATTGCTGCGTACAACCGCATACGTACTACGGTGCAACCCTAAGAGAAGGCAATACTGGCGACAACCAACCATCCAACAATCGGAACTGGCAGAGGCAATGCAATGGCATCTTCGAGCAGCGCAATCCAGGTTTTTCTCCGAAGAAATTCACCGACTGAGTCGACACGACAACACATCCAACATTGCAGCATCGAGCGCTTTGGTGTCGTTAGCACCATACATCGACGTTAATGGCTTACTTCGAGTAGGGGGCCGTATTCGACACTCTGAGCTGTCCGAGAAACGACGCCACCCAATAATTTTGGCAAAAAACTGTGCAATGGCCCATCTCCTGGTTCAGGAGATTCATCACAACACTGCTCATGGCCAGGCTGATCTGATGCTTCAGATCCTACGCGAGGAGTACTGGGTGATCAGCGCTCGCGCGCTGGTTAAGCAGTGTATTTATCGATGTGTTGTTTGCCGACGACACTCACAACAGATGGCACAACAACAGATGGCTTCGCTGCCACCAGCACGAGTGACTGCAGCTCCTCCTTTCTCATTATCGGGAGTGGACTATTGTGGACCATTTGCAATTCGAATTGGATCTCAGCGAACACGCACTACAAAGAAGACATATGTTGCAATATTTGTTTGTATGGCTACAAAGGCGGTACATATTGAGCTCGCCGAGGATTTATCAGCAGAAGCTTTTCTCAACACATTCACGCGATTCGTTAGCCGCCGTGGACCTTGCCACCACTTATACAGCGACAATGGCACACAGTTTACGAAGGCAAACAAACTGCTACTGGACGATTTGGCACAATGGCGTGGCATTTATACGCAACAGGAATTGGCGAGCAGAAATACTGTATGGCACTTCATTTCTGCTGGTGCACCCCATCAGGGCGGACTTTGGGAGGCCGCAGTGAAGTCTGCTAAACGACATCTGCTGCGGGTAGTTGGCAATCAACCCATTTACTACGACCAATTGAATACACTTCTCACCCGGATTGAGGCGTGTTTGAATTCCCGGCCACTCATCGCTCTTCACGACGGAGTCGGCGACCGTTTGGCTTTGACCCCAGCCGACTTCCTTGTTGGCCGTTCTCTGGTGGCCGTACCAGAACCACCTGTGGCAGAATTACCAGCCAACCGGATCAAATATTGGCAGCAGCTGCGTCAAATGCATTAATCCTTCTGGAAGCGGTGGCACGACGAATATTTGGCGACGCTTCAGCAGCGAAATAAGTGGAAGCAAATTTCCGAGAACTTGGCAATCAATGATATTGTCGTTATCCGCAGCGAGAATCTACCACCCACTAAATGGCGGCTTGGTAGAATTGCAGAGCTTCACCCTGGCACTGATGGTCTCGTTCGAAACGTCACTGTCAACTACTATTGGATGGATGGCGAGAAGGGTCTACTGAAACAATGTACCAGGCCGGTGCAAAAGGTTTGTAGACTACTAAGCGAGAATCCTGAACCTACCGGTCCAGCCGGGGAGGATGTTCAAGATCGGGTGATCACGACAACACCGTGACCACCAAAACATTTCTGCAAAACACGACAGCACCGTTTTCGTATACTTTTGATTGAAGGCCACTTTGGCTTATATACTTTTGATCGAAGGCCATTTTGGCTTATGTACTTTGGCCGAAGGCCGTTGTTTATCTATGTACTTATCTTTGAGAATGCGACCCTTTTGGTTGGGCTTTTTATGTTTGGCCCGCATTCATCTGTTACAGTTTTCCGAATACGAATGTTTTTGTTGGAAGCCGCAAGTGCCGCGAGTTTACTTTGAATAAATTGGTTTAGTTCTGTTCGGAATTGTTTTCATTTTGGCAAGACGTTTTTTCCCCTGTGTGTAAGGACAGCGACACGGAATTCCTTACAGCTCTATTAATCGCTCCACTAGTGTTGGCAATAGTCGTCGGGCAATTAATTACTTGAAAAATTGCCACCTTCACGAGCGGTGAGCACCTACGTTTTATATTTGAACGTGTTACTTCGTTTTTAACAACTGATTGAACGCATCATCCGTATAAAGCGCGAGGAACTAACTAAAGTCTCCGTACAAAACATTCTGCTTGTTGTTATTTTCCGGGCTTTTATCTCGTGACAGGAGTGATGTCCGGACCTGGGATCTTTCACAGGTGTGGTAATTTTTAAACAGAAGTATCCGGTTTTCACCCATTCAACGTAAACAAAAGCAAAGTTTATGGATACGGAAAACACTTAAAGCTGCACTGTTTCATTTGCAGACATGCAAAATGACGGGAGCTGTGGACGTCGAGGAAATCATATTTCATTAAATTGCGGATGGCTCAGACTGGCAGTTAAATTCAAACAATAGGTAAATGGTTCACCGCAGAGCTGCAAAAAAGATACAGCCAGCAGGTGGTTTTCGCAACGAATTTATGTGGATGGTTGAATCTGTTTGTTCACTCCCCAGGGAGTAACAGCCACAGTGCATGTAAAAAAGGAAAAAAAAATTTAAATTAAAAATATACCACTTAGTCTACGATAACATGATATTAAAATATTCTTTTATAAATTTCGAACGTGGTCAAACTTCGTTATTAAAGTACTAATTTTCAGAGTTCAAGTAATATCAAGTGGAATCCTTAAGGTGCAAGAAGTATGCATTTCAAGTCCTCTACCATTGTCTACAATGTGGTACAAATGTAAACAATTTCCACTTTGAATTAACTAGATCGTATCCCGAGCGTAAAGGATTCTGTGTGCCTACGATCCGATACATCAGCAAACACTTAACATTTTCAAGTAAAACCCGACAGCATATCGGGACTGTAAAACAACTACCTTAACTTCAATAGACCAGTAAAGGAAGTTATTGATTTTTGATTTCTAAACGGATGTTTGATGTACTCCATTCGTCCATAGAGGAAACGACTAGAATATTGAACTAGTTTGAAGTGAAGGGATGTGGTTCTTATTCCGGGAATTTTACCGAAACTTAGCACGAAATATATAAGGCTACAGGAAACGAAGAATAGGAACATTTTGGCTGGATTTCATTGTTCGGATCTGGTATGAACTTGAGACATAGGTTGCCTGAAACGGGGAACGAGAAGATCTTTGTTGAATAAGGAAGAGGTTTTTGAGTAGCACGGAATTGTTAGTTTTCTTAAGAAGGAAAATCATGTAGTGATCAACGTCGGCAGTCCTGGATTAACCTCTAAATATTATAAGCACATTCTCAAGGCATCAAGGAAAGGAGAGAACTAGAGATACTCAAGCTATTCTCGATTTTTTTTTTATCAAAATTACAATGTAGAACAGGTTGGTTGGTTGGTTTACGTGGCGGCCCGTCTGCCGAAAACAAGGCTCAAGTAGCACAGGAACCGCCGTTTTGATACCACAACTCGTTGAGGGTTGATGAAGTGGATACATGGTTTAAAAGAGACCTGTGGCTTCAATGGATTATCATATCCATGCTGAGCTGTTCAGGAAGGTGATCAGTTCTCCAATCTTGTTCTTCGAGATCTCGTTAAGGTTATTAAAGAAAGGTTTGCTTGGTACGCGAAGTCTGGCTCTAGCTAGGGTTGGGCAATCGCAAAGAAAGTGGATAACAGCTTCCCCCTTATTTACCTTCCCATAACTGCGGCTATTGACGTTAAAGGGAATACCTAGTCGGCCAGTGACCCATAATGACTGCCGTCTGGAGACTGAGACGGCTCCTGCTCAGGAGTTCATCTGTGCTGTCAATTTGCCGGTAGTCGATGAAATGTTGCTGCTTTGAAGTAGTCTTGCGCATTTAGTTCACCATAGTTAACGATCATTTTCGATTCCCGACTCTTCGCGAACCAGTTCGTGTTTTTAGTTCGTAGTTCATTACTTCAGGGTAGTTCAGTGATGGGTAGTCGTAGTACGAAGACTGTAGATCTAGTAGAACATGATGAGCAAAAAAAACACTAGATCTAGTATAGTATATTGTCTCACAGAGTTCCGAATGGCAATGCAAAACGAACTAGGAGCGGAACTGACTGCGAACTAGTTCGTTCATTTCAATTATGGGAACGCTCTTCTGAGCTAGTTTCTTCGCGAACAATACAAGCCTATGTATTCGAAATTTTACAGAAAAATTTGCTCATCTTTGTAACTGGGCTAATCGGCACCAAGGGCGTACGCAAATACTTTGCTTTGTATACGTCTCATTATAACAATTTCATAGCAGATTTTTGTCCAATCAAACTTTTAATTTTCTACTGCAAATATGACGAAATTGTTATTCCTATGATGATGACTTTTCCAGTCCTCAATGCACGTCTACAAAAATTAAACGAAAATTCCCGAAAGAATTGATGTATCGAAATTGCAACGTCTCCACCAACCTGCAACATTTCTGAATCTCGCCAGGAATGGCAAGACTTCTTTCAATCACTTCCTCATTTCCCCTAAGAGTTTTTGATTTGAGAAAGTTTCGTTGTTGAAGGTACCATCAACCGGAATTTGAAAAATTATTTCGCTGAAAAAAAACTTCAAGCGATGATGAAGCTTCTTGGAAAATAGTAAAAGATACTGTATCCAAGAAGACAATAAATTGGACTGTATTCTCCGGACAAAATCTTCTTTATTTACACGTAAAATAGCTTGGAATTATTGGCGAATTCAATCCGTACAAATGGAAGATAAACAAAAACATTTTTCACCATTTGGTAAATCAAAAACTATTGTTTATTCTGCACGAACGAACTTCGTTTGGGCCATGAGCTGGCTGATTGGATGACATCCGTTTGTGGATCGGAATGGATACTTAATTGATTTCAGGTCACAAATAACTACTTCTGCGGACGTGATTTGAACATGATATTGGCCAATTTGAGACTTGAATAGCGTACGTTGATTAGTTCGGTAGATTAAAGGACATGATGCCTGGAAATAGTCAGTTTAATTCGTTATGATGGTTGATTTCAGTTTAAAATAACGGAGTAGCTACGTAGTTTGGTGCACATACACGTTCTAGGTTTTAACATTCTAGCGTAAACCGTTTCTTTGATAGAAAAAACCAATTGCTACTCCAATTAAATTTTAAGAACGTGCAACTATTGGGTTGGTAGTTAAGTAGATGCTGATTTTTTCATATAAATTTTTGTTCGATGACCTTTTGCCATCTTTCTAGCTACTTCATAATTCCACGTTCGTAGAACTTATGATCTTTATCGGCAAAAAAGTGAGCCAAGTGCGATTTGAATGTTTTAACATCCAAGGAGTTGCAAAGATCGAAATAAATGGTGATCTGATCGAGCAAAGATGTATGTAGCTCAGCATTGTCCTGGTGAAAAATTACACCTCTTTGATGGACTAATTCTGCCAGCTCTTCGTTGATCGCTGTATTAAATTTCTCTTTTTTATTTATTTATTTTTTTTATTTATTTTTTTATTTTTTTTATTAATATTTTTGATTTATTTTTTTTGTTGTTAACTAATTTTTTGTTTTATTGTTTTTTTTGTTAATTAATTTTTTGTTTTATTGTTTTTTTTTGTTAATTAATTTTTTGTTTTATTGTTTTTTTTTATTTTTTTATTTATTGTTTTTTTTTATTTAATTAAGTATTTTTTTTATTTAATTAAGTATTTTTTTTATATTTATTTATTTTTGTTTGTTTATTTATTTTTTTACCTCACCACACACATTACTGCACTTTTTAGCAGTTTGCGCTGCGTTCTTTCCTTTACGGAAATAAAAAAGTAAAACATGACGAAAATGCTCGAATTTGTACTCCATATTACAACTGACGCCAAACTAATACCTCTTAACAAAAATACGCACAATTTTCTTCTAAAGCAAAGTAAGTCCGACAGCTAACAAATTTCAGAAGGAAAAATTTATATCATTGACAGAAACCATTAAAAATATGGCCAAAGTCATCTATGTCTGAAATCGGCAATTACTTAGTTCCCCACCCAATAGTATAGCCGAATATATGAATATAGCTTTCGCTCCTCGCTTTGTAACATTAGTAGCTCTCGAGATATTTCGTTGCTCAGCTCTTCCACCTGACCTCCACTTCCATTACACACTGTCCAATCTTATTCACGCAACACACAAGCTTAACTTCGTCCTCCTTAATAGGTTCGTGATATAGCGAAAACTTAAGTTTTTCACCTCCACCAATACACGCCACAAGCAACTCTGACATATTATCCAATATGCCTAGAAACAATCATCTAGTTTCAACCTTGTTGGGCGAACCCTTAAATGTCTCGACTCCATCTTTTCAGCTCTCCAGACATAATTGTTTGCCTACCTTCCACCACTTCCACACCGCTTCACCCGTGTTGACCATTTTTTAAAACGGACGCACTATCAAAACTCTTGTACAAAATTTCAACTTTGTAGAATAAGCTGTTCCTCTGATGTACCACAGAAACCAAAATTCTATAACGCTCGCTATCCCATTATTGGGTTTGCATCTCTTTATTCAACTTCTCACTTACTTGATTTTTGCAATCTATGGTAAATGATAAAGTTATTTAAAAAAGCTTATGAACATTTTTCATGGCTTACGTATTTCTTCATTCTTTTTTCCTTGGTAAGAATTCCGTTTGGGGAATGCAGCAAATAATAACTCCCGGATTACATGAATCGCTTTCTGAGTTGTAGGTTTTTGGCAAAAATAGCTACTAAACTAGATTCAACATTGACCTATTTAGTTGTAGAGAAAGAAAGGAAGTTTTTAAATTTGTCATGCTTTACAAATCTAATTTCTGAAAATATTCAGTGACAAAAAAAAGACAAGCAATGAACAAACTTTTACGTACTACTATCCTTTAGAATTATCTTTTCAATAATTGTTCAAGTGTACGATTAGTCAATGTGAGACTGTGTGTATTTTTGTTATGCCAGTCGTTCACTGCACGCAGCAAGTGAAAATACCATGGGAATAACACCCCGAACTAAATAAATTAAAATCACCTCAACAATCACATCCATCAATGCTCTGAAATAATAAAAAGGTCAAATATCCGAATGAAGAGCCTTTTATGCAGTAATAAACGAGATGTTTCGTAATAATTACAAAATTAAATACACAAAAATTGATCCGATTGAACAATAATGCGACAAATATTGCAATTAAACTGAACGCTAACGTACTTATTATTTATTGTGTTCTTAGTTGTAATTATTTCAATTATTCGGGAAACCACCTCGCGCGTTGGTGCCCATGAAAATAAATTAATCCGAGGCGTAGAGGTAATTGAATGTTCGGTTGACATAAATCCAATTTGCATTTAATTAAGGACACAATGCATTCTCGAGGATAACAATAGCATTGTATCGATATAGTGTTCAGGGATACGCAATGAGACATCAATTGAGAAATGGAATTATTATAACTCGCAGCCATTAATTTGGTGATTGAGTAGTCCAGTAATTGCATCAAAATGTGAATCGATTATAAATGTCAAACACCGTATGCAGTACTATGTTTAAAGACGCTTTGGAATACTTATGAAGGACCTAATTGTTTCTGGTAATGGACAGGACTCAGTTCGAG
Organism: Beris chalybata; assembly: GCA_949128065.1. Taxonomy (NCBI): domain Eukaryota; kingdom Metazoa; phylum Arthropoda; class Insecta; order Diptera; family Stratiomyidae; genus Beris; species Beris chalybata. The sequence goes on from OX421897.1 coordinate 14,030,265, forward strand.
ATGCTGGCAGGCTAGTTAATGTCTTGCGGGTGTAATATTCCAAAATTTGAGAACATAGCGGTGCTATTACCCACGTTGCCTTTTGCCAAACCTTATCTAATCAAGGCAACATAACTGACAGAATTACAACGAATGAGATCGAGATTGCGCAATTGTTAAAGTACTGAGAGTTACGGTAAAAGTCAAAATTAAATTTAAAGGAGCACACTCTTATTTTCGATCCATCTTGGTTGCCTTCCTTCCACCAAACGATAGTACATCTGAGACGCTTCCTGCTCCTCATAAACCCTCTTCTTCTAGCTTCCGACAATAACATTTCAGATAGCAACCTACAGCCGTCGTCTATCTTTTCAGAAACTATCAAAATTCATTTCTCAGGATATCGTATTCCTAAAAATTTCACTATATTTCGAGGCTCCTTTTTTCCGTTTGCAAGGACGAACAAAACACATCCGGTAAAAGACAAAAGGAAGCCTTCGAAATAAATCTCAACTGGTGGATTTTTGAAACGGCTGAAAATACTAGAATTCACGTTCCATTCACAATATTTCGGATGGGATAGTGCATACATTGGGGACAGCAACAAAAAAAAAATGAAATATACACAATTTCGGGTGAATAGCAAATGCAATTTTCTAGCATACTTTGTTGCTCGGCCAACGGAGTGAGAGTGCACTGATTTTGATAAACCTTCGTTTTTGTCGTTCATGTACATAACTGTAATGAGCTGTTCGTTTGGGTTTAAGGTTTTAAAGTTTTTTTTTCCCCGTTTTTCGGGAAACGCTACAGTAGATCCGAACGATCACAGAAACAATGTTTATGCAAAGCGGATAACATCTGTGCATAAAGGGAGATTAATAGCAAGGATTAAAGAACGAGCTTACCATGTTTTCAGCTGTTAAGTTTTGCAATTGGTTGAAATGGACTGTGGAAATGAAAATTTAACAACGGATATATAAGACCGTGCCGGACAAAGCGTTAAAGTTTAATCGTCTGACCAGAAAACAGAGTAATGCTAAGTAATGAAAGCATTGTACATCCATGTAGCTTATGCTACGGAGAAATATCACCCCTCCACCTAAATTTCCCAGCTTAAAAGCAACCAAAAATAAACTTTGCACATCATCTTTTTGCCACGACAAGCGATTGTCGGTTTTCTTGGAAAAATGATTATCACAAATTTGTATACAAGTGTAAGTGGAAATATTAATAGAAAGAAAACCGACTCTGTGCATATCATCCCTTTTTGTTGGACCCGAAACCTTTTTTTACATTTTACTTTATTATTTTTTAATAACCTGAAATTTTAAAAAAATTTCCTACCCTGAAATTTTGTATTTTCACGTTTTAGGACTAGTAGACACCAAACAAAAAAAAAAATATCCGTCTGTACGCCGTACGCAAAATAGTTTGAGGACGCGTAGCTCCCAAACCCGTTGATGTATTACCATGAAATTTTTATGGTGGGTAGATTGGGTGAACCACTACGACTGGTATCTTTTATAAGGGTGGAGGTATGAGGGGGGGGGGGGGAGGAGGAGAGGGGAGCGTTTTAGACGAAAAATTTTGGTTAGATCTCAGCATCCGCTTACGCTAGGAGGCTGAAACTTGGAATTTCTACTTTCTAACTTCGATAGTGGACCCATTTGAAAAAAAAATTGTTGATATGGGTGTGGGAGTAGGGAAAATAATGCGTCCGAAACGCAACAATGATGAGATCGACTCATTCTTAAATTCATATCTCCTAAACCCTTGATGGCACGAAATTCAAACTTATCAAATATTTGTACCTCTACTAGGAGAAACGATTGAAAATTTTTGAGAGGGGGTAGTGGTGTACGGGGGTGGAGTGAACAACTTTAGATTACGATATCTCAAGAACCAATTGCTCTAGAAAGATGAAATTCGGTTTGAGTATTAAGGTTGGCAAATAAAGATTGCTGAACGCAAAATTTGTTAAGGGGGTGGTAAAACATGGCGGCGGGGGGATAGGAAAAAATCACGTTTCATATCTCAAGAACAGTATAAGATAAATGCAGAACTCTAGCAGAGAAAAAAAAACATTGGGGATGTGGCTGTAGTGGGTGAGGGTGAAAAGGAAAAAGTTCTGATGCTTATATCTTAAGAACCTACAATGATATAAAGCTGAAACTTAGTATTTAGATAGAGCTACAGTAGTGGCATGTTTTAAAAATATAATTTTCTTAGGGGTAGTACGGTACGGGGGGTGATTTTCCTAACTATAGAACGGCTTATGCTAGAAAGTTGAAACTCATTGTGTATATGTAAATGAACTAGAAAAGTATATTTGATTAAAAAAAATTCGAATATCCATTGGCGTTCGGAAAGGCGGCAAAAAAAATTATCAGTGTAAATAGAATGCATATATTTTCACGGTTTTCGTCATATCTACTAGGTCTTCTCAAATATCGAACTCATTTTTATTTTAGGGATTCTTCATATAAATATCTAGAATGTATTTTCAAGATTTTTTTAAATTCGACCCCTAAGGGGGTGTAAATTGGTTGTATACTTTTTCATGAATTTAGCCATATCTCTCAGATCTGATCAGATTTTCACTTCCACGGGCTTGTTTAATAATCACCTATTTGTAAGTGTTTTCCTTATGCAACCCTACAATTGTGTAATGGAATATGACCCAATTATGTAATGTATATATTATTCTAACCGCTTCCCGAACTTTTTGTTAGATTTTAAGTCACATAGTAACCTACACCGCATCTCAGAATTGAACGCGTTCCGAACTTCTGCCGAAAAAATAATAAAGTTACGCCCAGATTGTTGGCAGATTTTTTAAAATGTTAGTATATAACAATAATTTCTTCCCAGTGTGTGTAAGTCTTGGGAGATGGACACAATATACTTTTCCCTTTTTACTAATTTTCTACTTAGCCAAGTTATTCCCGGTGACCACAGATATATATGCACTAAGTTTCAAGTTTGTATCATACGCCCTTCCAGTAATTTTTCGTCTAAAACTCTACCAAAACCATCCCAAAAAAGGGGTCTACGTTGTCTATCCAATAAAATTTGTTTAACAGAATTTAAAGACTCGTAACTCCCAAACTCTTTAAGCTAAGTTTGAGAATTACGAGTCTTTAAATTATTTCGCCATATTTTACAAAACGGTTATTTATAATATTAAGGACTCTTCCTAGGATCGTCAGTTAAATTCTAACCGGAACTTTAACTGAAAGCTTTGTAGGAAAATCTGCTAATTAAAATTCCAGTTAAAACGTAACTGCCGATTGTAGGTATAATTTTGTTGGGTTGAAAATATCCTGAGCTGCGGCTAGAAAAACTTAAGAAAAAACTGGCTTTTATGGATGTCTTTAGATCTGTTAGTTGATGTGTGTACGTGGTATATCCGAAAAAAAAAAATGTTTATTTATGCCAATTCGTTTATTATTCATCAAAAAAAACTTACGGCTGAACTGAATTCATCTGTTTCAATAAACCTCCAAGTGAAGTGGATTATGAAACATAACGCAGTCACGATCGGCTGCAAGCCAATCGTATGATACTCTAGATGAAATACTTAACTCCGATTTATATTTTTAGTTGAAAATATATCAAAAGAATGAGGAAAGCACAAGCAATTATTACATGACCTTTTACTTACAGGTAGAAATTGTTGTATAGTGGATACTCGATTTTTCGATTTATAGTGAGTTCCATAAAGTAAGTTGGGACATTTTACAGAATTTTTGTATGGCAACTACATGAAGGACTCATGGGATATTTTTCATATTAGTAGTTTCAGCTGCGACTATTATAAAATTAATGTGTATAAAATTTCAAAGTTGTAACTTAAAGCGTTCTAAAATTATCATTCAATATTGGTAAACATGTTTATTAAGGACTTTTCTATGACAGCTACCCGAAGGCTAGCTACCAACGGATGGCGCTAATTAATGAACTCCGTCTTGGTTTTGGTATAAAACTAATTCCTGTAAAATTTTAAATTCCTGCTTTAACTCGTTCTGGAGTTATAGTGAATTCAGTAACAAGCATACATTTTTGAAGGACTTTTCTAGGCTGCTACACGAAGGACTCATTCGATTTGCATCATATTCGGAACTTTCACTTCAAACATTGTAAACCTTAAGTATGCAAAATTTCAAGTTACTAACTTGAAGCATTCGAGCAATAATTGTGAAAACGTGTTTTAAGGACTGTTGTATGGCAGGTACCCGAAGGAGTGGAAGGATATCGCCAATTAACGAATTTAGCCTTACTTTTTCCATTTTACAAGTTGTCACAAAATTTCAACTTCTTAGGTCAACGCGTTCTTGACAGCAAACGGATTTGGGGGTTTTGGCCAAAATAAGCACAAAATAATATACATATAACTTTTTTTCGTCCGAGGCTCGGTTCTATGCGTTAAAAAATTTTCGGGCTGGATTAAACTTATGCTTAATGCATGCCAAACATTCGCGACTAGTGATAAAAGGACAAAAACCAAGTCTAGGTAAAGTGTCACTGCCAGTTTGACTCATTCAAGGTAAGAGTCCGTCCTCTGGAAGCGAGCCACATCGCAATATTTGTTTTTGCGTCCACTTTTCGCTGCGTTCACTGCAATGCAATTATGTTCCAAGTAGAAATGAGCTCGCAAAGCGATTCGCCAGCAGAATCCGTCGAAGCCGGCCAAGAAGCGGTCTGCATTCAGTGCGATACGACCCGATCCGCCTAGTAAAAAAGAACCTCAAGGCTCCACGGTGTTTTTGTGCAATACAATTTAATTGAAAGAAATAGAAAATCAGATTCGATATTTTGTAAAAAAAAATTTAACATGGATTGGGCTCAGGTTGCCACTTACTTGCTCAATTTAGACACGTTTCCATGACTGTTTTTTTCATTTAAAACTTATCTGTGATGCGATTTGAGTGAGTGGTGTCAAAACCTGCGTGCGCTCTATGGAGAAAGTCTGAGTTGTCAGTGAAAAACTAACGCGCATATGCGATTCGGGGAATCCAGAACTAAAAGTCATGTCACCGCGCTCCTGACACTGACCCTTTCTACTGGATCTTATGCATGGCAGAGCACTGAAAAATGTGTACCGGGCTGGCACTAAGTTAGTAGTTTCTCAATCTCAAGGAAAAAGCCTTAACCGTAAATCCTTTTGTCAACAGACAACTGCCCAAGATCTTTCACAGGCAAAGTTTGATGAAGCGGTACTAGGAGGGTCAGATATGCTTTGCTCGTTTCTAGAATCTGAGATAGATCCGAGACGATGGCTGGCTTATTAAAGTTTTATCGCTTTATTAATAGACTGAGCCCTATGCAACCTGGATAAGGGGTGCAACCCAATCGCTTAACAAGATGAAATTGCAGTCAATATCGGCGTCGTGGGATTTGCCAAACAGGAAACTTCTTCCTGTCGGTGAAGTCACAGTTTCTAGGGTCGCGAACCTAAACCGATTCCGTACTGGGAGTGAAACTGAAAACCGAATAAAGTAGTCTTGCATCTTAGGACTCAAAAAGCTGTCCAGTTTGTTGGTTATTGGCTGAAAACACGTGCAGCTCCCAACAAACATTACGACCGTCTGAAACCGCCAGGACTTTAATCCAAATCCAGCTGGAGCCCTGCAGCTTCCTTCTCTGAAAGCCCAATCAATTCCCACCCCATGACTTACCGGAATAAATCGCCTCGATAATCAGATCCTCCAAATCGCGCACATTCTTAATCCCGAGCTCCTCGAGCAGCTCGCTGTACGGAATGCACTTGGTCCGAATGGCCATGCTCACGATGGTCAAGTGTTGCAATTTCTTCTTCATGAACGGCGACAATTCGACAAAATCCGCCGGATTCTGGACGTACTGTTTGTAAGTGCCGTACGCGAACAGATTGAGCGTATTGAAGTAGATCGCGTGCGGACCGCTCTCGAGCTGTGGAATGGAAACAATTTCGGATTACAATCGGAAGCGGAAAGGGTGCAGAAGAACGTCGACTGTATGATTCGCACCTCGGCAATATTTGGCATGACCAGGAGCTCCCCGAAGACGTGCACGCCCGGCGTTTCGAGCACCTGTTTGATAAGTTCGAGACACGCTGCACCTTTAACACTTTTCGCGAGTAACGTGAACTGTTCGAGCGGATTGTGACTTTGTGCCGGCACGTCGATATCTTCCGCGTCCATTATTATGTCGGTTGCCATTTCTGTGAAATTCTTTTAATTAACGCCGAGTGAAATTACTTTGTCCGGAAAGTTTTCACAATTTGACGTTTGACGTTTTGCTTTGTTGACAGTTGAATGTACGGCGCTGACAACAGTAGAATGTTAAAGTCACCGTGTGGTGCGGATATTCGCAGTTGGGTGCGTTCGGTAATAAAGCAAATGGCGGTTACTCACTTTGAATTTTATTATTAAAACGGAATTCTAAATTCTCTAACATTTCGAAATTACCATGAATCTAAACTTAGAACATTTCAAAATTTCCATGAAACTAAACTTTAAATAAATTCTTCCTCTGCGGTTCAGATTATTACAAGAAACTGATTTTTTCTTCTCCAGAAATAAAATTAGTTGGGAAATATGAGAGAAGTTAAGAGCCATAAATAACTTAAACAGTCGGCTGCAAGTCAATCGTATCATTCTCTAGATGAAATACTGAACTCCGCTTTATATTGTATATAGGGATTAAGTGAAATAAGGAAGTCGCGTGCAATTCGTCCTTTATTAAGGACATGGTTTCTACTCGAACCTAAAAGTCAATTCCGTTAGCGTGCAATTTGAAATCTGCAAGTATTATAATATTTTCTTTTTTAAAGAACTTTCACACGGAAGGTGCAGGAAGGGCTTACTCGATTTGTACTAAGTTCATCCCTTCCCTTGAAACCATTCAAAAATGATTACCTTTGTATGTGAAAAAAATGTCAAATTCGTAGCTTGAAGCGATTAAAAGTTGTCGGAAAATATTGTTGAACACGTGTTTTATAAACTTTTGTATGGGAGCTACCGGAAGCAGTAAAAGCATTTTGCTGACTAGTAAACCTGAACTTGGTTTTCACTCAAAAGTAGTCGGTACAAAATTTCAACTTCGTGGCTAAACAATTTCTTGTATTATATTGAGTGAAGACATTTTTACCGGATTCTTGTATGGCAGCTACACGAAGGAGTAATTGGATTTATTTCATAATCATTGCTTTAGCTCTAACTCTTGAAAAATCAAGACGTACAAAATTTCAATGTCGTAGCTTAAACCGTTCTAAAGTTATCGACCCAATATTCCTGAGAACGTGTTTTATAGACTTTTGTATGGGAGCTACCCGAAGGAGTAAAGGAATTTCACTGACTAGTGAACTCGAACTACATTTTCTTTCAAAACTAATTTGTACAAAATTTCAACTTCTCAGGTAAACGATTTCTTGCGTTATAGTAAGTTTCGGAAATTGAGTGAGGATATTTTTACAGGATTTTTGTATGGCAGCTACTCGAGGAACTCATTGCACTATTGCAAAACTAACGTATGCAATAATTCAAGGTCGTGGCTTAAGGCGTTCTGAAGTTATTGGCCAGTATTCCTGAACGAGCAGAGGCACTATGAGTTGAGTACACTGTGTGCATACCATCGGTACGAATTAAGGTTCCCACACACTGACGCGATTTATTCGCTAACGCTGCGATTATTTGCGATTATTTTGCAGCGGTGCGGTCATTCTCATTACCCAGTAGGAAATGGGAGCATCTCATGATTAATCCCGGACTACTCCTCGTTTTCTCCTCCATTTGAACTCCTTTTTGCAAGAGCATGTCCGCTAAAATCAGATCTCCAATATACCTCCAAGGAAAGCATTCAAAAATACTTGTAAGGGAGCTTAAAACGAGATCTCTAATGGGGCTAGTTCTGCAGTAAAACTCAAAAATGGTCTTCATATAGTCCCATTTTCATCCCTTCGGAGCAAAAAAAGAGAAGTGACGGTTTCCTGTATAATTTTGTTATTAATCTCCTTTTATCCTCCATTGTGAGGGATAGTACATACCTCGTTATTTGCTCCCTCACGGAGTTCTCCTCAAATTTCCTAGTGGGTAGTTACCATGTAAATAAATGAAGGCGAATGTACCGCTGCAAAATAATCGCAGCGTCAGCGAATAAATCGCGTCAGTGTGAACCTTCCCTCTAGGAAATTTGAGGAGAACTCCGTGAGGGAGCAATTGAGGATAAAAGGAGATTAATAACAAAATTATACAGAAAACCGTCACTTCTCTTTTTTTGCTCCGAAGGGATGAAAATGGGACTATATGAAGACCATTTTTGAGTTTTATTGCACAGCTTGAGATGGCTTTTCTAACAACATTTTTTCATGACACTTCGAATCATATCACTATTAGACTACGATCCAAAAATGGTAGTTCACGTTTCCCTTTTTATACTCTAGATGAAATCATATAGAGTATTATAAGTTTAATCCAGCCCGAAAAGTTTGTAACGCATAGAACCGAGCCTCGGACGAAAAAAAGTTATATTAAAAAATAAAATTTTAATCCCCAAGATGCACCAGCTTTAGAGGTGTACGCCTGAATACAAGCGCCAATTTTTTAAGGGAGTCTGTATGGTAGCTATTTGAAAATGTCCTAAATTTTCTTCATTTTCGTTCCTGTATTGCTGTAAAATATTTTAAATCACTTTAAGGATCCAAATGGTGGTCTGGAGGCCACGCTTGTTTCAATCATCCCTGAATAGCAGTAGTGAATTATACTTAACATTCTGATTTCATAGAAAAATTACCGGAATTAAGTTTATTTTTTAGAAGTCTTCAAAAAGAATTGTGTACACAATGTTTCAGTTGGCAGTTGCGAAGTTGTTTTGCAATTTAAGTCAATATTTACTTAAAACTGATCAACTATTGAAATTATTGCAAGCAATGTAACTTTGAGAAAACAATTTGCAGGTGCTTATTCAAATTTTTTTCTAAATACTTCAGGTGTGTTCCACTATAAAAAGGTGACCGGCAATTACAAGTCTATGTCACTTTCAGGTGTAATCTTCACGAAATGAAGTTGACTTTAGCGCTAGTGTTCATATTTAGCAGTGCCTATGGCAAGGACTGGTGGGAGCATGGAAATTTCTATCAGATTTATCCGCGATCCTTCAAAGATAGCGATGGAGATGGTATTGGTGATATCAAAGGTATGGTAGCAGCCTGTTGCTTTTATGAACAGTCTTTAAAACAACTAATGAAAATAATTACAGGAGTAACTGAAAAGCTGCCATACTTAAAGGAAATCGGCATGACCGCAGCATGGCTATCGCCCATATTTAAATCGCCCATGAGCGACTTTGGCTACGACATTTCCGACTACTATAAGATCCAACCAGAGTACGGAACCATGGAAGATCTGGAGGAGCTTATCGAAAAAGCTAGGGAAATTGGCCTAAAAATTATCCTGGACTTTGTTCCGAATCACACTAGCGACGAACACGAGTGGTTCCAGAAGTCGGTAAGGCGGGAAGGCAACTTCACCAACTACTACATCTGGCATGACGGTCGACCGGATCCAAAGAATCCCGGCGGACGCAATCTACCCCCGAACAATTGGAACTCGGAGTTTCGATATAGTGCGTGGCAATGGAACGATGAACGCCAACAATACTATTATCATCAGTTCGGAGTTCCGCAGCCGGATTTGAACTATCGCGATCCAAACGTAATCGAGGAAATGAAGAATATCCTGAAATTTTGGCTGGGCAAAGGAATCGGTGGATTCCGGATCGATGCAGTTCCGTACTTGTTCGAAATTGATGCTGACGCGAACGGCAACTATCCGGATGAGCCGGTAAATCCGGATTGTGACGATCCGAACGATTTCTGCAGTACGATCCACATTTACATGAAAGATCAGCCCGAAACGTTTGGCGTAATCTACGATTGGCGTAAACTTGTCGATGACTATACTAAGGAGCACGGTGGCGATAGTCGGATTCTCATGACCGAAGCGTATACTACTCTGGACAATACCATTAAGTTCTACGGCGATGGTGTTCACAACGGTTCGAATATTCCGTTCAATTTCGAATTGATCACCAATTTGAATATGAACAGCAGCGCAATAGACTATGCCAAAGTGATCGATTCCTGGCTGGATAGAATGCCCCAGGGAGTAAATCCGAATTGGGTTTTGGGAAATCACGATCAAAAGCGGGTGTCTTCGCGATTCGGTGAAGATCGGATCGATCTGATCAATATTTTTCTGCAGACGTTGCCCGGTATTGCGATCACCTTCAATGTAAGTATGAACACGCACGAATGCCCGACATGATCTCTAAAATCCTGATATTGTAGGGTGAAGAGATTGGCATGACCGATGTATTCATTTCGTGGGAAGATACAGTCGATCCTCAGGCATGCAGTACGAATCCGAAGATTTTCAATTCGTACTCGAGAGACCCCGCCCGGACGCCATTCCAATGGGATGATTCGCCAAATGCTGGTTGGTATTCAGTAGTAGATCAGAAAACTCTATGCCCTAATCTGGTTCTGGATTATTTTTTTTAAAAGGATTTTCAAACGCATCAAAAACATGGCTACCGGTATCGCAAAACTACAAGGAGACCAACGTTAAACTGGAACGGACAATTCAAAATAGTCATTTGAATATTTTCAAAAATTTGACTCAATTAAGACGCCAACCAACTTTCCAGGATGGAAGCTACGAACATAAAACTGTGGGCAAGGATGTTTTGGTTTACAAGAGGTTAGTACAGAATTTGTTTCTCACGTAAAATTCGTCCTTTAAAAATACCGTCTTTTAATCCCAAATCATACAACATAACCATTCTTTCAGTAACTTGAACAGGAACTGAGCCTCTCCTAATTTGATTGGGTAACCGCTCCTAAAATTGGGACGCCTGTCTAAAAATTGGGTAGCCTGTTCAAAAATTGGATAACCTGTTCAAAAGTTGGGTATCCTAACAAAAAATTGTGTAACCTGTTCAAAAATTTGGTAAACTGTCAACAAGTTGGATAGCGTCTCCTAAAATTGGTTAGCCTGTCCTAAAATTGGGTAGCCTGTCCAAAAAATGGGAAGCCTGTTCAAAAAATGGGTACCCTATCCAAAAATTGGGTAACCTCTCCTAAAATTCGGTAGACTGTCCAAAATGGGGTACCCTGTCCAAAAATGGGGTAGCCTGTTCATAAATTAGGTAGCCTGTCCAAAAATTGGGTTGACTACCCAAAAATTGGGTAGCCTTTTCAAAAATTGGCTAGGCTGTCCAAAAATCGGATAGCCAATGATCTTTCAAACTTACCATAACTCAAATACAAGACTAGAAAATGAAGAAGATATCATGCTTGATATTCACAAAAGGAAAAAAATTACATCCAACTTTTCAATTTCCCACCTGCCTTTTAATACAGCCCCAAAAACTGCAATAATTCTTACATCAAAAGTGCAGTAATAAAACAAATTAACCCACAATTACGGCCGTACTCTCATAAAGTGCTACCTTTTGAATTCTCCAAGCCACCCTTCAGGATAACTCTTCCTCGGCTGCAATAAATTATCCAATTAAATCCGAAAGGATGTAGTTAAGACCACAACGTCATATTGTCTACCTTCCGTGCTCTTTTTAAAGTGCACTCGTTACGAGAATTTTACGAGACGAAATTAATTGGTTAGACTACGAACGTAAACGTAAATTTTATGGTTTTTCAAAGGATTTTATGCGCGGAATAAACCCCTTCTTTTGTCCTTATGAAGCTGTTCAGATAGATAGAAGCTGGGAGCTATAGACGTCACCATATGAAAACAAAAAATCGTTAAGTATGTTATGAAGATAGCTTCCATGCGGCTTATAGCACATTTCGGATTAAAAAGACGGCGTTAATTAAATAGTTAATTTCTCGTTCTCCAGGGAACTTTCCGGTAGTGGAACGTATTTCGTTGTATTAAATCTGGGACACGAAAATGAAACTGTTGATGTTAAGTCCGCTTTTCCTGCGGTTGGTGATCGCGCCGAAGTCGTTGTTACTTCCATACAATCGTCACTAAAAATTGGGTAAGGAAATTTGAAATTATGCACTTTATTTTTTGTGATTCGATTTTTTTTTTTAAATTTTTCAGCGATGCCATCAAAACTGAAAGTATTCCTGCTCCTCAAGGAGTTGGAACTGTTTTTAAATCTCTGAAATAAAATTTGAACGGATTCTTACAATACTTCAACTTTGAAAATAAATATAATTATGAATATATATATGATTTAACTTCTAAAACGTACCCCCTTCCTCCCTCTTATACCCCCACCCCAAAAGATAACAGTAGGCGTTCACCCAATCACCACCAAAAAAGCTGTACTTAATATCTCATCGGGTTTGTGAGCGACGTGCCTTTAAACTGTTTTGCTTGCGGCGTACGTCTAAGGCGGACAGACGGACATTTTTTTTTTTGCATTTTGGGGCTTAAATGCCTAAAATGTGAAGGTACAAACTTTCAGGGCAGCAATTTTTTTTAAATTTCAGGTTGATCACAAAACTTTATTATTAAAAAATAATAAAATAAAACTGGAAACAGTGTCCGTCTGTCCGCCGTACGTAAACGCCTTCGATGGATGGATTGTATCGCATCAACCCGTTGGGATATTAAGTTCAAATTTTTTTGTTTGATAGTGGCACTCTTTAAGGGAAGCTAAGGTTGTGTAAAAGGGAATGGGGGAGGATGTTTGCGATGCAAAATTAATGATTTTGGTGAGTAACAGTTTTTGTAGAAAATAGTGTCCTAGATCTTATTCAAATAGATCTCCATCAGAAAAAATTGAAGAAAGCGTAGGGCCTAAGGATGAATGATAAGAAGCTAAATTTTCTGATTTTTATGTCTCTCAATTCAAGGGACTCGAACCAGTCATCACAACGTGGTTTCGTCTCACTAATAACTTATAGGTTATGTTTGTTAGTGAAAAATGACTGAAAAACCGTTTCAGCTATATTCGTAAAAAAAGTCGTGCGCATTAATTTTTAGTCATATTTTCCGCTGCATTACTACTCAGTAAAGCTGATCAGTCGCCTAAATAACTTTGAAGTTATATCTGTGGTCAGAGGTAATAACTTGGTAAGTCGAACAATGGTCAAAATGGTGTAAGTGTAGGTACATACTGTGCTCATTTCCCAAGACTTATACGTACTGTGAAGAAGCAACTCAAGACCCTAATAGTTTTGAGTTATAAAGATTCAACCAGGTGCAGGGACTCACAAAACGGCAGAGATTTGGTTAAGTATTGCATCAATCGGTATTAATGTAAGGGCTACCTCTATATAAATTGAAACTTTTATTATTAGAGGGACGTTGATTGGCGTCACTCAATCAACCTGAGAACCGTGTGATTAAGCACTCAAGGGAGGTGCGCACGTTAAACCACTCGACATTGTTCTTATACCTATCTACGTCTATTAAATTGATAGATTAAGAAGACTGTATAACAGGCGCGAACGCAGAAAAATATTTTGGGGGGGGGGGGGGAGGGTTTTTCAGACAAATTTACTCGTTGAGTGCAAGTTACATTTAGTTTTGCGTATGTAACTACATCATTTCGGGGTGGGGGGGGGGGGGTGGTGGGTTGAACCCCCAAAACCACCCCCTGCGTTCGCGCCTGCTGTATAATGTACGGATTTATTCTTTCACGTATGTATGTACATATGTAAGTGAACCAAATGATATATCCAAGAGTATTTACATTCAAACTTACCTGAAAATAACTCATTTGGTATGTATGTATTTTAGTCTGCACCGCACATTTCCCGGAATAGAAACAATGGTATATTCTCCAAAGTTTCACTAGCGTTGAGAACATTGATTACTTTTTTTCTACCTTTCCTTACATACCAAGAACTCACCCGCCATCAAAAGTGAAACGAATTCACGTTGCATGATAAACGAAACTTAACTGAACAAGAAATGTTGAAAAATACCACTTCAGTATTTCAATGGATCAACAAGTTCTCTGTAATAACTAAAAGGGGTCTGCGTGTGGAGATCAACACAAAAGGTACGCTATTCACTTCAAAGTTGGATACATTTGAATGGTGTGATATTTTCACTCCGAATTCAAAGGAATTCCTTCCCTTTTGATTTTAATGGAAAATGGGGTCCTATGGGTTTAGTTTAATTTGAAAATGTATTGTAGTTTTGGAAAAAAAAAGTGCACAATGCTTTAGCAAAAGGCACTATAGTGGGGAGTCCATACACTTTTTGAGCGAAAATGGTCCAGTTTACAATATTAAGTCACAATGGTGCCATATTACCAGTTAATCAAATCTTTTGCAATGCTATTTTAATCTCGTTCTCGGAAAAAGGACTTTCCTGTTTTCGCTCGTTATATCGTCGCGTCCAAGAAAAACATTTAAAATCATTGATAGTGTAAGCAAGGTGTGGTGTAGTATATCTCATATATGGTGTATGCTAGAAAGTTGAAACTTGGTACATACATATATGTAGATGTACAGGAGAAATTCAAGATAAAAGAAGTTCAAATTTTCATTGACGGAGTTGGAGTAGAAATTTTACAGTCAAAATAATTTATTCCACATTTTTACGACTTTTGTTATATAATTTAGGCATCTCGAGTTATTAAATTAATTTTACTTTTGCAGGCTTTTTGTATCAGAACCTAGAAATGTTTTTCAAATTTTTTGATATTGCATGAAGTGGTTCTGTACAATTTCACAAATTCCGATATATTCCTTTGGGAAAATCAGATATCGAATTCGCTTTTACTTTTAATGGCTTTAAATGTAATTTGTAGAAAGTCGATTTAAGCATATTTCGATAAACAAACCCATAGGGGCTTGAAGTTTTCACGAATTTTGACAATCTTTTAATTTTACGAATTCCGACAAATCTCTTAGGTCTGACGCAGGATTTTATGATGGGGGGGGGGGGGGGGGGGTTCATCAAGTTCCCACCATACTGAATGTGATGACCAAAAAAAGGGTCCTCACTTCCCTATGAAAATAGGCCAATGGCGGGGGGGGGGGGGGTTTGAACCCCCAAAAACCCATGTTTGCACATGCCTGGTCTGACGAGATATCGCCTGAGAATCGGTTTCCTCGGTTTCGGTTTCACCCTAAAGGGTGGCTATTTGAACCATTTGGAACGTTATTTTTTAGGTTATCAATCGCACAGTATAACCTACACTGTATCTCAGCTTGAAACGCGTCTCGAACTTCTACCCAAAAAGTAATAAGGTTACGCTCAAACTATTAGCAGTTTTTCTTATAGTTTTCCCAGGCCTTCAGCCATCGCTACTCAAAGTTACTTGAAAGTTTTTCTTGTTTGATTGGAAATTTCTTACAACGGGTACTGGCGAGCTAGTTGCCCCCAGTTAGCGTGCAGGTGGCACCTTAAATCTAATTACAATTTGCGTACTTAAGTTATAATCTAACTCAATAAATCCGATCTATAAAGTCAATCTAAATCAGTTGCACACGCTATCGATTAGATACCACTCGTGCTATTTCAAAAACTTTCCACTTCGGGCGATACAAATATCTGTTTGCGAACAGATTTCATAATTACTAAAATATGTTCGCCCAGAGCGTTATAACATTTGGAAAACTAATTGAAATTTGCTTAATTGAAAATTTCATTTTGTTGACAGGATGCATATAATTGCCAAAAATATTATCATTAAATGAGAATCAAAATGGTTGGTATATGATAGATTTGTAATTACGCTAACAAGCATGTTTGAAATTACGTTGAAAAACAAACTTTAAAATTGCAATCCAATTGCAATATTTGAATATTTATTTATCTACTAAATATGTCCTTGCAATGATATTTACACTACCGTGCTATGCTCTCGCGGTAGTACTAAAGTAAAGTACTAAAACTATTACCGTGAAAACAGGGCTTAAGACGCTACTGTCATCGGTATCATTTTATAAGTGAAATATAACTTCGGGTAAGTTTAATCGTACCAAAGAAAAAGTATTCAGGACTTTTAAAGAAAATAATTTGTTCATGAATGATACAAGTGTAACATAGAAGTGAGGCACACCTTCACTTACTTCATAGCTTTAAACAAAGTCTAATTCGATTTTGTTTATAAAACCTAAAATGTAATTTTGGTTGGGGTAATAATGGAATTTTGTTTAGAGAGCTGAAGTTCCAGTTTGTGCAGAATTAATATTTTGAGTTATAGTGATCCAAATGATGTTTATATTTTGGTGGAATCATATTGAAGTGAAAATATTGCGATTTCATCTTCGGTCAAAAAGTCGTCACTCATATCTCAATGTGCCTGACAGGCTTATCTGTACTCGCCAAATGCACAGTTAAAAATTTGCACAACATTAAATGTTGGCAACTAATAATATTGTAAATTTACGTGGCTCAAAACTACTTACATTATTTCCCCTGTAAAATTAAAATTCGGGAATGTAATAAATACATATATGGCTTTGTAAAATTACATGCTTGATAGTAAACATAAATTACATGGCATATGTAATATTACAATTTGGAGGTGTAAATTACCTTTATTGAAGTAATTCATAATATGTAACTTTTCCAATGAAAGGGAATTCAATTTCATAATACTTAATTTAAATCGATAGCTTAAGAACTATACATTAATATTGAGATTTTTGGGAACGAAAACTTCCACGATCACTATGTTGTTTAATATGGTTTTTACAAACACTTAATCAGCAAAATGATAACACACTTATTTGTAATAAATAAAAGAGGTAGTTTTTTGGAAATAAAAAAAAACTAAATTTTATATCCAAATAATTTTTTGTATATCAAAAATATAAAACAATAAAATTATAAAAATAAACATTTCGTTATAAATAAGATGATGTATAATAGCATTTAACCAAATCAGGTAGTTATCACTTACTTATTATAAGAAAAACTAATTGCGATGTTTACTTCGCAATATCCGTACAAGAACTGATAAATCGACGCACGATTGCATCATCTCCCTTTGCAAAGAGCATCTCTAAAATTCCATTGAAGTAATAATTCAGACATTAATTTCATGTTTTACATGGAAAATTGTTATTTATCCATGTTTTAAATGTAGTTTTCCGTACAAGTTATTGTAATTTGTATTTTTATGTAATTTTACAGAGTATTTCATGTAAAGAAGTTAATTACAAAATGGTAATAGCGTTTTTACATTTTATTATATTAAATGTTGTAAAATTACAAATAATTTTTACTGTGTGGGCTTACTCATAACTATCGTCACATAACTGCTTATTTTTGTCCACGGACCATGGTCGTAGCACAAATGGTAAAACAAACGTGGCCTGTTGCTTCTTTTATAGTCACTTTGTGCTTAAAGCTCAATTTGTCGGAATTTCTGAAACTCGAAACTTAATCCTGATTTTTCCGATAAACCTGATGAGTGCAGATGGGGTAGGAGATGACGTCTCGCAAGGTAGGTACACGTGGCTGTCCGTGAGAACACGGACACACTTAGACCTAAAAGGTCCGTTGTGGTACCACAGGATCTTCGACTCCGGTCCTACTCGTCGAACCATTTAGAGCTTATAATAAAGCGTTGGATTCTCGCGACCTCCATTGTGGCAAGATCACCAAGACAGTTAAAGAAGTACGCTCCGAGATGAGCTTTCCTTCTGACGGACAGAGCTGGACAAGTGCAGAGAAGGTGAAGGACTGTCTCCTCCTCCTCCTCGTCCTGGCAGCTTCTACAGAAGTCGTTTGAGAAAAGTCCAAGCCTTTCTGCATGCCGACCTATAAGACAGTGTCCGGTTAGGACACCGACTGTTTTGCTGATGTCCGCCCTTTTGAGCAGAGTCAGCCTTTTAGAACGATTAAGATCCAGCTTTGGCCAGATCTGTCTCGCAGTGTGACATGTTGTACCTTCCGCCCATCTTGAGTTGGTTTTCTCAATTGAGTCCAGTCTCAGTAGCAGTTTACATGTGGAGAGAGGCACACCCAGGTTCTGATATACCGGCGAAGTATGAAGGGTAGTGCCGCGCCGAGCGAGTTCGTCAGCCATACAGTTCCCTGGAATATCCATGTGTCCTGGCACCCAGCACAGAAGCAATGTCCTGATTGAATTAATTGTAGGTGATGTGCATTTGAAACTCTGTTATCATCATGACGTTTTGTTGTATAAGTTTTTTGTACATTATAAAATTATTCAAATTTTAAGGTGTAGTTTTTCTTATTAAATCTAGCATCTCAAAGATATCATTTAATAAAATAAAATATGTTTCTTGGTAACTCACTATATTTTTTATTAATCTTGTTTGAAAATGAGGATACATTTTCATCAGCAAGTTGTGAGCGTTATTAAATTTTACGAAATATGATAAAAAATGCTAATAACATTCTATTCGAGATGAAAAGATACACTGCAGCTGCACATCCCTTAATACGATAAATTGTATATTCTGGGGTAGTTTTGAAATATTCTATCTTCGTATATTAAGAAGTCAGTAGTTTAAGATGCTTCACACATCACAGCATGATCTTCGTTAGACTCAGCGAAAAATTGTCCATGCACATAATATTTCATAGTCAGAATATTATTCAAGCAACTTTTACTTATGCACATCAAGGGTATTGCAAAAGGCAACGAAGTGAAACAAAAAATAAGAAAAAAATGAAGAAAATGCTGTAAACTTTCATATTACTTGCCGTAAATAAACCGCATTGAGAATTACGTCCTTGTATACTTTCATTAAGGTTGCTAGAGTACCATGTGTTTTATAGCAGTTGAGTTGGTACACTGAATAAATTTTAATACTATTACCGGCAAAACACTCTTTTCTTTACTCTACCAACCTAATGGAATTGTGAAAATAAAACAAGTTGAGTAATGAACAAAATAGTGGAAGTTGGACTGAAACTTATTACGATAAAACTATTTTTTTCTGGCTCTCTTTATAACGTGTATAAAAAGAAATCCGATTACAGGTTGAAATTACTTTCGGCAACATTACCTTGAGGATTTATAAATTGCGCAACTTATCAATTAAAGCGATATGAAAGTATTGGAGTTTTATCAGTTAAATACCAGGTTTTGATGTTTATTCAAATCTAATAACAATTATTTCCGAAAACATGCTGGTTGCACGTGTTCCAAGTCTTGATTATAATTCGAGTGATCTGAAAGAATAAAATTTTTTTGGTAATGTGTTTACTACGGTATTTCAATATTAACAAACGTAGCTGGCAATCTTCATAACTTATTTTATTAGAGACCGTCAGTCAGACGCATAGTGACCTACACTGCGTTTTGGATTCCGGATTTTTATCCAAAAAGACAGAGTTTTGAATTTTTTTTTCATAAAACATAAAAAAGTTCTAGAACCGAAAGCCTGTTAAAGTAAAAAACATCCCGATTTCTCGGAGTTCGTAAAGACGTGACCACATATATTTTACAGCTCCATTAGCAGTTGAATAAAATTTTGAAATAAAATTTTGGAATTTTCTACAGATATAAGATCCATTGAATTAAAAGAAAAGTCGAAATTTCTTTGAATATCGCAAAATACTTTTATCAGTTTTTAGGCGATTATATTGGAAGGAATTAGAAGTAAAAGTATAATTAACTATTTCATTACATCTAACAAATATGTCGAAATTCGTGAAATGTACACAGTATAGATTGATTATTTAAAAATCACATGTCACCACATAACATTATTAGGCATTATCAGGGTCATAGCAACAAAAATACTGCTGTTTTGGGATTTTTGATGACCATTTCTCAAAGTTAGATAGTTGACTTCGTTAGTGCCCTTTTTTATTATTTTTCGCCCTTGTAGGCTCCTTGCTGCAAGTTTTAAAAATTACCCTAAACTTGCAAAGTATCTTTGGGGAAAAGTTATAAGAAATCATATAGGTAATATACAATTGTGGTTTTATATGAAAATTTACTACCCTACTAAACTCTGGATGATTGTCGCAAAAACATGGCTATTTTAAAAATAATAAAGTTTGTGGTAGGTGGAAGTTAGTTTTTATCTAATAAGTTCCTGTTTTATTCTAATTTGTATTTAATTTATAAACATATTTATAACGCAAGATAAATAGTTCAAAATTTATAAAATTAGTGTTAAGGCCCCATGAGTCCAGTACGTTTATTTTTTGTCCCTGTTTGATTTTTCTTTCTTGAGAGGTTTTTGATCGATTGATATCGTTTTTCGTTCGTGTATTTTGGCGTGGGCAATACGCCTTCATCATTCGCTGTCTATCAGCGAACTAATTTTAATTTTACAGAAAAAAATAGTGTTATATGTTTTCAAATTATTTGAAAGTCATAACAATTAAAAATCAATAATTTTTTTATTGATTTATCTTCTAGAAATACCAATTAGCTATACTATCTGTGATACTTTTCAATAAAATGCGTTCTTCTTGTGTCATTCTTGCCTTGAAAATCGTGACTTCATATATTATTAACAAAAATGAAAATTTTTTAAAATTTGATTTATAGAAGACCTTCTCTAACATTTTTTCTAACATTATATTAATAAAAATGGCATGTTAATTATTCAAGAAATAGGTAATATGCGTTTAAAAAACGAATTTACGCATTTTAAAAAATGTGCAAGGGTTGTTGTTCTAATAGCATTTTTTCCAAATACAGTTTTGAATTTTTTTTTTATACACGACCTAGTTGACATACCAGCTAATAAAATGGTGTAGTTTTATTTTGATTTTTTGTTGCCATTAACGTGAAATATTGGAAAGAAAACAGTCATAAATCATCAAAATTGCATTTAACGTACACATGGAGCCTTAAGGAGGTTGTAAATTTAAAAATCAGGAATATAATTTAGCGAAGAATTGCAATAAGTCCATGTATATTTTTATTAAAACTAATTCCGATAATTAAAAAATATATGTTCAATTATAAAAATATTAAAGCACAATTTCTTGGAATATCGTGATTACCAAATACTTCCCCTTTATCTATAATAACAGTAGTTAAAAACTAATCTAATAAATTAGTGATATCGAAATGTGTTTAAGGAAAGTAGCACCTCTGAAACATACTCGACGACGAAGTTTATAACTTTACCTGTCTCCCACCCGCAATGTCCTTGGGGGTTTGATTAAAGATATTTCCGAGTGAGTGTTTTTTTACAAGCTTATCAAATTTTCTTATCGCTCTAATGCATGGTCAGAACGTGTATTCATGTATCGATAATAATTCATGTAGGTATCCAGCGATATACAAATTATACGTGTTGCTTATTATCCCCTATCGCATTGATTTAAAATAGATTAAATAATATGAAATATGGTATATATTTGTGTGGTAAACCTAGAACAATGTGAAATGTGGATGAACGGGGTTTTTGTAAGATTAAAATATAAAAACTCTTCAAAGGAAATTAAATTCTCAATTTATTTGGTTCACTTTTTTTTTCTTCCATTTCTTTTTATTTGCGCTAGATTTGGATTAGTTGATTGAGATACGATGACAGGTATTTTATTTAATTTACAGTGAAATCACTGTTACTCATTAGAACGTAGTATTTTTGATAAATTGGTCACTGGAAAACACACCTAAGAGTGATAAGATAAATAATGCACTACTAATAGTAACAAGTAAACTTTGCGGTTGAATTTCTGAGGAACAAATATAATACATACATGATGATTAACACTACATATAAGCCCTTATCTGTCGAATATTTGAAAGGAAATACATAAGTGTTGTGAGAACTGAAGCCTTTATAAAACACGTTGATTTAAAAATGTTACTGCAATTTTAGTGAAGAAGATATCACTAATATTTGGGAAAGCCATAGCTACGTGCACCAGATCTTATAGTTTTTAGCATAGCCATGTCATTTAAGTATTATTCAGTTAATTAATGAAAAGTTTTGTCCTTTAATCTTTGTTTTTTAAAATATTTATTAACATTTAAATATTTACGACAATCACAGAAGTGTAGTTCCTTGTCATATCTAAGACAAAATATATTCATTGCGCTCAGATATATTTAAAATTACTTTACTATTTTTAATAATAAAGTCTTGTAATAGACCAGAAATTTCAAAAAAATTTACTACCCTTAAAGTTTTAAGACTAGTGAGCCTCCAAAAATATTTCCGTCTGTGTGCCGTAGACGCCACCCCGTCCGCCGTTTGAAGGCATGTAGCTCACAAACCCGCTGAGATATTAAGATGAAATTTGTATGATGGGTAGATTAACCTTATTAGTGGTATCTTTTAGGAAGTGGAGGTGTGAGGTGGTGGAGTGGAAACATTTTTTTGGTTTCTAGATCGAAAAATTGGAACTTATGTAGAACAATTATAGTTTTCAATTCTTTCATTTTACCAATCCGTACTTTTTCTTGAAGTTGTTGAACATTTGAAAGTTATTTAAACATTCGCCAAATTCTTTAAGCAATCGTAGCTCCAAAGAGGGACTTATTTGATTTGTTGCAATAAAAAACCCATTTTATACATATTTAAATACAACAAAATGTCAATGAGATGTTTCAAAGTTTTACCTATCAGACTCGAGTGAAATAATATCCGAATCGACGGATCAAATTTTTTTGTTCTTGATAAGGTATAGCCAATGTTGTCGGAGGAAAGAACGAATTTTTCTTTCAATACAATTTATGACGACCTAACTGTAATGTTGGGGCTAGAAACATAGCTATCAACAAATCATATGTACTTTGTATTTTTTTGAATTTATCTGAAGGAGAAAAGAGATTGGGGTAGAAGGAAAGGACGTAACCTTAAATATAAGACAAAACACACGAATTCCAAAATGTAAGTCTGCTTCATTCTTCTAGTTTTTCAACACATTGCGGGATTTCGTAATTACTGTCATATATTCTAAGACGAGGCCCACCTTTGATGAATAGATCAATCTACTTTTCCTTAACCAATTATTATGAATTGATATTGCAAGAAAGGGGTAAGATTCACAATCATCTTTAAAATAGGAACATGAACATTTTTCATTTATAGCCTTTAATCTATCGAAAAATTGCTGTGATTTCAACGCATTTCCGAATGACCATATCTTAAGTGTTACGATAAAAGTTTCTATTGAGTTGGTTTCGCAATCGTGCGTTTCATATCAATATGAAGTAATTGAGTAAACTAAAAATCTGTAGTGCACTTGAAAGATAAAGAATAAGTCTATATAATGCCAAGTAGTTTCGCGATAGTGCAAGCATTTTCTTTCGGCCTTCCATCGAAATGAAGCTACTATTCTTGGTAATTTGTGTGATAGTGTCTGGAAGTAGTGCAAAGGACTGGTGGGAAAATTCGAATTTCTATCAAATTTATCCACGCTCGTTTAAGGACAGTAATGGTGATGGAGTAGGCGATCTTAATGGTAAGACCAGAATTAAATCAATGGATCTTCCTTTATTTGATATTATTTTTTTCCAAGGAGTGGCTCAGAAACTACAGTACATCAAAGATCTTGGCATCGATGCAGCTTGGCTTTCGCCCATTTTCAAATCACCCATGGTGGATTTCGGTTACGATATTTCGGACTACTATCAAATTCACTATGAATATGGAACTCTGGAGGATTTTGAGAACTTACTGAAACGGGCAAAGGAGGTTGGAGTGAAGATAGTTTTAGATTTGGTTCCGAATCATACAAGTGACGACCACGAGTGGTTTAAGAGATCTGTAAATCGTGATGGAAAATATACAAATTATTACGTTTGGCACGATGGGATCGTGGATCCCGAAAATCCAACGGCTCGGCCAAAAGTCCCAAATAATTGGGTTAGTGCTTTCCGATATTCGGCTTGGGAATGGAATGATGTCAGGAAGCAGTACTACTTGCACCAGTTTGCCATAAGACAACCAGATTTGAACTATCGCGATGCAAACGTTGTTGAAGAAATGAAGGATGTGATACGTTTCTGGCTAGAGAAAGGAGTGACTGGATTCCGGATTGACGCAGTTCCGTTTATGTTCGAAATCCCGGCTGATGCAAATGGCAACTATATGGATGAACCAGTTAATAACAATTGTCCAAATGTTGATGACTATTGTCACACGCAACACATCTACACCAACGATCAGCCCGAAACTTACGATATGATTTTCCAGTGGCGTGCAATCCTGGACGAATTCAAACAACTTAATGGTGGCGATACGCGAGTTATGCTGACCGAAGCGTACACAAGTTTGGACAAAACTGTGATGTTCTACGGCACTGATACTCGAAATGGTTCTCATGTTCCGTTCAATTTTGAACTAATCAGTTACACGAATACTATGAGCACGGCCACAGACTTTTCAACCCGAATCGATTCTTGGATCAGTCGAGTACCGAAACATCAGTATCCGAATTGGGTGATGGGTAACCACGATAACAAGCGTCTTGCTTCACGTTACGGAAAGACTAGGGCCGATCTTTTGAATATCATGCTTCAGACTTTGCCGGGAATCGCAGTTACCTACAATGTAAGGTGTTTGATCTTGAAGTTTTACGTTTGAATATAGTGAAGGTATTTTGTTAAGGGTGAAGAAATTGCCATGACGGATGTCTTTATATCGTGGGAGGAAACTGTCGACCCTCAGGCTTGTAATACAGACAAGGACGTATTTAATACGTTTTCGCGAGATCCGGCTCGAACCCCATTCCAGTGGGATGCGTCGAAAAATTCGGGTAGGTATTTCACTGGGCATTTAAAGCATAGTCCAAAAGAAGTCCTTCCACTCTGCTAACTAAATTTGCAAGTAACACATACTATTAATTGTTAATTTTAGTTATTGTCCCATTTGCGAAGTTTTCTGTTTCTAATTCGACTTAAATTGAGTAATTAAATCAATTAAAACTTATATCAAATTCGAGCCTCAAGGATGCAATACCTTCAATAGTCTTGGATTCTATTTCTCAGAAAATATTAATTAAAAATTTCAAATTTCTTTCCAGGTTTTTCGTCAGCTTCGAGAACATGGCTTCCTGTTTCGGCAGATTATAAACTTAACAATGTCCTAATGCAGCAACATGCACCTGTAAGCCATTTAAACATTTTCAAGAAATTGACAAGATTGCGCAATGAACCTTCTTTCGAAAGCGGTACATTTGACAAGACGGTAACCGGCGACGACCTGTTAGTTTACAAAAGGTGAGTGGAATTTGCGATATTGAAAATTTTAAACTAAAAAATTTTGTACCATGCTTGACTAGAGAACTTAGTGGTAGTGACGCATACGTAGTTCTATTGAATTTCGGTAAGAGGGAGCAAACTATAAGCTTGAAGTCTATCTTTCCAACAATTGGAGATCGACTTGAAGTTATTACAACATCTGTTCAATCGAAGTATAAAGACGGGTAAGTTTAAATTTAAAATTATAACCAAATATATTTTTAATTTCGATTATTTATATAGGGACCTCGTGCCATCTTCGGCGGTTATAGCTTATGCAGAAGTTGGTACCGTGTTTGTATCTATTAAGTGAATAGTTTAATTGTTATTTAAACCAATAAATATATGGAGAAAATTCTATGAAATAATTATAAAAATTGCCTTATGATCTGATTCATGACTACATCTCTTACATCTACACTTTATTAATAGTAAAATGGATTCATATCCGAAAGGATAGCAGTTCGATACCTTTTCACACCTAAGGGATATGACGAAATTCGTGAAAATGCGTAGAACCCTTTTACACTCTCTTTTGAGTTGAAACGTTAAAATATTCTGAAAACAGTTTTTAGGCTCTTATATCTAACCAGTCTGAAGGCATATTTACCTACACCACATCTCAGTATTGAACACGGACTCTTACCCAAAAAATAATAAAGTTGCGCCCAGACTGTTGGCAGATTTTTTATCTTTCTATTCATTACGGTTTTCGAGAAATAAATATCAGAATTTTTTTTTTTTTCTACCCCCTTTCACCATCACCTTCTACGCCGCCACACCTAAAAAATTTTCCCTACTGGCAGTCTACCGACCCCAACTCCTGTAAAAATTGTAAGATCATATCTAATACAGTTTCTGAGATATAAACATTTTTTTTTTTGAGAAATTGTTATCTCCCCACTTTCGTGCTCCACCATCCCCCTGAAAAAGTTTACTATCAGTAAACTCCACTTGTGATCCTATTAACAGAAACTAAATTTTATCTTCCTGGTGTAATTGGTTTGGAAGATATTCTAATCCAACACCCAACAACCTCCATTAAATATTTTAGCGCTTGCCTAATCTTGAAGTATTCCTAAGAACAACCACAAAGTTTCAATCTTCTGACATCAATGGTTCAGGAGATATGGACCTTAGAATGTTTCAATCCCGGCTTTCAAGCGTTTTGGACTCATTGTCCCTCCCACTTCCACACCCCTCATCCATTATCGACCATTTGCAAATGACAGTCCTACATAAGTTACAAGTTTCAACCTCCTAGCGTAAGTGGTACCTGATATTTAGAAACCATAATTTTTCGTCTAAAACGCTCTCCCATCATTTCCCCTTACACCTACACCCCTCCAGAAGATAAAGAGTCGTAGGAGTTTACCCAATCTACCCACCATAAAAATTTCAACTTAATACCTCAACAGGTTTGGGAGCTACGCGCCTCCAAACGATTTTCGTACGACGGACGACGTACGGCGAACAAACGGATTTTTTTTTTGTTTTTTGGTGTTTACTAGTCCTAAAACGTGAAAATACAAAATTTCAGGGTTGCAAAATTTTTTGAAAATTCAGGTCGATTAAAATAATAAAGTAAAATTAACTTAGGATCTCAAGGAGAACTAAAAAAATCGAAGAACATCAGTGGCTCTCAATTAATTTAATTCGATTTTTTAACCAATCCCCTTGAGATCCCAAGCTATTTTTTTTGATATGGTTTGAAAAACAGTATACCTAATATACAAAATATAAAAAATTGATGATATACATTTTGAGATATTTAAGGATAAAGGATAAAATCGTTATCTATCAATAAAATTATACTTTGTTTCAGAATAACAAGTTTTCACTCCACTACTCCCCAAAAAGAAATGTTTTCAGCGAACTCTATTTGCCCGTCCAAACCAAATTCGTGCAACCTTCATAACCATATGCCCTATGACATGCATGCAAGTGAGCAAATGAATAAAACATTACGCTATGGTTCAACTTTTTTTTGCTCAATGACTTTTACGGAAACTATTGTATTAATCTGTTCAATACGGTGTTTTGTATAACGTTTCAATAGATTAATATTCACAACATTAATGAGCTTATACATATACAGTGCAACCCGGTTATAACGTACCTTGAGGGGACCACAAAAGTAGAACTTAATAACCGATAGTACGCTATAACCAACATAAAAGCCTTCCACATTTGCGAATGGGGTTTTAAAAAGCTACGTTATATCCGAAAGTACGTTATAAAAGTGCACTTTATAAGCGGGTTGCACTGTATTGTTCCCGTTTTACTTGGATTTCATTTGAGTCGAGTTGCATTGTCGCTTTGTGTGCGATTGATTTTACCTATCAACAGGACTTAAAATATTCGAATTTTCGTCTGAATTGTTTGTCTCAATGTGTTTCTTGGACGACTTAATATTTTGATTTGTGAAAAATATAGGAAACCGGAAGGTTGACAACGGTATTTAAAACAATAAAATACTTAATTAATAAAAAAGAAAACTGAAATCGCATTTTTCGATCCTAGTGTAACAATGATAGGAAGTGTCAACAAAAAATGCTTTTAAGAAAAGCCATCTCATCGCATCTACTAATTTTTTTAAAAAAGAATACATAACAGAAATCATAATTCGAATGTAGGCACATTCTATCATTCGTGCCAAACTTATGCAATTAGAACGGGACAAGTAAAAGGTTTTTGTTATATTCCATTCCATTCCATTGCGTAAGGATTATATTCTGCAATTCCTTTGTTATGCGCCATGTAAAGTCGTCCATCTAGCGATGCAAGCGATGCAAGCAAGTATCCCTTTCTAAAGTTAACAAAAATTTATGTTTAGCTAAAATCAAAAATTCATTCGCATAATGTACGTACTTTGAAGGCACATCAGTGAAATTGGAAGACCGCGTATCGAAATTAATTACTTTACTCGACATACGCGCCATAGAACATACATTATATTCGGAAACTACTGCCGAACTGACACGATATTATAAATTAATTTCACTTTGATTAAACCATTTTCCTTCTCTAGGATCATAGCGTTCAACGCGGGTACCTTCGTATATGTATAAATAGCCGCCGAATACATAAATTGACTGATCTGAAAAATAATCTTAATCGCTACACTTACAGCAATTTTTCCGGGATCTCAAAATAACTCAATCCGTCCGTATTAGAGATGTATCGAGATAAATTGATAAAACTCATATCACATGTTTGTAGAACATATTGGTTTTTCCACACCATGTGTAATTTTACGCATTGTAAAATTCATTGTTTACATTTCCACACAAGCAGTAAATTTACTCATTTTTAGCATTTTATGTGCGAATTTTGGCATTAATAGTGATGTGTTTCAGCGTAAGTAGTAATCATCCCAAGAGTGTAAACAAACAAAATCATTTGTTTCACGGGTGAAATTTTGAGTTCGTTCCTGAACGATTTCTTGTTTTATCGGAAGGAGTTAAGTTTCTTTACTAATTAACGAACTTATCTTTAGATAAGAAGAAAAAGTATTAGTGAGGCTTATGAAAGTCTAACAAATGAAATTTGGGCAAACAAATAGGGAAAATCTTTTATTACAGTCGGTACAGAAAAGATTTGTTTGTAAGATATCTGAGAACTACCATGTTAAATACTTTAAATTTGATGAATTTGAAAAAGAAGTGCAGATCCGTTTAGTTTCTCCTTGATGCTTCACTTAGGTTTCATTTTGATCAAAATAAAGTATTGTTTTATGCAGGCTCTGTCAACACGAATCACTATTTTAGATCAAATAATATCCAATAAGAACAATCTAGTAGAATCGAATAGGTTCTCCACTGTTAATAAGTAGTCACACGTCACACCATTGAGCATTGAGTGTACAAGAGACTTCGAGACGCAGCACACGTAGTATAAAAAATCTGCCAACAGTCTGGGCGCAACTGTATTATTTTTCCGGCAGAAGTTTAAAACGCGTTCAATTCGGGGATGCGGTGTATGTTACTATGTGACTGAAAACCTAACAAAAAGTTCGGGAAGCGGTTAGAAAAGGGTGTAACATATGAATTAAATAATTGGGTCATACTCCGGGATGCGGTCTAGAGGTTGAAAAAAACAAAAATTAAAAATAGGTGATTATTAAACAAACCTGGGGAAGTGAAAAGATATTCGATATCTGATCAGACCTGAGAAACATGGTGGAATTCATGAAAAAGTATACAACCAGTTTACACCCTCTTAGGGGTCGAATTTCAAAAAATCTTGAAAACACTTTCTAGGTATTCACATGAAGAATCCGTAGAAAAAAAATGAACTCAATATTTCGAAAGACCTAGTAGATATGACGAAAATCGTGAAATAAATGCATTTTATATTAACCGATATTTTTTTTTGCCCCCCCTTCTGAACGCCAATGAAGATTAAAATTTTTTTTTATCAGAATTACTTTTCTAGTTAATTTACATATACGTACCGAGTTTCAACTTAACAGCATAAGCCGTTCTAAAGTTAGGAAAAACACCCCCCACCACCGTACCATACTACCCCTAAAAAAAAATTTATTTTTCCACCATGCCACTACTATAGCTCTATCTAAATACTAAGTTTCAGCTTCCTATCATTATAGATTCTTAAGATATAAGCATCGGAACTTTTTTTTCTCACCCTTCCCCACCCTCACCCTCTACACCCACACCCCCAAACTTTTTTTCCCTACTAGAGTTCTATTAGGCCTACTTCTGGTAAAAATTTGAAGCAACCATCTTACACTGTTATTGAGATATGAAACGTGTTATTTTTGAAAAATTCTTATCCCCTCCACTTACGTACTCCCCCACCCCCCTCAAAGATTTTACTTTGAGCAATCTTCATTTATCAAACTTTGTATCCAAACCGAATTTTGTTTTTCTGGTGCCACTGGTTTGGGAGATATTGTAATGTTAAGTATTTCAACCCCCACCCCCGTACGTCACTACCCCCACCCAAAAATTTTGTTTCAATCTACTCTCCTAGTATAACTACAGATATTTGTTAAGTTTTAATTGCTTGCTATTAACGGTTTAGGAGATATGGATTTTAAAATGTGTCGATCTCGACTTTTTTGCGTTTCGGATGCATTGCTTCCCCCTGCACTCCCACACCCCTTCACCCATATCTGTTTTTTGTTTTGTAAATGGGTCCATTATCAAAGCTCTATAGAAATTCTAAGTTTCAGCCTCCTAACACAAGCGGTTCCTGAGATCTAGAAACCTAAATTTTTCGTCTAAAACGCTTACCCCGCCTTCCCCCTTACACCTCCTCCCCTGAAAATAATGTCAATTCAAGGGGTCCACCAAGTCTATTCTTAGAAAATTTAATAGCTCCACTGGTTTGAGAGCTACGAGCCTTCAAAGATTTTGGGGCGGTCGACGTACGGCGTACGGGGTACGGCGTACAGACGGAGTGAAAATTTTTATTGCTTTTTTCGCGTCTACTAGTCATGAAACGTGGACAAAAAAATTTTGAGGGCAGCAAATTTTTTTTTTTTAAAAATCGATAACAATACTGTATTATAAATAATACAGTAAAATGCGTAAAAGAGAGCGCAGATTTTGATTAGCGATATGAGTATGTCTTCCATACATAGCTTAACAACTTAGCAAAACTGTGGGGCGACTAGAACCGCAAAGTATTGACACGTGTAATAACTTAATTAAGCGATTTTAATTAGTTTTGATAGACTCAAATAGTTTCGCTCAAAACGAACCTGAAGGTCGCAAGAATGTACTTAAATTAACCTCTTTGCTAATAAGTTCTCCGATTCCTTTAAGATAGCGAATAAACCGACCCATCACTATGCTCAAATCGATACATCTTTCGAATAAGACACCCCCAATGTACGCTTCATTAAAAATATACCACGATATCGATCATTCTTTTTTCCGGGGCTATTAAATTTCAGATGAAAATATACTTTAATAATTAATCATGATCTATATTAATTAATGGTCAATCTCCACGCTCAATCCTCCCGAAATTTCCAGGATATTATTTTCTTTCTAAAGAAAATTAAAAGTGGAAATCGGAAAGGAAACAAAAACTCTCATCCCCCATAAAAAATGAGAAAAGTGCCTTTTGTTTTAAAAACTTCTCTATCATTTCTCTCTCCGCGAAATAATGAAATGAAAAATTTTAAGTTTTCTGGTCGTGTATTTTTCATCTTCGTCGTTTCTTAAAGAAAATCTGTCACGTCTATCATTAGGAATGACCAAAGTGTGTTATGAAAATTTGCTGAAATTTTTTTTTTATAAGAAAAAAATAAGGAAAATAAGAACCCACCCTTCCTGTATTTGCCTTGTAGCAGCACACTCCTTAACATTTATCACCACCCTCTTATATACCCCACACATACTGGTACTTACTCGAAAATGGATAGACAGAGCTCGGAAGACGTTATATCCCATGGCTCAATTAACTTTTCATTTCCTCAAGATTACGACCAAATCAATCTTATCGTGAAGAGCTTCTGAAAAGAGTGACGGGCGAAATACAAAAAAAAAGATGAGCACAAGGAAAAAAAAAATTCCCCCATCGAGCCATTAGCGTCTAGGCCCACAACCAGGATGGGGGCTATCTTGAGATACGCTGATGGTGACATTAATCATCACTTTGTAATTTTTCTAATACCCATTGCCATACAAGAAGATAACACGATTCCGATAATATCGCGTTTTTTTTGATTGATAATATTCGATGCTTGTAAACGTACGTACGTTTCACCGGTGAGCTGAGTGGTGAGTGGCATGCTTTGAATGTGAATGTTCCGAGCTGTCAGCTGGGATCCTCGTGCAAGCTCAACACACCCACCTCATATCACCTTCGTAATCTATCACGCAATTATTCGTTGTTCAATGTTCGATTTTGATGGAATGGAAGGCAATCTTTAAGTAAGTTTACACTTTAAATCGCCTGAAAATTAATAATAGCACTCACAGTTTAGATTAGGCAAATCCTCAATTGTGATAGCGTTCTGCTATCTTGGACTGATGATAATTTGTTTGATTTTGTGGGTTAATTAAGACGAATTGTTTGCTTTGGGTCAATGTCGTAATATTGATTTGACGAATTTTGCTAAGCTTGTCGCAAAGCTGTTTATCGTATCTAAATTGGTCTTGAAATTTCGCCAGCTTTTAATAGCATGTATGTATGTTAAATTTTGGGACGATACTTCAGTAAGGAAAAGGTGATGAATTCATCAAAAAGCTTTGGACTACAAGACTAAATTTTTACTCTTAAATTGCTTATCTTCCGCAGTTTCTTGAACGGATTTCATAACCTCCACTGTCTCTTGAATTTCTAAACTTCCATTGTCTCTTGCATTTCTTAACCTCCACTGTCTCTTGAATTTTCTAATCTCAATCGTCTCTTGACTTTCTCTTACATCTATGAAACTCCACCATTTCTTGAATCTCTTAACCTCCACCGTCTTCTAAATTTCGTAATAATCACCTCCTGAATTTCTTAACCTCCACGGTTTCTTAAATTTCAAAAACTCCACCGTCTGGTGGAGGAGGGATGTAAGCATTATCGAGAATTGAAGGGTGGATATAACAGATCCTTGAGGGATTCCTCACTAGTGGTAGGGAGTCCGGAACAATGGAACGAAGAGTTCCATTGAGTGAGTGTATATCTAGAAAATTGATATCAGAGAACTTGTCAAGTGCTACAATATGTCCATTTAATAATTCAAATTCTTTAAAATTTTTACAGCAAAATGTTATTATATATTAAATAAGGTTTCCTTTTAGTATAAGCGCTTCATATGGCTCTAGGCTGATGTTTTTTACAGAAACAACATTGCTAAAAAGTTAAAGAAAATTCGATTTGTCAATAACATTTATGTCACTGGTAAATTGAAATAAATTACACGTACCCAATTTTGTAACCTGATGATCGACTTGTTACTATGACTGTTAAGTTCTTCGGTATCATATGGTAGGAACCAAAGTTTAAACTCTCCTTAGCGGATCCGGTATTGAACAAACCCACTATCGTAGAATTTTTTTCATGAGTTCTGCGGAGATAGAAAAATTGTAAAAAAATTTGAGTAATAGTGAAGTTGTATTTGAGTTTGGAATTATTTTCCGTGATTGTACTTTTATCAGTTTACCAGTTCACGCAGATAGAGATCGTGCAGTAAATCCGTCTGTCTATCAGTGTGTCCGTCTGCCTGTCTGTTTGTTTGCCCGTCTATATATGCTTCTGATCCGTTTGTTCGTCTATCTGTCTGTCTGTCTGACTGTATGTCCATCTGACCGCCTGTTCTTCTATACATTTGTCAGTCTGTCTGTCTATCCATCTGTTAGTCTGTCCTTCCGTCCATTTATCCGTCAAGCCGTCTGTCCGTTAATCTGTCTGATTGTTCTTCAGTATATGTGTTCCTTTGTACATCTGTGTATCTTTCCATCGCTTCATCTATTTATCCGATTTTTGTCCGTCTATCCGTCTGTATGTCTATCCATCTATTCATATGTCTATCTATCGGTCTGTCTGTCTATCTGCTTGTCTGTCCATCTACCCATCTGTCTGTCCGTCCATTCATATGTCTATCTGTCGGTCTGTCTGTCCGTCTATTCATATGTCTATCTTTCGGTCTGTCTGTCCGTCTATTCATATGACTATCTATCGGTCTGTCTGTCTGTCTATTCATATATCAATCTATCTGTCTGTCTGTCCGTCTATTCATATAAATCTATCTTTCGGTTTGTCTGTCCATCGCTCAGTCCGTCTATTCTTTTGTCTATCTGTCGGTCTATCTGTCCGTTTGTTGATCCATCTGTCTGTTCGTCTATTCATATGTCTATTTGTCGGTCTGTCTGTCCGTCTATTCATATGTCTATCGGTCTGTTAGCCCATCGTTCTATCCGTTTATCGGTCTGTCTGTCCCACTGTCTGTCCGTTCACACCCTTTTGTACTTAACGACAATACCATATTTGAACAACGTAAATCACCTCTTTTCAGATTTCTCATGCCTTCGGACAGACAAAAGACTTCGACCAGATTTTTCAAACACAACTGGTCTGTTCTAAAGGCTATGAACTTGGGACTGGTTTTGATTTCCAGATCCCATCAAAATATAGAAATAAATTAAAAATTTCAGAAAATTTTCCTGTATCGAGAAGCAAGTTTTTCATAGCAAGGACTTGGCTCCGGAAATACAATTTCTTCTCAGAACATTTGAATCCTACCTGATTGTCATAAAAACGTTTAAGTTGACTACTAACGCCATCAAATTTCCATTTTGTAAAGCCGGCTCTTTTCGGACACTAAGAGCTTGTTTGTAGATCTTCAGGTGAGTATTATTCAAAGCGTTCTGCAGTTTTATGTTCACCTCCTTGTAGTTGGGTGCAACGGGCAACCAAGGTTTTGGGTTACTTGAGAAGCCGGCACTAACCTCATCGTTCCATTGAAGCGGAGTTCTTTCGGGATTTCGTTCGCAGGACGCAGTATCGTTACTACCCTGACACGATATTGGAACGTTTGTCATGCCAATTTCTTCACCCTGTTGGAATAGAATCGAAATAATATCCTGATTCCAAAATAAATAATGCCCTTACGTAGTAAGTAACCCCAGCTCCGGGCAGAGTGTAGACCAAAATGTTGAACAAATCGATTCGGTTTATACCGAATTTCGTTGCAGCCCTCGAGGTGTCGTGGTTTCCCACCTGAATAAACAAATTACACATTTCATTGTATTTAGTACCAGAGTTCAGATTCATCAGAATTTCGTATGGTGTACTTACCACCCAATTTGCCGTACGACCTTCAGGCATTGAATCCATCCAGTTGGCGATGGCACTGACATAATCAATTGCATTCGATCGTTCATTCACTTTCGAAATTAGATTGAAATTGAACGGTAAATGGGCGCCATTGTGTGTCGCGTTGCCATAGTATTTCATAACAATGTTCAGCGGTGAGTAGGTTTCAGCCAGGAGGATTCTAGAGTAGTGGCAGTGACAGTTTTTCTATAAATCGTATTCTATACGTGACGCATGACCAGGACGCTCCTGGATATTCAAATTTCAAATTTTACCTCGTGTCACCGCCATGTTGCTTTTTGTGATCGTCCAATACCTGACGCCATTGATACAACGTATCGAGGGTTTCGTCCTGGTCCACGGTGTATATGTGCTGTAAGTATCCGTAGTTGGTCGAATCGTTCGTAGTTCCACTGCGAGGCTCGTCTCTATAGTTTCCGTTGGAGTCTGGCGGAATTTCGAAAATGTGCGGAACAGCATCTATTCGGAAGCCATGAACACCCCGATCCAACCAAAAGCGAAGCACGTCCTCGAGAATAGATTGAAAAAAAAACGGACCGGTTAGAGGGTACATAAAAGTTTCGATTTGTTTTTATGGGTTACAGGATGTTCCGATAGACCATATGTGTTATTTCCGTTGGGCACAATTGTGTCCTTCGGGGCTATTGTCCTTGTAGTGAAACAAATAACGAACTGACGACTTTGGGATTTAAATGTTAAAATTTCAAGGTGCAGATATGAAAGAACGCGTAGTGAATATCGATTAAATGGCGTTTCGGGACCAATATCTAAACCACCCTCTTGTTTTGGGACTGTTTAATTTGAATGTATCTTTGGGAAATTGGGAACCCTTCGGCAATCGCCCCCAAGGAAACGTAAATGAACACAAATTGGCGGTATGTAAATTTAAGTACAAAAGAGTTTAAGAGCGTTAATGAAAACCATTGAACGTAATCTCCAACTGAAAAAGAAGCTAGTCAAAGAGAAAGCCAACGTGGACTATTGAAAATTTAATGGGGTGAGAACATTTCCTAGAGAAGTAGTGGTCAATTCTTCTCATCCGTCTAGTTATAAACCAATTAGACTTGTGTGAAGATATACGAGTATGTATGATCTCTTGATTGTTAATTTCTGGCATCAAAAAAATCATTCATAAATGTTTTTCTGTCTTTGATTGCTATAGTTCAATCCAAATATTTTCAGCTCGCAATTTTGTTCACTTTCCTGGTTATAATAGAAGATCGAATGAAAGAAATACTTTAGATATGAAACGCTTTTGCTTGCAAAATAATTTGTATTATTTGGTAGCTGAAATTAATTGGAAGTGGTTTTAATGAATTTATTGTAAACTACTTTTCGTCAATATTATAAATTACGTCATAGTAAACAAAGTGGCCACTATTCACAGTCGTCATAAAGTTGGCTTTGAGTTAAAGCTGACTTTAGTGTCGTACTATTAATAGCAGATTTAACGGGCTTAGCAATTGTGTCACCAGTAGTAAGTAAGTAAGTACATAAATAGTTGTACACAAAATTTTGTGTAATTTTGTTACACTATTCATGTAAATTGTACGCTTCAGTTGAAAAGTACATGTATGTATAATTTACTAATAACAGTCATTTCATGTATATGTGATTGAAATGTGTACTTTGTTTTTGAAAAAATGAAATATACTGGAAATTTCAAGTAAAAATTGAACTAGAATTCAATTTTTAAAAAATACTGTAGGATTAATCGATTGAGTGCTAAGAGAGAGCCTGCGCTAGCTACTTATGTAATTTCCGCTATTACACATTTGCTGGCGCTACGTGTATTCATTCGTTCACAATAAAGTAGTTTGATCTGGCGAAACGAAATTGAACGAAACGGTACTTTCGACGTAGAGTGAAATAGATTAAAACTAGATGGCAGTAAAAAAAACCCGCGGCATTGGCAAGAAATTTAAATATTAGTAAGAAAGTAAAATTGTGACCCATAAAACCACTACACATAAAACTTTCCGAGCACAAACGAAATGAAAAGACAGGGAACGGTTGAAAATTTCGAATTTTAAAATATTTCGTCTTGCAAAAGAGTACGCTATCATTGTAATGAAAGAAAGCACCATCTATTGGTGAGTAGTGGCAATCTCAATTCGGCTTAGAGGGTAGAGAGAGAATTTCCTAGTTTATTTTATAAATAATGTATAATGTTAAAATAATGTATAATGTTAAAATAATGTATAATGTTAAAATATTGTAATATAGAATTAGTGTGCCTAATATTACAAACTATAAAAAATCATTTGTTCAAAATTGTTAGCTATTTTTAAATGACAAAATCAGGAGTCTAGAGATGCCAAAAAATAGGAGTCTCCATGAATTTCACTAGCATGAATTACTATTTCTGTAAAAGACAGCATTATTGCAAAATGATAAAACATTTAATATTGTCCCCTTCTTTCTGATTAAAACGAAATAAAATACATCATGTATTGTGATTCGCCAAAACATCGACAGCGAGCCGCTATCTCGAAAATTTTTTTTAATAACGAAAGGGCGTTGATTTGCTTGAGAAAAATTTAAGATTGTTCGACTAAATTTAAACTTAACAATTGTATCCACGTGTTTACATTTAAGAAGAAAACACGGTTCGTTTATTAGTCGGTTGGGCGAATGTTCACCACAATGTTTGGTGCGAAATATTGGAGAGAAATTTGATATGTTGTCGAATAATCGGCATTCGTGTTAACAACAGACATTCGAAATAAATGAACAGACAAATGGTGAACTCATCGATTTAACCTCAACATGAAATTAATTGTAATTTTGTTCATCAAAATTTTAGTAATATCCGTTAAAAGCTTCGGGCCACCGAAATACAACAGCAGTATTATCGATAATGGAATAATAAATTATTCGGTAGAGTAATAATTCTTTTTTGGAATAAAATTCGTTCAATTTAACACCATTTTGTGTTTATCGTGTGGTGCAATTAATTAATGAACAACGTGAAATTCACAAACAGGAATAATGTACACACCTTCATTTGTTGACCAACCGCTGGACTTCTGTAATTTAGATCCGGTTGTTTATCCTTAAACTGATGGAAATAATATTGTTGTCGTTTTGCATTCCATGTCCAGGCGCTGCCTCCGAATACACTAATCTGCGTGTGAGAATACACTTTGCTTTAAAATCG
This sequence comes from Beris chalybata, assembly GCA_949128065.1. Classification (NCBI taxonomy): domain Eukaryota; kingdom Metazoa; phylum Arthropoda; class Insecta; order Diptera; family Stratiomyidae; genus Beris; species Beris chalybata. The sequence goes on from OX421897.1 coordinate 14,068,324, forward strand.
CGATAAAAGTTTAAATTATTAACGAAAAATACACGATTTTCAATGGAACTTCAGTGGCTATAAATAATTTCGGTGTAAAAAGTCCTACTGGAAAATTACCCAATTGTTCGGTGGTAAGCGTTTTGTCGAGTTTTTCGGATCCGGTATGCCATTATGCCAAACATAAAAGTCCTCGTAGCCTTTTTCACGATTTACCGATTTTTTAAACCACTCACATTCATCGCTCGAATGATTTGGAACGAAATCCAATATAATTTTAATACCGATTCGTTTTCCTTCGACTATCAGAGCATCGAAATCGCTCAGGGTTCCGAATTCCGGCTGAATATCGTAAAAATTTGATATATCGTAGCCGAAATCGGCATTTGGTGATGCGAAAATGGGCGATAGCCACGTTGCATTTATGCCTAGATCTTTTAGATGATTCAGATTGTTCTTGATGCCTGAAAAGAATCTTTATGTTTTCTCGGATCGTATATACATATAAAACAAAGATTGTTACCTATTAAATCGCCGACTCCATCGCCATTACTGTCCTTATACGAGCGGGGGTAGATTTGATAGAAGGAACCAACTTCCCACCAATCTTTTGCCACTGGTGCCTGTGAAAGGCAATTATTCAGTGAGAAAATCACTAAAACTACTTTTAAAACAAGCGACATTATTGCTGCCCAATTGTTTGAAATTCTGCTTATATAGCTTTGGATTGCAAATAGTACTATCTGAAGTGCAGGTATTACCAATAAAATATAAAATAATTCCCGATTAAACACTTGATGCTACTTGACGTTGGTGCTATGCCTACTATAAACACTTAGTTGTTAAGGTTAATAAAGAAAAGATGTATGAAATAGCTTACCGAATATTTCGCATTGAAGTCGAGGGTTTAAACGTTTCCATTTCTTTAAGATAATATTTTTAATGTTTTAAAAATTACAAAAGACTTAACTTGAGGAAAATAAATTTTGTCTCTTGATTTTCAAAAATTGTATATACTTTGATAAATTTAATAATTTATTTTCGAGTTCATTAACGAAGAATCTTCACTTTAACATTTCATTAAAAAACTATTGTTATAGACTACCCTTAATATTTTTTTCCAAGTTTATGACTAATAGACACCAAAAAGCAAACTGGGTACCTTACCCTATTTTCACAAATTTCGTCATATCTCTTAGGCCTCGTGGTATATAGTAGTAATTTTATAGTTTTAATTTTTTCCACGGATTCTTCATATAAATGCGTAGAATGGGTTTTCAGCATTTTTTGAAATTCAACCCCTAAGGGGTTGTAAAGGAGTGTACATTTTCTCGAATTCGGGCATGTTATTCAGGTTTCATACATTTCGAATAACTTTTCCCTTCATCGGTCTTATTTTATAATCGCGAAAAACACGTTTACAAGGGTTTAGCTCTTTCAACCCGTATGAAGGTGTAAAAGTGTTGAAAACGTTCTTACGAATTTTGTCATACTTCTCAAATTGGTTTTTACTTCCTCGGGCTTTCTTTATATTTGGCTTGAATTGGCTCAAATAGGTGTAAGGGGTTGTATATATTTCAACAAATTTTATATATATCTTAAGGTTTGATGAGATATCAAATAGGTTTCTGTTAAGTTTTAATATTACGGACTACAAACCGATTTTAGTATTTTCTGATATTCAACCCATCGAGGCATTGTAAAGGAGTTGCACACATTTTCACAAATTCCTACATCTTTCTTAGATTGGATAATATATCGAACTTATTTCCTCCTGTATATTTGTCAGAAAGTTAATTTCATGATTTTTAACTAATAATCCCAAAAGTGTTGTAAAGGGCTTGCATAGTAGCCTACATCGTATCTCAGCGTTAAACGTATTCTGGACAACAATAAAATTGCACCCAGACTAGTTAGAGATTTTTTTTATTTATTATTAATCAAATCTGGAGCTATAATGTTAATGTTTTGCGTAAATCTCGACGAACGGAGTTGCGACGATCGAAATCACGACGTAATTTTGGTCCAATAGGTCCAAAAGGTCCTCTAGGTCCAAAGGCTCCTCTAGGTCCGAAGGCTCCTCTAGGTCCGAAGTGTCCTCTAGGTCCTCTAGGTCCTCTAGGTCCTCGAGGTCCCCATGGGCCACCCCGTCCTCCGAATGGTCCGCGCCCCCAACCTCCTAGGCGTTCTGGATGACGATGTCCACCATGCCTATGTGGCCAAACGCTCCAGCATGAACCTCGAGTGGGAGTAGACTTTGTTGTAAGTGTTACAGGTGAACCAGTCGACACAGGTGAACCGGTCGACACAGGTGAACCGGTCGAAATAGGTGCAGCGGTTGAAATCGGTTCACCAGTTGAAATAGGCTCAGCAGTTGAAAGAGGTTCACCGGTTGAAACAGGTTCACCGGTTGAAACAGGTTCAGCGGTTTCAGTTACACTGGTCGCGGCAGACGATGATTCTTCCCTTACAGTAGTCTCTTCCGCCTCTTCTGTAACTGCTGTAACTGTAGAGACAGCTTCAGTTTCGGCTGTAGCTTCACTTTCTTGAGACGCTGCTAGAGCGACTGAAAGGGCTAAGATACCAAAGACGACGGTCAGTAACTTCATGATTTCTGAAATGTAAAAAAAATTCTGAAGTATTTCCTTTTTTAATCCTTACCAGAGACAACTACCTCTCGTATTGTAAGGAAGACACCGCAATAGAAGTGATTAAAGTTTAGATGTAAGTTCTGGCTTTTATAGTGAAGAAGTGCTGCTGAATTTTGATGACTATATTATTTACACTAATTAAAACCATTTGCGTACTTTTGATCGCTTTAAATGCAACTGATAAAATATGATATTTCTTGAAATTCTGGATTCGTAGAATTTTAGAAGCGTAAGAAAGAGGTTCTTACGCAGCTGAACTCTTTTGTATCTATATTTTTACTCATATGATAACCGTCACGCTAAATATGAGATTCACACGCAAAATCAATATGAAATATTTAATCCGTATTTCATTTCATATTCTAGATAAAAAAAACTGTTTGGGAACATGATCCAGGACTAGGAGTTTGGTGGCGAGGATCATTTGGAGAACGGAGTGGTTCACGGGAGCCGGGAGGATTCACCTAGAGCATTCCCTGGACCTAGAAGACCCTTTAGAACATTTTATCTTACGCCGTGGCTAAGACCGGCCCAGTTCAGATAGTCGAGACTTACGCAACTGTTGCCTATAACTAGATGAATATAAAACCATAAAATGGTAACGTTGCGTCTAGACTGTTTGCAGATTTTTACTTTATTATTGTAATAAAATCAATAATAGTATAATAAAGTATTCTGCCGTACGCAAAACGTTTCAACGTCATTCAAAGTCGTTAAGCTATTAAGTTGAATTTTTTCTTCGGTAGATTGAGCAGACCCCTTCAAATGACTACCTTTTAAGTGGTGGGGGTGTGAGAAAGGAGGTAGGGGACGGCGAAAAGGAAAAAACTCCGATGTTTGTATCTTAAAAATCTATAACGATATAAAGCTGAAACTTCATCTAGGTCGTGTTCGAATACATTGCTTCGTCTACGTCTAGTTATAACAGAAAATGACGTCAGGCGTAGCAAAGCTGTGTCTCAATTTTTTTTCCGGTTCGTGTCTTGACTACTACAGCTGACCTACCAGTCAATCTTAGCAAACGTAAAAAATTCTTACTTTATTATTTTTGCAATCGATGGTTCTTTTTTTAAAGACATGATAGTGACTTGGACCGTCTCGGACTACAGACCAGAAACGGAGATCACTTTAACCGCTTTCCAAACTTTGTGCCAAAAAATAAAAAGGTTTCGTCCTAACTATTAACAAATTTTTTTATGTAAAAATTATCGAATGTCAAATTCAAATTTGTAGGTTAACTTGTTTCAAGGACTGTTGCATGAATATTGAAGAATATATGCGAGGAAGGGACGATGTGCTCAATGTGAAAAAACTTTAGTTGAGTCTAATTCTATAGTGAGTTAGGTTTAAGGCCACTGCACAAGGCTTTTTGTACACATTTTTCCTTGAATTTATGTAACTAAAACTGTCATAAATGTTTTGCTTTGCTGTGCTAAATAGGTTTAATTTAGCTGTTAAGATATTGAACTATCTGTTCTCTAAATCTTAAATTATAAGATGTTCAACATAAGTAGATAAACTAAACTAATAAAGATTGATTGATTGATTGATTGATTTATTGAGTCTTGAGTCGGTTTATGATGTTAAATCGAATTCCGAAAATGCTATGTGCTATTTTTTTAAGAACTTTTTTATGGTCGTTAGAAAAGAGACAATTAGTTTTAGCCATATTTCTAGAGGACCTGATTCTCCTGTAAAAATTTGTTTCAGATAAGTATGTTGGACTGTTAGAAAAAAAAATCATTGGCCGCTATTCACAGTCGTCATAAAGTAGGCTTTAAGTTAGAGCTGACTTTAGTGTCATATAAATTATACGACACTAAAGTCAGCTTTAACTCAAAGCCAACTTTATGACGACTGTGAATAGCGGCCATTGTCTTTAAATCCAATAAATTCCTACTGCCCATTTGTAGCCATACAAACATCAATTTCATAAAATTTTCAATTGAACCCTCTCTATGTAAAAGACGCATGATAACGTTTTAAGTTTCACTCAAGTGAATCAATTTCGGTTTTGATAGCGTTCATGCATGAACACTACATTCCAATAGAACTCATTATGTATGAATGCTTTGGGCAGATTATCTTTTTATACGTCGAGGATAAAATCTCCGCGTTTTATACGAACTCTTAAAAACTTTGTTGTTCCAAACCATAAACAATTATTTTATAACATCCAGATTTCGAGGTTTTATCGCACAGGAACATTTTTAATAATTAATCAGATAATCGCTTTTTATAACTAAGCCGTAATTTTTATGCCAACACGATGATCACATAAACCCACTCTAAAGGACAATGTATCCTGCCTGAAAGTTGATTGTGGGTTTTACAACAATAAGTACAAGACTGGCATCATTCATTTTATTTTCATAAATTTTTGATCAGAGAACATTGACGAAATATCCTTTAAAAAAAAAAAAACAGGACGACAGAGGCGAGCTGATGGAAAAGCACGTGAAACTTTTTTTTACGACATTTCCCACTCTCAACCGTTGTAATTTCGGTTCGTCTTTTAAGTGGTTTCGAACAAGATTTGGCCGGAACGAAAAGAAAAGCCACGAAAAACAACCGACAAATTTAATCAGAGCTTCTAGAAGAAGCTGCACGAAAAGAACCCATTTTATTACCCTGTGATTTAAGTTTTCACATTCGTTTAGTAAGTCGATGGTGTAGCTGCTGTGCTACTACTAAAAAATTGTTGGGGAGTTTTTCTTTTCACAAAGAAAATTTATAGCTTAAATTTTTTTTGCCCTTGCGGATATTGTAGAGAGTTTGTACGATATAAATTCTTTCCTTTCACAGCGAACACTTAGATTGCTGTTTAGGCATTTTGTAAATTAGTGAATTTGAATGGAAAGTTTTTATTTGGTGAGTCGTTAAATCGATAAATTTATGGAAAAATATCAGATACAGATGGCGTCGGAGGACAAAGTATAGTTTTGGTTGGAGTTTATATCCTTCAGGGTTGTTCTTATTTTGTAAGAATAAACGAATCTTGGAAGAAGCACGAAATCGTTTCGTATAATTATCTGCTAATCGAAAGGTAGTGAATTATATCCATGCTCTAGTTTGGTTTGCGTCTCTGCTATGATTTCGAGGCATTGAACTACTTAAATCGATTATTGGCATTGATATCTCAAAAACTCTGTCCGTGAGAGGTCACACAAATAAACCAAATTTTGAGTGTTTGGAAATATTAAACAGTGTTGTCATTTGTGTACATAGAGTATGATATATATTTAATCCATTAACAGGTATTGTGTCACATATTCCAAATCCACAAATGAGCAAACTTGTCTCAATCCAGTGCGTTGCTATCATACAAAAATCGAACGAAGGTGATACCTGTATCTATACTTATTGCAAGATAACCAGAGAATTCGTAAAATTTTGATCACTAAATAATAAAAAAAAACAGGTTGATTAAAGGCATGCCTTGGGATCACTACTATAAAACATGCCGTTAAATAAAAGGGGCATTCAATCGACTGAATTCACAACAAATCGAGAAAAAGATTTGTAAAAAATTCAAGCCTCAATTCAATTTTGGTTTGAATCATAGCTAGAAGGCTATAGAAGGAAAGACAAATTATTGAAAAGAGGAAGTGTTTATTTATACCTCGTAAACGGTTAGGTCGGGCCGGGTGTAGTCCAGTGGTAGCATACTAGGCTTGTAAGCACGATGTCGTGGGTTCAATTCACACTCTACGCATAAATTATTTATAAGAATTTTTTCAGATGCTATTTGCTTTGAAATTATTAATATAAATAGTGAACAGTGCGGAATGTTTAATAGGATCACTACTAAAGGATTTAACACTGAGCAGATGAGTTCTGTTTACATTCTTATCAGATTCACTAACACTATCAGAGATACCAGACAGTAGTTGATTTGTTATAGGCTACATTGCTGTTCTGGTAGATCACATCAAAAGCCAAACAGCACTCAAAATTATTAACATCAACTAGTACACTGCCATACCTGGCCCGATTTCTGACCTCCCATCCCTAAGCTGACTGGATTGTACACTATGGTGTATTAAAGGCTAGCCAACTAAGTCCAATTTAGTATCCTTAGGTATATGTAGATGTATTACTGGACTAATTCATGCAAGAGTTCAGATTTTTATTGGAGTATAAAAAAGACAGTGAAAGTGGTTTTTTCCTCATTTTCACGAATTTCATTATTTTTTTTGGCATGTCGAGTTATCAAATTAATTTTATTTCTCTGTGTTCTTAAGAGCCTCGAAATATTTTAAATTTTTTTTGAAATCATAGTGGAAAAGTGCAAACTGGCTGTGTACATTTTCACGAATTCCGACATATTTCTTAGGTCAATTGAGATATCGGCCTCGCTTTCACTTTTAAAGGCCTTAAGTGTAATTAGAACAAAAACTGATTTAAGTACTTTTTGCAAAAAAACCCACTCTCTAGGTGGTATTGTTTAAGTTTTCACGAATTTCGAAAATCTTTTAGTTTTAATGGGATTGAATTCGCTTTAACTTCCATTGAATCATTTATTTAAATACATATATGTAAGTAAAAAAATTTACCAGCAGTCTTGCCGAAAGCTTACTATTTTATGGGTAGCTTACTATTTTATAGTCCGGAACGCGTTTAATGCGGTGTAGGTCACTCTGTGACTGACAACCTAAAGGATAACCACGAGCTGGATTTTTTAGTTGTCAGTGTCATAGAAACCTACACTGCATTTAGCCTTAAGGGCGTTGACTTCTACCCAAAAAATGAATTTCCGCCCAGACTGTGTGCAGGTTTTTTAATACAATTCTGCACTATTTTATTGAAGTTACTAGGTTCCACCACGGCTTAAATTAAAACGTTCTAAAGGGTCCTCTAGGTCCTGAGGCTGCTCTAGATCCAAAAGGCCCTTTCGGTCTTTTAGACAGCCGTTGGCCACTCCGTCCTCCAAATGATCCTCAACCTCAAACTCCTCGTTCTGGATCACCTTTCTTTAATGTTTATTTTTCTCTGGAATATTGATCATACGTGTGTATGATCATACGTGTGTATCTTATATTTATCATATGAGCAAAAATTTAGCTTTGATGCGTAGGAGACACTTTCTTACGCTTTTAAAATTCTACGAATCCAGAATTTCAAGAAATATCATGTTTTATCAGTTGCATTTAAATTGATCCAAAGTACGCAAATGATATTATAATTAGTGTAGATGATATTGTTATCCATATTCAGCAGCAGCTTCACTATAAAAGCCAGAAGTTACATCTAAACTTTGATCACTTCTATTGCGGTATCTTCCTTACAATACGAGAGGTAATTGTCTCTCGTTTGGACTAGAAAGGAAACATTTTATAAGTCTTTTGTTTTAATTTTTAGAAATCATGAAGTTACTGACCGTTGTCTTTGGGATCTTGGCCCTTTCAGTCGCTCTAGTAGCGTCTCAAGAAAGTGAAGCTACAGCCGAAACTGAAGCTGTCTCCACAGTTACAGCAGAGGAAGAAGTAACTACCGTAAGTGATTCAGGATCATCGTCTGCCGAGACCGCTGCAACTCAAGCCCCTGAAACGACTGTAACCAGTGAACCTATTACAACTGCTGAGCCTATTTCAACCGGTGAACCCATTTCAACCGCTGCGCCTGTTTCGACTGGTTCCCCTGTTTTGACCGGTTCACTTGTTTCAACCGGTTCACCTGCGTCGAGTGGTTCACCTGTAACGCTTACAACCAAGGCTGCTCCCACTCGAGGTTCATGCGGGGGCGGTCGGCCACATAGGCATGGTGGGCATCGTCATCCAGGACACCTAGGAGGTTGGGGGCGTGGACCATTCGGAGGACGGGGACTTAGAGGACCTAGAGGACCCTTCGGACCTCGAGGACCCTTCGGACCTCGAGGACCCTTCGGACCTCGAGGACCCTTCGGACCTGGACGATCCTTTGAACCTAGAGGACCTAAAGGACCTAGAGGACCTAGAGGGCCTAGAGGACCTTTTAACTCACGCCGTGATTTGGATCGTCGTAGCTCCGCTGGTCGAGATTCTCGCAACCTTCGCCAATAATACCAAACATTAACAAATGTAAACCTCCAGATTTGATTTATAATAAATTAAAAAATACAGCATTAATTATTTTGCTTTGTTAATGATAAGAATGTCCAGTTGTGCAGAATCCCAATAACCTTCTATATGCCATTATATTTCTGGGAAACTAAACCTTAATTTCTCTAACAAGTAGCAGCAGCTTGGGTGAAACTTTACTATTTTTGGATCAAAGATCATGAAGCTGTTAAATTGATAGTGGGATAAAAATGCTTACTCCAACGCCTCCATATAGTAGTCCAGGACGCGGTCAAAGTCGAAATTTAAGATCGGTTGTTGCAAGTTAAGGGTTTTTTTTTTTGTGAAATATCTTCTTGTAAGATACAACGTACTGGTGGTTCTTTATAAAAACATTAACATAAGTAAACTGGCCATAGAAGTAAAGAAATAAAAACATTTTTTAATCGATTTACAATTGATTATACCTACATATAAATATATTAAGGCCGAATAGACATCTTGAATTTCGTCATATCTTCGTGGAAACATAAGCTACCATTTGACCCCTTTTTATTGATTGAGTATTGAAAAATACTGAAATTAGTTTTGAGGCGATTACATAATCAACTTATAAAGGTAAAAACCACTAAGCTATTTCATCAAAAAGAGACAAAATTTTTTTTAAAAAATCGTAGAGGCAAATGTTACAAATGTTTTATGGTGCAAAGTTGAAACATTGCACGTATGTATGCACGTATATAGTGGGGGATCGTTCCTGATCATCAGAGTCGGTTAATGAAAAGAAATTATCGCATTAACCATGGCTTATATCTGAAGACACATTTTAATTTCCAATATGAGATTTAAAATTTCCTTTCGTCTTTCTTTTTATTATTTTACTTTTTTCTTATTATTGAGTTAGTTTTAGGATAGGTTAAGTTAGGTTAATTAAATTCATAAGGATTTTTACATTAATTTTTCCTGATTTCACAAATACGTTTAGTCAACATCTTACTGCCAACTGCACCAACCAAAATAAACCATAGTTGTAAAGGCTTTACTAGATCAGTCTAATCTCTAAATATGTACTTATGTTATATGTCAGCAATGTATCCATTATAAGACTAAAATTATGAACTATGCACTATGAACAAGAAGTGGATGAGGTTTAACCCTATCCGCATTAAGGGTTTTGGGATTGAACCTCTTGCTTGAGAGATTTTTGGTTGATAGAGTTTTGAATTGGAGTTTATATCAACCTTTTTTGTGACGTATGAAAAGAATTAGGTGGGATTCGAACTCCCTCAAATTTTAAAGAAAATGGAGGATGTACGGAGTTCCGTCTGAAATGGAGCAGTTACGTGGTTCAGCATTAAATGAAAAATGTACGACATCAATAGGTATCTCATGAACATAACTAATATGTTTGACAGTGAGAGATAATCGCGGCTTGTGGATAGATCAAACTTGAAAATTAGAGCTCTTAATTCTTTAATGTTATTTTGTCAGATGAAACGCAAAGTATTCATTTTAATATAATATACTAATACAGTCATGTCAGAGATAACTCTTTAAATTTGGTTTCCATTTAAAACTTTTTAGTGTTATGTTTTAAGAGAATTCAGGCTGTATCCTTAAAAATTTAGGAGGGAGAACAAACATCTGTTTTAGTATCGTTCTGGAAATTTATTGACATATCTTGCATTAATATCAACTTATTCTGAACCGGCCACTTTTCTAAAATAATTTTTTCACATAAACTTATTGCTCAAAAATGCTTCTCAGTTTTGTACAACAAGATAGTAAATTTATGAAAATTTCTATAACGTTCTAGAAGAAAATGATTTATTTAACTCTTGTCCTGGGAAATGAGATTTTTGACTTAATTTGTTCTCCCCGAAATTATAAAAGGCTATTTTGTCATCTCTGATATTAGGGTAAAATTATTATTGGTCTAACTTTTGAAGCTATTCATCTATAATCTAAATCCTTTCCTGCCTTCCCTCAGATAACCCGTTAATTATGACGCTATGTCATTAAAATAATATTGAAAATTTGGGTGCTTAGCTTTAGAACTAGTTACCTCTAGTATAAGTTAGGTTTAGGATTAGGTTAGGAATTGATAAAGAGGTTTTTAGTCACAACTTTTCCTCATAATTTCAATAATTAATTACTACTCTTACTACTGCAATTAGCTGATTAATTTAAGTACATATATAGTTGTAAAAGTTTATCTTGGTCTCTGAAATAAATCATGAATTGTAACACAATTGTAAACGAAACTAGTGAAAAAATTTATTTATCTAAATCGTTTCCATAATTAAGCAATTCATTTTTTTTTTTAAAGTGTTTCAATTGCAGTTGAAAAGACCAGGATCTTTCTGACATAGTTGTTTAGATCTCTCGTCTTTCAAATTTAATGTCTTTTGGAACACATTTTTGCCTAGCAAATAGTTGATGTAAAATATAAAAATAATTAAAAGCATATTAACTCTTTCTCTCATTAAAAATGAGTGTGTTTCTCTAAAAAAAAATTTTTTTTTTTAAGAAATATAATTGTTAAAATTTTTGTATGCAAGTAAGACTTGTCAGGAATCTAGGATGTTTTAGGGGTGAATAGTTTCCTGCGAGATTCTAATGCGATCGCTACGGGCCCTCTTTTTGTACCTAGTATGCAGAGTGGCTTAGCACGGCGTACCTTCCTAAAATTAAAAGAAAAAGAAATTTATTTATTTCAAATTTCTTCTTTAAGCTACAAAGTTACTTTCTGTAAGTGGCTTTAAACAAAAATGCTAAAACCAAAAATTGTTGAACGTATTTTTGAATGAACAAATTGTTGGTATAGTAACTTTTTGTATTAATTAAATAAATATTGGATAGAAAAATTAAAGTGTCACGGACACTTTATTAAAAAAAGAGCTACTGAAGTAGCGAAATGGTTTTAGTTAAATAAAGATTAATTTTGAATTATTATAGTTTAGCTAGCGTGATAAACTAGGCTCAAAGTTAAGGTTGGGCCTCCGACGAAAATAATAGAATAAATTTAAATAAATAATTCTTTTTTAAAATTATTTTGCATAAAATTGTATTCTTTTAAAGTTTTTCATTGGGAGAAAGGTGTAACTTAGTAATGTTTGGATTTTTATAGGGAGTTAACCAAAGATGTGACGGTATTCTTATTAATATGGAACTGCTTCTTGCAATTGTCTATCAACAAGTTCGTGTAATACCATAATGACTCCAATTTTAACCAATTTTACTTTATTATTATTTTTTTGAATTATACCAGTTTCAGGAAGAGCTATCATAAGTTTCAAGTACATTTATCTGGAGTAATAATCAATGGCGCAACAGCCAAAATTGGCCTAGGCCTTGAAGTAATGCTAGAGGTACTTCATTACTAGACCAACGGAACACTAGGAGGTGAAGTAGTCAGCCACACGCTCATCCGTGATTATTACCCCGGTTTTTAACTCAGGTACTCATTTACAGCTGAGTGAACTGGTAGCACCCAATCACATTCTCGAAAATTTCTTGTCCCCAAGCAGATTCGAACCGGGTACCAGGTGCACCAAAAGAGAGAGCTCTAGCCACTAAGCCACCTAGACTACACATTAATCGGGGAGTAGATAGCTTCTTAGCAGGTGAGGCTGAATTGGAATATTAAAACATGGCTTTGTTAGACTAAAACTTGATGAGTAAGGACGGTTTACGGGTTACTATTGAAAGTCATTAAATAACAATATCAAAACAAACAATTATTAGTAACTTGATGACTTTTTCCTCTGTAAAATGGTAAGGCTCAGCCTCACTAGCCTCATGTGGCGAGCCGCGAGGATTTGAGGTTTTTGGCTTTTATCTGTCCAAATAATATTTTCGTACTTTTTTCCGAATGATGCGGTCTTGGATTAAACTAATAATAGGCACCTGCCTATTGTACACATTTGTGAATGAAAGCCATGGCAGTCAATGTGTTAAGACGACTTAGTGGGTGGATTACAAACCCCTATTTCCCTTATATTCCTGCAACTGATTTGTTCCTAACCACCCCAGTACTTTTTCATGAAGAAAAAAAAAACACTTTTGATTCTGACGTATTTACAAAAAATTTTATAATTCAAATATTGAAACATTTATGCAAAATTCAACGAATCTATCTATTTAAAGAACCAACCTATTTGATCAAGTGCATTTTAATTAGTCAATTGTACACAAACGATCTTAATTAATGTAAATAATAAATTCATCAAAATAGTGACTATAAAAGCCCGAAAATTTTTCTTACCTTACATCAAATCCGCTGTACACCTTGCCTTCTAATACGAACTGCAATTTACTCCGGTAAGTATCGATTTTGACGAAAACGAAAAAGAGACATATTTTTAACGATTTTTTTTTAATATTTTCAGAAATCATGAAGTTACTGTTCGTAGTCCTTGGGGTCTTGGCCCTTTCAATTGCTCTAGTAGCGTCTCAAGACACTGATGCTACTGCCGAAACTGAAGCTGCCACCACCGTTGCAGTAGATGAAGAAGTAACTACCGTAGGTGAATCAGAATCAACGTCCGCCGCGTCTGTTTCGACCGATGGACCTATACCAGCGTCAACTAGTGCTGCCCCAGTTCGTGTTTGTGGAAAGGGAAAGGGTGGAAAGAAAGGAGGTAGTAAGAAAGCTGGTGGAAAGAAAGGTGGAAAGAAAGGAAAGAATGGAGGTGCAAAGCGAAACACTGGTCGTCCAAATAAACGTGGGCCACCAAGAGGCAGAAGTCCAGCACAACGTCGTGGTTGACGTCGTAATTAAAGATCGTTGGAAAAAATGATTATTAAAAATATCGACAGAAATATATAAAATAATATGCATTTTTAATATGGACAATTTTATGTTGAAAATTTCGGGTCCTGAAACGGTCCAAATCGGCTGGTATTGGCAACAAACTCTTCATTGGCAATAATCACAAGTGTAAGGACTAGTGACTAGTGATGGGATAAGTAACTCAGTATGACCGAGTTATTTCGTTGAAGTGACTGATTAAAAAGATTCAGCCATTTTGGTTACTTGCATTTCATGATTCTGTCCGAATGACAGTACTATCTGTTCTATGACCAAAACGACTCGAAATAAAATTAGTTAAAAAGTTCTTGTATCGTATTTGATGTTGATAGCACGTCTTATAGCATTTCGAGTCCATCCCTTTTCGGTAATAACTACATTTTTTTTAGTGACCGATTGCACGACTTATTCTATTTTGTATGACTCGAATTAATTCGGTCATAGTACTGACCCGGTCGTGAACCAGTCGTGAACCAGTATTAGACTTAATATCCATGCATAAACTATGCAAACAAGGCTTGCGTATATCACTGATGCACTGCTGGTATTGATATCATAATATCGTCAATACTAGCAGTGTGTTACCAAATACTAAGTACATACGAGACAAACGAACTGGTATATATGTATCTAGTTTTGAACCGGTTTCATGGTACACAAATTCGATAATTTTATCATTTTACTGCTAGTAGTGCCATTTCCCTATTGTGTGGCGAGTATTGCAACTAAATGACTTTGTTTGCTTACACCAGATACCATGTGCAGCTAGTTTCAATACCACACATTCAATACCATGGTTGCTGTGTATCCATCGTATTATTGTTAGTTCACGGGTTTTTGAATTAGATATGAGTGCACTATGTGAGAATCTTCGAAATTATTTGGATAGATCAACAATTTTATGATTTTCTAAATTGTATATATCATAGCACGGTAATTTTTCGTTCAATTATCCTGATAGATTTGACCACATCACAAATTACTCATAAGCTACAAAGTGTTTTTTTTTTTAAATCGACAGCAGCGCATCAGTTATCAAATAGATAATAATAATTTAAGGTGAGACATGATAAAAAGATAGTAGCTGATATGAATTAATGCCCGAATTGTTCTATACTTTGCTAGTCATATCGATTACTAAAGCTAATTATGCTCATCCGTTGCGAACCTATTGACTATACCGTCAATTCAACGTATAATCAGTCCTGGTTTTTATTTCGACGCGATCAGCACGATGTGCTCCCCGGTAGTTTTCCTGGTTGGGTTACTCCTTCCTGCGGTAGTTGTGAATAGTGCTGATGTGCCCGATCAAAAAGATTGGTGGGAAACAGCTTCGTTGTATCAAATTTATCCGCGATCGTTTAAGGACAGTAATGGTGATGGAATTGGTGATCTAAAAGGTAGATAAATGAATTTAATATTTTTGAAGGAAAATCTCGGAATTTTTTCGCGTTGTTTGTGAATTTGAGATAATATGTTTGAATTTTCATCCCAATTTGGAATGATATTTTTTTAAGGAAAGTTTCTTCATGAGTTGAATTTTAATAGTTGTATAATGTGTTAATGTGTTAAATGGCTGTGATATCTCGCTGTCTGTGTTGTGTTAATATCGGCGCATATAACAATAAAATAAACAGAAAATCATTAATTACTATCGTTAGATGAATTGTACTTTCGTGTGTCAACCACAAATTTTTACAAATATTCCTCTAAAAATTACGGTAGAATTGATTGCGATATGAATTTTGATATAAGTGAAGTTCATTCCATCGGTAGAGTTAATAGTTCTCATAAAATGCACAATTTCTTATTGGTGTTTTTTTTTTTTGCGGATTTTTGAGAATAAAGAACATTTTATCAATTGGAAATTAAAAAAAAAACATCACACTAAATTTTTGTATTCGTCATCGCCATCGAATATCAGAGCCGTACATAGAAATTTGAAATTCATCGAATTCTGTATTTTGTTTTCTATATATTTCCTATTCGGGTTCGGTAGGGCGCATTTCAAATGCTAATTTCTAATTATAATGTTTCACCTATGGTTCAGACTAGAGAGCTGAAACCAATTACCGGATCATCAAATAGAAATTTATTGCTTATCCTCAATTAAGTTTGTATTTTTAAAAAGATAAAAAAAAAATCAAAAAATCTTTTTGGAGTGTAAGCTATTTGTAAGCGCATTTAAACGCATGTAACTCACATATCCTCTAAGAAATTTCCGGTAGGTATACCCTGCAATTGGTAAAATTTTGGAGTTCCAAAAAAATATTTTGATGAGGGTGGCACTGTACAAGTTTTGGGAAGTTAATCAGCTTGTGCTAGAAAGTTGAAAATTTCACGAATTTCATCATACCTTTGGGTTTGTCGAGGTATCGAATTAATTTTACTTCAGTGTGGTCTTTACATAATCACCTCAAAACTGATTTACGTATTGTATGACATGCGAGCTCAAAGAGGGTGTATAAGAGTGTTAATTTATGTTTGCACGAATTTCGACAAATATTTTCGATATAATGAGAAATAAATGCAAAAAATTTAAAGATGTTTCGTTATTCCTACGTTGGTGTACTAAAGTGATTGCTTACGAATTCCGATATAACTCTTAGGTGTGATGAGATATCGCATTGTTTTTTACTTTGGAGGGAATTTTTTTTTTAAATTAGTTTGTGTTAGCTATTAAGTAACTACCTATGCCAATATTTTATCTCGTATGTTTTTTTATTGAAATTAAAAGTAAATAAATAAAAAATCTGGATGGATATGGATACACCTGTAATATTATTTTATTTTAAAATGTTTATTTTCGTAACGCTTTTAATGCTAAGATCTAGTGCAGGATATTATGCTGGAATAAGCAGGAGGTTATTTAGAAATTAGATAGATAAATGAATCGATAGATTTATTTAAATTCATTAAGTTGTACGTTAACAATTTAAAATAGTTTAGTGATTAGATCTTAACCTTTACAGCTGCAAATATTTTGAAATTAATGTTTTGGTTGTTAAGGTCGGATTAGAGTGTATGGCACTATGTCAAATATTGGACTATTGCTGGTGAATGCATACATAGTGTAACCGTCAAACTTTTGTTTACGATTCTAGGTATCACCCAAATGCTACCATATTTGAAAGAAATTGGAGTTACTGGAACATGGTTATCGCCAATTTTCAAATCGCCAATGGCCGATTTCGGATACGACATATCCGACTTTTACAGTATTCAACCGGAATATGGAACAATGGACGATTTTGATGAAATGATCAAAACAGCAAAACAGCTTGGCATCAAAATAATTTTGGACTTTGTACCAAATCATTCGAGTGATGAAAATGAATGGTTTCAAAAATCCTTGAAAAGTGAAAAGGGATTCGAAGATTTTTACGTTTGGCATCCAGGATTTGTAGATCCCAAGAATGCATCGAATCGTCTTCCGCCAACAAATTGGGTTTGTCAAATTTTATTTTTCTAGTGTCCGAAGTATTAAGTATATTTGTTTTTATAGATTAGTGTGTTTCGATTCTCTGCTTGGACATGGAGGGATGAACGAAAAGCGTTCTATCTTCATCAGTTTATTGCCAAACAACCGGATCTTAACTACAGAAATCCGGCAGTAGTTACCGAAATGAAAGTTAGTATTGCAATTAATGAAAAATTTGTGTTGAATGAAAAAATTTGTTTTTCTCAAAAGAATGTTTTAACGTTTTGGCTTAATCGTAATGTCGATGGATTCCGTATCGACGCAACTCCATTCCTTTTCGAAAAGGCTCCGGACAGTAAGGGCAATTACATGGATGAACCTTTAAGTGGAACCACGAATGATCCGGAAAACTTTGACTATCTTAGTCATATCTACACATCCAATCAACCTGAGACTATTGACATGATTTATCAATGGCGTGATTTGGTCGATAAGTACAAGGCTGCCAATGGTGGAGATACGAGGTAAGTGCATGTGTTACTATCGAGTAAGGATTAAATGATTTGAAATTAATCAATCAGAATTCTGCTGACTGAAGCCTATTCACCAATCGACGTTGTTATGCAATACTACGGAAATGGAACCTCCCAAGGTTCCCATATTCCCTTTAATTTTCTGTTCATTGAGGGACTGAATGCCGAATCCAAAGCAAATGATTACGTTCGAGTTATCAATTCTTGGATGGATAAGATGCCGGCTGGACGTACAGCCAACTGGGTGGTAGGTCCCGATAAACATGGCAAAGTCTTTGAAAACTTCTTACATTTTTCTTGAATTTAGCTAGGAAATCACGATCAGAATCGTGTTGCCAGCCGTTTCGGTGTCGATCGAATTGATTTACTCAATATGGTTATGATGATGTTGCCAGGTGTTAGCATCACCTACAATGTATGTATTCGTTTGGAAGGTCGCAGAAGTAGATCATATATCCTTTGTTTTTTGTTTAGGGTGAGGAAATCGGTATGACAGACGTTTGGATTTCGTGGAAGGACACAGTTGATCCTCAAGCCTGCAATACAAATCCAACTATTTACGAACGTTTTACACGTGATGTGGAACGAACTCCATTCCAATGGGATGATACTGTGAATGCGGGTTTCTCAAGTAGTTCACGAACTTGGCTTCCGGTTGGTCCGGACTATCGACAAGTAAATGTAAAGAAAGAACGCGGAATTGTCCGGAGCCATCTTAACACATACAAGCGAGCAAAGTTGCTACGATCCAGTAAAACGTTGCAAAATGGCGATATGCACTTGTATGCATTTAATGAAAATGTTTTTGGAATTCTTAGGTAAAATGAACGAGTTGTTCGATTGTTCCTGCTCTTTATAACACTAATTTCTACCACTAGAACTCTTACTGGAGAGAAATCTTACATCGCAATTGCCAATGTTGGTTCAAAATTGGAAAGAATTAATTTGAATATGTTCGCAAATTTAGCAAATATCAAGGAAGTTGTTGTTTCGAGCACTACATCTCCTCGCCGAGTTGGGTAAGTTTATGATTAGGTATGTAAGCGAATATCGTTTAAAATTTTGAATTTTTTTCAGTGATAATGTTAATCCCAGTGACGTAATATTGTTACCAAATGAAGCCATAATTCTTCGATCCTAGACTGTATGAGTTCCGTCTGTAAACTTTTGCAGCTTCAAAATTGTATTGTATTCACAGAATTTAGACCTAAAAATTGAATCAAATAAAACCTATATAAAAAAAAAATGTTGTGAAATATTCTGTTTAATTGTTGAAGGTGGTACTATTTAAACCAAATATTTTTGTTATGAAAATATAAATAGATCAACCAGTAATTAAATTGAACTCATGAGAATACTTCTCCGAACTTACGAGGGGCGTTCGAGAAGTAACTTAAGTCAAACACACACAGCACGCGTATATCAAAGTATTAAAGTATGATGGCTGTAAAGTTCCGTCTTTTGTAAGAGTACTGTCAAAATTTTAGCCATTTTGGATACTTAGTTTTGTTTTGGTGGTTGATTGAATACGACGTGTTTAGTGTTTTTTAAAAATGGGAAACAAAGAATTTCGTTCAGTGATAAAACATTTTTATTTGGCAGGGAAGAAAGCGACCGAAATTCATCAGATTTTGCAAGAAGTTCATGGCACATCTACTCCTTCGTTACCAACTATCAGTTTCAGGGTAAACGAATTTAAACGTGACCGTACTAGCATCGATGACGAACCCCGCCCTGGACGTCCAAAAACGGCCACAAACCAAGAAATGATCAATAAGGTACATGATATCGTATTAGCCGATTGACGACTGAAGGTGGTCGAGATAGCAGAGGCTGTGGGCATCTCAGCCAACAGAGTCTGGACAATCCTACATGAGCATTTGGGTATGTCAAAGCTATCGGCAAGATGGGTGCCGCGTTTGCTGACTCCGGACCAAACGCGAAATCGTGCCGTTACTTCAAAAATTATTGAATTACGCTACGAGTTGCTTCCGCATCCACCTTATTCTCCAGACCTGGCCCCCTGCGACTTTCTCTAGTTTCCGAATTTGAAAAAATCATTGGCAGGAAAGAGATATGGGTCATCGTTGCCACAGAGGTCCATTTTGAGGAGTTATCAAAAACGTATTATACGGAAGGGTTAAAGAAGCTGGTGCATCGTTGGAAAAAGTGTGTTGAGTTACAATGTACAATGACTATGTTGAAAAATAAATAAAAACTTTTCCAAAAATCAAGTGTTTTCTTGCCGACTTAAGTTACCTTTCGAACGCTCCTCGTATTTATTTATTTTTTAGATATCATAATCACAGTAGTTCAGTCTCAGCTGGTTAGGGTTACTGCTTAAGTGCTAAGTTATGAGAGCGTCGAGACGACCATCAAATCTGCCGGCACGACGTTGTCAAGACGTCGCTGGAAAACTGCGTTTTACTCTCTTTTTTGAATTATATAACATAAGCGAAGAAGCTGAAATTTTATACAAAATAGGCTGATCGATTTTATTGATGAGAAAAATAACACATAATCGTGGTTGAAGCTAAGGGCAATCAGGTGGTTTATAAACAACTCTATTGTTTAATTTTGACTACCTTTTGGCAATAGTTAGTTTAATCATAACAAAAATACCTAACCTATTATTGAGTTTAATTTACTACCGAATATTGTCTATATTTTTAGTTAAAACCAGAATGTAATTAATTTTTTTATAAAGAAATTCCAGTCGAATTTTAAAACAATAAGATGATGATGTGAAAAAATACTGCAATAAAGATCATCAAATACATTAAAACTTTAGTAATTGCATATTTCATAGCACGGTAATTTTTCGTTCAATTATCCTGATGGATCTGATCACATCACAAATTACTGATAAGCTACAATGTGTTTTTTTAAACGGACAGCAACGCATCAATCATCAAATAGATAATTATATTATAAGCTGAGACATGATAAAAAGATAGTAGCTGATATGAATTAATGCCCGAATTGTTCTATACTTTGCTAGTCATATCGATTACTAAAGCTAATTATGCTCATCCGTTGCGAACCTATTGACTATACCGTCAATTCAACGTATAATCAGTCCTGGTTTTTATTTCGACGCGATCAGCACGATGTGCTCCCCGGTAGTTTTCCTGGTTGGGTTACTCCTTCCTGCGGTAGTTGTGAATAGTGCTGATGTGTCCGATCAAAAGGATTGGTGGGAAACAGCTTCGTTGTATCAAATTTATCCGCGATCGTTTAAAGACAGTAATGGTGATGGAATTGGTGATCTTAAAGGTAGTTAAATGAATTTAGAGTTTCTGATGGAAAAGCTCGGAAATTTGTGCGTTGGTTGTGAATTTGAGATAATGAGCTTAAATTTTCGCCATAATGTGAAATGATATCTTATTTTCAAGGACTTTATCATAAATTGTGAAGGAATGAAAATTTCTTCATGAGTTAAATTTTAATAATTGTATAAAGTGTTAAATGGTTATAATATGCTCTCTGTCTGTTCTAATATCGGCGCATATAACAATAAAATAATGAATAATTACTAATGTTAGATGAATTATAGTTTCGGCTGAAGTCAACCACAAATCGTAACAAATAGTCCTCTAGGAAATACAATAGAATTTATGAATTTTATAATATTATAAGTGAAGTTTATTTCATCGGTTGGTTAAATTTTTTCTTAAAATTTAGAATTTTTTATCAATAAATTTAATTTTCTGTGGATTTTTGAAAATAAAAAATATATTATCATATTGGAATTAAAAAAAAATACGCCACACTAATATTGCCAAAAAAATATATTATTGATGGGGGTGGGTGGCATTGTACGAGTTTTGAGAAGGGGACAGCTAATGATAGAACGTTTTAACTTTCAAGAATTTCATCATACCTTTGGGTTGGTCGAGGTATCGAACTAATTTTACTGCAGTGAGATCTTTACAAAATTATCTACCTTAGAATTTATTTACGCATTTATGTTTAAATGAATTCCGAGAAATTTCTTAGATTTAATGCGAAATCGATATTTCTATGTTCTTCTTATAAACGCATAATCTTGAAAATATTTCATTGTTCCTATACCAGTATAGATGTCGGTTTGATTGACGAATTCCGACATATCTCTCAGGCGCGATGATATATCGAATTCTTTTTTGCTTTGACGGCCTTTCTATCTAATCGCCTAAAAAATGTTTTCATTTAGCGATTAAGGGGATATGTCACTATCTTATTTCGTATATTTTTATTGAAATTAATAAAAATAAATGAATAGAAAATCTGGCAACATTTTGAGTGATCCTGTATAATTTTTTTTTTCGTAATGTTTTTAATGCCAAGATGTAGTGTAGGTTCCTATGCCAGAATAATCAGGAGGCTCTATAGATATTAATATTTCGGTTTTTAAGTTAAGTTAAATTTAAGAATTGCAGTGTATGATACTATAACAAATATTTGACAATTCTGGCTGGCATATACTATCACATAGTGTTAATCGTCAAACTTTTGTATCCGATCTAGGCATCACCCAGATGCTGCCATATTTAAAAGAAATTGGTGTCACTGGAACATGGTTATCGCCAATTTTCAAATCTCCAATGGCCGATTTCGGATACGACATATCCGACTTTTACAGTATTCAACCGGAATATGGAACTATGGACGATTTTGATGAAATGGTCAAAACAGCAAAACAGCTTGGCATCAAAATAATTTTGGACTTTGTACCAAATCATTCGAGTGATGAAAATGAATGGTTTCAAAAATCCTTGAAAAGTGAAAAGGGATTCGAAGATTTTTATGTTTGGCATCCAGGATTTGTTGATCCCAAGAATGCATCGAATCGCCTTCCACCAACAAATTGGGTTTGTCAAATTTTATTTTTCTAGTGTCTGAAGGTTTGGATTAAAAATATTTGTTTTTCATAGATTAGTGCGTTTCGATTCTCGGCTTGGACATGGAGGGATGAACGAAAAGCGTTCTATCTTCATCAGTTTGCTGTTAAACAACCGGATCTTAACTACAGAAATCCGGCAGTAGTTGCCGAAATGAAAGTTAGTATTGCATTTAATGGAAAAGTTTTGTGTTTTGAATAACCAAAATTTGTGCTTTCAAAAGAATGTTTTAACATTTTGGCTTGATCGTAATGTTGATGGATTCCGTATCGACGCAACTCCATGGGTTTTCGAAAAGGCTCCGGACAGTAAGGGCAATTACATGGATGAGCCCTTAAGTGGAAACACGAATGATCCGGAGGACTATGGGTATCTTAATCATATCTACACAACAGATCAGCCTGAAACTATCGACATGGTTTATCAATGGCGTGCTTTGGTCGATAAGTACAAGGCTGCCAATGGTGGAGATACGAGGTAAGTGCATGTGTTACTATCGAGTAAGGATTAAATGATTTGAAATAAATCAATCAGAATTCTGCTGACTGAAGCCTATTCACCAATCGACATTGTTATGCAATACTACGGAAATGGAACCACTCTAGGCTCCCATATTCCTTTTAATTTTCTCTTTATTGTGGGATTGAATGCCGAATCCAAAGCAAATGATTACGTTCGAGTTATCAATTCTTGGATGGATAAGATGCCGGCTGGACGTACAGCCAACTGGGTGGTAGGTCCCGATAAACATGGCAAAGTCTTTGAAAACTTCTTACATTTTTCTTGAATTTAGCTAGGAAATCACGATCAGAATCGTGTTGCCAGCCGTTTCGGTGTCGATCGAATTGATTTACTCAATATGGTTATGATGATGTTGCCAGGTGTTAGCATCACCTACAATGTATGTATTCGTTTGGAAGGTCGCAGAAGTAGATCATATATCCTTTGTTTTTTGTTTAGGGTGAGGAAATCGGTATGACAGACGTTTGGATTTCGTGGAAGGACACAGTTGATCCTCAAGCCTGCAATACAAATCCAACTATTTACGAACGTTTTACACGTGATGTGGAACGAACTCCATTCCAATGGGATGATACTGTGAATGCGGGTTTCTCAAGTAGTTCACGAACTTGGCTTCCGGTTGGTCCGGACTATCGACAAGTAAATGTAAAGAAAGAACGCGGAATTGTCCGGAGCCATCTTAACACCTACAAGCGCTCAAAGTTGCTACGATCCAGTAAAACGTTGCAAAATGGCGGTATGCAGTTGTATGCATTTAATGAAAATGTTTTCGGAATACTTAGGTAAAATGAACGAGTTGTTCGATTGTTCCTGCTCTTTATAACACTTATTTCTTCCACTAGAACTCTTATTGGAGAGAAATCTTACATCGCAATTGCCAATGTTGGTTCAAAATTGGAAAGAATTAATTTGAATATGTTCGCAAATTTAGCAAATATCAAGGAAGTTGTTGTTTCGAGCACTACATCTCCTCGCCGAGTTGGGTAAGTTTTCAATAAGTACAAAAGCCAATATCCTTTAAAATTTTAAATTTTTTTCAGTGATGATGTTGATCCCAGTGACGTCATATTGTTACCAAATGAAGCCATAATTCTTCGATCCTAGACTGTATGAGTTCCGTCTGTAAACTTTTGCAGGTTCAAAATTGTATTTTATTCATAGGACTTACCTAGAAATTGAATCAAATAAAATATATATAAAAAAATTTTTTTTTGTTTAATCTATTTAGTCTTCCTATGTGGTACCATTTAAACTAAAGCTTGTTCTTATGGAAATATCAATAGATCAACCAGTAAGTAAATTTTCGAATTGTATTACCTGTAGTTTGAATCTCAACTGATCCTTTCACGTTTATCCTTAACTAGGAATAGAACTTTGGATCAAAATCCTTAAGTAAACTGGGCAAGTCAAATGATAAAATGTAAATAGTTTCGATTGAAGAATGAAACTCGCGGTTGTAGTTGTTTTTGAAAATCTCTAATTCATCGATATAAGTCGCAACACACAGTAGGTACCTATCGATCGGAATTCTAAACTCTTTACCGGTTACGTGAATTAGTTTCAATTGATGATTGAATCGTCAGATTAGGTGTGTTTTTTCAACTGCATCAGTTCACAATTGAAAAAAACGACGTGGATCATCCGAAAAGCTAATTTAGCTGGGTTAACAATCCAGTTGGTATTAATGCCTCAGATATATTGTCAGCAGAAACGGTACTGTATAAAGGTTCTGTAACACCTATGCATAGTTTTTGCCACGTGAAATAAAAAACAACCCCATCCCTGTACCTTGCTATCCCATCGAACGAACCTGTTCAACCTGCTGGGTGCAGATACCTGCTACAAATGGTGCTGAATTGCTGGGCGCCAGCTCTGAAAATGCTGAAATAGAGACAATTTAAATAAGCTTTAGAGGGGAAATCTGATCCAACTTTGGTCCCATTTTGATTTTGGATCATCTTTTTGTTGTTGTTTTCAATGTAAAACGAATGATCTTGATCCAGTTGAAAAAAACACACCTATTGAGAGTACATGATTTCAAATTTGAAAGTAAAAAGGAGTGAAAATAAATTTGACATACATGTTTTATGATAGTATTAGTTAAGCGAAAAAAATCGTAGGTGGTTTCTTACTAGGTTTCAATTAAGGACCTATTCAACTTCGTAAGAACTGGTTAGAAACTGTGTACCTAGTATCTAGTAGCTAATGAGAGAATACGTTTGCATTAGTATTCGGCGGAGATGAATATTGACCAATGTATACTTTGGGGAACAAACCAACGCCCATTTAGCGTCAAGTGATTTTGTCTAGCAATGTAGAGTGAAGATTCGTAATTGTAGTTAACATAGTATATTAATAAAAAAATAATTTGTTAGGATGGCTTTGATACGCGTAGCTACAGGCATTCCTCCCATTGCTCTCTATACAAAATGTTAAAAGCCTAGATTTTCTGTTTAGAACAATGAACACAATGAATACAACGAGGGCTCAACAAGTTTTATTCAGACGTATTCAAAGCTCTAATTTCTTTGAACTATAACAAAATAATATAATTATGTATAACTCTTATAGCTACATACGAGTACCTCCTACAAATTGTCGGAATGACCATGTTTGAATTGTTAACGAAAATCAAAGTTGCGCGCTGTAACCCCGTGCTGGAAAAATACAAGAAAGTTGAACAATAATTCATTGTTTAGTTTAGTCATCGCAGAATGATAAAGCGAATTCTAGCTGATAATAAGAAAGTTCAGTTTCCGTTCCAACTTTTCTTTCTGTGCATAAGAACTCTTTCGAGAACAATTTCCTATTGCCGATAAGAGGTATATGAACACACTCTCGATTTTGTTGTAGTACTGAGAGTATGAGAAGATAACTCGTATATATTTAGCATTAATGGCATTAACTGCAAGTGTATGATATGTGCATACACACATTGGAAATGTCAAGTTTGTTGATAGGGGAAAAAGAAGCTTGGAGAACTTAGATAGATAGACAGATAAATTTATTGAAATTTATTAAGTTGTATAGTAACAAGATAAAAATAGTTCAGTGATTAGATCTTAATCTTAGCTGTAATCGATAAATTTGCGTTGAATTTGCAAAAACTGACTTTAATCTGTTACAGTAATCGTAAGTAATATGTTCAAGGAAAAATTTTGCTAGCGAAAAAAATATATGTCAATATTGCTCTCAATATTGCCATGCTACTTTGTAAGGCAATATTGCTTGAAAACGCATCTTTTGACATAACTGAGTTTGAGATTTTTTTATCAAAGAAATTGTTTGGTACTATGTCCGACAATTTTGCCTTGCTTCAGGATTTGACAATTCGAATTCACTCGGAAATTGCCGGCCAATCAAATATTGCCCTTCCCATTGACAGAACAATTGCCAGCATAGACGATGGGTTGGCTCAGGTTTACAATGAAAAATTATCACTCGGGCCCGAACTACGGATTTCAAAATACATAAATAAAATTAAATATTTGAAAACTGAACGTATATTTTCAGCTACAAAAAAATTATAACGTCAAGAATTAAAATGAATAGTATTTTTGCAGACTATTGACAGAAGTAAGACGAATGCTTTTAAGGTTCTGAATGATGGTAATTACGAAGTAGAATTTTTACCCTATACTTACAAAGTATTTCGACGACCGATTGATGATTAAAAAAAATAATTTCCAAAAGTCGTATTTTGGACTCTTAAGTTTCTGAGAAAATGGGAGTTTAAAAACCAAATACCACATAGAAAGACGACCAAAGTACGGATATTGAGACATCGAATGTATTTAGTGTTATTTTACTTTATTATTTTTTTTTTAATTTTTAAATGCCAAATTGTATAATATTCATATGGATTTCAGATGATAGGTTCTTTTGTCCTGAATCCTTAAAAAATTAGTTTGTCGTGTCAAATTTGGACTTAGAACTACGCTTTTCTCAAATTTGAAAAGATTTCACAATTTACGTAGTGGGTGCTGTCTATGATGAAAACAATTTCCAAATAAATTACCAAATTGGTATCCGAAAATAGTTTTGATGCAAAGAACAAATTAAATTTTAAGTAAAAAAAACTACTTATACAAACGATTCTCGAATTTGAATAATATTTTAGTGGTTAGCGCACATAGAAAAATGTGCAAGAAGCCTGTGATCGTTTTTATTATTTTTTGGGTAGAACCTATAGGGGTTGACTAGAAAAAACTCGGAAATCGATTTTTGAACGAATCTATTGAAAGCCCTTTAAAGTAAAAAATACTTCGAAGTTTCATCAGACCCAAGTAAAATGTAGGAATTCGTTAAAGGTACACAATCGATACCAGAAGTTTAAATCTCGTGTACATAAATCTTCCCAAAAATTCATTAAAAATTAAAAGGAATTTAAATAATAAAATTTTGAATTTGAAATTTTAGAACAGAACACTCCGATTACGACAATGGAAATTCTTACATGGTGAAGCTATCAAACTAATTTTTCGCCAAGGATAAAAAACTGAAATCTGATATTTTCACAATGTAATGTTAAGGCATCTTTAATAGTATAATTTTTGATAGCGACTAAAAGGTACGGCAGTTGTAGGTGTGTAAATGGTTTATGGCTAAAAACTGAAAGTTTGTATGTACATACCTATATGAATGTGTGAAGGAAAGAGAGTCGAGAGTCGAGTCGAGAGTCGAGTTTTGGATTTTGGTCTCCTCTCAAACTTTTACCGACTCGACTCTCGACTTAATTTAAGCCAAAAGAATGGATAAGCGTATGAACGTGGACAAGAAAAATAACGAATTTCATCATATTTCTTAGGTCTGAAAGGGAGTTCGAAATAATATAATTTATTTGCTTATTATATAAACGCCAAAGAATTGTTTTCAGGAATTTTTTACATATTCAACCACTGAATATGTGAAGGTATCGTATGAACGTGGGCAAGAAAAATAAGGAATTTCATCATATTTTTTAGGTCTAAAAGGGATCTCGAATTCATGTAATTTTTTGGCTCTTTTATATAAACGCCTTAAAATCGTTTTTAACAGTTTCTTTTACATACTCAGCCACTGATCAAGAATTAAGTGAAGTTGTACGTTTTCACGAATTTCGACATATCTCTTAGGTTTAAATTGTATAGTAACCTACACCGCACACATCATTCACATAAAAATAATAAAGTTGCATCCAAATTGCTGCATTCTTTTTTGAATTTCTTACATTAAACCATGGCATATACTTCAAAATATTATTAATAACAGAAAAGGTACTCTGATCTCCCCTACATTACTAGTTCTAAATGATGAAATCATGTCATCACTTTCTGTAGCAGAGAAATTGACGATTCTAATTTCAGTTTCAATCTCTGTGGAGTTCAATTCCAGATTTTAGATTCAACTGATGGTAGAAGAATTTTATTTGCTTACATTGTCAACCGAGTTCTATAAATAAAAGGTATCAAAAATTTTCTCGAAGAGAAACCTTACAATTCTGAGAGTATCTTTAGGTTCAGTAGTTGGCTCGAGTCTATATAGTCGTTAGTCTTTAAACATATCTTTCTGAATACTCAATAATCAGCTGTTTCTTTATTAGAGCAAATTGCTTGCTCACAGCACAATATACATATGTAGTTTTTACGTTCAATTGTATAACTTTAAATTGGCTTAGTCAATAGGCAGGTATCTTAGCTGTCCGAGTGTTTGATTAGAACTTAATTTTTTTCCACTGTGCGCATTATCGTCAAAATCGACTCGTTTCATCTTATCAGATTAAAGATTTTTTTCCATTGCTTCAAGAATATCGAGAAAAAAATATCGGTTATGCCTTTGGGCGTAGTATTGTGATAAAGCTGATTAAAACCGATTGGTATTGTTATGTGGTTTTTAGTGATTTGTGTTATCGTTGGTGATTAGTGCGTGTAGCCGCTGTCCCAACAGTTTAGACTTCTTTAAATCGGAAAACCAGTTGTTCTTCGATCAGTACTAAAGTAGTTTCGAACCGGGCAGCACAATGTGCTCCGTAAAATTGTTAATTGTCGGGCTACTCCTGCCTGCAGTAATCTTTGCAGGACCCTATCCAAACTTCCACTCGGAAGTCGAAATCAAATTGTTAGAGGGACAAAAAGACTGGTGGGAGACAGGTTCGCTGTATCAAATTTATCCGCGATCGTTCAAAGACAGTGACGGCGATGGAATCGGTGATATTAAAGGTAATATATTTTTTTAACATTAAAACATTCTTTTACATTATGTTCATTTCTCAGGTATTACCGAAAAACTGCCCCATTTAAAAGACATTGGTGTTACTGCAACATGGCTTTCGCCTATTTTCAAATCACCTATGGCCGATTTTGGATACGATATTGCCGATTTCTACGATATTCAGCCCGAATACGGAACCCTGGCCGATTTCGATGAAATGGTTCAACGGGCCAAGGAACTGGGTATCAAAATTATTTTGGATTTCGTACCGAATCATTCGAGTGATGAATGCGAATGGTTCATCAAATCGATGAATCGTGTAGACGGTTTCGAGGACTACTACGTTTGGCACGAAGGATTCCCGGATCCGAAGAATTGGTCGAATCGTCTACCGCCAACCAATTGGGTATGCATTGAACATATTTTCATTTACCTGTACTGAATTTTTTCCTTGACTCAGGTGAGTGTGTTCAGAGGGCCGGCATGGACATGGCGAGAGGAACGTAAAGCATTTTACCTGCATCAGTTTGCATCAAAACAACCTGATTTGAACTTCAGAAACCCGGTCGTTGTGGAACAGATGAAGGTGAGAACAGGTTTCTTTTACTGATTGTTTGTGTTGTGTGGTGAAGTAGTTGGTTCTGTTTTTTTATGTGATCAAACTTAAGATTTTATTTGAAGGTGATAATTTTAAAATTTTTGTAATTTTTGTTTGATTTGTTTGAATCGATAATTAACGTAAATTAATCGTGAGTGATGTTATAATTTACGAGAATATTGAGTTGTAAATTTTCTTCTGTTCCGCGATACTCGTATATCAATGATAACCTCTACATTTCCTAGAGCAAATTTTGTACGGGTTGTTTGTCTTTTCTACTTATAGTGCAAGTCTTTCAATAACAAAAATAATCAATTTCTATTTTTGTTTTCCATTGATTTAATGCGTCTTCATAATTATTCAGTTCTGTTCTGAGATTTCCTTTCGAAATTGTGTAAGTCTAAAAATATCTAGCCTCTTTATTTTCTTTAAGTTGTTCAGTTGAAAGATTATGTGATTGTTCGATGTGAAAAAGTATCTTTTTAAGCAAGCAAGAGAAGTTTTTGAAGACAAACTTTTTTCGCATAAAAATGTTCAATATAAGTAAACTTCATCGATCTAAAGAAATATTCAAAACAGTGCACACCCAACCCCAGAAATTTTTTTTTATAAGAAACGAAAATATTTATTTTGTACTAATGATAAAATCTTCAGAGTTTAATGAATGCCACAAAATAAACAACGGAATGGATTTATTAAAAATAATTTCTTTGTTAAAACGAATTATTCATTCACATAAATTCGCAGACCTCAGTGCTTGAAAGCGTATCTTGGGGTCGAACTCCATCTAGTTGTTCTGCGTTCAATAAACAATAACTTAACTGACCTATGTATGATTCAGAAAGAATTATGAACTGGAAAAAAAAACCAGCTCAGTGCAAAGTTTAGAGGAAAGACGTTTTGGAATTTTCCTTATAATGGAGCTTTCCTGAAAAGAATTTAATAAAAATATAATTTGGTTAGTGAGAGCATACGAGACCTTAATTCGAGTGTACGGCTCTTTTTATAGGCTTCATAAACTTCTATAACTCGAAGTTTTATATGTCGAATTTTTGCAATAGTTGGTATTTTGCATATCGCAATTAGATTTTGGGAAAGCTAAAAATATTTATTTGTTTTTCCTTATTAAGATAGATACAACATAATAGAAAAATAATAATGAAATAAATGTAAAATCTGATATCTGGAAGTATAAAGTAGTTAAAAATGGGGGGGGGGGGCTATTAATTTTTCAAAAAATTTCTAATCTTGTAGTCGCTCTGATTTCGATCATTTCACATCGGTAAAATTGTAATGATTGAATTGAAATTAGAAACAAATTCTTTTTGATTTTGTTATTTAAGTTGAAGGTTAATATGTTATGGTTCAAAAATATGTTAAACCTTAATTTCTGATTTCATGTGGAGTTCTGTATTCTAATCTACGACTGTTGGAAAGTAATTTCATGCAATAAACAACACATTCATTGAGCTTGTTATTCTTTTATAGAAATCTCATACGTTAGGACAAATTGAACATTTTTTAAAAATATATTTTGTCAACCAACCTGAGATAAAAATTTTTTAGGCAAAGAATAGTAATAAATAAAAAAAATAAAAAAATATTTCCAAACATGATTTTAATAACAAAATTTTGTAATGTCCAAGAATTTTCGAAATTCGGCTTTTAAGAATACAAAAAAATTTTGAACAATCTAAAAATTTTGCAATAGGTATTTTTAATAATAAAAACGTTTTTAGTATATTTTACAATATGTATGCAACTCTACAGTTTCATTTATTGCCTATCTATTATAAAATATACTAAAAACGTCTTTATTATTATAACGTCGTTATTAAAATAACATAGTTATTCTAAAGAAAGAAAATATTTTTTCAAAAGAATCCATTGACGAGAATTCTAATTTTCTATAAGGGCCGGTAATCCAGGAGAAATGAATTTTGCTTATATTATGAAATCATGCCGTAGGGGAGTGTACAAAAAATCAAGATCCCTTTAAGGAAAAGGGAGCAACCTGTATTCCACCCATTACTACTATAACTACAATTTACTAACCAAATATAACTCAAGTATTTTGCAAGTTAGTGTCCTTATAAAATATTTGCCTCCATAGTGTGGTTTGAGTCCGGATCGACGGACCAACAAATATGTAGTGTTTTAAAAAAAATATATATCTACTAATTTTTTGTCGAACTGCCGCAAGGACGTCTAAGGAATAAATTAATCATTTTCAATGTAAAAAATATTACGAAACAGTGCTAGAGTTTTTTTTTTTGTAAATTGTAGTTGTACAGTATCAGCAAAATAAGATTCTACCCATTAAGTATCAGCCGTAGGCGCCGTGCCATGGTGCAATGGGATCACAACGGAGCCATCTAGCGGTCTATGTGTAGCTTTCTCTGCCAATAGCTACCCATCTAACCCAACCTACGTATTAAGCAATAAAATTCTAATATTTTTCAAAAAAGTGTGTTATAATTTGTGACTTTTAAGAACCAATTTTGCGCTTTGTACTATAAAAAATGAGCAATAGCACTGAAAGTAAAAAAATATGTTCAAAATCTTAAAACAATAACGTTTCTTTGGCGCTGTATGTTTTTATTGGATACTATTTGTTGAATATTCGCGAAAGGTTAGTAAGTGGAGTGGGGATTCATAGGGCTAATATTATTATTGTTTCAAGTCTCTAGGTCGACTGAATTTTTCTTTAATCTTTAGTTTCATTGATTATGACTTTAGATTCTAAACCATTGCTTTGTCCTAGTAAAATGCATACTTCAAAGCCACGCGCGGTAGCGTAGCGATATGTCTTTTAAATCGCTGTTAATATTAATTTATTGATTGACAGCATATGATATAAACAATTAATAATAATAATAATTTAGTTACTCCTGTCATCGCAGGCTGACTTAATGGCGCTGTATTCTCTTAAAAGGGTTCATATAGCCACCACCTCGTATATACAGAGTGTTTGGCACTCCGTCCACAACTTGGTAAGGGGCTATTCCTTTATGATCCTGGTATGCTATGGTATGGTAAATTACTGGTTTTGATAATATTATGATCGTTCAGAAGAATTTCAAATTTTGCCTTGTAACAGTAGTTACATATTTAGTCTAAAGTTAAAATGGTATTCGAGCGGACATAATGGTAGTAGGTATAACCAGATCGTTCTGCAGTGAGTCTGTATCTGAGAGGCTAAATATTTTAGCTAATTTTTATGCTTACTAGGTACAAAAAATAAATTAATCATTTGTGTTGAAAATTCGCTTCCAATCGAATATTCCATAATTTACCAGTGACAAATAATAAAAACGAGGACAAAGGCTATGAAATTGAAAAAATTGTTGTTAAGACAGAATTCCTCTCAGGCATGAACAACCTAATTTAAGGTCGATGTAATGTCCTAGAATAATAGGGTAGGTGTGCGTTCAAGTATGATTTCAATGTTTCGATACAAATCTTATCAAACTCATTCGAGATAGTAATGCACTTCGTGACAATGTCCAAGTTAGTTTATCAAAATTATTGAAGGCTGTCACACCAATGGAAATATTCAATTTGGACCATATCTTATCTTCTCCATTCAATCAAATTTTGTTGTATAAATTTCGGTTTGATTACGTATACTACAAGATATCTTCAGGAATCATTACTCATCAGGATTTTGCTACATCGTTTCAGTAAAACCCATATTTTTGGTCATAAAAAAGTGTTATGCAAAAAAGTAGGAACCACATATTTCGTACGTTGCAATAGTGACTATCTTCTGATTGCATGCGGACATTTTTATCGCATTAATCTTGGATTATTTTGATAAGTAGGCGGCATTTTTATCCATTAAAATTAATTCCTTGATCCGTACTAATAATTGTGACTTATCAATGCCTGTTTAATTAAAATACGCGGTATTTGATCAAAATGATCAAATTATTATTATCACCAATGAAGTATGACTGACATCACTCTACTTATTCGATAAGCTCCCATACAAATGTCATTACAAATTAAGGCTTACTAAATATCGAGTTCTGAAACAAATTTCGTACCCGGAAATCTCTAAATGTACAACGTTTTAGTAATATCTACAGTTTTTTCCCCCAATATAATAGTATATTTAATTAAAATAAGTTTTGCCGCAATTATCTATTCAGCCCGCAGTTTAATCAATCTCTTTTACCAAAAAAAAAATTTTTTTCAATCAGTGACTATTTTGCCACTTTGCAAAAAAAATAAAAAGTGTCTAGATTTTCTAAAAGATCTTCAATTTTGCTTCTTGCTAAAATCTCTATATATAAAAATGAATGTTTTTTTGTCTGTCCCGTATACGCTCCTAAACCACTCATCCGATTACGATGAAACTTTGATGATCAGTTGAGGATACGCCCGCGATGGTTTTTGCTGTACCAAAATCATTTACATAACAGTTGGTGGTTTGCGAGTTATTTCAACATTTGGGTGTATATCATATGATTTAGCGGCAGTTCGTTCGTTTTCGGTGTATTAGTTATGCGTTCCTAAATTACTAAATGGTAAAGTTGTAATTTAATAAAAAAAAATTTGAGGAACAAAATCAATTTTTGTTAAATGTTTTACCATTCGAACATATGATTTAAAAAAATGAATGTCAATATTCGAATTTGTCGAGAATCCATAGGTTCCATACAGAAATGGCTAGTCCTACGCAAAAAATTGTTAGGATTAAATTAATAACCAGTGAAATATCTGGCATTTTGTCTCGTAGTTGAATATTATATAGCTAATTCTTGCTAGGCAGAGATCTAATTAACGTAAAATATATGTGTAGTTTATAGTAAAATGAAAGACAGTAGATAAATTTTAACGATTAATTTTTTAATTTTATAGGATGTCTTACGGTTTTGGCTTAAACGTGGTGTCGCTGGATTCCGGATCGATGCCATTCCCCATTTGTTCGAGAAACCAATGGACAGTCATGGAAACTATGAAGATGAACCAGTTACGGGAAATACCGATGATAAAGATGATTACGGATATGTCGATCACATCTATACTAAAGATCAGCCGGAAACAGTTGAAATGGTTTATCAGTGGCGTGAAGTAACCGATAAGTTTCAAGAGGAGAATGGCGGTGATACAGTGTAAGAATTCAGCACACTTTCCAAAATTATTTCCAGTATCTCTTCCATAGAGAGAAGTAGAACTGGTTGATCTCATCGATGATTTATTTGTTCAATATGCTTTTGTTGAAATTCATTACCCACCCCGTTGAAAATCAACGAGAAATAATTCGCGGTTTTTTAAGTAAAATGTCTTTCTTGGTTCTGTTCTTATCTTATGGTTCCCATAATTTAGTTATTATTTGATTTTATTCGCAACAAAAACTATTTTTTAAATATTTTAAATTCGAATTTTTCTCTCTTGATAGAATTCTTCTAACTGAAGCATACTCCCCAATCGAAGTTATTATGCAATACTACGGAGATGGAAAGCGCGAAGGATCGCATATTCCATTCAATTTTCTTTTTATTGACGATTTGAATGGTGACTCAAGAGCAAACGACTATGTAAGGATTGTCAACTATTGGATGGATCATATGCCAGCAGGACGTACAGCTAACTGGGTGGTATGTTGTTTTTTGAATTTTAAAAAATTTGAATATTAAAGTTAATAATAATTTGTACCATTTTCTAGCTGGGAAATCACGACAAGTCCAGAGTAGCAAGCCGTTTCGGCACTGAAAAAATTGACTTACTCAATATGCTAATGATGGTTTTGCCAGGAGCAACCGTCACTTACAATGTAATAATTTAAAATTCTCAAAAAATTCATTCAGTTTTAATTATTAATTTTAATAAAATATAGGGTGAAGAAATTGGTATGACCAACGTGTATATTCCATGGGAAGAGACTGTTGATCCTCAAGCCTGCAACAGTAATCCAGATATTTACTTGTGGTTTACTCGTGATCCAGAAAGAACACCATTCCAGTGGGATGATACCACAAGTGCCGGCTTTTCAACAAATACCTCAACCTGGCTTCCGGTATCTGACACCTATCGCGAAGTTAACGTAAAGAGACAGAAGGGTATCATAAAGAGCCACCTCCATACCTACATCAGAGCTAAGGAAGTTAGATCGACGACAACCTTACAAAATGGCGATTTCCATATTAAGGCATTAAACAACGATGTTTTGGGAATAATTAGGTAAAATTCGAGAAATAAGGCTCTAATATCAAGAAGAAGCCTAATTATGAATATTATTTTTTTTTTCAGAGAATTATCGGGTGAACCAACCTACGTCAGTGTTTCAAATATTGGCGCGAAATTGGAACGGGTAGATCTCAGCGTTTTGGGTAGTTTACCAACAACTATGGAAGTAGTTGTTTCTAGTGTTACGTCGCCACGAAGAATTGGGTAAATATTGCTAAATATATAAAATGAACACAATGAATTAATTTTATTTATTTATAGGGAATCGGTTAAAGTTAAGGAAGTCATTCTGCTGCCGAACGAAGCTCTTATTTTGAAAACAAAGAGCACGTCCTCAACATTTTTTGGATACTTTTTCTACGGAAGTAAATAAATAAATATTATATAATAAATTTTTTTTTATATGTATAATATAACTTTAAGAGATTGACAAAAGTTGAGACGTAAAATAAATAATAATTTTTAAAATCTTTGCTTTTCATTTTACTCAAAAATTGCCTTATGCCAAACTAAATAAAAACTTCACGTGGTACAAGTCGAGAACCTTATCAAAATTGCATTTTTGTAGCAATCAAAAAAAGTTTGCTTTCTAGTCTATATAAAATAGGGGTTGAATACGAAACCAATTTTTAGGTGATTACATAGAAAGCCGGTTATTAAAGTGATATGTCGGAATTCGGAAAAAAAACGTACACAACAATTTTACATTCTCTTAGAGCTTCAAAATTCCGAAATTATTTTTCAATCAATATATGTAAAGCCAACACAAGTGAAAATGATTTCTTTTCAATTAAACCTAAAAATCGAAAAATGCTCAAGTCAAATTTTGATCCGATTACCATATATAATATTGATAGTCTTTAAAAATCAAAGCGAATTCGTTACCTCAATAGACCCAAGAAATCTATTGGAATTTGTGAAAATGTATACAACTACTTGTTCTAGTCCTATACAAAATTTCAGGGTAGACAGTTTTTTTTACTTTATGATGGCAGATTTTTTCCTCATTAGGTCACCATCGTTTTTTTACTGTCCAACAATTTTAATACATAGTTCTAAACCAATATTATGAGTTCAAAAATTTATCAAAGTTTTAAATTAAGATATGACATCAAAAGTGAAATAGTTATAATTTTATAAATAAATGTTACAATTAATAAATTATTAATTAGATTATAACAATACTAACTACGAACTAAGCACTAGAGCTTCAAAAGCATCTAGTGCAAATAGTGGTCTTAGAACTGAATCACTGAAAAACAAAAGCATAAATTGTTATTAATAATTTTTTTTTATACAAACAATAAGAATAAATGTACTTACCCTGGATTGCGCTTCGAACCTACACTCGAAATTCGGCATTTAAGGGTTGTTGGTAGCGAATTGTCTAATTTCACGATTTGTGTGGATTTTCCAATGTTCATTACCAGCACAATTGTCTCTGATCCAGGCAATGATCTAGAGAAGTAAAAACAAATTCAATTAATAGTTTTGTTATTATAAAATTTGTTACAAACCTTTCAACTACAAGAACGTTACTATTGAGCGCTTTGTAACTCAATCTTCCACTTTGCAATGTTTTGGATTTTCGCAGTGCTACCAAGTCCTTGTAGATTTTCAGATGACTTCGTGTTGCTTGAGATTCAACTTTGACATTGACTTCTCTGTAGTTTGCGTTAATCGGCAGCCAGGTTTTATTGGCAGTAGAAAATCCTGGAAATTTATGACAAGAATGAGAAATACTTTATATGCTTTTCATACCTGCATTTTTAGAATCATCCCACTGAAGTGGGGTTCTAGCTGGATCTCTTGAAAATTGTTGGTATATTTGCGGGTTTGAGTTACATGCAGCCGGATCTTTAGTTTCTTCCCATGATATATTCACGTCTTCCATTCCAATTTCTTCACCCTAAAGAAAGAATAATTCCCAAATTATTAACAGAATTTTGGCTTAGCTCAAAAGCACCTACATTGTAAGTAACACTAGCACCCGGTAGGATCATGAGGAGCATATTCAGTTGGTCTATCCGGGCAGGACCATATCGGCTTCCAACTCGTCTTTGGTCGTGATTTCCCAACTATAATAGAAAAGTTTTAAGAATATGTCGCTTTTGATCAAAATCGAAAAAAATATATCGAACTTACAACCCAGTTAGGAGTACTCCCCCTTGGCATGCTGTCCATCCAAAGACTTATTGCTTTCACGAAGTCCTCCGCCTTGGATGTGTTGTTAGTTTTCGTGATAAAGTTGAAGTTGAATGGCAAATGGGCTCCTTTATGTGTTGCATTTCCGTAGTACTGCGCTATCACATCGATTGCGGAATAAGTTTCTGCCAAGAAAACGCGAGTATCACCGCCATGTTGCTTTTGGTATTGGTCAAGAAATGCTCGCGATCGATATATCAGATCGATAGTTTCGGGTTGATCCCGGGTGTAAATATGACTCAAGTAGTCTCTAGCTTCGGAATCGTTAGTGTGACCACTTATCGGTTCATCCGGATAGTTTCCATTCTTGTCTGGAAGAACTTCGAACAAGCATGGCACTGCATCAACACGGAATCCGGCCACTCCTCTGTCCAACCAGAATCTAAGGACATCGGTCATCGCGGCTACAACTAGCGGATTGCGATAGTTAAGATCAGGCTGTTGAACAGTGTACTGATGATAATAAAATTGCTGACGTTTCGGAACCCATTCCCAGGCACTGCCGCGGAATCCTTGCAACCAATTGGTCGGTGGCAAGCGATTCGTGGAATTTTTCGGATCTGGTTTTCCCGAATGCCACACGTAGAAATCTTCGAAGCCCTTTTCACGATTAACAGATTTGACGAACCACTCGCTCTTATCGCTGGAATGATTTGGAACAAAATCCAAAATAATTTTAATTCCAAGCTGATTTGCTCGTTTGATGAGATTGTCAAAATCCTGCATGGTGCCATATTCCGGCTGAATTGCGTAGAAATCGGATATATCGTAACCAAAGTCGACCATAGGGGATTCGAAAATCGGCGATAGCCATGCAGCCGTTACTCCAATGTCCTTAAGATGTTGAAGGTTGGCTGTAATGCCTTTAAAAGCAGTATGCGATTATCAAAATACATTTCTTGAAATCTACTAACAATTGGATCTTACCGTTCAAATCACCGATTCCATCGCCATTCGAATCCTTGTAAGATCTCGGATAGATTTGGTAAAACTGAGCTGTTTGCCACCAGTCAGTCTGGCATGTGCTACAGACGATCAAAGTTGTGAAAAGAAATAAAATCTTCATTTCGATGGTTCTGACTT
This sequence comes from Beris chalybata, assembly GCA_949128065.1. NCBI lineage: Eukaryota > Metazoa > Arthropoda > Insecta > Diptera > Stratiomyidae > Beris > Beris chalybata. The sequence continues at coordinate 14,107,434 of OX421897.1, forward strand.
ACCTACATACCTGTGGAAATTTTTTCACTTTATATAGAGACCGGGCACCTTATCAATGCTTACAATCCGAACTATTTGCACAAACTTTACTACTATAAGTGGTCATTTCACTTTATCTCAACTACTCAAAAACTCAGAGACCCTATCTTCGGGTGAGGTTAGTCCTTGAGATTATTGTTATTATTAAAAAAAAGCTTATGGCGTAAGTACCCACTATCTTAACCCATTTGCGCCCATAACCAGAAATACTGAAGAAGTCCTAGTGCCCACAACTATTTTTCGCAAATATTATTGGATAATCGATATTATCTTCTTAAAAATTATAACTCTTGGCATAATAGACAAGCCATAAGTTATTTTTTGCAAAATTTCACTCTTTTTGAGACTGAGTCGATAACGACCCGTTGGGATAATATGTATTCCTTTTGCTAATTAATAATTTGAAAATTTGAAAAAAACATATTGTAGAGTAACAAAATTATATATTGTAAATTAAAAAACAATTCAAATGTATAAATAAACTAAAATTTAATAAAAAAAAGAGTATGCGCAAAAGAAATTAAAAACAATTCATTAGAAGTTTACTTAATTTCTAATTTGAACATTAAAATAGGTATGTAATTGAATCTTAGTTGTGGTATGGAAGAAAGCATTTGTCGTGTAATGGTACTTTGCAAGATTCGCATGAAGTTACAGTTTTATTGCCGCAATGATAACACCGGAGTCTATTTTGGTCAGTGAGAATAAGATGTTTTCCGGCTTCAGGAACGTTTTTTCGTTTTCTATTTGCAGGTCCTGGTGCATTTGCTGGTACTCCGTAGTTCCGACATAAATTTTCTGCCACTCTTCTCGTAAACTCCAGCTTGTCGTGTTTGCATCCGAAGCTTTTGCTTAGTACCCAGGCGTTATTCATTACTGCATCAAAGCACCAAAGTGCTACTGGCATATACCACTTTTTGCCACGAATACTTATTGAATAATTGGATATGCAATTGTCCATTAAATCAACACCTCCCATATTTTTATTGTATTGATGGATTACATGAGGTTGGGTTACATCAATCTTGCCTTTTTCTTTTACAGAATATCTTTTCACTGGTTTCACTGGGTGAATACCAAATTGATTAGATAATGCCATAACAATGCTATTATCCATCCATTTAACTGCTATGACATTATTGTCCTTGTCAATAGCACTATCAAATTCTCCTCTGCCCTTCTTTTTCAATTCTTTATTAGAACTAATCAGGCACTTCTCAGTACGTCTTTCACGTACAGTGCCCGTTGCACCGAAGTTCCATGCATTTAATTTTGTTATCAATTTCGCATTGGTGAAAAAATTGTCAAAAAACAAAGAAAACCTTAAATCTGCATATTGTTCTTTTAAAAAAGAAGCAAAGTCCAATATAACTGAACCTCCCAATCCATAGATTTCTCGATATTGGCTTAACAGTAAGCTACTTTTTCCTTGATAAATATCAAATTTAATTAAATAGCCATTTGTATAAGCCATACTCCAAACTTTATATCCGAACCGAATAGGCTTACTCTTCATGAACTGCTTGCAGGAGTGTCTTCCAAAATAACGAATCATAGTTTCATCTATTGAAATACAATATTGGACCGGTGCAAACGTTTTGAATTTTTCATTCATCTTATTTATCAATGGTCTAACCTTAGCAAATCTGTCTGTAGAATTCAGATTGTCATTATCGCAGAAGTGGAGGTAACGAAAAATTTCGTCGAATCTATTTCTTCGCATAGTAGCTTTGATAAGTGTGTTTTGGGTATCTTCCCGATTTTCCCAATACATCCTCCTGCGAGGGCATATGACGTAGCCACTGACAAATAAAATTGCTATGAACGCGTAAAGTTCCTCACTAGATAAACACAAGTTCTGATTTTGTGACATTGCAAAATGATTACAAAATTCACAAATCTGTTCTATTATATCTTGTGATAAAAATAAAAGGAAGAAATCTATTGGCTCCGAGAATTCTGAAAGTGTTAGCACAGGCAAATATACTTCTGACCATGGCTTTGGCAAGCCATTTAAGGAATTCTCATCACCTGCTATCCAATTCCTTGTTTTGTTTACCTTCGCAGAACTGAATACTTCTATGTTGTCCAGATCATCGTCTGTATCGTCACATCCCGCAATTTCCGCAGCAGCTCTCAACTGATTACGATTCATGTGCGATGGGTTATAATCATCTTCTGCTCCAGACTCTTCATCCGTTACGCCATCACGATTTTCTGGAGGATCTATGTAAATATCCACTCCGGGAAGTACACAATTTTCGTCCAGCGCATCCAAAATCTCTGCTACGGTTAACCCTTTTGATCTAGAAAATATATACCATATACCATATATATCATCCCAACGGGTCGAAAACGACCCAGCGTAATTTAAACGCCTGATTATTGAATATTTCAGTGATTTAATTCAAAACTTCGGGGTTTCTTATCCCCTGCATATGTTTTAAGCAAAACACTGTAAAATATTCACTAAACAAAACATAAGTAGGCTATTTACCGATTCAAATCCATTTCAATTCCTTTTCAAATTTTCACGTGTGACTTTCGCTACCCGGATCTAATGACTGAATTGAAAATTATTTCGCAGAAACAAAAAACTACATGCAAAAAACTTCTGAGAACTGCATGAAACAGTTGAAAACCGCGGTTGTTCCGCTGATCACAACTTATGCAGTGAAAACTGTGTGGGTCGATTTCGACCCGTTGGGCATGGCATGGTTGGGGTCGTATTCGACCCATTGGGTGTAAATGGGTTAATTAGGTACATGTAGTTTGACGCCAGAGTTATTAATGTTCAAGCGCCTTACGCAAACTCATTTACCTACATACTATTAGCACACAACTTATCGTTTTATTGGTGTATAGATTGTATTAAACCCTTCAAGTGGTTACTTTTGGGGTGGTCCTGCGAAAGGTCAGTGTTTTAGGTGAAAGTGAGGGTAGTAATCAAAAAGTTCTGTTTTTAATTACTCGTTAAGGATTAAAAGTAAGACTTCATGTCTGTATGTAGCCGCCATAGAAACATACGAGTTCGTTGGTGAGGCAGGGTACGGAGCGAAGATTGTTTCGTATCACAGGAATGGCTTATGCTATAAAGTTGTAAATTGATATATGTGTATACATATAGTAGGCTGGGAAGCTTAGTGGCTAGAGCACTTGCCTTCGGTACACCTGGTACCAGGTTCGAATCTGCTTGGTGACAGGTAATTTTCGAGAATGGGATTGGATGCCGAACTAACAGTTCACTCAGCTGTAAATGAGTACCTAAGCTATAATCGGGGTAATAATCACGGATGAGCGTGTTGCTGACCACTTCACCTCCTAGTATTCCGTTTGTCTCGTAATGAAGTAACTCTAGCATTACTTCAAGGCCCGATTTGGTCTGTTGCGCCATTGATTATTATTATTATTATTATATATATGTATATATATATACTTGAAGGTAATATAAACAGAAAAAAAATTCACATTTCCGTTGCCATACGGAGATGGGGCAAAATGATTATCGCAGCTAGTAAGTTATAATTTTTTTTTTTAATTTTTAATACAGTTTGATCATGGTCTCCAATCTCCAACTTCATTTGTTTCCCAGTTACAAAGCGTGCGCAAGTGTAAAAAAATATGGGTGTATACTGATTTTGTGAATATGACTTCAAAAGAAAGGATATTATATCGACCGATCAATATTAGCTATGGACCGGCGATCGGTAAAAAAAAAGTTGAATCTCTCTACGAACAATAATAATGCTTCTTCAGTTCGAAACGAAGGTACGTCAAAGAATGTGAACGATACAAGTAGGTTGTAACCATGGAGATATATGTATGTAGTGAGAATGACGAGTTGCGACTGTTTTGAACCCGCACGATTCATCGCAAAGGACCGACGATATTCACTTTGCTACTATCAGCATCTTACTCACATGTACATATGTTATACACCGGTCCTGAAAAGAAAAAAAACCCAACCTTTGAATACTAGGCTACAATATAGTCGGCCATGCTCCTATATTCGGCCATTTCTTCAGAAATTTAAAATTATTAAATGTTGTGAAGATGATTTCCAGGAAACAATTTTTTTCTTCTATCTATGTTTTCTTTTGAACTCGAAATGTGTAACATAAAGTCAGTCAGTGTTTTTGTTTTAAAGTTATAATACATAGGTTCATTGTAACAAGGTCCGTAAAACTGAGTTTCTGTAGAATAATTTATAAGATCGAAGGGTTTCTTTTTATTACTACTACTCCATAGTTTTAAGAATTACGACTAGGCTGTGCGGTGCTTGTGATTCAATGGTATTTAAATTTTCATACTTAATCATAAAATTGTTAAAAAAGATTAATATTAGTATACTTTTGGACATGGCCAACTTTAGGAACCCTAAATCTGATAATTTTCTAAGCTCGGCCAGCTGTTCCCGACTTAGCACACATGTTGATCCGTGTGTCGCCGGTACGCCGCTCCTTTCCAATAATATTTATTGCCCAAGGTGTGAATTCGGGTTTTTCCTGGGAGCTTACATCCTTTTATTGTTACACTGGTTAAATATGTGATATATGTATTTTTTGCGAGATCCTTTTCTTAAAATTATTTAGTTTTCTTTCATACTTCGCCGCATTGCGTTTTTTCTCCGTGTTCACAACTCGCAAGTTTTAATATATTTATCGAAAATCAAGTGTTTAATTAGTTGTGTAGGAGTTTGCGATGTTATTAAACAATGTGAGAAAAATCATGTCAAAACCTATAAAAAGTCCAATTCAAGTATGATACAAATAGAGAAACGCTATATTCATCTGCATTTCTACACATCGAAGTGAAAATTTAAGTATTCGGAAGGTGGCAGTTAAATTTGGAGTACCTAGATAAACGCTCCAGGATCACCTGCTAGGAAAGGTCCCGGAAGGATGCCAAAAAATGGGTCGCGAAACAACCAGTCAGAATGGAAGAATACTGTTAAAGAAAAATGACAAACAAGCTAACATGAAAAATTACAGATCCTGCCGTTCTTTAAGAAAACCAAGAAATCAACATTTCGCCACTTCGACACTATGAATACGATAAAGACGTCGATGCTCAATCTTCCTTTTTAGGTGAAGTTCAATCAAAAGAAAATCCTACTTCTATAGCGTTTCCAGTGAGATTAGCTCTACATACTGTTCTCCCAGTCTTCAAAAACATTTGTTTCAATCAGGAGCATTAATTTCTCAGGGAAAACGAAAAAGGAACGCAGCTGGAACGTCTCCTTGCGCAATAGCGTCCTTACAATACCAACAGACTGTAGTCAAAAAAGGGTAAAATAAAAAAAAAGGAAACAAGCGATTAAACAGCGTAAGGACAAGTGACTAAAATATCGAGAAAATCAAAAGAAAATTCTGGTAAAAAGAGCCCGTGCAAATATATATATATGTATATACTTGTACTCAATATATGTACATTTTTTCATGTTATAATAGTCTAGAATATAATATCGGGACGTCAATAAATGGCCGACTATTGGTGCATTCACCCTATATGCATTTCACTGCAACCTGGCATAAAACGTTCCATACAAAAACGTTAAATTTTGCATCCAAATGCTTCAAAGTGCTTTATACAGAAAGGGCTCAATGCCATCTCCGTTATTCATATCTCTACGGTTATAACTATCAAACCATATGAATTCAAACATCTAGGTCATTTTATCAATAATCGCCAAAAATAACAAAATTTGTTACTTACCTTCGTCGATTCCTTTGAAAATTTATGAACTCGAAGAAATAGTGAAGAAAAAAAATATAATATACATTTCGCAAAAATAGTGTCCGAGTCCTCTTCGAATAATAAAACAGGGGTTATTTTAAAGGGTAAGGTTGTCGCAAATCCAAAAAGCGAATAATTTTCTCAAGGAAAAAGATTTTGTCTTTTATGTTTGAATATCTCAATCTCAATTAACTGGTATCTTAAGAAGATCGGGGTCAACAAATTTAAGAAAATCAGTGGTTCTCAATTACGGCTATCAAGTTGAGCATGATGGCAGACCATGGGGCCAGACCATCTTCCTGCTTTAATCCATATTCAGTCAGAAAGCTGGTTGTGGAATCGTTTTGTGTTTTTTGTAAGTTGAATTTTTTTCAGAGGTTAAACCAGGTGGATATTCTTTAAATGACTTCTTCTTTTGTGGTCAGTTGTAAGAGGAGATTTTAGATATTCTCAACCGTTTATACTACAAAGCAGAAACTTTAAATTTATGAAGAGTCGCTTATGATGTATGCAACTAAAACTTGGTATTTAGGTAGAGTTATAGTTGTTGCGAGTTCTAAAAATTAAACTTTTAATAGGGGCATTATGGTAATGGTATGGAGAGGGTAGTGCCGATTAATAATAATAATAATAATAATAATAATAATAATAATAATAATTTTTTCACAATAGAAAATTGGTCTTGTGGAGCATTACTTACGATCACAAAAAAACATTATAATATTTTTTCCATTACTTACAAATTTCTTGTTCTTTTATTGTAGTATATAATATCTACTACTAATGTACTACTACATGTAGATAATGTCGAACTTCATTTTTCAATTTAAAGTTCAAATTGGTCAATATTAAAATTTTGTTGCCGATATGAGTCGTGATTTTTTAAAACAAGAAATTCTATCCCCTCCACTTTGATGCTGCACCGCCACCTAAAAAAATTTTACTCTCAGAAAACTTCGTTTGTTATTTTTGTTTGTTCGAGAATATCGTAATCTAAAGTTTTCATTCCTTACCACTGTACCCTCTCTCAAAAATGTCCTTGCAATCTATTCTCTTAGTATACCCACAGAGATGTATTAAGTTTCAATTTTGTGACATTAACTGTTTAGACTACTATTTTAGAAGGTGTCAATCTCAGTTTTTTTTGCGTTTCAAACGCATTATTTTTACTCACACTCTCACACCCCTTCACCCATATCAACAATATTTATGTAAATCAGTCCACTATCAAAGCTCTATATATATATTTCTATATAGAAACCAAAAAGGGGAGCTAAGAGCCTTTAAACGATTTTACGTACGGCATACGGCATACAGACGGACTGAAAATTTTAAAAATGTTCAGGGTACACATGTTTTTTTATAAAATCGATAACAATACTGTATTATTATTAAAGATTAGATTTTTATTTAATAAAATAATAACCTTAACCACCCTTGTATCTTGTTACCACTATTAAAACTTTAATTTTTTGTAAGTTGCCTCTGTAGTGGCTTCATATAGTCGTAATTTTTCAGCTTTCTATCCTTCGTGGTTTTAGAGAAAAAGAAATCAAACTTTTTTTTATGGCTCGCTCCTATCATCACCCCTAAAACCGCACCTGACTCTCCTAGAGGTCTTCTGTGCCTAACTTCTTTGATTTTTTTATAATCATCTGATACGGTTTCTGAAATTTAAAATTTTTTTTTAGAAAATTACTATTCCCCATAACTTCTCCACAGAACTAAATACATTTTCACCATAGAAGTTGACCCAATTTCCACACGTTTGTGAGTTAATTACCATCAAACGCTTGTACGTCCGGCGTCTACGGCGGGCAGACGGTTTTTTGATTTAGCTTTTTGGGCTTCACAAGTCCTGAAATGTGAAAATACAAAATTTCAGGGTAGAACTTTTTTGTCGATCACAATATTTATTAAAAAAAATAACAGAAAGTAAAATTCAATAAACAAGTAAATTGTTTTGATATCAGAAATTTAGTTTTACTACTTCCATACAAGTGCACATTTGCGTACGGTGAACATTGTTCTAAGACTTCGATTGAACGCGATTCAAATTTGACTAATTTAACCAGATTTTTTTGACATTTAAGTCACTATCGTTTTTTTACTGTCCAAACATTTTGATAGTTTTAAAACTTATATTATGACTTCACTAATTATCAAAGTTTGAAATTAAGATACGACATCAAAAGTTAAATAATTATAGTCCATTACAACTTATTTATAATTAGTTAGAATTTAACATTACAGACTATGAACTAAGTACTAGAGCCTCAAACTCATCGAGTACAAATAGTGGTCTTAGAACTAAATCACTGAAAAAATAAAAACATAAATTGTTAATAATAATTTGTTAATACCTAAAATATGAATAAATGTATTTATTTACCCTGGATTGCGCTTCGAACCTACACTCGAAATTCGGCATTTAAGGGTTGTTGGTAGCGAATTGTCTAATTTCACAATTTGTGTGGATTTTCCAATGTTCATTACCAGCACAATTGTCTCTGATCCAGGCAATGATCTAGAGAAGTAAAAACAAATTCAATTAATAGTTTTGTTATTATAAAATTTGTTACAAGCCTTTCAACTACAAGAACGTTACTATTGAGCGCTTTGTAACTCAATCTTCCACTTTGCAATGTTTTGGATTTTCGCAGTGCTACCAGGTCCTTGTAAATTTTCAGATGACTTCGTGTAGCTTGGGATTCAACTTTTATATTGATTTGTCTGTAGTTTGCGTTAATCGGCAGCCAGGTTTTATTGGCAGTTGAAAATCCTGGAAATTTATGATAAGATTGAGAAGTACTTTATTTGCTTTTCATACCGGCGTTTTTAAAGTCATCCCACTGAAGTGGAGTTCTAGCTGGGTCTCTTGAAAATTGTTGGTATATTTGCGGGTTTGAGTTACATGCAGCCGGATCTTTAGTTTCTTCCCATGATATGTTCACGTCTTCCATTCCAATTTCTTCACCCTAAAGAAAGGATATTTCCCAAATTATTAACAGAATTTTGGTTTAGCTGAAAAGCACCTACATTGTAAGTAACACTAGCACCCGGTAGGATCATGAGGAGCATATTCAGTTGGTCTATCCGGGCCGGCCCATATCGGCTACCAACTCGTCTTTGGTCGTGATTTCCCAACTATAATAGAAAGGTTTTTAGAATATGTTGTTTCTGATCAAAACCGAAAAAATTATATCGAAACTTACCACCCAGTTAGGAGTACTCCCCTTTGGCATGTTGTCCACCCAAAGACTTATTGCTTTCACGAAGTCCTCCGCCTTGGATGTGTTGTTAGTTTTCGTGATAAAGTTGAAGTTGAATGGCAAATGGGCTCCTTTATGTGTTGCATTTCCATAGTACTGCGCTATCACATCGATTGCGGAATAAGTTTCTGTCAAGAAAATACGAGTATCGCCGCCATGTTGCTTTTGGTATTGGTCAAGAAATGCTCGCAATCGATATATCATGTCGATAGTTTCGGGCTGATCCTGGGTGTAAATATGACTCAAGTAATCGTTATCTGCGGAATCGTTGGTGTGACCACTTATCGGTTCATCCGGATAGTTTCCATTCTTGTCTGGTAGAACTTCGAACAAACATGGCACTGCATCAACCCGGAATCCGGCCACTCCTCTGTCTAACCAGAATCTAAGGACATCGGTCATCGCGGCTACAACTAGCGGGTTGCGATAGTTAAGATCGGGCTGTTGAACAGTGAACTGATGAAAATAAAATTGCTGACGTTTCGGAACCCATTCCCAGGCACTACCACGGAAAAATTGCAACCAATTGGTCGGTGGCAAGCGATTCGTGGAATTTTTCGGATCTGGTTTTCCCGAATGCCACACGTAGAAATCTTCGTAGCCCTTTTCACGGTTAACAGATTTGACAAACCACTCGCTCTTATCGCTGGAATGATTTGGAACAAAATCCAAAATAATTTTAATTCCAAGCTGATTTGCTCGTTTGATGAGATTGTCAAAATCCTGCATGGTGCCATATTCCGGCTGAATTGCGTAGAAATCGGATATATCGTAACCAAAGTCGACCATAGGGGATTCGAAAATCGGCGATAGCCATGCAGCCGTTACTCCAATGTCCTTAAGATGTTGAAGGTTGGCTGTAATGCCTTTAAAAGCAGTATGCGATTATCAAAATACTTTTCTTGAAATCTACTAACAATTGGATCTTACCGTTCAAATCACCGATTCCATCGCCATTCGAATCCTTGTAGGATCTCGGATAGATTTGGTAAAACTGAGCTGTTTGCCACCAGTCAGTCTGACATGTGCTACAGACGATCAAAGTTATTAAAAGGAATAAAACCTTCATTTCGATGGTTCTGACTTACCTACATACCTGTGGAAATTTTTCACTTTATATAGAGACCGAGGCACCTTATCAATGTTTACAGAGCAAGCTATTTGCTCAAACCTTACTACTATAAGTGGTCATTGTGTCACTTTATGTCAACTACTCAAAAACATAGAGACCCTATATCCGGGTAAGGTAGTCCTTGAGATTATTGTTATTATTAAAAAAAAAGCTTATGGTGTAAGTACCCACTATCTTAATTAGGTACATGTAGTTTGACGCCAGAGTTGTTAATGTTCAAGCGCCTGACGCAAACTCATTTACCTACATGCTGTTAGCACACAACTTATCGTTTTATTGGTTTTTAGGTTGTATTAACCCCTTCAAGTGGTTACTTTTGGGGTGGTCCTGCTGGAGGTCAGTGTTTTAGGCGAAAGTGAGGGTAGTAATCAAAAAGTTCTGTTTTTAATTACTCGTTAAGGATTAAAAGTAAGACTTCATGCCTGTATATAGCCGCCATAGAAACACACATTTTCGTTGGTGAGGCAGGGTACGGAGCGTAGATTGATTCTTATCACAGGAACGGCTTATGCTATAAAGTTGTAAATGAAAATATATATATATATATATATATATATAGAAGGCTGCGTGGCTTCTTGGCTAGAGAACTTGCCTTCGGTACACCTGGTACCAGGTTCGAATCTGCTTGGCGACAAGTAATTTTCGAGAATGGGATTGGATGCCGGACTAACAGTTCACTCAGCTGTAAATGAGTACCTGAGCTAAGATCGGGGTAATAATCACGGATGAGCGTGTTGCTGACCACTTTACCTCCTAGTATTCCGTTTGTCTCGTAATGAAGTAACTCTAGCATTACTTCAAGGTCTAGGCCCGATTTGGGCTGTTGCGCCATTGATTATTATTATTATTATTATATATATGTATATATATGAACTTGAAGGTAATATAAACAGAAATAAAATTCACATTTCCATTGCCATACGGAGATGTGATTATCGCACCTAGTAAGCCAGATTTTTTTTTTTATTTAAGGTGCCATGAGTCCGGTACGACAGTTTCTTGTCCCTGTTTGATGTTTTTTTCTTGAGAAGATTTTAATCGATTGAAATCGTTTTTTGTTCATGTAATTTGGCGTGTACAATATGTCTGCATCGTTCGCTGTCTATCAGCGAACTAATTTTGATTTTACCGAAAAAATAGTGTTATAGGTTTTCAAATTATTTGAAACGCATAACTATTGAAAATCAATAATTTTTTCATTGATTTCTCTTCTAGAAATACCAATTAATTATACTACCTATGATACTTTTCAATGAAATGTGGTCTTTTTTTGTAGTTCTTGCCATGAAAATCGTGAAAAATTGCTTCAGTTTGACTTCATATATAAGTAACAGAAATGAAATTTTTTTTAAATTTTCTTTATAGAGGGCCTTCTTTTAGATTTTTGAGTTATATTAATGAAAATGGCATTTTAATTATTCAAGAAATAGGAAATAAGCGTTAAAAAAATTCGAATTCATGCATTTTAAAAAATGTTCAAGGGTTGTTGTTCTAATAGCATTTTTTTCCAAATATAGTTTGGAATTTTTTTTTATGGATGTACTAGTTTACATACCAGCTAATAAAATGGTGCAATTTTATTTTGTTTCACTTTATTATTTTAATATCACTTTATTATTTTAATAATAAAGTATTGTTATCGATTTTTTTAAAAAAAAAATTAGCTACCCTGAATTTTTTTTTTACACGTTTTATTACTTATAAACACCAAAAAAGCAAAAAAATATTTCAGTCCGTCTGTGCGCCGTACGCCGTACTCAAACTCGTTTGAGGTATTATAGTTCCCAAACCCTATGAGCTATTAAATTAATTTTTTCTTATGAATAGACATGGTAGACCCCTTGAAGTCAGATTTTTTTGAGGGGTGAGGGTGTGAGGGGGAAGGTGGGGTAAGCGTTTTAGACGACAAATTTTGGTTTCCAGATCTCAGCAACCGCTTATGTTAGAAGGCTGAAACTTGGAATTTCTATAAAACTTTGATAGTGGACTTATTTGCAAAAAATTGCTGATATGGGAGAAGGGGAGTGGGAGTGGAGGGGGAAATAATGCGTTCGAAACGGAAAAAAGTGAAGATCGACACATTCTAAAATCCATATCTCCTAAGCCGCTAGTCGCAAGCAATTAAAACTTAACAAATATCTGTTGTTATACTAGTGGAGTAGATTGAAATAACAATTTTACGTGGTGGTAGTGGCGTACGAGGGTGGGGGGTGAAACACTTTAGATTACGATATCTTACAAACCAATTGCACCAGAAAAACAAAATTTGGTTTGAGTATAAAGCTTAATAAAAAAAGATTGCTCAAAGTAAAATTTTTGTAGCGGGTAGGGGAGCATAGAAGTGGAGGGGATAAGAATTTTTCAAAAATAACACGATCCATATCTCAATAACAGTGTAAGATAGATACTTCAAATGGCCCAATAAAACCCTAGTAGGGAAAAACAAATTTGGAAGTTCGGGTGTAGAGGGTGATGGTGGGGAAGGGTGAGAAGGAGAAAGTTCCGATGTTTATATCTTGAGAAACTATAATGATAGAAAGCTGAAACTTGGTATTTAGGTAGAATTATAGTAGTGGCATGGTGGAAAAATAAATTTTTTTTAGGGCTTGTATGGTACGGGGGTGGGGGGTGTTTTTCCTAACTTTAGAACGGCTTATGCTACAAAGTTGAAACTCAGTACGTATATGTAAATCAACTAGAAAAGTAATTCTGATAAAAAAAATTTCGAATATTCATTGGCGTTCGGAAGGGGGGGCTAAAAAATGATCAGTCAAAATAAAATGCATATATTTTCACGATTTTCGTCATATTTACTAGATCTTTCCAAATATCGAATTCAATTTTATTCTACGGATTCTTCATATGAATACCTAGAAAACGTTTTCAAGATTTTTTGAACTTCGACCCCTAAGGAGGTGTAAAGTGGTTGTATACTTTTTCATAAATTCCACCATATCTCTCAGGTCTGATCAGATATCGAAAATCTTTTCACTTCCACGGGTTTGTTTAATAATCACCTATTTTTGAGTTTTTTCTTTTTCAATCTCTAGACCACATCCCGAAATATGACCCAAACATAAAGCTATATGTATAATGGAGATAGCGTGCAGCGACCTTTTTGAAGCCGGAGGTTTTCTCGCAAAGGACCGGCGATATTCACTATGCTACTATCAGCATCTTATTCACATGTATGTTATACTCCGGTATTGAAAAGAAAAAATGCCCAAGCTTTAAATACTTCGCTACTATTTGCAATTCACTGCCACCGGGCATGAAACGCTCCATACAAATGTTCAATTTTGCATCAAAATGCTTCAAAGTGCTTTATACAGAAACGGCGCTTTGCGATCTCCGTTAGTTATAGCTCTATGGACCCAAATATATAATTCATATGTTACACTTTATTTTAACCGATTCCCAAACTTTCTGTTAGGTTTTCAGTTACAAAGTAACATACACCTCATCCCCGACTTAAACATGTTCCGAACTTCTGCCGGAAAAATAATAAAGTTGCGCCCAGACTGTTGGCAGATTTTTTTTTTGTTGCCATTAATGGAAGAAAACAGTCATAAATCATAGAAATTGCATTTAATGTGCACATGGAGCTTTAATTTTTAATACAGTTTGATCATAGTCTCCAATCTCCAACTTCATTTGTTTCCCAGTTACAAAGCGTGCGCAAGTATAAAAAAATATTGGTGTATACTGATTTTGTGAATATGACTTCAAAAGAAAAGATATTATCGACCGATCACCATTAGTTATGGGCCGGCGATCGGTAAAAAAAAGTTGCGAACAATAATAATGCTTCTTCAATTCGAAACGAAGGTACATCGAAGAATGTAAACGATACAAATAGGTTGTAGCCATAGAGGTTGTAGCCATAGAGCTATATGTATAATGGAGATAGCGTGCAGCGACTTTTTGGAAGCAAATAGTACCGAAGTACTTAATGGCTGGGCTTTTTTTCTTTTCAATACCGGAGTATAACATACATGTGAGTAAGATGCTGATAGTAGCATAGTGAATATCGCCGGTCCTTTGCGAGAAAACCTCCGGCTTCAAAAAGGTCGCTGCACGCTATCTCCATTATACATATAGCTCTATGGCTACTACATACATATATGCATTTCACTGCCACCTGGCATGAAACGCTCTATACAAAAACGTTCAATTTTGCATCCAAATGCTTCAAAGTGCTTTATACAGAAAGCTATTTATATCTCTATTGACGAATGGTAAAGTTGGAAATCTCCACCCGGTGGGAAAAAAAACTACCAGATATGATAGACACATTTTCGTCAGCTGACTGTTATATGGCGGTTCGTGTGTATTTTTACGATTCGGAGCTCGGTGAATTTTCGATTCTCTTTTAATTTCATTATGAAAGACATGATAAAGATTGATGGAGATCGGTTTGGTTGATAATAAGGTGCTCATTTCCGGTTCTATATTTCGAAAATCATGGGCTCAATCCAGCACAACGAAGTCAGAAAATGAACAATTTTTCCATATGAATGGGAGGTATAAACTTCGAAATAACTTCTCAAATGTTTATTATTCCAGGAAAAAGAAATATGAAATAATTATTAAATTATTTGAAAAGAACGTGGACCGTTTTTTCAATACTTTTTTCTTTTATTTTAGTACTTTAAATTGATTTCTTAAAGAAAAAATTGTTGTTTTTGATATGTTATGATACATATGTCCTTCTTATTCAATTATAACAATAATTTAAGCTCACTTGAAGTAATATTTGGTAGTAGGACCCTCTTATTTGAGCTCAATCTCAATTTTGTCTGAAAATAACATGCCACTTTCTGTCTACCATATATAGTTCCGAAATTTGCCACCAGAGCACATGGTATATTTGTCAATGGTTGTAACTATCAAATCATATGAATTCAAACATTTAAATTTGTGACTTACCTTCGCCGATTTCTTTGAAAATTTATGTACTCGAAGAAATAGTGAAGAAAAAAATAGAGTACACATTTTTTGTTTTTATATCAAGTTATTGTATGTTGAAGATTTCCCAAAAATGGTGTCCGAGTCCTCTTCGAAAATTCAAGGATAACGATTCTGTCCTCCACTTTGATGCTGCACCGCCCCCCTCAAAAAAGTTAACTCTCAGCGTTTGTTATTTTTGTTGGTTCGTGAGATATCGTAATCTAAAGTTTTTCACCCCTCACCACTGTACGCTACTACCCTCTCTCAAAAATGTCTTTGCAATCTATTCTCTTAGTATACCTACAGAGATTTATTAAGTTTCAATTTTGTGGCATTAACTATTTAGACTACTATTTTAGAAGGTGTCAATCTCAGTTTTTTTTGCGTTTCGAACGCATTATTTTTACTCCCACTCCCACACCCCTTCACCCATATCAACAATATTTATGTAAATCGGTCCACTATCAAAGCTCTATAGAAACCAAAAATGGGAGTTAAGAGCCTTCAAACGATTTTATGTACGGCATACGGCGTACAGACGGACTGAAAATTTTAAAAATGTTCAGGGTACACATGTTTTTTTATAAAATCGATAACAATACTGTATTATAGATTAGATTTTTATTTAATAAAGTAATAACGCCCCACCCTTGTACCTTGTTACCACTATCAAAACTTTAATTTTTTGTAAGTTGCCTCTGTAGTGGCTTCATATAGTCGTAATTTTTCAGCTTTCTATCCTTCGTGGTTTTCGAGAAATAGAAACCAAACTTTTTTTTTATGGCTCGCTCCTATCATCACCCCTAAAACCGCACCTGACTCTCCTAGAGGTCTTCTGTGCCTAACTTCTTTAATTTTTTTATAATCATCTGATACGGTTTCTGAAATTTAAAATTTTTTCTTTGGAAAATTACTATTCCCCATAACTTCTCCACAGAACTAAATACATTTTCACCATAGAAGTTGACCCAATTTCCACACGTTTGTGAGTTAATTACCATCAAACGCTTGTACGTCCGGCGTCTACGGCGGGCAGACGGTTTTTTGATTTAGCTTTTTGGGCTTCACAAGTCCTGAAATGTGAAAATACAAAATTTCAGGGTAGAACTTTTTTGTCGATCACAATATTTATTAAAAAAAATAACAGAAAGTAAAATTCAATAAACAAGTAAATTGTTTTGATATCAGAAATTTAGTTTTACTACTTCCATACAAGTGCACATTTGCGTACGGTGAACATTGTTCTAAGACTTCGATTGAACGCGATTCAAATTTGACTAATTTAACCAGATTTTTTTGACATTTAAGTCACTATCGTTTTTTTACTGTCCAAACATTTTGATAGTTTTAAAACTTATATTATGACTTCACTAATTATCAAAGTTTGAAATTAAGATACGACATCAAAAGTTAAATAATTATAGTCCATTACAACTAATTTATTATTAGTTAGAATTTAACATTACAGACTATGAACTAAGTACTAGAGCCTCAAATTCATCGAGTACAAATAGTGGTCTTAGAACTAAATCACTGAAAAAATAAAAACATAAATTGTTAATAATAATTTGTTTATACTTAAAATATGAATAAATGTATTTATTTACCCTGGATTGCGCTTCGAACCTACACTCGAAATTCGGCATTTAAGGGTTGTTGGTAGCGAATTGTCTAATTTCACAATTTGTGTGGATTTTCCAATGTTCATTACCAGCACAATTGTCTCTGATCCAGGCAATGATCTAGAGAAGTAAAAACAAATTCAATTAATAGTTTTGTTATTATAAAATTTGTTACAAACCTTTCAACTACAAGAACGTTACTATTGAGCGCTTTGTAACTCAATCTTCCACTTTGCAATGTTTTGGATTTTCGCAGTGCTACCAGGTCCTTGTAAATTTTCAGATGACTTCGTGTAGCTTGGGATTCAACTTTTATATTGATTTGTCTGTAGTTTGCGTTAATCGGCAGCCAGGTTTTATTGGCAGTTGAAAATCCTGGAAATTTATGATAAGATTGAGAAGTACTTTATTTGCTTTTCATACCGGCGTTCTTAGAGTCATCCCACTGAAGTGGAGTTCTAGCTGGATCTCTTGAAAATTGTTGGTATATTTGCGGGTTTGAGTTACATGCAGCCGGATCTTTAGTTTCTTCCCATGATATGTTTACGTCTTCCATTCCAATTTCTTCACCCTAAAGAAAGAATATTTCCTAAATTATTAACAGATTTTTGGCTTAGCTCAAAAGCACCTACATTGTAAGTAACACTAGCACCCGGTAGGATCATGAGGAGCATATTCAGTTGGTCTATACGGGCCGGCCCATATCGGCTACCAACTCGTCTTTGGTCGTGATTTCCCAACTATAATAGACAGGTTTTTAGAATATGTTTCTTCTGATCAAAACCGAAAAACTTATATTGAAACTTACAACCCAGTTAGGAGTACTCCCCTTTGGCATGTTGTCCACCCAAAGACTTATTGCTTTCACGAAGTCGTCCGCCTTGGATGTGTTGTTGGTTTTCGTGATAAAGTTGAAGTTGAATGGCAAATGGGCTCCTTTATGTGTTGCGTTTCCGTAGTACTGCGCTATCACATCCATTGTGGAATAAGTTTCTGCCAAGAAAACACGAGTATCGCCGCCATGTTGCTTTTGGTACTGGTCGAGAAATGCTCGCGATCGATATATCAGGTCGATAGTTTCAGGCTGATCCTGGGTGTAAATATGACTCAAGTAGTCGCTAGCTGCGGAATCGTTGGTGTGACCACTTATCGGTTCATC
This sequence comes from Beris chalybata, assembly GCA_949128065.1. NCBI lineage: Eukaryota > Metazoa > Arthropoda > Insecta > Diptera > Stratiomyidae > Beris > Beris chalybata. Next base: position 14,125,344 of record OX421897.1, read on the forward strand.
CGGATAGTTTCCATTCTTGTCTGGTAGAACTTCGAACAAACATGGCACTGCATCAACCCGGAATCCGGCCACTCCTCTGTCTAACCAGAATCTAAGGACATCGGTCATCGCGGCTACAACTAGCGGGTTGCGATAGTTAAGATCGGGCTGTTGAACAGTGAACTGATGAAGATAAAATTGCTGACGTTTCGGAACCCATTCCCAGGCACTGCCGCGGAATCCTTGCAACCAATTGGTCGGTGGCAAGCGATTTGTCGAATTCTTCGGATCTGGTTTTCCCGAATGCCACACGTAGAAATCTTCGTAGCCCTTTTCACTATTAACAGATTTGACGAACCACTCGCTCTTATCGCTGGAATGATTTGGAACAAAATCCAAAATAATTTTAATTCCAAGCTGACTTGCCCGTTTGATGAGATTGTCAAAATCCTGCATGGTGCCATATTCCGGCTGAATTGCGTAGAAATCGGATATATCGTAACCAAAGTCGACCATAGGGGATTCGAAAATCGGCGATAGCCATGCAGCCGTTACTCCAATGTCCTTAAGATGTTGAAGGTTGGCTGTAATGCCTTTAAAAGCAGTATGCAATTGTCAAAATACTTTTCTTGGAAACAATCTACCAACTACAGGATGTTACCGTTCAAATCACCGATTCCATCGCCATTCGAATCCTTGTAGGATCTCGGATAGATTTGGTAAAACTGAGCTGTTTGCCACCAGTCAGTCTGACATGTGCTACAGACGATCAAAGTTATTAAAAGGAATAAAACCTTCATTTCGATGGTTCTGACTTACCTACGTACCTGTGGAAATTTTTCGCTTTATATAGAGAGACCGGGTATCTTATCAATGTTTACAAAGCAAGCTATTTGCACGAACCTTATGACTTAAGTGGTCATTATGTCACTTTATCTCAAATACTCAAAAACTCAGAGACCCTATCTTCGGGTGAGGTAGTCCTTGAGATTATTGTTATTACTAAAAAAAACTTATGTCCTAAACACTATCTTAATCACTTGTAGTTTGACGACAGAGTTATTACTGATAAAGCGTGTTACATAAACGCGTTTGAAGGCTCGTAGTTCACAACTTATATTTTTATTGGTGGATATATTGGGTTTACCCCTTCAAGTGGTGATTTTTGGGGTGGTTGTGCGAGAGTCCAGCCTTTTACGCGAAAGTGAGGGTACAAAGCAAAAGGTTTTGATTTTTATTACTCGGTAAGGATATAAAGTTAGACTTCATGTTTGTATAGAGCAGGGACGTCATTTGTGGGGGGCAAGGAAGGCATTGGCCGCCCCTGAATTTCGTTGTCTCATATATTATATATAAAATATATATAAAAATATATACATTCATAACATCTTGAACCCCCTCCCCCCCTGGAAAAAACTGAAATGACGTCCTTGGTATAGAGCTACCATAGAAGTACAAATGTTGTTAGGGGAAGCAAGTTACGGGGGTGGGTATATTTTATTATCTCAGGAACTGCTTATGCTATAAAGTTGTAACCTGCTATATACCATATACGTATATACTCCAAGATAATATAAGCAGAGATATAATTGACAATTGCATAGTCATACGGAGATGAGGCAAATCATTGTCCATGAGAATAGATTTTAATCATTTTCACGAATTTTGTCATATATCTTAGGTCTGTTCAGGTATCGAATTAACTTTTTATTCTAATGGCTCCTTATATAAACGCCTAAGAACCGTTTTCTCGATTTTTCGATATTCAATCACGAAGGGGCATAAAATAATTTGATCGTTTTAACAAATTTCGACATATTTTTTATGTCCAGTATCGAATCCGCTTTTACTTGTCGCCAAAAAGATTGACTCAGCATTTTTCGATAAAAAACCACCAAGTGGGAATAAGTTTATTGTGCAAATTTTCGAGAACTCCGTCATAATTATGGGCTCTATTGTAATATCGAAATCGGATTTACTTTTATGGGTAAACAAATTGACTTAGAGATTATGCGCTATTCTACCGTTCTGTGAGTGAAGGAAGAGTGTGTTAAATTCAAATAATTTTTACGAATTTCGGCATATTTCTCTTAGTGCAAAGTGCAATAATAGATCTATTTTTCAATGACCAGTGGACGGCAGAAGTGCTTAACATACTGGAATTTTTTTTTTATATATTTAATGAACAGCATCAATACTTAAAGAATTTAAAAAATAATTTATCTTAAACCAGATCAAAAAATGTTGAATTTATAGCTCAACTCATTTACGAGTTTTTGTGAACTCCAACAACAATTTTTGGAAAATCGAAATTTCAAAATTTTGATTAAATGTTTGTAGCTTTCCGGTGTCAGTGGAGTGAAGCCCCAACACGAAAAAAAACATTGACCGCTATTCACAGTCGTCATAAAGTTGGCTTTAAGTTAAAGCTAACTTTAGTTTCATATTTATAATATGACACTAAAGTCAGCTTTAACTCAAAGCCAACTTTATAATACGACACTAAAGTCAGCTTTAACTCAAAGCCAACTTTATGACGACTGTGAATAGCGGCCATTATGTTTAAAACTTTAAATTTTTGGCTTGAAGCATTGAATTCGAAAAATTCTTTTTATATTTTTTGATTTGAATTCCTATAAATATTTTTGTGATGTATAAGTAACCATATCATTGGATTCATCCCCCTATACTTTTTTTTATGATTTTGAAAATTTCTAGTCAAACAAAATTTTTATACTGAATTCGATGTTGTAACCCTTCGTCTACACTGTCGATTTTTCTTCTGCCAATGGCAATGACAACGACAATATTGCCATACACAAATTGCGTATGGCAATATTGCTCTCGACATTGGCATGTCAATTTTGAGAGCAATATTGACAGAAAATGCATCGTTTAACATAAGTGAGTGTCACTTGTCAACAGGTTGGAATAAGGTTTTTTTTTTGCTGAAAGGAAGTTGACTAAAGACAAAACTATTGAACTTATCAATAGATCTTTTTAGATGACTTGTCCGGCATTTTGCTTTGCTTTACAGCTTGACATTTCTAGTTTAATATCTCAAATGAAAAGTGCCTGGCAATCAAAGGCCCACTCACGATTTGATATTTAACGCAATGGAAATATTGCCATTCCCACTGTCGACTCAGGGTAAGGTAGCAGGTCATTCTACAAAACTACACCTTCGTCCTTTGCCTCACTATACAATTTTTTATGGGCGCTAATGGTATGTTTATCAAAAACAGTTTGTTTTAAGGTTGTTCTTAGAACGCAATTGGAAGGGCTTCTTAATAATAGTTTGCCCGTTCTGCTCAATTAAAGTAATAAATATATGCAGAAAGCATAACCAATTATAACAGACACTGGACATAGTTTCAAGAGGTTAAGGACCGATTTGGGTTATCGCGCCATTAATGAAGTCATAATTCCATAATTAAATAAATTGGTATTATCTCAACAATAGATTAAAATAATATTTGGGAAGAATAAATTTATTTTTAATTCTAATCAATTACGTTCACAATTGCGATCTCCGCTCGACAGCAAATTAAATCAATGCCATATATTTAGTCTCGTGTTGCCAATATTGCAATAAATTTTTAGATAAAAAAAATTATTACTAAAATCTTTTTATTTTTTATAAACTACCGATTAATTTTCTTTTCTTTTACTTAAAACAATTCCAAGTTAAAGTTCGTTATGATGTCTTTCATTTTTTGCAACGAGCACCACCGCTTCATATGGTCCCACAACTAAAGCTGTACCATTTACAAAATCTCTAAAATTCAAATAAGTTTATAATCAAAATCTTAGAAGTAATTTATAAGAGATATTACCCAGGATGCCGTGTCGAATCCATGCTCACAATTCTACATTTCAATTTGCCCGGAAGATTTTCGGATAATTCCTGAAGATTAACCATTTCTGTTGTATTGTCGACATTAAATACTAAAACGATTGTTTCAAATCCCGACAGCTTCCTGCGATATGACAAAAGTGTTCCGGGCGTAGTTTAAATTTATTTCGAAAAACATTAATTTAAATTGAACGGATCTCTCCTACCTTTCGATGGCGAGGACATTGTCGTTCAGTGCCTTATAATTGAGTGAGCCATTCCGTAGTGTTTGCGTATTCCGTAATGTCACTAAATCTTTAAAGATCTTAAGATGACTTCGTTTGGCCCGGTACTCGTTTTTCACATTAACATCGATGTAGTTGGAAGCAACCGGAAGCCATGTATTGTCAGCTGTTGAAAATCCTGTGAGAAAATTTACATGCATACATTTTCACTACATAAGTCGTATGGTAATTTTATGTTACGAAAATTCCATTAGACTTTTCCGTTGCGGAAAATCTACGAGGCAATGATCACGAGAAAGTGAAGAGAAAATAGTTGAATTTGGGATTCTGATGGATTTATAAATCTGTTCGCTTTAGATATTCGAATGGATGCACTTTCTATTAAGGGAACAAGATTTATTACTCGGTTGAGAAATCTCTTGGAGGGGATTTTAAAAGAATATTCAAAGGCTAGCTACTAAACAGACTCTTTTCTTTTATTGATTTTCCGGAATTTTCACTCGCTTTGTTTGAAAAACTACTGGATGTGGCAGGCCAAAGGGTAAAATGGCATCAAAATGATAGGGAGATCCTGCAAGGATGCAAGTAGCAGTTTCCTTCTTACTTTGACTTTTATAACTTGTGAATGGGGTTCCAACATAAAATGTTGAGCATACTATGCTGATGGCAAACAATATGTCCACATCAATAGATATCAGTGTCATTAAGCTTCGAGTTGAATAGCCGCAGCAGCACACATTTCTGTAGCGAACGAAATTCAATTGGATTGGGAAATTTGCGGTACAATCACATCCCTGTGGATGAGCGCAATATGCGTACCATACTGAACGAAATGCTGTGGCGAGAAAGTTTAAAGAAAACTGAGTATTTATATCTACTCTCTGGAACAGCTTGATAGTACCACTTATACGAACAAATGTTTGAAGAAAGAAATATGGTGGAAAGACCAACATTATGTTTTTTATATATCGCCAAACCATATGGAGACAAAATGTTTGAGCTAATTAAAAAAATTTGTTGGAACAAGTTGACGTTCAACCCCAAAGAGGTGAAAATGGGTCGAATATGTTTTCACGAATTCCGCCAAATTGCTAAGTTCTCATGATATATCGATATGCAAGGGATCAGGTATAAGTTCATTCCGTAATTTTGTGAAACAATTATTCAACCCCCGAGAGAATGAATTAAATTGAAAGGTTCATGGTAGGTATAAATTCATTCCAAAATTTATTCATATTCAACCCCTGAGGGATGAAAATGGGTTGGACATGTATACACAAACCCTTTGGATGAGCACAATATGCAAGCTTGCGCCAACATAAAAATGTTGGTATTAATTGAAGCTCAACTTCAAAGTGGTGAAAACAGGTCGAATTCGTTTTAACGAATTCCGCCATATGTCTTAGTCCTGATATATCGATTTATCGGACAAAGGACTAGGTATAAGTTCTTTCCATATTTTTTTGGTATTCAACCCCCGAGGGGATGAAAACGAGTTGAATATTTACGCAAATATTGGCAAATTGTTATTATTGTTGTTATATTTTGGGTTTTATGAATTATATCATTAATTTAAAGTAGTTTTAATTATTAATTAAATGCGGAGCAGGTCTTAGATCTTTCTTCATATTAGCTACTCACCACCATTCTTGCTGGCATCCCATTGAAAAGGTGTCCGTGCTGGATCCCTAGTATATTTTTCATAATCTGCTGGATTAGTATTGCAAGCTGCCGGATCTTTGGTGTCTTCCCAGGATATGTAACCATCCAACATTCCAATTTCTTCACCCTGTTGACACAAGAAATGACATAAAACTCCCAAGCTAACTACATCTAGCACAGATCATAGGTATGCAGCTTACATTGTAAGTGATACTAGCACCTGGTAGAATCATAACAAGCATATTCATTTGATCGATTCGTGCTGATCCATAACGACTTCCTACTCGTCTCCGGTCATGATTGCCCAACTATTTCAAAAATAGCAATCTTGATATTTTGAAACCCGAAAAAATTTAGTTCGGAAAAAAACTTACGACCCAATTCGGGGTACAACCTTCCGGCATATTATCCATCCACATGTCAATTACATTCACAATATCCTGTGCCTTAGAGTCCTGATTCATTTTTGTCAGAAAATGGAAATTAAACGGCAAATGTGCTCCACGATGTGTATCGTTGCCATAATATTGCATTAGGGTTGAAATTTTCGAATAACTTTCCGCAAGGAAAACTCGCGTATCGCCACCCCGTTCTTTTTGATACTGATCTAAAATTACTCGAATTTTGTAGACGAATTCAATAGTTTCGGGTAGATCCCGGGTGAAAATATATTTAACGTAGTTCTTAGCTTTCGTATCATTGGTAATACCGGTTAAAGGCTCGTCCGGGTAGTTACCATCTGCGGCGGGCAGAACTTCGAAAATTCGAGGTAGGGCATCTCCTCGAAAACCTGCTACTCCTTTGTCCAACCAAAATCTTAGAATTTTTGTCATTTCTTTGAATACCTTGGGATTTCGATAGTTGAGATCTGGTTGTTGGATAGCATATTGATGAAGGTAGAATTCCTGGCGTTTTGTGTTCCATTCCCAAGCACTTCCATGAAATGCAGAAACCTGGGACGATAAAATTAAAATCAAAACTTTGTTGATTTTCATCTGGTATTTGTTTTTAAATTTTAAATATTTTTTACTCTTTAACTTTTCACTGTCTTTGATTTTCTTTCTTTTTTTTACAAGAGAAGTGAAAATTCAAATTCTTTTTTGAACATTGGATAGGATTTGGCTTAATTAGGCAATTTCCAAAATTTCCAAACATATATTATCAACATTTTATACCTACCCAATTGCTAGGAGCTAAACGATTGGTTGCGTTTCTTGGATCAACTTTTCCCGGATGCCAAATATAAAAATCTTCAAATCCGCTTTCCCTGTTCATCGACTTTTTGAACCACTCATGCTGATCGCTTGTATGATTCGGGACGAAATCCAATATAATTTTAATTCCCAGCTTTGTAGCTTTCTTTACTAAATTTTCGTAGTCAGCCATAGTTCCATATTCCGGCTGAATTGCGTAGAAATCGGAAATATCGTAACCGAAGTCTACCATTGGTGATTTGAATATTGGCGAAAGCCATGCTGCTGTTATTCCAATACTTTTTAAATGTGGAAGTTTTTCGATTATTCCTGAAATTAAAGGAGGCTAATTTTTTGAAGATTTCACTGTGTTTCACAGGTTACCTTTCAAATCACCAATACCGTCACCGTTTGTATCTTTGAAGGATCTCGGATAAATTTGATAAAATTGTCCAGTTTGCCACCAATCCTTTTCAGCATGGCAGCTTAATTGCAGTGCAACAAGTATAAGGATCAGCTTCATTATTCTTAGTATGATCCTCTGAAAAAGATTAATTAGCAACCAAAAACTTTATATCTTGTTTTAGAACCTTTATGCGCAAATCAGTGAAGGAAATTTCGCTCCGAAATGCTAAAATTGCCTTTTCATATAATGTCATAACATACTCCACCACTTTCAACCTATTTTAACCTCTCTTAACCCCTTTTAACCCTTTAAACCACTTTTAACCTCTTTTAAACTATTTAACCTCTTTTAACCACTTTTGGGGTTGAATATTGAAAAATTTTGAAACTACTTGGAAAGCGTTTGCATAAGTTGCAATTAGAACGAAACGTGAATAATGATTTCATAACATACTTAACTCCTTTTAATCCCCTCTTTTAACACTACTTAATTCCTTTTAACCCATGCTAACGCCTTTTAGCCATTTTGAGCCATTTTAACCGTTTTAACCCTTTGGGGTTGAATATCGAAAATCCGAAATTTCATTGAAAGCGATTGAATAAGTTGCGAGTAGAAAGAAGGACATGTGAGAAATCCTAAAATTCCTTTTTTTGAATAGATTCGTAACATACTTAAACTCTTTTCTCCTCCTTTAATCCCTTTGGAATGAATATAATAAAATTCTGAAATTTTTTAAAAGCGATTGCATAAGTTGCGAGTAGAAGGAAACGTGGAAAACGCAGAACTGTCAATTTTTTAACAATTTCATCACATAATTAACTCCGTTTAACCCATTTTAACCGACTTTAACCCATTTCAACCCCTTTTAATCCTCTTTAGCCCTTTTTAAGTTTTCTTAACTCCATTAGGTCCAGAATAGAAAAATTCGGTTTCTGTGAAAAAAATTTCAACCCCTTTTCATTGAATAGTTTTAAAGAACAAGAAGTTCTGAAATTGTTTTCTAAACGCAGTTCTCACTAAACGTGAGAAATATCCATTTGATATATGGTCCATTCTGAGCTATATTGAGAAATTCGTGGAAACATACTTAACCCCTGTTAACGTTGCTCTCAGGGTTTACTATTCAAAAATCCAAAAGTTTTTTGGAAGCAAAACAAGGGAATGTTTCATCTGGCCTGAGAGGTTTCAGGTTTGTCTATCTAAAAAATATTTTTTTGGCGTTTTTATCGGTAGTCTAAGAAAGTGGGAGCCCACTTGATTTCTTGTCAACCTGAAGAGATCTACATATATTTTTGGTTGAGAATAGGACATATTGAACCCCTTTTCACCATTTGTTTTCGTTTTACGAAATAAATTTGTATCCGTTTCGTATGCAAGGTAAAACTAAACTGGCGGACTAAAACGTTGAATATGATTTTCATATCAGGCTTTTTTCCCCGGACTCCATAAAACAAATTTTGATCCCTTTAAGCGTTCAAATCAACTCAGGAGACTTGAAAAGAAATCGAATAAACCAAATCAAATCGTTAGGATATTCTCTGCACTTTATCAAAAGCCTGAAGGCCAAAGATGGCGAAAAAACAGAACTGAAACGCAAACAAAAAGAACGGAATGAATCAATACGGGGGTGTGCTTTTTTCAGCCACAGCTAGCTCTTCGTCGCCGAAAATTTCCCTATGTAAACAGGTCAATCTTTCCGATGGTATTTCCTAGGGAAGATAACTTCTTTCTTTCATATTGGAAGTAGAATTCCTTTTCGAACAAGAGGAGCAATTGGGTGAGTATATAGCATCTGTTTCACCTCGAAACTTCGAACACGCAAACCATTTTCAAATATGGAAATTTGATTAGTAGACCGAAAACGGAAAACCCTTTCTCACGACTACCGTATTTCCTAGTTCATTTTATTCGAATCCGTCCTATGATTCAATTTGGTATGGAAAATACTTCGTTATTTGATGGGACTTATGGATACAAACTACCCTAAGATCCTTTAAGTACAGCGTCCTTTGGGATTGCTGCTTTAAGGCGGAAACGAAAGGCAAAAAAAAAAAAATACGGAAAGGAACAACAAAAAAAATCAATTTTATTGGATGTTTAGGAAACGTTGTAGATGCTTTTTGGCCGTGTTGGTATTATGCATACAACATGGGAACTTGTATCCCATATTAAATAAATTGGCCAAGGTCTGAGCGTTGTAGAGAGTGTCTGTAAGGAGCGTTTTGAGAAAGTGATACTATCAAGGCTACGTACCACGCTCATGATAAGATTACAAATATTAGGATATGGTGCTACTCGCTACTATCCTTTTGGCTTTATCTGCGACATATATGAGTATGAATGTCCTGGGACAAGTTTCCTGTCACGTCCGCTACTTAGAATCTAATCTTTGTGTTCGAGAGCCTCCTTATTTTCAAATTCCCTTAGTGTATCGTCGTAGAGTGTAGGCTTCTAGTGTGGAATGTCAAAGACCCCGAAACTGTTGGTTTTCGACAGATTCGAATATGTGAAGCCATGTGACCAGAATCTTAACAGATAAATTTGAGCTAAGCATCTTTCAATTGTCTTAAATCTTTTCTTTGGTGTCTTAAAAGTAAAAATGTTTCGTAAGTCTATTTTATATATTACAATAAGAACATTAACTTTCAATCTTAGTATTCTTTTTTATTAATTCCAGATCTACCGAGATTCAACTCCTCAAGGGGTTGTTAAACTACAGTTTATTGAGTTTTCACGAATTCCGACATATTTTTTAGGTGTTATGATATCAAATTCGCTTTTACTTCCAATGGTTTTCAATATATGAAAAGTCAGATTTTTGCGATATTCATCTCCTAAGAGGCTGCAAACTATCTGTGTAAATTTTCACAATTACCGATGTTTTTTAGGTAATAATATCAAGTTCGCTTTCACTTCCAGTGGCTTTCAATATAAGAGCCTAAACTGTATTGTCAGAGTCTTGCGATATTTAACTCATTGGGGGCTGTAGACTAATTGTGTAAATTTTTCCGAATTCCAATATATTTCTTGGGTGCAATAATATCAAGTTCGCTTTCACTTCCAATTGCCTTCAATATAAAAGCCTAGAATTGCTTGTTAGAGTTTTAAGATATTCAACTTCTAGGGGCTGTAAGCTAATTGTGTAAATTTTCACGAATTCCGATATATTTCTTAGGTGCAATAATGTCAATTTCAGTTTTCCTTCCAATGGCTTTCAATAGACTTTATTGTCGGAGTTTTGCGATATCCAACTCCTAGGATGCTGTAAACCAATTTTGTAAATTTTCACGAACTCCTATATATTTCTTTGGTTCAATAATAATAAAGTTCACTTTTACTTCCAATGGATTGCAATATAAGAGCCTAAAATTTATTGTCAGAGTTTTCTGATATTCAAGGCGGCTGTAAACTGATTGAGTACATATTCACGAAATCCTACATATCTCTTAGGTATCATAAAATATCGAATTGTTATTACTTTTAACGAACTTTTCCGCTAATCTTCTCAAAGACGTTTTCAAATTTTTTGATATTTAAGCTATAAGGGGTAGATTTTTATTGAAATTGAAAAAATGAAACCAAAACCACGTAGTCTGCTATGAATTTACCTATACTGAGGTTTAAGAATAATCCATTGGTTGACATCTAGATGTCGGTTTTTCTGAACGTTACCAACTTGCACCCCGCTTTACCCTATAGTACATGCAGAATGCGTAATTTTTAACGGCCTTGCCACTCTTGACTTTAAAAAACACCAGCTAATTTATATTGACAGTAATTAATAAATAATACTAAAAAAACTGATAACACCTATCTTGAGAACTTGAACAACAAATACTTCATCTTAGCTAGAATGCAAACAAGTTAGACACGAAAGCTAAAGAAAAATCTCTAGTGGAAGTACAAACATCCAAGCTTTTGTGGAATATTATTGATCTATTGAACACTTGAACTAGACATACTTCACCGACTTAACTGAACCACTTCACAACCTTATACCCACTAGTCACCAACATTATCTGTGATAGCATTTTTTTTTATGAAAGTGATAGCAGCCAGAAACTTTTCCGAGCCGGTAGATAGTCTTATCTAATTCCCACCACGAAATCGAGATTCCAGTGAAGTCCATAAAAGGTTTCGGCTTTTAATGCAAGGAGGTCTCTAAATTCCGTGCATTGAAAGGAACAATGCAGTTTCGTTTCGTGATAGTTTTATGTGCAGCTACTGCATGCGTGGCATGCCAAATAGCAGAGCCTGGCGCCCAGAAGGACTGGTGGGAAACATCCCAATTCTATCAAATTTATCCCAGATCATTTAAAGACTCAAACGGGGATGGCATAGGCGATTTAAATGGTAAGTAAAGGACAAATAAAATCTAAAGGACAAATAAAATCTAGTGCGTCTAATACGAATATATCCATCAAAAATCACTCAGGTATCACGGAAAAGTTGCAGCACTTAAAGGACATCGGCGTGAACGCAACATGGCTTTCGCCAATTTTCAAATCGCCAATGGCCGATTTCGGTTACGATATTTCCGATTTTCAAAGTATTCAACCGGAATACGGAACAATGCAGGATTTCGAGAATCTCGTCAAGAAGGCAAAACAGCTTGGTATCAAAATTATTTTGGATTTCGTACCGAATCATTCGAGTGACGAAAATGAATGGTTTGTCAAGTCGGTGAAAAGGGAAAAGGGTTTTGAGGATTTCTACGTGTAGCACGATGGCCGTCCGGACCCGCAAAACTCATCAAACCGCCTGCCTCCAAGTAATTGGGTAAGTAAAAATAATTAGTTAATTATAAATGTACGACAAAATGTTTTTTATTTTTAAAAAATTTGCCCGGTTTTAATTGCATTTCCCTGCGGGTAGTTGTATGAGAAATATTTTGATTAACTGCAGTATAATTAAGATACAGAGGTAGTCAGCGTATCTGAATAAATTATATTCCGTAATTACTGATTTATGTAATCATACGGCATTCTGTAAAATATACGTTTTTATATTTAAATAATAATTTGAATGTATAAATTGTATTCAGTAAAATAATTTTAGAGTGTCCTGTTGAAGTGAATATAGTGAGCAAATAAGAGCCGAATAAAATTAAATATTATTTCTATGGAGACTCAATATTAATTTTAACAGATTGCAACGAATAGCAGTACTTTGAAGTCTTAAAACAGACTTAATTTGTTTGGATAATTTTTTTTTTTTTTTTAAACAGTCGAAGTAAAAACCAATTCAATATCTCATTAGCCCTATGAAATACGACGGAAATCGTCAAAATACCTCTCGCCCTTGTTCGCACTCTTAGTGAATGAATAATAGAAAAAAAACCGAAATCAATTCTTGGCTTTTGCATCAGCAGTCCATATAGAGAATAAAACTCATATTTAATTTGCTGTTTAAAATTCATTTCGACCCAAAATATACGACGAAATTCGTGACAACATATTCAATTTTTTGCACTACCGTTTTCCGGTTTTAGAACCAAAACAATACGAATCAGAATATTTATTATATATGTATTATATTTCTGTAGGTCTTAGAAAGAGACTTTTTTTTATTAAATTTGTTCCAAATTTTCTACTAGCTCCCATTTGAATAGAAAAAATAATTTGGTAATTCGATATTTTCATGGGAAAGTTACAATAGAAGCTAATTTTTAGATTGTTGCGTGTTTTTTGTGTTTGAATACGAACATCTCAATTCCAATGAAGTTACTTTAATGGAACAGCAAGCTTAAAAATATATTGTAATAGGTTCGAAGGAGTTATTTCGTCATCGGAAGGTCGCATCATCAAAAATATTCTCTCAGCTGGTATTGCTGAAGATTTCTCTGTATGTGCGATAAAAAAACGAACTTCATTACTGCGAATTATAATTTAGTAAAAATTGTTATAGTAGTTTGTAATTAGGTGTGTTAATTTTATCGCAACAGATCAGGAAAACCTGAATGCTAAGCAATAGCCCGGAAAAATTTTGTCCGAAATATATTTAGGATAATTACAAAAAAGAATACGACTTTATATATAAAAAATCTGCCAATGGTCAGGGCGAAAGTTATTATTGTTCGGAAGCAGTCAAAGTCCATTGTTTCGAGGATATGACTTGTCATTAAAATAAGAATATTTAAAATCCCTTGGAAGTTGAGTATCGAAAAATTTTGAAATGGGTTTGTTGGCGTTTATATTAAAAGTTTGTGAAAATGATAAGCGATGTAATATCTCATCAATCCTCAGAAATATATTGAAGCTTTGAAATGCATACAATCCCCTTATACCTCTTAGGATCGAAAATCTAAAAAAACTGATATTTAGTTTTTGGCGCTTATATAGGAAAACTTAGGAAATAAAAATAAATTCGATATCATCAGACGTAGGCAAAATGTAGAAATCTGTGAACCACCTTCTTGAACCCACTTGAAGATATCATATGAATATCCAAAAATCCTTAAACGATTTAATAGATAAATATGAAGACACCACGAGAAAGAAAAACCAACTCAATTTTTTTATCACTTCTATAAGAAATTACGGAATTTGTGAAAACGTGTTCAATCCTTTTATACCCTGTTAGGGGTTGAAAAGGGATATAAATGAAAATCAAGTTTTAGGCTATTATTACGCAAGCTCGTGAAAGTCAAATGGTATTGGATATCTGAGCAGGTCTGGGGGATATGGCAGAATTCAGGAAAATGTTTATAACCCCCTTGCATCCCGTTAGGGGTAGAATTAAAAAAAAAAAACTAAAAAGACTTTGTAGGTATTCCTATGAAAAAGCCGTAAAAATAAATTCAATATTTAGGAAGACCTAATAGATATGACGAAAATCGTTAAAATATATGCATTCCATTTTCACTGGTATTTTTTTTTTGCCCCCCTTCCGAACGCCAATGGATATACGAATTTTTATTTTATCTAAAGAATTCTTTTTACATATAAATACATTCCGAGTACCAATTTTGTATCATAAGCCGTTCTATAGTTAGGAAAAACAACACCCACCCTCGTACCAGAGTGCCCCTTTAAGAAATTACGTTTTTCCAATATTTGTATGAAATTTCACGTTTCAGGACTATAGTAGTAGTCCGCAAAAAAAGGTGGAAAAAATAATAATTGTCCGTCTGCCCGTCGTTGACGTGATTTGAATGTGTGTAGCTTAAAAACTTATTGGGATATTATGTGAAAATTTTGTTGGAATAGATGAACCCCGTGTAGGGGTTGTTTTGGTTACTTCTATCATTAAAGCCACAATTGGCCCTGTTGTGTTTGAGGCACTTTTCTATAAATTAGAATATTAATTTATCGAGAATATTTTTATTTTCAGCTTCAAGCATTTCGCGGAAGTGCTTGGGAATGGAATGCAGTCCGAAAACAATTCTACCTTCATCAATTCGCCGTAAAACAACCGGATTTAAACTATCGCAATCCTGTCGTAGTCGAAACAATGAAAAATGTCCTGAAGTTTTGGCTAGATAAAGGAGTCGATGGATTCCGGGTAGATGCAGTACCATGGTGTTTCGAAATCAAACCCGATCAGAATGGCAACTATCCAGATGAACCGAAGAGTGGTTGGACAAATGATCCGGATGAATCGGCCTATCTGAATCACATATACACTCAGGATCAACCCGAAACTGTTGAAATGGTCTATCAATGGCGTGAGCTATTAGATAATTACAAGAAAACGAATGGTGGCGATACGCGAGTCCTTCTAACCGAAACCTATTCACCAATCGAAGTTGTTATGCAGTACTATGGAAATGGGAGCACCAAAGGAGCGCATATTCCTTTCAACTTTAATTTCATTACGAAAGCAAACCAATATTCATCAGCTAAGGACCTTGCCGACATTATTACTCTGTGGATGGAGAAAATGCCGAAGGGAAATGTACCGAACTGGGTGGTAAGGCTCGAAATAGGGAAGTGCTTATGGAACTGGATGGTATATCTGACTTGACTTTTCTTTTAGATGGGTAATCACGATCAGCGACGAGTAGGTAGTCGGTATGGCCAGGATCGAATCGACCAGATGAATATGATTCTTATGATGCTACCAGGTGTTGGAATTTCGTACAATGTGAGTACCTATCATAACTAATTGCTCGGTATCTATCTGAGCACATTTTTGATGGTTGTTGAAAAAAACTTACCAAGAGTGCTCTTAAAAACCATCCCTTGCAACTCTCCGAAGTGCTTCAACTTTTTGATACCTACTCGTACGAGTACTTCTACTAAAAAAAACGATACACACAAAATTGTCTTAATTTCATCATACAAAACATTATTTTAAAAATACTTTTGCTTAGGGTGAGGAAATCGGAATGTTGGACGTGAATATTTCATGGGAAGATAGCAAGGATCCTGCCGCATGTAATTCAAATCCACAAATATACGAGAAATTTTCAAGGGATCCGGCACGGACTCCATTCCAATGGGATGCCACAAAAAACGCAGGTTTGTTGAACAACTCTTCAAGTACGAACTTCTATGAAAACGCTTGTGTGGAGTAGATTTATGAATGGTATAGTACGTCCTTGTACATTGCTTATTTCGTGTATTTCGAACGGATTTGTATCTGGTATTCCAGCAAGTGGTGGCAAATTGCCCAAATTTGCGGAGCAGTCAAAGGGTTCATTTACTAATTGTGGCATCTGAGTTAAACGGATGATTTCATAATTAATTTCGATTTAATTTTATCTAATGGAATAGACTATTACAAACGTGTTTTTTCTTTTAACTGTGTGAAAGTCAAACAGACAAATGAATTTCATAAATTTTCAGGATTTTCTTCGGCCAACAAAACCTGGTTACCAGTTGCTCCAAACTATCAACAAGTTAACGTTCAAGTCGAGTCACAGGCCACTAAGAGTCATCTTAAGGTCTACAAGGATCTAATTGCTCTTCGGCAGACGAATATTTTGAAGAATGGACTTCTAAACCACAAAGCCCTAAACAACAATATTCTAGTCGTAGAAAGGTGAATAGATCCCACTGGTATTTAATTTGCATTTAATTCTACCAACTTCTCAAGTCCTCTCTTTAGATATTTACATTCGAATGGCGAACAACTTCAATTGACTGTTTCATTAATAACAATAAAATATTTACTTTACTTCCAGGAAACTTCGATCAAACGAGACTCTTGTTCTTTTAGTTAACATTTCGGGTTCAACACAAATTGTTAATTTAACTTCGTTCTCGCAAGCATTGTCCACAAAGTTGAAATGCAAAATTGTGAATGTTGCATCAAACCGGAAAGTCGGGTAAGAAACTTGTTATTGGTGTTGAAAACTAACAATCAACTCCATAGTTGGCTTGTAGAATAACAGAAAACTTTTGCTTTTCAGTGAAACCGTGTCAGGGGCAGTGATTGTGTTGGATCCTTACGAGTCGTTGATTCTGGAAAGTTTGTAATCATTCTGTATCTTATTAGTTGTATAAAATGATGAAATTTATTGTCAAATTACTTGCTGCTTTTTGCAATACTTATTTGTTTGTGTATGTATGTCCCATATTTCAACTTTGTAGCATAAACTTATCTTTAGTTTTAGGCAAATATAAATGAACTTCCAAAACTCTTTTGACTCGGTTGTTTTCTGTGAAGTTCATTTTTGTAATTTTATGTGTGTCACTATGTCACCATATGCACTACAACAGTTGATAGCTTCAAAATTAATTTGCTGTCAAAATGTTCCTATGTTCGACTGCGGCTATTTACATGACTGGGCGGTAAATGATGCGCGACTTGGTATCTCTTTGGTGTTTAATGATGGCTGCTTTTAACGCAAACAAATTTAAGCAACCCTTTCTTAAATTGATGACTGATAGTTGTCAACATTAAGAACGAGTTGACAAAGCAACTTTAAAAGCTCGAGAACATTAGGCGATAGGCTTAATTTTAAGTAGAAAGAAAAGAATGTATAGGCGTGTATGTCCTTAATGGCGTATTCTGAGTATCTTTAGTAGTTGTCTTTAATACTCCTCGTTTCCATTTAATGTTTACTGTATGAGTTACGAGTTAATCCCTGTAGAATTCAGAGGACTTCATTGTAAATTCCTTTCTGTGCTTTTGTAACGAATTTCCTATCAAATAAATATTCCGACTATATTACATTTTTAGGATGGTAAACCTTTTTCAAACAACCAAACCGGAACTTAAGTTGCATACAGAACAATTATAAATCATTAAGGTAGTCCGGAAAAGCTTACACTTTTTTTTGGAGTCTACTTTTTGTTCAGCTGGATGCTTTCTCTGTTATCTAAATGTTTAACGAGTGGTTGCGCTTCAGAACCACAATAAGGAAATGAAATCCTCCAAGGAATTTGCATAGGACAGCCAGCAATAAGGTCAATATGAAGTCCTAACTAATGTACAGAATATCATCTAGCTCTGCAACGCTATGATAGGATATGCTGTATTTTGACATAATAATGCTGTATTGGCAACGATTTATTTTCACGGCTCCTGATACCAAAAAAATCAAATCGTCCTCCTTACGCAAAATGGTTTGAAGGCTCGTAGCTCACAAACCCATTAAGCTATTAAGCTGAATTGTTTATGGGTAGACAAGATGGCCAGCTATTAAGGTGTGAGGAGAGGTGGGATGAGTTTAATCCTGATATCCTACAAAGCGCTTTTTAGGGTAGGTGAAAAGAAAAAGAAATGCTACTTTTATATCTTAAGAACTGCTGATGATAGATTGCTGATACATATAAATAAAAAGTCGGCCAACAGTATGGGTACAATTTTATTATTTTATGGGTAGAAGTTCGAAACATGTTTAATGCTGAAATTCGGTGTAGGTTATTATGCGATCTAAGGAATTACCAATTTGAAAATCTGTTTTTTTTCCGACTATGTTTAAAGCTTATAGAAGTAAATTTCAAATCTCAATATACCTAAGAAATATACCAGAATTCGTGAATATGTACATAACCAGTTTACACCCCCTTAGAGGTAAATATCGAAAAAAATTTAAGGATTTTACTAGGTGCCTTTATAAATAGTCCGCAGAAGTAAAATTGCTTTCATAACTGGACATGTCTAAAAGTTTTAACGAAATTCGTGAAAATATGGATTTTTTTTACTCAAGCTCTAAACGCCAATAAAATTATGAACTTTTATTTTGCTTTACATGTACGTACTAAGTTTCAATTTCTGAGATATAAAAATATTTTTCGAAATTTTTTCCTTTTCACAGATTAAGTGTTTTATTTTTCGGGGTTTCTGTATAATTATCTAAAACTATTTTTGGGATTTCTCAGTGTTTAACTCCAAAGGGGGTAAAAGGACGTAGCATTATGGCTTCTTATTTTGAAGTATTTTTTATGTAGAAATCCGATTTAGGAACTTCCCAAAATTCAACCCCAATCGGGTTTCACACGTTTTCAAAAATTCCTTCATCTCTCGTTTCAAAAACGTTTTTCAATATTTTCTTGAAATTCGACCCCTAGGGAGTTTAAAATCCATATCTATCCGGAACTAACTAGAAATCGAAATTTTTTTTACTACCACGTGTTTTTTGTAAGATCGCTTACAATCCTTTTTCGGGGTTTTTCTCTTTTCATGTCTGATGAGATGTTAAATTACTTTTAACTCCCAGGGACAGCCTATATTCGCTTCGCCTATAATTTTATTTCACGGTTCTATCGCTTTTAATGTAATCGCCTGAGAACTTATTTTACAATTTTTTAAAACTCAACCCTCAATGGGATAAAATAGGCTTGTAATTTTTTCACGAATTTCGTCATATCTTTTAAGTTTGATGAAATAGCAAATTGGTTCTAACTTCTATGGGCTTTTGTGTAATCGCCTAAAAACCGATTCCACAGTTTTTTCATATTCAACTCCGAAGGGAAGTTCAAAGGAATTTTATAAGTTTTCACAAAGCCATATACATTTTATATTTTCGATATCCCTAATTTTATATGAATTTTTTCGATTTCTATATTTGTGTAACCACTGATGAATTTGGAAGCTGCATCTTACAAGCAGTTATTCTTGACACAAAATTAACTTTTAAAAAAACCTCGTCGTCTCGAAACAACCAATGTAGGTATGTTACATTTCCACGTTGATCGTTGATCCCGTCCTGGAAAATCATGTGTTAAATGTTGCATTTTCGTAAGGATCCGCACTACCGCTTCCCGAACTTTGACTGTTAGACTCTGTCTTAGATATACGAGTATTTGTGCACAGTGCTAAAAACTAATTAAACTTGGCTTCTGCAACATAATATTTTATTATAAAATCAAAGCACGTCCTTTGAAATCCTTTAAAAGGGACTAATTTATATTGGCTTTTGTTTGTGCATTACGCTAACACAATTTCACAAATTGTACCTTACACTCTTTGCATGTTTTCCGTAGATTTTCAGAAAACAAAATTCAGTTGGTGTGCAAAATTAAATTGTTTAAATAATTGAAATTCACACAAGAATGGAATGGCTGTATTTAACCTCATTACGATTTATCAGGCGTGTACCATCGATCGTAGAGATTCCCTAAGGGTTTTTTAATAGATCTGGGGGTGACTGCCTTGTTCAACATTTTCTTCGATGAGATTTTCTTTTTTTCATCCGATTCCCTTTGGAATTTCAAAATCAACCGACAAGAAGAGGATTCAGTTCAGGCAATGGTGTCATCTGATAATGGTAAAAGGAATCTAATGGAAGCATCTAAGCTTTTTGGGAAGTTGAAATAGATAACTTGTCTTGAAGGCTGTCACATCGTAATCAGAACATTTGGGCCTGTTTGGAACAGTCGCTGTAACATGGTACGGAAATTCGCCCCTTGAATTGAACGATGTCCTGTAAATGCTAATGACCAACCCGAATTTTCATAGTGGTTTTTATCAATTCGAAATGACCACATCCATTCGGAATCGCTTCGACAGGACTAGTTGAATTTTATGTAATCCAGCTATGTACAATGGCTTTTCAATGATAGATGAGTGTTTGGTGCAAATGTAGACAACTCCATGGAAAGGGATGAATAAAACCATGATTGCGATAGTCTGGGAGTGAAAACCTTTTCAAACATGGTTGCTGTTGTCCTTATTATTCTAGATATTCAATGGTTTTAATCTCAAGCTCATTTTTTTTAAATCGGATTTTCCTTTGAAGTATTTCTTGAACATTTATTTTTCTGATTTTCTGTTGCATGGTTAGTCACGTTTGGGAAAAAAATTTGGGCAAATAGTTTTGCAGTGATAGATGCCTGCAGATGTCCGTTCTGCATACACTGAACCAAAAAGGTTCATCATATCGACAATTACGGTTGTCATATTGATAAAAAAATTATTATTTTTCATCCAACAACTGCAGTTGTCAATATGAAAAATGTCCGGTTATCAATTTTCTGAGTTGTGAAATTGATTATTGCTTGTTTTCAATTTATGAACCGCAGTTGTCAATATGAAAACTCCTCTTGTTGATGTGAAAATCGCAGTTGTCAATATGAAAATCGAAATTGTTGATATGAAAATCGCAACAGTAAATATGAAAACTGACGTTTTTGATATGATAATTGTAATTTTCAATATGAAAATCGTAGCTAACAACATGAAAACCCAAATTGTTGATATGAAAATCGCACGTTGTTGATATGAAAATCGCATATTTTAATATGAAAACGCACGTTGTTGATACGATAATTGCAGTTGTCAACATGAAAGCCAAAATTTTTGATATGAAAATAGCAGTAGTCAATATGAAAACGCATGATTTTGATATGTGTGTATATTGTAGTTGTCAAAACGAAAAAACATACTGTTAACAAAAAAATCACATTTGTCAATATGAAAACGCCTCAATCTGAAAACTGAATGCTAAAAAATGAAATGCTAACAGAAATAAAACGCATTGCTTTAGGAATTGGTCTAACAAAATATTTATATATCTTTATTATTTTTTTTTTTCAAAACCAAAAAATTTCGAACTTAAATAATGCACATTGTTTTAGAAATGGGAATAAACAAAATATTTATTTTTCTATAATTAATTATAGATTTCAGATTAATTATAATTCTTTCAATATTAATTTTAACTTGTTCTCCTAAACTTGAAGAAAAACTTGATGTGCTGTTGGGTGATATATCCTAAAGTCCTTGTCGATCTATGTATATAAGTTAATGAATAATAACATAGACAGATATTAGTTTATGTGAATTATAATAATTATAACTATGTGTCATTTTTTAAATGACTTACTAATTCATTAAGTTCACCGAATTTAGTGGGGCATAAAAAGCACTCCATATTGAACCCTTTATAAAGAAAACTAGAAAGCAGACACAGTTTACAGTACAGTATTAGACAGTTCTTTACTCACTCAAAATAAATTTCACTAACAAATTGTATTTATTAAATATATTCGCGTGTCTGTTGTTCAAAGACTGAATCGCACAGGTGCCACTTAACAAATGCGGTTTTCATATTCATCAGCAATCACCGAAGTTTTCATATTGACAGCCGTAGTTTTCATATTGACAACCATGGTTTTCAAATTGACAATCATGATTTTTATATCGACAATTGTGATATTCACATCGACAACCGTAGTTTTCACATCGAGAACTGATTTTCATATTGACAATCATGGTTTTCATATCGACAATTGTGATTTTCATATCAACCACCGTAGTCTTGACATGGAGAACTGATTTTTATAAAGACAATCCTGGTTATCATATTGACAATCGTGGTTTTCATAAGGACAATTGTGATTTTCATATCGACAGCCGTAGTTTTCACATCGAGAACTGATTCTCATATTGACAATCGTGATTTGCGTATCGATAATTGTGATTTTCACTGGTTTTCATATTGATAATCGATGTTTCTCTATTGAAAATTGTGATTTTCACATCATTTTTCATATTGACTACGGTCATTTTCAGCTTGAGAGAGTATTTCTTGTTCAGCTTTTTTTTTCATATTAACAACTGCGATTTTTATATTGATAACCAAAGTTTACATATGGACAGCCGTGGTTATCATATCGACAACCGCGGTTTTCATATTGACAACTGCAAAAATTATGCATTTTTGGCTTCCATATTAACAAATGCTGTTTTCATGACTACGAAAGAATTGAAAAACAAGAATTCGTCATATTGACAACTTGGTTGTAAAACGTCGTTACAATATGGTGAAAACCGTTGTCATTTTGAAAATTTTGTTTGTCAATATGATGATTTCAGGTTAATAACTACCGATTCTCAATATGAAAACCAACATTTTTTTTCAGTGTATTGTGGTCTGGTGTAATAGCAACTATGTTAGCAAGATACCTTCGTTTAATTTTTTAAAAAGTACTAGTTCTTACACAAACGCTGTATTGAGCGAACTGGTCTACCCGTTTCCTGGTAAACCGTAACTATAGCCACACTCACCTTATTGAATTTGCTCTTATATAGCTTTTCTATGCTGTCCTCAACAAGCTGTTAATAGATTGAAAAAAAACGTGACTGACGTCGTATTTTGCGTTTTTCCCTTTTCCTAACAACTTATATTTACCTGTATATCTCAAAAATGAAAACATTTTGTAACGAATAGGTCCGCAGAACGTTCGGAAGACTTGGCCTTCGTCTTTAATTTGGACGCAAAACCTGGCGGACGGAAAGTCACCCTCCATCTCTCGGAAGAAGTGCACATTCCTTCACTAAAATCAAGGGTAACTTTCCTATGATTTCGTTGACTATGTCGTCATTGGACGACATATGTCCCACGAGCGGCTACTGAAGTGACTGAGCAGCTAGCGTAAAGCACGTGCATAGCTCGTCGGATGGGGTGAGTTTGCCACTTCTACTCGTGGACGAATGTTAATCTGCTCGTTTGTGGGCCGACAAATGGGTTTGAGGAGTCCCATTCTTACGGTCGGCGGGCTGGACAAGGATGATTGGTGAGGGGCCAGATGCACGATAAAAAGGTGCGGAAAAGAGGGTGAAAGGAAGTAGGTATGAGGACGGAACATCTAGGGGAAATCACCCGACGGATGACCGAACATGATGACCACTATGCGTGGACGAAATTTTGTCCTAAAGAAATTAAGTAAGGGATAATCCATATGAGAATGGATGCCTTATGGCCCAGTCAAGCCAACCAGCGGACGGATA
Source organism: Beris chalybata (assembly GCA_949128065.1). Classification (NCBI taxonomy): domain Eukaryota; kingdom Metazoa; phylum Arthropoda; class Insecta; order Diptera; family Stratiomyidae; genus Beris; species Beris chalybata. Next base: position 14,148,789 of record OX421897.1, read on the forward strand.
TCGTGCGGTTGCGGCCGGACCAAAGCCATGCAACTGCCAAGGATTCATCAAGATCATTTGGCCGTCTCATAGGGCTTGGTCCGATCGGAACCGCATCCCTACTCCCTATTGATGGAACGTCTTCGAAAGAGCTAAGGCCCAAGTTGGACTATCTGCATTAACCTTTCTTAATCTTAAGTTCATTTAGGAACTCACAAGATTGCATTCATAATGATCGTGTCACCTTTCTTCCTTATAGAATTTTGATAGACCGCTACACGACCTCTACTATGAACTGCCTTCAAAATTCAGCAGGTAAATCTCAAGTTTGATTGACTGAAAGCCGGTATTGAAATCTTTCAATCAACAAAGGACTACGACTATACAATTTATCAAACGAGCGCAATCAAATTAGGGGTTCAATTAATTCTACTTGTTCTGAGGTGTCCTACAGAATCGTTGTTTCGACTTCAACTTCAACTATACAAAAAGGTTGATGATATCAATCCAAAGTTTGCATTCGGCTTATGGAGCGAAAAATTTTAAACCACCCACACCTTAAGAAGTTGACAACATAGCTACAGCATAAAGAAAATTCTTCAGAGATATTCGATCTCAAGAATGTTGAAAACGTGAAAAGACTTGACATATGCACATTGCTGTTACCGTAATTTTTCCAACAGATCTCGAAGAGGCGTTGGGTAAGATGGTGTTAACGGCAGGTATCTAATCAAAACCCCAAGATCGGAATATATAAAATATTTTACATTTCCCGATTTTCATTAACTTTATTTGAAACGCTCTTTAAGCTATCTAGTAGGCTTAAAGATCTTATGATCGGTTTTCGATAATAGGACCATCTTTTGGGAATAAAATTTACTATTCGATTGTTGTGAAATTCGTTCAGTAAATGGTTTTTTCCGAAGTATGAAAATTAAAGTTAGAAATAATTAAACGTATCCTTACGTAAGTGAAATATAATTCTTTTATCCTGAAGGTGATTCGAAACCCAAAGGCCCTGACTTGATCCTGGAATTCGATATTATGAATTTTTTGTAAATTTACATTTAAGTGCGATTTGAAAGTATATCTATCTAAATTAAAAATAGGTTTCGACCGTTTAGTCAGAATACCTTTCAAAATATTCAATATAAAATTTTTGGTGATTTAACATTTAGAATACCAAACCATTTTTTTATTTAACTGAAAAAAAAGGAAAAATTATCTTCGAATTTCTTTTAATAGGTATCTAGTAGGTACCCGTGATTCATTTTGTGTCTAAGAAATTTCGTTAGAAATGATATTTTACACCTTTTTGAAAACGCCGAACTGCACTTCCATGATTCTATATTTTTAGCCTGAACACACAACTGTCGTATAGAATAACAATAGAATTACTTTTTGAATATAATTTACAGTTTAATTAAATATATTTTTTTTTCTTCTCTTTTATTGTTTGACATTATCGCATATTCTTTTCTTCTTGCTTAGTCCGTTGGACATGCTAACTTGATATATTATTGGAATGAGAAAACTGGGCTAAAGATACGTTGGATGTTTAGCGGAAGCTTTAATCCATAAACAGCGGATATGATCATTGGTCCGGCGGAATAGTGAAGGTCCCCGACTACATGGTATCTAGAACGGGTGAGTTGTCTTCCTGCATAGCCGCCAAGGACGGCTGTTTCTGCATCGCTTGCAATCGGACTTGCACCGCTAGATGAAGTTAGCTGCTGCTGCGGGTGTTGAATATTTGGGTCCGGACTTTGTTGCTGCTGCCTTTGGTACTGTTCATGCTGTCCATTTCGCCTAAAATTGGAATAATTGATCGTCTGGAGACGTAAAAGTGTTTATTATAAGACGCGGAATTAAAATGTGATTGTTACCTGTATCCACGTCGATGGGTTGTGAATGCGCCCGAAACTGATTTCGTTGTGGTTGCTTGCGAGACTAGAGATACAGCTAATGTGGATAATAATGCGTAGCTTGAGAAACGCGGGCGTTGTTTCCCGCCTCGAATGCGCACGAGTTGTAATGGGACGAGGATCGCGGTGATTTTGCAATACCTAGGGTTGTCGAACCATACGGTTCTGTCGGGCAGCAACGTCGTGACGAAATGGTTCTAATAACACCCGGAGTTTTAACTAACCATGTGGTGAGTTATCTGCGACTTTTGTTCGGCGCGTTCTGCGTTCCTTGACCACGGGGTTGGTGGGTAGCTTCTCACAGCAAGCTGGTACCACGTATGTGTCTTCGTCCGAATCGGATGGCATTTTCCAATCCCAATACCATCGGGTCGACACCACTATTCGATCTCGTCTAACTAAGAACGCCAGGTATCACGGAACTAAAACATTCCGAACTGTTACTTCCACAGCCGGATGATGACGAATGAGCCTCCGCATACTACCCTTCTTCGTTCATCGAACGGATGTGCCACACGGACCACAACCCGTAGTCGTACGTAGACTTATTCCTTGGGTCTTCACTTTTGGGGTACGAACAAATTTTCTCCAGAAATTATTGAAGGTTAGTTTATAATTTCCGTGGAGTTGAAGTATTTTGCCGCGCACGTCAGTCGCACTAGGTGCATTTTGCGGCGAATCACTTGAAAACAAGGCCGTTTACTTGTAAACGTTCCTAACTAAACACGACGACGGTCGAATAGGAAAACAAACTAACATTTTTCTATTTATCTACACAGGATTTGGCCCCGCGTTCTTTTTATAACGGAGCGCCATAAATAAAAATTTACCGTTTCATCTGGGTACTACCTTGTTGTGTGCAAATTGTCCGTTTCTCCAATTTCCTATACTATAAGACGGTCATCAGCTAGAACTCTTCTGCGTTGTTGCGAATTGGTAAGTCGTTAACGAAGCACCACTGATAATTACGCGCAATTGCAAAAATACTTCGTTTCGGGGAGTTAAAACGTCCACGCTGATCGGCTTCTACTGCTAGACTGGGCCGAGAGGAAGTACTTGATCATGGATCAGCCTTCGTTCTCGGGTTTTTTTTATCGTTTACGGTTGCCGTCCTGACTTGAGTACAGCGGTGCTGATTTTTGTGCTTCCGATTTGTGACGTCGCCAGAGCGGCTCGTCACAATTTCAAAGATCAATAAATATTATCCCATATTCAACTGCAATTAACAAAAGGCGAAGAAAATTCTTCGACAGAAGATCGCCGCCGTCAAACAATTACTCCGTGGTTTGCTCGTATCGTTCATAGCCGAACCTCACGCGCACACCACGCAGCGATTGCGACTATAAAAGCCGACCAGTCACAACACAAGCAGCGCAATCATTTTCTTCTTGGCATCGGAGCTTAAAGTACCTTAAACTGTGGAATGAAAGACGAATCAGCCCAGTGATTAAATTAAGCTATAAATAAATATGATATTACAAATATGATAAATAAATATGATTTGTAGTAGCTTAGAAATATAGGTAACAAACCTAACTTGTCTTAATAGCTTACATAATTAATTTAAGATGATGGTCTAAGTCACTAGTTTTATTGAATTATAATTAAATAAATAAATTATGCATCCACTACTTGGCCACCTGAGCATTAACTTACGGAATTGTTGAATAAATGATGATTCGCGATTCAATGGAGAGAAAACTAAACACTATTAGGACTGTATCTTCAAAGAATTATTAATTAAGTTTCAGAGAGTGAATTGAGATTAACTTAAATTCAACTTTCAATAAGGAATTGTAATTTTAATAGCGGATACACTCTTGACGTTTTTGGTAAGAGGACGAAAGAGAATATATATGAAACAGATTACAGGACATCAGTATAGAAGTCAAATGCCCTGAAACGCACATCGAATTCACCGATCTCATAATAGTAACGTTCATCTATTTTTTGAAATATAATCTTTCAAAATCCAACTTAGTTTCTAAGCAGTAGTCAATCAAATATGCCATAAATTCATAAACGGTCCATGAAAAAGGCCTCTATGGTCATAACTACAATAGGTTAAGACAGACTGTATAAGTAAACCTCCTTAAGGGATGAGCGGCCATTGTTTTCTGGACAATAAATTAAATAATCGGACAAGTATGCGATTGAAAACCGAATTGAAATTGAAATGTCTTTATAGCAAAATTGTCTCTTGAATAGACTCGAACCATTCAAACAAGTTTTCACGTTCTGCACGAACCCTTTTCCCAGTTTTCCCACGCTCGTAATCTTGTAAGCAATGAAGTTGAGAATCTTTAATTAGGTGGAAATACTCGAAAGGTTCATTGGAATCTGAACAAAGTTCGGTGAGATAAAACGCCACCTGATGCAACAAAAACTTTTTTAAAAAATTTTTAATGAAATTAAGCTCGAAGACGAAAAGAGAAAATCACTTTGTTGAATTTTCCGGACTAATTTATGATAACGAAGGACACACTTCTTTTCTTCAGCTTCTTCTGGTATAGCTACCAGGGACAAGTTAATTATTCACTCTGTAACTGTAAAATTTAAGTGAAAGAAAAAAAAAATAAGAATGATTTTTTCATTTACTGGCATTAAGAAAGAAAGGATACGCTTGAGAATCTTTCGAGAATATTAAAAGAGTTTAACGCAAAAGTTAAGAGCATGCTCTATATATGGGTGAATGTTACAGTTGAGGAAAAGTATGAGATAAATGACTATGAGTTGTCTATTGTCCAGAAGGATGAACTTTTCTGTTAAAAGTTATAAAATCACTTTACTTTTAATAGAAATTATCATCGTATATTTCCAGTTGAAATAAACGGAATTTTTTTCCCATGTTCTTTCCTACTGTCATTTAGTTGAACCAATTCTGATACTGGGGTATAAATAAAGCTACATCAATCAAACACTCCAAAATTAAAGACATTGAACTAAAAAACTAAATTTTTTTTAAATTTTTCTTTGCATTCATTTCGCCTCCCATTCAAAAGTCCTGAAATCACTTTTACTACTAATAGAAGACAGTCCAAGCTAGGCCGTTTGGTCGAACTATAACAAAAAAAACTAATTGACCCAGAAAGTTGAAATTTTATCATATGAGCCTTAACCTTCGAAATCGAAAGGCTAAGTTCGTTGAGATCCGTCGGGAAACTCTCATAAAATCATTCAGAATGTTCAACTTTTAACTTCTAAAAGAAAGTTTGCTCCAACAATTTATGCAGAATATGGAAACCTAAATTTCAATTTCATATACATATTAAATATTATAATAAGAAAACCAACAACGCTGGGAGTTCTGCAAAAATACTTATCGCCGAACAACCTATCGCCGAACAACCTATCGCCGAACGGCGACGATTACTTCTAAATTTCAAAACGCTATAACTTTTCATTTCAGGGCTTGCGAGATTTGAAACATAGCTCAATCTGTTTCAAAATATCGACAGATTTAAAGATAATTTTTTCTTTTTTTTTCAGGTTGTGGTCAAACGCAACAGTAGTACCTTCGCGCCCTTTCGCCTCATAGAGTCCTTCCCCTCTTCTAAGTTTTTGTAAAATCGGCAAAAATGCCCGCATGCCCCCCCCCCCAATTTTACCGGACGCCGATGGAAATTTAAAATTTTCCAGCGGCCCCCCCTCGCATTCGATCGGACGCCGATGGAATTGCCACTTTGCTCCTCTGGTTCAACTCTTCAGACGCCCTTAAAAATATATCCATCTCCCTCCCTCCTCTCAATTTTCTCTCGATCCCCCACCATCTCCAGCGTTTAACACCTTTCATCTAGAACTGGCAAATGCGCGAGAAGAAGAGTGGAAGTTCATCCCTACTCAAAAGCTCATCGCGGTCGATGGGTATAAATTACTCGAGACAATTCCGAGGAAGTGCAAGATCAGCTTGAGCACTTTAGGGTCTTATTACCGATCGCATTCATTGTAAAGCCCGAAACACAATGCTTCCGTTCCGTTCCGTCACGAAAAGTGAGGTTATGTGATCCGTAAAAGTTGAATTTAGGTGAACTCGTCCACTCCGTTCTGTTGCGACCATTGTGTGCATTTACATGGCCAGCCCATAAGGTCTACTTTGACAGCTGAACGTGACGGAACGAATCGGATGCATTGTGATCGGGGCTTAAAGCATTTGACAATATATCCAATAAATATATTTCTAGACAGTATTACAATATACCGAGCGTGTAGCTGACCACTTCACCTTCTAGTGTTCCGTTGGTCTAGTAATGAAGTAATTCTAGCATTACTTCAAGTCCTAGGCCCGATTTGGGATTTGTTTATTATAACAATATACCATTAAAGAAATTTCTATTCTATTATTCTTCATATTGTCTTCATGTGCAAGACGCAAGAGGACCGACCCTAAACTGCTACCTTCCAGTCTTTCGATTTATTCACTTTATTTCTAACATGTTTTAGTTCTTATCTCCCGAATATCATTTTTTTTAGCACTGATTTTTTATTTCAAACCATTTATAGTAAGTCTGAGAACAATTCTGAAAACAACCCGAATAAATTCCGTAAAACTGAATTCAGGGTTTTGCTGCTTTTGAGTGGTTTGGTTTGGGTTTTAGAGGAAAAATTTTGGTATCTAGATCATAGCAACCGCTTATGTTAGGCTGGTGAAACTGAGAATTTATACAAAGATTTGATAGTGCAGCCATTTAAAAAAAAAAAAAATCTGCCAACAGTCTGGGTGCAACTTTATTATTTTTCCGGCAGAAGTTCGGAACGCGCTCAGTTCTGAGATGCGGCGTAGGTTACTATGTGCCTGAAAACCTAACAAAAAGTTCGGGAAGTGGTTAGACTAGGGCGTAACATATGAATAACATAATTGTGTCATATTCAGGAATGCAGTCAAGGGTTTGAAAAAAGAGAAAAACTTGTAAATAGGTGTTTATTAAACAAGCCCGTGGAAGTAAAAAGATATTCGATATCTGATCAGACCTGAGAGATATGAAAGAATTCATGAAAAAGTATACAATAACTTTACACCCTTTTAGGGGTTAATTTTCAAAAAATCTTGAAAACTCTTTCTAGGAGAATCCATAGAATAAAAATGAATTCAATATGTTGGAAGACCTAGTAGATATGACGAAAATCATGGAAAAATATGCATTCTATTTTCACTGATAATAATTTTTGCCCCGTTCTGAACGCCAATGGATATTCAAATTTTTTTTCATCAAATTTACGTTTCTAGTTGATTTACATATACACACCAAGTTTCAACTTTCTAGCCTAAGCCGTTCTGTAGTTAGGTAAAACACCCTCCCCCCCCCGTACCATATTACCCCTAAAAAAAATTATATTTTTCCAACATGCCGCTATTATAGCTCTACGTAAATACCAAGTTTAAGGTTTATATCATTTCAGGTTCTTAAGATATAAACATCGGAACTTTTTCCCTTTTCACCCTCCCCCAACCTCACCCTCTACACGCTCATTCCCAAATTTTTTCCCTATTAGTATTCAATTAGCGCTACTTCTGGTAAAGCATCTATCTTACACTGTTCTTGAGATATGAAATGTGCTTTTTTTGAAAAATTTTTATCCCCTCCACTTCTATGCTCCACATCCCACTTAAAGTTTTTTACTTTGATCAGTTTTAATTTGTCGACCTTTATACCAAAACCGAATTTTTTTTTGTCTAGAGCAATTGGTTCATAAGATATCGTAATCTAAAGTTTTTCACCCCTCACCCCCATACGCCACTGCCCCCAAAAATTTTCAATCTGTTCTCCTATTATAACTACAAATATTTCTTAAGTTTGAATAGTGTGCCATTAACGGTTTAGGAGATATGGATCTTAGAATGTGTCTATTTCGGCTTTTTTTGGGTTTCGGACGCATTATATTTCCAACCACTCTCACACTCCTTGATCAATATTGACAATTTTTATGCAGATGAGTCTACCATCACAGCTCTATAGAAATTCCAAGTTTCAGTTTCCTAGCATAAGCATAAGGTTACTGAGATCTAGAAACCAAAATTTTCTGTCTAAAACGCGTCCCCCTTCTTCCCCCTCACACCCCTACCCCTAAAAATTTGGTTACTTAAAGGAGCCTACCCCGTCTATTCGTAAAAAAAATTTCAATTTAATATCTCAAAGCGTTTGGGAGCTACGAGCTTCCAAACGATTTTGCGTACGGCGTACGGCGGACAGACGGACTGAAAATTTTTATTGCTTTTTTCGCGTCTACATGAAACGTGAAAATAAAAATTTTCAGGGTAGCAAATTTTTTTTTAAAAATCAATCACAATACTGTATTATTAAAATAATAAAGTAGAGTTCAGTATGGTTGCAGCGGTGTTGGTGGTTACAATGTGTCTAAAACTCTTGATAGCGGACAATAAAACATTTTAAAATCAATTTCTTAAACGGTTAATGTCAACCAGTTGAAAGTTGGTGATTGTCTAGAAGTATACTGCTCGGAAAGGGGGTAATAGTGGCGAAAAACCAACACTTTTGTTTTTTATATCTAGAGAACCGCTCATGGTTATAGACTTTTGGAACGTGGTATATGAGTAGAACTAGTAGTGTGATGATTTTACATGGTGGGATCAGGGTTTATCAAAGAACTACCAAATTCATAATGCAACATATTCATTTATTTTTCACTTTTCGTAATCAAAATTTAAAAGCGACGTCCCAAATGACGTGGTCCCGATCGATTATCGAAACTGCGAAGGTCCCATGGACCGCCACGTCTTCGTAGGTCACGTCCGCGTCCACGTCCGCGCCCACCTCCTCGTCCATCACGTCTCCATCCACTTCTTGGTCCACCATATCTTCGTCCACCATATCTTCGTCCACCATATCTTCGTCCTCCCCTCCTATGTGGACGTCCACCGTGGAACCAACCAGGACGACCCCAGTTTCCACGGCATCCACCACGAGTTACAGAGGTTCCATTTCCAGTTTCAGCGGCAGCGGTAGTTGTTTCGTTGCTTTGAGACAATGCAACGACTGAAAGGGCTAAAACCCCAAAGGCTACGAACAGCAATTTCATGATATCTGAAAATTTTAATGAAAGTATTAATCAAATGATTATTTTTTACCCAAATTAGATCCTTACCGCAGTAAATTACAATTCGTCTGGTATGGCGGACTGTGCTGTAGTGATAATGAAAATTCAGTCAGATCTTCAGGCTTTTATAGGTGAAAAAGAAAACGATCAATTGCGTATATTTAGCGTTAAATGTGAATGCAACTGATTAAACACAGCATTTTTCAATGTTTATTATTTCGTTAAAGTTTTCCAAACAGTATTAATTTTCTAATTGTTGCTGTGTGTCTAATTTTAACGAAAAATATTTCCATGACGCATGACTTGTTGACTGGTAATTTGATCTCGCGCACTTAGTTTAAGGGTTGATATACCATACATATCTAAATAAACAAACAAATTGAACCAAATCTGTTCAAATGAACTTCAGTGCATATATGTACCTTAATCATTAAGGACAATAGTATATTTCACTAAATTATAATTCGTGGCATTTCGTTTCTATATCCCACATATGGACAAACTCTCAGCAATGTCAGAAGCTGAAAGGGCTTTTCGGATAGTAGGCAAGAATCACCGTCTTAGGAATCAGTGCCATCCGATAACGAAACACTTCCGTTCGACCTAGGCCAAAACAGTCCTAACCTCGCTTCCCCAGTGATGGTTTTTCAACTGTTATGTCTTCAAATCCAGTAGCTAGGACAACGACCAGCACCAGTCCAATATTTAAACTTTGATTCTATTGTACCTATAGGCTGTTACGGTTTTATAAAGCTTGTTCAAAAAAATAATTGTGTTGCGACCGAACCAGTGCTGTCGTTCGTAGTGCATTTAACCCTGGAACCATGCCCATTAAGAAATGGACTTATCGTGTCCTGGGGCACTCAGTGCCCCAGTATACATTTCATACAAAATGTATGTGTTTTGTGTTAAAAATACGCTTATTTCTTTGGTAATTAGCGTTCTTGATTTTCGGAAGCTGAAGAGAAAATAAAATATTGTCTCTATTTTCGAAAAATTAATTAGGTATATGGTATATAAAAAATTAAATAATAATGTTCACAAAGTAATGAAAAGAAAAAACTAAATCGAAATTCAAAATAATAAATTGTCTCAAAAGAGCATCCATTTCCACTCAAAACAAAACAAAATTATCACAAAACAAAATTATCACAAAATACTCAAGTAACTATCACTTGAAATTTCATCGACAACTAAATGTATTCAACTGATTTTTATTCAAAGGATCTATATACGCATATTGACGAAATCGCCTTGTTTTGTTTACATTATTATTTTTGTTTATAGATTTATCAAATGCATGTATTCAAATGTTTTGTTTTTAAATGGTCAATGTTCGTATAGGACACGAAATTGACCTTTTTTCTGCGTTTACATATTTAGCAAATACAACACAAAATAACCAGTTCGATTCTTTTGTTTATGCATTTGTGCATAACATATGTTTCCAAAAATTGTGCATTGAGATGATGTTATAGAACTAGAAAGTCTCTAATTTACCGTTTGAAATTAGCTAGGGGCACTCTGTGCCTCAGAAACGGGTCAAGGGTTAAGTGAAAAATAGTAGTATCTTACAACGAATATTAGTGCATGACTTTTTGGTTCGGAATCGCAAAATAACATTGAATATTTGGTACGTATATAAGGGGTCATTACATTAAGAATTGCTAATATAACGTGATTTGTGCCCCTACCATTGCCGATTATTTTGAAACTCTAAGTAAGTAAGTAAGTAAGAATTAGTAACAAAAAATTTTTTTTAAATTTTTTTCTATATGCATTTTGTTGTTAATTATAGTACCTATGTTAAAGATTTTATAAATATGATGTTCGAATCCCTTTTGTATATTCATATCTTCATTAATTGTTATCATACAATATTTAATTAGCCCAATATTAAAGGCATGCTTGAGACAATCTAAAGAAAAATCGGCCAACAGTCTGAACGCAAATTTATTATTTTATGGGTTGAAGTCCGAAATGAGTTTGATACTAAGATGCGGTGTGGGGGCTATGTTACTGAAACCCTAAGGAATAACCAGGATGCTGGAAAATCATTTTCTAGGTTGTCAGTCGCATAGTAATCTACACCACATCACAGCAGCATTAAGCTCGTTTTAGACTTGTACCCATAAAAAAATAAAGTTGAGCCCAGACTGTTGCCCGATTTTTTTTAATTTATAATATTAACTCACTTTATTTTTAATTTCTTAAATTTAATGCTACTGAAGGAATTTCAAAAATATTAAAAACTAATTGACTTATAAGCTTTGAAAGTTTAAGACTTTTTCAGATTTTTTAAACTTAAAAAAAAAATATATTTAGAATCAGTTTTTTAAAAAATTTTTCGTTCAGTATAATTACCATGCTTCTATCTTTAAGCAAAAAAAAAAATCATCTTGATATCTGTTATCAGTAGCTCAGTTCTGTAACTTATGAACGAGAAATTTCTCACCAAAAAGTCAAAATGAGAACGAATTAATGCAGTTTTCTCTCTGTATTCTCACCAAATGAGAAAGCACCGTAATTGACTACGCATTTGGCGATCTTTCATTTCTCATTTGGTGAGCGTATAGAGAGAAAACTGCATCAATCCTACGTACTTTGATAGACAATGTATTTTTAAAGAAAGTTTCAAAATTACAAGTGAATCGGTTGAAAGTTGTGTGAGTTATGTTTCCGTCCAACTTGAAAAAGGTTGTTTTGAGATAAACGCGTTTGAAGTTTTGATTAGTAGAAAATCATGAATAATTTTGCAATATACCTTGTACTAAAATTCGAAAAATAATCTTGTGGGACATCATTTTTGAAGTGCTAAAGAAAGAAATTGTTTTTTTCCAACATGCCACTACTATAAACTATAGCTCTATCTGAAACCAAGTTTCAGCTTTATGTCGTAATAAGTTCTTAAGGTATTAACATCGGAACTTTTTCCTTTTCAACCTCCCCCACCCTCACCATCTACACTCACACCCTATTAGGGTTCTATTGGGCATACTTCTGGTAAAAATTTTAAGCATATATCTTACACTGTTATTGAGATATAAACCGTGGTATTTTTCCGCTTCCTTAAAAGATTTTACCTTGAGCAATCTTTATTTGTCAAGCTTTATACTCAAACCAAATTTTACTTCTCTAGTGCAATTGGTTTGTGAGATATCGTAATCTAAAGCTTTTCACCCTCCCCCCACCACCGTACGCCACTACCCTCACCCAAAAATTTGGTTTCAATCTACTCTCCTAGTATAACTACAGATATTTGTTAAGTTTTAATTGCTTGCCATTAAAGGTTTAAGAGATATGGATTTTAAAATTTGTCGATCTCGACGTTTAAGTGTTTCGAACGCATTATTTCCCCCTCCACTCCCACACCCCTTCACCCATATCAGCATTTTTTTGCAAATGGGTGCACTAGCAAAACTCTATAGAAATTCAAAGTTTCAGCCTCCCAACACAAGCGGTTGCTGAGATCTAAAAACCAAAATTTTTCGCCTAAAATGCTTCCCCTTACCCCTCAAAAAAATTCCACTTCAAGGGTTCCCTCATGTCTATTCAGAAAAAAAAAAATCAATTTATTAGCTCATAGGGTCTGGCAACTATAATTCCTCAAACGAATTTGCGGACGGCGGACGGCGCAAAGGCGGACTGAAATTTTTTTTCGCTTTTTTAGTGTTTATTAGTCATAAAACGTGTGTTTTTTTTGAAATCGATGACAACACTTTATTATTACAATAATAAAGTAATTTGACATTCAATTTAGAACTCAATATATTCTGTAATATTTCCCATTCCGATTTCGATTAATCACCTGTTTCAACAGCGATCTCACACACGATCCTTTCTTCAGACTTTTAAAGAAAAAGTAAGAACAAATTTGCAATTCTAATTAAGAACATTTGCGGACATTTGAAGATCAGAATGCAACTGTTCAAATACGAAATTTCATAAAATTAGAATTTAGTCTAATATTGTAAACATATTTCAAGGTTTCCAAATAACTGACTTTTTTTATAAGTTGTTGAACAATTATTATTTATGGCAATATTGTCAAAACGGCTGTCATAATTCGTTAATTAAGATCTGTTATTTTTATTTGATCATCAATACGCAATCGATAAAGGAAAACAAAATTAAACCGATGTCATAATAACAGATAAGTCCGCTGCATTAATATTTACCTTCTAGGAATTAACTCAGTGTGCCCAGGTGATATTTTTGAAATAATTTAGGGGTAAGTGGCAAATCTGTTTCCGCTCGGTTATAGAGAGAGAGCTACCTACAATTACAACAACAGTTGCTAATTTTGTTATACCAAACGTTTTAAGACAGGTAGACCTGTCCGCCGTACGGACACATTTTTGAAGCTTCATATCTCCCAAATCCTTTGAGGCTATCAACCAACTTTTCCAGTGGGTGGATTGAGTTTACTCCTATAAGGGTTGATTCTATTTTATTTCGGAGAAGGTATGAGGAGGAGGAAGGGTAAAAAACTGTTGATAAAAAAATTGGAATAATTACTTAGTCTCAGATGTAATTTTCAAATTTATAGATTCTGATAGTTGTTCAGGGAGGAAGAACAACTATCAGAAACATTTTCTTAGGAGTTTGAAGGAGATAGAGAGGTACGAGAAAGTGGAATAATTTTCTATATTAATATAGTATAGAATATTTCTCGAGTCTTGCTAAGGATATACCGTAAAAACATCATAGAAAAGTTTGGTTGGATTGTTTCTTTGGGTGTAACGGCTTATGTGAGAAAGTTGAAACTTCGTACGTACATATATTAATTTATTAAGGAAAATATGAATAAGCTATGTATGTATATCCACATTTGCATTCGGAGATGGAAAAATATTTAAATGAGGTTTGTTTATATTTTCATGAATATCGTCATATTTTTAGGTCTGGTGTTGAAGGTGTCGAATAAATTTTTTCTTCTTCGGGTATTTCATATTAGCGCCATGACACTGTTGTATGGATTTTTGGGATATTTAACTTCTTAACCTATTTTCTGATTTATTATAATTATTGCGTTTTTGTATCCGTTGCAAATCTGGTCAGAACTTCTGTGGTCTGTAATATTAGAGTAAGTGCTGTCCTAATTTCGTGAAAAGCATTGATCTTAAGTTTTTTGAAGTCATGGTCAATACAATTATATAGCCTAATCCTATACACTATAGCCGTCTACTGTTTAGAACCAGTAGATAATCAGGCTTAAAAAAATTACCCTCATATTTGTGGTTAATATTTAATCAACAAGATAATAAAATTGTGATTTCATCCGGTGTGGTATTTTGAATTAAATTTAATACGTCCTCCACTACTTAAGGGGCCATGGGTCCGGTACGATCATTTTTTGTCCCTGTTTGATTATTCTTTCTTGAGAGGATTTTAATCGTTTGAAATCGTTTTTCGTTCGTGTAATTTGGCGTGCATCTTTCGCTGTCTATCAGCGAACTAATTTTGATTTTACAGAAAAAAATAGTATTATATGTTTTCAAATTATTTCAAAGGCATAACTATTAAAAATCAATAGTTTTTTCATTGATTTATTTTCTAGAAATACCAATTATTTACACTATCTATGATACTTTTCAATGAAATGCGGTCTTCTTATGTAATTCTTGCCATGAAAATCGCGAAAAATTGCTTTTGACTTCATATATTATTAACAAAAATTAAATATTTTAAATTTTTTTGTATATATTAAAGAAAATGACATGTTAATTATTCAAGAAATAGGAAATATCTGCTCAAAAAATTCGAATTTACGCATTTTAAAAAATGTTCAAGGGTTGTTGTTCTAACAGCATTTTTTCCAAATACAGTTTTGATTTTTTTTTATAGATGTACTAGTTTACATACCAGCTAATAAAATGGTGTAATTTTATTTTGTATTTTTGTTGCCATTAACGTGAAATATTTGAAAGAAAATAGTCATAAATCATCAAAATTGGTCGTACCGGACTCCTGGTGCCTTAATAGACATTGGAGTTTTATTATCAAAGAAGTTATCAGGCATTTGAAGACGTAACTTATTCCAAAGGTGATGCTGAATTAACACCGAACGCGTTGGGAAGCGACGTGAACCCACCCATAAAAAATCTGCCAACAGTCTCCTTTATCAACCATTTTTTTGCAAATGGGTCCACTATTGTAGTACTACATAAGTTCCAACTTTCAGCCTCAAGGGGTTTGAGAGCTACGTACCTTCAAACAGTTTTGTATATGGCGGACGGCGTTCGGTGATGGCGTATCCGGCGGACAGACGGACAAATAGAAACTTTTTTTTTGAGACGAAAACCATACCTATTCCAACTTCTTAAACGATGGTGGCTTATATTGATTACATTTAATGGGTGAAAGAAAGTAAATACCAGCAGTGCCAAGAATTCCTTAAGGTAGTTTTGCACTGTATGCCACGTTTTCAAATGTTTGAATATTTCCTTGACAAATGCTTTCAGTCAGTGTAAACGTAAAATTTTGTTTTGCACATTTTGACGGAAAAAAATTAACAGAACTTTTCGTCAAATGTTTGTTCTTAGTGAAAAATTTGACAAATATTTTCGCGAAATATTTTTATTCAAATATTTGACACTATATCAGTGTAATACTTTCTAATAAATATAGTTTCTCGAACTCTAATATCTTCTATTAAAAATGTTTTTGGGCATATGGGGGGGGGGGGGGGAGGGGTGCTGAGTTTATAATAGTGATATCACAAAGGGCTAAAATAAGACAATTTGAAACAATTTTTTAAAATGCAATTTATAGACCTTTATTTTTAATTAGTCAAATGTTCAGAT
This sequence comes from Beris chalybata, assembly GCA_949128065.1. Classification (NCBI taxonomy): domain Eukaryota; kingdom Metazoa; phylum Arthropoda; class Insecta; order Diptera; family Stratiomyidae; genus Beris; species Beris chalybata. Next base: position 14,164,552 of record OX421897.1, read on the forward strand.
TTATTACACGACCGCTAGTATCCACGTCTGACACTACGTGGACCACCTCGGCGTGATCCAAATCGTGGATCACCACGACCCCATCCTCCACGACCAAATCCTCGTCGTCCCCATCCATCAGGACCCCATCCTCCACGACCCCATCCACCACGTCCACGATCCTCAAAACGTCCTAGTCCATGTGGCCAACCGCATCTTGAACCTGGGCCCCAACCTCGATGCCTATGCCAGGATCCGCGACAAGAACCTTTTGTAGAAGCTGCAGCACTTGTTGTAGTAGGTACAGTAGTAGGTACACCACCTACTGTAGTATCAGTGGCAGCTACAGTAGTAGCTAGGGTAGTAGTTTCAGCTTCAGCTTCGTATCTCCGGGGACATTGCCCTGGGCTTGAGAAAATGTAACTGGCTCAAAACCCCAAGGACTACTAGAAGCAATTTCATGATTTCTGAAAAGAGAAACAATTCTTTAATCAAAGATTGTTCTTTCTTTTGACAAAAAGGATCCTTACCACAGCAATTAACAGTTTTTGATGAAAAATACTGTGCAACAGAAAGAATGAAAATCTTAACAAAATGTCATTCTTTTATAGGTAAGAATTTGTTTAAAGTTTCAGAAGAAAAAAAGTTTGTATTAATTACGATCACTTGCATGTTCTTAGTTAATCAGAATGCATCTGATCAAATACAAGTTTCGCTTGAACTTATAAATTTTTAATGCGCCATTTAGTCGCTAGTAACAGTTTTTTTCTAATTTTATTCCACAAGCTAATTAACAAAAAATAATACTGTCTTAACAGCTTTGTTGAGTGATAGAAAAATATCTTTAATTAAGGCTTGTGGCATTTATTTGAACATCGGAACGCTAAGGAAAACAACGAAATCCGTATGATGCAAGAGGTATTCAATTAAAGTGCACACGGCACTTAATTTATTGGAAAATAACTAATCAACTAGTTAGGTTAGCTATCAGAAAATTTAAAGGTATTTCTATGGGAACTTGGTTAGGTTAGGTTGAGAAGGGTGGACTAAAGCATTGTGCCACAGTGCATCACGAGAGATCTCTGGGGATCTATTGTGGTCCCCTCGTATAAAATCGGGCTCTAGACTACTGATTCCAAATATTGCTCTTCCTTGTAGTTCTCCGTAAAGGAAACATCGCAAGTTCTAATAGATCGGTCAAGGAGAACTTCGCCAAGCACCGATACCAAGTACGTGCCACACTTTCGCATTCACACATTAGATGCTCCAGTGTCGGTTCAACATTCTCATCCCCCTCCATCTGTCTAAGCGCTTCACTAACAATTATTCCCTTTACACAATGAATGGGACATAAGCCGATTCGTCGGTCAGCTCTAATCTCATTTCCGACCTTCTTCTGGCAAGTTCGTCTGCCTTTTCATTTCCAGGGAAGTCACTGTGAGCAGGAATCCAACTAATCTTCAGGTTATTTTTCATACCCACCATCTGCACTATTCTTTTACATTCTTCCACAAGCCTGGATTTAGTAATGAGCTTGGCTGTCAACATAAATAGTTATTGTCCCATTTACGCACTGTTTTCGCACAATTATTTGCGCTGCTTTTGTCAGCGTAAATATCTCGGCCTGAAACACGCTCGAGCTGTCCGGTAGCCTAAGCGATTCAATAATATCAAGGTCGCAAGCTCACGCGCCCGTTCCGCTTTCCGTCTTTGAGCCATCAGTGTAGATAGCCAACGTATCTGGGACGGTGATCCCTGATCGCCACTCCAGTTTGGTGGGAATATTCACAGCATTGGAATGTCCAAAAGTGCAAGACGGTATCCTGTAGTCGATGCGCTCTGCCTCACGCAGACACAAAGCTCTCTTTGCTTCAATTGATTTAACCGCTAATTCCAATGGGATCATGTAGAGCATCCCAATCAGTGCCGTTCTTTGAATTCTACTAATAGTCCCGACCTCCAATGCATGCCACCACACAAGTGACCTTTAACTAAGAACAGGTCTAGCTATCGTCGGGTTGACCAAACTTTTAACCAATTGATGCCGCCGAATTTTTGACGAGCTTTTGTATAGTGTTTGAAGTACTCAGTGTATTTCCTTCAACTGTGTTAAACCTAAATATAATCCCAAGACGAGGACACGGAAGACGAGGACACGGCAGATACGGCCAAAGAAACCGTCGAAAATATGGCAAATGAGGACTTAAGTTCAAAAATCAAAACTACTATTACTTTTAACTTGTGCTACAAATTAAAGTTTTAATGATCCTTGATTTAAATGTTAATAAAAATATTAAACCAATAATTTTTTGTCTATAATTTTTTGTCTATCATCTTCTGACCAGCGTAGTCAGCATTCGATGCCATCTTGATCCTGTCATCAAAATGAAAATGTATGCAAGGCTTGAGGGTTGAATTTAAAAAGCAAAATATTCTAAATTCAATTTTTTGGCATTTATCTGAAGAAACGAAGTAGAATTTTTTTCAATATTTTAGAATACCTAAGCGATATGATAGGAGTTGTAACACTAATATTACTCAGGCTACGAGATTAACGCGTTGAAATCGAGTTAAAGGCGTTGAAATCGAGTTAAACGCGTTACGAAAACACATACCTTCAACCCGTTTCACCGAAAACATGTACTGCCTCTCTGGCGGAAATCGACGTAAGTGAATGTTTTACTATAACAGACGATATTGTTCCGCAAGGATGTCGTAAGATTACACAAAATTAGTTTCGAATGAGATCTAGGAAAGATCAAGTTTGACAGCGAGCCAAATCACCTGACTCCATCACATAAAAATCCTTAAAATACCTGCACAGTATACAGTACTGACCGATAACTTCAAGACCCTTCAAGTTGGAAATTTGGATTATATTCAGGTCAAACACAGTCGAAGGAAATATACTGAGTACTTAAAACACCATACAAAAGTTCGTAAAAAATGGTTAAATTTTCTTCGTTAAACGCTGTTGTTACACTTGAAATTAATAAAAAGCAATAATAAAAAATTAAAAATAAAAAGCAGGACAAATAGGTAAGATTTCAACATAGGGGAATAAGAATAAATAAAATTAGTTCCTCAATGATCTACTGTACAAATGTCTTTAACCAATTTAGTGCTTTCATTCGTTGTATTGTATCACTATCACCACTTAATTTACGGTAAGAACAGAGGTTGATTGTACCAAGAAACGAAATAATATTTCTCGGGAAAGAGGACGATAGTAGGAAGTTCTTCGAGTAAGGCAGAGAATGAGTTGGCTCTGTAGAGCCAAGTAAGAAGGGCTTTAAAAAAAATACAAAGCTACATATTTGTTTAAAAGAAAATACTTTTATCAACATTTAAATCAAGAATCATTAAAACTTTAATTTGTAGCCAAAGTTAAAAGTAATAGTAGTTTTGATTCTTGAACCTTAGTCCTCGTTTGCCATATTTTCCTTGACCATGGTTTCTATGCCCGTATCTGCCGTGTTCTCGTCTTCCGTGTCCTCGTCTTCCGTGTCCTCGTCTTCCGTGTTCTCGTCTTCCATATCCTCGTCTTTCAGGTCTTCGTCTTTCATGTCTTCTACCGAATCTACGACCTGGCTCCATACCGTAATCCCAACCAGTTGCGTTCGTGTCATTATAACGTAGGTTGAAGTACGGCGAGAACATGGTCTGGTTGTATCTGCCGTATTCCAGTCCTCTGGGTTCTTGTCTTCTATATCCCCATCTTCCATATCCTCCTTGTCTTGCAGGTCTTCGTCGGTTTTGCCTTCTACCGAATCTACCACCTCGCCTCATACCATATGGCCAACCAATTGAGTTCCTGTTATAATAAGGTTGGTGCAAGTACGGCAACATCGCGGTCTGATTTCCCCAGGGATTAATGGACTGCCAGGGATTATTGGACTGCCAGGGATTATTGGACTGCCAGGGATTCAATGCATAGTCATACGAATCAGTAGTATCAACATAATCTTGGCACTGAACTGCAACTGAAAGTGCTACCACCGCAAATAGCAAATATACTATCTTCATTGTTATCTAAAATATAAAACAAATGTTAAAAGATTATTGTTCGTTAGGAACTCTTTTTTTCAAGAGTAAATTACGGTTGGTGGCCCACACTCTGCAATGGAAATAATTGAAATGAAGACAATGCTTGAGGCTTTTATAGGCGATTAATTGCTTAAACAGTTTTAATATAATTATGTCCGTAAATATTTGGTTGAATACAATGCAACTGATTAAATACGTTAGTTTGAGAAGTCCTTGAGATTATAATTTTACGTAGCCTGGCAAATATTTTTCAATTCCAAATAAAAGTTTATTTTTTCGAATTTCTGTTAACATTGGGGGTTGTGGTGGTGTGGGGATAGAAGGTAGAAGGCACGTTTTAGTCGAAAAATATTTCCACAGAATCCACATATGAAAGTCGAACTAACCGCTAAAGATAAATTGCTAACAATTGATGTCCGTGGAAAATCACTATGATGGCTTCCAATCCGAAAAAGGTTAGAAGTGTGCGGGGGTGATTTAGTTTTTTATATCTCAAGAACTGCTTATGATTGACAGTTGAAACTTGGTACATACATATGTAGACGACTAGAAAATGAATTTAAACAGAAAAACAAAATCAGATTTGCAAAATTTTTGAGATATTCAACCTATTGCAGCATTACATGCAACCCAACCTACTGTACAAAAATTCTTAATTTTTATAGGTGATAGTCCGAAGTTAGATTCAAAACTCTCTAAAAGGCTGAGTTTGCACAAAAGGGAGAGTATCAGCCCCACAGTTGATGTCCAGGCTGGACTATACCTTATAGGTTGATATGCTTAAAACTCGGTCTGTTCTAAAACGGCTTCTGTTGAATATGCCTGGCTAAGGTGGAGCAGGAGACAGTGTTTCACCTGTACCTGTCCAGCTCTATCCGAATGGAGGAGAGCTCATCTTAGAGATTACTTCTTCAACTGTTCAAACGTTCACGAAAATAGTTTTCTACATTTTCACGTATTTCGTCATATCTTCTACGGCTTAGCATCGAATTAATTTTACTTATGCATAGTCTTACCGTCTATGAAGCCTTTTTCGGATTTTTTGATATGTAGGTGTGAAGTGGTTGTTGTTGTTTTCTTTTTAAGCATAGGGTAGATGCTCCAATAGTCGGCCATGCTCCTATAGTCGGCCATTTCTTCAGAAATTTAGAATTATTAAATGATGAGAAGACAATTTCCAGAATTTTTTTTTTGTCTTCGATCTGTGTTTTCTTTTGAACTCGAAATGCGTAACATGAAGTCATTCATTGTGTTTTTGTTGTAAAGTTATAATAGGTTCATTGTGACAAGGTCCGTAAAACTGAGTTTTTTTAGAATAATTTATAAGATGGAAGGATTTTTTTTTTACTATTATAATTATTTAATATCTTGCGCTTTTGCTGTCTGAAGACGAGGGCAACTAGAACCATTATAGATCTTCTTGAGTTCGGTACTGCCTCCAGAGAAGGGAAAAGACTACCATTTGGATGAACTGAAAACAGAGAATGCAGAATATCTTGCGAATGTCAATCATCGCGCTAATCTTTAATTTTCTCAAACGTTTTTAGAATATACATTCTCAATCGCTATGTCTTTCCCTCTGTCATATAACACATTTGATCAACAATGTCGTCGCCAAATATTTGATAAAAGTCCTGGCTTCGACAAAATTTTCATTGCATTATTTATCAGTAGGATCTTTGGTATATGGTATTATTTTTCATATCACTTACACACACTTTCACCAATATAAACCATTTTGCAAATGGTTCCACTATCAAAGCTCTACTATATACGTTTTAAGTTTCAGCCTGCTACCATAAGCAGTTCTCGAGATCTGGAAGACAAATTTTTGTCTAAAATACCCACCCCAATACTACCCTCTCACATCGCCATCATTCAAAAGGGGTAAGCAGTATATTGTATAACACTTTAACTTTGCATTGAATACAATAGCAATAATGTGTGGTTCTGCACTACCGGTCTATTAAACACGTTGAGTAGAGTATGGAGACGATGTACAACGTGAATATAAATGTCAATGGCATATACATATATGGCAGAAAAATCTGAAACTCAAACCCTAACGGGGTGTAAAACAAATGTGCAGATTTTTACGAATACCGATGTATCTTTTAGGTCGAAAATTTCTTTTCAGTCGTCTCAAAGCAAGTTTAACAACTTCTTAATAGAGTTTTCTGCTAGAGGTCTACTGTACCTAAACATTTTATGACGATATTCAACATGTTTCTCAGTTTCTTGAGATGTAACAATTGTTTTTTTTTTTTTAAATGTTTATACAACCCCTTCCGCGCTCCATCACCCATCTGAAAAAATTTTCTTTTAACAGAATTTACACTTCTATTCATCCAGTAAGACAGGGGTTAAGTTGAGATTAATAGCCATGACAGAAGGGTATTCAAGTAAATTCGTATAAGAAAATTTTGTTTTAATATTTTTATTAAAATTTAAATCAAGGATTATTGAAACTTTAATTTGTAGCCCAAGTTAAAAGTAATAGTAGTTTTGATTCATGAACTTTAGTCCTCGTTTGCCATATTTTCCCTGACCATGGTTTCTATGGCCGTAGTATCTGCCGTGTCCTCGTCTTCCGTGTTCCCATTCTCCGTGTTCTCGTCTTCCATGTTCCCATCTTCCGTGTCCTCGTCTTCCGAGTCCTCGGTTACCCCAGTAATAACTGGTTGTATTAGAATGCCAGGGATTCCGGAAAACATAGGTATACCAATGAGGAGTGGTTGTAGCAACAGTGTAAGCGATTCCAGCAACATTAGTTATGTAATCAGCAACAGTGGTAGTATCTGCAGCAACTGTGGTAGTGTCACCAGCAACAGTGGTAGTGTCTCCAGCAACAGTGGTAGTGTCACCAGCAACAGTGGTAGTGTCTCCAGCAACAGTAGTAGTTTCACCAGCAACAGTGGTAGTGTCTTCAGCTACAGTAGTGTCTTCAGCTACAGTAGTGTCTTCAGCTACAGTAGTGTCTTCAGCTACAGTAGTGTCTTCAGCTACAGTAGTGCAGACTGAAAGTGCTAACACCGCAAATAGCAAGTATATTATCTTCATTGTTATCTAAACTATAAAACAAATGTAAAATGATTATTATTCGTTAGGAACTCTTTTTTTTCAGGTTTTCGGTTGGTATTGAAGCCCAGACACTGCAATGGAAATAATTGAAATGAAGACAAAGCTTGAGGCTTTTATAGGCGATTAATTGCTTAAACAGTTTTAATAGAATTATATTCGTAAATATTTAGTTGTCTATAATACAACTGATTAAATACTTTAGTTTGAGAAGTCCTTGAAATTATATTTGTCGTGGCCTAGCAAATATTGTTCATTCCCGAATAGACGTTTGTTTTTTCAAACTTCTGTCAACGGGGGAGGTGATATGGGCGAACGGTAAAAGGGATGTTTTAGTCAAAAAATTTTGTTTTCTGTATCAAGTTAAATGAAGACCCATGAAAGTCGAGTCTATTTGTAAAAAAAACATTGGAAGGCAAAAAGTTCTGATATTTATATTTAGAATCGCTAAAGATAAATTACTAACAATATGTAGTTTCATTCATTATCCACGGAAATGGAAAATGAATCATTATGGTAGCTTCCAATAAAAAAAATGGGTTGAATGGTGCGGGGTTGAATTGGATTTTTAAATCTCAAGAACAGCTCAATCTTGAAAGTTGAAACTTGGTATACAGACGACTAAAAAATTTATTAAAGCAGAAGAACAAAATCATATTTTTTGATATTCAACCCATCAGTTCAGAAATTTGTTCACGAAAAATGTTTTTCTACGTTTTCACGAATTTCGTCAGATCTTATATCTCTGTCGTAGTATTGAATTGATTCCACTTCTGTGCAGTCTTTTGAAGAAGTACAAAGAAAGTAAGCATCAAGAACGTATTTTCCTGGTTTATTGATATTTAAGGTGTGAAGTTATTCTGTAGGTACTCGTGCTTACGAATTGCGACATATTTCTAAGATCAAGTGATATATCGAATTCGCACTGATTCTGTGAGCCATCAGATATTTCAGGGGATATACAATATTGTGCAAGTTCTCACGAATTCCAATAAATATTTTTGTTCTGAAGCTGAGGCAATACAATAAAGAAACATAGCGCAGTCACGATCGGCTGCAAGCCAATCGTATGATACTCTAGATGAAATACTGAACTCCGATTTATATTTTAGTTGGAAATATATCAAAAGAATGAGGAAAGCACAAGCAATTATTACATGACCTTTTACTTACAGGTAAAAATTGTTGTATAGTGACTACTCGATTTTTTGATTTATAGTGAGTTCCATAAAGTAAGTTAGGTCATTTTACAGAATTTTTGGATGGCAACTACATGAAAGACTTATGGGATATTTTTCATATTAATAGTTTCCGCTGCGACTATTATAAAATTAATGTGTATAAAATTTCAAAGTCGTAACTTAAAGTGTTCTAAAGTTATCGTTCAATATTGGTGAACATGTTTATTAAGGACTTTTGTATGACAGCTACCCGAAGGAGTCAACGGATGGCGCTAATTAATGAACTCCGTTTTGGTTTTGGTATAAAACTAATTCCTGTAAAATTTTAAATTCCTGCTTTAACTCATTCTGGAGTTATAGTGGATTCAGTAACATGCATAAATTTTTGAAGGACTTTTCTAGGCTGATACACGAAGGACTCATTCGATTTGCATCATATTCGGAACATTCAATTCAAACACTTTAAACCATACGTATGCAAAATTTCAAGTTCCTAACTTGAAGCATTCGAGCGATAACTGGGAAAACGTGTTTCAAGGACTCTTGTATGGGAGGTACCCGAAGGATTGGAAGAATATCGCCCATTAACGAACTTAGCCTTACTTTTTCCATTTTACAAGTTGTGACAAAATTTCAACTTCCTAGGTCAACGCGTTCTTGAGTTATCGTGCTAACGGACGGACGGACGGACAGCAAACGGATTTAAATACATAAATACAAAATAATATATAACTTTTTTTCGTCCGAGGCTCGGTTCTATGCGTTACAAACTTTTCGGGCTGGATTAAACTTATAATACTCTATATGTTCATCTAGAGTATAAAAACGGTAGAGCTCTCATGAATATAAAATCTACGGAACGAATATCCACCGGGCGACATCTTTACAACAAATTCTCTCTACGTATAGTGCGTATAGTAAAAATTCGAGTAGAGCACAAAGTTTGTCACAGTCTTAAGACGAGGACAACTTGAAAAATGATTGATCTTATTGGATGTAGTACAGGAGGCTCGATAGTCCACAGAAGGAAAAAAGTTAGATTTGATCGCCAGCTATTGTATGAACTGAAGACAGAGAATGCAGCATCCTACAAAAATATCTTAGGGATATCAATCATCGAACTTATCTTTAATTTTCTTAAAATTTTTAGAATTTCCATTCTCAATCGCTTGCACTTTTCCTCTCTCATACAGCGCATTCGATCAGTAAAGTAGTCGCAAAATATTTAATAAGAGTCGGCTTTGACAAAATTTTCATTTCACTGATCCTCAGTAGTAGTTTTTTTTGTAATGGTTTTTTTTCCCAATCACTCTCACACCCTTTCACCAATAACAACATTGTTTTTTGCAAACGGGTCCACTACCGAACCTCTATATAAATTCCAAGTTTTAGTCTCCTACCACAAGCGGTTCCTAAAATCTTAAAACCAAAACTTTGTTCAAAAATACTCCTTCACCACCCGCTCACACCGTCATCCTTCAAAAAGAGTAAGTAGTATATTGTACTTTAATTTTGTATCAAACATAACAACAACAATGTATGGTGAACTTCCAGACTGTTAAGCGTGTTTGAGTTGAGTGTAGATACGATGTAGAACGCGAATGTAAACAAGTGAATGCCATCTATATGAAAAATCGATGTATCTTTTGAGTCGAAAATTTCTTCACAGTTGTTTGAAAATCGATTTGACAATTTCTTAATAGAGTTTTCTGCTAGAGGTCTACTGTATTTAAACATTTTATGATAATATTTCAAATGTTTCTCAGTTTCTTGAAATGTAAAAATTGCTTTATTTTTATAAAAAACTAGCCGCGTACCGCGGCTTCGCCTTGCTGCGCTCACGTTGTTCTATCGTCCCTGTTACTCCCGTCTTTCCCGTTGATCCCGTTTCTCCGGTTGATCCATTGGTCCTGTTCCTCCCGTTGCTCCCGTTTCTTCCGATGCTCCTGTTACTCCCGTTGCTCCCATTTCTCCCGTGGCTTCTGTTACTTCATCCTTTATCAACAATCTTCTATCCAACACCCTCCAACCCTACTTCATCCATTATTATCTATCCATTATCTAACATCCTATATCTAACATTCACCATCCCTTTTCCACCATCCTCTATCAACCAACCTCCATCCACCATTCATCATTCTCCATTCTCCATCTTCCACCCTCTATCCACCATTCACCATCCCATATCCAACATCCACCATCCTCCATCATTTATCTTCATCCACCATCCTCCATCTAAAATTCTCCATTCCCCATCCACGTTCGTTCTGCTCGAACTTGTGAAATATGTATGCGTCTGTGCTGAGCATCTCGTGCGCGCTCTTCAACAGTTTGACTCGCACGAATATTCGCAACTCTTTTTGCATTACGACTCCGTTGAGCATTGTTTGATCTCCTTGCGAACAACAAACGAAAAAATTTCTCCATACAAATGTACTGAAAATGAAATTTTCCATTTTTCGGGAAAATTTGCAATTTTTGGCTCCATTATGATCTAATTTGGGCCCTAACGAACACATCATATAAATTTGAGCCAAATCGGACGAACGAAAAAATTTCTCCATACAAAATGTACTGAAAATGAAATTTTCCAAATTTTCCATTTTCCGGGAAAATTTGCAATTTTTGGCTCCCTTAATATCTAACTTGGACCCTAACGAACACATCATAAAATTTTTGCCAAATCGGACGAACGAAAAAATTTCTCCATACAAAATGTACTGAAAATGAAATTTTCCAAATTTTCCATTTTCCGAGAAAATTTGCAATTTTTGGCTCCGTTAGTGTCTAAGTTGGGCCCTAACGAACACATCATATAAATTTGAGCCAAATCGGACGAACGGTTGCTGAGTTATCCGTGTACATACACAGACCACTTATTTTTATATATACCATATAGAAATGTCCATACCACCATTTCCGCGCTCCATCACCCATCTGAAATTTTTTTAAACAATCTTATACTTCTATTCACACGGTAAGGCAAAGGTTGAGTTGCCTGCGGATATTCAAATAAAATTATATCAAAAAATTATTTGTTTAAAAAAACTATATTTTTATTAACATATAAATCAAGAATCAGGAAAACTTTAATTTGTTGCCAAAGTTAAAAGTAATAGTAGTTTTGATTCATGAACTTAAGTCCTCGTTTGCCATATTTTCCTTGACCGTGTTTTCTTTGCCCGTATCTGCCATGCTCCCTTCTTCCGTGTCCCCATCTTCCATATCCTAGTCTTCCATGTCGTCGTCTTTCATGTCTTCTACCGAATCTACCTCCTCGCCCCATGCCGTAATGCCAACCACCTGCGTTCGTGTTATAATAAGGTTGGTAAAAGTACGGCACTGACGTTGTCGTGTATTCCCAGTAATTGTCGGTACTATTAGAATACCAGGGATTCTCGGTAGTAGTAGGAGTTTCAGCTGGAGGTTCAGCTGGAGGTTCAACTGGAGGTTCAGCTGGAGGTTCAGCTGGAGGTTCAGCTGGAGGTTCAGCTGGAGGTTCAGCTGGAGGTTCAACTGGAGGTTCAGCTGGATGATCAGCTGGAGGTTCAACTGGAGGTTCAACTGGAGGTACAGCTGGAGGTTCAGCTGGAGGTTCAGCTGGAGGATCCTCCGCAGCAGTGGTAGTGTGTCTACAAAGTGCTAACACCGCAAATAGCAAGTATATTATCTTCATAGTTATCTAAAATATAAAACAAATATTAAAAGATTATTGTTCATTATGAATTCTTTTTTTTTTCAAGACTAAATTACGGTTGGTATTGAAACCCGGGCTCTGCAATGGAAACAATTGAAATGAAGCCAAAGCTTGAGGCTTTTATAGGCGAATAATTGCTTAAACAGTTTTAATAGAATTATGTCCGTAAATATTTGGTTGAATACAAAGCAACTGATTAAATACGTTAGTTTCAAAAGTCCTTGAAATTATAATTTGACGTTGTCTAGCAAATATTATTCAATCCCAAATAGACGTCTATTTTTCCAATATCTGTCAACGTTGCGGGCGGTGATATGAGGGATAGGTAAAAGGAGCGTTTTATTGGAAAAATGTTGTTTTCTGTATCAAATTAAACTTGAGACCTATGAAAGTCGAGCTATTTTCAAAAACTGTTGGATGGTCAAAAATCCGTGGTTCGTTCTTGTACCCGCCAAAGGTAGATTACTAACAGTTGATATCTTTAGGGAATAACTGTCGACGCTTATAAAAATAAAAAAAAAATCCTACCGGGGATAGAAAGCTAAAAGTTCATAGCTACCATGTAAGTCAATCACACCTCTCCCTCCTAGCGCCATCTTAAGAAATTTTGATAGGGAACGAAAGGTCAGGATGTAGAAAATTCTAGATATCTCAGGAACGGTTTATGCTAGAAAGTTTAAACTTGGTATAAATGTGAATATGTGCTACATTCTCTGCACTTTTATGACTTTCGTCACATCGTATTTGTTCGGATATTGAATTAATAATAATAATAGTATTTATACGGTGATGATTTCGGGTATAAACTTATTAATAACCAGATTAGACAATAGTCTTTACATCTTGGCTTTCCGGGGTATTCATTAAATACAAGTATTTCGAATTCTTTTCGAATTGGTGTAACAGTGTGATAGGTAAATTCGACTATTGAATTAATTTGACTTCTAAGTGATCCCCATATAAGCACCTAGAAACTGTTTTCCAATTTTTTAATATTCAATTCCTAAGCTATTGTATATACTAAGGGCCGGTTTCACAGTCGAAGCTTAAACCAAAAATTTGGTTTAAAAGCCTCAGTTACAATGGTTCCGATCCGATCCGGCAACGTCGGAGGGGAAAAATTTCTAGTCACAATGATTCCGTTCCGACTTGCATCAAAATGACAATTTTGATTTTTAGTGTGGCGAAGCAGGTGGTGAAATTCAATAATTCACCTCTTAGCGTCGGAACGGATAGAAGTTGAAAGTTGGTCAACTTTAGCCATCCGTTTTGTGTCTCGGCTAATTACCGGAATGATTGTGACTGGGCTTTCCGAAATTTCTTTTAGATGTGTGTCGGATGGAGAAACTCAACACTCTCCGTTTTCCGGATCGGATCGGATCGGAACCATTGTTACTGAGGCTTTAAACTTAGGATCTTACGAACAAATTCCTAAGTTTAAACCAAATTTTTGGTTTAAACCTTAACTGTGAAACCGGCCCTTATACGTTAATTCAGATATAATAACATATTGAATTCGCTTTGACTTCAAAGGGTTTTATTATATTTTAATTGTATAAAATTAACGGGTGCGTGACCCTTCAGTAAATATGATTTCAATTTAAAACTAAAATAACACGGATAGAAAAAAAAACAAATTAAAACTAAAATACTAAATAACAAATAAATATTTCATAGTTGATAATTCAATTTAAATTAAAATTAAGATTACAAATAATTCATGGATTTTATTTCAGCAATTTTTGTATTGAAAAAATCGATAATGCCACAAAATTGATTGGCAGTTTCCATTAACCGAGTGGTTGGGCAGTTCTTGCCATATGAAGTCTTGTGACACGTGATATAAAATAAATCATTAGATCGTGATGACCGATTAGGTACTCGAAAATTAATGCATTCAAGAAATTGTGGGGCGTCTAACTCGCTGTTTAAGATCCTGATCAGTCGAATCAAGTCAAATTGCTCACGCCGTTTAGAAAGACTGTTTAGATCTAAAGTGACAAGCAGAGAGTTGTAATTTATATCCGTAACAGGTATGTGAAGCTTGTAGGCGATGTAGCGAAGAAATTTGTTCTGAACCGTCTCCATTTTCGAAAAGTGCACTTGAAAATAAGGGTTCCAAATGACCGACAGATATTCAAGGTGAGGATGTACCAGAGAACAGTAGAGAGCTTTTAAGCAATGAATATTACGAAAGTCTTAGGTATTTCTTATAACAAACCCAAGCATGTGTGATATGTAGTACGAGTGTGAGTTATGCATGGAGCACAAGTCCCAAATCTTTTACAGTCAGCACGCGGTCTAAGGAGCAATTAAATATAATGGGAAAAGTTCGATATACAAACAAGGGGTTGTAAGGTGTTGTTCAAGTGTCCACGGATTCAAATAAATGTCTAGTGAGATATCATATTAGATTGTACTTTTGTCGTACTTCAAAAATATTCTTCAAAAAATCAATTCCAAAAAATTTAAACTAATATTCCGTTATTTTTTATTAAATAAGTGTTCCTACAATATTGCTCAACACCGTCTGGAACTGCTACTTCCCGAAGGATCACGTTGTCACCCTGTTCGTTAATTCCTGTTTTATTAATTGTAGTGTTTCATGTAGTATTCGTTCTAGTCTTTGTTGTTGTAGTATTAGTTGTTGTGCTTTTCGAAGGACACCTCTGAGGTGATATTCGCAACCATTTTGTCGGGTGGTTGTAGCGTAAGTGCTCGAATCAGGTTCATTGCTTGAAGCGCCGTTAGTACTTGAAGCGGCATCGGTGGGTGCAGCGGTAGTTACTCGTACCTCCTCTGCTACGGTAGTATCATCTGTAGATTGAGAGAATACGACAGCAACTGAAAGAGCCCAAACCCCGAAAAGTACGAAGAGTAACTTCATGATTTCTAAAAAAATGGTCAAAATATTAACTCATTTTTTACACTTTTATTTAAATAATTAAGATTTTCCTATTAATGTTATTACCACGGTTAATTATAATTCGTATCGAAAAGAACTGAAATTGAAATGAAAACAATTAAGACAAACTATGGATTTTTATAGTGAAAATGTCTTGAGCCATTTGTCTGAAATAATATTTACTCTAATTAAGATTATGTGCGTACCAAGTGTTGATTAAAATGCAATTGGTTAAATATGACACTATCGGCACACGTCAGAAAAAAGATGAAACAGTGGAAAAAATGGAAGACAACGTCAAAGATAATGACGAAAAAAAGAATCTGCCTACAGTTTCAGCGCAACTTTATTATTTTTTCGGTAGAAGTTCGGAACGCGTTCAATTCTGAGATGCGGTGTAGGTGACTATAAGCTGTGTTTTTTATTCCCGGTTAACCATAAAGCTCGAAAAAATTGCACGGCAAAACAACAACAGTGTGGTTACGGTAACCGCACTGTTGTTGTTTTACCGTGCAATTTTTTCGAGCTTTATGGTTAACTGGGAATAAAAAACACAGCTTATGTGACTGAAGACCTAACAAAAAGTTCGGCAAACGGTTAGAATAGGGTCGCGGCTAGAATACTTCAGACTTATGCTGCCGCCACAAATAACATATGAATTACATATTTGTTTTGGTAAAAAAGAAAACAGTCAACAGTGTGGGTACCACTTTATAATTTGGTGTCGATGGAAACATATGAGTACATGGTTAACAAAAAAATATTCAAAATAAATCATACAAATTTCGATAAATATTACATATATTATATTATATTATATTATATTATTTACAGTGTTTATTCCTGGTATACAATATTCCACTATTAATGGGAAATAAAGTCTGAGGAGAAATTGTAAATTCGGTAATATGCTTAGTACAAAAAATATCAAGGCACTGTCTTATTTGATAAGAAAATAAATGTTCATCGAAAGAAATAGAAAATTGGATTACAAATAACAAACAAATCATTATTTTGTGAAACTATAAAATGCACTGTCTGCTTACATTTTGTATAGTCAAAAATTATTGGACGATTTTCAATTTTAGAAAACAAATCTTTTAATGTTAAGTCCTCTTCACTGCATTCTTTATTGGAAAGGTCGTCTTTATAAATCCGTATTTGTACTTTTCCAATGTTCTTGAAAATTGCAAAAATTGTGAAAATATATGCATTCTATTTTCACAGATATTTTTTTGCCCCCCTTCTGAACGCCAAAAGATATTCGTTTTTTTTATTCAAAATTATTTTTCTAGTTGATTTAGATATACACACCGAGTTTTAACATTAGCTTAAGCCGTTTTATAAAGGGTTTTCCAATAAGGACTTGACAACTTTTTTTCAAAATAAAATGCAAACCATTTGAGATATTTCAAAAACTTTATTATCGGGTTGAAGTACAATCAAAACATTTATGAATGGAACTCGACTTCGTTCATATGGCCACCGCGGACACGTTTGCAGCGGTCGATTCGTTGGACCCAATTTTCGATGACTCGGCCACACATTTCGGCCGAAACGGCTGCTATTTCGTGTTCAATGTTGGCTCTGAGCTCTTCCAACGTCGTCGGCTTGTTGGCATAGACCAACGACTTGACGTGGCCCCAAAGAAAAAAGTCCAGAGGCGTTAAATCGCACGAACGAGGCGGCCAATCGACTGGTCCATTTCTTGAGATAACACGCTCATCAAACTTACTCTTCAATAAATCGATTGTAATGTGTGCTGTGTGGCTTGTGGCACCGTCCTGTTGAAACCACATGTTGTCCAAGTCCATATCTTCCAATTTGGGCCAAAAATAATCGGTAATCATGGCGCGATAACGATTACCATTCACAGTAACGTGACGATCATTATCGTCGACGAAAAAATATGGCCATATGACGCCGCCGGCATGCAAACCGCACCAAACAGTTATTTTTTGTGGATGAAGTGGTCTTTCATGAAGCACATGTGGATTTTCACCAGACCAATAAAGCATATTTTGCTTATTGACGAACCCACTGAGCCAAAAATGAGCTTCGTCACTGAAGATGATTTTGCGATGAAATTGATCATCTTGGCGCATCTTTTCCAGAGTCCAATCGGAGAACGTACGTCGCTTCAAATGGTCCATCGGCTTCAATTCTTGAGTCAGCTTGATCTTGTATGGGTGTAAACCAAGATCCTTACGCAAAATTCGCCATAACGTGGTCTGGGCGATGCCCAACTCTTAAGAACGCCGTGGTTGACTGATTTGGATCATTTGCTACGGACGTTTCAACGGCAGCGATATTTTCGACACTTCGACCAACCCGTTGTCTTACTGGCACGGCAACATCACACAACGAATATGTAGACTCAAATTTTTGCACTAAACTTGTTACTGCCTGTCTACTAGGGCGAGAATTACGACCGAAAATCGGAGTTAACGCTCTTAAAGTAGCGGTCACCGACTCCGAATTTCTGTAGTAAATTTTTATAACTTGCAGACGTTGTTCCTTCGTGTACTTTACCATGATAAAAATGTTAAGTTTACTGAATAAATTGACAGTGACAGTTTGATGATTAGTGAAAGGGTGCGTTCACAAATTGAATTCAAAGTTGTCAAGTCCCTATTGGAAAACCCTTTATATAGGAAAAACACCCCCCACTTGTAACACACTACCCTTAGGGGTCGAATTTCAGAAAACCTTGAAAACGTTTTCTAGGTATTCATACGAAGAATCCGTAGAATAAAAATGAATTCCATATTTGGAAAGACCTAGTAGATATGACGAAAATCGTGAAAATATATGCATTTTATATTTATTATATTTACAAATAATTTTTTTTGCCCCCCTTTCTGAACGCCAATGAATATTCAAATTTTTTTTTAATCACAATTACTTTTCTAGTTGATTTGCATATACACACCGAGTTTCAACTTTCTAGCATAAACCGGTTAATAGTAAGGAAAAACACCCCCTACACCCGTAGCGCACTACCCCTAAAAAAAATATATTTTTCCAACATTCCGCTATTATAGCTCTATCTAAATACCAAGTTTAAGGCTTATATCATTACAGGTTCTCAAGATATAAGAATCGGAACTTTTTTCTTTTAACCCTCCCCACCTTCCCCCTCTAAACCCACAACCCCAAAACTTTTTTTCCTACTAGAGTTTAATTAGCGCTACTTCTGGTAAAAATTCTAAGCATCTATCTTACACTGTTCTTGAGGTATGAAATGTGTTTGATTTGAAAAATTCTCATCCACTCCACTTCTATGCTCCACCTCCCACTTAAAAATTTTACTTTGATCAATCTTTGTTTGTCAACCTTTACACCCAAACCGAATTTTATTTTTCTAGAGCAATTGGTTCATGAGATATCGTAGTCTAAAGTTTTTTACCCCCACCCCCATACACAACTTCCCCCACCCAACATTTTTCTTGATTCTGTTCTCCTAGTATAACTACAAATATTTTTTAAGTTTGAATAGTGTGCCATTAACGGTTTAGGAGATATGGATTTTAGAATGTGTCTATCACGCCTTTTTTGGGTTTCGGACGCATTACATTTCCCCCCACTCCCACACCCCTTGATCAATACTGACAATTTTTCTGCAAATGGGTCTACTATCAGAGTTCTATAGAAATTCCAAGTTTCAGCTTCCTATCATTAGGGGTTACTGAGATCTAGAAACCAAAATTTTCGGACTAAAACACTTCCCCCTCCTTCCCCCTCACACCACCACCCTTAAAAATTTGGTCACTTGAAGGAGCCTACCCCGTCTATTCGTTAACAAAATTTCAATTTAATATCTCAAATCGTTTGGCAGCTACGAGCCTCCAAACGATCTTGCGTACGGCGTACGGCGTACGGCGTACGGCGGACAGACGGACTGAAAAATTTTACTGCTTTTTTCGCGTCTACTAGTTATGAAACGTGAAAATAAAAATTTTGAGGGTAGCAAATTTTTTTTTTTTAAAAATCAATCACAATACTTCATTATTAAAATAATAAAGTAAAACGAGTAATTTGCAATATACTTAATTATTTTTTATTAATCAAGTTCCTTCATTGAAGTTTTCCTATTTATAACGTCGTGCAATACGACTCAACAGACAACCACTACGTCCAGGACTGCTACGTCCTGGGCCACCACCACCAAATCGTGCTCCTCGTGGACCTCCCCAGCCACCACCACCAAATCGTGCTCCTCCTGGACCTCCCCAGCCACCACCACCAAATCGTGATCCTCCTGGACCTCCCCAGCCACCACGTCTGTGGCCACCTCCGCGACCACCTCCACGGCTCCATCCGCGGCCACCTCTGCAACCCCCAGTTCGTCGAGTGGTCGAATCAGCTTCAGTGGTTACCTCATCTGTTACGGTAGTTACCTCCTCTGCGGTAGTTTCAGTATCATCTGTAATCTGAGACAATACCACAACTGAAAGGGCTAGGACTCCGAAAAGTACGAACAGTAACTTCATGATTTCTGAAAAAATTGACAAAATTATACTATTGTTTAAATAAATAAGTTTTTCTTAATAATATAATTATTACCACTATTAATTACAATTCGTATCGAAAAGAACTCAAATTGGAATGATAACAATTAAAGCAAAACTATGTGCTTTTATAGTAAAAATTATTTCAGCCTTTTGGCAGAAACAATATTTGCTCTAATTAAGATCATTTGTATATCAATTGTTAATTAGAATGCAATTGTTTAAATATGACAATTTATAAATTTTGTTAAGTTCTGCAGATTCAAGCTGTATTGGAAACGTGTGCCGTCTATTTATTCTCAAACGAAATTTAGGCATGTGTTGACTTAGAAAATTTTCCCAAAAAACCATATTTCTGAAAATAAGTCAAGCATTTGCCTTGAAATCTTAATAAGAGCAGAGTTCTTATGTGTAGGATACCAGGACAAAATTATCAAATTCCATCGAGAATTTGAAGATCACGTTAGTTACTGCAAACTGTACTTGATTCTCTAAGGAGCACTATTACTATTGAAAATGAAAATGAAAACATACTGGGTCACAATAGGCTGCAAGCCATCGTATGATGCACTCGATGCAGGCCCGTGCGCAGGATGGAATGAAGGGGGGGGGGGGGGGGTTCATACTAAATTACCAAGTTCCCCCCATACTGAATGTGATGACCTAAAAAAAAGGTCCTCACTTCCCAATGAAAATGGGCCAATGGGGGGTGGGGGGAGGTGGTTGAAACCCCCAAAACTCCCTTTGCGCACGGGTCTGAATAGATGAAATACTGAACTCACAGTTATATTTTAGTTGAGGTTAAAGTAGAGATCATGAGTGCACATGTTGTTTGTCCTTTATTAAGGACTGCTTTTTGTTTGCTACTCGTAACTAAAAGACAATATCATTAGTGTTTAATCCGAACGATTTTAAACATTATTTTTTTGTTGTAAAACTTTAATAAAAAATTGAGATAGTTCGGTAACAGATTTTCTGTAGTTTAAGGTCTGGCATTAATTAAATGCGAGAACTTATAGTATACTGAAGTTCTCAAGTTCGTCGTTGAATCCGCTTCTGAATAACTACCGCGTTTTTCCCGTTTACGTTTACTTAATGACTACTTTCTTCTGGTTCTTTCAACGCTCAGCAAAAAGTAAATCCCAGGCATCGTTTTTCTGACCAAACTGCAAGGTTAATGCACATGATATCTTTGGTCGTTATCACTATCTATACCATGGGTAATTTAGGATGGTTGTAATTACTGTTCAGTTTATCCGATAAAGTGTTTTCTGGCAATAGTACACGAATTCGATAAAAAAATAGACGTTATAAACGATTATTACCATGTAAATAGTGTAGGTATCTTACAGGTAGGTATCCTTAATTATTTACAAATGACTTTCTTGTAGATATACCTATTTTTAGAGCCTGGAGAAAGTTTTGAACAATCATTACTGTGCTATAGCAACAAATATTATTTACAGAAAATTTCATGTCAATCCGATAAATATTCTCGAAGTTACACTCACAATTGTAAAAACGTCTAGGAGCGTTTGAAAGAGTTTTTGACACTTTGAACGCGTTTTTCTCAAAACTGTGTTTATAAAGTCGGTGATCTCGATTTCTTGAAAACGGCGAAACCTATAAGTCTCAAATTCTTACATAATATTATAACTGTGTGTAGAGAAGTCGTTTAGGTTGCCAGATGTATGCAGCGTCTTCCAGGCTGAAATTTTGGCCGTGTGACAGGCAGCAAACATCCTGTTAATGGGGGAGATATTCGATCAGAATATTTCACTCTACATTGACAGACTGGCGCCCATAAGGGCGCTGGAATCGGTAACCATTAAATCCAAGTTGGTAAAGCGCAGTCGAGAAGTGCTAAAGGTACTTTGTAGTCAGAACAGAGTACTGATTTGCTGGGTGCCAGGGCATAGTAATGTACTAGGGAACGAAAGAGCGGATGTGCTTGCTAGATCAGGATCGGCATCGATTGGTAGAGTAGAGGAGGATGTGAGTCCACCCGTTTGTGGTATCAAAGCGCAAATTGGTGAGCGCTCCAAAATATCCGCCAACTCTAGGTGGGCAGGGCTAGCAAGCTGCAGGATTTCTAGATCTCTGTGGCCCGAGTTGGATAGTCAAAAGACTAAGAATCTTTTAAATTGGGATAGAGAGAGACATTACTCACATTTTGTGTGAATGCCCGGGGGTCGCTAGAAGGCGCTTTAGATTAATGGGTAGTCTCTTCTTTGAGAGCATCGAGGATTTGAGGGCGGTAGGGTATGGAAAATTGGTCAAGTTCTGCAGGGAGTTGGAATGTTTCTGAGATAGTAAAATAGTCCACGAGGACCTGAAGGGATCGCAATGGGCCCATATGGCGCCTAGTGAGTGCGGCGGTCCTAGCATTGCGCCCCTTTTTAAACCTAAACCTAAACCTTATAACTGTATTTTTTATAGATTAATCGAAGGTTTTTTCACTTTGATAAATATTTTCCATTTTATAAATTGTTTAAGGCCGAAATTTTCCTCGAAAATTGAAATTTTTGTTGTTTAACATTTATATTTTTCGTAGTTCTTCGATTAATTTATAGATACTACATTATACTATCGAAATCTTTTTTGGTTTTTCTATTTTATATGATCCTATCAGGAGATATCGAGATCACCGCAAAACACTTTTTTTTAAGGTTTTCTCGGCAACCAGTAATAGCGTTTTAAAAATCATTATTAAATAAAAAATACCAAAATAAAGTTAAAAGTTACCATCATTTATACATATATAGATTTTGAAGTTAATAAATTGAAATGGCTTCACAAACACTTGAAAAACTGCATTTTTTCAGCCTTCTGACTGCGTATAACGCCTTAAATATAGTGGGACAAAAAAACAATTTAATTATTTGTCCTTATTTATCACGTGTGGAGTAAGGCATTGATCAAGTTTTAACGAATTCCGTCATTTTTTTTAGGTTTAATGAGATCTCATTCGCTTTCACTTCTATTGAAAAATCAAATATGTAACTAAATATATGCACATATGTATATGGGTACAACTCCGAAACGTGTTTAATGCGGAGATGCGGAGTGCGTTACTATGGGACTGACAACGTAATGAATAATGAGGAGGTTTTTTGGAACTCTGTTTTTTATGTTGTCAGTCGCACAGTAACCTACACCATGTCGCAGCATGAAATGCGTTCAAGACTTCTACCAAAAAAAATTTTGAGTCGCTCCCGGATTTTTGTTTTTTAATTACGTAGGCAAAGGATAGTTATAGTGCTCCTTTAAGGAGCGAGTAGGTACTGTTTGCAGTATCATCGTCTTCAAATTCTCGTTGGAATTTGATCAAGTTTTTTTGATCTCTTACACTTCAGAGTTCTGCTCTTATTACGATCACGAGGTAAACGCCTGAAAATTCTCTGCGTTAAAACACGCTTAAATTATACGAAAAGAACAAATAAACGGTACACGTTTCAAATCCAGCAGCCGGTGAATCCGTAAAACTTTACCAAATTTAAAATTTATAAACTATCATGTTTAAACAATTGCATTCTAAGCAACAATTGGTATGCAAATGATCTTAATTAGAGTAAATATTATTTCTGCAAAAAGGCTCATTAAATTTTTGCTATAAAAGCACTTAGTTTTGCCTTAATTGTTATCATTCCAATTTCAGTGCTTTCCGAAACGAATTGTAATTAGCCGTGGTAATAATAATATTACATATTAAAAAAAAGTATATTATTTAAGCAATAGTGAAAAAATTTACCTAATATTTTATCCATTTTTTCAGAAATCATGAAGTTACTGTTCGTTCTTTTCGGGGTCTTAGCCCTTTCAGTTGTCGTATTGTCTCAGTCTATAGATGATACTACCGTAGCAGAGGAGGAATCTCCCGTAACAGAGGAGGTAACCACCATTGCTTCGAGCACTGACGCTGCTTCGAGTACTGACGCTACTTCGACCACTGGCAGCACTGGAGCAACCACTCGACGAAGTGGGGGTTGCAAGGGTGGCCGCGGAGGTGGCCGTGGAGGTGGCCGTGGAGGTGGTCGTGGAGATGGCCGGGGAAATGGCCGCGGAGGTGATCGCGGACGTAATGGTGACCGGAAAGGACCACTACGTCGTTTCCTGGAACGTAACAGTCCCAGGCGTTGTATTTTAAGTCGTATTGCAGAACGGCTAGGTTAATAAAATATAACGATATACATACATTGCAAATTTTTGGTTTTTATTTTATGATCTAAAAAGTAACAACCTATATAATTTGCGAAGGAACGTTGGGTGGTAAAGAGTCTTTCCTCAGGTCGAATTATAGCATATGGAAACTGGACATCAAAATGCTGTTTTGCAGCAAAATGAACAAAATTTTGTTAAAATCCTTCTTTCCAGGAAGCCTCAGCGGTTCAGTAAATTCTTAGGAAATTAGGCGGGTGGACTTGCTAATGTCTTAAGAATAGTTCTATAGTTTGGCCTAACAGGATTGAGTAAATCGATTAAACACTCTGAATATATTTTCACCCCTTAAGATGCTCCTACACAAGCAATTGATTGCCCGACGACTATTGCCAAAACTAGTGGAGCATTTAATGGTGCAATACAGAGCAATGTTATGCTAGTTGCGGCAATGTTTCGTCAATGTAGCAATGTTTTCACAGATTGCTGGTAGTTACTAGTTGCTGTATTTCCACTGACTTGGAAAATTTGGAGCATTTGTCTTCGTTCGGCGATTCAATTTTCAAGTTTTATTTGGAATTTTGCATTTGTATGTTAAGTTTCGTGTTATAATCACTTGAAATAAAAATATTTTGTAGTGTAATATTGTACAGTAAGTTAGAAAATCTCATTTGGCAACACTTTTGTTTCGGTCACTGTGTGTGAATTGGCAACGCTTTTGTTTTTGACTGTGTATAAGTTGGAAACCGGACATGATTGTAAAATGGAAGGCACTTGAAGACGATCAGCGACATAAAACGGTCGCAATAAGTGAAAACAATAAACAACCTAAACATTGAGTTGTACTTAATTTATACTGAACTCTGAACTTTAAGGGACAACCCTTAAATTTCAACCCATTTTCTTCTTCCTTGGGTTTTAGGCGTTTATATAAGTAACGTGAATTATTGAAAAGAAACTCGACTGCACTCATTCGCCCTAAGAAATATGAAGAGACTTCTAAGAATATCGAATAATCCAGCAGAGACGAATACCGAAAAATCAAGAAAATTAATTTTAGACGTTTATTTAAGTAGATTAAGGAACTGAAAATCTTACAATCTTTCTTTGAGTTTAGAAAATATTTAGCTATAGTTTCATGTTTAACTCTTTCCAAAATTTTAGATTTACAATTTTCAAAAATCAAACCGGTATTGGTATTGTCAAAATTTAATTTTTCTAATTGTAGTGGTTTGTGGTTACTGATTGAGAGTTATTGTTTCCATAGACTAACATTGCATATTATTTTTTTCGCGTGAAGCGTATTTAAATAAGAAATTGTTACGAGCTATGGTTTCATCATAGCCGATGAATGGCCAGTAACACCAGTGCGTCTTAGGAAGTGGGTCTAAAACCAATGTATGTAGTTGGACTCGTGGGATAGCTGTGAGAACTCACTATACCCGACTGAAAGTTGTTCACATGGCTATGTACTATAGACCTGGCCCTGCAGGTTGGGGGTTGGGCGATGGGCTAACAACTGATCCCCGGATAAAACTTATTGTTTCGAAAGAAGGACAACAGCCTCAAATGCCGATGTGACTTCAGATAATGCATCCTGCAGGATCTGTCCCGATTTGGGCTGTGGCGCCATTGATGATGTCTGTTTCGTCGAGATTTAAAACGAAACATCATTTTTGATATCAATACAGCAATTCTTCCCGATTTCATTTTCTACTCGAACATTGCCCCTAGCACTTTTCATACACGCTTTTTAGTAAATCTGATTGTCGTCTCATTTTGCAGTAGAAAAACTGACTTCGTGTAGAAGTTCCGCTGCTCCTATACACTGCATGTGTTGATTCGAGAGATTTCTAGCATATTCGGTTGTGTACGTGCAACCGGCAGGAAGCGTTCAGTACAAACGAGAAATGTGTAGAGCTTTCTTTGCTATTATAATTAGCTATTGGAAAGTTGCAGTTTCTCTGGAATAGTGTGGAATAGTCGATGTTATTGTCAAGTGATTCGGGTTGCCGGATATATAACTATCAATGATTCAAATGCTGCTCGATTTCACCCATTTTATACCATTTGTAAAATTATATTACAAAATGTTGAGCTTCCTAGAACCCATTGGTTATAATGTGTATTACTTGGACAGCTGAGTACTGCCCTACGTGGGGCGCCAATGTGCAGTTTGTAAAATTTCAAAAAATTTGAAAGGGAGGTGGGAGCTAAGGATTTAAAAACTATTATTTCAAAATTAATGTAGCCTAGCGATTTATGGTTATATTTAGTCTTCCTTTTCTGAGGTATACTACCGCTGAATCGTGAAAATTTAAAACCTTAAAAAAAGCCATTTTTTTAAAGTTCGATGTCTATCGCAAAACTTTATTAACTCAAAAATATTACAGTGAAAACACCTTTATTAATTAGGAATTGTCTTTGGTAGCTTCCTTACATACGTTACCAATTTTTCGAATTCGATTATACTTCAAACCACACGCAAAATAAATGAAGTAAAATTCCCTGAGGCATAAATTTGAACGAAGTCTGTACGAAACAATGTTGAATATTTTCGGCTCCCTTTCGAAACTATAATAATTTTGTACTCTGGTCGCGTAAAAGCACTGATACTTTATCGTACAAATTGAGATCATTCCAGGGGTTGTTTGATGAAATTTTCACATCCTCAAAGTGAAATTTTGTGCGCTAGACATGTTTCCTTCCATTAAGTGGTAAATAATTCACACCGATATAAAGTGGAACACGAAAGGTAACGCTTTTTGTGTAACATGTGAAATCGAGGGTTCGTCGAATACGAGTATGTCGTTGAATTTGATGGTTATGTGATTCATGATGGAGACTTCTTCTTATAAAAGATTTTTCATCACTCCTTTAAAGACAACGCTATTTTAAAGATAAGTAACTTTCGGAGATAGAATCATTTTTCACAGTAGATTTCGGAAATACTCTCGCTTCATCATTTTTAATTGCTAACGTAACACGATCTTATCACACTTTGCTGATTGTTCAAAGCCGCCACCTTTCAAAACTAGGACATGTCTAAATGGCGACGCACTTAATTCTCACTTCGGAAAATTAATTAATATTCTACCCAAGCGGTTCTATAGTAAGATTCCCGTCATTCCAAGATTTCCATATCTTGAATTACTGATGTCTAAAAATCGTACAGAAAGTTACAACTCATTTCGTGGCATCAAATTCAGAGTTGGCGTCTCAAAAGAAAACTTTTTTCATAATAATCAGTTCGGGTTGGTGAAGGGCTCTCGTATCAAAACTTTTGTAATTAAATCTTTGTTCAAAATCAAGGTAGCCTATCTCGTGATTCATGGCACGTGAGGGGTTGTGCGGTATTTATTCAAGAAAGCCACGAATTTCCTGTTCTACCTGGGTGGTATTTCTATTCTATAGCTTCTTTTACCTGTACGACTATACTGCGCGTAGTAGATATCACCCACAAGATTCTCGGGCTTTTCTTTAACTCGACGGGATCCTTTTCTCATTTTAAATTCATTCGGTACATCGAAGGTACTCACTGTCCTGTAATTAAGGATCTTAAACGAGAGAATTTATGTCAAAGTTGTGGAAATTTTTGTTCACTTCAGCCAGCGCTAAGAACACTGGGAGTATGCCCTTACCGTCAGGGGTTGTCTGGAATTTAGGGTCGAACGAATACAATACATTGGGTAGTCGAAGACATAGCTACGCACAGATGCTGAATCCTTCACTTTAATTACGTTTTTTTTCCACGACAGATTGCTTCTTGCTGTTCTTAATTCGGGCAAAATACTTTCGTTCGAATTAGAGGGTAGCACAGCGCTTGACGAGTAATCAGATCACTAGGGCGCTCCGTCAAGCTGAAGTTGTTTTTAAGAAATGAAGCAAAAACACAGAAGACCTCTTAGAGATGCTTCCAAGACTTTTGTATCGGGCCAACCCTCTGGTTTGGATTTAATTTCGGACCGCAATAAATTGCCAACGAATTTCGGCTAAGGAATAAATCTGACGGTGAAGGCTTTTAACGATGTTAGAGTCGAACTGGTTTTTTGAGGCTTTCACTTTGATTAAAGATTTTCCCATGTATGTGGATCTGAGATTAGTGAATTCATTCGAAGAGTGCCTTTCCTGATTGTGTTCTTTCAAATGGAAATTTTGCATTGAGTTGCGGTTCTTGGAATACTTCAAAATATTTGCTTACCGTTGAATTTAACAATACTTAACAATACTATCCATTTCTTAAAGTCAAAATTAAGTACATTTGCTTTCTCATAACTAAATAATTTTGGAAACATAATTGAAAACTGCAGTCTGTTTATATATCAAGGACCGTGAAATAATTTTTATATTTGAATTTTGAATAGAAATGAGACGTTGAAATTTGGTGTCAGCTATGATCCTTTTTGGTACAATTAAATGTTAAGGTCAAGTTTCTTAAGTACGTAGAGAGGAGGTGTGAGGGTGAGATGTGTGGAGCGACTTAAACAAAAATTCTGCCTAAAGTAAGGGTGCAATTTTTTTTTTTTGTTGTAAAAGTCTGAAACGCATTTAGTGCTTACTACTCGATTGCCAACATAAAAAATGTATGTAACAATTAGCCTCCTGTATATCATTAGGCTGTCAGTCGTTAGTACCGTAAAACGCATCAAAACATGAAATTATTTTTTGACTTCAGCCTTAGAGTTCCAATTATGATTTTGGGCTATATATAGTCTGGGAAGCAGTCTAGGTCGTAATAGCAAACTTTGAGAAAAGCAAAACGTGTTTTATAATTTATCAGATCTAAGAAATATGACAGGATTCGTGAAAAAGTAACCAAAACTTTAATAGCCACTTGTGGACAGAATTTACAAAAAATTAGTTTTTAGGCAATTACAGAAATAGACCTTACAAGTAAAAGTGCAGGTTTTTCAACTTCTCAAAATAACATTCCAGAGACCTGTCTGGTTATAATTTAGTCGCATAGTAACCTTCACCGTATCTACACCTAAAAAGTGTTTCGGACCTCTACCTAAAAAATTGTAAAATTTCGCCTAAACAGTTGACATATTTTTTTCATATTTGCGTATTTTTTCACTAAAGATTCCATAGAAGTAAAAGAAAATTCGTTCTCATTATACTCTCACTACAAGGGAGTTTAATATCAAAAATTCTTAAATCAGGTTTTCTCGTTTAGAACCTTTACAAGTGAAAGTGAATTCGATATCTCATTAAGCCTAAGAAATAAATCGGAATTCGTGATATGTACAACACCACTTTAAACCACCATCACTAGTTATGAATCGAAAAATTTGTAGAAAAGTTTCAAAACGTTTATTTAAGAAGCACGCAAAAGTAAGATTAATTTGATAACTCGACATGTCTAAAAGAAATTCGTGAACGGGGGGGGGGAACTATTTTTATGTATTTACATGTTTCTTACGCAACCTTTGTATGCCAATAAAAACCTGAACTTCTCTAGCTTTAATTACTGTAGTAGCAGATCTACCATATTTTCTAGCTTGCCGTTTCTGTGATAAAAAACCAACCCCACTCCAGACCTAGCTATCACTATTTTTTTTTTTTTTTTCATAGATACCTCTATAGTAGCTCTTTATAGTCGTAAAATTTCCCAGGCGGTTTTTGAGATATTAAAATCCAAACCCTTTTCTTTTCACTACGTCCCACCATAAACCCCCTTACGATCACCAAAATTGCCCTTGTAAACTGTGTCTCACACCCAAAGTCAAAATTTTAAGCCTTTGTTTAATCCCCTAACATCCCTTAAGACAACTACAAGTTTTAACCTCCTTCCATCAACCGTTCTGAAGTGAGTGATGATTTTAGAATATTTCAATACTAGGTTGCATTTGAGACCCATTTTCCACTCTCCACTGCCACACCTCTCAACCCTTACCGGCCATTGTTTTATAAATGAGTCCACTGTCATTTTTCTACAAAAGTTCCAAGTTTCAGCCTCCCGGAATAAATAAGATCTAGAAAGCAAAATATGTCGCCTAAAATGCTCCCCTCACTACCACACTACCCAAATGATACTATTTGTAGGGGTTTGCTAAATCTAACCTTAATAAAATCTTCAACGGGACTATGAGCAACCCGCCTTTAAACGCTTTCACGGGACACGCGGACGGAGTCTACAGCGGACAGACAGACATTTTTTTTTTTTGCTTTTTGGAGTGAAAATACAAAATTGTAGAGTACCAAATTTTTTGGAAAAAATATTTTGGAGGAAAAATACATAATTTGAGAGTACCAATTTTTTTGGAAAAAAATTTAAACCTTAAAACTAAACAAAGATACTTTTATCTACGTTTTCGAATAAAAATGTGTTGAAGATATAGAATTAACAATGATTTCTTTATTGAATAATGTATGTATAAACAAGTTTTGTTTGTTCGTAAACAGCTCGTCTTGGGGATTATGTCTTAATGAGTCAACCGTTTTTCAGTCACGATACGCCATACCAAACAAATCTTAAGCAGAAACTCATAAAACCCAACAAAATATTACATTAAGCTTTGATTTCCGGCTACCGTGCGTGTGGTACTAACTTTTATCACTAAACATAAAAACCGATACAAATACAACTGTTTGAAATTACTTTCCTTTTCTTCCTCATTTTCACCATTTTTTTTAATAGGTACTAAAACGTCCAGAGCTAACCTCTGACCTCCGATTACCGACGGTTGATAAATCCGTCACAAAACTTTTTATTATAGCGAGACATACGAAGAGAAGGAAATCAAAAAGTTCCCTTCATTTAGGGGATGGATTGATTCGGCTATGGCTTAACTCTGGATGGAGTTTAATCACCAAAAACCTTTGAGCATTCAAAGGTATTTTGGATATTCCTTTGCAATAAAATACCTTCGGCACTCATAGAATGTGATGCGATTTTCTTTTCATTTTCAAATTAAAGCTCGTGCTAAATGAAACGTATCTTTGTTTGGATCAGTGCAATAAAATGAAGTCCGTTAAATTAACAGAATTTAATGGAAATTCAGGAAATAATATAGCCAAAAAAAGCCACTAAAACTGTTGAATAGTAAAATCTTTAATGAGCATTATCCACCACAAACCTTGAATACTTATTTTTGTGAAAATCCGGAATGATTGAAATTCCGTAAACAGATAGGTATTCAGGTAATTGTGATAACACAGTATCTTGGATCTAAACTAGGACTTATCATCCCTAATCGTTATATATAATAAACATTATTAAAATATCAAATTCTTCAATTTTCAGAAGTTGAAACCAGCAACATCATACCACCTAAGCAAGGATCATAATAACAGATATAACTAACGAAATAAGAAACAAATTAAAGCGTAGTGTACTTACCTTCCAGTTTAATATCGAGAAAGTCACGAAAAAATCGTTTTGTACATTTTTCGTCACTTTCTCGTCAAGGAAAACCCTTTGATGTCGTCAAAAAACCACCCCAGCAGAGAAAACTCACGAATCGCGAAACGCGAACTATGAAACGCGAGAAACTCAGTAAAAGCCTCTACACACTATTCATGAGAAAGACGCGAATGACGCGAAACAAAACGGCTTTAAGGAAGCCTTATCGAAATTAAAAGTTCACAAATTAAAAGTTCACAACAGTCTTAGCGAAATCTTATCGAAATTATAGTCTGCGGAAAACCAAAATGCGAAGTTTGTTAGCTATTTGTGGTATGAGATTCATTCTACAATACGAATCACCTACGATGTTTAGACAATTTTTTTAAATAAAAGCAAAGAGAACACTTAAATACCTGAAAAAATTACAGAAATAAATAGTTTTCGAAACAAAAGAAATATAATAGATATTAAGAGGATAAATTAACAGAGAAAGTATATTTCAAATTAAATTTCTTTATTTATTTTTTATTATTATATCATATTATTTTACCAGTAACAAGTTTTTAGTTAATAGTTTACATGTTCTTCTCACAAACATTTAATTCTTATTTACATTTACAATAATTTATTTTAATTACTTATATATTTTCATTTATGAAATAAATTTTTGAATAGAACATTCGCACATACATTGAACAATTTATTTATTTTCTTTATCTATTTTTATTTCATGAATTTGAATTTTACTTAGCCTAGTTTTATTTTAACATTTTTATATTTCAAGTTCTTTCAAATTAAGTTATTGTTTTTATTTCAAATATTATGTTAAAACACAAATTGTTTAATATATTTTTTTATTCGCATTTATTTGATCTTAATTATACAACAGCATGTTTTATATTTAAACCTTAATTACATCTTTTTAATTAAATGCAAAGAGATAGTGCAATACGATCAAATTCAGAATTATTTTATTAGATTTGAATTATTAACATAGTTAATTTGTTAATAGTAGTTTTCGTTTTTTTCAATACAATTCTTGATATTTACAAATAAAATCCATTCCTTAGTTTCATGAAAGGTTCAGGGCTCATGAACCCGATATGAAAAAGAACTGGATTCATTACGCAATTTTTGCTAAAGTTTGTTTTACTTTATTATTTTAAAAATAAAGTATTTTTTTTTTATTTACCGAACGGAAATTTTACTTCAAATTGTAGGAAAATTTTTGAAGTAAGATTTCGATATTTGTTTTAATTTGTTTTAGAAAATAAATCCTATTTTATAGTTTGGAACTACATTTAAATATTACCTAAGAGATAACTACAATTGAAAAGTTATTAATATTGTATATAATTAATTTTTTTTTTGGAATTTATTTTGGTTTTTGTGTGGAAATTTGAAACTTTTAATAATTTGCATTATTTTCTTTTTTATAATATATAAACATATTTTCTATACATATCACAATGTAATTATTTTCAGTTTTTAAACTTTCCAATATATTCGTCTGTTGCATTAGCTAAGTAATATCCCTGTTATAACTTTTTGTTTCATTGTTTTTTATTCACTTTTTCATTTGTTACAATTAATTAAGAAAAGTTTTGAAGGTTTTTTTTAATTATTTTTACAAAGTTGTAGGTATATATCGAAATTATAATGATATTTTATTTCTATAAATTTAAAATAAAGTTTTCACTTTTTTCGATCGGCTGTGTCGTTTTTTGGAAGGAAAAGTGACGGTGCAGTTGGTTGTGTGCAATTTTTCCGCAGATTGATAAATTTTACACTGAAAAGTTGAGATGTTTTTTGTTTGTTTCTTTGAAGAGTTTTTTACCGGCCATAACAATGACATGCTTTTTTCAGTTCGAATATTTTCAATTGAATTGTGATTATGATTACAAATTATCGGAAAATCGATTTAAATAATGAACAGATTTTTAGAAAAAATACTATTTAAATTCAGTTTAAAAATAGTTTACTAAATGATGAAACCTGGCGAGTATTCAATGCACTATCATGTGTAAAACTAAAAAATTACATTCAGAAAAAATATCATATCTCCACGAGGAAATGTCATAGTTCGTATCAAAAGATCATGTATGAAATCTACTGAAATTAAAAATTTGGGTTTCCACGATATTTCAAAGAAATCGTAAGCAATTGGGGTATTCAAAATTAAGGTTAGGATACAAAGGGCACCACTTCTAATAGTGGTCTATGAAGTCCAATCATTTTCGGTTTTATTAAAAACCACAAACGTAAAATATTCGTTCATCAATTTTATTTTACTAGTTCCGTACTGTGCACTTATTGTACTTGACCTGGACAATGAAAAGAATAAAAGCAGGGCTCCTCTTCTACTATACTTGAAAGTTTCTTTTTGTGAACTGAAGTCCAGTTCCGCTGTTTACTAGGTACAACGAATTCTTGCAGACTCGATAAAATGTATGCTTTTAAGAAAATCCACCTTAAGCTCTCATGAATTCATTCTTTTGAGAAATACTTAAGATGCATACAATATTCCTGCAATAACTCTTTAGATATTGATGCTAAGGAATGTCA
Source organism: Beris chalybata (assembly GCA_949128065.1). NCBI lineage: Eukaryota > Metazoa > Arthropoda > Insecta > Diptera > Stratiomyidae > Beris > Beris chalybata. Next base: position 14,198,021 of record OX421897.1, read on the forward strand.
AAGACTCTTTTACTTTATAAAAAAAATCGGCCAATAAAGTTCTGGAAGTGGTTTAATGGAACAAACTGAATTGACACATAACTAATTGCTACCTTGTCTGAATAAAGTCTTATGGCCGAAGATGTTGAAATATATATATGTAATACCACCCTTGTACACTCCCTTCAAGGTTTAACTTCACGAAATTGCCGAATTTATTTTGATACGATTACATAAAAAACCTGTAAAAGTGAAAACAATTTAAAATTCTTATCAGACCAAAAAATTTGTAAAACCGTGAGAGTGAAAACCAATTCGAACATGTACATTTTAACGAATTCCATCATTTCTTTTAGGTCTGATAGGATTCCCACGAGATATGATGGAATTCGTGAAAACGTACATAACTCGTTTACAACATGTTTGATGCTGAATAGTAAAAAAAATCATGAAAATTGTTTCTTGGAAAATACTTAGAAAGCACGTTGAAGTGAAAATTAATATCATTTCCTATGAGATTTAAAGGATGTGGCGAAATTCATGAAAATAATGCAACTCGTCAACTTAGGCGAGATTGGCATAACTATTAGTTAGTTAGTCTAGCTCAAGCGGCTTATGACATATTTAAATCTACTATACCTCAACCCAATCGGTTGTTAAAAAATAATTGTTAAGAAAGTTTGCCTGGATCGAATTTCATCTTTTTAAGATCGGCTGTTCTTAAAATGTTAATATATTGTATTTCAATGTTAATGTTAATGTTAATATATTGTATTTCAAACCGAAATAGCATGTCGTTGTCTAGCACTACTCAAACTACTATCGTCCGAATTAGTCGAATCACTAACTTGCTATAAACTGGTATCAATTACACCGCACTTATCCGTATCAGTCGCAAGATTAAATGTAACACCGATGGGATTGTGTGTATTGATTTTATTATTGTTTGCTACTTGTAAGCTTTCGATGTTATTTGGCACATTTTGATCGACAAACGGCAAACTACAATTCAATGTAACACCATCGATCTTTGTAAATATACTGGAAATGTTGACTGTTTGTGTTGCCATTTCGGTGAATTTTAGCTTACCATTTTCAGCTGTATAAATAATAGTGAAAAGAAAATATTTTATTTAGTAGAAAGTACACACAAATTTCAGTTTTTTTCGTTAGCACACTCGTACGCTAACAATTGTTGATATTTATTCAATAGATTTCAAACAGAAGTCAAAAAAAAAGGAGTCAACTAATTATCGAAACAAATAATGGAAATTTTTTTAAATTTAACGCAACGTCCTAATAGGTATTATGAAAATTAAAATCTAACATTTTTTAAGTAATCTGCTTGGCGACAAGTAATTTTCGAGAATGGGATGGGGTGTCGGACTTCCAGTTCACTCAGTTGTAAGTGAGTACCAGAGTTAAAGTCGGGGTAATAATCACGGACGAGCGTGTGGCTGACCACTTCCCCTCCTAGTGTTCCGTTGGTCTAGTAATTAAGTAACTCTAGCATTACTTTAGGGCCTAGGCCCGATTTGGGCTGTTGTGCCATTGATTATTATTATTATTATTATTTTTTAACAAAACTCACCAATTTTAGACCCTTGTTCATAAAAATTGTGTTAGTTATTTCCCCTTTTTTTTAATATGCAGAGAGAATGGGCATAAATATATTCCATAAAGAAGTAAATAGCAGAGTGTCCCAATTGAATTATGTGGTTTCAAACTGTTCGACTGTTTGACCTTGCTTGTAGATTAAAGGTTCCTTTTGCTGAAGTACTTCGCTCCTAGTCACTTACTTTAAAGAACGAGTTCAGTGAAGTATTTCCACTAAAGTGTTCACTCACTCACTCACTATTCATAGTCATTAGCCGTGAAGTACTTCAATTGAACTCTTCGTTCCTTCGTTCAGTAGTCTATAGTCACTTCAATAGAAGTGTTCACTCACTATGTTCTCTTCTAACAGCCGTGTAGTAAGTAGCCACCGGTTGGCTGGTGGATGTGTGAGCTTTCTTCTCTAAACAGCCGGTCACTAAATCACATACTAATCAGTCTATGGGCTAGCTTCTTTCTCGTCATGTTCGTATGTACCAATGTATATCTTTTTTATTTTTTTGTGACGTAACGAATGGAACAAAATGAGTGAGTTACTTCACTCACTCACTTGAATGAAGTGTTCTTTTAGATCAGTCCACTATTGTGGATATCCGTAAATCAGTACATGAAAATGATATTAAAATGCTTGTTTAAATCAAGACTCTAGATATGCATACAAATGGTTTGTGCCGATAGCCCGCCTTCAATAAAAAACCAGATAATTAAGAATTTCGGTGCCAGCATATCGGACCTAGTTCTTCCACTTAAATTTTTACCTGTTACACTTAATCACTTGGTGTAACTTAGAACCTATTGGACAACACGTAAGGAGTCTGTCTTCATAAAACGCCGTTATACCGAAAAATAATAATAGGACTGTTCAGTATTAAACTAAAATACGACCCCCAAAATTTTTTAGTGGTCATAAGTTTTTATTCAAACAATTTTACTGAACCTTTTGAATTACTTAAAATTTTATTATCATGATTAAAACCAAAACTAAGGCACAGAACAAAAAACGTCACATTGTATTCAAGGACGATAATAGCATAATGCAGACTTTTTATCCACTTGAAAAAAAAAATCCTTTTTCACGCAGATGTGCACTAACGCAAAAAGTTAAATACTCTAATTTAATTTCCCGATTAAAGTCAAAATGAATAGGTGAAGTTGGTTACCTGTTTCGCTTGTCGGTGATTGCATATGTTTCTGCATTTTTTCGTCCTGGTTGCAGGTGGCTGCCGTTACCATTATAGGGGCCATCATTGAGGATGGTCCAGTTCCAGTTCCCCGATTAATAGCACTGTACCGGGCTGGCATCATACTTTGTCGAACATTACGTTCCGGCCGGATTAAAATTATATAAAGCTGCCCGGAGAGAAAGAATATGTTGCGTAATTAGCTTATAAAAAAGTACCATTCTTTGATTATCAGATTAATAGAATTATTGCATTTCATGAGAAACAGGACTTTTTCTTAATCTTTGCTCATTATAACGATAAGAACGTATCGGAGAGAAAAAAAGAAAATTTTCAAGGAAGAAAATCCGATAATTGAACTAAAAGAAATGTTAGAGAAAATTTTCAGATAAGGACTTAATTTATTAACTCGATAAAAAGTACATCAGACAGAGAAAAGCCATCCACGAGATAATTTCAATACAATGGAAGAATTTCTTTCTAAAAGATTTCATAAAGAAATCACAAAGAAGTTGTAATTCGATTGAGTTCATTGCTAGGCCAACATTACGGTACGGAATTTCACATAAGGAGCATTTATTTGTAAGATGTTTACCCTTTTCTTTGGCTTATGGTTTAATAGCTTTGGTGGAAATAATTGGGTCTTATCAAGTTAATACAATAACAAAACTTCACCGTGATCAGAGCTGAGCAGCTCTTGAAAAGAATGTGAGACGAATATGGACGTTTTTGCCACTTAAGATCATTTCGTTCCGAAACCAAAATCTAATTGTGTTATTCGCTTAAAGTATATCCTTAAAAACTAAAGAACTTTTTACAATACTTTAAGAAAATTAATATTACCGCTATCTTCTTATTAATTTGTTGGTGAACGAGTAAGATACGTCACAATAGGTCCAACTGTGACTGCTGTGACAGAAGTTAACCATACCAACCCCTTTATTCCAATTTAAGCTAATCTAATCTTTCGAGCAATATACTGATCAAAGATATATGTTCGAGCCAATTGAAAATTGAACAAATTCTGGATATAAAAAAAATAATAATATTGCAAAACAGTATTTAAAAAAAGTACAGACAATTTTTTGCCAGAAATATTTTTGAATCTGGGATGTCGGTATCGGTATGAGCATTTTCTTCTCTTTAATTTTACAGATGCAATCATTGGAATGTTTGGCCAATTCCCGGATCTGTGGCCAATCATGAGTGTAAGTAGAACCAAATTCGGTATACTAACGAATCATGATCTAATTAGCAGGCATAGAAAATGTGGAGATCCTGACACCGAGGATGGTATTCTCATATGATGTACTCGTATGAATGTCCCAGATCCAGATTGACTCGATTTGTCAATATAGCGACAACAAAGATGTTTCATGTTTCATAGCCAACCTGTTGTACCCAACAAGTATAACTGTGTGCAACTCATTTTACGTATTTATTTCATACAAAACTCTTCCATTATTCTCTAGGATTATTTAATAGGGGCATCATATTTAAACTAGCGGCGTACCGCAGCTACGTTCGCTATACACTCACGTTGTTCGATCACCCCTGTTACTCTCGTCTCTCCCGTTGAGCGAAGGCGCTACTCACGCCAATGCTAATCTTATGGAAAACTAAACTGTTTATAACAAATATACAAAACAAGTTCATTGAATGCTTGTATTTTTATATATTAGTTAAAACACAGAATATTTAAGAAAATTTTCAAACGATGGCCTTGACAGACGTTTTTTATTAACAGACCAGCAATACAGTTTAAGGGTGCGTTTATATTAATATATATATAATTGCAATGTACCTATTGAATAACCCTTTAGTTACGGAGCCAACCGATCAAAATAATTGGCGTCTTACTAGGCTTGCATATTTAAGTTCACCATAGTTAGCAATTATTTCCAATCCCGATCCCTCGCAAACTAGTGCGTTCTTTTAGTTCATAGTTCATTACTTCAGGCTAGTTTAGTAATTAGTAGTCATAGTTCGAGGACAGTAGATCTAGTAGAAAAAAATGGTCAGTAGATCTATGTAGTAGAAGATGACGAGAAAAAAAGATAGGTATATCTAGTAGAAGATGGTGGCATAAAAAAGTTCAGTAGATCTAGTAGACGATAATAAGCAAAAAATAAAAAAAAGTCAGTAGATCTAGTATAGTGTATTGTGTCACAGAGTTTCGAACAGTAATAAAAACGAACTGGAAGCGGAACTGACTGCGAACTAGTTCCTTGAATTCAGTTATGGGGACGCTATTCTGAACTAGTTCGTTCGCGAACTACACAAGCCAATTTTAAATCATCTTGTTCGTTAATTTCATCAGTTGTCGTAAAGTTTGTCAAGCTAAGCCAAGGCACCAACCAGAATTTAATTTGGACTTGAACTTCACGTACTTGACATCGAAAAATTTTGTAACTAGACATGGACGTAGACGAAAAAGAAAAGATACTTAATAAACTTTACGCTACCTTGTCTAATATTTACTAAAATGCTTGATTTTCTAATTCGATGTGTCTTCATACGGCCGCCTTATTACTCACACACTAGATTTTTCAGCAACAATAAATATCAAATGCCAAGTGAAGATTCGTACAGCGATCATCTTTCCAATTTTCTAAAAAGGTGCTCAAATATTTAGAGAAAGATAAATAATAAGTTGCAAACAAATTCCTCTTCTCTCGTAATAAGATCAACCGAAAACCTGTCCATCTATGACGTAAATTATATCACCTTTAGTAACGTAATAAATTTTCAACCCGATATTCAGGAAACGAAAGTAAACAATAAATTTCCTACATGTTTCTCTGCACAAGACTTAACAAAAATTGGCTTAGACTCGAATTAAGTGGCCCAACCCTACAAAATTGAGCAACATGATACCACACTCATAACAACAACAAGGTTGTTATTAAGGAATGTGCGAAAGAAAAACATAAATGGATAAGGTGGGTGATAAGTTTTCCGATCGATTCGGTAAATGTTATTATATCGCACCGCATTCGTATACCGACAGTACAAAGCCCCAGGACTAGGTCTAGGGCTAATAACAGAATCCATTAGAGCCATATTGGTTACAAGCATATACTAAAGAGAAATTATTTTTAACGACTTTCGAAAAGAAATCAACACTACTTACCTTTGGCGAGAAAAGACATGCAATCGTAACGCTTGCGGACAGGCTAATTGTCACCGACATCGACGTTATTCTGAGCGGGACCTGGTTCGCCGTTCCGAAATACAATGGAACAAAAGCCAGCCAAATTACACAAGTCGTGTACATTGTGAATCCTGAAAGGAACAAATTACAGCTCGTTAACTTAAACAAGGACATTTCGAAATTACTCCCAACTATTCGACACTATTACGTTCGCTTTTGTTCAAAGTTTTGGAAGCGTTCCGGAAGGGTCGCCCAAGTTAGCCTGTTACTCACCGATGTGTTTCGATTCATTAAACGCCTCCGGAATTTTCCTTGTCAGGATCGCATAAACCGTGCACACAACAATTAGGATGATGGGATAAAAGAACGCTATCATGTAGGATGCGTCTATGTACGAGTCGCAAACTAAAAGGTTATCCTCCCGCGTTGGATAATGGTGAATCGCATGCGAAGGTGCTATAACCATCCAAACTCCATTAATGAGGATCTAAAAGTAAAGAAATATTTTGAGTCCTTTTATCTTGGCCGTATGTGTACATATGTTTATTGTTTGCCGTTGAGTTCCACTTATAACATTGTTAGTGGCTAGGACGTTACCTGAATGAACATTAAGCACGCACATATAACCAACTGTGACTTGGGGCTGATCAATGAGGGACGTTTAGCCGACTGTTTTCCAGCCTTAAAAATTCGTGCGATTCGATTAGTTTTTGTAAGGAGAGCTGCGTATACTACGGTAAAACAGAATCCAGCTCCAAATCTGTAAAAGGATAAAAAGTTGGGAAAATTATGTTTTACACAATTAAATATGTAAATAATTCAGACGTCCGAAATAAAAAAAGGGACTTTTTCTAATCCACAAAAATTAACACGAATTTTATAAGCAAGTTTGATTGTCTCTGAGGACTCTTCATCAAAATCGGGCATATAAAGTGTTCTGTAAATTTTGCGTCACTAACGTCACTTAAAATAAATTAGAACAGTATATACCCCGGAAAACATGTATTTTCTATATCATCAGTTGTTTCGAGATTATGACTTTCTTGTAAAGCTAATTTTGTTCTTAAAATAAAAATATTTAAAATAGAAATAAACAATTTTATATCTCATCAGAACTAAGGGATGGCAAAAATTGTGAACAAAAATTTTGAAATGGGTTCGTAGGTGATTATAAGAAAAGTCTGTCGAAGTGAAGAAGGATTTTATATCTCATCAAACCTCAGATATATGTCGAAGCTTTGAAATGCATACAACCACCTTACACCACTTAGAATTGAGTATCTAAAATAATGAAATTGATTTTTTTGCACTTATAAGGGAAACCTTAGAAGCAAAAATAAATTCGATATATCATCATTTATCAGGCCTAAGCAATATGTAAGAATCTATGAAAACATATGAAATCTTCTGAAAGACACTTAGAGGGTTGAACATCCAAAAATCCAAAAAGGAGTTAATAGATTCAATTTTTTATCACTTCTAAGACGTGATCAACCCTTTTATACCCTCTGAGGGGGTGAAAAAGAAAAAAACTTTAGTTCAAGTCTTAGGCTATTATTACGCAAGCCCATGAAAATGAAGATGTAGATGAATATGTAGATAAGGAGAATTCGTGAAAAAGTTTACGACCTCCTTACATCCTCTTAGGAGTCGAATTTCAAAAAATCCAGAAAACGCTTTCTAGGTATTTACATATATGAAAAATATGTAAATTAAAAATAAATTCAATATTTCGGAAGAACTAATAGATATGACGAAAATCGTGAAAATATATGCATTTCATTTTCGCTGATCATTTTTTTCGACCCAAGAGATATGACGAAATTCATGAAAATATATCCACCGCATTTTCACTGATCACCTTGTTTTTAACACCCTCGGACGCCAAGAGACATATAATTTGTCTTACCTAAATTACAGGTACAGTAAATTTGCATATGGGTCATTCCATCACGGATTGTCAAACATTTTTTAGCTCACCATCGGCGATTATTTTGAATTTGAATTTTTTGTTTCTATCCAATTTTTTTGTTAGTTATAGTATATTAAAGTTTTCGGAAAAATTGTGTCCGAGCCCTTTTTGAAAATGTATATCTTTGTTAATTTTTATCATAGAATAATAAAATAGTACTTATTTTAAGAGGGAAGATTCTGGCAATATTCAAAAAATTCGAATGAACATTATTCATGATTTTTTTTTTCAAGAATACGATTTTGTTCTCTTTCCTTGAATTTTTCAAAAACGGTATTTCCGAAAAATCAAATCGGTATCTCAAGGGATCGGGGCCAAAAGAATCAAGGAGCATCGTGCTTCTTTTTTTATTTTATACACAAATTACAATTATTTTTATTACTTATTCTTCTGTAACGTGTTCTTAAAATAATAAATTTAAGTTCGGTCGTGTTTTCGAGTTTTTCTAATGATAGGTACCTACGCATTTTGTCAATTCAGATTTTCTCACTTTGAACAAAATTCATTTTTTAAAACACTGTTCTCAACAATCTTTTCATTTTTAATCACCTGTGACCCGGTTTAGACGACAGGATAAGAACCAATCTCCGGAAAACCGGGTCGGACTTAGGGCCTAATACAGTATCCAAAATCTTGTCGCTTAAAAATTAATTTCGACCGTAGCGCCATTGAAGGGAAGTCATTAGCTGGTAGTAACTAGCACCCTAAAATACGAGTGAGTTTGCATAACCATTTCATTCCTTTTATACCTAGTAGTAGTGATATCGAGACCTGGCTTTCTCGCCGAGAACCGAGAAATTCTCGGTAGTAATGCAATACTTCAATTGAGGTCACTCTGACCTTTGATCTTAGGCTTCCTAAATTTCTCCCGGGCTACATGCGGGTCTGTAACCCAAGTATCATAACAAGGACACAAATAATACATTGAACAATAATCAAAGTACTGCACTAATTAATCACCTCGGGCTGTAAACTGATGCATAAAGCTGAACAATTCAACATAATCTCATAAACATAGAGCGTAGTAAATTTATGGAAAACCAGAGATGCCAATCGGAAAATATGCTACCTATTCCTCATTTATATTGTGACAGATGCATCCAGGAGATACGGGCAATTTTCGCATTGACAACAATTATGTATATCGAATCATATAGTCACATGCAGATCATAAAATACCTTTGTAAGCCACAAACAATGTCAGTCGGCCGTAATACCAGAGCAAAAGTAACCAAATAGCACATAAGGATACCAGCCAGCAGGATATAGCTTAATTCCCGTCCAGATGCTCGAACCACAGGCGTATCGTGATGTCTGCAAATAAAATTAAAACAAAATTTATTGTTTCCATATTCCATACTGCTCTCGAAATGCACACAATCATTTCGATTGTTACCGGAATAGATTCGATGAGGAACCAAAAGGATCCACCGACGGAGGACATAAAGTCGACATACTTACTTCAAGAAGACACCGACAACGAAAAGTGTTATCAGAATTCCGGTAGAGCTGAAAGCCATGGCACCTATAGCCCAAGCCGATTCCGGTCGTAAATAAACTTCGGGAATATCCTGGCAAACTTCCTTCCAACGATTCGGTAGAGTTCCTTTGGGACATGTTAGACATTGTGTCTCGTCTTCAAGATGTCGTATCTGGAAAGTAGTGAAAACGATGATAGTATAAATTTTCAAGGATCTCGTCACACTCAAATCGCTCTTCATGAGATTTCTCTTCCTATCCGACCAATATGTTGTAATCCCAACGAAATGAACCTTATTATTTATAAGGTACATATATGATTTTGCTATGACGGTACAAAGATCAGCTACAGTATAAAATCATGTCAGGACAGATAGCTATTGACTTTGAGAAGCAACTTAACACCCCCTTCGAAAACAATCTATAGGTTTTGTTGTCAAAATTTTCATGGTACGTACATAAACTAGAAAATGATGTGTGCAAAGTTAAGTGGATTAATGACGGATCCTTTAGAGGAAATATTATGTTTGTATAAAAGCAATTTAAATTCATCTCGGTAAAGACAAACTACTTTGATTAACATTTTCGAGACAAGTGCAGAGATGCTTACTGAGGAGATTATCTTAGGGCTTCAGCATTTTTTTTTTGTGAGTATGAGATTGAAAATTGTTTGACTTTCAGCATAATCCTTCTGTAGTAATGTCAAAGAAGACACAAAACTAATCCGAAGAATTCTTAGGATACTAGGATAGTCTCAGGAGGACGTTTTATAGATCAGTAGTCCCAGGTCATTCTTTGACTAGAAAAAATCATCTCTTCGGCTTTTAATAGTCAGAATTTAATAAAACTTTACAAATTGGTTTTTAGGCTTTTATGGTATACGCAAAGTAGAAGTCAAAGTCGGAATTCACGAAAACGTTCAGGTTCAGTGTCAAAACACTTGTAAAAAATCTAGGTCTTTATTTAAAGAATCCGACAAAGTAAAATTAAGGGGGTATTTGCCTTTAGCTTAATCCAAAAATCTAAAATTTTTTTTTTAATATTTTCGTAGATAAACATGTGTAGAATATGGTACCCAAACGGATTTTTCGAAATCTACTACATACGTGATCTATCGCATTATTTAGGCACCTACTTTATAGATTTCCTATATGAAAAAGATTGCAAATCGCTTCTTAGATGCACAAACTGGAGGACGCAGGCACTGATCCGAGATGACTTCAGACAATGTATCCTGCAGGCCTTGGCCCTATTTGGGCTGTTGCGCCATTGATGATATGAAAAAGTACTCAAGGAAAACTTTAAACGCGTTTTTTTTTCGAAACTACGTTTTGCGAAATGGCTTAAGTTCTAGAGCTTGAACCCAATAAGCTATCGACTTAATTTTTTTTTAAGTTTAAAGAAAACTAAAGTCATTGGAGCTTATACCAACAAAATAGTGAAAAAAAATTGCTTCTATTTTTTTTAACACCTTGAAGATAAAAAAAACCCTGAAAAATCTAAACTTAAGCTTCGTATGCTCGCCGTTTTTTGTTTGTTTGAGTTTTTATTGATTTTATAGGTATAAGCTCCAACTACATTAATATACTTCTGAAAAATTTTCGAATTTTTAAATTCGGATAAAATTTACGACTTGTACAGGTTACGCCAAGTGGACATCTTTTTTGAAAGTGATGACGGTGCTCGCCATATAACTAGCCTTTAAATACTTATTAAATATTTTGAGGAAAAATCCCAGCACTCTATTTACATCTTCTATGAAAAAAATTCATGTAAATTGCCCTATTTTTAGGTCAGCTAGAGGCAAATACCCCCTTAAATCGGTATTTCGAAAGACCTAAGAGATATAACGAAATTTTGGAGAAGTAACTTTTATTTGTTTGCATCGCCATTTTCTTGCTGGAATTTAGTTTTACTAGATGATAGATATATTTATAGATAGATATTTCAACTTTTTGGCTCAAATCGTTTCTTATGTACAAACAACACGTCCAGCCAAGTACTTTGCTTCCTCTATCAACAATTTTGGTAGACCTAGAAAGGCTGTAGACTTTAAAATCCTGAAATCGGCCAACAGTCTGGGCGCAACTTTATTAATTTTTGGTTAGAAGTCCGGTACGCGTTTAATGTCGAGAAGTGATGTAGGTTACTAGGCAACTCACAACCTAAAAAATAAAGTACTACATAGCTTCCTGGCAGAGAAATATAGGAATCCGTGAATATGTACCTACATAACCACATAACACCCCGTTAGAGGTTCGATATTGAAACAATTTTGAAGAATGTTTCTAGACGCCTATACCTATATCAAGAACCCGCAGAACTTCATGAAAATTGTTCCAAGACCTTCAACCCCAACACTTCCAGCCCCAAATTTTTTTCCCTACTAGAGATCTACTAATCCCAACTCCTGTAAAATTTTCAATATCATATCTGGTACAGTTTTTGAGATATTAAACTACTATCCTTTTTTTGAGAAATGGAAATTCACCCACTTTCGTGCTCAACCTACCCGTCAAAAGGTTTACTGTTGATAGACTCCTCCTATGATCTCATATACAGAAAAAAAAATTTGTTTTTCTGGTGTAATTGGTTTGAAAGTTATTGTAATCCAAAGTTTTTCACTACCCAAAACCCAAACCCCACCACCTCTTTAAAAAATTTAGCCCTAGTTCTTTCTTGAAGTATCCCTAAAGACAACCGCAAAGTTTCAACTTTCTGCCATCAACTGTTCAGGAGATATAGATTTTAGAATATTTCAATCCCTACTTTCACGCGTTTCGGACTAATTATTTTTCCCCCACTCCTATACCCATTCACCAATTTCAAAAAATTTTTGCAAATGGATCCACTTTCATAGTACTACATAAGTTCCAACTTTCAGCCGGCTAGCATAACCGGTTCTTGAGATCTAGAAACTCAAATTTTTCGTCTAAGGCAGTCCCCTTCTACCCCCCTCACACCAGCATCATCCAAAAGATACCACTCGGAGGGTGTCACCAATTATACACATCATACAAATTTCAATTTAATATATCTAGGAGTTTCTGAGCTACGCAAATTCAAACTCTTTTGCATACGGCGGACAGACGGACATTTTTTTTTAAATTTTAACTTAATATGTCAACGGGTTTGTGAGCTACGCATCTCCAAACGCATTTAAATACAGCGTACGTTATTACGGCGGACAGACGGAAAATCTTTTCTGTTTTATCTCTTTGTATTTTGTAATCAGGTGATGTTAATTAATAAAGAAATGAGGTTTATTGTTTTAAATTAGTTAGAAAAGTTGATAATGTTATTTTTTAATCTTAGTTATTTTTAAGTGTACGTAAGAAACTAACTTTCAAACATTGTACTTCACTGTTGAAAACATTTATGCTTTCTCTCACGTGCATGTAAATATGCTTTTCACATCTTTGGACAGAACTGCCAAATTTTTTTAACAAAATATCAAAGCGTTAAAAATGTTGAATAAAAATCGATATTTTCTCGAAATACTTGTGAGAACCACATCCAAATATATTTCGGACTTTCTGCATAGAAATAGCTACGTGGACAGCACTGCAAACACAATTAATTTATTCTCCTTGAAAACGGATTCAAAATCTGAAAAGTTTTCTTCATGTTTTAAATATTTCCCATATAATTTTGCATCTGAACTACTCGTACAAAAGCGTAAACGGTTTTCCTAAATGAAATCGACTGAGATCCACTATAAAATCTAAAAGTCAATGCCAAGTCGTGTAATTAGTAAAGTACATACCTGGTATAGAGAGCAATTGAAGCAGTGCCAACAGCAACTTTCTCCTTCGACGTACTTCTTCGCTTGGCCTCGTTCGCATGGCAGGCTGCAGACAGACTCAGGTGGCTTCGGATGGTGCAGTTGGAATTGCACTTCTGCATAACGTAATAGAAAATTGGTTATGTAAATGTAATTAGTCTAGCAACAGGATGGTGCGAATATTCACAAAGCGAGCGTTCCGGATTCGTTACATATCCTGACGAGACGAGGCACGAAACTTTCCATGCTTTAAGCTACGAACGTTTATTTCCACTTTTCATGCAAATTTTCCCACGTCTCCGAGGAAATACCTCACATATCCAGTTAACCTACGCTACAAAGGACCCGTACTATTTCAAAAACATTCTCACATATTCAGTAATCCACACGAATCCTCGAATCCTGAAGGGAAATCTGGTTTAAAATGTGCAAACTTAAAGCAAGCTCCGATGTTGTTTATGGTCCTCTTAAGATTTGAATACTAGAAATCTTTATACATTTTGCATTTCAAACTTATAATACGTTTGATCCCTTTCAATTGTTAATGTCCTGGCGAGGTAATGGATGTCCTGAAAGGACGTGCTTTCAGTGCATATCCAATAAAACTGTTGCAATCCTTAAGGGAGCTGGTAAGTAGTTCAGGTTGGACAGGCGCTAAAGATTGCAAGGAAAGGAAAGCCCCTTGTGAATTAGTAAGGTCGTAGTGATTTAAAAGGAGTCCCTTCTGGCACTCAGAACCAGCTGATGTGTTCGATATCAGGTTCAATGGAAGATTAGATGCTATTCGCAGTGAAAGCTGTTTTTCCAGTTGGTTAGATGTTTGGTCTATAACAAATCGGAAAATTTTGCTTACTTAGAAAATAGTGCTAAGATCATTTTCAGTTTCAACACATTGTGCAAGAGTTTTTGAATTTTCAACGCATTGGGTAATTGATGTTATATTTTGAAATTTGGAAAAAAAAAATGTGGCTGATTTTTTTGGGAAAAACTTTCAAATGCACAAAGGTACCACGAAGTAGTTGTTATATGCGAGAAGTGTCTAGAACATGCGAGATGTACATAGAGCTCTCTTCAATATTGCAAGGCTGTTTTTTCTGGAAACTTTAATATCAATATAATTAGTAAGTTGTTCGGTTGTGATGATTAAATCACACATTGAGAGATGGTGGCTTCTTCTGGGAATGCGATAGACCAGAAACCTTGTTGAGGAACCAACCGGACGAACCGCTAGTTTTCCTCTCAAATTAAGCAGGAAAGAATGTAGCAGTATGGTTTGTGTCCTCACAGGGCATAACTCGTGTGGCCTACACATGACCAGATTTAGAATTATGTGGACTGCTTGCAATGAGAGCGATGACACAACGGCACATTTTCTTCTCGAGTGTCCAGCTTAGTTTTTCTTACGAGAATGCATGTATACGGGGTCGATGTTATGAGGATGAAGAAACTCCGTTCTCGCTCCCTACCTGAGCTTTTAAAATTCGTAAGGACGAAAAAGTTTAGGTAGAGACTGGGAATTCGAGTATGGTGGCCTGAGTGCTCAAGATGCGCTACTTTTCTGCGTATATTCCCCCCACCAAACACATCACAACGTACAACAACTCTGGAGAGAATAAGATTTTTGCAATAAGATTATCGAAAATTATTATTAATAAATTATGCAAAAATGAAAGAAGCTTTATAACATTTATCAACATTGGTAAATCTAATGTCTATTGTATGCTATATTTCTATGGGTGTCCGTATCAATGAAAGTGGATCATTTATTGAAAGTTCACAAATAAGGAACTGATTCCAATGATTCCTAATTCAAATACCAGATAGATATCGTGTGTGATGGTTTGTGATATTGCATAGTTTTCATACGTTGTATTTGAGCCGTTAACACTAGCAGATCTAACCTAATAGACGACTGAAGTTAAGTTTTCCCATTTATCTATTATTATTTTTTCATAGTAAATCAGGTCTATTGTAAACTAGCAAAATAATACAATTGCGGTGGTCGAATAGTCCAAAAAGCTGTAAGTAGCTTTTTAAAATTTTTACCCGCGAATTGAACAATTTTATAACCCAAAACGAGGGAAATAGCCAAACCTGGCAACCTTAGTCCCCTCCCCAAGCAATCACATTTTGCATTTGACCTCGTTCAAAAATCTATCTGTTAATTGTTACGGTTCTTGGTATTTAAAACTATTTTTTTTCTCTAAATCCCTATCACCTATCACCTATCACTTCTGTGCTGAACCTCCCTCATTCAAACTTAAATATCTAGTAGACTCCACATTTGATTCTATTTCCAAAAACGAATTTTCATCTTTCTGGTAATCCAAAATTTATTCAAAACATAAGAAGACCTAAGAGATATGACGAAATTCATGATGAAATATGATCCCACATTTTTACTGACCATTTTTTTGTTTGCTCCGTTTCCGTACTTTAAAGCATATGAAAAAACGTATAAAATAAAAGTATCAAGTTTTTAGTATAAGGCATTCTAAGATAAATTTCAAAGACTTTGGGAGATACCATTCATAAAATGCATTTCCGTACGGTGGATATACAGACTTAATTTTTTTTCTGTTTTCAGGTTTTCTAGTCCAAAAATTTGTAATGTGATATAACAGGGTAGCAATACTCTTTTTTTACACTGGATTACAATGCTTTATCTCAATAAAAAGAATTGTTCAAATTGTTCGTTAAAATTGGTTTTATCGTACCTGTATAGCTTTAGAGATTGCCACGTCACAGTTCACGACCAAGTTAAGTGTTCTAAATATATTCTAATATTTTTTCAACTGAGTCATTTTATGACAGTTATTACCCTGACATACCTAAATACCTACGTTTAGTATACCAGCCAAAGCATAATTTTGTATCGGTCAGAAATTGCGTATCTGTAGACTTCAAGGATTGATCTGTTCTAAAGACACAAAAAGGTAAACCCTTAAGTGACCCCTTTAAAAACCAAAAATACAATCTCTTGTAGTAAATGAAGTTTATTCTACTCTAAATTCAAATTTGATCAAATTGCTTCAATTTCTTCCCTGTCACGAAAACTGTTGAATATATTCTAAACACGTACAAATAAGTGATTCTCAAACAGGACGTTTTCATCATTTCATTTTCATGTGAAATGTAAAAGTCTGATTTATGAAATACACGTAAAAACATTTTCCATCCGTCCATCACTTGGCAACATCAAATTGAATTACTTATGAATGTAGAGACAGGCTTTTCCACCTGTCTACCAGGATTTTCTGCCATTAATTCATAGGGATAAGATAAATTCGTACGTATTTAACTCTTCAAGTACTTTTGTGGGTACGGGTATTCCCCGAATAGACGAAACATATTTGCGGTAAGTGCTTGTATGCCCCGTTTAAGGCGAATGCAATATAGAGAAATACCCTTCCAGTACAGCAACCTGGTCTAGAATTGCAAACGTTAAATAGTTGAAAATTGTATACACCTGTCGTGAATGGGATAAAGAATAGATAGCTACCATGTTCCTTGTTTAGGTTAGGATTTCTGACTGACCTTTTAGTATTTATTCAATTATAAAGCTACGTAACCGGATGATCCTTTCACGTTCTTCCGGCATCATAAGATTAGAGCTTGTGATAATTAATTAAGTTGTATTTAGTGAAATTCTATGGATACCAATTCCTGTATCACTTTCGAAATTCTATTATGCAGACAGGATGTTGGAATAAATAATTTATTTACAATCTGAATTTAATATCAATTTGCATAGGTATCTAATTTGGTTGTTCTTTTCATTTCACATCTGATATGCTACATGCATATGTTATACAATTTATGCAGAACTTGCTTCTTTTCAAAATCATGGCGAAAATTGCATTAGGAACTGATTTATTCTATGAAATCTGACTTTCATCTTGCATTACCGAAATAAAATTACGTGTCATGTGTCTTCTCGAGGAAACGGCAAAGTCATATAGGTACTTACTTTGATACGTGGAAATCTAATGGTGTCTCATGGGTTTTGGAAAATTAATTTTGTCCTTAGAAGAGATATAACACTTGGATGTTGAGCTTGAAGAATTCGTGTAATTGATTTTTGGCCATAATGTGTCAAAAACTGTGAAAACGTATGCAACGCCTTTGCACCCACTTGGGTGTTGAATACGTCTAAAAATCCGGAAATTAATTTTTAGACAATTATACAGAAAGCCGAATCATGTAAAACGAAATCGATGTCTTACTCCAAGAGATACGACGGAATTCGTAAAAAGGCTTGTTAAACCTTTTTCTTAGGAACTGAAAAGGAAATAGTTCCGCAATCGGGTTTTAGGCGATTATAAAACAAGCCCGAGGAAGTGACAAGTTTTTCAAAGTCTTAGAATACCGGAGGGATATGTTCATGTCTTATAACTTCTACAAGATACGACGGAATTCGTTAAAAACGTGTTCATTCCCTTTCTTAGGGATTGAAAAGGGAATAATTTTGAAAACCGTTTTAGGCCATTATAATACATGCACGAAGAAGTGGCAGGTTATTCGAAATCTAATAACACATGAAGGATATGGCAGAATTCGTGAAAATACTAAAAAAAATCTTTAAGGCACTTTAGGGTTCCAATTTCAAGAACTCCTGAAAATACTGTTTACGTATTTGTATTAAAAACCTGAAGATTAAAAATCAATTGAATATTTTGGAAGACCTAAGAGATATGACAAAAATCGTGAAAATTTATACATTCTATTTTCACAGACAATTTGTTGTGTCCCTTCCGTATGCCAATGGGTATTTGAATTTGCTTTATCTTAGTTACTTTTTTAGTAGACATATATACCGAGTTTTATTATTCTAGCATAAGCTGTGTGATAGGAAAAACACTTTCTATCCCCGTACCATATTGTCACTACAAAAAATAATATATTCTTTCAATATGTCATAGTGCTGCGACATCGACCTCAAAAGGAGCGACCTGCCGCTATATCATTTGAAGTACTCTGAAATGTTGAAATAACTCTCATACCACCAATTGTAAAATGATTTTGTTAACGCAGAAATCTTTGCAGGCGTGTGCTCAATATATCAGCGAAGTTTCGTCGTAATCGGATGAATAGTATAGGAAAGCGCAAACAAACCATTAGAGCACCAGGGTACTAAAATCATGAATTTTTTTTAAAAATGTTAAAAAAAACTTTTGTTTTTCATTCGATCTGGACCAAACTTCACAGGAACCATCCCGGGACTACTCTACACGTTCCCTGAAAATTTCATCAAAATCGGTTCAGCGGATTAGGAGTCTATAGGGAACATACATACATGCATACATACAGACATCCTCTTTTATATATATAGATATAGATAGATAAAAGATAATAAAGTAAAAAGGAATAAAGTTCTAATAATCCAAACTCCAAAATGTTGAGTTTTCTGTCTGTAAAAAGAGTAATTTTTGAAGCTTCTCCCCTGAGAGAGAGCTTCTTCTGCTGGAAGTAATGTTCGCTGTAGCAGAGAACACTCTCTCAGAGGGTAATGAAGTAGCCATAATAGACAAATATTTCATGGCAGCCTTCATGAGTGCCGAATTTCAAGGAACGTATCCCTGTTCCCATCCCTCCAGTGAGTAGTTTCGTTTCATTTGGTCCCATCGATGCTTTACCTCCTTTTTTTACCTTTTCTAACGAAGTTCGATGCTTTTATAAAACCTCGGTACAATTTTTGCTAAGAGATTGGCATGAGGAGCAAAAAAAAACCTCGATGTGCCTGAAACATGTCGATGTTTTTATAAAACATCGATGTTTTAGAAACATCAATTTCGATGTCGCAGCACTGTATGTCACTACTACAGAGATATTAGAAAAATAAAGTAAAATAATTCAGGGGTTCTATAAAAACTTAAATCTTATGTTGAAAACTAAAAGAAGATATTTTTTTTTAAATTTGAGGGAAGAAAACCCAACCTAACAGCATGTTTACCTTAATAACAAAGGGACAAAAAATATGCTACTAGTAACAACAATTCAAACTACTCCTTATACCGAAAACACTCAAGTGGTTTTCATCGAAAATAACACAAAGCCAGAAAAGGACTACGAAAAGCTTCCAAACGAAAATAATATTTCAAAAAAGAAAATCCCAACCAAACTTTTACTATTATATATATTTCTAAAACACACATTCGAACTCACATCGTATCAACCCCTACAAAAAAAATCTAACAATATCATCCCTAGGGATAAAATCTACTCACCTGACATATTGAGACGTAGTTCACCTTCGTAGTATTCGCCCACCTTAATCCACATGTATTTCTCGTATTCGACCTGTTTGAAGTGAATAATGTTGTAACGTGCCGGTCCGTCACCATTCGCATCGAACTTGAAATTGGCACCGCTCAGACCTGTTCATCCACCCACCCCAAAAAAAAAAATCGAATAAGAAAAACAACAACAAAAACATCAACGAAGAAAAGCGGAAGAAACACATTAGAGAGCCGTTAAGGTAGAAATGATTTATCCAGGTGTAGTTCAGGGTGTTTGGAAGGATGTTTAGCGATCGGCTAGCAGGGAAATAAAATCGGACAAATTTTTTTTCGTCTTTGACCGTTTCGTAATGTTGGTGATTGCTCATTGTGCTTGATATTAGGGAATTTATAGGATCGATTTGTCATCAGAAAGGATAAGCTCTCCTTTTAGAGATGGAATAAGAGAATAAATTGATATTATTCAGGTGGATTGTTCGTAATTACCTACCTTCGAATTTCACCTTTCGCAGATATTTAAGCAAGTCGGCACCTTTTGTTGGCTTCATGGCATCACAGAGAGTAGGACGACCGCCGCATAAATCACGATGCATGTCTCTGGAATGTTCGATCAGAAAATCGTATACTGTTAGGGGTGATAATTGTGATTAGTGAATTGTGGAAGGACACTACGATGGATAAGGAAGATGAATGTGCTGCTATTGGGATACATCTCTATCTGTACGGAAAGATAATATGGTATGACCAAAATGTTCCTAATGGGTCGGCATACCTGAATTAAAAACTTTAAGAAGTAGAACTTAAGCTTGGACAATTTCTCATAATTTGCTCGTCTTTTTCGAGAACATCGACATTGTAACCACACGATACCAACTTTGAAATTTTCCGAATGGAATTTACCAGCATGCTGGCAAGGTAGTACGTGTCATTGCTCTACTACTATACCAGTTAAAATCCATTACGGATACATACCATATATATTTCCGTACAGGTTATAAGTACGCTGAGACAAACTAATGGCTACATACATACATATGTACATAGCTTCGAAAGAAACCGGGACATTGTGAGTTTCGATGCGGTAGCAAAATTAATTAAAAATAAAATCTTGGATTAATGAACTGACCTGAGAGCGTGAGCAAATGCCATTACAGCGTCGCTAACAAACTGAAGTTGATTCTCAAAATCGGTGCTATTTTTTGATAGCTTTTCTCGCGTAGTGCAGGCATTGGTAAATTTCTTGTTGTGCGGTGTACTCGTACTGTTCGGGTATTTGCATTTGAAATGATCCTCCCAGAATTCTGAAAGTAGTAAGTTTTGTATTTAAGTTGATATCGCACTAAATTTTCTTCTGCATTAAGGCCCGTTCCTACGATCGTCAGTAAAGTTCTAACTGGAACTTTAACTGACAGATGTTCATACGAAACTTACAGTCAAAGTTCTGGTTAAATTTTAACTGAAAGCCGTAATAAGGGCCCTAAAATTGATAGAAAATAAATATGTATGTAATCATAAAAAAACGAAAAAAAAAACAGAAAAAAACCAATCACATTTCCAATATGAAATGTACCTATATTATGTAATACTGTAATATACAGGAGATTGGATTTTTCACACATATTTAATTAAAAGCCATGGAGTATTCCTTTCTATCCTAACTTTGTCCCTTACTTTCAGAATCTATCGATCCGTTCAACTTGTAATTAATGGACTGACTCTCTACCCCTAGTCCTCACGTACACCTACAGAAGGCAGTTATAGAAAAATTTGAACCATATAGGACTAAACGATTAACAAAATTTTGGCACACATGAGTACACAACCGGGGTTACTCATAAACATGAACTTTTGAGGTTTCTGCTTTAAATTTTGCTAAGAGCATCATATACTAGAAATCTGGAAAAGAATTTTAGGTATTTAAATGGGTAGAAATACTTTGTCCTAAGGTTTTGCCATACAGCATAAAGCATACTATTTTAAAGTAGTAAATTTTTTTCCGATTTATTGTCCGGGAAAACTATACTGTCCCCAGTTCATCGAGCGGATATAATGTGCCCAAGTGAAAATAACACGTATAAATTTATATAGATTATATAGGTTTTAACTTTCTAGCATTAATATTTGTTGTTTTACTTTATTATTTTAATAATAAAGTATTTTTCCTAAAACGGTAATTGTATCTAAAAAAGGAGTACTAAGTCCTAATTAAACGTTTAATATCTGTAGGTACTTACCAACAAACCAAGGATTCCGTAAATTATTTTCCACAGTCAAATTCAGGAAGTACTCCTCGAAACCACGAACCGGATTCGCTTGGGGCTGAACTGACAACGTACCTTCGACCTTTATAAAACAAAATAACAATTTCGTTAAAAATTCCATTAAACTCAATTAACTTTTTTTTGTAATTTTTTTTAAATTAAATCTTTTTTACCTCTGGTTCATTTCCATCCGAGACCAAATTCCTGGCACTCCATCCATCGGATCCTATCCATGAAAATGCTCCAGTTGCGTTATTTCTGCGAATCGCACGCATAACACCAGCCACTTCTTGATCAGACCCGAATATGATGACACCTGGATGAATACAATACAGGGAAGACAGGTGAATGAATTTACGTTGTGATTGAAACAATACAGATTAGCAACTCTGCTGCTCGAGACGAGGGGGTTAATGGGGAGGAAGAGCTATTTCTATTGTTGACACTGGTTCGGCTTTGTTTATCCTGTACAAGGACCAAATTCAATTATGCTCTCGGTAAAAGCTGGAAAATATTTGCGAAATTCTTGTCAATTCTATTGACCCTAAAGAAACTATGTTGACATTTTAGCTGTAATGAATTGGCCACGTCGGGCTTATTGTTTTGTTAATTTGTCAATTTAATTGCTTTTTTATTGTTTCATTTTTGTTTCGACTGATTGTGAAAAGGATTTCATACGAGCCCTTTAGATCATATTTTGTTGTCAATCAAACTTTATTTTGGTAAATTGAAAAACAATAAATCCTTTTAAAAACATTCGCAAAAAATTATTGAATTGTGAGAGATAATTGATCAAAAATTGATGTTCCAAATTAGACATGAACAAGTTACAGTGGAATATTCAAGCTTCAGTATAAAACTTTCAAGAGTAGAAAAATTAACGAACATCTTTGTATAAATTTAAACATATAAATAAGGTTATCTGATCACTACGTCATCTCACAACTAAAAATGAATAATTGAGAATTCATTAATATGCACTTCGTAAGTAATTTTCGTTCTTAAAAACAACGCTAAGTTGACACGTTATCTCGAACATTTGCATGCCATTGTTGGCGCCCAACGTGTGACAGTAATTATATGAAAATTCAAATCATCGACATTTTGAAAATATTAGGACCGTGAAAATAGTGAACATAGTCATTGGTATACTGGAATAGGTTGCAAAACAATTTTTTTTTAAACATCATTAGTCATAAGATTAAACTTTCCAACAGTAGTTCCATACTGAATTGCATAGGGTGTGAAAAATTAAAATTTTTTATAAATCAAAAGTGTTTTTACTATTATTAATTCATAGCGCCTGGGAATAAATTTTGCTATATTTCTACATTCAAATCTAATTCCGAAAAATGTTGGAAAAGACTTGAATATTTTCCGTAACTATTTCCGTCACATTTGTTAGGTGCGATTAGGTATCAAATGGATTTTCTCGTTGTACAAACCTTTAGAAACCAATTTACAAGACCAAGTGTTAAGAAAGAGAATACAAAATTGGGAGAATCAATGGCGTGCCGTAAGAATATATCCTAGCGAACAAACAAGAAGTCCGCCAAATTGGTGAAAATATTAGGTGATCTTCAGTGCCATCTACCTTAAATATAAGGATGTAAGACAATGTTACTTAGTATATATAATTCGCGATAACGAAATTGGTTTCCACATCGCCTATATATAGGATCTACCAAAAGGGATGATAGAATTTTTACAGTTTATGGCGGCTATATTTAAATTTCAATATTTGAGAATTGTTAAAGCATAGGTTTACAGCAACAAACCCAAGAGTTTTGATGAGCTCGAAGCCAATGTTTGCAGCAGCATAGCGGTCATATTATCCGAAATGCTGCACAGAGTCATCGAAAATTGAGTCGTCGGATTTATCCAACCAGCAGTGCAGCAAAAGTCGTGCACAGTAAAAATTATTTGTAATTTTACAGCATTTAATATAATAAAATAATCCCCATATCATAGGTAAAATTACCTTGATCATGTATAAACGCTATTACCAATATTTAATTAAGTTCTTTACATGAAATACTATGTAATATTACATAAAAATACATATTACAATAACTCGTACGAAAAACTACATTTCCAAACATGTATAAATAACATTATTCCATGTAAAACATGAAATCAATGTCCGAAGTTGCAGTCAGTACCTACTTCAATGGAATTTTACATCTAGAGATGCTGTAAGCAAAGGAAGATGATGCAATCGTGCGTTGATTTATCAGTTCTTGTACGGATATTGCGAAGTAAACATCGCGATTAGTTTTTCTTATAATAAGTTAGTGATAACTGCCTGATTTGGTTAAATGCTATTATACATCATCTTATTTATAACGAAATGTTCATTTTTATAATTTTATTGTTTTATATTTTTGATAAATAAAAAAAATTGTTTGGATATAAAATTTTGTTCATTTTTGTTTTCAAAAAATTACCTCTTTTATTTATTACAAATAAGTGTGTTCTCATTTTACTGTTTAAGTGTTTGTAAAAACCATTTTAAAAAACAAAGTGATCGTGGAAGTTTCCGTTCCTAAAAATCTTAGTATTAGTGTATAGTTCTTAAACTATTGATTTATATTAAGTTTTATGAAATATAATTTACAAATTGTAATGTAGTTTTAAATGGGTCTACTTGTACAATATTCTCTTTCAGTGGAAAAGTTACATATTATGAATTACTTCAATAAAGATAATTTAAACCTCTAAATTGTAATATTACATATGCCATGTAGTTAATGTTTACTGCCAAGCATGTAATTTTACAAAGCCATGTATGTATTTAGTACATTTCCAAATTTTAATTTTACAGGGGAAATGTAAGTAGTTTTGAGACATGTAAATTTACAATATCCCTTGTTGGCAATTAGTTTCCAACATTTAATGTTGTGAAAACTTTTAACTGTGAGGTGGTCATTTAAACAACATTATGGCATAACATGTACCATATATTAAAACCATTCCGCAGCTTTTTGATCGAATTTACTGTGTTTTATTTTAATTTTAAATCCTATCGTTCTTATTGGTAGACCCTATGCAATACCACCACCTCTAAGGGTGTTTCGGATACTGTAGGCATGATACACCCTCTGACGAGTCTATGCCATCCGATGACGAAACAGTTCATTCGGACAGTCTTATAAACTGGCCTATCCAGTGAAGGTTTTCCAATTGTCATGTCCTTAAGGACAGCGATAAATCAACAGTCGGGGATTTTATGTTGGGATTTCACTTCACTGACGCCGGAAAACAAAAAACATTTCTTCAAATTTCATTCTATTTGTAAAAGGTGTTCACGAACTTCGTCATATTTCTTTGAATTAATAAGAGTTAGAATAAGAGTTATAATAATAAGAAAAAGTTATATTTTGGAAACAAAAAAAAATTTCGATTTTTCCCTGAAAATATTTCAAACAAGGCGATTTTCTAAATTTGTTAAGGAAATATTTTTCTTTTAAGGCTGATAAAAAGTCAAGAAACGTTTCGATTAAAGTCATAGAATAAAAACATTGAACAAATTCGAACTTTAGATACTATGAAGTTAGAAAGTGTTTTCAAGGATCGCATGATGCGACGTTCTATCTTCACTCTAAAATGCTGTGTGATTAGAATAACTAACTCAAATGAAGGCAAAATTATGTCATGACTCTAGATTGAGATGTGGGAGCTAGAAACTATAGATACAAGGAAGCCAACATTTTGATATTGGTGTGAAAAAATACCTGTTAAAGGAAGCACTAATTTTATTAGACGTATTATTACGAAACTAATGTCGATCGAATGATACATGATCGAAAAACTAAAATTACCTTATAATATAAAAATTTATAGAAAAGGAAAAATTTAATTTAATTTTTTCGATTTAATTGCATGTTACCTCTCACAATACTTAATTGCTGGGCAGGAAGAACGAATGCCTTGGGTACTCTTTTCAAAAGATGCAAACTTTGCAGATGGAACTAATTGGGTGCAATTATTTATGTCATCCAGTATACACAAATATGGCATAGTCTGAAGATATTTCAATAATTCCCAGATCCCAAGTTCAAAGTGTATAGAATTCATGGTATGAAAGCAGTCAAGTGTTAAGAAGATAAGTCTTACAAATTTTCATTCTGGCAAATACCAAATCTGTGAACAACCGAAAGTTCAAACTTATTTGATTACAGAAATTTGTCATGACTTTGAAATTTCTATTTGATTGTGCTTGGAAATCTCTGCAGAATTCGCAGTGGAAATTAGTTTCCGCGTAGTACGGATATCAATAGCATTTCGAACAAAGTACCCTTTGACCCGACTCTCAAACTATTTTCCATCTTTACAAACATTTGTAAGGAACAAAGTGCCTGGCAAGAAACTGTCTTCGCCTTCACCTTCGCAATTATGCGAAATGATTGCCGCTTTGCTATATCGACTTTCTGTGAAATATTTTATGATTGCACAAAGGACTTGTTTGTCGCTCGCGCTTTATAGTCACAAGATGTCGTTTCAAGAACTTGTGTTTTCCCGCTTTGACTTCACGCTTCAAGTAACCCCTTGTGAATTGGCTGTAAAATTTGCAGCATTGAAAGGTGAAGTTAAAGTCGAACGTTGGAAGTCACCCCCATCCATTTGAATTCTTCCTAGTTTCTCGAATAATTGCGATAAGTATGCACGTCTAAATCGTATGTGACCCATTTTAGATATTTTCCGGTCACTTAAACCTATATGAAGGTGCCGATATGGAAAGCAGTTTCCGACGAGGGAATTTCTTGAACGGAAGAAAGACAAAATATCGAGATTTCGGTTAATGTCCTTAAAGACACTCGACAGTACTACGATTTCAAAGATGGGGCTCGTTTTGAAGAAAGTGCGGCCAGTTGCCACTACGACTTCCATCTAAAGTTGCCACTACGACTTCCATCTAAAAGTTGACTACTCTTTTTCCGGCGAATTCGAATTATGACTTACCGAGAAACTGTCACAAGGGTAATAAAGTTTTTATGGATCCATGAAAACTTTATTAAATCCCTTGAATCGGTTCTGGTCAGATCGTTAAGGGAGTTTCGAATAGTCGCACTTCATTGCTTCGTAAAGGTTAATGGTAAATTTTTTCTTTTTTACAACCCCTGAAGCTTGCATAAAATTTTCTTTTTGGCTAAATTATGTGCAAAGGGATGGTTTTAGTATATATGGCGGCAGCCTTGGAGGGTGTACGAAATTTTCACGGACATTTTTATTGAAAATGCTGACAAGAAATTAAGAATAATTTTATGTTGTTTGATATTTTGAGCAAAATTTCTAAGCTTTTGATTTATTTTAATGGTCGTATTATCATAAACTTTCCGATTTCTGAGAAAGTATTT
Organism: Beris chalybata; assembly: GCA_949128065.1. Lineage (NCBI taxonomy): Eukaryota > Metazoa > Arthropoda > Insecta > Diptera > Stratiomyidae > Beris > Beris chalybata. Next base: position 14,225,041 of record OX421897.1, read on the forward strand.
AAATTGTCGATCGGTTTTTTTTGGATTTGTTGCGAAGATTGGCACTTTATAGGTTGGTTTTGTGATGGCTGTTATTTTGTAGAAGCAATTTTCGTTGTTTTTAGCATTCATAAAATAAACCGACAATATTAGGACTTAAGGAGCATTTCTTATAGCATTCGATAAGAAAAGTTAAATATTATGTAAACATACCCGATCTGTGTTAGTGCCGAATTGTTGCATTCTAGACAAAATATTCGAATACGATTTTAATTACAGTAGGGGATTTTTAAAAACTGGAGAACAAATTATTGCAGGAACTAGAAGCTCGCTATGGGCATTTAGGATTTAAATACTAAGAATGGTACCTCCATGGGAACGGCTCCATACGGTAAGTAGGTAACGCTAATAAATTTCTTGGTAGCTTCACACATTCGTCAGCGATCAAGTAAACAATCGATACACAACTTTCTTGTGTTCATAAATTACTGAAGCGCTATAAACTATGAATATATCGACCGATTCCTTTTACCGCTAAATCGGTTGGCGTAACGAGCATGCGATGACTTCAAATTACCAGTAACGAGAGCAACTCAAATATATAACTACGAGATGGTACATGGTACTATGTGTGAAACTGAGGCAATAGAGAACACGTTGCATCGACTGGACAAGAGACGCGAGATAGCTAAGCCCGAGTTGCTTCGACAACGATTTTTGGGTGAGTTCCTAGAAATTTATATCATGTCGTTTGCATATATGTAGGTTCTTAGGTAAGGTGGGTGATCGCTGCGCGACCAGGCACATAGAACGCCAATGGGTCCGTTGTGATCCCATATGCACAGAAAAGGTCTCCCAATGCCCTAGACAACATCTTAGGTAAATCACCCCTCCAGCCTGACAGCGAATTCCTCGGTATTGGGTTCACTACAGCTGCGGTTCAGATCTGTAACGTCCAAAAAACCTAGTCTTCTGGCGTGCCTGCCGATAAGGTAATGGCCCGTCAGTATACCAGTTAGGATTTGAAGAGTACTCCTATCTCCGAGTAGGATAAACTTTATCCCGCTCACATTTAGGGTCGGTCAGAGCAACCAGGACACGCGACACAATGTGAGACCTGACCACCTTGTGTTAGCTTCTGCTATGACCGTCACGCCCGGAATCCCGCTGTGACCCAGACCCAACAAATTGTAACGTTTAAAAGAGTGCATACAGCACTAATCCTATCCGTGCAAGGCCTCACAAGGCGGGATTAAATCAAGTGTGAGTCAAATGCCTTGATCGCCACCTGAGTGTCTGTTAGGCTGACGATGGATTTGTTTCACATTAGACAAACCTCTAGCAGATTTCATTCATTTGCCTGGACGATTCCCATCATCTCCGCATAAAGTACGCTACAGCAGTCCGGTATTCTGAATGCCTCGCAATGGTTCAAGTGAAAGGAGAATACCCCCAGGACTAGATGCCTAGCTGCCTAGGTGCACGGTACTTTTTTCTGCTACTCTCTCCCTAAATATCATATAAGAAAGACGTAAGACGAAGCAAGACGTAAGGGGAAGCAAGACGTAAGCGGAAGCAAGACGTAAGAGGTAGGACGATTTCTCCAGCACTACCCACCACACTAAAGTTCCGCAGCTTAAGATAAGCCTGACTATGGCCGTGCACATCCAGTGAGCCATCCCTGGCAGATTTCTCAAGTTTTTCCCGAACATCTTTCGACACGAGAAGTAAAATAAATATTGCTTCAGTTATTGAAATCCATTCTCCTAAAGGAACCCCACGCTGGGCGCCAATTTGTATAAAGTAATCGTATCGACTTTAAACGCAGTAGGAAATAATATTAATTACTTTCACATTCTTAGAGCTAAACTTCGAATGGATTTTCTTTTACTAGCTCTTAAGAGCAGCAGGAAATCGTGTTCGTTTTCTTTGGATTTATAGCTTTCGCTATATTTCTCGCGGCCTGATATAGTATCGAAGTGGTGTGTAATAGCACCAATTAAACAATTGCGTTGGGATTAGCTTAAAGATTTTTCTTCAGCACACGTTCACTCTTTGGTGGAAGTGTTAAAAGTGGGCGAACGACTAGCTGCCACTTAGATTTCTCGTCCTTAAATAGGAATCAAAGTAACAGTCAGTTCTAGTATCTAAAATATCAGGAGTGTTTTCGGTCGCAAAACATCTGAACACACACTCCCTTCCTTGAGGATGGCCAGCAGTTCTCATCGATACGCCTTGTGGTCTGCATTGTCGGGGTCACCAACGTTAAGGTACTCCTAGGTTTAACCAATACTGTCCGAGTTCTCTCAGCTATGCCGGGAGTCCAACTGTATTGGTGTATATATCGCGACGCGGCGGCAGTTTTCTGAGCGTATTCATGTCACGTAGGGTCTCCAATATTAACGTTCTCATTGGTTTAAACAATACTGTCGGAGCTCTCCCAATTATGACGGGAGTCTGACTATATTGGTGTGTATGTCACGACGCGATGGCAGTGCTCAATGCGTGTTCATATCACGTGGGAGTCGCCACAGTTAAAGATGATCGACTGGTTGCCACTTTGAGTTCTCGTCCTTTTTTGGGGATCAAAATGACAGCCAGAGTCCTAGGATCTGTGGTCCAAAATGTGAGTAATTTTTCCAAGTGGAAATGAGTTGATTTACAAATTTTGTCATATCCCTCATATTCGACGTGGCATCGAATTTGCTTTCGTATTTCTTGCTTTTTGGTCAAACTGCTAAAAATTAGTTTTGTCGATATTTAACCCGTCATTGAAATGAAATGTGGTTGCATTTTTTTTAACAAGGCACATATTCTGTGTATTAGTTTGGACAGATTATTCAGTTGGTTTTCCATGATTAAAAATTGATTTCAAAAATCTATAAGAAAAAAACTCAGACTATTCGCATACTACAAAATTGTTTAAAGAGGATTTTCTTCTAACAGTTGTTCATCTCGTTATAGTCTCAATGACTTAAACTAATTTTTTGGCATGCCAAGTAGAATCTTTTCCAGTCGGATAACACACCAAGGTGATCTGGCACCTATGAATAACAATACAAAACTACAGAATATGTTACACATTAAAAAAAAAAGCTGTCGTTCAACAAGCGAAGTATTGTATTGATTTCTCCATTGAACACTTCTGGCAAAAAACAGAGAAAATTTAATATCGTTTCGATGCTTTAAGGTTTATTTACATCAGTTAGTGTACAAGAAAATTTCTCATTTCTATGATGGCTTGTACATGCTGCCACTTCTCATAGTCTGAATTATGGAATTATGTCACTCAATCCACCCACAACAAAAAATAAAAAGAAATAGAAAGTAAACCCATCGCAACACTCAAACTAAGAATCGATAAATTATTGAGGAGTCCTTCAGAGTGATGGATGTTTTTTATCTGTTGATTGTGGAGCTGAATGCCGCAAGCCTTAAACCTAAAAACACGTCAAATTCGAATAACAAACTTGTGAATTGAACACTCACCCCGAGCTCGCGGTTTTGTCAGGAGCTTCTGGACAATATTGTCGTAGGCAGTTTCCTTGGCCACTCCAGAATCCTTAACAAGTTTCTCCTTGACAGCTATACAGATATTGTGTTTGGCCAGCAATTCTTCCAGCTCTTCATATGCCTGCAAAGTGCGGTAATAAATGGATGAGTTTGGGATATTTTTATTATTTCTTTGGAGTAGAAAATGGAATGATGGGTACAATGGTTCTGTTTATTTTCCACCCCTGAATATAACAAAAGACAGTAATTAAGAAGTGGAAAATGTGTTTTGAACCGGGGGAAAATTTTGAAGGTCTTCAGGCGTCAGATTAATTCACCTACCTTAATGCCATAGTTGCTTTCCTCGTAAATTATGGAAATGTAGCTCCAACCCATTCGACGAACAATTTCCACCATGGCTTTCACTTGATAGTGGTCGGATGGTATGGTACGTGAAAAGTATTCGAAACGTTGCTTGTTGCTCAGCTCCGGGCTTGTCGAGAAGAAGGATACCTGCAAGGACGGATGCCCGGTGAACTGATTATAATTTGATCTTATTCGGTTATGAAAGGGGGTAGTTATGTGTGGGAATTTAGTTATTAAAGGAATTAACACATCTAAGGCCCTGGCAGTACCCTCGTTTCGGTTAAGATCGTCAGTTGGTTAACCTATTAGTTGTTCGGGGATGGTTGTGAAAGTGCTGTAAATTAGTTCGTAATTGAATTAGTAAGCTCATATTGAAATCGGTTTTTCTCACGAAGAAGGATTGAGGAAATGCGTTGAAAAATTTAAATTAATTTGAGGGCACAATTCAAAGTACAGTAATGTTACCTTTGATTATTTAATATTTCTACGTATGTATGTGAATGAGAATTTTAAGTTGACTTATTATTGAGATGTGTGTATTCCTTCTGATAGTCAATAAAATACTAATACTCCAATACAGTTTTCTGGTTTTTCTTTAGGCTATCAGTCACATAGGAACCTTACCTCAAATAATGATTTAAAAATGTTTCAATCCCAGATTTTTAGAATTTCGATTGAATTGTTTCACCCCATCCCTCTCTACCCATATCATAGTTCATAGGTCTAAATAAGTTGCAAGTTTCAGCCTCCTAGCGGTTCCTGATAGAAACCAACATTTTTCGTGGAAAACTCCCTCCAACCTCGTCCCGCACAGACTCACCCCCATAGAAGATACCACTAATCCAATTCAGCCAATTTATCCACAAACAAAATTTCAACTTAATATCTCAATGGGCTTGCGAGCTACGAGTCTTCAAACGCTTTTGCGTACGGCGTACGACATACAGCTTCTACGGTGGACAGACGAACATTTTTGGATTTTTCCGAAAATATAATAAATGTTTATGAAAATATAATAAAGAAAAATTTTTTATTTAAGCCTTTTCTTCTGAAGGAATATTTTTATTTTAAGAATACAATTAACTTTGCAAGAAACCTCGAATTTTAGTAAAAGGCATATTGCAAAATTATTCATGATCAAACATTTTGTGATTTGTAAACCTTAAAACATGGGTGCGTATGACATACAGACGGAATATAATTTTTTTCTTTTGTCAGTTATGAGAGATGCGAAATATCACATTGTCTCTACCACAAATACAGCAGCTTGAAGATAAGAAGGAAGGTAAGGTTTATCCGTCACTCTTCTCCCTTCATAACCGAACTCCCTCTCAAAACAAAAAGCTGTACTAACCCACGAAATTTTGCAAATTCGAAAGCTGAAATTTTTGTCGAACTGCATAATATCGATTTTGGCAGCCGCACCATGGACGGTAAATCAAATTTTAAGTAAGTATTAACATTAAATAATTGGTTCAGAAAAAATTTCCTGTAGGATTTCTCTAGAAAGTTCAATCTTAAATATAGACACGAAAACCTTACGTGACACATTTCTACGTTCTAACATCTCGCAAATATTTCCTCCATAGCTAATAAAAACCAGGCTGTTATAATCATTAATTTTTCTCTGTTCCACCCAGAAGCTTTTAGCAATTCTTTCGCAATTTTTTTCCCTTACAAGTAAAGGGAAAAAAATGAACCATTTCAATTGAAACATACCACTTCCTAATCAAAATTTCTTCCTTAATCAAGAAAATGGGCAGAACTCATTTGACGCAATTTCATCGCAATTTCAACGTTGAGATGTTCTTCATAAGCACGAAGGAAAATAGCATGAAACTTGGAATTCTAGAGCTTCAGCTTGAGCCTTTTATCCCAGAAAATTCCCTTATTGTTTGCCATAAATTGAATTTCACAGTTCAATGCGAGAGAGGAGAGAAAAGGCCACGGGAAAAAATTCTTCACGCTGATGTAAGTCATGATGGTTTTTCATCAACAAAAAACTAGAACGGGTGACTAAAATTGCGAGATTTCTTAATTACGTCAGTATGTGGGCAAAAGTATTTCTTTCACTTTTTCATTACTATAAAAATTTATAAATGAAGATTAAAGCTCTAAATTTGAAAAATATGGGTATTCAGGTGGCTGAAGAGTTCATTCGAAATGGATTGACGTGGGAAATTAATTAGAAAGCTATGCGAAATACTTCTCCACTATAAAGACCACACCATCAGTATTTAATGGATCTAATTTGGTCGTCGGAAAAGTTGTAATGAGACAGTACACTTCTCCACCCGCAATAAATTTTCTTTAAGAAAGTCGGAAAATGAACTATGTTCCACGAACGTTTCACAGTTCATTTTCTGAGATTTTGGGATGGTGTTAGTATGACAACTGTTTTTTGTGACCCAATACGTAAGGATTTTTTATAGTTTAGTTTCATGCAATTTCGTTTTTAGTTTTTTGTACCACTTCGCCTTCCTTGATATTTTTATTACTAGAATTACCAGTTAAGATCAAATTAAAAATACACTCAGCCTTCCTCGAGTGAAGTATTTTTGTTATATTCTACTGGTTTTTTTGCATTCGTACAGAAATGCAGAACTTTCCTCTATGATATTTTAGGAGGGTTTTCTGACGGTTTTTTTTTTTAAATTCTTGACTCCCAAATAGAACCGACAGAATTCCCTTCTTTCAACATATTTCAATGCCTTGCTTATTTGGTTAACATTCCCCTAACAAATCGGTCAGAAATTCGAAAAGAAATAAGTGAAAAGTGTACAACAAGAGACTTTTCGTTCTTCCACAGAAAACCAAGGCGGAAAATGGGACAACTAAAACACGTAGTACTTGCCGATATTGACAAAATTACAATCGATTCGTCGAATGTACATGCATATGAACACGGAAGTAGAATAAAAGGATTCCCATGATGTAACGAATGAATGAATACAATTGATGCACATATGCTAATAATTTCGGTTACATCTTGTCTGGAAATTGTATTTTGTGGAGTACGTCGTATTTAGGATTTACTGGATTGTGGTTTTGTTACATAATTTCCAGGTCGATGTTATCCTTATAAGGTTTATGTTATGCAAGAATATAGTTGTTTCAACATTAGATACGTAATACTTGAAGTAATGAGTTTTAAAGATGATTCAAGTTCATTTACCTTTTTTAACTCTTGAAGGAATACTTGTTTGTTTCTTTTGCAAACTAAAAGTTTGATGCATATTTTAGGCACATTTTGTTTTGCTCTACAGAGCAGAACAGGATAGAGAGGTTTGAAATAATTACACTTCAGCGGATCAGAAGGTTCTAACCTGATTATACGAATTACCTAGGTCTTAGTTCTGCGAGTTTCTCTCATATTAACGAATGAATCTTGAAAATTATTCTTTGGGAGATCACTTAACTTAAGGCCCCATGAGTCCGGTGCGACAACTTTGTATCCCATTTTGATTTTTCTTTCTTGAGAGGGAAAAAGTCCATTTAAATCATTTTTTGTTCGTGTAATTTGGCGTGGACAATACGTCTGCATCGTACGAACTAATTTTGAATTTACATAATAAATAGTGTTATAGGTTTTCGAATTATTTGACACACACGTAACTATTAAAAATCAATAATTTTTTCATTGATTTATCTTCTAGATATTCCAATTTATTATACTATCTATGATACTTTTCAATGAAATGCGGTTTTCTTATGTAATTTCTCACATGAAAATTGTGTAAAATTATTTCAGTTTGACTTCATTTATTATTACCAAAAAAATTTTTTTTCTAATTTCATTTATGGAAGATATTCTTTAAAATTTTTTCTACTATTATATTAATGAAAATTACATGTTAACCATTCAAGAAACACGTAAAATATCCACACAAGGAAGTTGGATTTACACATTTTAAAATATGTTTAAGGGCTGTTCCTCTAATATAGCTATTTTTTAAAATTCAATTTTGAATTTTTTCTTAATAGGCGATCTAGTTTATACCAGCTAATAAAGTAATGTTATTTTATTTTGTTTTTTTATTGCTATTAAAGTGGAAAATTCACATAAATTAACAAAATCGCATTTAACGTGCCTTAAGCCGTACCCAGACTGTTTGTTTTTGCCTAGTTTGGATATCGGTTTGGGTATCAATTTGGAACTCTAAGGCATTTCTTAATTATTTGTAAAGAAGCAAACTGTATTCAACATTGAAGTTGCAAAGACAATAGTAGTCTAATCATTAGAATTTATCTTAACAGCATCTAAGCTATGTAATATTTATCAGATCAATAAATATTTGTATATACACATATATAATAAATATATATATCATGTCAGAACAATTTCGTTTAGCACGAATTCTTTGTTAGTAGTTGTCCGTCTTTTTCACAGCTTGGTTAATATGTATCTTGTGATAATCCAAAACTAGTAATATCAATATACTTGCCTGTGGTATGCGAAATAATCGCAGCAAATTTGCCACCTGAACGGATGTAACGGATGAAGCCGCTCCAACTACTCCGGATATTACTTTTCGTACTTGGGTCTTGTTGCAGTGATATTCGGCGTCATCTATGTTACTAATGGATCCTGTGAAGAAAAGATTAAAAAAGATTTGAATGAAAATAAAGAATTTCATCAATGCCTATTCCTAATTGAAATTTTCTCAAAAGAATGTAATAAAAATGGTAGCAATTGAATATTTTCTATTCGGCGCCCAACGTTGGCTTCTTTCGATTTACTCGGCCTACACTGGCTTCTAATTACGATTCTTTACCGTCTCCTTTCCATAATTCGACCGATGATTTTTCAATTTTTTCTTTATTAAAAATCAAATAAATCACAAATTATTCTCTATCGGGGGCGGAGAAAAAAAAGCCATAATTCATCCATTGGAACTGGAGTTTTGAATGGTGGGTTGAAACAGTTGTGCGTGTCGTGATAACAGCCAAAACACTTGACACACATATAAAACACATAGTGGGTGGCAGGGCGGTATTCCCATGTTTGAAAGATAGATGAACCATAACATGATTCCATTATTTATGAGCAGCTTCATTACAAAATATAATTTTCCAAACCAATGAACTATCTGCGATATTCGTTCCAGTAGTACATTGATAGGTAGATAGGCAGCCCACATATTTCGATATAATGGAATTATATCTAAATCCTTGAAGGCTCGAAAATATCGTGTCCCATCCAATAATGGTTATTATATTCAATATACTATTATATTGAACGTATCGTGTTGTCGTTGTGAATTACTTGAGTACGTACATTAATATTTCGCCGTGGTTACATATGCTGTCGGTAGAGCGTAACCAAATTAAATCAGACTGTTCGTGGATTTGTTGTCGGTAGCAATCAGGCAGTATTCGAACAAAACAAAACAATTTTCCAATAAATCGACCACGTGTGTGTGAGAACTTACCTTTAATAAAGTCCACAGCCATTTCCAAGCCGTACGAATCCTTATCGCAATCATCGAGAATATGAGCACCAACAGTTATGTTAGGAAGCAATTTGTCCTCGTTTATACGATCGAGCGTGAATAGCATTGCTTCCAGAGCCTGAATACCACCCTGCGGCATTATCGGGCCACATATGATGCTATCCTCTCGGGAATGTACCATCATTAAGCCACCAAGGATAACATCGCCTTCGACGACAGCTTCCTTCTTGACCGGCCAGTGAAGATTGTGATGCTGGTCATGTACCGAAGGTTCGCTGCCGTGACCTACTATTGGACTTCCGTTTCTTATCGTACTATCGAGCTGATCGTCCTCGACGTAGGAGTCTCGAAGATGTTCGTGGCCTTCCTCGTGAAAGTATTGATTATGATGATTATGATGCTGTCGATGATTATGATGAATATGGTGGTGATTGAGGCGCTGATTGCGATGATAGTACATTTCGTTTTGCTGCTCGTAGTGTCGACTATGCCGCTTCGTATGATGGCTTCGCTTAAAGAATCTATCGTACATATCGTAATTATAGTCCCAGGATAGCGCTGGACTAGAACGTTTTGTTCGCGGCAAGCTGTTCGAGCAATGGCCATGATGGCGTTGATGAAATTCACCTGGAATTGATGATACGGATGCTATCTGCTTTTCTACATCCGCGCTAGATGTGTTTATTGATTCGACCAACCGTTGAACCAAAATCTCGTTAGGATGGGAATTGTTTCGATTCGAAACCTTGCCTGCTGCTATAATGACGTACAATAGCCCGAATATTATCGTTGTGACGTTCCAATTAAAATTCCGTGTCATTATAATAATAAACAATTTTCGAAACACTACTGTCGCTGGGTAGCAGTTTTTCAGTTTAACGTCACATGCTTTTGATTAGGTTGGTTTTTTATTTTCCTCACATAGGATTTTTGATTCCTGATTAATTCATTCTTTTCAATTAATTATTTCACGGTTATTAGTGTAAAGTTAATTACTGCGTTTGACTTTTCTCATTTTAATTTTAACTTTTTGCACTGAAATTTTAATTATTATCATTCAAAATATAATTGTTCCTATTTTGCAATCGCTTTAATATATTTTTTAATTAATCGAACAACTCGTATATCGTGTTAATCATGAACTGCACGCTTCTGTATTAAAGACTAATCCCTAAGTCTAACTTGATACCCTTTAAAAAAAATTTCTTTGGTTTCTTGTCACTGTCCTTTTTATAGAATATTATAAATACAAGAAATAGTGGTAGGGACTTGCTAGTAGTTCCATTGACGTATTATATCCACAACAGCAGCCGTAATAGAAAAGTGATTAAAAGTAAGAAAGGAAAGTTATGATTTTTTGGAAAAAATTTCCGTGTGAGGGGAGGGGTATGAACTAGTGGTTCTTCAAACCAATAGTCGGCAATCTTCAAAATATCTTCTACCTTCGCTGTCAATTTCTCTATACGTTTAATGTTTTTGGCTACTAGTTGCACAGTACTGAAAGTTTTAAGGGTATTTGCATTCGGAATAACGTCAGAATGAGTACCGTTAAACGGAATTCAGATTTTTGTCAGCAAAATGTTTGTACTTAAAACTTTCTTTCCCATTTAATATTCCAATGGTGAAAGAGTTGGTACGAAGACAAGGATCGGTTTTGCTATTGAGTGAAATGACAGAATTTTTTCGAGAAGCATCTATTTAAAAGACTCATTGACTTTGGCAGTGTTTCTAAAATCAGTACAGTATTAGTTCTGGAATGCGTGATATTTCTAAAGTTCAAAAGGTGACAGTGTTATGCTATAAATATTCTTGAAAGAAATGTGAAGAAATTATGAAGATTCACGATATGGGAAGTGATTCTCTTGATCAATTAATATTTCTCAACAATTCCATGATGGGCTACCACCTCAAACTGCTTGTATTCATCATACTTCCGTTGTTATAAAATAAATTCCAGTTTTAATATTCCAACCTAAGCCGGTTATCAAGAAAATATGCCAAAGGTCTGGGCGAAACTTTATTATTTTTCAGGTTGAAAGTCAGGAGCGGCCAAAGTCGTAGCATCAGTAGCTTCGAGACTATGACGTTTATTTTAAAATTAATTTTGTTCTTAAAATATAGTGAAATGATATTCGCTATCTGAAATATGAATTCGTGGAAAGTATACAATCCCTTTACACGCCCTAGGGATCGAATTTAAAAAAATCCTGAAAACACTTTCTAGGTATTTATATGAAGAAGCCGTAAAATAAACACGAATTCAATATTTTTGAGGAGCTAATAGACATGCCGAAAATCATGAAAATATATGCATTCCATTTTCATTGGTAATTTGTTTTTGCCCTCTTTCGTAACGCCAACAAATATTTGAAATTTTATCTAAATTACTTTTCTAGTTAATTCACATATACTCGTATATACTGAGTTTCAAATTTGAAGCATAAGCCGTTCTATAGGTAGGATAAACACCCTTCTATTCTCGTACCATGGTACCTTTAACAAAATGAATTTAATGTAAATAATTTTAATTTTTAATTTTTCCAGTATGCTGCTACTATAATCTCTATCTATTTAGATAGGTATTTACCAAGTTTAAGATTTATATCATTTAGAGATGTCATAGCAATTTGTCCACTAAGAAAAGGTTTGACGTAATAGAAGATGAGGCTTACGCGTTTGCTTACAGCGGACAAACTGTTTTTCCTTTTTGGGTCAATTAGTCTCAAGATTTTGAAGAAGTCAGAGAAACGACTTTTCCCCAAATCGATTAGAATCGTTATTATTAAAATGAAATAAAAATAGTCTAATCTGAATTTTTATTCGAGGGTTTATTTTTTATATTTGAAACTTTTGAGCCTTGATATTTGTTTAATGCTTTACAGATTTCATGAAGGGTAGGTATATTAATCACTCCAACTGTGAAATGTGCGTAGAGTTTTTGCTTAGGTTTGAATCTGATTCAGACGAGAAAACATTATCTGGACCCGTTAAAAAAATAGAAATAAAACTCCTTAATAACAATAAATTGAAATTCGGACACCTCTCATAAAGGCAACTCACTTTAACCCATCCAGTATTAAGATTAATGACGTCGAGCTAAGTATCCACCATGACGTTAATACACTGACCCGAAGTCCTTTAAACTAAAAACGGTTTGAACTTTCCCTCATCCATTTACTCTATAATTGAAATACGGAAAGGACACGTGTAGGTAACTTAAGAGCATATCCTATAACATCGTTGCCGGATCGCCGCAATATGAGCATTAATTCCAATTCCTGACTACAACCATACGTAGAACGTAGTACGTGCAAGGAGTACACATTTCACATAATGAACTTCATATTTCACTTTATTTACATGAAACGCCAGCAAACAAATCTTCCCCATCTAAACGATCCCATAGAAGTCACTTAGAGGCTTCTCAGCGCCCATATGAGCCTAATGTGCACACATAAAGGCTACGACACACCGAAGCCAAACAGCATTAATGCGAGTTTCCCGGACGAAGGACACGTTACAGAGTCCATACGAAACTTGTTTCCAGGATGAGCTTAACAGCTCAACCACGAAACCATCCCCGAAACTACGAACAAATATACGCCTGATGAAAATGGGCCCCATAACATTTCAACCCCAAGTAAACGCTACACAGATGACAATCGTGCACACATGTGAGCACACCCCATGTAAAGCTAATGCAGATAATCCAGAAAATAGTCTTCTTTCTTCATATCAAGGATAATGTAGAAGGAATGAAGCAGGTAACGAAAACAACCATACGATTATAAGATCTGGATTGAATGCGGATAGAATGGTCGGTCTAGCGTACCGAAAACGATGAACTTTACTACGTGAGTCCTTCAAGATCTCGTTCGAATCCTTTTTGCGAATGGATAACCAAACGAAAAATCTCATCAACGAACTGAACACGATCTTAATCTACCCAAGATATACTGACATTGCCATAGAACTAATTGGGAAGCATCAGATTATCCAGCACGATGTTGCTTTTAATTTAGATATTTTCCGCTAACCCCGACTCAAGTATCCATCCGCCTTCGCCTTTTTAATGTTGACTTTCGGTAGAGTTACACTCGAAAAACTAAGGAAATCCACACATGTGCTGCTCGTTAAGGAAAAGAAATGGAATCTTTTTGAATATGAAAATGGATAAGTGACCGATAACAAGCCTTTGGCGGATGAAAAAAGAATCTGATTCGACGAGGATCTTAAGATAGACCTTCGTCAATTTTTTGTTTGTGTGTATTCCTCATTTCGGAACAAAAAGGTTAGTCGTGAAAGGACATATCGAGTGGATATCGAAACCTTCATGTAACATAATCCGATAAATATGCCATGGGTATGTTGACTTTCACCTACACTTCAGTGCGATAGTCGTACAGCTTATCACAGCTTCATCCCAAATTTAAGACGTTTCATTTTCTTACAAAAAGCTGGACCCAACTGAAAAATTGGAAAATCGTTTGGGTTTCGTATGATGCGGGGGTTTTGAAGTTAAATTCGAATCTAGCTGGCCAAAATTATTTATATTATCAATTTATCTTAAAATAAGGTATTATTTAGTTATTATTCAGTAATAATAATATTGGAACATATTTCCTCGAAAAAATTTTTTTTGCGAAAAATGAATATATAATATTTTTGGTGAATGTTTTCACACCACATTTTTAACTGAAAATACTATTATATAATAGTTTTCCGGGTAAGATACCATTTGATTTTTTTTTTTAATGTTTCGGACTTAAGTTACATTTGTGCAAGGCCTTTACCAAGGATTGAGTCCTTTGTCCTTGCTAAAGGAATATTCAAAATACAAATATTTCGATTTTCCGTTATCAACATAAACTGTTATAAAATCTCGCTGGGCAGATATTGGCAGAAAATTTTGGTGACTACTTAAGAATGAATATTTGACCTTCATATTGTCATATAAATTTCGACAGAGTCGTGCGAAGTTATATAACTTTTTCAATTTTGAACTTTCAACTTTTCCAAAAATAAGATCTCAAATAATACCAAAATTTAAAACTCTCTAGTTCGAATCCATATATTCTGGAAAAACCATAAATATCAATAAATCATAAAAATCAAGTACATACCTGCTACCTCAACATCCATTTTTCAAAAGTTCTTTTTTTTCCTTTAGAATCACGAAAAAATTATGTGAACACAGTTAGTTTTTAATATAGATTTTTCCGTTAGAACTGATCTTTTACAGATGGCTACTTTGAGTTGAGCCCACGGCTTTTATAGTAAGTTCTACTGCTACTCTATACTGCTGTATAGAAATCCTGCGCATTTTCGGAAAACAAATGTAGGTAAATTTTGGAGAAAAAATGTGAATTATTGGTTGTTGTTTTTCGATAATGGCAATTTTTTAAGTAGAGATTCCAAAGAATATTAAAATAATTTCTTTATTTAAATTTTTGTAATCAGTGAAATTTGAAATTTTTTAGAAATTGTTTGAACTTTTTTGAAATGCTTTTTGTATAATATTGCGGAACTGAGGATTACTCAATATACCGGTTAGCCCTGAACCACTAGCTCCAGGCCTGGAACTGGGACTTCCTGAGCCACTTAGTATCGGGATAACGACAGCACCTGAAAGGGCCAAGACCGCAAAAAGTACGAACAGAAACTTCATGATTTCTGAAAATATGGGCAAAATATTGGATAAATTTTTACACTATTGTTTAAATAATTAAGTTTTTCTTAATAATATTATTACCACGGTTAATTACAATTCGTATCAAAAGAAACTGAAATTTGAATGATAACAACTAAGGCAAAACTGTGGACTTTTATAGCAAAAATTGTTTGGGCCTTTTGGCAGAAACAATATTTGCTCTAATTAAGATCATTTGCATACCAATTGTTGATTAGAACGCAACTGTTTAAATATGAAAATTTATAAATTTTGTAAAGTTCCGCAGGTTCAACGGCTGCTAAATTAGAAACGTGTACCTCGTTCATATTTGTTTTAAAACAAATTTTAAGCGTGTGTCGATTTGTGGAAATTTTTCACATATGCTTTTTATAAAAATAAGTCATTTGTCTCATGATCGTAATAAGAGCAGAATTCTGAAGTATAGGAGACCACAAAAAAAATCTGCCAACAGAGTAAAAGTCCGAACCGCGTTCAATTCTGATATCGCGTTTCCACTATCGCCTTCATGTGCGTAGGGCATGTGCGATGATCGCGAATGTCTAGTCTCATGTGGAAACGGTACGCACATGCTACAAGCATATCCCTTTGATGTGCGTCAAAAACCGGCCATCGAAGCAAATGTTCAAAGCGAATGTTTTTGGCAGTGGTGGGGGCTACCAAGTGTTCAGTTCAGTCCCAGCGGGAATATGAGTAAGGTATTTTGTACTATATGTAATATTGTAGTTTATGCAAGACTATTACAATATGACTTTTCGCATTCTGAAAAATGTACAGAGAATCATTCCTTCAACATTCCAGAAAAAAGCTAGAATGAAAAGTATGGTAATTTTGACATCCATTGAATAGGAGTGTTTACGAAATGCTTTCTTCAGAACCCGTTTTTTTTCCCGCTGGGGTAGTGTTTTCATCCGATGCATATGAAGGCATATGTGGAAACGGCACATTCGTGCTGTAAGCATATCCCTTTGATACGCGTTCAAACAGTGCCATTGAGACTCAATCCTTGGTAAAGGAATATTCAAAATACAAATATTTCGATTTTCCGTTATCAACATAAACTGTTATAAAATCTCGCTGGGCAGATATTGGCAGAAAATTTTGGTGACTACTTAAGAATGAATATTTGACCTTCATATTGTCATATAAATTTCGACAGAGTCGTGCGAAGTTATATAACTTTTTCAATTTTGAACTTTCAACTTTTCCAAAAATAAGATCTCAAATAATACCAAAATTTAAAACTCTCTAGTTCGAATCCATATATTCTGGAAAAACCATAAATATCAATAAATCATAAAAATCAAGTACATACCTGCTACCTCAACATCCATTTTTCAAAAGTTCTTTTTTTTCCTTTAGAATCACGAAAAAATTATGTGAACACAGTTAGTTTTTAATATAGATTTTTCCGTTAGAACTGATCTTTTACAGATGGCTACTTTGAGTTGAGCCCACGGCTTTTATAGTAAGTTCAGGTAAAAAAAAACCCTTCCTGAAACTTCCTAATTGGTTAAGACAATTATGACATAAAATGCTGGTTAACATTTGCATGTTTGGAAAACCGAATTTTGGCCAGCTAGATCGGCCAACGCCCCACTGTGCGCCGGTCGTTCGCCGTACGCAAAACGTTTGAAAGCTTATAGCTCTTAAACTATTTGAGCTATTAAGTTGAATTTTTTTTGTTGGTATACTGAGCAGACCCCTTGAAGTGGCTACCTTTTGAGTGCTGAAAAGGAAAGTTTATATCTCGAGAACCTATAATGATATAAATCTGAAACTTGGTATTTGGATAGAACTATAGTAGTAACATGTTGACCAAATATAACTTTTTGTAAGATAGTGGCGGTGTTTTTCCTAACTATAGAACGGCACATGCTAGAAAGTTGAATCTCGGTATGTATATGTAAATCAACTGGAAAAGAATTTCAGATTAAAAAAAAATTCAAATATCTATTGGCGTTCGGAAGTGGGGTAAAAATGATCACAAAAATGAAAAGCATATATTTCAAAGATTTTCATCATTTCTATAAGGTTTTACCAAATGTTGAATTAATTCTTATTCTACGGATTTTTCATATACTTAAAAAGCATTTTCAGGTTTTTTTGAAATTCGACCCCCACAGTGGTGTAAAGGGGTTATATACTTTTTCACAAATTCGCCATATCACTCCGCGCTGATTAACTATCGAATAACTTTTTACTTCCACGGTCTTGTTTAATAATTACCTTAAAATTTGTTTTCAAATTGTTTGCATTTTCAACCCCTAAGAGGGTATAAACGGGTTGAACCCATTTTCACGAATTCCGTCATAGATTGGTTTCCACTTTCTCGAGCTTTCTTTTTATATATCTATAAACCAATTTCAGCATTTTTGGATATTCAATCCCCAAGGAGTGTGCAACGGGGTTGAATATATTTTCACGAATTCACCCCATAAATTTCTTAGTCAGTTTTTTATTTAGTTTTTCAGGCAGTAAGGCTTCCGATATAATCGACAAAATTTGATTCAGGTATTTTTAGATATTCAACTCCAAGAGGACGTAAGGCTTTCGACATATTCGTATGATTGATAAGATATCGGATTGGTTTTCACTTCCACAGACTTTTTATCTAATCGCCTACTATAATGCATTTTCGATTTCATGTGATGGCCCAAAACTAAATCACGAAAATCCTTCAAATCTCGTTACAATTGATATTATACTACGAATTTGATCTCTTCCCGAAGTATAATTCATTTGCTTGATTCAATTGTTAGCGGCGTAACTATTCTAGCTCGAACCTATTCTAACAGCTTTCCAAACTTTTTGTTAGGTTTCAGTCACATTGTAACCTACACCGCATCTCATGCCGCGTTTCCACCTGTGGCTTCATATGCCTTGGACGAGGCGTATTAGCCCGTATGCACATGTGGAAACGGCACATTCGTGTCAGTATGCATTTGAAATCGAGATTCGCGTACATTTGTCTCAATGGCACTGTTTGAACGCGTATCAAAGGGATATGCTTACAGCACGAATGTGGCGTTTCCACATATGCCTTCATATGCATCGGATGAAAACACTACCCCAGCGGGAAAAAAAACGGGTTCTGAAGAAAGCATTTCGTAAACACTCCTATTCAATGGATGGCAAAATTACCATACTTTTCATTCTAGCTTTTTTCTGGAATGTTGAAGGAATGATTCTCTGTACATTTTTCAGAATGCGAAAAGTCATATTGTAATAGTCTTGCATAAACTACAATATTACATATAGTACAAAATACCTTACTCATATTCCCGCTGGGACTGAACTGAACACTTGGTAGCCCCCACCACTGCCAAAAACATTCGCTTTGAACATTTGCTTCGATGGCCGGTTTTTGACGCACATCAAAGGGATATGCTTGTAGCATGTGCGTACCGTTTCCACATGAGACTAGACATTCGCGATCATCGCACATGCCCTACGCACATGAAGGCGATAGTGGAAACGCGATATCAGAATTGAACGCGGTTCGGACTTTTACTCTGTTGGCAGATTTTTTTTGTGGTCTCCTATACTTCAGAATTCTGCTCTTATTACGATCATGAGACAAATGACTTATTTTTATAAAAAGCATATGTGAAAAATTTCCACAAATCGACACACGCTTAAAATTTGTTTTAAAACAAATATGAACGAGGTACACGTTTCTAATTTAGCAGCCGTTGAACCTGCGGAACTTTACAAAATTTATAAATTTTCATATTTAAACAGTTGCGTTCTAATCAACAATTGGTATGCAAATGATCTTAATTAGAGCAAATATTGTTTCTGCCAAAAGGCCCAAACAATTTTTGCTATAAAAGTCCACAGTTTTGCCTTAGTTGTTATCATTCCAATTTCAGTTTCTTTTGATACGAATTGTAATTAACCGTGGTAATAATATTATTAAGAAAAACTTAATTATTTAAACAATAGTGTAAAAATTTATCCAATATTTTGCCCATATTTTCAGAAATCATGAAGTTTCTGTTCGTACTTTTTGCGGTCTTGGCCCTTTCAGGTGCTGTCGTTATCCCGATACTAAGTGGCTCAGGAAGTCCCAGTTCCAGGCCTGGAGCTAGTGGTTCAGGGCTAACCGGTATATTGAGTAATCCTCAGTTCCGCAATATTATACAAAAAGCATTTCAAAAAAGTTCAAACAATTTCTAAAAAATTTCAAATTTCACTGATTACAAAAATTTAAATAAAGAAATTATTTTAATATTCTACAACAACCAATAATTCACATTTTTTCTCCAAAATTTACCTACATTTGTTTTCCGAAAATGCGCAGGATTTCTATACAGCAGTCGTCAAAGTAAATTTGATTCCTCCGGGGAGCAATAAAATGAAATTTCTCCTATAAACGGTAAACAGATTGCTATAAATTCGACTATTAAATCAGCACAGTGTTATCATTAGACATAAAAGTAACTTCAGTGCCCCATAATAAAGCATTTCCATTTCGAAATGCTCATATTCCTGTACCTCCTACACCTAGGCAAAACAGGACGAAAAAAAATAAAGAATTGTAATTTATTGCATGCAGCATCTACATAAGAGACTTTTTATTATTCCATTAAAGTGCTCGGTAAGTACTTTATCCACAAAAGCTAACATACGTAAGGAGCGCTATCCGAATAAAAGCCTTCGAACCATAAAGTTTGAAATCTCTTCCGAGCCTGTAATTGATTTGGGTAGAAAGGACAGGATAATTTCCCCATCGGTAGGGCTCTATGGTAAAGATGTGACGGTGGAGTCTCAATCCCACTACGTCTACTCCTTACAAAAATTCATGGCGAGTAATTAAGCACACTTTAATCTCTTCGAAGACTCTAGAATCTGTACTAAGATTTCCACTTCTTGGCACCATATACGAGTGTTCCGGGACGGTAGTCTATAGTTTAAATTCGACTTATCCGGAAAATTCAGGGACAATGTGCATAAATGCTTTCTAGAACGAGCTAAGCAGAAGAACGCAAATGAGCTTCATAGCAAAACACCTTCGAAGATACCACCATCTTCCTCTAACTTAATGGTTTCGTTTCGTAGGACGACTCAATCACTATCCTCAAAGTCGGTAAAACTTCGTAGCGATAGTGTGTTAAAGAATGACGCTATTACGATAAATTGCAGTGTTAAGGGTAGCAGCCGTCGTTCTAACACGGCTTCAAACTCCTTACGAGGTTTATAGAGAAAAGATAACACGTCTCTTGTTTTCTTTTCGTATCGATTGTAGGAACTTTTCTTCTTAGTTCGATACTATGACCTTAAGTTATAATAATTGATTAAAAGAACAATACTAAACAGAAAGTTATGGCAGTGGCTGTTCGCCTATCTCCCGTCTGTCTACCACTTTGTAGTTGCTTTTCCTTATGTGTTACGTGATAGTGGGAAATGGGACAAATGTAGCGTGCAGGGCGAGGCGCTTTAGTTTAGCTGCCCTTCCCAGTAACAATACGACAATATATGAAAAATTCCTAAATCAGAAAACGCTTCTTAGAAGCTCCGGGAGACAAGACCAAATTCACCACGTTTTATTCCCACTTCCGCACGTCAATGCAAATTTTAACTTTTTTCTTTAAACTACTATTATAGTATATCTACATATGTACATACGACTTAATAAACTTCTAGCATAAACCGTTCTGAAGATTGAAAAGAACCCTGAAACCATATCAAAACGTCTGGGCATAATACTAGAAGTTCTTGATCGTGCAAATTTTTTTAAAGGTTTCTAGTAGCATGTAAATACTGAACTTGAAAGCAGATTTGGATAATAAGAATTTCTGTAGTAGAATGAAGTGAAAAAAATCTTAATGCAGCCTGGAAGAAGCTACGTCACTTAAACACTAAGAAATTACGTTCCAGATAGCCTCCGGGTTATTATTCAGGTTGTAAGTCGTATAGTTACGTAAACCGCATTAAACGCGTTCCAAAAAAGAATAAAGTTGCACACAGACTGTTGGTAGATTATTTTTCAGACGTTTTTTTTTTTCAATAGAAGAAGAAGCGAATTTGATCTCATTAAACCCAAAAGTATGCTGACGAGAATAGAGGTTTTATTTGCTGCTAGAGTAAGAAACAATAAATATTACAAAATATACAAAACTTCTGAAATTTTTCCCTTCGCTTCATTATATATTTTATAAAAAAATACA
Organism: Beris chalybata; assembly: GCA_949128065.1. Lineage (NCBI taxonomy): Eukaryota > Metazoa > Arthropoda > Insecta > Diptera > Stratiomyidae > Beris > Beris chalybata. The sequence continues at coordinate 14,246,193 of OX421897.1, forward strand.
TAACCTACAAAATGTTATCGCAATTATGAGTTTTATTTACCTAATAGCCTGCAAAATGGGAAACTATTAGATGAAGTCTACAGAAAGTCTTAATTTTACTCCGTGAAGGTAAAATTTTAAAAAATTGCTAGGTGCCTCTAATATTATGGCCAGGACTGTATATATATGTACTAATTTTCAACTCTCTAGCATAAGCCATTTATGAGATATAAAAACCATCCTCGCTGCCCCTATTATATTTTTCTAGGATACCTCTACAGTGAATCCATACACATAGTCGTAAATTTTTAACGTTCCATGGCTTACATACGGCGGACAGGCGGACATTTTACCGCCACTGTTATATATCTCATCTGCAATTTAAAAGGAAATGCAGTATTTCTTCTGGAGCCAAACTGCCTACAGTTCAACCATTCGACATTCTGTTGTATTTATCAAATGTAAATTTCTCATTTTATGACAAACATCGAACGTTTGTTTGCGAAATTCCAATTAATTCCGCAAATGAACTCCAATTCAAACAAATGAAGCCTCTAATTAAACAATTGATTCGAGACTCGTAATTTCGTACAGTCAATCTAGGGTTGTGGTACTTCATTTGAACGAAATGATTACAGTCAATAATCGATCAGGATGTGCAGCAAGTCCATCGGTATATTCATAAGTTCGAAAAACCTTAATTTAAATTCTCGTCCAGATGCGATTCCAGTAGCTCGTTTCTTATAGTCCGTTGTTTTAAGCCAAAATCGAATTTGAATAGATTTGAATATATCGATACTTTGACTATCTGTTCAGTTTAGAAATGCCCCCAAATTCGATATAATGTCACAGAAATTCATATCCCATAGAACCCAAACACACACACTGATGTAACCAACAAACTTTCATACTAGGAGTCGAGTAAATATTTGTGTGATAGCCTCCAATCTACTGCATGGCTATGGCATTCCATATCTTTGTGTAATTGATTTTTAATGGTTAAATTCAAACAGGTGCTCGTACTAAGCATTTCAGATATGTACTGTGTGTGGGTAATATCGAACATTCATATCATGTAAATCGTTTTTTTTTGTTGTTTAATCTCATTTGAATGAAACAGATTTAAGTCGTGCGATGATATAATGTTTTCGGTCGAACATTTTTAGATAAAATCGAATAAAAAATAATTTGGATAGATTACCTACTCTAGATGATAAAATGAAATAAAATAATTTAAATAAAATTTATTTATCATTTTAGTTCGTTAACTATGCATCAGATACTTCCCATTTCATATTACATTCGAAAAAGGTTGAAGTAAATTTACAGGAGGTTATCAGAAATTTTTGAGCATTTTTCAATAAATTTTTCTGTAAACGAAGGAAATAAAATTTAAAAATTTTCTAATATGCGCCCCACGTTGGGTGCTGAAATACTCTGCATTAAAACAGTGGTTTAACTGGATACTGTTCTGTTCAATGAGTGATAAGACAATTTTAACGTATATCAAGCCGAATTTACACTACTTAAGCATTCGCCTCACGTTGGGCGCTATTATAACGCACTGAATGTACTTGAGTTCTTTTCCTCAAATATAACATTTTCTCTTTTACCTTGTCGAGTAATAATACATTTAAATTTTAACGCATGCCTAGCCGAATATGCACTACTTACACATTCGCCCCACGTTGGGCGCTATTATTAAGCACCGAAAGTACTGAGTTCTTCTCCTCAAAATATAAAAATTTCTCATAACAATATATGTTTTTTCATAAGGAGAAATGTCGAAGCATAAAGTAAATTTCACATACTCCCCTTAACGAATTCGTTGAACAACAAACATCCTCTTTTACGTAATATATTAAAATGTTAAGGATAAAGATCCATACTTAATCAACACTCATCACTTTGCACATGGAATGGTGTTCGTTCTACGCTCGAGTACGTAGTAAACAAAAAGAGTCCTTGAAGAACAAATGGACGTAATTCAAAGGCCCCATTTCACACTATACCCTCAGTCGTGCTGTTCAGGTGCTTCGCATATACACTTAAATCATTATAATGGCATTAAATGGGAATTCTGCTGTGGATAATAGCAGAAGGACAATAATACTAACAGGAAGCGTAATTAGTCTATTTCTGGCGAAAGTAATAAACCGAAGGCTATGAAAATGCCAGTACAGGAAATTTTTTAATGTCTGTTTGTCTTCCTAGCAGTTAATTCATTGTTAAAAAGCATAACCATATTTGAATTTCGAATGAAGATGGGGTGTCCTTCGCTTTATGTATGGGTCAGTACTTAAATAATTCCTCACTACCAGTCATTACTTTGTCAACAGACATACATTATTGTTATGTTCAACAGGTAAATGTTTGCGAAAAAGATCTTTCAAATGATAGAGAGTAATGAAATATGGATTTTTCTTTTCATAAGTTCATTGTAATATGTCTTTTCTATTTTGTTAGTAAAGTGAAGTCGGTAGCTGCGTTTATTGTAGGCGAATTTTATTTATTAATCAGTAGCGTAGCTATATAGTAGTTGCCTATGAGTTATTAATATAGTCAACCCACTTGACTCCTCTGAAACTATGTGAAATTCCTTCCATTCTCGTAAAAGTAGTACCACGTAGATAATCCAAAGTCACGAAAAGCGATAACCCATCATATGAAATACTAAAGTACTTCTTTCTGGACAATGAGCATTTTCATAGATGTAGACTACCTGAATAATTAATTAGAAATGATTTTAACTCAGTTGTAGGTAGTTGTTCGTATTCTTCAGCTTAATGTGTTCTTGATTTATTGCAAATTCGAGTGAATGCAAACAAAATTTTTTTTTTTAAATTTGTAGGTCAGCGCAATGTGTGGAATAATTGAACAAACTGAGAACAAAAAACACAAATTTTTATGATTTTGTTTCCCGTCTTTTGAAGCGTTAATAAAGTTCTTATACGTAAACAAAAAGAAAGCTTTTACTTCGGCAGACATTAAATAAAAAAATATTATGAACAGCAGAAAATGGATTAATCAATTGAAACTTTGAAATAAGCGCTTCGGAATTACATTTGAAGGGCTTGGCTTACCCACTGGATATGTCGTTGATATTGTTAGAGTTCATGGCATAGATGATGTTATGATTTTGTTTATTTTGATGCTGTTTGTGTATCGGAGGATACATGGCTGAACGATTTTTAATTTAAAAACTAGATTTAATGGGATCTGTGCGGAAATATTGGAAAAATTCAGCAATCATTATAATACAGGGCAATTTTCATATGTTTCATGACATTTCTTCAACGATGGAGAATTTTCTGATATTTTACCCAAAAAAAGAGACTCTTAAGGGTTAGTATACTACGTTCCGTTCTCACAAATTTCGATATATTTCTTGAGATATGAACTTTGTTTTTACTTCTACGCACTTATTATAAAATGGTTAAGAAATCAACTTCAAGATTTTGTTGGAAATTAATTGAATGATTGAATTGAATAGGATTTTAGTTGCGTTGACTTTTTATTTGTATGCAGATCAATATTGAACATTGTAATATATGTTATGTATATGGTAGTCTGGGTGGCTTAGTGGCTAGAGCTCTTGCCTTCGGTGCGCCTGGTACCAGGTTCGAGTCTGCAATGAAGTAGCTCTAGCATTACTTCAAGTCCTAGGCCCGATTTGGGCTGTTACGCCATTGATCATTATAATATATGTTACAAAGAGATATTTCTGAGTTCATGGACAGATTTTGATTTTAGACAGTGCTACGAAAAATTGCTGGTATACTAAGTAGTCATTTCGTGGTAGTGGCAGTATATTTCTAGGTAACTTTTAAGGCCCATTTCGAGCATTGCGCCAAATGGCTTCATTCTTTGCAGCTTATCAGTACTTAGATAAAAATCTAAGCAAAAAGGGAATTTTACATCTTTTGGTTAGTAGGCAAATTTGTCACACCTTTTCAAGTAAATTTACATTGGAATATATCAGTCCTTTTGAATGTAATTTTCAACTTTTGTTCAGTAAATTTCAGTTTGTAATCTGTAAATTTTAATTTTAAAAACAACAATTTCAGTTGTTATTCTCTTGAATTTACACTATAAAGAAGCGTACAATTAGCACTCTTGAAGATATGTCTAGTTATAATATTATTTACTCTTAATAAAACTTTTGGCTATTAATAGAAATCGAACTCATGATCAATTCTGATTTAAGTGCGTAGGTACTCAATTTATAATATTTCCAAAGGAACATTTCATTGATTAAATTAAATTGCCTTTAAAGATTTCCACTATTTGGAAAACAGTTCACAGAAAAGTCCATTTAAAAATAATAAAGGATACATTTTTCAAAAAAGGATGAATAGTTTAAACACATTATTTTGTCCCAGAATTTATCAAACATGTCATGTTAAATTATTTATTGTCTGTACTTTTAAGTACTCTCAGGTAGGAGAATTTTTGAGTACATGTGGCCCTATCGTGCAGTTTCCAGTATTTCAAACATTTCTTTAAAATAATGTTCGGGCCTTCATTGGAAATTTATATCTTCAATCATTTTTATTAAGTAAGCAAAATTTTCTCTTATCTTGGCAAGCAAGGACTTGCGCCCAGACTTTTGGCTGATTTTTTTGTATTATTATTACCACGGTTAATTACAATTCGTATCGAAAAGAACTCCAATTGGAATGATAGCAATTAAGGCAAAACTGTATTCTTTTATAGTCAAAATTGCTCGAATTTTTTGGTTGAAATATTATTTGCTCTAATTAAGATCATTTGTATATCAATTGTTGATTAGAATACAATTGTTTAAATATGACAATTTATAAATTTACAATTTTGTAAAGTAATGTATATTCAACGGCAGCTGTATTGGAAACGTGTTCTGTTTATTTGTTCTCATACGAAGCTTAAGCGTGTTTTGACGCGGAAAATTTTCCCAATAAACTATATTTTTAAAAATAAGTCAGGTATTCGCCTCGTGATCGTTACAAGAGCAGAAGTCTGAAGTTTAGGATACCAAGTAAAAATGATCAAATTCCATCGAGAATTTGAAGATCACGATACTGCAAACAGTACTTGTTCCTTAAAGAAGCACTATTACTATCCTGTGTCTAGAGTTATATTGAAACTCAAAATAATAAAATCTGCCAATAATCTGGGCGCAACTTTATAACTTTTTAGGTAGAAGTCCGGAACGCGTTTAATGCTAAGTTATTAAGAGACTGGCAACCTAAAAAATAGCATTCCAAAAAGCCTAATGATTCTTCAATCCGGAAGTATTCAAAAATTTCTTCGATTTTCCTGTTAACTTGCTTTTTTTTAAATTTGCGGCATACCTGCGTGCTCATTAAATTCGATTATGACTTTATTTTCGAATTCGAATAGTTTCTTACACTATTTTGAGTCAAGTTCTTGTTGCGAAATCTACAACAGTTATTCTATTTCACGGTTTATAATTATTATAAGAAATAATATTAAAGCTTTATAAATTAAAAAATGTTATACTTGTATATAATGAATAGTCTCTAAAATAGTTGGTTGCACTTATTGCACGATTTACCAGAGAACTCATAAATCTAGAAATTTTAAATTTTGAGCACCATGATGTAGAGTACAAGAATTAAAATATATAAAACAATCGTATTGAACTGCAAAAAAACATGGCCCACTTTTTCAAGTAAATTTACATTGAGATGTAATTTTCAATTTTCAGTCAGTCAATTCTTAAATATGCAATTAGTAAATTTCAACTTCGAAAGCAGCAAAGTCATTGGATATTCTCTTGAATTCACAAATAAAGTATGTATATAATTATCCCTCTAGATACACTTATTTCTACTTCTAATATTATTTACGAGTACTCTTAATAAAACTTTTGGCTATAGGACGAAATCGAATTCGCGATTAATTCTGGTTTTGCTGCGTAGGTTTGGCGTGCGTAAGAACTGCGCCACCGAAGGCATTTAATTTTAATTTCAGTAGAAAATAAAATCAAATGAACCGTACAACTTTGTCAACATTTTTCGATTCATCTAGAAATAAATGTGTTACATGAAATACTGTGTTATCATGTAAACTGTACAGATCAGTTGAAAAGTACATGGATAACTTCATGTAAAAGTGCTTGGAATGAAAACTTGAAAAATTTAAATAAACTGGAAATTGGATTGAAAATTTCTCCAATTGCATTTCCGTGATGAGTAATATGTGCATTGACTCCAAACATTGACTCCAAGTATTTCATTGTTGGAATTCGAACTCACAACCTTTAGGACTATAGACTTCACTCGGCCAGCGAACTGAAATTTTCCTCAAACCACACATTATACAGTCTAAATTAAAATAAATCCAATTCATATCAAAAGCCAAAAATACCTTTGAGGGGGCATCCCAAAACATTTCTTAATTCAAATCGATTTCTTTCGACGTTTTGTTTCCTGACGCTTATTGAAGTGTAAGATCCATTCCAATGTTAAATTTCCAATTACTGAACGAATCGGGGATAAAACCAATTTTGGGCTTCATTTCATCTGGCAATATCAATAAGACGCAACATACATCCATCTACAGACAAATTCACGCACTTTTCCCCAGTTTATGTAAAAGCGAGGTATGATATCAAAGAAAAAAATAATCTAGAAGAAAAAGATGCCAGGCCACGAAAGATAACGAATCCATTCAGTGTCCTTAATCTGAGTCTAATCCTGCGAAAGAAAACGATACAAGCCGTAAGATCCGGAATGTTTTTGAGCTAAGATATTTCGTGTAATTGATTCTATCTTCTGCTCAATTGCTACGATTGCGTATACTATAATATTCTAGACAAGGATTGTTTTGGAAAGGCCTTGTGTTTTATAGGGCCTCACTCTGGGCACCAATCTCCTAGATTAGCTAATATAAAGCCACATCCGGGACATTTTAGGGATTCCCCGAATTCGTTGAAAATAATTCACTTGAAATGGTTCGGATTAGTCGAGCTTCTAAATTGTTTTCCGCAGAAGACTGGTGGGGATTTCGAATCAATCAATTTGCGGACATTAAACATGCATAGGCTTCGGTAATTTTGTAATTATTGAGATAAATTAAAAACATTTGGTTTGGATTAGAAGGATTTGATTGTTATTTATTTCTTCTTGTTGAAGATTTGTTTCCCAATATTTCTTTTACAGAACTAGTAGTCAGAACTTCATTAATTTGACGAGAACGTAAGAAGATGAAAATTATTAAAAATTAATTCCTGATATTTTAATTAGAGTACCTACTGTTTATCTAAACACCTTATGTTGTAAAATAATTATCAATTGCTTTTTTGTTCCATGTTAAAAGTTAAGCCATAAATTCAACCATTGGTTCTTTTTATGTTTTTGTTCATAGCTTTAGTTATAATATTTTATACCGTACCTACAATAATAATAATATTTAATTTAAAATAAATAAAAAACATAACGCAGTCACGATCGGCTGGAAGCCAATCGTATGATACTCTAGATGAAATACTGAACTCCGATTTATATTTTAGTTGGAAATATATCAAAAGAATGAGGAGTGCACAAGCAATTTTTACATGACCTTTTACTTACAGGTAATAACTTTAGTGTAGTGGTCGATTTTTTGATTTATAGTGAGTTCCATAAAGTAAGTTAGGACATTTTACAGAATTTTTGTATGGCAACTACATGAAGGACTTATGGGATATTTTTCATATTAATAGTTTCAGCTGCGACTATTATAAAATTAATGTTTGTAAAATTTCAAAGTCGTAAATGAAAGCTTTCTAAACTTATCGTGCAATATTGGTGAATATATTTATTAAGGACTTTTGTATGACAGCTACCCGAAGGAGTCAACCGATGGTGCTAATAATTGAACTTCGTTTTGGTTTTGGTATAAAACTAATTTCTGTAAAATTTTAAATTCCTGCTCTAACTCGTTCTGGAGTTATAGTGAATTCAGTAAAAAGCATACGTTTTTGAAGGACTTTTCTAGGCTGCTACACGAAGGACTCATTCGATTTGCATCATATTCGGAACATTCAATTCAAATATTTTAAACCATCCGTATGCAAAATTTCAAGTTCCTAACTTGAAGCATTCGAGCAATAACTGGGAAAACGTGTTTCAAGGACTCTTGTATGGGAGGTACCCGAAGGAGTGGAAGGATATCGCCCATTAACGAACTTAGCCTTACTTTTTCCATTTTACAAGTTGTGACAAAATTTCATTTTCCTAGGTCAACGCGTTCTTGAGTTATCGTGCTAACGGACGGACGGACGGACGGACGGACGGACGGACGGACAGCAAACGGATTTGGGGGTTTTGGCCAAAAATAAACACAAAATAATATATAACTTTTTTTCGTCCGAGGCTCGGTTCTATGCGTTACAAACTTTTCGGGCTGGATTAAACTTATAATACTCTATATGTTCATCTAGAGTATAAAAATATTTGTCCAAATCATTCTTCCAAAAGAGGTTTGTACCGTTTACTTTCTTGGAAAATTGGAGTGTTGTATTCTGGGCACAGTTTTAGCTCCTACAGAAGGGTGCTACTGACAATTTAAGATTTGTTCATTAATATAAAATATTTTTAGTTTTAAAAGCCGTTCCAGAGATAAGAAAAATTATTTGTAATGAATAAAGTATGTTCCGGTCAGTTTCAACTTTCTAGTGTCAGTCGTCCCTGGGACATGAAATTTTAAACTCAACACATCAAGACTACCGTCGAATCTAACTTAAACTCAAGCCTGAAAAAGGTTCAGCCCTAGTCGAGCTTCACTTAGTCAACTTCGAAAATTTAAAGAGCTGTTCGATATATCACAAAAATACCAATCAAAAACTCGTTTCGGTACTGAAGATACAATGTCTTTTTGGCAACTTTGAAGGGTCCACCGTTTTTAACTTTTCATAAAGAACAAAGTATCGACTTTATCCTTTAGGTAATAACTTAGCAAAAAATTGTTGAAACCAATTTTTAGGCGATTATATAGAAAACTTGTTAGAGCACGAAAATTTCGATATCTTATTAGAACCATGTTACAATTCGTAAATTTGCACACTTTTATGTTACAGCCCCATAGAAACCAATATTGTAAACTCCTAGAATTATTGTTATTAGATTTTTCGTGGTAAGCTACCACAGAAGCTATTATGATTAGGAGTTAGTTATTCTTTCCGGTGTCAGTGGAGTGAAACTCCAACACGGAGTCCCCGACTGTGGACTAACCGCTATCCCTGAGGATATGACAAATTTGGAAAGAAACTTCACTGGAGAAGCCAGTTCATCATAAGATTGTTTTGGACTAGGTCCGAAGGAGCTGTTTCGTCATCGGAGGGCATAGACTCTTCAGAAGGTGTATTCTTGCCTACTAACCGAAACACCTTGACAGCTGGTGGGATCGCTGAGGTAAATTCTATATAGCCACATCCCATTCCAAATTTATTACCGAGAAGAATTTAATGGTCAAGAAAGGCGTCCTCTACCTCAGGCTAAAGGCGTGTATTTTGAGAAGCTTTTTTCTCTTGATTTCGGCTATTCTCTGGTTGTAACCCTGGATATGGTCAGCGCTTCATGGCTGTGAAAATTTACAAAGGTTGTAACCTTGGATCTGATCTACGAAGAAACAAATCCCGTCCGCCGCAACTTATTTTTTTAACCAATATTTATTGTTATTAGATTTTTCGTGGTAAGCTACCACAGAAGCTATTATGATTAGGAGTTAGTTATTCTTTCCGGTGTCAGTGGATATATGAACACCTAGTTTCAACTATTTAGCATAATCCGTTCCTGAGATATGGAAACTACATCTAAACCCGTGCCTTTCGTTCGATAACAAACGTTTGTTATAAGAATTTCACATGGCGGCTCTATATAAAGATCTATTCTTAGCTTTAACACCCTCCGCTTCCCACACCTTACGATCAGCCATCAAAATTTTTCACTATACTCTACTGAAAAATTTCAAAAATATGTCTGATCGTCCCTATTTCGTCGTTCTTACAAAACAAACTTTACCCCACTTATAAACTTTTATACAAAAATTAAATCACATTTTTCGAACGCTATTGTTTTGGGAGATGTTCTAGGACTTGAAAATGTTTCATATTAGTATGTCTACAAAATATTACAAGCCTTAAGCCATATCACAAAACAGTTAGGAGATTTTAGATTTTAGAATATCTTAATCCCAACTTATGAGCGTTTCGGATACATTGCTTTCATTGTCATAGCCCAATAAGAATTCAGCTTCCTAACATAAGCCATTCCTAAGTTCCAGACACAAATTTCTTGTGTCTAAAGAACAGACTTAGATAGACAAACCTTCAAAAGCAACTACATAAAGGAGATAACCTAGTAAAACTACCAAAAATTTATTTATTTGACAAACATAAAATTCTTGCTGGGTTCGGTTCTACTTTAAAAATGCTAAGTTGTTTGAAGACTTCAAGTCAATGAAAATACTTTATTTTGAGAGTTCTTTGCAACTTTCATCCATAGCCAGGTAGGGCTTGAGTAGAAGTTATCTCTAGTTGAATCCTTTTTTAATCCGATGGATTAGGAAATTGTAAAATGATGAACTTGAGATGTTACAATATTAATGTTTTTTATGTTTCAAATTGCTTGTTTCTTAATTTATTAAAATTAATTGTTTTCTGATACATTGTTTTTTTTTTTATATTTCAAAATACTTACATATTTTTTGATTTATTAAAATTACTAATTTAACTCTAACGTTTTTTGCATCAAAGACTTTTGCAAGACTGAAAATATTTTTTCGTAATTTTATTTTTGGCTAAATATCACAACTTCAGTTTGAATTCAATAAAATGTATGAATTGAATTGGCAGTGGCGAAACAAGACAAACAGAAACACTGCTGTTTTTATAATTTTTTGTGACTTTTTCCCACAACATTAAAAACAATCATTTCTTAATTAAACTGAATAACTAATAATTTATCTACTAACTAAACTAATTTAAGCCTAATGAACTATAGAAATTAATTGAATGAAAATATAAAGTGTATTCTGTTTCTGACATGCTGCTCTCATCCATAAATTCTAGCTATATATTCCTTGTACCTAATTATGGGAAAAAGGAATATTTTTCTTAACTTTTCACCCCAAAGTTCATCATATCAAAACTTATATCATAAATAAGTGCTTTCACCTCTAACAAAGAAAGAAGAATACAAAACAAAGCCGCACTAATGACAAAGTTTGTTCGGTAACTTTTTAATTTTCCAAGTAACCGAAAAACAAAAATCTCTCTGGGCGTAAAGGAAAAACCAAGTTGCTAACTTGCCAAGCCGATAACAAAAAGGACTCTGTTGCTTCAACAATAATAAAATAAGAACAACAAAAATAGGGATATTATTTTCGTTTCTAACAAGGCACTTATGCTGGTACCAGCATTAAACTTCGTTTTCGCTTCAACTTTGTTGTCAACTAATTTAGGAAAAACTCAATATAAATTATCCTTCGTAATATTTTTCCTCTGTACTTTCTACGTGGCTCTTCGAAATCGAAGAAACAATCAGTCCGGACTAAATGTTTAGTCCGGGTCCAATTCTATCAATAATTTTTGTAGCGGAACAGCCAGGTCCTGTCACGTGGACTTAAACACTATAAGAACAATGTGAAACTTTCCCAAGAACACTTTCAAGGAATCCATCCCCAAATTAATACGACTCGATCCGAAATCCCTTTCGAGAAGGTCACAAGGTGTATCACTCGACTGAATCAAATCCCAAAATCAATTTGATAATACTGAGTTTAATCGTCTAACCAAAATGAAGTTTACATGTAACTGTCTTCGTCCGATTGACGAAAAGGCTTCGGGCAATAAAGTTATTTTGCCGGAACAGAAGTTTGCGGGATAACATGGCCAAAATATAAATACCACCCTCAAGCCGGTAGCAGAATAAACACAGGGGATGATTTTCGTATAGAGATTTCGAAGTCTAAGTTTGTTGCTTACTCGGTTAATTTGTTAACATCGTCCACACAACCGAACTCTAGCGTAAATTTCTGTGACCTTGCAAACAAGCCCCTTTTCGGAATTAACTGGGTACGTTCAAGGATTTCGAACCAATGAAAATTTTCGACTTTACAATGTCTTTAATTTCCCGACGTCCTTCGTCCAAGGGTTGTTCTGTTAGGACGTGTGTGTTTGACCCTTTTTGATAAAAAGTTATATGATGACTTCGGAATTTACTTTACTCACTAGTTTGTTTCGTAAACGAGGAATTTTCAAAGAAACAGATTACAGATCAAACATAGGTTCAGCCTTGATGTATTTCAATTTCGAGGAAAAAAATTTCCCATCAGTTTCACATGAAGTGATTATTTCCTAGGTTCGAATTTAAAGAATTTTGTAATTCTTTCTTATGAAATTTGAAGAATAATTTCCCAATTATATCTTATAACACGTTCTTAGCCTGCATTACATGATTCAAGTATATATTAGGTTGATGTTTCATCTGCAACAACCGTCGTTTTTCTCTATGAAGTGAAGTCAGCTGTGATTTTCATGTCTTAAACTGCCGCCAGGTGACATAAGTGATATTGGGTATTAACCCACTAGGAAATTTGAGAAGAACTCCGTGAGGGAGCAAATAACGAGGTATCTACTATTCCTCACAATGGAGGATAAAAGGAGATTAGCAACAAATATATGCAGAAAACCGTCACTTCTCTTTTTTTGCTCCGAATGGATGAAAATGGGACTATATGAAGACCATTTTGAGTTTTACTGCAGAACTAGTCCCATTAGAGATCTCGTTTTAAGCTCCCTTACAAGTATTTTTGAATGCTTTCTTTGGAGGTATATTGGAGATCTGATTTTAGCGGACATGCTCTTGCAAAGAGGAGGTCAAATGGAGAAGAAAACGAGGTCTCCAAACCTCCTTAAGGAGTAGTCCGGGATTAATCATGGGATGCTCCCATTTCCTACTGGGAAAGTAAATATAAATACCCTTACATTTGCTCATGGAGTCATTTCGATTTTGGACATCATTGAGATCGGATAAAAAAAAAGGAAAAAAAAATGTATTCGAGCCAAAAAACCGGTAATTTTCCTTTTTTTGATTTTTAACTTTGCCGCAACGCAACGGAGGCAACCGAAAACATCCACAGGGCATTTGGATCTGTTGCGGTACACAAACGAACCACATAGCAATGGTTCGAAAAATTTTAATCAGGAGGTACCTATGACAATTGAAACTGAGCCACGTGGTACCCAGGACCTTCGATCGGCAAGGACGAGCTGAATTTATTAGTGGAATCTGACTCACGCCAAACTGAGGGGGACATTGCTAGAAATTGGGCGAACACCATTCGACAGTGTTCCGGCACTTGCAACAGTGGGTTCCGTATGAGATTATTGAGGAAAATATGGCCTCATGTTTCAAGAACAATGGTCCAAAAATTGAACAAGATGTACATAGTATGAAACTCTTCCCTATCCACCATACTCACCAGACCTTTCGTCAACACACTACCACTTTTCGAACATTTGGGTCATTTTTTGGCGAACCTACAATTCGATAAAGAAGATGCCTTCAAAAGTGCCTTCGAAGACTTTCTTCGTTCTAAAAAGTCAGACTTCTACGAAACTAGCATAAGTGCACTTGTATCTTGTTGGGGGAAGTGTATTGCATGCGCTGGTTCCTGCTTTGATTAATAAAAATGAATTTTATAAAAATTACAGTTGTTTGAAATTACACTACCAAAAACGACATTTCATCTGCAAAAACCTAATATTTGCATTTGACATTTTGTTAAACTTGACAACAAGAAAGTAAGCACTCACATCACAATCTATGTTTTGAACACTTCAATTAATTTTTAACACAGAACTAATCTATTTTAAAGGGGAAGGTTGTCGTAAAATAAGAAAAATACAAATAAAGTTTATCCTTAAATTTTTTTTCAAGGATAACGATTTGGTCCTTTATACTTGAATATCTCAAAATACCGTTTTTCCTATTTTTTTTAATTTTTTTACATTTTGTGTATTCTACTGTTCTTCAAAACATATCAAAAAATCAACTTGGGATCGCAATGGGATCGGGGTAAAAAAAAAATAGAAGAACATCAGTGCTTCTCAATTTACTTTATGGAAAAAGGGTCATTCCATCAAGAATCGCCAAAAGTGTAACCTTACCTACTCCGATTCTTTTGAAAAATTTTCTTCTCGATGAATTAGTGAAAAAAAAATGTAACATAAATTTTTTGTTATTAGATTTTTCGTGGTAAGCTACCAAAGAAGCTATTATGATTAGGAGTTAGTTATTCTTTCCGGTGTCAGTGGAGTGAAACTCCAACACGGAGTCCCCGACTGTGGACTAACCGCTATCCCTGAGGATATGACAAATTTGGAAAGAAACTTCACTGGAGAAGCCAGTTCATCATAAGATTGTTTTGGACTAGGTCCGAAGGAGCTGTTTCGTCATCGGAGGGCATAGACTCTTCAGAAGGTGTATTCTTGCCTACTAACCGAAACACCTTGACAGCTGGTGGGATCGCTGAGGTAAATTCTATATAGCCACATCCCATTCCAAATTTATTACCGAGAAGAATTTAATGGTCAAGAAAGGCGTCCTCTACCTTAGGCTAAAGGCGTGTATTTTGAGAAGCTTCTTTCTCTTGATTTTTTCGGCTATTCTCTGGTTGTAACCCTGGATATGGTCAGCGCTTCATGGCTGTGAAATTTACAATGGTTGTAACCTTGGATCTGATCTGAACTGGCTTCTCCAGTGAAGTTTCTTTCCAAATTTGTCATATCCTCAGGGATAGCGGTTAGTCCACAGTCGGGGACTCCGTGTTGGAGTTTCACTCCACTGACACCGGAAAGAATAACTAACTCCTAATCATAAATTTTTTGTTTCTATCTCATTTTTTTAGTAGTTATAGTATGTTAAAGATTTCGCATAAAAAGTGGTCAAGTCTTCTTTGAAAATTCATACCTCTGGTAATTTTAATCCTAAAATAATGAAGTATAAATTATCCATCAAAATTTTGGATTTTGTCCTTTATCCTTGAATATCTCAAAATACCTTCTTTCTATTTTTTATTTTTTTATAATTTATAGGTTATACTATTTTACACAACATACCAAAAACTTAGCTTGGGATCTCAAAGGGATCGGAGAAAAAAAATCGAAGAACATCAGTACTTCTCAACTATGTTATAACTGTAGTTTTTCTATAACATAATTGAAAAGCACTGATGTTCTTCGCTTTTTTTTCTCTTTCAAAAGAATCGGCGATGGTAAGGTCACAAAATTGGCCTTTTTTTTGCGATTTTTGATCGAATGACCCGACAGCCAGATGTTGCTCTCAATATTCCCGACTTAAATTTTCAGTTATTGCCAGTCTGATGGTTTTGACATGCTTATCTACTCCTAACGCATATTATCCTCCTAACCAAGTCTGTAATCTTAGACATGCCGCCTATTACACACACCACTGGGCCTGATATCTGAATCCTGAAATAGATGAATTTCTTTTTTTCGGTTAATTTATGCCATTCTATCTATTTCTTCGGCTGTTTTGTGACCCACCTTCAATCGTAGGCGCTTCTAATTTTATCGTACCCACGCCATCTGGATTGTTAATACTTAACTATCTTTATAGCATTGTCGGTAGCTCTGGCAACACCAATTTAACCTACAGGCAGTTCGGGGCTGAGCTATTGAAACAATTGGACCATATTTTTGATCAGATGACACATATTACGAAGACATGATAAATTTACGTTGATATATAGCATTATGATATCCTCGAGCTATTTCAGCTATTGGATCGTTCAGACAAATGGTGTTTTCTTTGACGGTGAAAATCAACGGGCACACCAGAATAACTTTGGGAAATTCCGTCGAAACCAATTTGCCTTCATTAACCCAAAAACGCGGCGAATATTGCGAGATTTCCGAAAACTTTGCCCGCCGGTTCAGTTTCATTCTGACGTCGAAGTAAGGGTGCGCCATCTAATGGCGCTCTATTTATTTATCTCGTTAATTAGGGGCCATGAATATGCCAAGTTCTTTGCCATTGACTAAGCGTTGGATTGCGGACGAATATATTAAAAAGTTCTCGCCTGCCGTTCGAATTTATCGCGTTAATATACGGACAAGAAAGAAGTCTAAGGTTGCGCTCCAATTAGGCTCTGCTTGCTTTATTGTTGCCGTTCAAGCCAAGAAAATTCCGAGATCCTTAGAGAGAAAAATAAAATAAAAAGAAAAACCCCAAAAAGGATTACTTCCAGTCCAGAATAATTGAAATGGGGCAGGATAATAGGACGTGCAGCACTTGGCCTTGATGGGCGATAATATTTTAATGACGATTAGTAAATCTTGTTAAGACCCAACTGCGTAATGTTCTGTAAAGTATTCGGTCTTTTACTCTCAACAACGGGTGGCAATTGATCACAGAATGCATTGAGGGGCTGTTTGTTCTGTTCACAGTCAAGTATTGAACAGTTCTCCAGGGTGGGCGTTAATCTCTTGACAAAGCCATTCGAAAATGTGACTTAATTCGATACGAAAAATCCTGGTTTTAATTAATCGAAAATTATTTTATTGCATGGGATGAAGTTAATTGCTTTCGTTGATTTTGAATTTATTTAACGCTGCCAACTCTGCTTCGAATATTGCTTTCTTAAACCCGTAAGAACGTAGACAGGGCAACAAACGTTCTTTACAAAACCTCAAAATTGGGCAGTGAACCTAATATCTAACTTCTTTCAAGACTTTCTGAATTTTATTTTACGCAAAAGAACCTATGTGGCTTAGAACGTTACTTCTGGAGCAATTGTATAAGATCGATTTTTCGACATTCAACCCTTTGGATGGTGAAAGCGTCTGGGCATCAGATTATAATTTTTTTCGAATTTCTTTTAAGTCTTAGTCATATCTGACCCAATGTTTATACTATCAAAATGACTGCATAAAAGTCTTAAGTAAATAATAGAAATAAAGTAGACATCAAAATTTGAAACCTGTGCAATAGGAGAGGCGATCCAAAAATTTGTCCAAAAAATTAAAGTTGCTGGTTTTAGCATGGTGTTCTTATAGTCACTGATTTTAAATCTTCGGACAAAATTTTAAATTGAAAACAGTGAATAGCGGTTAGGACCGAAAATAAAAGGCCTTAAGAATTTTGGCATTGCTGCTTCAAATTTTGAAACTTAAAGCGCCAAGAACAAAAAAGTTCTCGTTAAAAATCTCTTAATAACTTTGTAGATATATTCACACTTTTGTAATTTCTGTATCATATTAAAGCAAATATTTTCTTCTTTGATATTGAGGTTATTTATAAAAAATGAAAAAAAAACTTAAAAAGAATTAAATCAGGGGAAACCATATTAAGCATTTTTTATTCAATAAACATTAATTTTCTCACAAGAAGAGTATAGAAAATATAAGACTTTTTAATCAAAATTGAGTACAAAATATCATGTTTTCAAGGTCTGAAAATGCTGTAAAATATGCTCGATTGTGATAGCTGTTTCAGCTTCTTCTTCCAGTGACTATAATAAGTCTAAAGAGCTCAGGCGACATATGAGATGAGTGGCACTGACTCCTTCTTATATATAAGATTAAGATTGAAGGTAATAAGGAGCTTACCAGTGATGGTTAATGAACGCAAGAAACCATGATTTTCGGTGCGTCTTTATCAAGTTTCTAGAAGTAAAGAGAAGACGTGACAATCTCGACCACTGAGGCACACCAGTTTGAATCAGTTTTATGGAAGATCTTCCCTTGTTCTCCTTACCCCTGGGTAATGTATCCTTCAAAAGAGAGCTAGCTAATCAGAACTATAAATTTCAGAGAATCTGTGACGTTTTACACTAGATCATTGTGCCATACCATTCGAAAACCTTGGCGACATATGGATATTGTTTTTTGTTGAATCCTTTTATTGTGTGCCGAATTGCTCATCTGCTGGTACACCATTATCGTTCACATATTCATCCAGACGAGATAATACTTCCCTTTGTTCAACTTCTGCAAGTGCATATCAAAGGTTAATTGGACGTTGATTCTGTGGTAGATGCCATCCTGTCCCACTTCAGCGATCATAACTATGTTGGTTGTTTTCCGCAAAGTTGAGAAGTGACCTCAACGAACATGACTCTAATGATAGACACTAGTTGCATTAAATACTTGTGTGGAAACAACTTACACACTATGATGCTAATGCTTCAAGGACCGGAATTTATTCGTTTTAATGCAGTCAATTAGTCCTTAATTTCTAAACCTTTGAAAGTTTTCGGATTTCCTTATCCTTCTAGTGTGGCAGCAACTTACCCACTATGTGGCTAATATTTCAAGGACTGGACCTTATTCGTTATAATGTATTCAATTAAGCCTTTATTTTGAAACCTTGGAAAAAGTTTTCATATTTCTCTATTCTTCTCGAAAATAAGTTGAAATTTTATTTACCAGCGTTTCTTTTACAAATTCCAGGCTTTCAGTTTGGATCAAAAGGATCATCGCTTGATAAGGCTAACATCTTTTCTCGTGTCTTGCAGCAGGAGTTTTGACTTTTGTAACCATTTTGGAGCTCTCTAGCAAAGTGGATAGACCTTGTAGCTAGCAGTATAAACGCTGTGGAATTTGTCTATCTCTTGCAGTCTGCTGGCACTTTGAGATTCAAAACGTTCCAGAAACGTGGGTCAATTCCGGATCTTGGCATCTGTTTTCACGCCTTCAGCTCCAAGAACTAATCATTTGCCACCCTGCTGACTTGTTCTAAGACTAGTGACAAAGGTACTCTGATATGGCGTGAATTCTTTGGAGATGAGATCTTTTCTTGATTTCATCAACTGAAATAGTCTAGAGAATACCTCACAGAATAACTTATTAATTGGTTTCACACTTTAATAAAAAGATTTAAAAATAGGGCCTTTCATCGGATTTCCGTATTTAAATCGTCCTAGATGGTCTTAAACGTATACATGCAGCCTACCTTGGTGGTCGTCAAAAGGAGAGGTATTCTACCTCCCTTTCGAAGTAGATACTCATCATCGTCGAATCAGGCCCTGACCTCCAGACTCAATATTGATAGGAAGAAACTAATCATATGTTGTGGAAGAATACTTAAAGGATGCAATTGAGTTTTGTAAGATGGACTCCAATGTTGCATGCGATTAATTTTCTAAAGTGCCATTTACATGTGTGATCAATTGTTCAATTTCAATTTCTTCGAGAAATCCTTACTTGATAGGAAGACATTTCTTCCGGAAGTATGGGTGAAATATTTCATCGATGCAATCATACTGTTGCATGTAAAACTGGAAATCCCGCAACTCGATCGGTTACGAATAATGGAAACAGCAACAACTGAATACCTAGCTGCAAAGTATCCCAATCAAAAGCCTGGTTAAAGTAAATAACGGGGTGGAGCAACACGATTTTACTTCCCTTCTAATCGAATGTTCTCGCATGTACCAGAACAGTGCAAGAAGTTTAGGCCATAGCGAAGCCGTATAAAAGCATGCGAAGCTTTCAGCGAGGAATATACTAATTTTTATTACGTCAACTGTGACAGCTTACACGCTTGTATACGCGATCATGTTGATAGAGTGCGATCGAGTCAAATGATATATAAGCGGGCGGTATTGCCATACAGTGCGAATTAATGTTTAAAGTTCGAATAAACTATCAATTATTTTAATTTTAATTGAATTGTGTTTTAATTGAAATCGCGGCGAACCCCTAGCTCGCAACAATACTATTAGTCGATACTGCAACTGATTGTAGGCTGTTTTCTTCAAATTTTCAGTGGTCGACTTCATCATCTTCATAAACTAAACATCACGTAGATAAAATTAATTAAATAATTTAATTGCTATATAAATTACCTCCTTAATTTCACGTAATTGCATGAAAAGCTTCGAAACGATTGTTTCCACGCATACAAAATTAATTACGTTTAACGCTAAACCGCATAATTTCCGGGAAACAATGCGCCACAATTTTGATTCGGCTTTGCTAAAGCGCCATATTATAAATCCTTCCGGCAATAGAAATTATCTCAATGACCTCGTAGTAGTTTGAACTATGATAACGCAATGTCTGACATGAATTAAACTGTGTAAAACAAAAAATACAATTACCTGTAGACAATAACACGCCACATCAACCTCGGGATAGTAAAAACACGTGACAACGAGAAAATTGGGTCCCAATTCCGTGGAGTCCTATTTCGAGTGCTCGGCCTATCCTACCTTTTAAATCTCCCTAAATCACCAGTCCCACACCCTATATTTTATATAAGTATTTTTTCATTTTTATTACCATTTTTTTTATACCCTAGTGTCCCTACCTTTTTTATTTGATAGTCCGTGCATTAAATTTAGATGTTGGTACCGACAGATACTCCATTTTGCTATTGTACGGCCATTAAGACTTTGTATAAAATGGACGGATTTTTGTCACGCAATAACCGGTTGCACGCCATTCCGGTTACCTAACCGTCCGATACTATGCCCAATCCCCTTCCGTAGTCCTTCCCGAATAACCCTATAAAAAAGCGGTTCAATTGCATTTTTAATATTTGCTATAAGCCGCCATCGGCAAATTGAACTTAAGCTTCCCACCCGGAAAATCCCAAAAGGAAACTCATATTTATTTACATTGGGCGTCTATCTGCTGCTGGATTCCGGGTCGTAAAAATATTTTCCAAATACGCAATATGAAAATTCCGGCATACATATATCGTTTCGGGACTGATAATCCTAGAGCCTAGGAAAATTGTAAATCGGTCCGGATTAGTAGCCCACGGGAGAAAAAAAGGATTTCGGAATTTTACACCTTCATGTGGGTCCGATTGGAATTTATAATTTTCTACGAAAAGTTATATTGCAAAAACAAAAAACGAAAATGCTTCTCATAAGTTCGGAAAATCAGAATCGAAAAGAAGTCCTTTTTTATCGAAAAGAAATCATTTCGTTTAGGTATTTGTGGCAAATATCGTGTTTTCGATGGCATGTTTTATCGAAATAAAGCCGAAATGGAGCAAACATGAATCGAAAACATTTTCATAGATTTATCCGGAGGATTTGCACGCCAGGTCCTTGATCGGTTTATAGGATTGAGACTAGTCGGTGAGCACCCATAAATCTTTGAATGATAGTTGGTGTGATTCGGCATGGCATATCCGAATATCGGGAATGAATGTTGCTACCGATACCATTTCGGATTTAGTATGATTTTGCTGTTGTACCTTAGCGTGGATCACGTTTTGTTCTATGAATTTTCCAATATGTAGTGAAAATTCCCGTATTTGTTTTCGGGTTTTATAGGATTATGCTATACCGGCAAGTTGGGAATGTTTCATGCCAATCGAAATTAAAAGTTGTCCAACAGATTACCAGTCAACCTAATCTGTGATAAATTTGCTATTGGGATTTTGTTAAATCTATAGGCTTCGTAACAGTCACGATATTCCGTAGAATTTCGCCAAAGCCTCAATCGGGATTAAACTGAAAAGAAGTGTGTACTTAAATAGGACTAGTATAGGTACTGTCAAGCCTAAGTTATATGTGGGAGTTCGTAAAAATCCTCTTAGGTGTTGAATATCGCATAATTTTGAAATTAATTTTTAGATCAATATGGACAAAACCCATAGAAGTAAAAATGAATCCGATCTCTTTAAAGCTAAAAAAATTTCGTGAAAACTTGAACTGTACCATACATAGCCTAGAGAGTTAAATATCAAAAAAAGCTGAAATCGATTGCTTTTTTATTATATTTAAAGTATTTAGAAGTAAATGAAAGCTAATTTTATATCTCATTTGACCTAAGAAATATGTCGGAATTCGTGAAAACGTAAATAAACACTTCGAATCCCTTAGGGATTAAATAACAAAAAATTTTGAAAATTGTATCTAGGCGTTTATGTAAAAAAAACTTACAGATGCAAGATTAATTTGATAACTCGACATGCCTAAAAGATAGAATAAATTTCGAAAAAATGTGACAAACTTCGAAAAAAGTTTTACATACATATTTGTGCTTAGTTTAAACTTTCTGCCAAAAGGCGTTTCTGAGATACAAAAACTACCCCCACTGGTGCTACTCTTATAGAAAACCTTAGGTCTAATTTAAATTTCTATATATGTAGTTGGCAATTTAAAGCTTTCTCTGCTTTCAAAAGAAGTTATTCACCGATAGCATCAAGGCTCTACCCCAAAAAATGTCGAATCATTGTCGATTATAATGGAGCATATTTGGTTTAAATAGATTCATTTTCACACTATAAGAAAACCAGTTGAATTTTACTAAGAAAAACGCTACGAACCTTTTCTTATACCCAATATATATGTACGTATAAAAACCTTACACCCCAAGTTTTAATTTTTTATTTAAATTAATTTTTGTTAAAGAAATTTGGGTTGTCTTTCATAATTTTTGTTGTTTGATAGATAGGAGAAAATCCATATAGAATTCAACATTCGTTATTCAACTACATCCAAAATAATTTAATTTTCTGTGTGACACCCGATGAGGACGTGAGGGCAAAAATGGTTCTATTCCTCCACAGGACACAATCTAGGGCAACAGCGTTTCCAAAAGTGTTTAAATTAAATCAGTCCGTATTCTGTTTTCATATTATTTTCCATTAAAGCGCAATGCCAATTTAAAGCCGAGCATTAGGCTCCATACGTATGTGCTGCATCCCTATTACATGGGGATGGATTATTTTATATTTAAAAAAATATATTGATATATCTTTTGAACGTTACTAAAAATTGAAATTAAAAAAGTTGATCCGTTCTAACAAAAAAGGGAACAGCAATGTGGACAATCCGAAAATTGTCAACTGATTTATTCATAAGTGCAGGTACAGTACTTTCACCTGCTAGTATTCCGCACATTAATTTGACAACCATAACCAAAAATTTATTGAGATACTTTACTATTATTACGTTCCTAACTAATCTATAGTTTGGTGAGCAGTTGCGGTAGTTGTTTGTCGACCGTTTAATGAAGATAAAATGCCCTGTTTGGTTTCTGGTACCATTTGAAGCTATTTGTTATCTTTCGAGATTATTTTCACTGACCATTTTGCTACCTTTAGACCAACTTCAATTTGCAGTATCAGCACTAAAAACAACAACAACAAACAATTATCCGCATTGCTATAAAAATCCGATAAGATTCGTGGCGAGAAATAGAAAAATTGCGTGACATTACGTATATCTGCCGCACCCCGTTGAAAGGACACCCTGATGATTTCACGTCGAAAAAAAACCCCGGAAAATTCCTTCCTCAACACACAAAAAACTAATTACACCCCCGAAAAGTTTCTTCATTTCGAATTATTATTATTGCTGTTGGTGTTATTGTTGTTGTTGTTGTAGTCGTCGTCGATATTGTTGCTGCGGTAGGGTTAAGCGCGCAAGGAAATTGTTTCGGATGTACTGCACCACACCGAGTCCTTAATTTCAGTCATCTTAAATGTTTTTGAAACGATTTGCAAGCCGTAACGCTCGTCATAGAGCCACACCTGTGTCAATTAATTAACTTCCCGGATAAAAAGAAAAGTGGTCGGGGTGTGTCGCAACGGCTTTTTGTTTTCTCATGCGTCAATAACAAGCTGGCAAGGATTCAGGGGTTGATACAGGCACACCGGTGGTGTAACAGGTGGATAAAGTCGCAGCTTATACCTATTTTATTATCGTAGTTAGTGTAGGGCTACCAGCGGGTGGCATTTGTTTCGTTATTATTATACACCCTTTCGTACTTACCTGAGCAATTAGCAAAATCCCTAATGTCCCTTTTTACTTTTTCGTATAGGATTAAGATTAAGGGCTGAGGTGCGGTCTGGACGAGTATTCGAAATAGTCGTATGTATAAATTTGTTAATATCCTCAAGGTGAAACATGTAGGGTTGCTGTAATGGCCTTTGCAAGATAATAATGTTATAGGAAATTATTGTTATCCCTTTTAGGGGGTTTTAGTTAATGAAGAAAGTTTGGGTTTTATAGCTGGTATTAGTTACGGTGGAAAACTTCAGATTTGTAGACTTGACTATAGGGCAGAGTTGTGGTGTAGCTATAGTTTCATTTTAGCTACGAATACTACTATAACTGGAAGTTACTTAAAGCTTCCTTAAAGATGTAACGCTAAAATCATTTTAATTTTCATCTTGGCTTAGGACAATTCTGGATTATTTATGTGCTCTAAGCATCGTAGTTTCAGGGATAGATTACAGTCTATAACAAAGTAGAGACAACCAGGAAATTTATTTTCGAAACTTTAAGCCTTGCCGATAACTTCCTCCCCCATGTCCTCTAAAAGTTTGATACAAAATCTTTCAAACTTGAGCAGTTGTCACAAGGTTACACAAGTTACTGATAAACTCATAAGGTTCTACGGGCAAATCCACGGTAAACAATGCCTTATGGAGCTTTGACAAAATGGATTTTCTAACAGACTAAGGATCCCGAACTGATAAAATACTTCTGTCCAGCTTCATTGTCACTTTACTTTTATCCTTCCACCTCCTGCGATTCCTCTCGAATTAAGTCTAAAGAAGATTTACCTATTTCCTTTAACCAGACATTGACTTTATTCCATTAGTAGTTGAAACCATCTCCTAATAAGACGTTAAACTAAAATTTGGCCATTCGAGGAATACTCGGTACGGCATGAAGACGTGTTCGTAGGTTTGACCAGGCTTAGTAACTACGTTTCCAAAACTAGATTTTTTTTAACAATTAAATCACTCCTTTTTTAACTAACTCTAAACCTAAGCCTATTTTGAAAGTCCACTGGACGTTTCTGAAACCAAGAGTTCCCATGGCGGGACTAGGTATTCTCTCCAGTGCTTGACGATTCGAAATAGCAAGAACGTTTCATAAGACTCTCATAATACATTTTCAATATAATACTTTTTTTAGTGCAGATTTCACAATAGTATTATAGTTTTCTCATAGAGTTATTTTCACGAGACTTCAAGTCTTCTTCTTCAAATATTAAACCCCAAAAGATATGACGGAATTTGTGAAAATTTATACATTCCCATGCATACATTTCACTTTATTATTGTGATCTACCTGAAATTAAAAAAAATTGCTGTCCTGCAATTTCGAATTTATACGTCTTAGGACTAGTAAACCCCAAAAAAAGCAAATGGAAAAATGTCCGTCTGTACGTCATACGCGCAATCGTTTGAAGGCGCCTAGCTCCCATGCCCGTTGAAATATTAACATGACATTATTATGGTGGGTAGATTGGGTGAACCCCTACGACTGATATTTTTTCTAGGAGTGGGGGTACAAGCAGGGAGGAGAGAGGCGCGTTTTAGACGAAAAATTTTGGTTTCTAGATCTCAAGAACCACTAATTTTTAATGACGCTGTCGTGGTCCGGTTTGGCCCCGACTCTCCCTACGCGCACCTCATATAGGTGATTGGGTTCAACATTCGAACTATGTCACAATTTCCGATACGAGGTGATAAACTTAAATCGGGTCGAATACCTTTGCTCAATGGTCAGCAGGAAATCTGCAACATCGATTATCGATCAACTATGTCCAACTCGGGTCAACTGCCGAGAATTGATCGATGATCGATGTAGATCAGCAATTATCGGGCCGAGGTAAAATAATTGACTAAGCGATAATTGCTGATCGATTTTTCCAAGTCCGGGAAACGGGCAGTCTCGCGTTGATTCTTCGAAAATAAAGTAGCCTCCGCGGTTAAAGAGTGTCTAAAAAGTCAAATAGAGTTTTTATTTATGTTTGTTTGTGTGTCATTTTTGTAACATGTAAGGCGAAGTGCAAAGTGTAAAACTGGATTAAATAGGAAAGTAAGAAATATACGTAAGTGATTACTAAAGTTCGTGACTTTTATTTGTGAAGGAATACAATAGAGAACTTTGGGCCACGACAACGCCATCGCAATTATGTTTTTTTGCTGAAATTATATTTCAAACCCATCTTTAGATATATATCCAAAGTTCAACTCTCTAGCATTAGCCGTTCCTGCGATACAAAAAACAAGCCCCACTTCCGAAATACAATTTTTCAACATTATTTTTTAGTCCGCTTATATTAGGGCTCAATTTGCTTTCAATCCGTAGCGATTCTAACGACATAAAATTATTATTTTTTCTTTCCACCCTGGTCGACTTACATCCTCCATTTATTTTCTGCCTTGGGTCTGTCTAATGACCCAAAATATCGTCGAAATTTTAAATTTTTGAAATCGTTATTAAAATAATACGTTTGTTGATTTGTCGGACGGACGGACTTTCTTTTGATTCCAATAGCTTTGGTAAGAGTGGTCACTGGGGCGGCCAAACACGTAGACCGCCAATGGGTTCGTTGTAGTCCCACATGTACAGTACCCAAAACCATATCAGGTGAACCACCCCGTCAGCCTGACATACTGCAGCTTGTCTAGGCTTACAAATATTTGCTAATACATCCAAGTCTATGAGGAAGCGCGTACTCAACTTTCCCTCCCGGACGTAGGTATTCGCAAAGCATGGGAAAATCACAATACTGCAAAGATCTACAACGTCAGCAACACCTTGTGTTCTGAAGTGCCGTCCGATCAAAGAATGTCCTGTCCGTTCACCAAATAGGATTCGAAGAGTTTTCCTATCTCTGAGTGGGACAAATTTCGCCCTCCCTGCAATTATAGCTGGCCAGAGCTGTCTGACCACGGGACAAGATGAGAGGCCCGACTATCTCGAATTTGCCTTTGATTTGGGTATCACGTCAATAACTTGCTAATGTCCTCAATTGGCCACTGAAAGAGCTAGCACTTGATTCAAAGTCCTGGTCCTCGCCCTAGTCGTTTACATTTTTTGTGCTGGAATACATTTTAATCTACATTCTCATTACTCTATTATTAATAGAATGTGGTTTCACAATGGAGCTCTCAGTCCTGCACCTCCCATTCCTATCTTATCTGTCAAGATGTTTGTATTTTTCCCGAAACTGGTATTAGTCAATCCAGTTCTCATCTTTTATTCGGTAAAATTTTAACCGCATTGAAAACCTAGCAAGGTACCTTCTAGGATATTCGAAGGATGAATGGAACCGCCATAATGTAGCCACATCTATACAGCAGATTGTCATTAGTTGCTGTAAGATCTTTCATTTATTCTTGTTACGAATAGAAAGAAGAGCCTCCAACAAAAAGCTGGATCAAATTTTGATAAATTTCCATCTAACCCAAACAAAAAACATCCAACATTACTCTTGCATTATTCAACCAGGAGATAATCTCGTTTGAGTTAAGGAATTCCTTCGACATGAACTTAAATCAAATTACGACAGTAAGCGACGTTAGATGTCAGCAATGAAAAATTGGAAAAAACCGTTGACGTATTTTCCTAGCAATAATTTTCCTGTTCTACCACAATTCCAACAATTTCCTCCACCAGGAAAGTCGTATGTATATCCTAGAAATGCGGTTTGATTTCTTGTATCAGGTACACCGTACAGTGTACCAGGTGCTTTTTGTGCCGTGTGGCATTAAGGGGCGGGAAACAATTATCACCTACTACATTTTCGCTATATCGAATAATTAGCTTTTATTGGACACGATGTTATTGTGCACGACGTTAAATTGAGATCAAAATCGTCCTTTGACTCCATGACGCGAACTGAAGTGTATACACTTTTCAAGTGTTACAGAAGGTGGAGCCTTAATTACATTAGCTTCGATTAGACTTAGCTTGGTGAGTCCTGATGCCAGAAGGCTCTTAGAATGCTTCCATTGTGGCGAAGAAGATCCTTACATACATAGAAAATTCGTTTGCCGTATAGCGCGATTCTCAAATATGCTAAAGTGGGTTTAGCGCCGGAGGAAGTTCATGACGAAGAAAAGCAGCTTTATATCCGTCAGATGTTTATGCTTGGCATTAATAAAATGTCATTATCTACATTAAGTTGTAGTGCTTCCTTGATTGTTGTGAACCAACAATTATTATCGCATTTACCAAGGCGGATTACGACATTAGTGAGAGATAGCTGCAGGCAGACTTGGTATAATCGGATTTCAATTACGGCATAGCAAAATATGTTTAAGTACCAGTAACATGTGATAATTCTCTCTTTTTATCATAAATCACTGGGTGTTTTTAGTTGAAAGGATGTTTGCTGGAAAATTGTCCATAGTTGGATCAACCCTCTTCCAGTGTTTGCAAAAAAGAACTATATTTTGGATTATTGAAGAACTCAATGATACTAAATCAAAATGTGTGTAATTTAATTGTTGGCTTAATTTTTATTCAATTAGCACTAGTACTCTCGCATCCAGTAGAAAGTGTTTCGAAATTGATGGATTTTTTTACAAGGGATTACGAAGCCATAATATGCGCAACACTCCATCTGCTAGAATAAAATCAAAAAACCAGCAATAATGGTGTTAAAATAAAAAAAGATCAGTCATCAGTCTGGGTGTTATTTTATTATTTTTTGGGTAGAAGCCAAAAATGCGTCTAATGCTGAGATGTGGAGTGAAGTGTTCCCGCAAACATATAAACACCAGCAAACGATGAGAAAGTGGTCAGTCGGCAGAGATCAGTCTGCTAACAAGGTATTATGAACTTGCAGTTCCTCTTGTAGTTACGTTGATTTATAAGCGATCGATTCTACCTGTGATTCACAGTCTCGAAAAGAACAACGTACTGGCAGCACAACCGTCTCTAATCGGTTTCCAAGCTCAACAATTGGCATTGTGGACTTACAGTTCCTCTTGAAAAGAGCCAAGCCAAGCAGAGCTGAGCGAAGACTAACAGTGCAGAGTTGATAAATGCTTATGATATTACGAAAAAGATTCGTTGTGTTACCACAGGATCATCGAATTCGGTAACTCGTCAAACCGTTTTAAGCTTGCAGGCAGCTTCTACAGAAGTCGTTTAAAAAAAGCCCGAATCTTTAAGCATACCGACCTATAAGACAGTTTCCTGTCAAGAAAACGATTGTGGTGCTGATATTCGCCCTTTTGAGCAAAGTCAGCCTTTTAGGCCGTTTTGGATTCTAGCTTAGGCCAGATTTTTCTCGACATGTAACACCGTCTGCCAATCTTGAGTTTTTTTTTTCTTAACTAAGTCCAATCCCAACAGCAGTTTACATGTAGATAGAGGGACATTGAAATTGAATATATTACAATGTAAATTTACTTTAAAAGGTATGTATCATAATTGTCTAATATCCAAAAGATGTGAAATTCAATGGATTTTTAGTAGTTAGTTTTTCGAGTATCGTTTACGATTAATAAAAACGACGGCAACGTTAAAGTACAGGAAGGATTATGAGACTTTACCTACTATAGGTTTATAACAAAAATTTTACGGAATAAATATTATGATCCTTCGTGTAACTTCGTCCTTTGAAATAAGTACATTTATCTTCTAGGATGCGGTATACTCAAAAATTGCCTTTAAAAAACGTTTTAAATTGTTTAAATATGTTACACTTAAATAAATACCGTCCACTTTTGAATTAACCCGAACTACAAATCAAACAAAATTTCAGGATTTTTTCCAGGGAAAGATGTAGCTAACTGCAGAATGCCGTGACTGCGGTATGTTTGAAAACTCACTTCATATTTTACACAGTATTTTCGTGTATATTTTTACCAGAAATGGAAATATTTTTCCACAAGCTAAATACCTGCCCGTAACATTTTACCAAGTGAATCGTATTCGCCTAATATTAAAATAACGAAATCATTGCAGCGGAATTATTCGGTCCGTTTAACTTGAAATTCTTGTAAAAAGAATTTTAACTTTTCATTTCAGTGCGCTAAAATTAATTTCAAACTCGAATAAATCATTAAAGGAATCACCACCGTTACCTGCAATCGCACAACCTTTCTAACTTTCTACACCCTCGGAAATTAATCATATCTACTGTGCATAAAAGCCAAAGCAACCCCTTCGGGTTTTTCTACCCCCTGAATCACTCTTAGACCTCGATATTTCTGTTAGTCTTATCTGTGAATTTTGTCCTTTTTCTGCTGCATTTATTAAAAAGTTTCAAGAGGGTATGTGCTTTTCCGTATCTATTTATTCCCTCTTCTTCTATTGTATAAAATATTCTTATCCTCATTGTGATAAAAGTCCTGAATAGGAAATATATTTTGGGAAAATATTCATCTTTCGGCGTTCAGGTTAAAGTTTCCAAGATTTTACCAAAATTTATATTTTCGGATGATGATAAGAAAGTTTCAAGTAATATTTGTAGTTAAATTTCTTCATGATCTAGAGATATACGAAGTTTATCAATCCACTTTTATTGTTAAGAGTTAGAAGTAGAAAAACAAGTTACTTAAGTCGATATCGTAAGGCTACAAGTAGGAGATAGGAATTTAATTTTCATCGTATAATAGTTTGAAATTTTCTCGAAGATTTGAAACTTACACTTTCTTTTTGGAAAGAGTCCAGAAGTTATGAAGTTTGTAAAACCAAGTATTCTGATTTATAACTTAGTAGCAAAACATATTTCCATTTCTAAAGTTGAAAACTATTAAAATTATTATCTATTTATTTTTTCTTTTTCCAATAGACACATTTTTCTTTAAGACCACTTAACTAAAAACTATATTGGTTGACTTACTTTTTTCCCCCAAAAATATGAAAAGTCTTCTTGCTTCTTTCATACGAGAGTAGTTCCTTTGATCTCCCATAAGCACTTTAGAAATTATTATGAGCAATTCTTATTTTGTTTAAAAGTGCAACTAAGGAAATGTATGCTGCTTCTTTGTGTGCTAAGATTTTTTATTGCGTTGCAAAACCTGCGCAACTTACTAACTCACAAACCAAAAGTTGGATGTTGCGCGCCATTTTCTGCGTTGCTGCTGCATAGAAAAGTTGCATGTGTTTAAAAAAGTTGCAGGTATTTCAAAAAGTTGCAAGGTTTTTCACACTTGGAGTGCTGCTTTTACTGTTGCTGGTTACTTGCAACCCCCGATTTTGTTTTTCGACGTTATTTATTTCGTCACAGACTTCGACGGTTTTAGTCTCAGAGAGACCAATCCTATTGGGATGCATTCTCATGTGACAATGTCCAGTCAGAGCACCCACTAGGTCAGGATATAATTTTAGAAAATCACATGTTCATTTATCCGAATGTTTGCTTTGAGTGCCCGTTACCTGGTGCTATGTCCCAGTGAATGGCACCACACGATTTTTGCCACATTCGGTTGTGCATTCTGGTTGTGATTAATGGTAGAGTTGAGTGTATAAGATTATATAGTTTACAAATTAATTACAAAATATATATTAATATATTAAGAAAACAGATTCTCTGATGGGGAAAGTAACTAATTCGGCTGAGCGTTTAAGTCCGGCTTTGAAATTTTTAGTAATAGACAGTCAGTTCATTAGGGGAAAAGCCACCTCCTGCCAAAAGTTTCAAAGCGATACATAGCTAATGCTGAAAAGTTAGAACTTTTGGTATCAATAGTCTTCAAGTGAAGACTAAAGAATTTTATGCACTTTTCGTAGTTTTTAAATTTTGAATTAATTAAATTTGCGCGCAGTTCAAATTTTTTAACATACACTTTGAGTACGAAACCCAAAATTTCGTCAAAAAGCAATGGATATTGTTATTTTTTCTTATCTTTTTGTTACCTGTAAGAATTGTGGCATTTTCTTAAAAACCTTCAGGATAAAGACCAGCGTTTGCTTTGTTTCACTAATTTTAATGAAATTCATTGTAACACAGAAAGCAATTATACTTTGATGATTACATTGTTAGAAAGGTGTCGCCTATTCTTGTCTAGTACCTTTCTGTGAAATGTTTTGAAATTAAATGTGAAGCACCTGGTAATTGTTGGATTTCCTTTTTATTAAGTGGTTGACGTTTTTTGTGACTGCAGGACAATTTAATGCAAAGCTTGATGAGTTTACGTAGAAAAATTCAAGAGATTTTGCAATTTCGTTGTTTGAGGAGTAAAGTCCTTGCTTTACAATTATGCGAAAATGTTAAAAGTTGCCTCGAGGAAATGACTGCATTCTCGCTTTTGGATGTAATGAAAAGTCCTGTATAATGAAAATTTTCTGTTCGTGATGAAACTTCGTTATAGATGAATTCTTCGGATTTTTATAAAATAAGGTTAATCCAATGCATAGTTGGAAAATAGGCGTGAAAATATATGCAATCCAATTTCACTGATAATCTGTTTTGCCCCATATCGAACGACAATGGATTCACGATTTTTTTTTAAAACTAAAATTAATTTACTAGTTGTTTACATATGCATAGAAATTTTTTTATAATTTTCTACTATAAGCCGTTCTATAGTGAAAAAAACCCCCACCCCCGTACCATACTACCCCTAAAAAAATTATACTTTTCCAACATGCCACTACTATATCTCTATCTAAATACCAGGTTACAGCTGGTATTTATATCATTATAGGTTCTTGAGATATACCTTTTTTTCCTTTTCGCACTTTTCCACCCTCACCCTCTATACACCGTCATTTACTAAATTTATTTTCCTGCCTCTATAAGGCCTACTCTTGGAAAAAATTCTAAGCATCTACATATCTTACAGTGTTCTTCAGATATGAAACTTTATTTTATAGAAGAATTCTTATCCCCTCATCTTCCACGCTCCACTGCCCCCTAAAACAATTTTATTTTGAGCAAACTTTATTCCACAACTTTTATACAGAAACCGAATTTTATTTTTCTAGTACAACTGGTTCGTGAGATATCGTTTTTTACCTCCCACCTTCGTACGCCACTGCTGTGGAGTTTACAAGGCATAGATCTCGGCTTTCGACCGTTTCGGACGCATATTCCTTCCACTCCCATACCCTCTTCTCACTCAAAAGGTGGCTAATTGGAGGTGTTCACTCGTTGTTCCAATGAAAAAAAATGAATGTACTAACTCAAAGGGTTTTAGAGCTATAAGCTTTGAAAAATTTTGCGTACAGCGAACGGCGCACAGACGGACTGACATTTTTTTTTTTAATTTTTTGCTGTTTTAGGGTTGCACATTTAAAAAAAAAAAAAATCCATAACAATAAAAAGTAAAAGGCTAGAATGTATAAAACACTACATCTTTACAATTTAATTTTTTTGTTTTAGAGCCACAAACTTCATAAACTTCACACACAATAATCATTATTTTCTTTTCAAATTGTAAATTATGCCTTACAAAAAAAAACCACGAAACATCTAAATTAAACAACGAAACGGTTAAATTACTACATATCACAAAAAACATATTACTACGAATGAAATATCAAAATTACAAGCTAAATGTGTTTATACACAATTTTACACATCAAATGTAAAATATTTCATAAAGTGCTGCAATTTTACCACCCAGTCAGTAAATTTATGAATTAAATGTGTAAAAATACAAAGTTTTAAGAATTAATCTTAAATTTTTTTTAATTTAATGGAAATTAATGCAGAATATTAACTGCTGTGCGGACA
Source organism: Beris chalybata (assembly GCA_949128065.1). Lineage (NCBI taxonomy): Eukaryota > Metazoa > Arthropoda > Insecta > Diptera > Stratiomyidae > Beris > Beris chalybata. Next base: position 14,279,593 of record OX421897.1, read on the forward strand.
GTAACTTTTATAATTTTTTTACAGTGTACCTAAAGCTGGAAACTTGCAAATCTAACTTTTGAACAAATTATGTCAAAAGACCTGGTGGTATGCAGTCGGATGCCAGCTTAAATTATGGTAAAATGTCACTACCTATATTGTGTACGAAACACAATAGTGTGTAAAACGATTCTGATAAATATGTATTTCTTATTACTTGTTTATTTGTAGTTTTACACTTCTCACATGTTAAGTACCTACTATAGCAAATCAAGTATAATAGATCTGTCCGATATGGAATAGCGGTATTACAGGGTGAATAATTTCACCACTGACATTATTATCATTGTAAGACTAACTGTACCACACTAGAAAGATATATTTTTATTACGCTTTTGATTTTCGTGTACAATTCAGAACACCATCAAGTACCTTTACGCCGAACTAGAACTAATACATAATAATATGTATAAAAAAACACCACGCCATTGAATTCTGCACAACTTCATTTAAACTTACATATTTGTATGCAAATTTTACAGAAATTACAAAATTTACACATTTTATAGCAAAAAAGCACATTAGTTCCTGAAATTAACGTTCTAATTGTAAAATTACATAAGCCCAACGGTAATAGTACTTTTATTGAAATTTTTACTGTGCATATAAAAGTCCTTGAAAAACTTATAATTTATTTATCTTCAGAAGCACATTTTTAATTAAGAAACCATTCGATCAAAACTCAGTACACCACACCATATTAATGACTTCTAAAATTTGTGACCTGAAGTCATCTGACCGCACAAGAATCTTTTAGTATGTATTCATTGCATCTATTTTTAATTTTAAGCCGAATAAATTTACTTGATTTTGCGGCAAGTTAAACAATCCGTGTTACTTCCAACGTGTTTTAAAGTGTAATAAAAATAGAATAATAAGTGAAAGTTGGTCCCAGTATTCAAATTTAAGGACGAAAAACATACAAAAGTTTACAGTCTTCTAGGAAAAAAGGAAATTTTCCATTCTTTGCGAGCACAACTCCTTGTCAGATCTTACTACGAACGGTTGTTGTGCGAAGGCAATTTCATTAATGAAAATTCAGAACACGTCAATTGGGGAGTTTCCGTAGAATTTCCATTGAAGACGAGCTGAATTTTTTCTCTCTTTATTTCACCAATATTGCAATTTCGATTTTTGTCAAGAATTCGCGTAGTGGCAGATCAAAGTATGAATGACCTTACTTCGGGGGAGTCGCATACCTTTTAAACTTTCAAGCCAACATTTTTTCCTAAGATTTTTTACTTGAAGATCTACAGCACCTTTTCTTGTGACCTTTGTTGTTAGTCTTTCTTGTTATTGCTCGCTCGATCTGAAACGGGAAGTTTTGCATAGCTGGCGTCCTCCAAGCTCAACGAGGACGTTGCGGGTGAAAAAGCGTAAAAAGAGTAGGTACCTACGGAAAAAATAGCAAAACACTTTCATTTGAACATACTTTGTACGGTAAAAATAAAAACAAAGTGAGAAGGAAAATAAAAATGTGTGTAACTTAAGTGTAGACCCTTCAGGACAGAGATGATGGTAAGAACCCTCCCTTACTTTTTCTTTGCGATATTCTTCAAGGAACTTTCTGTTAAGACTGCTAAACGTTTTATTATCCGTCCACGGCTTCTTGCGCTTGAAGGCTTTCGAAGTTGATCAAACGATTTTTCAATATGAAAAAAAGTGGTACTTGTAGTAAGGATTCTACTACATTTTCATTAAATACTCGAAAAAATACTTCAATTCAAGAGCTCGTTGGCTAAGAATAGAAAGACTCGATTCGACAATAGCAGACCAGGTTGAACTAATAACTTATTAAGGTATTTCGAGATATTGCAACAAATTCGAGAAAGCAATTTTCAACAGTGGTCATTGAAAAAATCAATGGATATTGCATCGGACTAATTCAGTTTTGAAGTAGAGCAATATCGCTCTTTAGTTTCCTTGTACTGAAGACAAAAAAAAAGGACACCACAGAATTTTACAGTGTCCTTACTCTGTCCATATGTGGATAGCTCTGAACATTCGATGGAAACATTCCCAAACAATCAATTGCTCTATAATTGGACAAGAACAATTCCCTGCGGATGGTGCATTTAATGTTTCACGTCGACTAAGGACAAAACTTTCAGAACGAATTTCCTTCGGGGTTGCATTGCTCGTTGATTTGTGGGAAAAGTTATACTATATCGAGGAAAATTCCGAAGAACAAATTCAATTGAATTTCAAAGATATTTTATAGTATCGAATCGTGTAAAGTAGGGATGGATAAATTCTGACTGAGATATGAAACTTTCGGCCAAATAATGTTAACTTACATTCAAAATTCAAGGCGAAGTTTTACAATGAGTTTCATGTCCGGTTGCACTACCTGTTCTCTGACTTAAATGGCTCAGTTCGCTCCATTATACGATTTCTCCCGATTTTTGACACAATATAAGACTACAACAAAAATCTGTACTCCAACTATCTAAGAAATAATTTCCAGTAATCATAACCCCGACATGAGACCAATCCGTGAAATGGTAGTTTTAAGTCGTCGCATAGTCGCTACGACGTTTTATATCATGGAGACACTGCATGTATACAAGTTACTTTATTGAAATCATGATATGCGATACAAGATAGCATGATACACAGTCCGTACATGTTATACCTTGACATTTAGCAAAGACAAAATTTCAAGTGTCTATGAATCGTAGCTTCGACTGCTAGCTCTTCGCGAAAAGCACTTTCATTGCTAATAAAGAAGTTTTCAAAGTAGACTTTCACATCACACACAAAAAGTAAAACACGCTCAAAAAACTATGAATAATAAGACTGAAGTGTAGAACTAGAGGCACATGTTTATAATCGAAGTTCAATTAAAATAATGGAAACCGATAGAAGACCTTTTAGTTTTTTCTCTTCCCATAAATTTCTTAAGAACACTTTTATTACTAACAATCTTGTAAATCAGTCCATTAGAATTGTAAGTGCACTATACTTTCCACATTTGCAATTGTACCTGGCGAATATAAAGTTTTAATACATATTAGGCAACTGTATCATACAGTAACTATACAAATTTCTATTTTAAGAACTTCGTTGGTATTAAATTTGCATTTTTATGAAATATCCCTTTTGTACATGTTTCCTTTTTTTAAAAAAAAAGAAAATTTAGTAGGGACAATTATGTGGTACGAAAATTCGACTTTTCATTCCAACGTAAAACTTTTTTTAGCCAAACCTTGAATAAACTGTAATTCTATGAAAGGGAAATGTATCAGTTTGCTCAGTTTCCTCTGGGAAAGCCAGAATTTATTTTAATGATATTTACTTTTTTTATTTTTTCACTTGTTTAGCACGCAAAAGTGCCAACTCATAAAGCAAATTAACTTGTTCGCCGTGTGTAAAAAAAATGTAGGTACGTATGTACAAAAAAACAGAGAAAGATTTTCCACTGCATAGTTTTTCATAGTCATCTACCATAGCATATTTCTGGTGAAAATAAAAACCGAGTGAAACCCAAAAATAGGGAAAAAAAATAAGTCGCCCAGGACATGCACCATTTAACTTAATTAATTTAAAATCCAATTAAGATGTTCTCTACACTAAACCAAAAAGTTTTTAGTAGATATCACCAGAATTACTAAAGGACCGATTTCCTTCCCAGGACATTTCGCATTTGGAGTTAGGTCCTATGGTAGCTTACTTGGAAATTAATACAATGTAGGAGCTAGTTTTTTTTTGGTTATAGCTTCAGTGGCACTATAAACAGGGAAAGTTTTCTCTAAGTTTTTTTTCAAACCGAAAGACGGATGAACTTTCACAACTATCACATGGCTGTACTGGTCCGTTCTTAAGTTTATGAAGATTGCCCTTTTCTCGAACGATGAAAACCGAGAAGAAAACTAATTATTTAGTTAAAACTTAATGGGTAACTCGTTCATTGTTTTCCTGGGGTTTCTTTTTTAAGTGTCGGGAAGCAATTAGCTCCTTGTTCTTGAGTAGAGTTAATAATAAGCAAATAACTTCCGTGTAGCTATACTAGAAAACTATTTAATTAGGTCGGAAGCTGATCAGATTAAATTTTTGCAATTCAAAGTTGTGAAAGTTTTGTGTAATTAATGAAATTAGTACTATGGTCAGGAAAAAGTTGGATTAAAAGCGACGTTTTACCCAATCTGTTGCACTTTGTAATTTTATATTGTAGCGAACGCGCATAGTGTTGAAATTCGACAAAATGTATCACTCGAAAACGACAAGAGTATGCTGAGTTTGGCATGCGGAGTTACAGGTGGAAAAATATTTAAGTAGGATATCTTACGAACCACCATCTCCTAAAAGTTGAGAAAAGTAAAACTAAAACGCACTGAAAAGAATGAATACCTATAAGCATTATTTTTGGCAGAGCTGTCTTGGCAATGAAATATTTATAAGTATTTATTCCAGACAATAGTTCATAGCTTGACTCTGGCCGTACATTTTTGTGTTTGACTTAATTAACTTCGGGACAATGTGTCCAAAACACTCGAAAGCTGGAACCGGATTATTTTAAAGGGTTTATGTGAGAAGATTGAAACGTTGGGGTTGTCTTAAGGTATACTAGAAGTCTACGCAAGGACTACAATTTTAAAAGGTGAAGAGGGTGTAGGGGTTATGAAATGGATTTCAATATCTTTTGAACTAATTGTACCAGGGAATAAAAATTAATTTGTGCATATAGGACTACATGTTAAATCTCAAAACAGTACCAGATATTACTTTGAAAATTTAACCGGAATTGGGCTCAGTAGTCCTCTAGCGATAGGTGATGATGGAAAGGGTGAAAACAAATCTCATTTTTATTTCCGATAAAGTTATATAGAGCTACTACATAACAATCATAGAAAAATAAAATTTCTGATTGGTGTAGAAAGATATGGGGTGGTTTTTTGTATCTTCAAAATTACATGTGGATAAAAGTTAAAATTTTACATGTACAGTAGAACCTGAAGATGACTACCTTCATATCTTGATTACTTGCCCAAAGTTGCAAATTTTTTACGGTCCCGATGTAAGTCGGAAACGGATTTTATTTGTTAAATAATTTTTATAATATGACTAATTAAATAAAGTGGCCAGTTTTCCGCAGTCCCTTGGGTGGTCACTAAACAAAGATTCTACTGTATATGTATGTATGTAGGTATATCACAGGACTAAAAAAAGCAAACAAAAATCAGATTTCAGTTGGTGTACAAAAGTTGAGTGAAAAAATTCCGTGAAAAGTGTTTTTTCCACATTTACTCGAATTTCGTTATATCTTTGAGGCATGTCGAATATTAAGATTAGTTTTACTTCTGCAAATTCCTAAGACCCATTACTTCACAAGACCCGTTTAAACGGATACCGCTTAATAAACGCTTGGCAATGCAAAGAATCCTTTCATGATAACTCACTTGAGTTCTTCTCATTTTCAATACCAAATCGGCTAAAAATAAGGAATTATCTACTTTAATTTGTTAGACTTTTAATTTGCCATTCTGCTTCAAATGAACAAGGTAAACATTTCGTTTCATGGAACGTGGGTGAGTGAAATTAATTAAATATAAGCGCTTAGAAATGCTTTACCAAACTTTTTGATATCGAACCCTGTGGAGCTGATTAAGTGGTTCTATACATTTTCACGAATTCCGATATATTTCTTTGGTTGAACCCGGTTTGAATTACACAGAATTTAAATCATAATCGTAAAAACCTCGATTTATGCATACATATTTCAATATTTACTGCCTGGTAGTCTAAAGTAAGTATTGTTCAAATTTTCAAGAATTCTGACAAATATCTTAAGTTTAATTGGATTGAATTGCCTTTTAACTGCAATAGATTTTATTTGTTATAACTATATAATAATGTAGAAATTATTTTAAGGATTAGGATTAGGACAATATTTCACCCTAAAAGTGTGTTACGAATTCCGATATATCAATTAGGTCGAGTGGCTTTACACCTTAACAGGCTTTCTATATAATCGCTTAAAAATTAGCTTCAAAGCACTTTAAAGGTGCTCTTACAAGAACGATTAAAATTGCATAATTTGCAACAATATTCGTCAATTATGACGCCCCGAAAATATAAAGCAACACATAGAAGCAACAATAGCAACAGGTAATGTAGATAAACTTTACATCAAGTTGTGATGAGCGATATTGACCAACCACTAGCAATTCGGCAATAAGGGCTGACACGAGCAATTCAGTCTATGAACAACACGAAAGAAAACTTGACAAAGAAATATAAAACATGGAAAAATTTGAATTTTAAGCCATTACAACACGAAACTTGACAAACAAATGCGAAATTCAAACTGAATCACCAAACAAGGACAATAGCTCGGCATTTTATCAGCAATTAGTAAAAACATTACCACATTGCCGAAATATTGCCACAACTCGTATGATATTGGCCTATATTACTCAACTAATTGCTCCACTAGATTCGGCAATATCCGTCGGGCAATAGGTTGCTTGAATAATTGTACGAGCACCTTTAAAACCCTTGTCGATATTTTACCAACTATATTTTGATTGCCAGATTGATCGGTGTAGATCACAATAACTAGGATATTTTTTTAAAAAAAAGGAAAACTCTAATATTTTATGTATTTCATTTTTAGGAAATCTTGATAAGTTGGTTGCACTATTAATTATATTTCAGATTAGTTGCATTTCAGAATACGTAATATCGTCGATTTGAGGAAATGTGAACATATCTTTTTTCTGATCAGAATTAAAAATAAACTAATTTTACCGATCCCAAACACGTAGGTATTCTGAAATCCGATTTCTATATTTTATTATTCAAAAAAAAAAAATTAAATGTTTTCGGTACTATTGATTTGTTTCAAATGTGTCGATCTTGTTTGCATATAATTAATTGTTAGCGGCTTTTATTTTATAGATGATCTCTGAATTTAAATGTTTATCTCTATGTATGTATATCTCTTAAATTACATTTATTGCAAAGCTCATCAGATTGGCGATGTGTTGCAAAAGTTGAAGATCATTTACAATAGCAACATAATCAATTTTGGTTTTGATCAGTCCAGTATAAAGGCATCACCATTTAGCGTAAACTAATATCAGGTGAAAAGTAGTAATTACTAATCGAAGGTCATTTGTATAAATTTTAGACATGGTTGCATAAATTTTGAACTTTTATAGTTCACGCACTAGACAAATTCATTGCGATAGTTTTTATTTAATGTAGTGTATTATTAGCTTAATTTATACGATACAGAGGGCGGTTGAATTGTAGGCTTTGTTTAATTTATGTGAAAGTTTGTTGGCGGTAGGAAAAAAAACTATTTTAACAATATGAACATGATTTTAATTATAAACAAAATATTAATTATGTAATTAGCATAATTAATTCTGGAAAAATTCAAAAATAGAAAAGTTTGAAATTTTTTAATTGACTTAAAAATGTTTTTTTTTAATTTTTACTGCTCTACTTTTAATTAATTGACTTAATTTTTTCTGTGGTATTTCAAGGAACAATCACATGGAACAAAGGTATTGAAAATCGGTGGTACTATAAGTGTTTACTTGGTTATTTTGCACGCATTTCAAATATTTAATTATTGAAAACCTTACTGTATTTCAAAATGTTAATGAAAATTTAGTGATCTTGTAAGATTTACTACTTTAAAAATGCGTCACGATTGTTCGCAAGAATAATGTTATATTTTCTGAATTGTGGATAATAAAAAACGTGGGGATTCTTTGCAACTATACATTTGGTCTTGAACGAACTAATGAAATATAAATGGGGACAGTGGTGAAATATTTAATTGTCCGATAACAATAAAAATGCTGAAACATGTTTGGGGGCTTTGCTATCAAATTCTGAAAGATTTCAATGATTCTCAGTTTCCGTCACTAAAGTCATGACATTGCAGTATAGTTGCATGCAATAAATAAAGAGAAATGTTGGTTTTCATCGCACAAAAATGAACTTAAATTATATATGGATAAGTGGACATAAGCATGTTATTTTTTTTTTTTTTTTTTTTAATATGAATGAATTCATTAAACTGTCTCATGTGCACCCGCCTCATAAAAATCATGTAACTCTTTCCCAAGTTGAACATCTTAGCGTTGACCGCAAGAAACACCGACGCAAATTAGTCATACGGATATGCAAATTACACAAATAACTTATGCCTAGATGCGGTGAATATTTTAAGATGTTTCATATCAAGAAATTTCCTAATTTAAATTTCAGCTTGATTTTGTGACTTCTTTTATGTTTCAAGGTAGCCAGAAAGCCACAGGTGAGCGATGCATGGACTTATCTGCAATAATAACTCCCGGCCAATATCATGCCAAATTAAGATCTGATGGATATTTAGACCTTGCTCAAATTTTTACAAGATCTATCGCAATCGACAATCTAATTCGAACCCTTTAGTGTGGTAAAGTTTAGGAATTTTGGGGTCAATTAATTGGGATGATTTCCATAAAACTGGGTTAGTAATATTATGATTGGGTGGCGTTTTAGTTGGGCAATGAAATAAGACTTTGTCGTCGTCTCACCTGTCGCGACGTATAAAACCGATCGACATTATTTTAGTTAGACTACACTGTTGATAGTAGGGAAACCAAACGCACAAGCTATGAAATTTATAGAGGTAAGTGGAAAATAAGATTATTGAATTTGATTGTTGAAAAATGTGTTTTTTTTTAAATAGATTTTGCTGTTAGTGCCACTAACGATGGCTGCACTAATTCCTGATAAAGACGCCAAAATCGTTAAGCAAGAGCTTGAAATTAATCCGGACGGTTCTTATAATTTCGCTCATGAATTGGATAATGGAGCATACCATTCGGAGGAGGGAAAAGGTGGAATTTCGGCAATTGGACAATTTGGTTTCTACTCACCTGAGGGTATACCGTTCTACGTAAGTTACACAGCGGATGAGAAGGGTTTCAAGGCGTATGGTAATCACTTACCAACCCCACCTCCTACGCCAGAGGCTATTCTAAGATCGTTGGAGTATATACGAACGCATACGGCACAGTCACAGTAAAAATCTAGTTGTACTAGAAAATAAGATCTAAGTATTATTTTAAATACACTTTATTTATTTATTATTAAGCATATTAAATGCGGTGACATAGTAGCGACTTTTTTTATTTGGCTTTTTTCTATGAAATTGGAAAATGTTGCTTATTGTAAGGTACCGACTACTTTGAAATTTCAGGTTAACATTTTCGAGAACTTGTAGTAGAAGGCTAGAAATAAAATAAAATACTACAAGTTGTAGTAGGACGCCCAGAATTCTGACTGCTAAAAAAATCTTTCGAGTTCAAGAAAATTCGAGAGCTTAAAGCATACATTCCGTTTTTTTTTCAAAATATTGTTTTAGGTGTCTGAAAAGAAATCTAAGGAATTGGTAAAGAACTTGGACTCTATGAGAAAAAATACGATTGTACTTTGGCTGATAATTTCAATAAGCCAAATTTTTTTAGTGCCTAGTGTTTGTTATCTTTAAAAATAAAAAAGTTGAGATTTTTATCTTTAATAGGATTTTATGGAAATTAATTACTTTTATTTAGGCAATCTCACTGTTTTCAACTTTTTAAATTTTCTTCATCACACGTTCGATGTGTAGAAAATCACACTAATAAAAACCATTCAGAACAGCTTCGAATTTCACAATTATTATTAGTGGTATAAAAATTCTCACATCATTACACATGCAGATGGCTTGCACATGTTTCTTAAAAAAATATAAATGTAGGTATATAGATTTTCTATAATGTACTCGCGATTATAAAAAATCCAAAATATCTTGACGCGGTTTCGCTACAACGCGGTTGTGCGGAAATTTTTCTACAACGCGGTACTTCTATAGCGCGGTTTCACTACAACGCGGTTCAGATAATTTGCCAGTTTCCTTCAAAGCTTTTTTGTTCAGCTAACCTATCAAGGATAGCTGATGTTGCTAGACATTTTAATCTTAATAAATCGTCAATACAAACTATTAAGCTAGCTGAAGACTACATTTTACGTTTCGTTGTATCCGCAGCGTCTGTACTTACCAAAATTACTGTTCGTCCAAGACCTAACACAATGGAAAAAATAGAAGAATCGCTTGCAGTTGCAGTATGGGATATGACCAAATAACGGTTAACTTTAGGCACTTAAAATATTTAAATGGGTCAGTGTTCAACTGATGAAACTCATCAATTCCTTGACAGAGTAGATTTTTGCAATCATAAAGTTCTCATTTTGTAATAACATTTTTAGATTCGAAGTGAATCCAATTTGAAAGTGAATGAGTGATGGAACATTCTCATACTTTAATAGGATAATTTTGAAAATAACATCTTTGGAGTTTTGGCTATCAAAACTATAAGCCATAGTTTGTCGCAATTACCAAATAGTGTTGGTTACATGACCGTGTTATTCTTTATTTGTTACTAATACTTATGTTAACGTTATTTATTTAGAATGCGTGTACAATCATTCAGTCGTCGAATATCCATCGCGAAATACAACCGACTATTAAACTAATTTTTCAACCTTGTTCGATTCAGTCATAATGTATGGTAGGCATATAACCATGGTCGCAATAATCGTTCAATATTTATAGCAACAAAGTAGTAAAGAAAATGCAACTTAAATTACAGAACTAGCAGAACTATTATATCCTAGATCTCGAAATGTGGTTTTTGCAGCCATAGACGCTACGACTTCAAAAACATGGTTACCACAGCTAATTGTTTTCTTTGAGTGAACGTTTCAACAAAACCACAATGTAATTTTTCCTTATTACATTTGGACAACAAGTAACTACACTATGTATTTTTCTTAATACTAATTTGCTTAGTTTTTGTTTGAAACGCTCTCGTCTGCCCCAAAAGAGGAATACAATAATTGTCTTAACCGAAAATAAGAAAATCAACGGTACATCTTCATGAACTGATATATGTATATGCTTAAGTTCTTCCATATACACAGCCCATTAAGTTCATAAGTAATTTCAATTTTATTTTCAACTAATCAAAGTAAAAATTTCATAAGCTCATGCAATTATCACAGACGACTTAATATTCCTTTCATGAAATTACAAGGAGGAAAATTTTTCACGGAACATTATCAGCTGGAAAATACCATCCCCTCCTATAAGATACGTGTTCATTCGCAAAACCCTTATGAAAAAGTCAAATAAAAATAAAGTGAAAATTCAATAAAGTTTCATTTTAAACACTTGGAAATTCTAAATCTTTAGAGTTCGTTAAAAAGATTTTAATCGGTTTCGGTTTACAAACAGAATAAAATTTCGATGAAATATTCATCAAAACAAAGATTTTTATTCAACAAAAAAACAACAACATCCCCATCACGCGTTCGTACTGAGTTAATTTTGATTTGCTAGGATACGATTTTTTCCCTGAATGTTTTTCATCCCTTAATCTATCCGCGACAAGCGGAATTGAAATACTCCGTTTCTCGTATAAGAAGATTATCAGGCTGATCCCTTTAAATCTTGGCCTTAAAAAGCGATTGCAAAATAAACCGTTCGTAATTTAAAAAAAATGTTTCCTATAGCACAAGTACACGTTTCTATCACTCTCACTTTAATCGAATTATATTTTTCTTCATTTCTTTTCTAAGAAAAAAAAAAACGGCCCACTTTACTACTTTCTCAGATCCACTGATATCCACTTCGGGTGAGTCGAAAACTTAAATCACTTGATAGCACTCGGTACGACGATTCCTGCATGAAATTGCCCAGTTAAGGACCTTCTTTTCACAGTTGAAACCACTTGAAAACCTTAGTTTCGATTTAAAATGACGAGCTATCCTACACTAGTGGCCAATGCCAATGTTTCGAAGGACGTACTTTTCTGTAGTCGTTGCTTCGAAACTACCGGCGTGTAACTGAACGTCTTACTGAATCTGGTACAGCATTATACCAAGTTAATACTTTTTGGATGGTGGTGACTCCATCGGTGTTAAAGTAGTCGTCGGGAATTACATGATATCAAAACGGCGGGGCATGGAGTCCTTGTTGCGCATGTTTTAGTACGAAGCCCCACTTTTGGTACAGGATTCTCATATGTTTCTCGCGTTACTGTGACTATTGTCGTCCTAAGGACAAGCATGTTAAGTTCGTTTCGACAGTAATGGTTCGGCAGTGTAACCAGATGTTACGTGATGGTAACAATATGCCTTACTGTTTGCTTTTGAGTCTCGTAGCTCGTAGGCTATGTTGTGACTTTCAAATCATTGACGATACGGAGCACGGATTACATTAGGATTTACCTGAATTTATGTTGCGAGGTTTCCGTTTTTTTTGTTATTTCACGTTCAGTTTTTTGTTTGTTCGTTTTTGGCTTTGGAAGTTGGATTTTGCAGCGGAGATTAAAAACGATACACTGATTGGTACTAACTTCGAGGTTATGGTTTGTACGTGTCGTGTTAATTTATGATTTTATTGCAAATCGAAAAATATCCAGGTAGCCTAATGTCTTCCTGATTCCATGATGAGTACAGGTTGGAAGTGAGGTGCAATTAACCCTTTGTCTACAGAGCGGGTCCAATGGACCCGAATGAGATTTTATTGTGCTCTCATTTCAATATCTAATACTTTTAGACTCTGTAGCTGCTTGACTTTGTTTATTTACATGCCTTTTGTAATTTTTTGATTGCGTTAATGTTTTGCAATAATTATTTTTTTTATATAAATATTCCATCGGGAACTACCATCTGGGTCTATTGGACCCATATACATGAAATACATATACATATAAGACAAAATCAGTTGTATGCCATCATCATCATCATAGAATTGGGAAAACAGTTGGCACAATATAATGAAAATTCTGATGAACCGGTACCAAGCACCAGCACAGTATATGAACCTCCAAAAAAGAAAAAACCATGCAGTAGGTATATGCAGTGCTAAAAAAGATTGAAAAACTAAAACAACATTCTATTAATGTAATCAACATGTATGCGGAGAACATTCTGTTACATTATGTAAAAATTGTTTTGAATAAATCTATCTATATCTAAAATCTATAAAATAAATGTGTTTAAATAGAGAAAAACACCTGAAATTTCATATGAGTCCAACGGTCCCGTGCGGTAGTTATTGAAAGTTTTTTTTTGCGGTAGACAAAGGGTTAAAGGACTTTTGAATTTTCCATACTTCATCGACTCATCCAAAAGCAAAGGTCCTCTAAAGATACTGGGTAAGTTCACCTTCCAATCATTAATGAATGAAATTTCGAGGAAGTTATAATTCTAATATAATTGAACTCACGGACAGCCACGCGTACCTACCTATAATTCTAATACATCAATCGGAAATAAGCAAAGATATTTTAGTAGATTGAGTGGAGATGTGGATTCTATTGTAGGTCACGTTCGAGAGAATATCGAGAGGGCGTATTGCTTTTCAACCAACTAATACTTAGTAAAAACATAACGCAGTCACGATCGGCTGCAAGCCAATCGTATGATACTCTAGATGAAATACTGAACTCCAAAATACATTTTAGTTGCAAATATATCAAAAGAATGAGGAGTGCACCAGCAATTATTACATGACCTTTTACTTACAGGTAGAAACTTTTGTATAGTGGTAGATTTTTTGATTTATAGTGAGTTCCACAAAGTAAGTTAGGACATTTTACAGAATTTTTGTATGGCAACTACATGAAGGACTCATGGGATATTTTTCATATTAATAGTTTCAGCTGCAACTATTATAAAATTAATGTGTATTAAATTTCAAAGTCGTAACTTAAAGTGTTCTTAAGTTATCGTTCAATATTGGTGAACATGTTTATTAAGGACTTTTGTATGACAGCTACCCGAAGGAGTCAACAGATGGCGCTAATTAATGAACTCCGTCTTGGTTTTGGTATAAAACTAATTCCTGTAAAATTTTAAACTCCTGCTTTAATTCGTTCTGGAGTTATAGTGGATTCAGTAACATGCATACATTTTTGAAGGACTTTTCTAGGCTGATACACGAAGGACTCATTCGATTTGCATCATATTCGGAACTTTCGATTCAAACATTGTAAACCTTAAGTATGCAAAATTTCAAGTTCCTAACTTGAAGCATTCGAGCAATAATTGTGAAAACGTTGTGAAAAGTTATCGTGCTAACGGACGGACGGACGGACGGACGGACGGACAGCAAACGGATTTGGAGGTTTTGGCCAAAAATAAAAACAAAATAATATATAACTTTTTTTTGCCCGAGGCTCGGTTCTATGCGTTACAAACTTTTCGGGCTGGATTAAACTTATAATACTCTATATGTTCATCTAGAGTATAAAAATTGTTGAACAAGGACAACTGGATTAGAGATCACGTTCGGTTGTAATTCACTCACTTGGCAGGAAAGAAGGATAAAGCCAGAATGCAAATCCTTTTGTGAAGTTAAACTTAACTGATGAAAGCTGCAAAACGAAGTGCATTAAATCTCAACGGTAACAAAAAAAAATCTATCTGGTGTGATACAAACTAGAGCCTCAATACTCTCCCAGCGGTGGAGATAGGTAGATAAAATTACAAATTGACTACAGGGTTGCCAGGTTTTCAAGAGAGGGATAAGCCAATTCTCAAACGCCGAGTAGCCCAAAATCGCCAATTTTAAATAGAATAAAAAACATCTACCATGAACATCGATAAAATTATGGTATAAAACAGAATAAAAAATCTGCCAACAGGTCTTTCCAAATATTGAATTCATTTTTATTCTACGGATTCTTCGTATGAATACCTAGAAAGTGTTTTCAAGGTTTTTTGAAATTCGACCCCTAAGGGTAGTGTGGTACAAGCGGGGGTGTTTTTCCTATAAATAGAACGGCTTACGCTACAATGTTGAAACTCGGTGTGTATATCTAAATCAACTAGAAAAATAATTTTGAATAAAAAAAAACGAATATCTATTGGCGTTCAGAAAGGGGGCAAAAAAAATATCTGTGAAAATAGAATGCCTATTTTCCCACGATTTTCGACATATCTACTACCTCGTCCCAAATATTGAATTTAATTTTATTCTATGAATTCTCCATAATTGACCCCTAAGGGGGTGTAAAGTGATTGTGTACTTTTTCATAAATTATTCCATATCTCTCAGATCCAATCAGATTTTCACTTCCACTATCTTGTTCTTTTTGATAGGTTTTCAGTCACATAGTAGCCACCACCGCATTTCAGAATTGAACGCGTTCCTAACTTTTACCGGAAAAATAATAAAGTTACGCCCAGATTGTTGGCAGATTTTTTATATTGTTTATCAAAATTTAGTATTCAACATTTATTTCTTACAGATAAGCTCTTGCTTCGAAAATATATGGTGAGACGAAAAATCATAGATTATTCCGATTTTCGATGATTAAAGACGATTTCTGAACAAAACGAGTTCCGCTAACAATTTTGAATATGCCTTTATATATCAGAATTGGATTTTTGAAAGTTTTGATGCCACGAATTGAACGTTTCATAGGTTTGATCCCCTCCCAAATGGCTTAACCAAAATTTTTCGTCAAAAACGCTCCCTTGAGTTCCATCCACCTACTCAAATGTCACTACTTGAAAGGGTGCTTCTTGTCACACACTAAAAAAACTTCAACACTATATTGTAACATTGTGATCCTGCGTACGCCCTTGCAGACGGCCTGTTTTTTGGAGTGTACGTTTTCACCAAAACGTGAAAAAACCAAAATTTCAAACTACTTTTTTAAAAATATTAAAGTAAAAAGTAGGTTGTTTGTCTTATTCCATTTCGTACCCAACTCCCTATTAAAGTCAAATTTGTTAGCAAGTTTTCTCTATCTGAGTTTAGCCTCACGTTGGGCGCCAATTAATTATATATTAATTATTTTGTTACTTTTTTGAGCAATTCTGTGTGATTTAAGGTGGACAACATGGCTTCTGAGCTCATATGATCAAAGACCATTCTTAGAATTTGGCTCCAGCGTGAAAAATGATGCAGACATCTTAATGAAATTATGAATTAATGAATTATGTATATCGAAAAATTTGAAGAAAATTAAAAATGTTGTTTTAAGTTTTATTTGCACTTCCACCCTCGTCACGTTTATTAGGTACAATGCCTCTATTAGTATATTAGAAATCTATTGATCGTGAGGATGCTAACGAAATTTCATAGTTAGTTTTAGAAAATGAAGTTTAATTCACATTTTTGCAAAATTGTTTACTTTGGAAGAATTTTGTAGATATTTGTTATATTCTGTAGATGAACGCGATAATTTTGAAGTAGAAGTTCAAGAGAAATTGCGAGCTATATGCATTGTATGCTTCTTACCAGTAAAAAAGATCATATCGACACTAAGAGTTTATTTATTTTATTTTTTTTATTGTTAACATCTAGTATCACACATAAACTTTTACCGCCTCTTAATCAGTGATTAAAAAAATGAATTACCTACAAGGTAATTAATAATAAAGTTGTATAAAACAGTTTCGAGTATTATACTTCTATCAGGGTCACCATATTTTTATTGTTTTTTTAATTTCAAAAATAGTTAACGAATTGAATTTCTATATAATAAAAACAGTGATTGCTCAAATTTTCAATCAGTTTTATTAAAATAAAATCATATACATAAAATCTTTTTAAAAAAATCACTTAAAAATGAATTAAATTCGTTTAGGTTCCTGAAAGGAATCACTAGGTAATATATATTATTCATAGAGTTTTCTCGAACGGACAAAATTCTTAGTGTACGGGTAAATTAACGCTATTTGTAAGGTCTTTGTAAATAACTTACTTCTGTATGTCCCTGGATATTTTATTTTCAAGGAGCCGTCTTCAGAAAATACTTTTGATAAATTTCTAATTACCTAAAAGGTAAGATAAGAGCTTTACCTGAAATGAAAAAGAAAATACGAAAAAAGCGATTAATAAATTTCATGCCGAAAGGAAAAGTTTATTTCAAGAATATTTGAAGTACGTACACTTAGAGAAGGCATGGGACATATGTTCGAGTATCGTCAGTCACATTTCGCCCAAGGACATAAAATAAAGCTTATTACTTATAGTACGAACACACAAAGTTGTCTCAAGAATTCTTTTTTTTCTTGTTAAAGTGTGTCACAACCTCATTATTTGGACTATCTTGTGAAAACATCATTACGCTAAGTACATAACACCACTTGATGGCTCTAAGCAGAATTCATGTTCTCATCAAATTGCCATTAAAAGTAAACGTCCTCTTTGATAATAACCAGCATATAGTCATCGGGATTAAATTTTGGTCCCTTAATATAATGAAATTTTAATAAAAATAATCTAGTTTCATCTTTTTCTTCCACTTGAATTCCAAAATATTAATTATATGATGTACGGGGGCGAAGAAGTGGAACTGCTGGAATCCTTTTCAGTTCACTGAGCCTTGTAAACCGCTTTTCGGGTTGATATGTTCGCCTTCCATACGCAACATTTTGCCAGCCTTAGAAAAGCCCATCTCTCATATTCTGTATCCTTAATGCCATTAATTCTTAAAGTGGCAAGTTTCGCTCCAGCCCGACCCCTATTTATGTAGGGGGTTGACTTTCCTTCCTGCGTACAACATCCCAGTGAGGACATTTTCAACGTTATCAGGTTTTTCGCACGACTGTCTATACGAGTACGTTTAGTCAGTATGGTGTTTTGTGCGGTGGTTGAAGGAAGAAAAAGGACGAACGTGCACAATGAGAAGTACACCCCTTTGACTTCAGAAACCGGGTGAAATGGGCGAATACACTGAAATAATGTTCATGGTGTGGGGAGTTGGGAATACCTTCTTCGGTGAGTTGCTGGCTTTTTTTTTATTGCCGAGCGGATTTATTATTGCGGATAGAAGCGCGTTGCGATAAGATTATCTCAATGCTACTCGCGTACTATGTTGGAAAATCTTGCAGAAGTTTTTTTCTTTTCTTTTAAAACAAAAACTGTAACTTTTTTGCTAAAAAATATATATATGATTTCCGCCGTAAAACGTGCTGACTTCTACACATTAAAGCTTCCTCGACTAGGCGAAGAGTAAATGCCGACTATGTTTTCATATTACATGATATGGCTCTCATGACTATAAATAAATTTTATATTTTGTCGTTGATAGAAAAATTCAAGAACGTGCAGTTCGCTTCAATTCTTATAAAAGGAATATAAGAGCCTTAGACGGCAGTAGCAGTGCTCCTTCTGAGACAGTGATGTTGCTTTTAGGAAATTATGACTTCAACGTTCAACGGTGAAAATCTATCTAGAAATAGTCAGAGTTTATGGAGTAGTATGACATCTATCTATCTCTTCTTAGAAACTTTAGGATCTTGTGGGTTGTTTCAGAAATCTCGTATGACTCTTTTCTAGACACTATTTCCAATCTTTATTAACAATCATAATTCGGTTTCAGATAATATCATACCAAGATACATTTTTGAAATACCATTCAAAGTAGTGTTCCCATCTCGCAACGGCTGGAAAACACGAAGACCTAAATTTGAAAACTTATATGGTATTATGATGGCTTCAAGAGAAATGAAGGAGTTGGAGCAGGATTGTGTGGACACAGACCAAGGGTCAATATAGCAGCCAGCTTCGATAAGTCAAAGAAGATCTTCGAAGCAGAAATGTATGGAAAAATCAGAAAAGGATAAAACAATCACATGATCTATATTCTCTATGACAGCAAAACAAAACTACCTTACTGTCAAGCGTTTTGCACTTAGCGTGAAAGAACTGAAAACGGGAGCAAAATTCATAAAAACTTATACTTTTATGGTCACAATGATATTGTACGTAATGAGACATATATGAGACCAGACAAGAAAAAGGGAGCTGATTTAAAATTCCAGAGCCAGGGCCTTCTGTGGAATGCCAAAATCTATAATAAAAGAAAGACAGTTTGATTTGATTGACAACCAAGCTGACCTGCATTGAACCGGAACGGGTGTGTGCAGACAGTTCAATCTATTCTTGGAAGGTCACTCCAAGAAACACAGCTCCGATTTGCTCAAAATGAGCCAGAATCGGGCTTTTAATCATGCTAATTATAGGACACTGTAAGCCTAAAAAGCACCTGCGTTCGACTAGATAAGATTCTGATAACATTTGCCAATTGTGTGAAGAAGAAGAGGAACAACCAGCAAAGCGCGTTCCATGCCGCTGAAAAGAACTTTCACCCAGTAGACTCAGATTTTTATGGCATTACTTCCTAATATCCTTGAATCTCATGTCTAACTCGGCCAAGAGCTTAATAAAATATATTGATATAACCGTCCTGAATGAGTTATAATAAGAAAGGACAATCAAAATAGGCCCAATGAGGCCACAGTGAATCGGTGTTTAAATCTTCGTTGAGTGATAAGTAAGTTAACATTGGGGTTAGGTCCAATGGGGTACGAATTGGTTATGGTAGGAAGTTGAAACATGGTGCAACAGCTCAAATCGGGCCTATGCCTTGAAGTTATGCGTTAATTCATCACGGGACCAACGGAATACTAGGAGGTGAAGTGGTCAGCCAAAAGGTCGTCCGTGATTTAACTCAGGTAGGTACTCTTTTACAGCTAAGTGAACTGGTAGGTAGTCCGCCACCCAATCCCATTCTCGAATATTACTTGTCGCCAAGCAGATTCGAACCTGGTACCAGGTGCACCGAAGGCAAGTGCTCTAGCCACTAAGCCAATCAGACTACAATGAAAATTATACTATAGACTCAAAGATTGCCGTAGGAAGTGAGTACGAGAGTAGGGCTATAACAAAACAATGATTCCAGAGAGCTCTAATGTATACTTTTTGAACGCATTCAGTTGAAAAGTACTAACTTGGAGATGGATCTATATTCTTAATTAGATCCCTGATATAGCTAATACTATACAGTATGTCGCGCTGACAAATATTTGACTATTTTCCTGTCAAATGCTCACAGATAGTGCTATCGTAAAATTTTTGTTTTCCACATTATTTAATTTCCTCAACACAAGGTCCATTTTGACGATAACAAATTTGTCTGAGCTTTCGAAAATACTTTTTAGTCCAATATTTTACAGCATGCCATTACTACCTAAATCATATTTTGTTGTATTCAAAGATGTGCTAAGTATCGTCATTTTCCGGTGTAAAGTAAAATGAAGTAATGCTTCAGTGCAGATTGTGTCTTGGATAAGCCCTAGCATATTTTTTACATGGTAGTCGGAGCTAGGAATTCGTCCGGATTTCAAGTAGAAATATTTTGTTAAAGTTTTTGTTGTTTTTCGGCGTCAAATACTGACTGTTGATTAATCGCTGTCCCTGAGGACATGACAGTTGGAAAACCTTCATTAGATAGGACAGTTTTTTATAAGACTGTGGCACCATAGACTCAAATTTGTTTAAGTTTTTGCTGTTTCTCGGCGTCAGTGGAGTTTCCATTCTTATAAAAATTGGTAAAAGAAAATAAAATTGATTTGGCCGGTTTTAATCCAGAGCACTTAGCGTTTAATTTTATTTATTCTAGCGAACTACCAAAAATTCCAAAAAATTGGTTGAAATATTGGGTAATCTTCAGTGCCACCTACCTTTAGTATAATGATGCGATGGTAAGAATTCTGCTCCAATATAATTCACAGATTATAAGATAGGTTTCAATATCGCTATATAGGATAATTCTCAGCAATACATCCAGAGCTGTAAAGGTGTTTCGGATTTAGGCTGGATATACGCTCTGACGAGGCAATGCAATCCGATGACGAAACAGCTCCTTCGAACCCTGTCCAATACAGTCTTATAAAAAACTTACCTATCCAGTGAAGGTTTTTCAACTGATTAATCAGCAGTCGGGGATTTTGTGTTGGGGTCTCACATCAGAAACTCCAGTGACGCCGAAACATATAAAAAACTTAAACAAATTTGTTTCTATGGTGGCTTCTCACCATGAAAAGTCCCATTCTTATAGAAACCATTTGTTTAAAATCATTAGAAACGATATTTTATTATTCGCATTTGATAACTGTACTACTTGCAATGCTGCCCGATTTTTATATACACTAAAATCACTGTCTGATCGCGAATTCCAATCAGAAATCGGTTTACTCGTAGAAACTGATCGTCTTATCTCCTAGATGTTGTCACTGTCTTTGGTTGCAAAACAAGTAATACTTATATATTACATCTGTTGAGTCGAGAGCTAAACAGAACTAAGTTATGCACGAGAAAGTCGAGAAGAAAAGATATTCGGGAAATATCCAGATATTAGGAGGCGGTGCATATTGGATAATGGGAAGCGTGAATATTTTGGATATTAGGAGGATGTTGGATAATGGGATGCGTGGTTTCATTACTGGATAGTTTTCGAGTTGCACGGTAGCACAGTTTGGTTCAATTGATCATTGCGTGCTTATTGCAAAGTTGTCTGATTGGAAAGAATCATATTACTAAATCATGAATTGGATTGGAGTATACCCATAATAGTGAAGACACTGAAAACACAATACATCGTTTTCAGACATATTAACTCAATAGCGGGAAAGGGTTCTTTCCATTTAGCTTAAAGTATGAACACCCACATACGAACCGAGTAACTAATCTCATTTAAATTTACCCTTCGAACAAGACTTTATATATATTAATGTTAAGTTTCCATTTGACATTTCAAACGATAGTTGGGATAACAAGAAAATACTTTTCACTTATGGGGCCCCGAAAACAACAAATCATAAATAATTAATTTCCAAAAACTAAAACCACCACAACAAAACTTTGTTAAGCCTATCATTGAACAAAATTTCGTAGAGCCTTAATTTATGCCACCTTGAAATTTCTTTACCCGGATTACTTCTAAACAAAACATCCCCCAATTACAATAATTCCCCTAATGATATCACAGCGATGGAACTGAAGAAAATAATCCGTGGTTTAGTTTATGTATGATAAGGAAACTTCAATTTCCCTTCACATATCCAATTTCCATAAATTGCCTTGGTTATGAACTAAATGAACTTTTCGTTTGGATATATTGGGAACCCCGTCACATACTCCCAGTTCTTGTATCGCGCATCCGAATTGATCCTGCTGTCTATCAAATTTAGACATAGGTAAAACATCCCCTACGCAATTTGATTTTATTTCCGAGGTGAAACAAGGAGAAAAAAGTTGAAAATTGTGTGTGGGCCCAATGCAGACATGTTGTGTTTGCGCCATCGGAAACCAAATGAATTGTAAATTTAATTTTGGGGATTCCCCCCAGTGTAGTGTGTGTCATGTCTTGATTTTTACGGAACTTACCGGGTAGATATGGGCATTTTTGGGGCTTGTTTTCTACCGAAATGGAATTCCCTACTTTATGATTTGCATAAAATCAGTGAAATAAGGCTTTACTCCCAATTGGGAAACCCAATAACCGTCCCGAAATTTAAAAATCACAGCCGAAAGACTGTGATTTTGAAATTGTTTTCTTGAGTAAAAAATTTGTTATTTCCAAAGAAATGTTGAAAACAAGATTAGGCTCGGAAGTCTTGGCTGAATGAAGTTAAAATTTTGCATGGAAATTCTTCATATACAGAACAGGGAATGAATTTTAAAGTCGCAGCGCCATCAATTTCGGACTAAAACGCTACGGGGGGTTACAAACTTTGACGACGTTTTTTTTTATTCCCATTCACCCCTGGATCCTAGTTCTTTCGGACCACCTTCGAAACTACTTAAAAACTCAAATGAATCGAAATCAATCTTAGTTAGTTGCGCAAATTAAATTCGGAGTCCTCGTGCTTAAATTAATGAAGGATAGGGATTAACTTAAAGGGATGGTGTTTTTATTTCTAGAGTTTTTTCGTTTGGTCCAAGAGCTTTTTAGGATTTGTTAAAAAACAAGAAATTTATGGCTAGGACTCCGAATCCATTAAATTTTCATTGTAGTAGATTAGCTGGGCGAAAAGGCTTTGAAATTAAAATCACAATGAGAAGATTAATTAATCAGTAGGAATGACCTCAAAACCGTGAATGTCAAGGTAAGTACGCGTTTTCGCGACAGACGCTCTAATTGAGACTCTTGTCTTGCCGGCAACATTTGAATTATTTATTGCAAGATTTCGAGCTTGACAACTTTCAATGAAATTTGTCAATTGATAATTTCACGGGAAAATTCTATTTTTGGAGGTTTATTACTCGACAGACATGAAATTTTTAGTTAACCTGCCTTGATGTGATTATTTAAATGGTCCTGCTTCTTATTTAGCTCAAATTTGAACCTTTTTATTAAGACACAGAAGATTTTAGAAATTAAAAATTAAAATCGCTTTTAATGGCTTGCTCTAGACTTAAAAAGGTCAGTCAAAATTTCAGAAAATACAAATCACAAGAGACATGATAAAAAGGACGAATTGTTGATATTATTATATATTAAGAAAACTGCCAACA
Organism: Beris chalybata; assembly: GCA_949128065.1. NCBI lineage: Eukaryota > Metazoa > Arthropoda > Insecta > Diptera > Stratiomyidae > Beris > Beris chalybata. Next base: position 14,303,003 of record OX421897.1, read on the forward strand.
GTCCTGTCGTTACCTTATTATTTTTTGATTAGAAGTGTGCAACGTGTTTAATGCTGAGACACGACGTAGGTTACTCTGCGACTGATAACCTAAAAATGACGTACCAAGTAGCAGCCTTGGCGATTTTTTAGGTTATCAGTAATATAGTTTCCTACATCTCATCTCAGCATTACACGTGATCTAGTATTCCTACCAAAAAATAATGCCCAGACCTTAGCGGCATTTTTAATTTAATTAAGTATTTTTTTTTTTAAATTCAATGAAAACATAGGGGATAAAATTACGGCACAGCCCTTTAGCGATTTAACATTAAAAAATTTTGAATCCAACTTTTTGGCGATTATATAGAGAGACCATTTGAATAAAAAAGAATTAGATATTCTATCATACCTAAGATGTATATATCGGAATTCGAAAAACCATTCGCAATCATTTTACACCCCACGTTGGGATGGAATATGGAAAAATACTGAAAATATCTTTAAGACCATTATATATAAAGCCCATAGAAATTAAATCGAATTTCAGATCATTAAAACTAAAAGATTTTTCAGAATTCATGAAACTTCAAGTCGGAAAAACTTGCATCAATCGGGCTTTTCCGATTAAATTTGAAGCCATTAGCACATAAGAAAATTAGTTTACATGTGATTAGTATCATACCCGCTGTCAGACCATGAAAATCAAAACTGTAAACCAGGAAATGACAGCACATTTCAAAGTTTCACTTTGCTTGAAGATTTCTCTTACCAATTTAGTATAACCTATAAGCCATATACCATACTTTTCAGAAAATCAATGATCTTCATCCGGTCTCAAACAGCTTCTTAGTTACTCCCATACGTGATTGCCCCTGAGGTTGAAACTTCTGAAGTCTTCAAGTATTTTACGTTCAGTAGTAGCTCGATGATAAGATTGCAATATTTATAAGTTATTTTGATTTCAACAAGCTGTCCTCGTCCAGCTTTATAATTCAATATTAGTTTATGATTTAAACTTTTACTTCTGCTTGTTGCTTTTCAAACATGTGGGAGCAACTTCTTTACTTTTTGTGGGTAGAAGTCCAGGACACTTTTAAGTGTAGATCTACATCAAAAGATTCCTATACGGCTTGAAAACCTAAACAAATTACCCTTGACACTATTTGAAATGATACTATTTCTAAGAGTTACAGCCGCAGAAATTTTATAACTGATTTTAGCTACTGTATACCCATATCTTAAGATCATATCTCGAAAAATGTTGATGTAATTAAACGTGGTTCTTAATATAAGTTATTGATGTCCCTCTTTTGTTCAAAAATTATCGCTACAACAAAGTCAAAGTTTTATGGAAAGTGTTGGAAGAAAAATACCATCCATCAACCACGTTCCCTAATACCTCAATAAATTTGTTTGAACGCGGAAGAATGAATAACTTACCACCTTTAAGGAAACAACAACCACTAGTGGAGCAGCCAAGGGGTCCGGACATTTTAGGGTGCCATGAATCTCCCAAGGGGAAATGAAAATTGGATCTTAAATCATCAATGCTATGGTAATTCCTGCATTCTACCGAAATTTAACTGTGGTTAATATCATAAATACTAATTTTGTGGCAGAAAACTTTCATAATTTTGTCGGATTTCATTCTTTAAAGTTGGGGTTCAGTGATGTGTCATACAAAAAGAAAGTATAGTCAATTCTATGAAAATGAGTTCACCTAATAGCGAACGCGATCTAATACCATAGATACACTGCTTAATACAAATCATGATATCGTCAATATCACCAGTGTATCACCCAATAAAGCGCATATAGTACGTCAGCGAGCTGATATTAACGTAGTATCCAAAGTCTTTTCTTTGTATACAAATTAGATAATTTGCGCTGATATAGCCTACTTTTAACTGCCATCAGCGCCATCTGTTACTAAAATCAACTGAAATTTGAGTGAATGACAGTTGCAAATTTTTATATTCTTCCAAAATTAAATTTTTTTGAGAGTTTTTTAACTTTTTTGTGTGGTGTGATGGTCCACTTTGTACATATCTTTATTAGCAATGAAAGTGCTTTTCTCCGGAACATCATAGTCACGAATATCTATAGCAGTCGAAGCTACGATTGATAGACACTTGAAATTTTGTCTTTGCTAAGTGTCAAAGTATAACATGTATATGCTGTGTATCATGGTATCTTGTATCGCATATCATGACTTCAATTACATGATTTGTATACAATCTATTGTACTAGGTATAAACTAATTTTCCATTTAAATATTCATCTGATACATATTTAGGTAACGCAAATCTTTGGACCTGAAACTGCCAAGCAAAAATACCACTAAGTTGAAGCTGGAATCATTTGATATAGTTTAAAATCAATGGCCTCGTATACACCGGTATTAACTTAGTCCGTATTAAGAGTAAATCGGTATTAAGAAGCGGTGTAAACGTGTGGTATTAAGTTAGAAGAGTTGCGCATGTGGACTAGAACTAAACTAGATTAAATCGAGCACAGTTGTAATGGCATTATGACAACACTAAGCTTCCTCTATTTTAGCATTTTCACAGATGGCGCCCTGCGTTTATTTCAATTTGTATAGCAGTTGTTTGCACCTTATAGTCTAGAATAGTGTGGAAATTTTACAGTTATCCAAGGATTGTTAACATGTGACATTTCACCTACATGTCAACTTCACAAATGACGTTTAAAGCAAAGTGGATTAACTTAGTACGCTCAGGCCGTATAAACGGCAATCGTATTAACTTAATTCCGATAACAGTTTAATACGTATAATTAAACTTAAGGAGGTCGTCCTATGTGCCGGGTCAGAAAAACAAAATTTTTTTTTTCACTAAACTATTTCCAAATTATTCCTAGAATATGTATGTTAAAGGATTTCTCCGAATTGGAAGTCGTTATAAAGTAATAGACATATAATACATTTTTCTAATTAGCTGCCACGATTTAGAAAAAAACCACTGAGCCGATCGCGCTGAAATTTTATTAATATGTTCAGCGCATATCTGGCACCAAACTACATATTAGCGATAGATGTCATAGTATTTCTTACTTGAAGCTAAGTTCATCAAAAAACACGTGAAAACTTAAAAAAAAATAGTAAATTAAGCCCAAATTTGTAATTTTCAAAATTTTGACTTAATTCTTGTAGGCCTAAAATTTAATCTTTTAATTCCGATGAGCAGATAGCCGGAATCATGGCAGCCATTTGACAACTTCTTTTTACAGCGGCAACATTCAACTTTCTCTGAACGAAAAAAAAAATAGTTCTTCTTGCAAATATTTCCTGAGATATGCAAATTTGACAAAAAATCCATAGAAATTATTTTATATGAAACTTAATTTTCGATGAATATTGTTCGATTCATGTTTTCAATGTTCGATCCCTTTTTCGTTTTCGTTTTGTTTCGAAATCATCAATTTTATTTTAATAATAATACCAATAATTGCGATTCACAAATGTTTTTTTTTTAAATATCTTTTTTTTGTTGAGAAAGTTAATGAACATTATTAATAGAAAATTATATTTATAATAAAATCTGCATATTTTGTATATAATTCCCGAAAAAATGTTATATGAATTTGTTCACAAAAAGCAATTCCGCTGATATTTTTACATGAAAAAGAAACTTTCTAGGGGTGGTCCAAAAAAATAAAAATTATTGAAATTAACGACCACAATGCTATTGGCTTTTCGCTCTATTTTAAAATTAAACAGAGTTATAACAGCATTAGGTTCGATCAAATCAATTCTCTAGAAATCTAGACTTTATGTTTTAACTGGAAGATTAATGGTGATTGATACGGCTGAGCAAGAAAGGGGCTGGGATCCATAGACGATGTTCTCTATGACAATCTATATTTGTTACTCGGCACTCGTTGTGAGAACAATACTCTTCCTTCCTTTACTTAGTATCTCTTGCTTCCACCTAGTCGAAGATCCTTCCAAAATTACTTCCCATAGTCTTATCATCACATCACAGACCAATACTTCGGCGTGTAGGTATCTATGCTCGACATAGGTTCTGAAAGGGGATTTATAGTCTCACCACCCAACCAAAGAAATCATATGCTCCGATTAGATAAATCCATGTAAATCTTCGCCAAAATTTCGAATTTCCAATGAATGAAGCTAAAATCTATTACAGCCTAATAGATTTAACCATGACTTCATATTAACCACGTCTCATCATACGGATACCGTAGATATAGTTTGCATAAATCCGACATAGGCTTAGGACTTTACTACACCACTAGCAATAAATCCTTTCGACTATAAATGCCGACGTATCTACAGTAGGTACATACATGTTTTTGTTGACGTGCTCTTATATCAACGACACTATTCGGTAGTGACAGGTCCACATATTGCCCAGGAGCTGTCCTGAATCTGAAATATTACCGCACACATTTTCACATTATGCGAAAGGAGTGCCATCGGAGAGATACGGCAGCTCAGGAACACTGACGATAACGACCCAGATTAATTTCACACCAGCGTAAAAGATTACACAACTGTCGGTTTTGCTGACAGTCAATGTCAATGATGTTTTCGAATATATGCGACATGATTTTTAAACAACCCGCCCCTGATCCTGATCCTGAGCCCCTGTCATACGATGTTATGGCCTCCTATACGTTTATAGTTGTATCCTTGACGTGGGCTTTAATACTTTACTGCTTTCAAATTGATATTTTCGCTCAAGTGTGAGTGGAATTAATTAGTAGATTTAGGGCCGTATTATTCACCTCGGGTTATTTTCGCCTTATCTAGCTGATAACTTATCTGGCGTATTAAATTAAATCACTGATTAATTTCTCTGGGTGAAAAATTGTATTATTCACGTCTGGTTAGCAATTTAATAGGTTGGATAATCTTAACGGCTGGTTTTCCATTTTTCCATTATCTTTCCAATCAAACGTCAAAAATTTTATTAATTATTAAGAGAATGTGACAAATTTCTTTTTTTGAATATAAAAAATTTGTGTATTTCAGGAAAAATATCAGTTATTGGCTGCAATTTTTTCATGGTTGCGGACCTGGGAGCAGTACAAACACTATATGTGGTGCACGGTTTACACGTTCAACAAGAACCATCCCATTTGATCCCGATAGTTTTCTGAGTGTGCGCTACCGAGTAATTGGATTTCGGCAGTGCGAACAGTCGATTGAAGGCTTGCATCTCCCAAATCCTTAGAGCTATTGCATTTAAGTTTATTGGTATGGTAGATTGAGTGGATCCCTTCAACTGATAAGTTTCTAATGAAGGGGTGAAGGGGGTGGGTGGAATGTTAGAAAAAAGACTTTGGTTTTAATATTTCAGGAACCACTTATGCTGGGTACCTGAAATTCGGAACTTACATAGATCTATGATAATGTATCCACTTGCTCGCTTAAATTTTATACAAGTGAAATGATTTGGAAGTTCTGAGAAAAACAATGTGTTCGAAACGCTTGAAAGCTTAGGTCGAAAAATGCTAAAATCCATATCTCCTGAACGGGTAATATCACAAAGTTGAAACTTGAAACATGCTAGACTAGGAACTAGGCTAAAAGATTGAAAATAATTTTGTTATAACGGTCAGTGTCGCGGGCGGTAAAAAACTTTGCATTGCAATGTCTCACAAACCAATTGAACCAGAAACAGGAAATGTGTCTTATGTTTAAAGATGGACAATAGGACTTGACTGAAAGTATTTTTCAGCAAGACGATGAATAACTATTGTTCTCCTAAAAATCATATCTCATATCTCAAGAACTGTATAACATAGGATCTTACAATTAATACATGAGTTTGACCTAGCTGAAAATTGTAGGGAGTGTGTGTAAGGGGTGAGGGTGTAAAACGGTGTAAAGGAAACAATTCAATTGGCTTTTTAAGTTGGAAATAGCAGCAACTGTATTTGTCGTCTCATATGTCGCTGTCGATTCGTTGTTCCATTTTCTATTTTGTCGTAATCTTCCTCAGAATCACTCCAATTTTCCCACAAATGAGTTTTTGTCATAACTTCAATCGTGAATAATACAAAATTTGTCAAATCGTCGTTTAAATCCCTGGATATTGTAGAAAACTGGAAGTTGTTGACAAGTTAAATTTTTCCCTGGGTAACTCTGATCACTTGATTATAAACTCAGCGAAAAACTATAACCCGACGTGAATAATACCAAATCTCGGGGAAAACTGGAATTACCCAGACTTTAAAAATAACCCGACGTGAATAATACGGCCCTTAATGATTTATTTCTGCTTAAAGCATTTTACCTGAAATGATCCCAAATTCTTTTTAGGAAATTGTGCGGAGGATAAAGATGCCACGTGTAACCAGTCAAATTGGAAATTAATTACTTAAGTTTATGATGGATTCGGATTCAAGATGAAACTATAGAAAATTAATCACTCTCAGGTTCATCCAATCTCTTTTTTAAATTAGTTGAATGTAACAGTTGACTCACCAGCAAGAAATATACCAGTTAGCTCCATTGTACAATTTTATAGCTTTAATACTGCCGTCCTCTTCACTTCTCGATAACGATACCGGATAGTTTAATACTAACATAACCGGAAGACTTTTAGTAAATATACCCGACAGTTGACCGGTACATTCACTACAATGGAAATTATGGCAAAACTAAATACGATCATATTACAATAGTTAGGCATACAAAAAGAAAATAAGCTCAGAGAATTCAATTTTTACTATACATTTTTTTTAATAATAGATTATTTGTATTTTTGCCTATTCATGGGTAGAATTTCGTTTTAGGAACTGTTCCTAAAATTTAACCTACTTTGAGCTAGCAAAACATGTAGTCTTAGTTATTTAAATATTTACCTTAGGTATTATTAAAAAAATAATTATGTAAAAATTCCTTGATTCTAGCGAAAGGTTTGGATAGCATTGCACTGATGCACAGTGGAACTTAAATAAACTTGGACTTGTTTTCAGAATCTTAATGAGCGAAAAAGGATCTTCCAGAATTCCAGAAATTCTCAATAATAAACTCTGATGACTACCCTTAGGATTCGATAAATATTTACTGTTTTCATGTCAGAGGTACATTAGAAAGGTACTTAATTTATTGGGAAGAATTCCGATACCCGAAATAACTCTGTAATCCCCAAAACACACAATATTATTTTTGAATAATCCCGCAGGCTGATGCTATTGAGACTGTCTAATAGACGTGGGCATAGTACCTTTGAGAAGATTAAAAGGACTAAGAGGCGTACACAATAACTTCCCAATATGAAAGGTACTCTATTTTGCTTAATTAGCCTATCGATCATTTATAAATGTCAGGATAGCCTGTCCACACTACTAGCAAAAGATTTCTGTAGGGTATTGTGAGTTTAATACAAGTCAAAAAGTTTTTAAGCATATTACAAAGCTTATGCTATTTTTATTTGAATTTACTGTCTTTTCGTCTGATGATTTTTGTTATTGGAATATTGATTTGGTATCACTAGTTGTGTAGTAGTTAGCTTATGCATCTAAGAGGTTTAAGTGAAAACTTACGATAGTCATGACTTTTCTATGGAATTTGAAATAGGTTTACTGCAATTATTTCAATTTCTATGACAATACTTCAACGGAATAAACTATAAATTTGAAGCAGAAAGTTTCGAGGAAAGTTCGCATTGCAGTAAAGTCTTTCTTCATCACAAACTACCTTCAGCCCTGACGAATTTTCATCGGGACTTGTTACAATTAAAATTTCCTTCCCAATTGTCTCCTTTCGGATTTAAATCTCAAGCCAGTTCAAAATCATCAAAGTACGTCGACCACTTTCGCCTTGAAATCAAAATATATATCGTTAACTATCTGATCGTTTTATTTATATAAAATTTGCTAACTTCATGTGCTGTATGAGTATATAAGATAAAAAGTTTCGTCTATGACAGGAATTAAAGTTTTGTTGCATAAGAAACAGAAGGACCTGAAACTGAATCTACAATTTAGCTATAGCGTAGCTTTTCGTGTAGATCCGGTACGACCAAAGAACATTAGGACCAACTTGCCTATTATCGTATATTTTTTGTCTCGAATATTGTATATTGTATCCTGTATCTTGTATATTGTATCTTGTATCTTATATCTTCTATCTTGTATCTCTTGTATCTCTTGTCTCTTGTATCTTTTGTATCTCATGTATCTCATGTATCTCATGTATCTCATGTATCTCTTGTGTTTTGTGTCTCGTACCTTGCGTTTTGTATCTTGAATTATGGATCTTGTATCTTCTATGATGTATCTGGTATCATCTAATGGGTATCCTGTATCTTATAGTGGGTATCTTGTATCTTCTATCATCTAGTGTATCTTGTATCTTCTATATTGTATCTTGAATCTTATAGTGAGTATCTTGTATCTTGTATGTTGTATGTTGAATCTTGTATCATATAGTGGATATACTTATCGTATAGTACATAAGTATCTTGTAACATTTAGTGGGTATTCTGTGTCTTGTATGTTGTGTGTTGTATCTTGTATTATATAGTGGGTATCCGTATCTTATAGTGGTTATCTTGTATCATTTAGTGAGTATCCTGTATCTTGTATAAGCTCTTGTATCTTATTGTGTATATCTTGTATATTGTATCATCTAGTGGGTATCCTGTATCTTACAATATGTATCTTGTATCTAGTATCATCTTGTGGATATCCTCTATCTTGTAATGGATATCTTGCATCATCTAGTGTGTATCTTGTATTTGATAGTATAGTAGTATATCTTGTATCTTGTTTCGTATATCTGTTATTTTGAAAATATGTCAAATTCTTGCTAAGCTATTTGACAAAATCCAACCAAATATGAATGGTGCTAGCGCACACCAGATAACCTTTTCCATTTAATTTCTACAATTACACAATTAAAAAGCGTTCCCCATCAACACAAACTTAAAGGAAGGCACACATATCATCAGTGATAAAAAGGGTTCAATAATTCTCTCCTTTAAGATCGTAAGTAGCAAGTAATTAATTTCTGTCTACTTAAGGTTGCGTGTGAATATTTTCCGATGATATAACTTTTCAAATATCCTTTCAGCAAACAGTACACCAATTTCAATAGAGATGTAAGACCTTTTGCTTCCGTTGACCTTAAGTGTGAAAGCCAATTCGTAAAGGTCAACTAAGCGAGTTGTGTTCGTCGTAACATAAAAGAAACTACTAATAAAACCTTCTTAGGATATATACACCCTGTCACCATTAAAAGGGCTACTTCTGAGTGGACTCAGTAATAAACTAAACAAGTTATAGCACCCAAATAATTTGACAGAATAAGATTATCACGAAGAAGTCTTCTCATGACCATAGAAAATAGGATCAAAGCCACACCCAACTAGCTGGAAACGGGGCAAAATAACACTGCGTAATAAAAATAAAGTCCAAGCAAAGATTTATGATAGAAAGAGTTAGTTTCGTCCTTATCTGATGTCATAAAGAATTTTTCCGTTTTTTTTTTCTTTGCCTTCCTGCGTCCCGAGTCAAAGAAAATTATTTTTGCCACGTATGTGTATGTAGTATGTCCGAGTCGAAAAGGAAACCGAACCCAAGCATTTGACAATTTTTTGGCGTTTATTACCTTTTTTTTCCCGGTTTATGGCCACCCACTCATCATCCCCCGTCGGCCCCCCAAAAAACTATACGTAACTTGTCCTGGTATTTTTCTGTACTCATCCCTTACGTTTGGTCTTCGAGCTCAGCATAATTCCGAACTCCTTCATACAGTACTCTATTAAAATTGAGCAGTGTTAGCACTGTGTATACGGCCCAGATGGGAGCCACATTCTCATACGGCTGCCAGTCTATGTGCAGTTTTGCTAGCAAGCCTGGTTCCATATTAGAACGAAAAGCGGACCTAGCTCACAACGGTTTTGATATTGACTACTAAATGAAAATTATTGGGCTATAAATTAGATGGAAAATCCCCTTCTGGAAGTCTGTTTTCCTTTATGACATCGCACATGATGGTAAAGAAAATAATTAAGGGACATACGAAGGATATTGTTGGAGAGCAGGTTGGATGGGTGTAAGAGTATGCATCAATAATACGAGCGTTTTGTTCCTAAGTAGTGCTAAAGGATATGCAGAAGTTTGATGATAATTTTATTGAAATAATTATTATGATTGGCCAATTAGGTTAATGAGTTGTCGATTAATCAATTAGTCTGTACGCTGGATTCAAACTATTGAATTTCGTTATGAACTTACCTACCCAATTCGGTGAATTTCATTAAATTGTGTTGATGATGAAGGCTCTTTGATTTTAAGCCAATGCAAGGTATATTCAGGACGCCGCGTGAATGATGTAATAGGTACGGTAATAAGGAGATAGCGTTCGCAATGAATATAGGTAGTTAAACATTAAAAAATAGCATGTGTATTGATTGAACTAATCAATTTTAATAAAGTGATGTAATTTTCAATCTTATTTAAGATTTTTATGGTTTAAGCTTTCAAAATCAAATGGAGTTATGGTCGGCGATTGTGAACTGAGGGTCTCATGGAATCATCGCTGTATACCTATATGGTATATAGATACTAACACAAACTCCATCTAGGCACAAAAGAATGAGCTAGCAGGGTAAGGAGTCAGACCCAAGGCTTTTGAAAGTAATGCCTGTTCATTACATATCTGTCACTGCAATTCATGACTAAATTTGAATTCTGTCCAAAAAACCGAGAGTTTCACCCCATAGTGCACTGAAACCAAAGTAAAGAAGCCTCTCCAAAATATTGTTCAGTGGGTGCAACTTTGCATGCAGTGACTGTAGCCCTGTTTAATTCGCTTCATAGGTGAATATGAAGACTCTAATCTATAGAACCACAAAGTTATTAAAATTTTTGTGAAACATTGGATGATGTAACAATTTGTTGGTCAGCTAGTACGTACAGTTGGACAATCTTTATTATCCAAGAATTTTGTACGTCTGTACACGAAAAATCATCCTCTATATATCGGAAGAAATTGTCATTTATTCACCAAAATGGGGAATAACTTTCATATGTGTTCGTTAGCTATTTCGTCATTAATTGACATGAGTCCCATGGACGGTCACTGAAGCGACTGAGCAGTTAGCATAAGAGCACGTGATAACGGGATGGCCAAGTCGGTGGTTTTCGATCGACTGAGGATAGGAAGGAGATCGTGCAGACTGGACGATGCCGCCGATTCTCTCGCTAAATTTTCAGTGGCGTTATCGTCTGTCGCCCGATGTTGTTTTTTGATACAGCGGCGCGCGTACAGGATGCCTCGTTACAATGAACATCAGTTTAAAAAGTCTGTCAAGCATACGCTTTAAATGACTATCAGCGTACACTACGAACTATTCACTCAGTCAAGCAACTTTTTAATTCTTCAATTGGAAAAATTGCTATTCCCTCTACAACGACGAAGATCTGCCATATTTCGGCCCCATCCTCCAAAAGCTGCCCTACGTCCCCTTTGGTCAACAAGTATCATATATTAAATGTAAATGTAAGTCATCATGGGCTCGTCACACCCCTCAAACCCTTTATTTTTGACTGTTCAATATTTCAAGAACTTCAAAATGAATTTGTGTTCCAAGGTTTTCTATTGTTGAACGTGTTGAAGCCGTATCTGTTGACAATTAGTGTTCCCATCAAATAGCAGAGTCTCACCGTGGAATCGAAAGCAGTCAAATCCTTCACCTTTTTCCTTTACCAGAATCCTACGCATGTTTAATACACAAGTTTGTTTGTCCGCATTATTAAGCTCTTTCTAAAAACTCATCTATCATTAATTTTCTAATCACCTTGATAATAAAAAAAAGTGTGTTCTTGTTTCTTGTAATTATAAACCACTATAAGAATATCAAATCCCCTAAAACAAGTTAAGTATCTTGAAAGCTCATTATGAAACCCAAAAAAAAACAAATTAACTTCAAAACATCGCTTATTCTAGCTATCGTTGTACGCTAACAACGGCGCAATTTCCTTGCTATAAGAATATGCTAATAAAGTGGTAATTGAGTGGTGTACCGCAATTTCAAGTTGCTCAGATTACGTCCTCATACGTGCTTCAGATCAACTTTCAACATCAGATTACTCGAGATTGAACTTTTTTGTTTGAACCCCTCCTTCGGAAATACTTTCGTATCCAGAGTAATGCCCGGATGATCCGAAACGATGATGGATTGGATTTAACCGAGTCCCGGCCAACATCAGTCAGGTCGCATGGCTTACCTCTGGTATTTCTTGATCCTGTCTCAAGGAGGTTGTACCTACGTTCACAACGTACTTATACTTAACACTTTTCACTCACGAAATTTGCATTTAAACTACTTAATTTCAACTTTATACTGTTGAGCAGAACGTTGAAGTTTCTGCATACGACCGGCAATTAGAGTACAACTGGATCTGCCATACGTTGGTGGAGGAGGGTGGGTGGGCCTTTCTTACAGCATCCCCTTTTTCTTTGAATACTTGGAGTCCTTTGCAGAAGCTGTCTGGTGCTCCGGACTCCTCTTCACAGCATTAATCGGATCGGAATCCTTAAATAAATTCCATCAAGCACACGTAGTCGGAATATAATCGTTAGGATTCTCGGCATGTCTGGAACACTTGCCAAAAAATGAATTTCAAATAAAAACCGTGTAGACAGAACGTATATGGCCAACGTCAGTTGGCTGTCTAATGACAATACAACAACTCTAATGGTATGGAAAAGTTGCCTGGCGAAGTCAAACAGCAATAAAATTTTCGAAACACATATGCACACGGCCAAAGTGAAAAAGGACTTTTCCATTGCTACCGTTTGTTTAGCGTGGAACGCTGCACTAGACGACCCTTGCGAAATAAGTCTGTGATTTAAATTGCTGACGACAGGATATATTCACATTGTGATAAGAACGTTACACATCCCCGGCACGAACATCGGCCCGAAACACACACAAAAAAAAGGATATTCAAATTTTCTTCGTAAGCAATCATCCCTTTGCCGGAGAATGGAGCCTTTTAAAATGTGAATGGAGGTGGAGGTGATAAATCATCTTATTCCATTTATAGAATTTTTTTTCACTAACTCGTCTTCTTCTCGCTTTTTTTGGGGGTTTAGATGTGAGTTGGTTTTTTTTTCTATTAAAAAAAAATTATATCGCTTGGAACTTTCATTTTTTTCCCGATTTTTCTTTCAGTATGTTGACATGAAAAAAGAAAAACAGGAAATAAGGGTAAGAGAAATTTCGTCATCCAAGTAATTGCTTTCCGGAGTAATTTGCATCTGTGCCGCCGTTTTCAGAGGTTTACCGGATGGTACTCCTGGTCTTGAATTATTCTGTGCATTGGAAATTTGACGTAATTAGGAATGTAGTAGGAAGGACACATGCTTGAATATTAGTTCCATTAATACGCTTCCTTAGGTCAGGGAATTTTACTTTAATACTTTATTTTCATTAACCATATCTACCCTATTCAACTCTTAGGCGATTATATTGAAAGCCAATTAAAGTTAAAAGAATCCGATCTTTATCAAACCTTAGTAATACGTCGGAATTCATGAAAGCGTCGGCAATCATTTTACACACTCTTAGGAGTTGAATACTGCAAAATCCTTAAATTAATTTTTCGATAATTATGTAAATTCTTGGAAGTGAAAATGAATTCTATCTCTTTAAGCCTAAAAGATATGTCGGAATTCGTGTAAGCTTTAACTTTAAAATTTACACCCACAATGAGTAGAATATCGAAAAATGCTTAATTTCGTTACCAATTTTGAATGCCGTTGGAAGTAAAAGCAAATATCTCCTTAGACCTAAGAAATGTATCGGAATTCGTGAAAATGTATACATTCATCTTACATTCCCTTAGGTGTTGAATATGGAAAAATGTTTAAAAACCTTTTAGGCGTTTATATAAAGAAAATGCAGAAATAAAATCAATTTGATAGATGAACATGCCTAAGAGATATAATGGAATTCGTGAAAATGTCTAAAAATTTCTTTTCACTGACAATTTCTTTACCCCGTGCAAATCTTAAATTGTTTGCGCTTACTATATAGTACGCAGCTTGTGGAATAGATCCGCTTCTTCCCCTTCTCCACACATATATCTACCGCTACCCCAATCAAAAATTTGATTTTTTTAGAATGTCTAAAGTCATCAATTCCCTTGGTGGAATATGGAGTCAACTCGTTTTTGAAAAACATGAAAAGGCTTGACTTTTCTGACCTTTAACTGCTTTCAAAGGAAATCCAGCCAATGTAGTTGGCCTCTTATGGCTTCAAATTATCCTTAATAATTTTATTAACATCATAAAAAAAATCAGTAAGATAATTTTAGTCCAATAAGGCTTCAAAAAATCATATTTTTTATGTTGTTAGTAAAACGAGGTGACCAAGGGCTTTAATTTTTTTTCAAGAAATAAGAAACAGAGTTTATGTGAAGGAAACTCTCTCCGACGATCACCTCTGACACTCTGTCCAGAAAAACTTGTTTGTCTGCTAGAGAAGAACTGGGCCTAACTTCTGTAAAATTTGAAAAGTCATACAGCTCTTAAGATATTTATATGTATGTATTTTTTAAAGCGCTATTACTAACGTCCCCCACATTTAGTAGGCTCAACATGCTGTTGTATTTGCACAAACCAAACCTTATTTTCCACCCCCGTAACCTCTCGAAAGGGGTTCTCAAAAATTTTAAAATTTGTGCATCAACGGGTCTGTGAGCTAGAAGCCTTCAAACCCTTTTGTGTTTCCGGCGGACAGAAGGACATTTTTAACTTTTTTAAGTCTACTAGTCCTTCAACTTGTAAATACAAGATTTTAAGTTAGTAAATTTTTGAATAATTCAGGTCTATCACAATAATTTATTATTAAAAAATAATTGTAAAAAAAATCAGTATACATTCATATCTCATTTGACCTAAGAGATTTGACGGAATTCGTACAAACATACAGAATCACTTAACACCTGCTTCCATTTTTATAGAAACCCTGCGTGAAATAAAAACAACATCACTTTCTTGTCACCTTCCTACGCCCCAAAAAAAAAAAATTTCTTGTCATGGCAACTGAAACGAAATCGATAAAAATTATACCTGAGAAATAAGTCAAAGTTCGTCAAATCGAACCCAATTGCTTTATTTATTGGAAAAACAATTATTTGAAGAAATTTTGCATTTAGCGTTTATAGACTCATCTCCACAAATCAAATTTCATATATCTAATAACCCTAACCAGAATTGACTTACATCTTAACAACTTTTCGTCAAATGCCTTAAGGTACGTAAAGTTTGTGGCAAAACTTAATTAATCTTATACCCAACTACAATAGCCTTAAGGTAAGAGAAGTTTGACAGCTAAAAAAGACAAATATCGGCCGTCAAATACTCATCAAGAGAGTGTAAATTAAAATAATTTTTTCTTTTTTAAAGTGAAGTTAACTATAACTCACAAGTCTGAAGTCACAAAGTACAAAAATTTCGGAAAATCTGTGAATAAATGTCAAACGCATAAGTTTGCATAAGTTTCTACGCTCAGAACCGTACACATAAGTTTTAACGAAAGTTTGGAAAAGTCAACGAAAGATGCATTAAGTCTATTCTGGCTGTCAACGTGCATTGCTATACAGTCGTAGAAAGTCTTAAGGTGCCTTAAAGCTCTCTAAGTCAATTCTGGTCAGGGCTACTGGCTTAGAACATATTCAAGTAAGTTTTTTACCCGCGCACAGTCACACGCCATCTATGATAAATTCTACAAAAATATTCACGAATTCCGATTTATTTCATAGGTCCGACGTCCCCCTCATTCACTTTCACGTCTAAAACTTTTAAATATAATCTGCGAAAAAACCAATATACCTAAGTATTTTTTGATACAAAACCCGCTTAGGGTAGGGAGGAAGGGTTTTAAATATTATCGTATAGGTATAATAAAATCTTTCACTTAATCTACTGAATCATCTATTGAAAAAATAAATACGTAAATAATTAATAAAAAACTACCAACAGTCTGGGCACAACTTTATTATTTTATGAGTAGAAGTCCGGAACGCGTTTAACGCTGAAAAGCGGTGTAGGTTACAATGCGCCACCCTAAAGAATAACCACGAGGTCATTTGAAATTTTAAATATTACAAAATCCAAAATTTGTCTTTTCAAACGCTTCCCAGACCTTCCCGCCATACCTTTATCTTAAAAAATGTGAGACTTTTAATTGCTTCTCAAAGTTCTCTAAGCTTTAAAATTTGAATTTCATAGTTTTAAGGGCTAAGTAGTCACAACAATTCAAACGTGTTTGCGTACTTTTTTCTGCTTTTTTAATCCATAAAACGCGGAATAACCACATTTTGACTGAATAGATTTTTTTTTTAATTTAAGGTATTATTGCATAATATTGTTTGCTATTGCTTATTATTACAAAATAAAATTTATTCAGTAGTCGCAACTTTATCAATACCGAATAAGCTGCTTTCATTGGATTCGTGGAGTCAAGTGAATAATAAAGCTGATAACTCACAATACACCAATTATATTCGTTATTTCGATCAATGCACAATAATTTCACTAATTAAACACAAAAACCATTTTAAACAACCGAATTACAAATGAATTGTCCTCCTAAACCGGCTACTAGCTACAAATTTTTTTTTTCATAAATCGAAAATCAAATTCTACGAAAAGTAGACAGACAATTGTTGTATGGAGCACGTTTTACAGATTAAAACTCGACTCCAATTATTTTCATCATAAATCAGCAAAAAAAAAGTTTCAATCGCCTTTGAAACTCTTGATCCCAGAACGACCTTTAATGTCCGAAATAAAGTTATCATTTCTGTTTTATGAAAACATTTAACCTGTAAATGTCGACGATTTTCCGTGAACAATAACAGAAAAGCTTAAAGATTTTTACAAAAAGTATTTTTTCCATTATGTAAGGGAATGAGGTTCTTCTTTCCGTTTCTGCAGATTTGTTCATATTTTAAACTCCCTCCCCTGGCTAAACTTAGTAATGATCTTAATAAACGAGTATATTCATATCATTTATTTCTTTTCAATTTCCGTAGATAGTATCTTGGGGGGGGGGGGGATACTTGCAGATTATGATATTAAAAATCGTTGTTATATTAATACCAATTAAAGTATTTTTCATATATGAAAACAGGTAACTAATTGTGAAAAGTAAACTCTACGACTCATTTCAAAAACTCATATAACATGCTGTCCCTTGCACTGTAGGTCAAAAGGTCAATAATAGTGGGTTTACTCGTATCAATTGAAGAAAGGTATAATCGTATCAAGCACATAAGCTGCGGAACACATGTGCATATAGTCCGAAATTTTATTTACCCTCTAATCGGATACACCAATAGGAGAGTTCTTTTCTGAAATAATTTTATAGTTCACAAATAACTCTCGATGAGTCATATATGTTCTATTTTAAAATCTTACAGCAATAGTTTCCATCGATCAGTGTGTTTTATTAATTCTTGGTGCTACCATAGTGGTTGTCCCTGATTTAATTCCCTGGGGTGCCATACTGACATATGTGGGACATGGATTTTTACAAGTAAGACACCAAATTCAAGCTCAATAACAACAAACGTACCCACATTGGTTTTTTTTTGTCGTAATCGTATTCGACAGATTGAGTTGTATTCAATGCTTAAAAAAACGAATGTGTTTTATAGATGTAAATAATTCAAAAATGTTATAAAATACATTTTCAATTATCATGAAAAAATACTGTTATTGGTGGAGCCGAGGGGACGAAATCTCAACGTTTCCTTGAAACTTATCAAATATTTTATAGCTGAATATTGAAATATTTTATCGCAGAAATAATAATAATAAAAATATTCTGTTTTAGAAATACCATAAAATGTTTGCTATTAAATTGGTTATACGGCCAAGAGAACGCTCAGATACACAAAAAAGATCGCCCAAATCGGAAAAATATCAGGATTAGCTACACACATTTAGTATCTTCTGATCCCTTTTCTTTTTTATTGTTCCCGGTTACAGATTCTATCCTGCTGTAAGTAACATATCTTACACGTCCTAATATTTAAGATACGTCCATAACCTGGGGAGGTGATTTGAAACCAAATCCTCTCAATTAGTAGTGTGCACTCACTGACTTACGTCGCCGAATCCCCGTAGGGAATTAACAATTAATTCATCGGGTAGTCCATCCAATCATCCAAATCTGTTGAGCTTGCGGAAATTGAAATTAAATCGACTGAAAACGAAAGATTATAATTGGCTGGCAATCCACTTTGAACAGGGTTTATATTGATACAGGATATTAAGGAAGCTTCTGATTTCTTTCCTCCTTTTTTTTTTTTGCTTCGAGAAATTATCGCTATAAAATGAGTTTTTAATTAAAATCGAGATCCTGTTCTAAGACTGTACCTACATACTTATTTCAGAGTAGTGTAAGAATTTTCGTTTATTGAGCGTAAATCGAATAATTTCATCCACGAGTCTGTAACTGAAAAATGTCTCGAAGTTAATTTCTTCGGAAATAAGAAAATCTTAAATTAATTAAAACAATACATTGAGCGAATCATGATTAAAGTTTTAATTTTAATTAATTCAAGGTAGAGAAAAGTTTTAATTATGTGAATTTTGAATATTTTCACTAAGAAAAGTCTGTTACTTAATTCTTCGAATAATAAGATAAAATAATCTTAGAATTTTTCGTATAATAAGATTGTTGCCCACCGCTGCAACATCTAGCACCACGGCATAGTTTAGTAGCGCCGCGAAGAGCTGTAACATCCGGCACGAGGAGATCACTTGCTGTCATGAACGTGTCGGGAAAAGAAAGAAATCTAACCTAAAACTCTTAAAATATTAGTAAGTTGAAAGAAAAAGTCTGTTTTAAATTGTCTAACGCCACAATAATTCTAAAAATTATTAAATTGAAATTTGAGCTTAATTAAAGAAGAAGAAAGGCAGACAAGTAAGTGAAATGTATACATGTACTGAAGTAAAACTAATGAAACTTGTATTAGGAATTTGAGCCACCACGAGGAAATAAATAATTGAATTGAAATATCCAAACAACTGTGCGCTACTAATTTGCCTGTCTTTAACGATCCCTGACGTTAATAAAGATAAAATAAATTTAGTGAAGATATGCAAAATATCGATATTGAAACAGTTCGATGAGTAACGTGGATTTGAAGATAATATTCTTCACTAGTTGAATGCAGTATCAAATTCATAAAATGGTTCATTAAGACTTAAGAAAATTGGATAAATATTGCGGGTTTTTTCATCTCGGGATACGCTTATGATGGAAAGCTGAAATGTATTTAGTATTTAGGTATTCCACAGCATACCTTGCAAACAATTCACGGGATTGCACTGATTGACAATTTCAGTAAAGAATTCTTCAGATTTGAGTTCGCAATACAAACGAGAGATATATTATATTTTCACGAATTTTGTCGTATCTCTTAGGTCTTTACTAAAGCTCAATTGAAATTTATATACGGGACTATTTGATATTCAACCCAAAAAAAGCTTGATCACATGTAACATAAATCGGCCATTCGATTGTCGTACCTTTAGTCGGATTCGCAACATTGCATCGTCAATTTGTTAAATTAATTAAAACAATACATTGAGACATTGTAATTATTTACGGGTCATTCCGACATCCGCATAAGCTAGTATAGACTCTGTACCAAATGCTATCGGACGTTTAGTCAGCTTCTCAAAAAAAGTCTGCAAGAGTCTGTTTTTTTTTTGTTTAGTTGCATTAAAACAAGCTAAACATATTTAACCTTTCAGAGGCCATAGTAAACATATGCACGAATTCCATGATATGCACATCTTTGGTCTCATTGGGTATCGAATTGGCTTTTATTTTCTGGTGGTTTTTTCTTTCAAGAACCGTACCACATATGAGCTTAAAATTTGTACACGATTTAGGCCCAGAAGACCAATAGTAGGGAAAAACAATTGTTAGTGTTGGTGAAGAAAGAGGTGGTATGAGGGTGTGGAAAGGAAAAAATGATTATTTTTATTTCTCGAAAACAAAAGAAAAAAGATATAAAGGCAAGAAATGAACAACTACATTGAGCCACCATAGAGGCATTCGACAAAAATGTTTGTGAGGCTAGCCAAGGGTACGGGGATTATTACACTTTGTATTATTACTTTGTATTTTTAAAAATTGCTTATGCTACAATGATGAAACTTAATTTGTGTATGTATCAGTACTATAGAAGTAGTTCAAGTAACACCGGTGACGTAAAAGAATGACCGTGAAAAGGGTTTTGTTCTCATATTCTCACAATTTCGAATTTTAGATATGTCAAGTTGCCAAATTAATTTTACATCTGCAAAGAGCCTTGTAACATTCTAAAAATATTTTTAAATTTTTTTCGATAACCAATACCTAAGATTGTGAAGCTGTGTACATTTTCACGAAATCGGATATATTTCTTAGGTCTAATGAGAAATCTAATTCATTTTTATTCTTAAAGACTTTTAATATAATCGGGAAAACGGATTGAAGAATTTTTTGATGTTCATCGCTTTACGGGGCATAACATATTCTTCAAGTTTTCAAGCGAACCAATACGCTGAGCGTTCATTGACTGATGGTGCAAAAAAAGCGCGCTTCGCCATCAAATCGTCGAGGAAAGAGATTTAACAGGAATATTTCAACTTAGAAGGACAATTTTGTGCTCCTGGAGTTGTAGATTAATGGTTGAAAATTTTAAAACTAGAATTATTTAGTTGTTCATGTCAGTAACACATTTCAAAGCTTCGAAAACTACACGTGATAGCTTGAACAATTTCAATTCTTTTAATTAAAATTTTTCATCATAAGCAAGTACGGGATTTTCAGTACGTTGATTTAAAAAATAGTTATTAGCAAAAAACTGTCCTGTTTTTGGTCCAAAATTTAATGAAATTAATCAAAAACTCGCCAATCACACAAAAGTCCCCTACGTGTTTCTCTAGCTATACTTATTAAGGTTCAGTGGTTTTACTTTATTAGTAATAATACAATATTGTTATTGATTTTCAAAAAAAAAAAAATTTGCTGCCCTCAAAATTTTTTTGTCCACGTTTCATGACTAGTAGACACGAAAAAAGCAATAAAAATTTTCACTCCGTCTATCCGCCGTACGTCGACCGCCCCAAAATCCTTTGAAGGCTCGTAGCTCTCAAACCAGTGGAGCTATTTTCTAGGAATAGACTGGGTAGACCCCTTGAATTGACATTATTTTCAGGGGTGGGGGTGTGAGGGGGAAGGTGGGGGAAGCGTTTTAGACGAAAAATGTTGGTTTCTAGATCTCAGCAACCACTCATGTTAGGAGACTGAAACCCATTTCCAAAAAAATTGATGATATGTGTGAAGGGGTGTGGGAGTGGAAGGGGAAGTAATGCGTCCGAAACGCAAAAAAGTCGAGATTGACACATTCTAAAATCCATATTTCCTAAACCGATAATAGCAAGCAAAAAAAACTTAACAAATATCTGTAGTTATACTAGGAGAGTAGATTGAAACAAAATTTTTGGGTGGGGGCAGTGACGTACGTGGGTGGGGGTTGAAATACTTAACATTACGATGTCTCCCAAACCAGTGGCACCAGAAAAACAAAATTCGGTTTGGATATAAAGCTCGATAAATAAAGATTGCTCAAAGTAAAATCTTTGAAGGGGGCGGAAGAGTACGTAAGTGGAGAGGATAAGAATTTTTCAAAAATAATACGATACATATCACAATAACACTGTAAGATGGATGTTTCAAATTTTTACCAGAAGTAGGCCTAATAGAACCCTAGTAGGGAAAAAAAGTTTGAGGGTGTGGGTGTAGAGGGTGAGGGTGGGGAAGGGTGAGAAAGAAAAAGTTACGATGCTTATATCTTAAGAATCTATAATGATAGGAAGCTGAAACTTGGTATTTAGATAGAGCTATAGTAGTAGCATGGTGGAAAAAATATAATTTTTTTAAGGGTTAGTATGGTATGGTGGTGGGGGGTGTTTTTCCTAACTTTAGAACGGCTTATGCTACGAAGTTGAAACTCGGTACGTATATGTAAATTAACTAGAAAAGTAATTCTGATAAAAAAAATTCAAATATTCACTGGCGTTCAGAAGGGGGGGGGGGGGCAAAAAAAATATCAGTTAATATAAAATGCATATATTTTCACGATTTTCGTCATATCTACCAGGTCTTTCCAAAAATAGAATTCATTTTTATTCTACGGATTTTTTATATGAATACCTAGAAAGTATTTTTAAGATTTTTTGAAATTCGACCCCTAAGAGGGTGTAAACAGGTTGTATACTTTTTTATGAATACCGCCATGTTTCTCAGGTCTGATCAGATATCGAATATCTTTTCACTTCCCCAGGCTTGTTTAATAATCACCTGTTTTTAATTTTTGTTTTTTTCAAACTCTAGACCGCATCCCGGAATATGACCCAATTATTTAATTCATATGTTACACTCAGCTTCCCGAACTTTTTGTTAGGTTTTCAGTCACATGATAACATACACCGCATCCCCGAATTGAACGCGTTCTGAACTTCTGCCGGAAAAATAATAAAGTTGCGCCCAGACTGTTGGCAGATTTTTTTAAGAACAGCAGAGTAGGTAATACCATTTTTTTTAATTGTTCATATTCTGTAACAAGTGGGGCATGTGCTTCATGAACACCTTCGCCATAATATGATCGCAATTTTGCTTATTTTATGTAACCAAAAAAATACCTCTCCAACTTGATATTCTTCCGTTATATTTCATTTAAAATTTAAAAGGTATGAAACCAGAACACATACTTCATAACATAAATTCTCCCCTAATTGTAACAACATCCCTGGTGCCGTCATCTCGACCAACCATTTTTCAAATAAAAGCAAATAAATGATTTCTCATTTTACCTGGATGGCAGTGCCACATTCATTCTCCGTCCTTATTCAAAACTTCACAGTACCATCAAAAGTGATATAACTAACGATACGCCAGCAACTTAATCTGTCATGGAAATATTGCGATTCCAGCGCCAAGATATCCAACGTTATGTCATAATACGTTTTAAAGCATAATTTTTCCGGTGGCACCGTCACATCTATGCTTTCAGGGCATGCCACTCAAATTAATGGCAAACATCAATTACAGCCCAATCCTCCGTATATTTTCGACGATTCTTAAACCACCCGGCCCGAAACAAGGACACCACCCTCGAAACTTCGACACACCTTTAAGCCCCGAATACGTTGGCCTAGATTACGGTTGCCTTTAGATGAGGAACGAATTTCAAAAAGTGAGTGAGCTGTCAAGGTAAATGGCAACCTGTTATCCTTAGATAGCTCGAAAAATTTGTTGACGGGATGAGGAAGTTGGTAGCATCCCCAAAATACAGTTCGCTATTGTACCGGGCAGGAAATTAAGTTGTGCGCTTTCCTATGTTGTCGAACGATTGGTTATTGAGGATTATGAAGAGGAACTGTATCGTCTCAAGGAAAAGTGTACGTGATCTCTATGTTGACTTTTCTAGACATCCCTTAACTAGAACTACGTTCAAATTATCTTGTAGTGCTTGCTATTAGTTTCTACGGCAAACATGAACATGATATAGAGTAAACTCTACTCTACTCCAGCTATGAAGGTATTATTATTATCACGCTTGCTTATTACTCAAAGATATTTGGAGCTAACATGGCCCTAAATATACAAGCTGCTAGAAATGAACTCAAGGTTCAGTAAATTTCTTATCCTTAAAGATAATGTAAATACAGTTCAAACTAAGCCAAATTCAATTAGCGAGTTGTCTGACTTCGGAATACTGGGACAAGCAAGTTATTACTGATCGGTTGGCCGAACAAAATACACTCCAGCCCGGCATAATCCTCTTTGTCGAAATCAACTGCATTGCATATAGTATAGCGGAGCTCGGTATTCCCAAAGGGATCGCAGAGAAAGTGGAAAAGTACGTGGCCTTCGTTAGAAAAGTCAAAGAAAATTGGCAAGGTCTATACGTCGTTATTGCAAAATTCCTGGCAACAGAAATAATACCGCAATCCTTCACTTCTTTCCTGCAACACCTGGAATATTTTATCCACTTTGGTGGATAAGATGCAGAAATAAATAATTTTCCATAACGAAGAACGTCTGTAATCCGAACTAATTGGGAACTGGTACTTGTTCGTACGAACAATATTGTATTAAGTGCGATAAAAGAAAAAATAAAAACAGTTAAGTAGCTGTGGATATCCTATACACGAGCTACAGAAATTTTTTCTCAGAAATGTCATTCCAGGTGTTCCGCAGAAATGACTTCTAAATATTTGTCAGCACAATGTAAATTATCTTTTCGCTTGTTTAAAATTTGTTAACTGTTTGTAGTTCATTATATTTTCGGTTTTTCAAATTATGAACACCTTTTAGAAGGTACATAGCCAAAAATTAATAGCAACAGCAACATTCACATGTTGCTACCCAAATTATAAAATCTTGCAAACTGTTACTTAACGCACCCAACTAGAAAACTAACTTCCATAAGGTCTTATCGAAGCTATTTTCGTACCTCGATAAAGCTTCGATAGGGTCTTACCGAACTAATCTGGCGCACATTTCTCCATGTTTCAACAGCAACAGCCAAGCGCATATGTAGGCATTTAGAGGTTATTGCCGGAGCTATTGCTTCTGAAAGTTCAACCTCCGCTCGCAAGTCTTACGGCAGTCTTATCAAAGTTATAACCTCTCGAAAATAAAAATGCAAATTTTGTTTTACTAGTTGAGCAGTGAATACTGTTCACACATTTCAATTAATAATAATTATCAATGGCGTAACAGACCAAATCGGGCCTAGGCCTTGAAGTAATGCTAGAGTTACTTCATTACTAGACCAACGGAACAATTGTGCTACAATTATTGAAAAATTATATAAAAAATATACCGAAGTCACTATCGCCAATCGTATGATACCCTAGAGTCCAGATGAGTACCGAACTCCGATTTATATTGTAGTTGGAGATAAAGTAGAACTAAGGCGAGGTATCAGTTAAAAGGCCCGAAAAATGATTCACTTTTAGGATTTTTTTGGATATAAAATAATTATATATGAAAAAAACTGTTAATGGGTTATATATGTAGAGATACAAGTGAAGATTAATATTGAATTTTCTTAGAAACAAATATTGCAAAATGGCGGCTCCAGCTCCTATGACATAAGACCGCGATCGGCGTGAGTTGATGCACGCGGTACCTTCTACAGCTTTGCCAAGTGAACTGAAACCAAAAATTCAAAAAGTTTATGAAATTTGATTTAATTTGGGGCCCCAACGTTTTTCGATTTTGAAAAATAAACGCCCTGAGACGAAAACGGCAGCTATTTGAAAAAAAAACACATTTTTCACTCTTTTTTGGCTTAAAAACTTAAATAAAAAAAAAGTGGAATATAAGACAAACTCGAGGTTGGGGCCCCCAAATTTTGTTTACTTTCTTTATTAAGCAATTCATTAAAATCGGTTCATTCGTTGAATCTGTAGAACGTACCGAGCTCCGGAAACAGTGGTTTCGAAAAAAATGCGTTTAAAGTTTGACGTTAGAAAAAAACTGCATTGAATATCGGCCGTTCCACAAATCGGTCTGTAACTCGTGAAATACATTCCATATCGAAATATACCTTTGTTCACGTATTCAATATGTTAAAGATTAACATTAAAAATAGGAAATAACTCATTTTTTTCGTCGAGAACTGATACCTTGCCTTAAGTGTGTGCATGTTATATGTCCTTTATTAAGGACTGTCATTAGATAGATAATTATCAGTGTTTAATTTCATATCTTGAGCCGGGTAAGTCAGGGAAAAAAAGTCTTTTTTGACATGTGAGGTGCAGGAAGGAGTCTCTCACTATTTATTTCTTACATATTTATCCTTTTTCTTGGAACCGTAATTCTTGACATGTGTTTATGAGCATTTTATATGGCAGCTTCCTGGTAGCTGCCATATAAAAGGTGGTAGCTGCTACCAGAAGGAGTAGGACGATATTGCCCACGAACGAAAATAGCCTTATAAATTCAACTAAACATCCATATTCATAATTTTGAGATCCTAGGTCAAGGCATTCTTGAGTTATCGTGCTAACGGACAGACGGACGGACGGATGTCAGGCGGATTTGGAGTTTTTGACCACAAATAAACAAACAAATAATATATAAAACTTTTTTTCGTCCGAGGCGCGGTTCTATGCGTTACATAATTTTGGGCTGGATTAAACTTATAATACTCTAATATGTGTATATATTTCATTTCATCATAAGTATGAAAATATTTTTTCATCGAAGCCTCATTCAATGCATTACTAACCCTTTTAATGGATTGAGGTTATAATCTGCCATGATTTTTTGATTGATTGTATAAAAATAGGAAATTTGACTTTTTATGTTTAAGAAAAATTTTTTTTTTTTGAATGCCCACATATTACATGCATACCTTGCCTGACAACGCGAGAAAACTACAACATGTCAATATTTAATTATAATAGAGAAGAAAGCTTTATATACTTTCCGCGAGTTCTACACACATCTACCAACGAATGTACTCGAGAACTCTGATGTAAAATAATTACCGATATAACATTCATGCGATCAAAATTATAAGACAAATTTTTCAAACGCTTTTCGCTGTGGTGAATTTTACTTTATAATTGTTTAATAATAAAGTATTGTGAAAATTAAAAAAAAAATTGCTAGTCTAAATATTTTTATTTTCACTTTTCATAAAAAGCCCAAAAACAAAAAAATATCCGGCTGTCCACTGTAACCTCAAAACGTCTCAAAAAATTTTACTTATCTGTATAGAACTATAAAAGAAGTCTTCCAAAAAATAAAACAGTAAAAACTGGCCAATAAAATTTTTAAGATGGGTGGAGATCAGGAGTGAGGTTTAGCAATTTAAAAAAAAGAAATCTTTTTTATATTTAAAGAACCGAACCCGATATAATCTTTAAAATCTTACAAATCCCACAGATTCTAGCAGAGAAAACAACTTTGGAAGTGAGGATGTGGTGGTGATAGTTTTGGGAGTGTAAGGGCTGGAAAGGAAAAAATGTTTCATTTTATTTATTGAAAACCTGCAAAGCTGAAAATTTATGGGGTAGGTACGGCCATGTGGAGTAGTTTTCTATGCTAAAAAGTTGAAACTCAATACGAAAGGAATTTAACCCTTATCGGGCCAAAGAAGAAAAATTTTAATCACGCCGAAAAGTTACTTGGTTCCCTCCTATTAAAATCACTTAATTTCTTATTATCATGCATAACTTAGATACATTGGCCGCTATTCACAGTCGTCATGAAGTTGGCTTTAAGTTAAAGCTAACTTTAGTGTCATTTTATTTATAAGACACTAAGGTCAGCTTTAACTTAAAGCCAACTTTATGACGACTGTGAATAGCGGCCATTGTTTACAAGTATGTCTACGAAATACTCTTACAGTGTAAACAATAATTTAAGTTTTAGCTTCTTTTTTTTAACAGAGATTGTAAAAGAAACCGAATAGGTACCCGGGTACCTCTTTGGTCCGATAAAGGCTAAGCAAAAAAAGCTCAGATTTGAATTGGAGTACGACAGAGTGGCAAAGAATTTTCAGTGTATAGTGTTTTATAGTGAAGGGTTCATACGAATATATTGTTTGGTCTCTAAACTAATATTTTCATATTACTAATATCTACTGTATCATATTGAGTTGGTGGTTGTTGGAAAATAATATTCATAATGTATGTAGGTAATAATCATCAAATAGAGATTTACAACTGTATTTGGTGAAGTTAAGCTAAAGAAAACATTACTTTATTTAAATCTTAAATACAATATGATGGCGAAAATGCACTAATATTAACAACTAATTGCAGAATATCTACTTGCTGAAAAAACTGTAACTCGGTATAGACCTATGACCACAAAACCGAAAAACCGAAAACTACGTCTGACGTCATTAACTGTTATAACTAGACGTAGATGTAGACGAAGCAAGGTGTTGGGAAATGACCAGAGTAACCAAAGAATATATAGCAATATTTGTACCTTTAGGAGGTAAGAAAAAGGGAAATTTGTAGAGCCGGCAGAAGCCACACATACCTTCCATGAATCCATAGAAAACGAGACGATCGGTAAATGTCTACTTTGATTATATGAATGACAATATGTATAAGCAAATTATTATGAGAGGAAAAGATGAGTAGATTGGTAAATTAGTGCAATTTAGATCCAACTACATATATAGAAAATAAATAGATCGACAAATCCATGGTATGAGAAAGGGTCGATGAGAAATGAATATCATGATATTCCAATATTTAATATCGGTATATTCCTAATATCTAATGTATCCAATTTTTAGTAATATTATAGCAAATAGATACTACATATATTCGTCTCATCTCCAGTGTTTTTCCAACATTTTCACGAATTTCGTAATATCTGTTAGGTATATTAAGGTTCAATTTCATTTTTCTTCTGTGCCTCTTCTGTCGCCTAAACTTTCTTTTTACAAATTTTCAATATTCCACCCCTCAGGGGTTAAAATTATCTTTCAATATTATTTTCGGTAAATTTTCTGCGTCAACACAGTGTCTTAATAACGTTACACGTTTCCAATCCAGCTGCCGTTCAATCTTAAAAAACTATCATAATTAAAAAAAATCTGCCAACAGTCTGGGCGCAACTTTATTATTTTTCCGGCAGAAGTTCGAAACGCGTTTAATTCGGGGATACGGTGTATGTTATCATGTGACTGAAAACCTAACAAAAAGTTCGGGAAGCTGAGTGTAACATATGAATTATATAATTGGGTCATATTCCAGGATGCGGTCTAGAGGTTGAAAAAAACAAAACTTAAAAATAGGTGATTATTAAACGAGCCCGTGTAAGTGAAAAGATATTCGATACGTAACACTTTCTAGGTATTCATATGAAAAATCCGTAGAATAAAAATGAATTCTATATTTGGAAAGACCTAGCAGATATGACGTAAATCGTGAAAATATATGCATTTTATATATACTGATAATTTCCCCCCCCCCCTTCTGAACGCCAATGAATATTCGATTTTTTTTTATCAGAATTACTTTTCTAGTTGATTTACATATACGTACCGAGTTTCAACTTCTTAGCACAAGCCGTTCTAAAGTTAAGAAAAACATCTCCCACCCCCGTACTATACTACCCCTAAAAACCACAAACCCAAATTTTTTTCCCTACTAGGGTTCTATTAGGCCTACTTTTTGCAAAAAATTTGAAGAATCTATCTTTCACTGTTATTGAGATATGAAACGTGTTATTTTTGAAAAATTCTAATCCCCTCCACTTCCGTGCTCCTTCACCCCCTTCAAAGATTTTACTTTGAGCGATCTTAATTTATCAAGCTTTATACTCAAACCGAATTTTGTTTTTCTGGTGCAATCGGTTTTTGAGATATCGAACTCTAAAGTTTTTTACCCCCCACCCCCGTGCAATTCAAAGTTTCAGCCTCCTAACATAAGCGGTTGCTGAGATCCAGAAACCCAATTTTTTCGTCTAAAACGCTTCCCCCACCTTCCCCCTCACACCTCCTCCCCTGAAAATAATGTCAGCTCAAGGGGTCTACCAAGTCTATTCTTAGAAAAAAACTTAATTTAATAGCTTCACTGGTTTGAGAGCTACGAGCCTTCAAAGGATTTTGGGGCGTACGGCGTACGGCGTACG
Organism: Beris chalybata; assembly: GCA_949128065.1. Lineage (NCBI taxonomy): Eukaryota > Metazoa > Arthropoda > Insecta > Diptera > Stratiomyidae > Beris > Beris chalybata. The sequence goes on from OX421897.1 coordinate 14,332,686, forward strand.
GAGACGGAGACAGACGGAGTGAAAATTTTATTGCTTTTTTCGTCTCTACTAGTCATGAAACGTGGACAAAAAAATTTTGAGGGCAGCAAATTTTTTTTTTTCTTAAAATCAATAACAATACTGTATTATTACTAATAAAGTAATTAATGAGCTGCTGTATTTAATCAATTGCATTCTAATCAAATGATCTTAATTAGAGTAAATATTATTTCGTCCAAAAAGCTAGCGTATTTCATTACTATAAAAGCACCCAGTTTTGCCTTGATTGCTATCATTCCAATTTCAGTTCTTTCCAATAAGAATTGTAATAACGGTGGTAATAATAATATTATTAAAAAAACTTAATTATTTAAATACAAGTGTAAAAATTAAACTAATATTTTTTCCGTATTTCCAGAAATCATGAAATTACTGTTCGTACTTTTGGGTGTTTTGGCCCTTTCAGTTGCTGTCGTATTCTCTCAGTCTACAGATGATACTGCCTCTACCGCAGAAGAGGCGGTAACTACCGCTGCTGAGGTGGTAAGTACTGCTGCAGAGGTGGTAAGTACCGCTGCAGAGGAGGTAAACACCATTGCAACTTCGAGCACTCGCCGGGGAGTTACGTTCACTCAACAAACACGAGCACCTAGTACAACACGAGGACAAGGACGTCGTAGTAGACAACGAGCACGTCGTAGGAGACAACGAGCACGTCGTCGAGAGCGACGTCGTAGAATGCGAGAACGTCTTCAACAAGCACTAGCACCACTTACAGCTGGAGGACCCCAAGAATCAGGGAGTGATCGTTCAGAACCTAACAGCCCCAGAAGTGGTAATGGTCTGCTGACCAGGATTCTAGGTGCAATATTGTAGGTGAACTTGTTCAATAAAATATAACGAAATATACTGCAAATTCTTCAAATTTTCATTTTGTCTTCGAAAAAGTACTAAGCCATTTGCGATATTTTTTTTCTTTTGCATTATTGACATAACAGGATTTACAATGTCCTCCCTTTCATTTTAAAAAATAATGAAATAAAATTATACATTATACAGCAATTTATCAAATCGACACAAATGTTTGTCAAAAACTCATGGAAGTCTATACTAAAGACTATCCATAAAGACTGGACACTTACTTCATATGCATTTTTGTGTAAAAAAACAAAAAATCATTGCATAAGTGGAACAAAGAAATCCGATTGAACAGTTTCAATTCCATATTCCCATTCAAACTCCCGTACGAAGCAAAAAATACGCAAAGAGGAAAAATGATTACACATTTGTATCTGTGTGCATCGTTTTGCAAAATGCACGTGATAGAACGCTGTTTCTAGTCTCAAGTGTTCCAGCATTGGAATCTCTAGGAACAATATGAGAAATGAGATCACACAAGCACAGCTGAGCTGTGTCTGCACCAGTGCTGCCATCTTAGCAGAAATCCTGCCAAATTTAGCGGAGAAAAATATTTTTTAGCAGAGGAAATTTTCGGCAAAACTTAGCAGAACTTTTAGCAGAATTGAAAGGAAACCCATTCTGCCGATTCTGCTAAAATCGTTGTTTTTATTAAGAATTTTTTGGTTATTTTTCGCCGCCAGAGAAGTTTTTGGTTCGAAACAGCAACATGAAAGTTCGAATGGGATCAATCGCTGTAATGACTACTGTCAATGAGGACATGAGAGTTGAAAATCCTTCACTGAAGAAGCAAGCTTAACACTGTGTTGGACTAGAGTTGAAGGCGCTGTTTCGTCATCGGATGATATTGACTCAACATTGGCAGTACTGTAGCTAGAACAGCGATCTATCGTTGTCGGGCTTTCGTGTTATAGTTTCGCACTAGAAACTCCTCTGACGTCAAAAAACAACCATGAAAGAGAGGAAATAATAGTTTTTCTTCTTCATTTGTATATATTTACATATGTACTTAGTACATTAATTTGAAACTTTTCCGAAAACGAAAAAGATTTTAATTTTTCATAAATAAAAAGTAGGAAAAAAATGCTGCTGTGTAAAAAATTGTTCACTATTTTTAAATTACTTTATAAACTAAACTTTGATATGTTTTAGTATGTGGTCAACCAAAATTTTTTAAATTCGGAACGTAAAACTATAAAAAAAAAACGATTTAAAATTTTTGACTTTCAGGCCTATTCAGGACTAGAGTCACAAGTCACAAAGTAGGTAGAAAGTCACAATTTATTCAAAATTAAAACAAATTGTGACTGTCGACCAACTTTGTGGCTTGTGACTCGATCCTGAATAGTCCTGTTTATTCAACCAGTTCGTGCCGCGATTATGTCATGTTCAGCAAATGGGCGCTTTGCGCAAACTAACTTTTGCGCAACCCAGCGGGGCTAAATGGATTTAAACTCTCTTTTCGCGTTCATGTTTTGCTGACGCACGCTACGTTCCAACTACTTATTGCTCGTCCCTACTAAAGGGATTTAAAAACCCTTTTTCATGTTTATATGAAAGAAAAATGTCGAATGGAACCGTCATGGCAGTTCGAACTGTACTGAGTGAGGTAAATTTTTTAAATCAAAACATATCAAAGTTTAGTTTATAAAGTAATTTAAAAATAGAAAAAATTTCTTACATTACTTCTTCGCTTGTGCGTTATACAGCATTTGTACCGTTGTAATTAATCAACGATTTTATGAAAATTAAGTATACTTAGTACACAAATTTTACTAAATGATAGTTAGCAGAATTTTTAGCAGAATAATTTTTAAAAAATATTGTTGGCAGAATTTTTAGCAGAAATTGGATGAAAAGCATTCTGCTAAGTCTGTTAATTTTAGAAGAATCTTAATTTTTTTTCTGGTAACACTGGTCTGCACATGAATTGTTGTCATTTTTTTTTAAAAGCGTTCTGTCAGGATGTCATTGAATTGATGAATGCGACTCGTTATCACTCTTTGTCTCTTTTTTAATCATGCATCATGCTACATATTTCTATCTACTTTCCTCACCTAAATAAATAAAGAAACCAAGGTCAATTTTTCTTATGGATGGTCTTTGCCTATACCACACATTCTCACACATTGGTGTGGGAATCGCAGTGCGCAGAGTTCTAGCAAAGCCTATCCATACCCAGCGGAAAAATTTCAAGCGCTTCGATTACAAGGAGGACTTAAAATGAAGGACTCCATATCGAAGCAGTTTGGGAATCCCTTATCACATATAAAGATAAAATACTTTAAGATTGGTTCAGAAAATGTTAGAAGTTTTGACCCCTCCTTAAGGGGTTAGGTGGGTTTCAGAGCCCAAAAAAAATCGTATTTTCACAAATTTTTTTTTAATATATCTTATGAACTATTTTATTTAAAAAATTTAGTACATCAAAGATACATATTTCATAAATATTTCGTAAGATTTTTGTTTAAAAATTTTAGAAATTCACCCTTTAGGACCTCATTTCACTTGACCTCTCAAAAATAAGTGCTCCTGGCGTGGGCAGGATAGCTCATGATGGGTTCATCCAAAATTAAAAAACCAAAATTTTTCCGTTAGTACATGCATAGAGCTCATGCTTGAACCAAGGAAAAAAAAAATTTTTGAAATTTGAATTTTTTGCGGAGCTGTGAACAAAAAATTTCATTTATTGGTAAAATTTTCACCATGTATTGCCTCCTAAAAAAAGTTGTAATAAAGATTAAAAAAAATCCTTCTTTCAAGCACTAGATAATGTTATTTTGAAAAAGTATGCAAGATTTGAACAAGGTCGGTTCATAACTTTTCGAGAAATCGTGTCCACCGACTTCCAAAATAGAGTTTCGAGAGAAACGCGATTAAAGTTTTAAGTTGAGGCTAACGTGGCCCGGTGGGCGGAACTTTCGAAGGTTCCATCTCTTATAATTTTACTCGGATCGATTTAAAATTTTGGGAGAATATTCTAGACATGTTGTGTTATTTAATAAGACAAGAAACAAAAAATCCATTTTTAGAAATTTTCAAACCCACCTAACCCCTTTATATAAATGCAAGGCGCTTTAGAAGCGCTCTAAAAGATGTTGGACAGATGCAAGACTAATTCATATATTTCCGTCTTTTTTATTGAATGCTAGACTCTTTTACAGCGCTCTAAAGTTATTTTTTACAAATGCCATGTTTTAAGCACTTTTTAATCATTGTATTCTAAGCGCTTCAACGGCGCCTTACGAAAACGTAATGACAATCTCTTTCTCGCAATGACATGAAATGTTAAATTTAAATGAACGAGGAGCGTCTTTGAAGCGCTCGTTAATGCATTTTCAAGCGCTTCATTTCCCGCTGGGTAAAGACTGGACACTTACTACGTATGGATTTTTTGTGTAAAAACATAACGCAGTCACGATCGGCTGCAAGCCAATCGTATGATACTCTAGATGAAATACTGAACTCCGATTTATATTTTAGTTGGAAATATATCAAAAGAATGAGGAGAGCACAAGCAATTATTACATGACCTTTTACTTACAGATAGAAATTATTGTATAGTGACTACTCGATTTTTTGATTTATAGTGAGTTCCATAAAGTAAGTTAGGACATTTTACAGAATTTTTGTATGGCAACTACATGAAAGACTTATGGGAATATTTTGCATATTAATAGTTTCAGCTGCGACTATCATAAAATTAATGTGTATAAAATTTCAAAGTCGTAACTTAAAGTGTTCTAAAATTATCATTCAATATTAGTGAACATGTTTATTAAGGACTCTTGTATGACAGCTACCCGAAGGAGTCAACAGATGGCGCTAACTAATGAACTCCGTTTTGGTATTGGTATAAAACTAATTCCTGTGAAATTTTAAATCTCTGCTTTAACTCGTTCTGGAGTTATAGAGGATTCAGTAACAAGCATACATTTTTGAAGGACTTTTCGAGACTGCTACACGAAGGACTCATTCGGTTTGCATCATATTCGGAACTTTCGATTCAAACATTTTAAATCTTAAGTATGCAAAATTTCAAGTTCCTAACTTGAAGCATTCGACCAATAATTGTGAAAACGTGTTTTAAGGACTCTTGTATGGGAGGTACCCGAAGGAGTAAAAGGATATCACCCATTAACGAACTTAGCCTTACTTTTTCCATTTTACAAGTTGTGACAAAATTTCAACTTCCTAGGTCAACGCGTTCTTGAGTTATCGTGCTAACGGACGGACGGGCGGACGGGCGGACGGGCGGACGGACAGCAAACGGATTTGGGGGTTTTGGCCAAAAATAAACACAAAATAATATACACCTTTTTTTCGTCCGAGGCTCGGTTCTATGCCTTACAAACTTTTCGGGCTGGATTAAACTTATAATACTCTATATGTTCATCTAGAGTAAAAAAAACAAAAAATCATTGCATAAGCGGAACAAAGAAGTCCGATTGAACAGTTTCAATTCCATGTTCCTATTCAAATTCCCGTGCGAAGAAAAGAGTACGCAAAGATGTTAAAATGAATGATTACACATGTGCATCTGTGTGCATCGTTTTGCAAAATGCACGTAACAGAACGCTGTTCCAGTCTCCAGTGTTCCAGCATAGAAATCTATAGGAACAATATGAGAAATTAAATCACACAAGCACAGCTGAGCTGTGTCTGGACATGAATTATTGCCATTTTTTTTATAGGCGTTCTGTTAGGATGTCAGTTCGCGACTAAATAGTTTTTGACTAAAACTGTTGGCTGGAAGCACACTGAAAAAGCAAAAACAGTTGTAGTCAAAAATGTTTTTGCTTTAGTTTCAAGTAGCAACCAAATGGAGGTCCTTAAAGTAGGACATACAACATGCACACAAGTAATTCTACTTTATCCCCAACAACAATAAAAATCGGAATTTAGTATGAATCTAGAGTATTATGCGATCGTGACTGCAGTATGTTTTATATTAATTTCTGTGCTACAATTTTTAAAAAATTAATGCTTATAAATTTTCAAATTCTTCTAAATAAAAGTATTAATACCAAAAAAATTTTTTTTGTCCTAATGTCCAAGAGAAGAAAGCTTTATATACTCGTACTTCCCACAAATTCTGCACATATGTACCACCGAATGTACTTGAAATCTCTGAAAACACACAAGTTGACAAGATTAATTTTACTAGAAAATGAATTAGAGTTATTCATTCATGCTTTTTGACAGTGAATTGCTTAAAACTCGAGCTACGAGTAAACAACGATTGTAGAGTATAAAACTGCAAAGGGTTGATATGATGCCACTATGATTTTTATTAACTTAGTTAAATTGTGTTTATACTTGAAATCTTTCCGAACTCGAAACTTACAACAATATATCAAATCTGTAAGGTTAAACCGTACTGTAATCATTAGATTTTCACGAAATATTCTGCAAATAAACTCAGTAATCGTAAAGATGGAAAAATATCGTATTTAGTCAAATATTTTAACTTTTTTTGTACTGAACCAATTTTGATAACATTTAGTATATGCAAAAATTTTTATCTGTCGTGAAAAGATAAGTCTAAAGACATTTCACTCCACTTTCCAAAATGGGTGTACACCTGCGTTCCCATAGAACATGCATCCGAGAAAACTAATTTTAGTAATTTTCAATTTTTTTTCGCTGTGGTGAATTTTAGTTTTTAATTTTTTAAAAGTAAAGAATTGTGAAAATTAAAAAAAAATGCTACCCTAAAATTATGTGTTTTTACATTTTACAACTGGTAAAGCTAAAAAAAAATCGGTTTGTCGAGTGAAAAAATCGTACACCATACTCAAAACTTTTTGAAGCTGAAACAAAGATTTCTAAAATCTATATTTTCGGTTGAAACTTTGAGATTGGTTTTAGGAATCATTGGAACCAAAACAAAGTACTAAAATTCTGAAGGGGGCATACAATATCTTCCAAACCAATTTTACAATAAAAGAAGCTAAGTTAACAAGGACATATGTGTATAGAAGTGCAAGTGGAGGAGTACTAAATGTAAAAGCATAAAAAAAAAATTATTTTAAATCTCAAGAACCGAACCCGATATGATCTTAAAAATCTTACAATTTTGGGTGTGGAGGTGATAATTTTGCAAGTATCGTGTGAGAGTTGATAAGGAAAAAAATGTCGCTTTATTTCTCGAAAATCTAATGCTTAAAAGCTAATAGGTTATGGAGTATGTAGGTACGGCAATATGAGTTGGTTTTATGAAACTTGAAACTTGAAACTTGAAACTTGAAACTTGAAACTCACTATGGAGAAATAGATGTTGTAATTTGAGCCACAAAATTTCAGATTTCGATTGGAGCACCCCCGTGGCAAGAACTTTTCCGTGCACAGTGTTTTTTCGACACTCTCACAAATTTCGTAATATCATTTAGGTTTAACTACTGAGGATTGAATTTAAATTTTCTTCTGAAGGCTTTTTATATATATAATCGCCGAGAAACACTTTGTACAATTTTTCGATATTCAACCTTTCAGGAGTTAAAGATGTTGTGTACGTTTTCACGAACTCCGGCATATTTCCTAGGTTTAATGATATGAAATTCACTTGCACTTCTGTAACTTTTAAGATAATCGCCAAAAAACAGTTTGAGAATTTTTCGAGATTAAACCACCTAATGGGTGTATATCTTAGCTTAAGTTTTCACAAATTCCGACAAATCTGTTAGGTCTGATGAATCGAATTTGCCTTTACTTCCATTGGCTTTGTTTATAATCATCTCATCAATTTCAGGATTTTACGGATTTCGACCTCTGAAAGGATGTAAAATGATTGTGTATGTTTTTATGAAAACTGCCAATTCCGGGTTACTTGAAACGTTAATTTTTTAGGTTGTTTGTGGCATAGTAGCCTACACCACATCTCCGAATAAAAGGCGTTTGGGACTACTACACAACAAATAATAGAGTTGCGCACGGACGTTGGCAAATTTTTTTCAATAGAATTTTCTGTAAATTTTCTGCGTCAACACAGCCTTTTAATAACATTTGAAAACAAATAACGTTACACGTTTCCAGTTCAGCTGCCGTTTAATTTTAAATATTTATCATAATTAAAAATTAATGAGCTGCTGTATTTAATCTATTGCATTCTAATCAACAATATGTACTTAAATGATCTTAATTAGAGTAAATATTATTTCTGCCAAAAAGCTGACGTACTTCTTTACTATAAAAGCACATAGTTTTGGCTTAATTGTTATCATTTCAATTTGAGTTCTTTTCAATACGAATTGTAATTAACTGTGGTAATAATAATATTATTAAGATAAACTTAATTATTTAAATACAAGTGTAAAAATTGATCTATATTTTTTCCATATTTTCAGAAATCATGAAGTTACTATTCGTACTTTTTGGGGTCTTGGCCCTTTCAGTTGCTGTCGTATTCTCTCAAAATGATACTACCTTAGCAGAGGAGGTAACTACCGCAGCTGGGGAGGTAACAACCGCAGCAGGGGAGGTAACAACCGTAGCTGGAGAGGTAACCACAAGGCGAAGGAGTTGCGGTGGTGTCTTCCACCATGGACATGGACCACCGCCACGTCGTGGAGGAGGACGTGGAAATGGACCACCGCCACGACGTGGAGGAGGACGTGGAGAAGGACGTGGAGGAGGACGTGGAGGAGGACGTGGAGGAGAACGTGGAGGACCAGGATTTGGAGGACCAAGACGTGGAGGACCAAGAGGAGGTGGTCGTGGAGGACCAAGACGTGGAGGACCAAGACGTGGAGGACCAAGAGGAGGTGGTCGTGGAGGATTTGGTCGTCGTTTTTAATTTCAATAATGAAATTTGATCAATAAAAAATAACGAAATATATTGCAAATTCTTTGTTTTCATTTTGTTTTTGAAAAAGTTTTAAGCCATAATGCGATAACTAGTGAAGAAAACGTAGGCTTAGCGGGTCACCCCTTCAGCAAATAGAATTGTAGGATATGATAAATGAACACCAAAATATTATTTTGTAGCATGAAATGAGTAATTTGTCGAAATCTTTCTTAAAACAACAGTGGGGTCCAGAGTAATATAAAGAACTATAAAAAGTTGCAAATGTTCAGCCAATACTTAGGAAATAAAGCAAGTCCGTGCTCGCTAAAATAAAAAATGTTTGTTTAAAGTTGTCCGCATTTATTCACAATATTATAAGACATCCCGGTTCGTTGCGAGTGCCCAAATTCAGACTAACTCTTTTCACTTAGAGAAATGCAGCGATATAACTCTTTGTAAATCAAACGCAACCCAATCTTAAAGTAACGCACCACTTACGGGTTAGGCTAAGATTCCAAAAAGTATCGTGGTTAAGTTTTCAGGGCGATTGCATTAACGCAACTTTAAATTAACCAACTAAAGAGATAGCTCATGCCAAAAAGTTAAAGAGACGTCAAAATAAATGCTGCATTGGTGTACAAAATGAAATGAAAACTCGCTTTACAAATACTTTCACGTGGAAATGACCGTCGTCTCGGGTTTACTGTAGGTGAACTGATCCGTACATAAGCTTTGCTGCGCTTATTATAATGCATGTGGTGAGGAAGTGGTATAGAGGTGGTATAGAGGTTGCCTGAAGTGGTAAAGAGGTTTCTCCATTTCACAGACTTCGATAATTGGTAGTCACGTTGTTCGGGTTACTAGGGTACATGTAGCAGTATTGTTATTATTATTTCTTAATTAGGTAGACAGCATTTTTGCTGATTTGCCTAATATCGTATGTAAAAATTTACGTATAATGCAATATGAAGTAATATAATCCATTGTAATTTTAGCAAGTTCTCAATTGGAATCAATAAAGAAATTGAAGATACAGTTTAATAAAAGAAACTAATAAAAGCGCTGAAGGAATACAAAACTAAGTAAAACAAATCTCTTTTTTTAATAAGCAATAAGTGACTATAGTAATTTATGAATTGTAGTTTATGCATTAGTCAGGTAGACATCCAGTCTATTCTTAAATGCATTTACGGACTTAGCTTTTATGATTTCACTTGGTAACGTGTTCCCAACGTCCATTATCCTGTTAGGCAGAAAGAGTAGTATTTCAGCTCCTTAAAAACATTTAAGATGCAACTGGACAGCTGCAGAATCCATTTAAAATCTTGAACGTCTCGAATATGTCACCTCGAGTGCGCCGCTGTTCCAAAGTGGTTAGACCAAGAGCCTGCAGTCTCTCTGAATTAGAGATGGGTCGTTCCGGATTCGGAGTGAACTGTTCCAAAAGAACACTTCACATTGAGTTGAGTGGGTGAAGTAAATCACTCCTTTTGTTGAACTGCAGTTCCATTCGCCACGTGACACCGCTGCGAGCTTAAAAAGAGACTACTTTTTTCGCGAGTGAAGAGAGGACTTTTTTTTATGTCATCACATTCACTCTCACAAACTGGGAGCTGGAAAATGAACTACTTCATTCGCGAGGGAAGTGAGGACCTTCACTAGAACTGGTGTGTGGAATATCGGAGAGTAGTTGGGAAAGCGAGGGGGTGTACGTATTGAATAGCACGGGAGACAAGAGCGACCCCTGAGGGAGGACGTTGTCGATACTTAAATGCTTAGAAGTGTATCCATTGACTCTCACCATAATGGATCGAGCCGAAAGGAAGTTATCAATCGTTTGAATAAACCTGGTATCAATGCCCCAGACAGATATCTGATTAGTAACTACGGTTTTGAGCAAGGGAGCAACGATATAGGACGTAGATCCTTAGAAGTAATTGTAGATGAAGCTGTATTGGACCTCTTACGGATTGGCACTTGTACAGCTTTCTTCTACATGTGTGGCAAGGAGCCCTGCGCTAGGATCAGGTTAAACAAGTTTATCAGTCTGAACTTCAGGCTATCTGTAGATTGTCTGACCATCTCGTAAGTGATCCTGTCATTTCCTAAGGCTGAACCCTTGCAGGAACTAAGCACCGAACTTAGTTCCGCAAAGGAGATGGGGTAACCAATGTTTCTGTCTGGATCCGGCGAGTAGACTGAGATGTTTTGAAGGGCTGACTGTTTGTCAACGAGTTGTACGGATGAAAAATTCGAATCCGACGAATAGTTTGTCCAGGATAGGTCAAGGTGTTTGGCGATATGCAGAGAATTCGTAATGGAACCCAGATCAGTTGTTAAGTTCGGAATTAGACCAGGCGATCTACCCCCGAAAACAGACTTAACCTTTCTCCATGCATCGTCGAGATAAGAGCTGGGATCGATGGAACGAGCAAAAGAGCTTCCGTTCTCTCTTTGTGCAGCTTTAATCTTTCTCTTGATGATAGCCGCCTCACGACGATACGCTACTAGATTTGTATCTGTCGGGTGCCTGTTGAAGAGTTTCCATGCTCTGTTCTTGGTTTTGGTCGATATAAGGATATCACGGTTCATCCATCGCGGTTGAGAACTGGTGATTGGGGAGGAGACGGGGATAGAGGTAGCTGCTGCAGAGTGTAGAATCTTGACGAGGCGGGCCGCCTCCTGATTCCCATTTGCCGAAATCGGGTAACTCTCTGCAGTTTCATCCGTAGAAGCTCTATACTTGTCCCAGTCGGCGCGTGAAGTGACGAACCTGGTGATTGGTCTAGAGTTAGCCAAGCCTTGAAGCGATCGTATGATGACTGGCAGGTGGTCACGGCCTTCCGGGTTAGTATGGAGTGCCCATGTCAGAAATGGAGCAAGCCTGGAAGGGGCGTGGGTCAAATCGATGGCCGCTATGGTGGATCTAGTCGAGATGAGCGTGGGCGAGCCATCATTGAGGAGAACAAGGGAAGCGTCCTCAATCCAGTCCGCCACCAGCCTCCCCTACAGTCCCATATTGATTTGAGAAAAAATCATCATTCCTAACACGAAAGTCGCGATCCGAAATAAAGCACTTAATCCACCTCCAAAATGGTTCAATTTCTTTCAAATATATTAATATATATCATTTTGATGTCCTAACGATATTTGTCAGTTTCCTTTTTAGCACTAAAATAGTGTCTTATTTGCAACTATTACTAATTTAATGAGAAGGCTATAGTATTCTGAACTCAACATGTGTGGAAAATAATACTCGAAGAGTTACCTTCGGATGCAACGATTTAGCAGTCTTAGCTGAAATTAAGCATATATGAAACCCGAAACCAGGTGGAAGCATCTGCATAGGATTGGACTATTCCTCTTGGAAAAATACTAAGCTTCATTGAAAGCGCAGGGGTCGAAGAAGAATCATATATACTCCAAGGAGATGTCACAATAGACCCAATTGAGGCTTTAAAGACAACCAATCCAACTCCAGAAAATTTAAAAAAATCTTTTGGGGGAGATGGGGATAGATAAAATCAAGTACCAATCAGGAACCCCTTATGCTAGAAGGCTGAAACCTGAAACCTGAAACATGAAACTTATGAAGAACCTTTTTGCAAAAAAAAATTACTGGAAGGGGTTAAGGGGTGTGAAGCGAAGAAAAATGTGTACGAAATAGTTTTTGAGATAATAATTTCTAAAATTCACCTATTTTTCTACTCAGATTTTTGTATCTCAGGAACCGTACCAGATAGTGGTCTTAAAAATTAAGTTTCAGATGATCTGGGGCAGAAGAAAAAATGTTGGGGTTGGAGGAAAGAAAAAAAGAAACACTTTAATTTTTATTTATTAGAAATTGCAAAAGGAAAGGAACAGCAAATTAATGACTATTCGTAGCCACTATTGAGCTATCATACAAAATAAAATTGTTGGTAGTGGTAGCTCGGAACAGGTGTTTGCGGGTGTTGTTTGTATCTCTGTAACGACTTATGCAATAAAGTTGAAACTTGGTATATACATACATAGAGATGTTCTACAATGGTGAGAAAAGTTTAAAAACATTCTGATTTATATCGGTGTATGGAGTTGAAGCAAATATATTATATGTGAAAGTTTTTTTTTTATCTTTTTACGAATTTAACTTATGCGGTACATTTGTAAAAGGTACTACAAAAACTCGTTCCGAAGTTGAATCGAAATTAATAACAAGTGGATGATGGAGTTAGTGAAATTTTTATTTAAGAATGTTGTTTGGTCCATGATAATTCAGTATGGAAAAGAATATCATTGAAATGTTCGCCACGGTTCTTATCTCACACCTCGACCTCGTTTGTTCAAATTTTTGATTTGATCACGGTATAATTGCTTCTCAATTAGAGCAATATCGTTCGGTATTTCGTCTTTCAGTTGTTGAATAGTAGTGGGTTCTGCAATAATTACATTGTTGTGTTGGCCTCGTAATAGACCTCAACAATTTTTATATATTCTGCAATTGATAATCTATTGATGATGCTCCTTAACAATAATTTGCCAAAGACTAAACTATCAAATTGTCAAAATAGATGCCAAAAATTATTTGACGTTTAAGTATGGATTACAATAAACATCGGAACGAGTTATTGTAACACTATTTGTAAGCACAATGAATTGTTTGTCAATATTTTTCGATAGCCAAACCTTGAGAGGAGTAAAAAAGTGGTTGTGTACATTTTCACGGATTCTGGCATATATCTTAGATTAAAGAGATATTGAATTCGGTTTTAAAATGTATTAATATAACCGTAAAAAAAACTCATGAAGGGAATTGTTCAAGTTTTCACGAATTCCGACATATCTTTTAGGCCCGGACTACATGGTCCGGAGCGGAAAAAAACGGACGATGTAGTCCGGGCCTTAGGTGTAATGAGATCGAATTAGATTTTCCTTCTATGGTCTTTGTATAAAATGATCTAAAAATTTATTACAGGAAATTACTGAGGCAGTTGAATGATGAAATAATTAATTGTTCTATACAATCGTCAAAAAACGTGTTTACAGAATTTTTATATTCAACATCTAAGGGACTACCTCGATATTTTACCCTGTATGTTTTCTTGAAAATGCGAAAAAATAAGCAAACAAATAAAAAATTTGCAATACCTATCTTTCAATATTTTCTTATCTTCTTGCAAACAAAATGAAATATAATAGCAGCAGTCTAGGCGCAACATTATTATTTTTTGGCCAGAAGTCCGGAACGCGTTTTAAAATGATAGATTTATTAAAATACTTTTCATTATTGTTTTCTTGGCTTAAGTGTTAGTAAGAGTTTTTCCGGAACCATTGCACTCAACGTCTTTTTCAATTTCAGCGGGACTTGTGTTTTCTCGAAAACTTCGAATGAAAATTTCCGTAAAAGATGATAGATGACAACTTTGGCCTCCATTAGAGCAAATCTTGATCCTTTAAATGGATAATCAATTTAGTACGAAATCTCGATACAATCAAAAGTGAAGTCGAATAAACTTACCAATACAATTTCGCGGACCAACTCCAAATGGTATGTAGGAGTTGAATGCAATTTGCGATTTATTCTCTTTGCTGAATCGTTCGGGATCGAATTTGTCTGGCTCAGGAAAGTATTTCGGATCTCTTTGTAATGAAATATCGGAATCATCAAGGATCCACCCTTATCAATCGAGATTTTGAAACCATCTTCAAATTCATGTGCGTAGTCCTTGACGCAAAGCCGATCTGTCATGAACGCCGGTGGCCATTTGCGTAAACACTCAGCCACTACCATATCCAAGTAGGTCATAGTTTGTACGAGGTCGTAGGTTAATGGTTTTCCCAACAACTGAGCATCCACTTCATCGATCTCGTTCTGGAGCTTGGATTGAATGTCCGGATTTACTGCCAATTCATAGGACAGAAACGTCAGAAAGGTTGAACTTGTTCAGCTGTGGATTAGGCCTATTGGGGAAACCACGTAAGAAAACGCGCCGAAAACTTGACCTCTTGGGTGGTGTGGAAATGAGTTAAGTCGCTTCCGCCATGCCTGTGTGTTTACCGAGCTCCCGCACGTGATCCGTTGGTCGTACGAAAAACTAGTGTATTGGAAACTTGTAGGGAATTTAGTCCCCTACAACTTTTTTATGTAAATGTGTGACCTATTTTTAATAAAAATGGTCGAAAAGCTTAAAAAACGGGGACAATCTCCTAATTTTTTCCACTTTATGCTTATTATTAGCAATAAATAATTATTTTTCAAAAAAGTTGTTCAGGTGAAAAAGATAGAGAATTTTATTCTCTATAAATTTGGTTCTAACCATTTTTAGCGAGAAATGCAAAATACGGCTACAAATCGACAAAACAGAAAAGTCAAAATTTCGGGCACATGCCATATCAAATTTTGGTGTAAAACAATGGTTCCCTATTCTACTCCATCATTGGAACCTAACCACGTCAAAACATTTCAACTTTTATATTTTTTCTTTTATTTGCTGAATTTTTGTCTCTGATTACTGGACTAGATGTTATTTCGCGACTAAATAGTTTTTGACTAAAACTGTTGGCTCGACGCACACTGAAAAAGCAAAAACAGTTTTAGTCAAAAATGTTTTTGAATAAAACTGTTTTTGCTCTTTTAGTGTGTGGACAGCCTTAGTTTCAAGTAGCAACCAAATGGAGGTCCTTAATATAGGACTTATAACATGCACACAATTAATTCTACTTTATCCCCAACTACAATAAAAATCGGAGTTTAGTATGAATCTAGAGTATAATGCGATCGTGATTGCAGTATGTTTATACTCTAGATGAAATCATATAGAGTATTATAAGTTTGATCCAGCCGAAAATTATTTAACGCATAGAACCAAGCCTCGGACGAAAAAAAGTTGTATAGTATTTTTTGTTTATTTGTGGCCAAAAACCTCAAATCCGCTTGACGTCCGTCCGTCCGTCCGTCCGTCCGTCCGTCCGTCTGTCTGTCCGTGAACACGGTAACTCAAGAAAGCCTTGACCTAGGATCTTGAAATTTTGAATCTGAGTGTTTGGTTGAATTTGTAAGGCTAAGTTCGTTAACGGGTAAAATCGTCCCACTCCTTCGGGTAGCTCCCATACAAAAAGTCCTTAAAACACGTGTTCAAGATTATTGGCCGATAGCTTCATAAGGGTGTAAGCTACGACTTGGAAATTTTGTAGGTGTTTTTTTTAATATTTTGAGCTAAATGTATGATTATGAAGAAAATCCTATTAGTCCTTCCAGTGGCTGCCATACAAAAAACCTGTTAAAATATATTCATTCAATTCACGAAAGTCACTATAACTCAAGTAATCGTTTAGCAATGAATTCAAAATTTTGTACAAATTAGTTTTGAGTGAAAAAAAAAGTTTCAGTTTACTAGGCAGATAAATTCTTTTGCTCCTTCTAGTACCTGCCATATAAAATGTCCTTAAAACATGTTTTCAAGAATATTTTCCGATAACTTCAGAGAGGTTTAAGCTATGATTTTAAAATTTTGTATGTGCTAATTTGGTAATAGTTTGAGCCAAATGTATAATTTTGAAGAAAATCCTATTAGTCCTTCGAGTAGTGGCCATGCAAATATCTTGTTAAAATATCTTCATTCAATTCACGAAACTCACTATAACTCAAGAAATCGTTTAGCAACGAAGTTTAAATGTTGTACCAATAAGACTTAAGCAAAAAGAAAGTAAGACTGTGTTTGTCAGTGAAATTTCTTGACTCCTTTGTTCCAGAAAATTTGTCGATGGCTTCACAACCATTTTAGCTGTAACTTCCCGTAACAGCCATACAAATATCCTTTTAAAATGTCTTCACTTAATTTACGGAACTCACTATAACTCAAGCAATCGTTTAGCTGTAAATTTAGAATTTTGTTCAAATTAGTTTTGAGTGAAAACAAAGTTCGAGTTCACTAGTCAGCGAAATCCTTTTACTCCTTCTGGTACCTTCCATACAAAAAATCCTTAAGACACGTATTCAAAAATATTTTCCCATAACTTTTGAAAGCGTCAAGTTACGAATTTGAAATTTTGTAAACATTAATTTGTAGATGGAGTAGTCTGGATGGCTTAGTGGCTAGAGCACTTGCCTTCGGTGCACCTGGTACCAGGTTCGAATCTGCTTGGCGACAAGTAATTTTCGAAAATGGGATTGGGTGCCGGACTACCAGTTCACTTAGCTGTAAATGAGTACCTGAATTAAAATCGGGGTAATAATCACGGACGAGCGTGTAGCTGACCAATTCACCTCCTAGTGTTCCGTTGGTCTCGCAATGAAGTAACTCTAGCATTTCTTCAAGGCCTAGGCCCGATTTGGGCTGTTGCACCATTGATTATTATTAATTTGTGGATGGTTCCAAGGAAAAGGATAAATATATAAGAAATCGAGTGAGTCTTTCCTGTGAAGTTCTTAAAAATTAAATTTTTTTCCCGTTGGCACACCCAGTTCAAGAAATGATATAAAACATTGATGATATTGTTTTTAAGTTTCAAGTAGCAACTGAATGGAGGTCCTTAATAAAGGACATACAACATTTATATACGTAATTCTACTTTAGCCCCAACTACAAAATAAGTCGGAGTTCAGTATCATCTAGAGTATTATACGATTGGCTTGCAGCCGATCGTGACTGCAGTATGTTTATATATATAATCGCCGAGAAACACTTTGTAAAATTTTTCGATATTCAACCTTTCAGGAGTTAAAGATGTGGTGTATGTTTTCACGTATTCCGGCATATTTCCTACGTTATATGATATGAAATTCACTTGCACTTCTAGAACTTTTAAGATAATCGTCAAAAACAGTTTGAGCATTTTTCGATACTAAACCACCTAAGGGGTGTAAGTCTTTGTTTAAGTTTTCACAAATTTGGACCACTCAGTTAGGTCTGATGAATTGAATTTGCCTTTACTTCCATTATCTAATCAATTTCTGGATTTTGCGGTATTCGACCTTTGAGAGGGTGTAAAATGATTGTGTATGTTTTTATGAAAACTGCCAATTCCGGGTTACTTGAAACGTTAATTTTTTCGGCTGTTCGTGGCATAGTAGCCTACACCACATCTCCGAATAAAAGGCGTTCGGGACTACTACACAAAAAATAATAGAGTTGCGCACGGACCGTTGGCAAATTTTTTTCAATAGAATTTTCGGTAAAATTTCTGCGTCAACACAGCGTCTTAATAACATTTGAAAACAAATAACGTTACACGTTTCCAGTTCAGCTGCCGTTTAATTTTAAATATTTATCATAATTAAAAATTAATGAGCTGCTGTATTTAATCTATTGCATTCTAATCAACAATATGTACTTAAATGATCTTAAGTAGAGTAAATATTATTTCTGCCAAAAAGCTGACGTACTTCTTTACTATAAAAGCACATAGTTTTGACTTAATTGTTATCATTCCAATTTGAGTTCTTTTCGATACGAATTGTAATTAACCGTGGTAATAATAATATTATTAAGATAAACTTAATTATTTAAATAATAGTGTTAAAATTGATCTAATATTTTTTCCATATTTTCAGAAATCATGAAGTTACTGTTCGTACTTTTGGGGGTTTTGGCCCTTTCAGTTGCTGTCGTATTCTCTCAAGAGGTTACTACCGTAGAAGAGGAGCCAACTCCCGCTGAAGAGGAGCCAACTACCGCAGCAGGGGAGGTAACTACCGCAGCTGAGGAGGTAACTACCGCAGCCGACTTCTGGTGCTGAATCCACCACTGGTGCTACAGCGACCACAAAAAGAACTGGTTGCGGTGGCCAAGGACATGGCCATGGACATGGACCACGACGTGGAGGAGGACCACGACGTGGAGGACCACAACGTGGAGGACCACGACGTGGAGGACCACAACGTGGAGGACCACAACGTGGAGGACCACAACGTGGAGGACCACGACGTGGAGGACCACAACGTGGAGGACCACAACGTGGAGGACCACGACGTGGAGAACCACAACGTGGAGGACCACAACGTGGAGGACCACAACGTGGAGGACCACGACGTGGAGGACCAAGACCTGGTGATTTTGAAGGACGTGGTCGTCGTTTTTAATTTCAAAAATGGAATTTGATCAATAAAAATTAACGAAATATATTGCAAATTCTTTGTTTTCATTTTGTCTTCGAAAAAGTACAAACCCGATTTGCGATAACTAGTGAAAAAAACGTAGGCTTAGCGGGTCACCCCTTCAGCAAACAGAATAGTAGGATATGATAAATGAACACAAAAATATTATTTTGTAGTATGAAATGAGTAGTTTGTCGAAATCCTTCTTAAAACAAGAGTGAGCCAGTGTAATTTCTAGAACTATAATAAGTTGCAAATGTTCAGCCAATACTTTGGAAATAAAGCAAGTCCGTGCATGCTGAAATAAAAAAAGAAACGTTTGTTTAAAGTTGTCCTCATTTATTCAAAACTTAAAAAATTTAGGACATCCCAGTTCGTTGCTCAAATACTTCCAAAGTTCCTGATCAATTTTCAAAATAATTCCGCTGCGTACAACAGTAAAATAACATTCGAAAGTTTGGATGACCAAATTCAGACTGTAACTCTTTTCACTTAAAGAAAAGCAGCGATATAACTCTTTGTAAATCAAACGCAAACCAATCTTAAAGTATCTAACGCACCACTTACGGGTTAGGCTAAGTTTCCAAAAAGTATCGTGGTTAAGTTTTAAGGGTGATTCCATTAACGCAACTTTAAATTAACCAACTAAGGGGATAGCTCATGCCACAAAGTTAATGAGACAATTGGTTTTATACGCATGCGATACTTTCGTCAAAGTAAATGCTGCATTGGTGTACAAAATGAAATGGAAAAATCACTTTACAAATACTTTCACGTGGAACTGACCGTCGTCTCGCTTTTACTGTAGGTAAACTGATCCGTTCACAAGCTTTGCTGCACTTATTTTAATGTATGTGGTGAGGAATCTACGGCAAGTGTAGAGTTGCTTTGCAAGAAGGAAAATGTTGAAAATATGCCTGAAGTGGTATTGAGGTATCTCCATTTCACGCACATCGATAATTCATAGCCACGTTGTTCGCGTTACCAGGGTATAAATATGTATTATTATTATTATTTCTTAATTAGTGTAGGCTGCATGTTTGCTGATGTTCCTAATTTCGTATGTACAAATTTACGTATAATGCAATACAAAGTAATCCAGTCTAATTTTAACAAGTTCTCAATTGGAATCAATAAAGAAATTGTAGATTCAGTTAAATAAAAGAAACTAATAAAAGCAAAAATAAGTAAAATAAATCTCTTTTTTTAATAAGCAATAAAAGACTATAGTAATTTATGAATAGTAATTTATGCATTAGTCTGGTAGGTATCCAATCTATTCTTAAATGCATTTACGGACTTTGCGTTTATGATTTCATTTGGAAACGTGTTCCAAACGTCCATTATCCTGTAAGGCAGAAATGTTCTTAGTGAAGTTGTACTAGGACCACAACTTGATTTGGCAAGTTTGTCCTTACGATTCTACGAAGGGTAGTATTTCTGCTCCTTAAAAACATTTGAGATGCAATTGGACAGCCGCAGAATCCATTTAAAATCTTGAACGGCTCGATTAAGTCATCTCAACTGCGCCGCTGATCCAAATTGGTTAGACTAAGGACCTGCAGTCTCTCTGAATTAGATATGTCAATCAATCTTGTTTTCATGACTTCAGGCTACAATCTTTTAAGTTGTATTTAAGATTCATGATTCAATTATATAACTTTGTACATTATATTGAATTCTCTTTAATTTTCATTTTTTCTTTATTTATATTTTTCTATGTTAATATTGTAATTCATTTTATTTTTTGTTTTTACCTTATTTTATTTTTTTATCAATGACTTTTTGTATAATTGGAATACATTTACATTTTTTTACATTACATTTTCTGTTCATCGAGTCCTTAAATAAATAAATAAATATACAGTCGAACTTCGATAACTCGAACTGCTATGTGACACATAAAAATTTCGAGTTATCAAGACTTCGACTTATCAAAAATAACTGCATATATGCGTGTACTTCTTTTGTGAATGAACATTTATTTATTTATTTCAGTAAATATATGTTACATAAGTGTCTTAATATCTAAGTTTAAAAAAAAAAATAACAAAAATATGGAACAGTACATTCTACAAGTACATATGTACATAATGTACCTATATGCATATGTATTTATGTATTTACTATTTTACTGTAAAAAAGTTAGTTATTTGTGAATGACGACTGGATTTCTTATTTTGGTTTTCAATTTTATTTAACCCACTATACAGGGAATTCGTTGCATATGCACTGGATTTTAAATAGGAACGCAAGACACTCAACGAATTTTGAATTAATTCGTTTGAAGGTGGTTGTTGAAAATCGTCTTCCAATTCCTCCTCCGTCGTGTCATTTTGGCAGTCATCTCCGTTGTTCAACTGTACCGGTACGGATCTGCAGAACTCGATAATATCTTCATCGGTGGGAAACTCCAAAGTAACAATATCGTCATCCACATGTATAAAATCGTTAATGGTGCTACCTTCTTCTATACTTTTAATATTTGTCCAAGCTTCGTACTCGGTTTGCAGTTGGATTTCGTCTTCGCTCTTTTCTTTCAGGCGTTCACTTATGAAAATCAAAGGAATTTCATCCTCTTCTTCCCATTCGGAATACTGACCAAAACCGGCTTTTTTAAAACAGTTAGAAATTGTTTCAGGTTTGACGCCGATATTCCATGCGTTAGTTATATTGTCAACACAATCCATTAATGTAATGTTATTGTTTTCGTTTGCTTGAAAACGTTTGATAGTTCTTTTCAAAATTCTTCGGCGATAATGGCATTTTAAACATTGTATGTCAAAATAGACAGGTTAAAATCGACCGTAATTAGGGGATTCCCCGAAAAAAATCAACTTATCGAAGTTGGGGCCAAATATTTCATTCGAGTTATCAAGATATTCGAGTAATCGAAGTTCGAGTAATCAAGACAAATTAACACACATTTCCTACTTTTAACGCTATTGCCAACCAACATGGTTCAACTTATCAAAAATTCGAGTTATCGCAGTTCGACTTATCGAAGTTCGACTTATCGAAGTTCGACTGTATTTCCAAAAAACACTTTCACATTGAGTTGAGTGGGTGAAGTAACTTACTCGTTTTGTTGAACTGCAGTTCCATTCGCCACGTGACACCGCCCACCGCACGACCTTTTTTTTTTGTTTTGGTCATCCATATCAGTGCGCTAGCCCTATGAAAATTCACGCAACACACCTGCTAATAAGATATTTCTTTTCCGTCAGGAACAAGAATCAAATCGCCTTCAATGAGCCGTCATTTGCATTCGAAAAATGTAAAATTTGAATGACGATCGCCATAGACCATCATGCATGCTGTCATGCACGTTGGCTCTGCCCACAAAAATCAAAATTTTTTGATTTTCATCATGCCGCATGACGGCCGGCATGAAATGCCATCATGCAGCACCATACACGAGAGATTTTCGAGAAAAATTCAAATATTCATGCATGCATGACATGCAGGAATAATAGTGTATGGTGGCCTTAACAGAACGATGTTCTAGTCTCCAGTGTTTCAGCATAGGAATCTATAGGAACAATACGAGAAATGAAATCACAAACACAGCTGAGCTGTGTCTGCACGTGAATTGTTGCCATTTTTTTTTTAGGCGTTCTGTTAGGATTAGTCCAGTAAATCTAGGAATTATAAAAGAAAAAAAGAAAAGTTGAAATGTTTTGACGTGGTTAGGTTCCAATGATGGAGTAGAATAGGGAACCACTGTTTTACACCAAAATTTGATATGGCGTGTGCCCGAAATTTTGACTTTTCTGTTTTGTCGATTTGTAGCCGTATTTTGCATTTCTCGCTAAAAATGGTTAGAACCAAATTTATAGAGAATAAAATTCTCTATCTTTTTCACCTGAACAACTTTTTTGAAAAATAATTATTTATTGCTAATAATAAGCATAAAGTGGAAAAAATTAGGAGATTGTCCCCGTTTTTTAAGCTTTTCGACCATTTTTATTAAAAATAGGTGACACATTTACATGAAAAGTTGTAGGGGACTAAATTCCCTACAAGTTTCCAATACACCAGTTTTTCGTACGACCAACGGATCACGAGCGGGAGCACGGTAAATACTCAGGCATGGCGGAATCGATTCAACTTTGTCGTTTGAGAGGAACTTTTCTTGTGCAAGTGACAGACTTGTTAAATTCTACAGTAGGCGCGAGATGCTTTTATTTTTATTTATTAATCATCGCAAACATTCTGCAGATTTAGTTCAAAGCAACAATTTTGACCATGGCAGATTGTTTAATATGTTTAAAACCATTGGATAACGGCACAGTTTCAACCGTGAAGAAAAACGGCTTGAAAAGGTTGTTGTTAGTGAGTGTCAAAAGAGGTGAAAAACAGCGCCAACAGAAACTGAAAGGATTAAATTTAGTGACAATTCATTCAAGTTGCTAGCGTATTTACACGAACAAGAAATTGATTTTGGCTGCTTGTCGGCGAAGCACGCGTACTTCGGAGCCTTCACCCTCGACTTCGTCAGAAGAATCGGTAAGACCAAGTTTTGATTTTGAAAAATTATGTTTCATTTGCGCAAAACCAGCTGACTCTGCTTTCATTGCAAAGCAAATGAAACTAACTCCAAAATCCAGGATAAAGGTTTCTGTTGTATTATCGTATAATATACGTGAAACAGTTCTTAAAAATTTGGGTAATACAAACGATGATGTTGCGAGTGAAATACTTGTACGTTTAAATGATGTTCCCGATTTGGTTAAAGTTAAGGCGCGTTATAACGTTAATTGCTGTAATATTTTTTTTAAAAATGCATCTGAAAATGTGAAAGGACGACCGTTGTCAAATGAAGTTGATGAATCAATGAATTATTAAACAAAATTCTGACGAATGTCAATTTACAATTTCACACCTAATGAAGCAAATTAAAACTGATTACAAGCCCAGTATTAAAACCGTTAAAGAACGTCTACTAACAAAATATGGGGAGGGAGTAGTTGTTTTTGAAACCCAAACAATTGCTCCCGTTGTTTGCTTTAAGAATACTACTGGACACAAATTACTTGCTAAAGCGTGGTATGAATCTCAAGAACGTGATCGTGAATTGAATTTGCCTTTACTTCCATCATCTAATCAATTTCTGGATTTTGCGGTATTCGACCTTTGAGAGGGTGTAAAATGATTGTGTATGTTTTTATGAAAACTGCCAATTCCGGGTTACTTGAAACGTTAATTTTTTAGGCTGTTCGTGGCATAGTAGCCTACACCACATCTCCGAATAAAAGGCGTTTGGGACTACTACACAACAAATAATAGAGTTGCGCACGGACGTTGGCAAATTTTTTTCAATAGAATTTTCGGTAAATTTTCTGCGTCAACACAGCCTTTTAATAACATTTGAAAACAAATAACGTTTCACGTTTCCAGTTCAGCTGCCGTTTAATTTTAAATATTTATCATAATTAAAAATTAATGAGCTGCTGTATTTAATCAATTGCATTCTAATCAACAATATGTACTTAAATGATCTTAATTAGAGTAAATATTATTTCTGTCAAAAAGCTGACGTACTTCTTTACTATAAAAGCACATAGTTTTGGCTTAACTGTTATCATTCCAATTTGAGTTCTTTTCGATACGAATTGTAATTAACCGTGGTAATAATAATATTATTAAGATAAACTTAATTATTTAAATACAAGTGTAAAAATTGATCTAATATTTTTTCCATGTTTTCAGAAATCATGAAGTTACTATTCGTACTTTTGGGGGTCTTGGCCCTTTCAGTTGCTGTCGTTTTCGCTCAAGATGAGACTACCGTAGCAGGGGAGGAAACTACCGTAGCAGGGGAGGTAACTACCGTAGCAGGGGAGGTAACAACCGCAGCAGGAGAGGTAACAACCGCAGCAGGGGAGGTAACAACCGTAGCTGGAGAGGTAACCACAAGGCGAAGGAGTTGCGGACGTCCACGTGGACCACCACGGGGAGTTCGTGGAGGACCACCAAGACGTGGAGGATTTGGTCGTGGAGGATTTGGTCGTGGAGGACCACAACGTAGAGGACCACGACGTGGGGGATCACAACGTAGAGGACCGCCAAGTGGAAGTGATCGTAATCGTCGTTTTTAATTTCAATAATGAAATTTGATCAATAAAAAAAAACGAAATATATTGCAAATTTTTTGTTTTCATTTTGTCTTCCAAAAAGTGCTAAGCTATAATGCGATAACTAGTGAAGAAAACGTAGTCTTAGCGGGTCACCCCTTCAGCAAATAGAATTGTAGGATATGATAAATGAACACCAAAATAGGGTGAATGCACCAATAGTCGGCCATTTAGTGACGTCCCGATATAATATTCCTTACAATTTTTACGGAATAAATTGTATCAATTTCTGTATAAGGTTAAACGATAGTCAATGGTGTCAATTATTAGAAAAACACAATTGAAATAAATTTTTACACGATAAGATTGATAAAAAAAATAATATTCTAAAATGGTGCAGTTTTTCCTATAGTCGGCCACAAAAATCCAAAGTTCGGCCATGTTAGACCCAATAGTCGGCCACTACATAATGAGCTTGCAAAATGATGGAGTCACATGACCGAAATTATTTGTTCTTCCGAATATTATTGAAAAAATGCTGGTTTATCTTGAGATTATTATAATATCAAAAAATGTCCATATATCGAGTACAAGTATATATATATTTACTCTTATTACCAGGATTTTCTTTTGATTTTTTCAATATTTTAGTTACTTGTCTTTACGCTGTTTAATCGCATGTTTCTCTTTTTTATTTTTGCCTTTTTGACGAGAGACTGTTGGTATTGTAAGGACGATATTGCGCTAGGAGACATTCTAGCTGGGTTCCTTTTTCGTTTTCCCTGAGAAATTAATGCTCTTGAATGAAACAAATGTTTCTGAAGACTGGGAGAACTGTATCTAGAGCTAATCCCACTAGAAACGCTAGAAGTAAGAATTTCTTTTGATCGAACTTAACCCAAAAAGGAAGATCGAGCTTCGACCAATTGTTAAACGATTTGTCACGTACTCGAAGAAAGTTTTACTTTTCATCCATTTCGATGTTGAGCGTCCAAAACCCAATCGACTGGCATAACACTTCTTGCGACTTCTTTCGATGGGCGAACATATGGAAAAACTACCATTGGCGATGCTATATCTCCATTGACCCATATTTACTCGGTGATTGTTTCTCCATCCTCTTGGAGCTATAATTCTACCAGTTTTTGGACTCTTTGAAAAAGTAGTTCCTTCCCGTTTAAAACACGCCGTGAATCCAGAAGTATTTCCATGTGTCCGTAGTCAGAAAGGTATGCTTCTAGATCTTTGAACCATTCGCGTAGTCCTTTTTCGGTGACAGCAGCGCGCTCTTTAGAAATTGATTCTTAAATACGTGAAGAAAGCTGGGGATGTTGTTTTATGAAAGATGCATACCACTTCTTTCCTGGTCTATTCGTCTTTGAAAGGATTTTTTCGTTTATCTTCTTTCATCATTTTTTGTGCGGGGTTTTGAAGCTCTTCTGGCTTTAATGGAAATCCACATTTAGACAAGGAAATGCACCAATTGACGATTTGACCCATTTTTTGGCATACTCCCCATTTTTTGGCATACTTCCCGAACTTTTCCTAGCAGATGATCCTGGAGCGTTGATCTAGGTACCCCAGATTTAACCGCAGCCTTCCGAACACTTAAACTTTTACTTCGACGTGCAGAAATAGCAATTCTCATGCTATTTGCATAGTATTGCTGGATTGGACGTTTTATAGGGTTTGACATTATTTGTTCGAGATTCGCTAAAATAAATACTTTAAAAAATCTGCCAATGGTCTAGGCGCAACTTTATTATTTTTCCGGCAGAAGTTCGGATGTGACTGAAAAACTAACAAAAAGTTCGGAAGCGGTTAGAGTAGAGAACCATGATTGAGTCATACTCCGGGATGCGGTCTAGGGGTTGAAAAAGGAAAAAACTTAAAAATAGGTGATTATTAAACCAGTCCGTGGAAATGAAATGATATTCGATATCTGATCAGACCTGAGAGATATGGAAGAATTTATGAAAAAGTATCCAATCACTGTACACCCCCTTAGGGGTCAATTTTTAAGAAATCTTGAAAACACTTTCTAGGTATTTATATGAAGAATCCGTAGAATAAAAGTGAATTCAATATTTTGGAAGACCTAGAAGATATGACGAAAATCGTGAAAATATATATGCATTCTATTTCGACTGAACATTTTTTTGCCCTCACTTCCGAACACCAATGGATATTCGAATTTTTTTTTAATCCTAATAACTTTTTCATTTGATTTACATATACACACCAAGTTTCAACTTTCTAGCATAAACCGTTCCGTAGTTAGGAAAAACACCCCCCACTCCCGTACCATACTACCCCTATAAAAAATTATATTTTTCCAACATGCCACTATTATTGCTCTATCTAAACACCAAGTTTTAGCTTTTTATCATTATAGGTTTTTAAGATATAAACATCGGAACCTTTTCCTTTTCACCCTCCCCCACTCCCAGATGTCGACACACTAAAAAATGACGATATTGCAAATGGCGCTTTTACAACACGGCAAACCCGAATTCACACCTTGGGCAATAAATATTACTGGAAAGGTGCGGCATATAGGCGACACACGGATCAACATGCGTTTTACTAAAGTCGGGAACAGCTGGCCGACTTTAGGAACTTAGTAGAATTGTGATTCCTAAAGTCGGCCATGTCCAAAAGCAAGTGTTAACGTTTTTTAATAATTTTACGATTAAGTATGAAAATTTAAATACTTTTGAATCACAAGCACCGCACAGCCTAGCCATAATTCTTAAAACTATGGAGTATTAGTAATAAAAAAAAATCCTTCTATCTTATAAATTATTTTAAAAAAACTCAGTTTTACGCACCTTGTCACAATGAACTTATTATAACTTTACAACAAAAACACTGAACGACTTCATGTTTTGCATTTCGAGTTCAAAAGAAAACACAGATCGATGAAAAAAAATTTTTTCCTGGAAATTGTCTTTTCATCGTTTAGTTTGAAGAAATGGCCGACTATAGGAGCATGGCCGACTATTGGAGCATCTACCCTATTATTTTGTAGCATGAAATGAGTAATTTGTCGAAATCCTTCTTAAAACAAGAGTGGGGGCCAGTGTAATTTTGAGAACTATAAAAAGTTGCAAATGTTCAACCAATACTTTGGAAATAAAGCAAGTCCGTGCTAGCTGAAATAAAAAAAGAAACGTTTGTTTAAAGTTGTCCTCATTTATTCAAAACTTAAAAAAATTTAGGACATCCCAGTTCGTTGCTCAAATACTTCCAAAGTTCCTGATCCATTTTCAAAATAATTCCGCTGCGTACAACAGTAAAATAACATTCGAAAGTTTGGATGACCAAATTCAGAGTGTAACTCTTTTCACTTAAAGAAAAGCAGCGATATAACTCTTTGTAAATCAAACGCAAACCAATCTTAAAGTATCTAACGCACCACTTACGGGTTAGGCTAAGTTTCCAAAAAGTATCGTGGTTAAGTTTTAAGGGTGATTGCATTAACGCAACTTTAAATTAACCAACTAAAGGGATAGCTCATGCCACAAAATTAAAGAGACAATTGGTTTTATTCGCATGCGATACTTATGTACGTCAAAGTAAATGGTGCATTGGTGCACCAAATGAAAAAATCGCTTTACTATTACTTTCACGTGAAACTGACCGACGCACAGTGGGGTATTTGTGTTAAAAAGCTGGCCAAAAGTCCAAATTAAAAATTTAAACTGACGACAAAATGGATTCTTTTTCCAAGGAGTCAACTAGTTATGACGTCATGTGGCAGTATTTTTTTTTTTCATACCTTTCTATTAACGGTAAAGCCTGTCGAAAGTCACTCGTTGTGAACGCCGGAATTTTTTTTTTTGGCTGCTTACCTGTGAAGGCTTTTTCCTTTTGCGTAGTTATTGTTTAGTGATTGGACAATTTTAATCAATTGTGATGGATTTTCAAGTTTAAGGTTTGTTTTTGATCGAAAAATATTTATTTAAAATTAATATTATTGCTTCTGTTAGACGTTTGAAGAAACACGTCTAAAAACCCAAATTTTTACTTTCATTTTGCAAAACATTAGTGTTTAAGTTATATCCGCATGTCAGATCGCGCAAAAATAATGATTACAAGTTATGATCAATTTTATTAGCTAACTGATAAGAAAAAAGAAATATTGCCCAAACTTGCACCATTTTGTTTTATGACTCTTTCTTTAGAATAAGTCGTGATTAAAGAAATTTAAGAAAGGGGGTGTAAAAAGGATTCCAAAAGGAATTAATTTAGAGTTATTGGTTTATAACATGAAAAGGAGCCTAAAGAACATCTGAAAAAGAAAGAATTCAAATCGCCTTGTTGTCGGTCAGGTAGCGGAAGTAAACTAAATTTGCGTCGCGTGGGGTATTAATACGAAAAATGTGGCGAAAATAATTTTTTCATTTTAATCGACTTTAAATGATGTGATAAACGTTTCCTAAGCGTAATTTTGCATTTAGGTGCTAGATGCTCATATATATAAAAAAAATTTCAAGGCAATTTTTTTCATTTGTTCTATTTTTCGAACAAATTTAGTTTACTTCCGCCACTATATATATAATTTGGTTTCGTCCGCAAATATACACGAATGTAATGTAATTGTAATGCTTACATAAATCTGGTGTAAATATTTAGTATAAAAAGCAGAGGGCCTAGTACAGATCCTTAATGAACTTCACTCAATCAGCATATTGATTTGAGAAAACAACATCATTTCTAACACGAAAGTCGCGATCCGAAATAAAACACTTAATCCACTTCCGGAAAGGTTCAATTTCTTTAAAATATATTAATATATATATCATTTTATAATCCTAACGATATTTGTCAGTTTCCTTTTTAGCACTAAAATAGTGTCTTATTTGCAACTATTACTAATTTAATGAGAAGGCTATAGTATTCTGAACTCAACATGTGTGGAAAATAATACTCGAAGAGTTACCTTCGGATGCAACGATTTAGCAGTCTTAGCTGAAATTAAGCATATATGAAACCCGAAACCAGGTGGAAGCATCTGCATAGGATTGGACTATTCCTCTTGGAAAAATACTAAGCTTCATTGAAAGCGCAGGGGTCGAAGAAGAATCATATATACTCCAAGGAGATGTCACAATAGACCCAATTGAGGCTTTAAAGACAACCAATCCAACTCCAGAAAATTTAAAAAAATCTTTTGGGGGAGATGGGGATAGATAAAATCAAGTACCAATCAGGAACCCCTTATGCTAGAAGGCTGAAACCTGAAACCTGAAACATGAAACTTATGAAGAACCTTTTTGCAAAAAAAAATTACTGGAAGGGGTTAAGGGGTGTGAAGCGAAGAAAAATGTGTACGAAATAGTTTTTGAGATAATAATTTCTAAAATTCACCTATTTTTCTACTCAGATTTTTGTATCTCAGGAACCGTACCAGATAGTGGTCTTAAAAATTAAGTTTCAGATGATCTGGGGCAGAAGAAAAAATGTTGGGGTTGGAGGAAAGAAAAAAAGAAACACTTTAATTTTTATTTATTAGAAATTGCAAAAGGAAAGGAACAGCAAATTAATGACTATTCGTAGCCACTATTGAGCTATCATACAAAATAAAATTGTTGATAGTGGTAGCTCGGAACAGGTGTTTGCGGGTGTTGTTTGTATCTCAGTAACGACTTATGCTATAAAGTTGAAACTTGGTATATACATACATAGAGATGTTCTACAATGGTGAGAAAAGTTTAAAAACATTCTGATTTATTTCGGTGTATGGAGTTGAAGCAAAAATATTATGTGTGAAAGTTTTTTTTTATCTTTTTACGAATTTAACTTATGCGGTACATTTGTAAAAGGTATTACAAAAACTCGTTCCGAAGTTGAATCGAAATTAATAACAAGTGGATGATGGAGTTAGTGAAATTTTTATTAAAGAATGTTGTTTGGTCCATGATAATTCAGTATGGAAAAGAATATCATTGAAATGTTCGCCACGGCTCTTATCGCACACCTCGACCTCTTTTGTTCAAATGTTTGATTTGATCACGGTATAATTGCTTCTCAATTAGAGCAATATAGTTCGGTAGTTCGTTTTTGAGTTGTTGAATAGTGGTGAGTTCTGCAATAATTACATTGTTGTGTTGGCCTCGTAATAGACCTCAACAATTTTTATATGTTCTGCAATTGATAATCTATTGATGATGCTCCTTAACCATAATTTGCCAAAGACTAAACTATCAAATTGTCAAAATAGATGCCAAAAATTATTTGACGTTTAAGTATGGATTACAATAAACATCGGAACGAGTTATTGTAACACTATTTGTAAGCACAATGAATTGTTTGTCAATATTTTTCGATAGCCAAACCTTGAGAGGAGTAAAAAAGTGGTTGTGTACATTTTCACGGATTCTGGCATATATCTTAGATTAAAGAGATATTGAATTCGGTTTTAAAATGTATTAATATAACCGTAAAAAAAACTCATGAAGGGAATTGTTCAAGTTTTCACGAATTCCGACATATCTTTTAGGCCCGGACTACATGGTCCGGAGCGGAAAAAAACGGACGATGTAGTCCGGGCCTTAGGTGTAATGAGATTGAATTAGATTTTCCTTCTATGGTCTTTGTATAAAATGATCTAAAAATTTATTACAGGAAATTACTGAGGCAGTTGAATGATGAAATAATTAATTGTTCTATACAATCGTCAAAAAACGTGTTTACAGAATTTTTATATTCAACATCTAAGGGATTACCTCGATATTTTACCCTGTATGTTTTTTTGAAAATGCGAAAAAATAAGCAAACAAATAAAAAATTTGCAATACCTATCTTTCAATATTTTCTTATCTTCTTGCAAACAAAATGAAATATAATAGCAGCAGTCTAGGCGCAACATTATTATTTTTTGGCCAGAAGTCCGGAACGCGTTTTAAAATGATAGATTTATTAAAATACTTTTCATTATTGTTTTCTTGGCTTAAGTGTTAGTAAGAGTTTTTCCGGAACCATTGCACTCAACGTCTTTTTCAATTTCAGCGGGACTTGTGTTTTCTCGCAAACTTCGAATGAAAATTTCCGTAAAAGATGATAGATGACAACTTTGGCCTCCATTAGAGCAAATCTTGATCCTTTAAATGGATAATCAATTTAGTACGAAATCTCGATACAATCAAAAGTGAAGTCGAATAAACTTACCAATACAATTTCGCGGACCAACTCCAAATGGTATGTAGGAGTTGAATGCAATTTGCGATTTATTCTCTTTGCTGAATCGTTCGGGATCGAATTTGTCTGGCTCAGGAAAGTATTTCGGATCTCTTTGTAATGCAAATATCGGAATCATCAAGGATCCCCCCTTATCAATCGAGATTTTAAAACCATCTTCAAATTCATGTGCGTAGTCCTTGACGCAAAGCCGATCTGTCATGAACGCCGGTGGCCATTTGCGTAAACACTCAGCCACTACCATATCCAAGTAGGTCATAGTTTGTACGAGGTCGTAGGTTAATGGTTTTCCCAACAACTGAGCATCCACTTCATCGATCTCGTTCTGGAGCTTGGATTGAACGTCCGGATTTACTGCCAATTCGTAGGACAGAAACGTAAGAAAGGTTGAACTTGTATCAAATCCAGCTAAGAAAAATACAAAACATTGTGGAATAAGTTCATCATTGCTCCAGACCCGGTGACCCTCAGTCGCATGTTTTTCGTGATCATCGGCAGTGGCAATACTGTCGTTCTTCTCAATTTCATTGGTCGACTTCAGCTGACCTTTTTTCAGTTCCATCAACAAATTGATCATGTCCGGCCGGAAGATACCCTTCTCTTCACGAGTTTTCATAGTGGTATCGATAATATCGGAAAAGATCGATCTGGTCTTATCGTTGATGAATTTCAGATCGAAAAGTTTTGTTGCGATTCGATCGGGAAACATTCGCGCTATCAATAGCTTGACCATTTTCAATGGTTTTTGAAAATTCGCCAATTCTTTGCCGATCGTGAAGAAATCGTTTCCTGGATTGCGTAACGAATCGCATTTAACACCAAACGCACACGTCGCTATAACATCGTTAGCAAACTTTGAGAAAATATCTTTCATATCGTACGACTGATTCGATCCATTTTTTCGGCACTGTTCCATGAAGAAATCACTAGTTTGTTCACCACAACTATTCACCAGTTCAAACATTAGGCGCATTTTGCTTCCGGTAAAAGCCGGACTAAGTGCTGATCGCATATCTCGCCAATGTTGTCCTTCCATCGCTACCAGAGTGTTGCCGAAAAACGGATCATGGCGTTTATTGAAAAACACCATCTGATGATCCATGAAATGATCGAAGTCCTTAATAGTGAGCTGTTTGATCAGTAGAGGATCGCGCAGGAAAAACGTCGCTTTGCCATTGTTATCGAAGCCGAATACTCTTGTTGGGAAATTTGGTGATTAATCGATATATGAAATTCTCAATGCTGAATGTAATTTCAAACCTTTCGTTGTCGTTATCATCGTACATAGACTTTATCAATTCTGCGATATTTTTGGTAAACAAATCTATAATAGTTGAGATAAATGCCTTTGGTTTGGAAATTGCAACTCCCTTCTTTTTATAATATTCGATTCGCTCCTTTTTGCTTTTCTGACTGCTCACATAAACTAAACCTAATACTACAATTACGGCAATTACAGTGAATATTCCGATCATTTGTAGTCCAATTAATATCAAGCGCGGGCGAAGAAATACACGTATGGAAGTTATTGAGAATTGCGGTATACTAAATTAAAAAAAAAATTTTTGTAAGATTAACTCACTGATGTGGTCTAGGTTAGTAGGCGTGAATGCTCTCACTTGACTGCGTAGATAATAAATAGGGTGTTCAAAATTTTTATATGAATACCGAACATAAGTCCCAGCAAAAATTTGATGGACTGCGCTCGATGGGCTTGTACCTTTAAGGCGGCTACAGACTTCACCTGCTTTTCTTGTTTTTGACATTTCGCGAGTTTTTCGTCTGGTTTCACGAAAAAGCATGAAACTCGCGATAAAGTCACGAAAAAATCGTCTCGCACGTTTTTCGTCACTGTCTTGTCAACCAAACCCCTTTGATGTAGTCAACAAAACCGACTTTAGTAGATAAAGCTCACGAATCGTGAAACGCCAATAACGAAATGCGTGAAACTCACGAAAAACCTCTACACGCTATACACGAGGAAGACACGAATGACGCGAAATAGGCGAAACGCGATAAGTCTGTAGCCGGCGGGTTAGAATGCATTACTTTCACTCTCAAGTACGCTTAGGAAAATAAAACGTAGGCTCACGTACTATTATCATCATGTCAGGCATTTGATGTGTGAATTTTCGAAGGAAGCATACTTTTGACTAAACAGAAGCGTGATTTTGTAATACTTGATAAATTTTTCGATACTTAATCGAATTGCTAAATGCTGCACATGAATTTACTTCCGACTTAAAAAATAATGTTCATGTTAATAGCGTGATATCACGTGTCGTGACATAACGTGACAAGAGAGCAGATTAAAATACACCAATGGAGTTTGTGGGACTACGCGTGAGTTTGCGTGAAGTGATAATAACATGTTCTTGCCTTTTATAGGCTTCTTGAAATAGATAAAATGGTGAGCGAACCCTTTTCATCAGCACAGGACTATCAATTGCAATTTATTCCAAAATTTTCAACAAGATGACACGATTATACATTTTTCAAACCCCTTTTACTTTAATATTTTAATAATCAAAAATATTTTTATTTCCGTTTAAGTTTGGTCCACCCTGTAAACAGCGTTATTAATCAATCAATTAACCCGACATTCACATGCTGATTTGAAATAGAGAAGAGAGTAAATTGGTCAGTTTTTGGGCTTCAAGGTCACTAAAAATGTTTTATTTAGTAAATTTCACTAATAAGTTATTACCGCGATTGATAAGATCCACAGTATATTAAATTACTGCGGGGCTAAGTATTTGCTTGGGATTGTGAAGTTAATAGTATCTGCTATCACTTGAGTGAATCGACAGTAAGAAGCATTGCTTTGTTATTAAAATAACAAAGAAAAAAAGAAAAACATACCGCAGTTACGGTCAGCTGCAAGCATATAGGGGGATTTCCATTGTCGTCGCATTTATGCGTCTGACAGAAAATTCATAGCAATTTAATTTTGCGGCACAGAAAAAAGCTAAACAATGTTCGACGTGTGACGCAGACGCAGAATTGCGACTACAATGGAAATCCCCCTTTAATCTCTATGGCCACAATCGTATGATATTCTGGATGAACTCCGATTTATACTATAGTTGAAAATAAAGTAGAACTACACCATGGATACATAGCTAGTATACAAACCATGGTATTATACACCATAGAAGATTATTAGAAGGAATTGATTCTCCTCATAGTATGTAGAAAAACATTTGATTAAGCAAATTGAAGACATGCGAGTATGTACCATACATGAAAAAGAATATCACAGAAGCTTACTATACTTTTTTTGTATATTTATATAACTAGCCGCATACCGCGGCTACGCTCGCTATGCTCACGTTGTTCCATCGCCCCCTGTAATATGCCGCGTACCGCGGCTACGCTCACGTAGTTCCATCGCCCATTGGTCCTGTTTCTCCCGTTGATACATTACTCCCGTTTCGAATACACTTTTTCAGCTCAAGAAACTGGAGACATTAAAGCCATTTTTCATTTTTCACTTTTCACTTTTTACTTTTTACTTTTTACTTTTTCCTCTATTCATCCTCCAATCTCTTTCCACCATCCTCCATACTTCATCCACTCAAATATTGAAACAGCTCGCGAACCACCAATTTCGGGAATACATAATTATGTCCAGCATCCTCCATCCCCCATCCTCCATTCATCTTCCATTCTCTATCCTCCATCCTCCATATTCCATCCATTCAAATTTTGAAATAACTCGCGAACCACCAATTTCTGTAATATATAATTATGTTTCATCGCCCCTGTTACTCACGTCACGTGTTCGCAGCCGGTTTTAAGATCGAAACACATAAATTGAAAAAAAAGCACTCATGTTCGCGGTCAGTAGGATTCGTACCTACGCTCCCAGATTTCTAGTCAGACGCCTTACCCGCTCGGCTACGACTGCCAGTTGCAAACTTTTATTTTTAAGTCAAGTACATCTGATTCAACATACTAAAAAGGTCAAATGTTGAAATAGCTCGCGAACCACCAATTTCGGAAATATATAATTATGTCCACAACCTGTCCGGAAGTTTCGAGAATGTCCATGCAAAATCTAAGAGGGAACGGTTCACAGGTGTAAATTTTAATCGTAACTTCCAAAACTTTATTTTAACTGACTTTATTTTATATATTAGATTTGACAATTAATTTTAAGTGTCTATTTTATCGTTAATATTTCTGTGCTACGCTTGTCTTTATATGTCTATTTAGTTCAGTTAATTAGAGTTCTCCTTTAGGCTGGCCGCACACTGAAAGAGCAAAAACAGTACTAGTCAAAAATATTTTTGACGAATCATGAATATGTCGCTGTTTCAAAAGCAATTCAATGATCAAACTGATTTTTCGCGTGCCTCCAAGGACGCACACTGAAAGAGCAAAGACAGTTTTAGTCAAAAACATTTTAGTTTTTGGTCTTTCAGTGTGCGGCCTCCCTTATTCAAATTCATTTCCTTTTTTATGTTTTTAAAAACTTCCTCGTAGTTAACATTATGTATTTTTAGTTATATTTTTTATTTATTATTTTTAATAATAAAGTATTGTGGTCGACCTGAAATTTCAAAAGAAAATGGCTACCCTGGAATTTTGTATTTTCACGTTTTAGGACTAGTTCCCAAAAAAATCAAAAAAAAATTGTCCGTCTGTCCGCCGCACGCAAACCGTTTTAAAACGTATAGCTCACAAACCCGTTGGGATATTAAATTACAATTTTTATGGTGGGTTGATTGGGTGAATCCCTACGATTGGTGTCTTTTGGTAAGGGAGAGGAGAGAAGCACGTTTTAGACAAAAAAATTTGGTTTCTATTTAGATCTCAGGAACTGCTTAGTAGGGTGAAACATTGAACTTATGTAGCACTATGTAATAGTGGTCCTACTTGAAAAAAAATTGGTGATAAGGATCCAGGTGCGGGAGTGGGGGGGGGGGGGAAACGTTTGAATGCTTGGATTGAACCATTCTAAAATCCATATGTACTAGACCCTTGTTGTCAGAAGAATGAATCTTTGTAGTTATCTTAAGGGATACTAGGAGAGTAGACAAGGGCTAACATTTTTAAGAGGGGAAGTGAAGTGTAGGAGTGGTAGGTGAAAAACTTTAGATTGCAATATCTTCCGAACCAATTGTACCAGGAATATAAAATGTAGTTTCTGTATGTAAGATCATAAGTGGAGTCTACTGAATGTAAAAATTTTGAGAGTGAAGGTGGAGTACGAAAGCGGGGGAAAATCATTTTTCAGAAAATATAAATTTTATATTTCGTGCCTTACCGTACAAGATATGATCTTAGAAATTTTACAGGAGTTAGGCCCAGTAGAGTTTTAGCAGGAAAAAAATGTTTTTGGTACTGGTGAAAGAGTTGACGGTGGGAGGGGCGGAACGAAAAGAATTCTGTTATAGTCTTTTTTCTATCAAATTATCAAAAAAAATGAAGTTTTGGATTTTTGATCAATAATAAATATGTCTCAAAATCGCACTGCATGAAATTAGGATAGGGTCTTTAGGGCTGTTCTACTGGGCCTAAACTTTTTTGAACAAAATTTGAATCATTTATTTTCTCTAAAGTTTTTCTATATTATTTCAGCTAAACTGTAGCTACTTTTAGGAAAATATTGTGTTATTTTTAATATACGAAAAATCAACTTCGCTTAAATTAGAAAGTTTCTCCTAAGAATTTTTTAATCTAGAATATTTTGAAGGTAAGTAGAATAAACAAAATCCGATATGATACATGTAAGAATATTATGCCATAGAGAAAAATACATTGAGAATACATTGAGTAAATTGATTTAAATCGTCCCAATTGCAATCGTTTCGACAAGGTGCAAACGAAATTATCTTAGACTTCCTTCGAAATTGTCCATGTTGCATTAAATACAATTTTAGCCTATTTAAAACACCTGCCGTGACAGAATTTGCGGTGCACCACAACCACTTTCTCCGATCGTGCTTCCACCTTTCACTACACGGTGAAAGCCATGAAAATTTAACGAAATTCAATTTATTATCGTTTTCTGTTCGGTTTTTCCTTCTGACAAAAGATTTCACTTGGTTCCAGCTTTTCCGACGTGTAGTTACTGGGTAGCCTGATCGATATAAGGAGTGTGCTACTTTCCGACCAACTTCCATTTATCTGTCTCGGAATATTCGCAATTTGCCACGATAAAAGAGGTCGGATGTTTTTCTTCACGATATTTTCGCTGCGAGGAAATAAAAGGTGTATAAAGTTGGGCAGGTGTATTTGTACCTGAACTTTATACAAGAATTGAATATACGCGACATTGGCATCGACTAACGAACGCCAAATCGAGTTTAACTTCAGCAATTTGCATAACGAAATTATTTACGTAATCAACCTTTTGAGTGAAATTTTTTTTTTTTTTTGAGTACCTTCACCTGAAAACCGACGTGAAATTAAGGCCGGGTGTATTTCGAAGGTGTTACGAGTAAATTTTTGGAAGTTGTAGAGTTCGAAACTGCGTTGGATTGACGATACACGATTCATTAGTAAAGTCGTCATTTAAGAATACCTAAGTATTTACACTGTTAATGGAATACATCATCGAAATTTTTTGTTCAATTTAATGAAAATTTGAATTCATTTTATAATCAGGGGTTTGTCGAAATTTCAAAAGGAATGGTTAATTTTATTAACTCCATCAAAATATTTCTTTCGGAAAACTGCATTAAATCAGTCAGTACGAAGATGTTTTCTTTTATTTAAAATCACAAATATACTTTCAAAGTAAACAATATTATATTGTATACCATTATGTCAAATATTTAACTAGCCCCCCGGCAGATAGTATAATCATAAAATGTTTAATTGCCACATTATTTTATTTGCTTTGTACAAGGTTTATGTTGATCAAATTTTTTTAATCAAATATTATATTTAACAGCACACTGTGTAACTATCGTTAGATATGTTTTGTGGAAAACAGTTTGTAGTACACCAATCGAGCAAGGGATAAAATTATTTTAGGCAACCGCATGTTGTATTTTGTAATTGACAGGAATAAATAAATTGGGCGGATTTAATATAAGCAATGATGTACTGTAATGGGGGGGGGGGGGGGGGGAGAGAGATGGTGTCAAAAAATGTATTCAACATTTTTGAGATCTCATAAATTGGGTGTAACTTGCTAACTTATTTTCTCTATGGGGTGGCGAGATTAAATTTCTTATGATTATTCCTTTATTTTTGAAAAAAAAAAAATTCCTCCGTCAGCCTATAACTACTAGTGCCTACTATATTATTTTACAAGATTCTTTTTCATTTTTACAAATTTTATAAATTACCTGCCCAAGCACAATGAGTCGATAGACTGTTTTATGGATCTGATGGTAATTGCAACCTGCTAGTCTGGTACTAGTGCGCTTAGGGCGGAGCCTGCTCGAGCGAGTTTATGAGCTAGCTCATTCCCCTGGATTCCACAGTGCCCTGGTGGGAGAAGAAAATTTTGGTTTCTAGATCTCAGTAACCGCTTAGGCTAGGAGACTAAAACTTGGAATTTAGA
Source organism: Beris chalybata (assembly GCA_949128065.1). Taxonomy (NCBI): domain Eukaryota; kingdom Metazoa; phylum Arthropoda; class Insecta; order Diptera; family Stratiomyidae; genus Beris; species Beris chalybata. The sequence continues at coordinate 14,372,246 of OX421897.1, forward strand.
TAGAGCATCGTTTGTAGACCCATTAAAAAAAATAATGATATCCCGTGGTATGCGATGGGTGAATAATAATGCGTCCGAAATGTTCGAAAGCCTAGATCGAAACATTCTAAAATCCATATCTCCTAATCGGTTAATGTAACGAAATTAAAACTGAATGAACAGCTGTGGGTATACCAGGAGAATAAATCAGAAACAAACTTTTGAGTGGGGGCAGTGGCGTACGGGGATGGGGGTAGAAAAACTTTCGACTACGATATCTCACAAACCAATTGCAAAAACAAAATTCGGTTTGGTTATAAAGCTTGATAAGTAAAGATTGCTCAAAGTAAAATCTTTTAAGGGGGCAGGGGAGCATAGAAGTTAAGGGGAAAGGAATTTTAAAAAAAAAATCACGTTGCATATCTCAAGAACGGTGTAAGATAGATGATTACAATTTCTACCAATCGTAGCGCCAATAGAACCCAAGTAGGGGAAAAAATTGAGAGTGTGTGTGTAGAGGATGAGGGTGGAAGAGAGTAAAAAGGAAAAAGCTCCGTTGCTTAGATCTTAAGAACCTACAATGATATAAAGCTGAAACTTGGTATTTAGATAGGGCTTTTTTTGTGGTATACTAGAAACTAGAGAAGTAGTTTTGATAAAAAAAAATTTGATGCGTTGGGAAGGGGGGATTTGGCAAAAAAAAAAATGATAAGTGAATGCATATATTTTCACGATTTTCGTCATATCTCCTAGGTTTTCCAAAATATTGAATTTATTTTTATTGTACGGATTCGTCACATGAATGCCAAGAAAGTGTTTTCAAGATTTTTTGAAATTCCACCCCTAAGAGGGTGTAAAGTGGTCGTATACTTGTTCATGAATTCTTCCATATCTCTCAGGTCAAATTAGATATCGAATATGTTTTCACTTTCATGGACTTGTTTAATTTCCTTTTTCAACCCCTTGACTGCATCCCGGAATATGACCCAATTATGGTATACATATGAACACGAATGTGCTTTATTTGTGCAATATAGGAATTGCGGATGGGGTGGATGCAACGAGGTTGCGAAGGTGAGAATTATGGTTGTGTGGTGGTGACGCTAAATCAAAAAAAAACAGACGAAAGAAATGGTTGAAGAAAAAAAATAATTGCCACCGAAATAAAAGTACTTCGATGACACGCCGGGGTTCGCAGAATTATTTTCCTTTTTTTTGGAAGTTGCAATTACGGGATGCTAGACCGTTCAACCAGCTTGGCTGGTACAAAATAATTAATGCAATGCGTATTTTCCATGAAAGATTGTCTCCTGCTGCAACAGCTAAAACAACAATCCCTAATGAAATTCCGCAATGGAATTGGTTATACCTTTTTTAAAAAATGCTGAAATCAGCCGAGCGGAACGCTTCTCCAAATTATTAGTGATTGAAATAATCGACTAGAGGCCGAATCAACGGCTGCCGGGTCTTTTATAGGGCCGGTTAGCTTTATGCAGCTTTATATAACGCCCTAACCGATTCCCGAACTTTTTGTTAGATTTTCAGTCACCTAGTAACTTACACCGCATCTCAGAATTGAACGCGTTCCGAACTTCTGTCGGAAAAATAATAAAGTCGCGCCCAGACTGTTGGCAGATTTTTTTTTTAAATCAAGAGTCTGATACGACTCATGGCTGTCCTGTTGGATTCGTATATCGGATACTATTTCATTGTAAATTCTTGCTTCGTTAAGTTGAATATAGAGGGCCGAAGCTTTTAACAATAGCTATTCGTATGGGTACTTCGACTACTTGGATGGGTGAGCGTATGTCTTTTTAAACTATTATAACAACCTTATGTTCACGTGACGTCAACTTAGACATTCAAAATTCTGACAATTGGAATAAGGCATTTGGGCTACACGGCTTGAAGTAAAATCGCTCTGTCTAGTTATACCATGTTTCCCTGCAGCTATTTATCTGGCGCATACACCATTTTCGAAAAAGCTTTTCTATTCACGACATCAACCTCAAATTTTCCGAGGTACACTATAGAAGTTGTGACCAAATACTGCAGACAGCGCTCATTTTCGAAAATGTCCTTAAAACCTGGCGACTGAAAGGATATGAAATAGTTGAGTTTAGGGTAAAAACTTTGTGTGTCTTGGGTTTCGGAATTGGAAGTTTACGCTTTCTGGAAGGACTCGAAGGATGTGTATACGAAAAAGAATACTATTCCCACTAAACATTTCCCCGATTCATTCAAAAGCTTTCAGACCGCCTTTACATCAAAGGATATGCTAACAACTTGCATAGATTGCTAGCCAGCAAAATTCCAATCCTGACAACGCGTCCTTTTTTCAGAACAACAAACCCTTTGGGACTTATGCAGACGAAATGAATTTCAGTTAATATTTTTTTTTATGTTCTTGACATAAATCCTTGCGTGAAGACACACAGAACGGAATAGCCTAAAGTTGGTCGAGACAAAGCGTGCTGATGACTAGCAGGAGTCAAGCACACCCGAAGGACACTCTCTATCCGCCTAGCTGGCGGCACATTCGGGTCTTGAAGGAAAAAAACCAAATTTCCCATCCAGACACATGCTCATCCATAATCTAGCAAACACGTAATGGGGCTAGTACGTGTTTAGAAAATAGACTACTTTTTTTCTACATATTTAACATACCTCACCTATCGTACGTCTTATATCTCTATTTCCGACAATACGAATCCTTGGCACTAACTTAACATCATGACTTCCAGCATGGTGGAACAGCGGTAGTCGAAAAGAAACACCTTAACTGCCACAAAAAGGGATGTTTTCCGAAATCGAGAAAAGATTGGCGAGCAGGTTGGTAAACAACACTTGACTTGGTTGTTCTGTAATGGGAACCAGCTCCTCTCCTGAATGGAGTACCATCTATTTGAAGAAAGTGTTTTGAGGTGACATTTGTTTACGTGAGGTGGATACGAGTCATTCTCGGGGATAATCCAAAGTGTCTCCTTGTTACCGTCACCACAGACAACCATCGACTTATTTTTAGGAACCGTGGGCTCCACTTCGATCCAATTGCAATACATGTCCTAACTTTAACGAGTCACCGTCAATGTTTTTCAGAAATCTAATCACGAAGATATATTTTAGCTCCGCCAATGTGGCTATCGAATTAATCCTTTAATGATAATAGAGACTAGGACGCCTCATGCAGCATAAGCGGCTTATTGGCTGAACTTTATCTCTCTTCGGAAGAGCTAAAAAGAAAATATTTTCGGCTGAAAGTGACTCATCCGATTGTGGAAAATTCACGTATATATCGAAACCAATGAAGGGTCGATCCTGCGAAAAATGTAATAGAGGTTTTTCTTTATGGATTATCTCTATAATCATAGTTGTAGTTTTCTGGGTCTGGTACTTCGAAACGAATTTTTTTTATATTTATTCGGCCATTACAGAGTAAAAAAAAACTACACTGTGCTGGATCGTCAAGTAATGGAAGAAGAAAGGGAACCGAGTATACTTTTGAATTAGGGTAGAAATGTAAAGGATAAGTTGTTTTGAACGATGAGTAAGCAGATGCCTACTTGAAAGTACATTGCATATAAATTGAAACCAGTGACCAGAAAATACCGGATAAAAATATAAGTTATTATCCAAGTAATATACCCGGTATTTTCCCAACAATAGACTACTATCCGTTGCATACTGAAGCATCTTCTCAACCATTACCAATGGATTCATATTTAAGCAATTTTTGCGTTACTAATCTGTATTTAATGATTCAGCTTAACTGAAGCAAGTTCAAGTACAGCTCCTATCTGTTTAATTATAGCATTAAGCACCACTTCCTGCCTTATTTTTTGTATGCACCATACGATAAACATGAGAAAAAGCTAGTGGGTTTTCCATATTAATTGCTGGAAAATTCATTTTGCTCCACTCCGTTTAATTCTGTAGAGCAGAACTACAAACATATTTTGTGTGCATATATTTTTATGTTGTACTATCCTTGAACTAGATGGTGAAAAAGAACCGCAGTAAATGTTGCAGTAGAAGCGAAATTTACTAAAATAGTTGGTTAGCTTTTTCTGCATAGAAAAAGGTGCTTCGCGGTAAGAAATATATGCAAAAACTGACCGTTCTTGTCCCAGATTAATTTATTTTAATTGCCGGTTGTTATGGTATTAAAGGTGTCGGTCACTTTTATTACTCCGTAGGTAGCTTCGGAATATTTTTGTTAACTTTATCCATGACAAATATTTCTCAGGTTAATAATGAGAAAATTTCATAATGTTTAATTAAAAAATAATTGTTATCATTTTAAAGTAATGTATTTCACGTTTGAGTACCAAGACATTTCTTCCTCTTTTCTTTTAGATACACCTTACCTCGTAAACCTTTAAAGGTATCATAGAAATATATTTCACATTACGTAGACCTGTTCACTCTCTATTTGAGCTAGACCTTCTGAAAGTAGGAGTTCATGGGGTCAGATAAACTACTATAGGTATATTATTATTAGTTTGGTAGAGCCTATACAAGTTTCACTGCTTCTCGAACCACGAGCGATAATGGGTTTTAGTCCTGAGTCTTAACTACTCCCTAGGCCCTCCTTCAGAAAGAAGATGATTTTATTTAGGGAAGTCTTTGAAAGGTCTTCATAGGTGAGAGTAAGCCACGGAGAATCTGCCTTCTTGAGTTGACCAATGCATCACAATCACACAGAATGTGTGCCGTGGTTTCAGATGTGGTATCACAGAATCGAAATGTGTCTAGTGATACCTTATCGACGATCTTAAGGTGATGATAAGTAAGGAAATAATGTCCTGAAAAATATCCCATTATAACCAGTGCATTATACCTACTTAAAGACATGAATTCCAACGCTCTCCTATTTGAGAAAATCAGGAGTTTCTTTGACTGTCTAAGTCCTGAAAGGGACTTCCAATAATCTTCCACTTGATGATTATTGGAAAAATGCCATCCATAATGAAGATTTTACCTATTCCACAGAATGGTTCCAAGCCTGTCATTGGTGAGTAGGCTCCCCGCTTAGCTAGCTGCTCAGCCGATTCGTTACCCGGAAAATAGTTACTAAATCGACATCGTTTTAAACTTAGAGCCTAGTCTAAAGGCATTAAAAGCATTTTACTTCCTAAAAATTAAAATTGTTCACTTACTGTACTGCAATTAAATACGTAGCTAAAAGGAAGATAGTTTAAGTGGAAGACGGCTTTAGGAAATTGTGAAATTAATCCAGCAAATTTTTCTTTACAGAAATAAATTTAGTTTGTTATGAATAATGAAAGACACAGGAAAAAGCGAAGGTTTTTTGAGCCTTCTTGTCAGAACCGGGCTATCACATATCATTTCAACGTCGTATTAAGAAAAATTCTTATATGGTATGTTTTCAGTGACAAAAAATTTTATAGGTCAAGTGATCCTAGTACGATGATCAGATGGATATTAGCAATAAGGGTGTGGAAGGTTTACCTGTTTAACTTATTCAACTTATCGTTATTAGTTTCACTTTATTAAAAAAAATAGAATTGCTTAATTATGAATTTTTTTCGGTTAAAGGTAACCTGTTTCGAAAGTTCTTGACATAGAGGAATGAATTGTCGGTTACATGAGAAGCGTCAACAAATTGTAATAAACAATTTGTTTCAAAAATGGTACGTTAACGGACATAGGATTTTATGTTTGTTTTACTCAACTGTTCGAATATAAATTCTATAGTAGTAAACCATGTAAGGGTTAAATTAATATTTCGAGAGTTTACCATGCCTCTAATTGGGTACTATTTACATTATTCCCTCTTTTTATTAACCAGCAGGCCTTGGCCCGATTTGGGCAGTCACGCCGTTGATGATAATGATGATGATGAATCCTTCCTTTTCACTTTATTACTTAATTAATGGTTGTCATTCCTTTTGTTTAGATTGTATTCTTATTGTTCCCTAAACAGACTCAATTGTGCTATAATCTCATCCCTTAGTCCAGCTCGGTGCTTTTAAAAAAATGTTTTCACCGTAGTAAAATATTTGGAGCCTCTAAAATAGTTCTTTCCAATTTCTTTAAACCGAACAAATTTTGGTTTAATGTTATTTAAAAAAAAAATATTATAAAAATTTGTCTATGTCACACAATAACCAAATTGAGAGCCACAAATAGTTACTAAATATGTAGACCCAATTTTCAATTAAATATCAATCCGCATTAAAAGCATTTTATTCCAAAAAATTAAGGCTTTGTTTTTTACTTAAAAATTAAGGTTTTTGCTTAAAATTCATTTCTAAAGAAAGGATTATTTAAGTGAAAGACAGATTTAAAATACTTTATTATTAAAATAATAAAGTTGAATTATGAAATTAAATTTTAAAAATTAATCCAAGAATTTTTTTTTAGGAATGAATTTAGCTTTTTATGAATTTAATGAACATCAAACGAAAAATCGACGGTTATTTGGAGGCTCATACCGACTTCTTGTGAGAGCAACTCCATCTCATATCATTTTGATACCGTCATAGGAAAAACTGTATTTCCAAAAATTAAAAATTTCAAAGACCTAAAAAAACGAAAACATTTTTTTTAAATTTCATAAAAACGGCTCTGAATTTACTATCCCTTACGTTATACAAGAGTGTTTTAAAACTTCAAAGTTTCTTCCTGCTATAATCTAAAATATATTTAATAAGCATTACCAGTTCAGAAAAAATTGATTTTAATAGAGGAAACTGCATGCAAATTGTGAAGAACGATATATCTCGAAAACGGTACGTAGACGGGCATACATTTTTATGGTTGTTTAGCTCAGCTTTTCAAATATAAATTTATAGCTGTAAACTATGTAAAAGTATGTAGAGAGTACAACTAAAGTACATATTTTGATGAGGGATGAAACTTACAGAACAACTTATAGTCCCGCATTGTTATTTGTAAAGTGAGTATGGGGTCTTTTGATATAAACTATATTAGAATATAGGTTATGAAGTTTTCCCCCTCATAGAAGGAGAGGAGCGGGCCAGTTGAAATAATTTACTTCAAAAACCAAATGTCATCTCTGGTAAACACATTGAAATGTGACCATAGAAAGTGCACTGTGTGTGCCATACGAGTGCATCAATCACTGTGTAAATAATTAAGAGTTTGAAAGAATATTCCTGTTTTCTATATCTCGAAATACATAATTGTTGTTATAAAATATAATGTTACAATTAATTTCAAAGATTGTCGACAACGAATGGGTGATGAAAATTTAAAATGACAATGTAGTAGAAACCCATACAGCTAGAAAATTGAAATTGCATTTGCTGGTAAAGCTTAATAAGTAAAAATAATAAGTAATAATTGTTAATTTAAAGAAAACTTTGAAACTTTTTTAAGAGGTGCAAATAGCAACAAATTTTCTAGTTATGATACCCGATATTTCTACCTTTCACTCATTTTCTTGAAAGTTTTTTATGTATATTTTGAAAGTTTTTCTATATTGTATTATTGGCCAATTCTTTTTTTCAATAAAGCACAACTAAGAAGGTTAAGCCACAGCCGGTTGCTATTCATAAAGTGATTCTCATCATACAACTCTTGCAACATCCTTTTGAGGAATACGACTTTTAAAGAATAGTTCGAAGTGGATCTAAGAAAACCATTGTGAGCTATACTAGTAGCACCTAATTTTGTTATTGACTTCTTTATAAGTTGAAAACAGAGTAACTTTTCCAGAAAATTTCAATTTCTCTTTTTTATCAGTTTAATAATTTAAATTTTATTTTATTCGAACATTTAAATTTGGGTGATAACGAAATTTTCACACTATGAGTACGAGTACCTATACATATATCATTTTTAACAAACAGAACCGTTTAAAAGAGACAATGTTTTGGATATGATATAAATTAAAGGCGGTAACCAGTATCGACTTTCTACCTTGAAGTTGGTACCTAGTTTAATAAATTGTTGGTAACAAAGAAATTGAAGGATATTAATAACACTTTATTGAAAACAAAAGAGTTAGTCTTATAATGTAAAATATGCTTAGTAAAATTATTATAACTTCTAAAGTAGTTATGGTACAGCGATAAGCTTACCTTAGAACAAAGGAAACAAAATGGTTTTTAAAAATACCTAAAAAGAAATTTTTGGAATTTTTAAACGACCGAGAGCCACAGTTTTTATTCTAAAGTATTTATACACGAGTACATTTCGACTATTTTATTAAATAAAACAATAAGCTAAATGTTTTGAAAAGTTTCAATGGTAAGTAAATTATTCTAGTTGCGTTCATGAAAGTTATTAATAAAAAAATAGAAATCCTACAAAATAATTAAAAATTAAGAGCTTCGAAAATGGCAGCTTATTTTAACTGACCTACTATATTTAAAAAATTTACAGAAATAAACAGTATTAGTCAGAACGATATTTATCACTCAATTAACGTTCATTATTTCTTTAAAACTTTTGATGAATTTGTTAATTATACTAACGATTTTATCATGTATTTAATGAATTTTCTGATGGCTTGGAATTCAAAAAAAAGATGAAGTCATTTTTTTTGTGTTGAATACAAACGGAGGTTGTGTTGTGTATGATGGGAGATATCGGACACGTGTGAATATTAGACAGTAATCAGGAGGTGGATGAAAGGAATGAAAAGTTACTCCTTCTAATGAACTCCTAAGAATGATGAAGAGATGACTCTCAAAATAAATCAGTTTCTATTATCACACTCCTTTGTGAAACTGAACCCGCAAACAATTAAAAAGTGTCGGACGTACAGAATGCGTCCTTGCTGATATTCTAAAACTCAAAAGTTCGAATATTAATGAGTTTGTTTGTTTGAATCACATCTGAAAAAATCTGAACTAGTTGCCAACTACCATCTACAATTACCATAAAATTATTCTGTTTTTCCGATAACTTCCGAAATATTTCAAAAGGAACAGAAAACCCCTCAAACAAGATTTATATTTATCCGCACCGAAATTTATCCAACAATTTATCCTCTAAATTCTGCATAATTCACCGGAATTTTCAACGAACATAATTTTCAAAACTTTTCGCCAAAAAGTTTTGTAGGAATATCGGCTATTTGTGTGGTGAATCGTTTCAACACGCTGACCATTGAAATTTGTTCGCCAAGTGTCAGAAAATAACAACCCCATCTGGTTGTGAAAAGTTACGAATTTGTTCATGTTTATTCCCTCCTACTCTGGGCTGAATATATACCGAATTTGTTCGCGACACGAAAAGTTTATTTTACCTTTTTCATTCCGTTGAGCGGAATTTTCGGGTGACGGGGTTAAGTCATACTCAGTTTCAGTTGTTGTTGGTTTCTACGTGTTTGATTCGAAGAAGATGGGGCATACTTTTGTAGAACAAGGCAAATAAGCGAGTTTATTGCCGTCTTCATTCCGGGAGTCGTACGGAATACAACTACGTACGTTGTCGGTTGAACTGTCATGAAAATAGTTAATGTCAAACTCGTTGTAAACATGTCAGGCATGACTACTTAATTTCTCGGTTCACTTAATCGCATACTGCTTGCAGCGATTCAGTTGTGGCGGGTGGGTGGTGGTAGCACACGACATAAATTAATACTTGTTGGCACGGGGGTCTGAAAAGACTTTAAGGATTTATCAGTGCACATTTTCCTCTCTCACATGTAGAGCACGCTAGCATGCATTAAGTACTTGTGAAATATGAAAAAGCGGATATCATAGTGTGGCATGCACCCCGGAGTTTAATAAGTGCTGTGCATGCATGATGTAGTTACTATCGAAAGTGGTACAACAGAACTGTATGGCTAAAGTTGCTACAATCAATTCAGCTACTCAGAAAATGCAATATAACAAATAATTTAAGCACCTCGTATCAGGAGTGGTATTCATTTGAAGTAGAGTCACTTCATACGAACTAACACAAACATCCATTATCTTGAGTACGGACAATGTGTGGTTCATTTGAAACCAGTTCATTTGAAATTTTTTTTGCAGTTGTCTCGATTTTTCATTTTAAGGATCTCCACTTAAAGTGGATAAACGCTGAATTTAGTTGACATTTCATGAGACATATCTCGATTCCGTGAAACGTCAATCAAAATCCATCTGCTACACGTATACACACTAAAACTATGCCATTTAAGAAACATGCGATTTTTTAAATTCGCAGGTTTTTAGACTACTAAATATGTACCACAAGTGGTCATTGTCCGTACTCATGACAATGGATGTTTGTGTTAGTTCTTATACAGTGACTCTAATTTGAAGTACATCCGAAATTCCTCGGAAGAATTGTAAAAAAGGTTCGAAAAGTTAATTCCTAAAATAAAACTTAAAAACTTCGCTGATTGAATTAAAAAGTTTGCTACGCGGAGAGATTATTAAAAATAGTCCTGAAAAAAAACATCATAACTTTGAAGATTAGCTGACATCCCTTAGAGACGTGCTCTGGAACGACTCCATAGAACTTAATGCTATAAAACAAATCGAAAAAATTTTTGAGAAATTTAAGATCCACTTCTATTCACAAATGTGGCTCAAGAGCAGAGTGCAGCAACTTTTGAGCAAAATTTGTGACTGTTTAAAAAATGAAGCTTTTGACCTGATTGTTCATGATATTTTCTTGAATCAGGTGTGGATACCATAAATTCTTAACTATGCAGGTGGTAAATCTCCTCAAATCTTATCTATGGAATCGTACCTTAAAAGTCCTCGAAGTCAATGGAACAAACAGCAAATTAATGCAAATAAAATATGGTATCCCTCAAAGCTCCATTCATGGACCACTACTGTTTTTTTCTTCAAGCTAGCACTTGGCTTCGTTACCGATACGAGAAAACTTTGACATATTTTCATGAGTTAGTTTCAGAATTGTTCGAAATCTCGGATAGTTCTCGAACAGAAAATGAATCGTTAAAGGACAAAACAGATATATTGAGCTGTACAGAGTTTCGAACTGCTTTTGAAATATCTTCTTTTTTTTGAACAAACTCCAATAGTGAAAAGGACTTGATTTTAATTATGAAGCGAAAATTAATTTCTTTTCAATCGTAGTTTAAGTCTTGTGCGAATTTAAGGAAAAAAACTTTATTATTTTTTGGGTATAATTTCGTAAAGCCTTTTAAACTAAGATGCAGAATTAGTTACTATGCGACTGGTAACCTGGTTGGTTGGTTGGTTTACGTGGCGGCTCGTCTGCCGAAGACAGGTCCCAATTAACACAGGAAGTTCCCAACATAAAACATAACATACACACGTTCCAAATATCCTCTTGTTTTTTTATCTATAACAAATCGATATATTGAATATCGACAAACCGTGTTTTCTTTTATTTTATTTTAAGCCTTTTCTAAACCTAAGAAATATGTCGGAATTCGTGAAAAGGTACACAACAACTTAACATCCACTTTGGATATCAAAAGAATTAAGAAAATGTTTCTAGGCGCTAATACCATATAAAGAATTCGCACAAATTAATTTGATAAATCAACATGCCTAAAAGATATGTGTAACGAAATTTGTGAAATAATGGACAAAAATCACTTTTTATTAATAAATCTTACGCTGTTCGTTTAGGCAAAAAGTTTGCATTACAATATCTTCCGAATCAATAGTTCCAGAAAGGTAGTTGTGGAGGGCGGAAATAGGGTGACATATAAAAAAAAAATATTTTTTTGTCTCAAGAATATTAATTTTTTTACAGAAGTTAGACCCAAAATACCTCTAGCAAGGAAACAATTGGAGGAGTGAATTTTGATTAAAGGGAAAAAATAAATGAATTCTATTTTTTATTTCACAAAAATTGCAAAGAATAGAAGGATAAAGTGTGACTACTATGTATATATAGGCCCTATAGATGCATCCTGCATCAAATTTTTGAAAAGGAGGGGGATTGTTGAAACTGAGTCCATGTGACTAGATCTTCTACGGAAGCAATTAAAGCAACAAATAGGTTCAGATATTTATTAGTGTAAAAAGGTGGAATAAAAACATGCTCGGTCTTTCCATACCTTCGCGAATTTCGTTATATCTATTGTCGGATATCAAGTCGCTTTACGGAACAAATTTTACTTTCCGGGCTTTTTGTATAGAAGCCCAGAAAAAGTTTTTTAAGCTTGACGATATTTAACCCCTAACGGGGTGCAGTGTAAAGTGGTTGAGTAAATTTTCACGAATTCCGAAATATTTATTATTCTAGCGATACATATCGCATTCACTTTAACTTCTGAAGGCTTTAAATGTAATATAATCGGGGAAAAGAGGATTTCAGAAATTTTCGATTTTAAACCGTATACTCCTTACACCACCGTATCGTTCAAGTTTTCACGAATTCCGACAAATCTTTTAGGGTTTAGTGAGATCGAATTCGCTTTTCTTTAATGAGCTTTGATACAAAAATTAATTTCAGGAGTTTGCGATATTCAATCCGTTTTTACGAACTGCAATATATCACATAGATCTGATGTGATATTGATCTATTTTTTGCTTAACACGCTTTCTGTAGCATCAAAATCAAAAATCAGCCTGGATGCAACTTTATTATTTTTGGGTCGAAGTTCGGAACGCGTTTAATGCTGAATGTGGTGTAGTTTACTATCTTGATGAAGAACCAGAAGTTCTATCTAAAAAATAATAAGGTTGCGTCAAAAGTTTATTAATAATAAAATATATTTATGATAGGCCTTTAATTAAAAAAAAAAATGTTGTCATACAATTTTATATTTAGGCCCACAGCCGAAAAGTAGCCGATATGTATTCCGGACTTCCACTTCGAGTAGTTCCTACAATGTTCAGCTACGTTCTAAATGGAAGTTAAACTAACAGATTTAGATACAAAGCTTCCGGTTAAAGTTCCATTTAGAATTTTACTGAAGATCGTAGAACTGAAAGACTCAATTTCGAGAAACTTTAAAAATCATTTTTCTTACGATAAAGACTGAAATATTTAGTACACTTGTTGAATAGGCTACTCCCGGCAAGAATACTTTGCAAAGTTCTTTTGTCCACATGAGTTCTTTATTCCCAAAGAACCAAGGGAAAGATCACGTCGAAAAATTCCTATGACATGGTTTGCCTTTCAAGGACATAAATAAGTCGCCCGAGGACTCTTGGCCGAATTCAAGTGAAGATTTATTCCATCTTAAATAGAACTTTGTGTACTGAATTTCAGATTAAGTACAGAAATTCCGTCACATACATATGGTTGGTTGTATCGTAAGTTCGGCTTAAGCGGTTTGCTAGTCGAATACAAATGTTGGACGAAATCTTTAAAGAATTGTTGTCCGTCTGGAGGAGTAGAAAAATTCAAGTTTGATTATTTTGGCACAGTTTGTGATATTTGAGTTTGTATCGATTCCACTGTAAGAGCATATGAGCCCGATGCAAAGTTGTTGCATATTGCAGATTTTAGTTTTACTGAAGGGTTTTTTTTCAGTCGGATACTCTGCAATGCGATGTACATGGATGTTTTGCCCGGACTAAAGAGCTATTTCGTTCTTTTTGCCTTATCTGCATATTCGGTACTCGTTCAATTGAAATAACAATATCTATTTTGGTGCATGTAAAAGTATGTAATTACAAACGTTATAACGTTGTATGGACACGGATCCTTTCTAGTATCATCATGTAGAAAGCTAAGCAAAGCTTTGGTTAGTCCATCTACCAATAGATTACTGTTTAGATCAATTCATGAAAACTTGACCGATATGACGAACCTAGAATCACAAAGTATATTGGCTGTTTTTGCTGTTCCTCAAAGGATATTCTTCATTCATTGCAATCAGGCAGACCAATGGTATAGACAGTTTTCATCGCATGCCAGTGTCCTTTTGAACTGAAATGAAATACGATGTCAAAAAATAGGAGGTTGGATGGTGTGGAAGCTTCCACAAAGGAAATGATGAAACAAAAAAAAATTAAAAATAGAGTTAGCTAAATCCAATAAGGAATAGATGAGTGAAAAAAACAGAGTTACGGGTATTAACACAATCTGAAAACATATCGCAGTTACGATAGAGGCAGCAACGCAATCATATGATACTCTAGATGAAATACTGAACTCAAATTCATTTTTTAGTTGAAGATGAAACAGATGAAAAAGAACAATTTTTTTAGTTTTCAATTATTATTTTTCAATTTATTATTCATCAATTCGGTAATCACTCACAAATTTCTTAAGGAACTGGTTGATGATTGTAATTTCTTTATACCTTTACCAACGAATTCAGACATATGACGCACGTTACGTCCGGGTAATGTATTATTGATTAAATAAATTTGAAGAAAAGCGTTCATCAATATGAAGTAGGTATGTTTCTTCTAGAGTAGTTGCAAATACAATTTTGCTGCTCTCTAAATTGGCTTAATACTGAATTGTTATTATCTTTTTATGTTACTGTAGCAGTGGTCAAACATCTCTACGCTTCAATAGGGATATCTGCAACTAATATAAACCTCAGAACCTTTTAGATTAACCCACAAGCATTTCATCTTACGAGTATGGACATCAATGGCTTAGATTTGTGTGCATCAACATCGGGTGAGAAGTCCACACTACTTGAATTGTACAATTTTGATTTACATATACATAATTGTAGGATCCATTCATATTTTCGAGTAAAATACTTAACTTGAGTGAAAGTCTCTCACCACTTCACGAAGTCTGAAAAGGCTGCACGAAAAAAAGCGGGAAAAATGTGTAAACTGACTGGTAAAATAGTATAGGGTAGTGTTAGCATTTTTGTGACCATTCACGTTCTCTAGCGTATAGCGGAAACTAAACTGGCTTGAAAACATTCATCCAAATCGTTAAAGACTACGTGGATCCATTCAATCAAGAATGAGAATGAACTTGTCTGGTGCAAAGAATCACACGAACTACCTCCTTAAAGCGGAATAGATTTACCTTACACTCTTCACTTACTCCGAAGAAGGAAGTTATTGTTAAGATACCAAAGAAACGTGACCATCACGATTGCAACAAAAGGGATGAAAAGAACAGGCAGGCACATCGTTCATTCCGTTCAAGTGGATGATATAAGCCAACCTTTGTTCGGTCTTCCACAAAGTGGCCGGTAGCAAACTTTCTAAGAAAAACATAAGAACGTGTACTTACCTTTAATGAAATCCACCGCCATCTCCAAGCCGTACGTGTCCTTGTCGCAATCATCCAGAATATGAGCGCCCAGAGTAATGTTCGGCAAAAGCTGAAACTCGTTTATTTGGTCCAGGGTGAAAAGCATGGCCTCTAGTGCCTGGATTCCACCCTGCGGCATTATCGGGCCGCATGTAATGCTGTCCTCCCGAGAATGCACCATCATGAGTCCACCAAGGATAACATCACCTTCAACAACAGATGCATGCTTGACGGGCCACAGGGTATCGTAAACACGTTGTGAATCATTTCCCAGATGACTTTCGAGTAGCCCGCTTTGGTTGGAAAATCCATCCGTGAAAATGGTTCGCATTGTGACGCGAGGGTTAGAAGTAGTTTGTACGCTAATGGCAGTGCTAGTAGCGTCATCACTCCATGTCACGGTATTTTCCGGATCCGTCAGTTCTGTTGTTATTGTCGGTATTGTTTCCATCAATTGCAGACTGATTACTTCCGCGCTAACTAGAAGCTTTGTTGTCGTCATCGGGACTTCGATAGTGCTGTACTCCTTCGAGCTGTTTGCAAATCGATCTTTTAGCTGGCCAGAAATGCTGGTTCTATCGTTAATAGCGTTCGTTGTTAAGGTCGTCGCCATGCTAGTGGTATCCGTATAAAAAGGTGTTATTGGTTCGGGTTGTTTTTCAATGTTTTCCGGCATAGATAGTGCGGTGACATCCGCTTGATGATATGGAAAACTTTCTGTAGTTGATGTCTTTTCATTGATTTCAGCTCCCTCGACTGCGGTAGGAGTAGATGAACTGACACTGGCATTCTCTGAAGCCAAGGCTATAGCTCCAAATCGACTTAGAATCACGAAGCTGAGCAGAATATACGACAAATATTTCATCATTGAGGATTTCCTTCGAAGATGTACGTGTCCACAAAGCTGCAGCGGAATCCTTGAATTACAGGGAAATCCCATGTGGGGGCATATTGACAGGATGATTTAATACTGCCCGTTTTTGTGGTTTTGTTGGAAAGAATCTGCAATGAGACAAATGATTAATTAGAATGGATACAATCTGAAGTCCTTCAATTTTTTTTATTACAATGGGCTTATACTATCTGATCACATTACCGCAAATTGTATTTGTATCTTTTATATATTACCTTGAATTCTTTAAGTTAAAATAGGGAGAGATGTTACCCAACTAACTTATCATTAAATCTAACTAACTTATCTGTAAATCCTGGCTTCTTCGTGATTAAACTCGTAGGAGCAAGAAATGGCATTTTCTACCGACCTGCTAAAGAGGGAAGTTATCCTTAATTTCGAACTCATAGCAATACCAGTATAGCTACCACGACTTTTACGATATGACTGAATACTGGGGATAAATAGTGGGGTTGATATTTACAGTGAGGAGCATCACACTTTTCAAAATATGTTGTCGCGCAAACACAATCCCAAAATCTCAGGCAAAAATTCATTCAATTCCGTGGCTACACAATTTGATAACAGTATCAAGCCTTCCAAAAAATAGGATATGTTAGTGAATACGAACACATCATCTTATACCAAACTAATGATCTTAAAACGAATCATCAGGACATTGACTTTCGTTGAAAGATTCACAAAATAAATTTTAAATGACGAACTCATTGATTTAATTTAATGCGAAAATTTCCGATTACTTGTTCAGTGAATTAAAAGCGAAAGGCGTCGCCTTTTTCGCCTTAAGACGGGAGAAGTCTTTGAAATATCAAAACTGATTTATTCTATGCGTGGAATTTATTCGTCGTATCGGCAGGATAACGTTCGATCCGCAAACGCATCCATGTGAAACAAAGATAATTTCGTACACATTCATAGAGCTACACATTCAGTAGCTACTTTAACTATTGGTTGGATTGTAGATAGTCGTTATAAGCGAAAGATTCTGATTTCTACGGAGCATTAACTTCCCGAGGATATTTTGTGTAGGCAAGAGTCTAGTCAACAGTGAAACGATATACTCGTTTGTTGTGAGGAGCATCGGACATACATTCAATGTCCTTAAAGGACTAGTGAAGCGAAATGTTTTCAGATTTTCTTAGACGTTCGTTTTTTATGTGGTACTCCTGGTGTCGGCAAAGTTCACTGGGTGGGTGTGTGTCTACAGACAGAAAGCTGTAGGCTTTTTCAGGACGAATTTTATTGGAAGTAGCATGGAACCTACAAAAAGATTGGGTGGAATGGGTTTCTGAAATATGATACTCTAGATAAAATCGGATTTTATTTCGAGCATGAAAAAATGTGGCAGTAGTCTAGGCTCAACTTCATTCTTTTTCGTGACAAAAGTAGGGACGTGGCCACAAGGTCAAAATGTAACACTATATAGTTGTTTTGGGGCAAAACAATTAACCACGAGACTAGGTATTTGATGTTTTGACATAAATTTTTTTAATAATAAAGTATTGGGATTTTCTCGTTTTAGGACTACTAAACACCAAAAAAGCTTGGGGTGTTGTCTTGTCTTGCGATGATGGTGCGAGGACGTGGAAAGCTAAAAATTATGATTTTTATACTCTAGATGAAATCATATCGAGAATTATAAGTTTGATCCAGCCGAACAATATGTAACGCATAGAACCAAGCCTCGGACAAAAAAAGGAGTTGTGGCTAAAAACCTCAAATCTGCTTGACGTCCATCCGTCCGTCCGTCCGTCCGTCCATCCGTCCGCCCGTCCGTCTGTCTGTACGATGACTCAAGAACGCCTTGACCTACGATCTTGAAATTTTGAATTTGGGTGTGAAATTGAATTGTGTTGAATTTATAAGGCAATGTTTGTTAACGAGAAAAATCGTCTCACTCCTTCGGATAGCTGCCATACAAAATGTCCTTAAAACACGTGTTCAAGAATATTGGCTTCATAAGGATTTAAGCTACGACTTTGATATTTTGTATGTATTAATTTTCCAATATTTGGAGCTAAATGTTTGAAAAAGAAAATCATATTAGTCCTTCGAGGCGCTGTCATACAAATATCCTGTTAAAATACCTTCATTCAATTCACGAAACTCACTATAACTCAAGTAATCGCTTAGCTATGAATTCAGAATTTTGTACAAATTAGTTTTGAGTGAAAACAAAGTTCCAGTTTACTAGTCACCGAAATCCTCTTACTCCTTCTGGTACCTTCCATACGAAAAATCCTTAAGACACGTGTTCAACAATATTTTCCGATAACTTTTGAACGCTTCAAGCTACGAATTTGAAATTTTTTATACATTCATTTTTGAATGGTTCCAAGGAAAAGGATGAATATGTAAGTAATCGAATGTGTCCTTGCTCCACCTCCCATATGAAAGTCCTTCTAAAAGAATTTTTTTTTTCAGTTTTAGATGTGAAATTAAACACTAAATATTGTCTTTTAGTTTTGAGTATAGCAATCTAATGGGACTCTGTAATGAAGTACATACAACATGCACACACGTAATACTTCTTCATCCCAACTTCAATATCCATCGGAGTTCTGTATCATCTAGAGTATTATACGATTGTCTTGCAGCCGATCGTGACTGCAGTATGTTTATTTCTCGAAAAGCCCAAAATATAGAAACCCAAAAATTTCTGACTCTAAGTAGCCATTATTAAGGCATCCTAGAAAAAAATTTGTAGTGGTAGCAAAGTACAAGCGTGGTTTTTTGTATCTCAGAAATTAATTTTGCTAGAAAGTACACACTTACTGCTTATATATGGATGTATCAAAGAAGTACCTAAGGTAAAAAGGAATTAAGACTTTTATTGACTCACGAAAGTGGGGAAAAAAAAATATCCGTGAAAAGGGTTCTTCCAGATTTTGTTACATCTTTTAAGCATGTTGAATTATCAAAATTAATTCTGTGTGCTCTTTGTATGTATAAGCGACTAGAAACATATTCCAAATTTTTCGATATTCAATCTCTATGGTGGATGTAAAGTGGTTGTGTAAATTGTCACGAACTCCGACATATTTCTTAGGTTTAATGATATCAAATTGGCTTTTACTATAGCCTCTAAAAATATTGTACAATCGATGAAAAAACGAATTTTTCGATAGAGATGTAAGGTATTGTTAAACTTTTCACGAATTCCGGCAAATCTTTTAGGTTTAATGAAATCGAATTAGCATGATCTTTTTTGGGCTTTTTATGTAATTATCTAAAAATTGTTTTTATTATCTTGTGATATTCAAAACGTAAGAAAGTGTAAAATAGTTGTGTGCATTTTAACGAATTCAGACATATCCGGTGAGATGTTGAGTTGCTATTTACTTTCACGGGCTTTCTACTTAACCACCTTAAAATCCGTTTCAGAATATTTTACATTCAGCTATCTATGTCGATATTTTATGGACTACATACTTCTTCTTCGCCAAAAAATTGATTGGATTGAGTTTCTACAGCATTAAAAAGTTTGTTACAAAGCTTACTACGTTTTCTGCTGGGGTCGCAGAGTACATGTTTTCGGTTGAACGCGTTGTAGCTACGTGTTTTCGTAAACGCGGAAAGTGTTTTCAATGCACTTAACTCGATTTAACTTCGTAGCCTGAACATAGTATTAGTTAATTTGAATATGGCTCTATTTCCGAAGTACAATTCTTTAATGCAATATTTAGAGTCAAGTACTTTTTTAATCTAATTAAAGCTCGAAAACAGGTAAATCGGTCCCTTTTTGAGAAAAAAAAAATTTTACGGAACTAGTTTTTGAGGATTTTTTTCACAGTACATTTCGAATTGAAAATACAAGGTATTCACCGGAAAACCTTTTATTTTCTATAACGGAATTGTTTGTTAATTTTAAAGTCATAAACAAATTAACTATTTTTTTTAAAAGAAGGTAATAAATTATTTAATGTTATAAATGGATTTTTTTTTTTTTAAGTAAGTTATAATTGGAATTGACCTGGAATTTTGTAATTTTTTTGCTGTGCTGGAATTGACCGGGAATTTTGTAATTTTATTGCTGCAGTCTGAGAAGAAATTTATTATTTTCTCTAAAACTTCGGCAAAAACATAACAAACTCGGAAAATTCTATGTAGAGACCGAAAATTTAAAATTAATTCGACATTTCAATTGAAATAGTATGCATATAGTTTTTTTTTTATTTTTATTTTTTTTATCCTTAACATGTTCAGAATACGTGATAAAAAGGACATTTCGATATCGAATGTATTTCACGAGTTACAGACCGATTTGTGGAACGGTCGGCCGATATTCAACACGATTTTTTTATAACGTCAAACTTTAAACGCGTTTTTCTCGAAACCACTTTTTGCGGAACGCGGTACGTTCTGCAGCATTAACGAACGAACCGATTTTAATAAAAAAAAAGATTAAAAGAAAATAAACTGAATTTGGAGGGCCCCTACGACGATTTTTTTTTTATTTCATTTTTCAAGTTTTTAAGCCAAAAAAAAGTGAGAACAGTGTTTTTGTTTCAAATTGCTGCCATTTTAGTTTTAGGGCGTTTTTTCAAAATCTGAATACGTTGGGGCCCTATAAATTTAATCTAGTTTCATAAACTTTTTGGTTTCAGATCACTAGGCAACGCAGTAGAAGGTACCACGTGCATCAACTCACGCCGATCGCTGTCTTCCGTCATAGAAGCTAGAGGCGCCATTTTGAAATATTCTTTTAAAAACAAATTCATAATTATTCTTCACTTGTACCTCTATATAACCCATTAATAGTTTTTTCCATATATATTTATTTTATATTAACAAAATCGTGAAATTAAGGCATTTTTCGGGCCTTTTTAATGATATCTCCTTTAATTCAAAACTTTAGTATGAATGAATTTTCTAGAACCTATACTAAATAACAAAAATTGTCTTGATTCAAAAACGGTGTTAAAATGCACATTTTGTATATGTCGGCTTTCCGGAAAATCTGATATTTATTCCATTTTTTCGATGAAAAGTCGTAATATATAAAAGTCGTAATAAATAAAATAATAAAGTAAAATTGGGTTTATTTTTGGGCTATTTGTATAGCAGTAAAAATTATCTGGAATCAATCTTTTCACATTAAAATTTTTCAGTAAAATAGTCCGAATTCGAACGAGATTTCATTTTTACCCACAACACAAATATTTTACATACCTACAAAAAAAATTAAATGAAATCAATTCAGAGCCATTTAAAGCATTTATTTTAAAAGAAATGTAATTAAGTGATTGGGTTTTAATCCAGTAATAGGTGCTTATCACGAGCCTGTAATTTCAGATCATTCGCAATAAATGGAACACGCAACATCAGATAGGTGCATTCAGTGAAATCAACAAGTTTTATATTTGAGACGTTGTATTTGAAAGTGGAATAAGTCCATTTTGAAAAAAATATTTTTTGTGACATTGTAACATTATTCTATACAACACGAAGCAACTTTCTGAGAATCTATTGATGCAATTGTTTCATCACTCTTTTAACAAATACGAGCTAATTTTTCTGAAAGATGGCATAAATATTTTTAAACATGTTAAAACGTAAACCGTTAAGCATGTCGATTTAAAAACGAAATGGACTTATTCCACTTTCAAAAACAACGGCTCATTTATTTGATTAGTCGAACAATACCACTTTGTGAAACTCGTTTTTGAAAAGATAATTGAATTGTATGGTCTTTTGAATAATGGATGTGATATCCTGTCGTATTAATAAAGCTGTTTTAAAGAAATCAAAAGGGTCTAAGTAGGTAGAAGTTGTTTCTAATTTTAATTGTTTTAAGATGCAGGTATAAAAATTGAAAATTGTCTAAGGTACCTACTTCCTATAAATAGCATTGTAGATACTTTAACCCAACAGTTTGAAATCGAACTTTAGTTGAAATGGAGCAAAGGACAGAGATACAAAAGCTATCCTATAGCCAACGTAATAATATTCTGTCCGTAAGATTCTTGTGGACAATTAAGAATTTCAGCAAGATGCTAGAAAACTTTGATCCTGGCAGTGCAATTATAAGACGAGTTAAAATCGACGACAATCACAAGGCTAAGTTTTGCTTTCACCCGCTTAACATTGGTGATGACAAAATCGACTACATATCACTGCACGCTGCATTGTATTCCTCGAGAAGCGTTCGTGCCGACGTGGACTTCTTTCTTGCGTCCACTTCTGGCCATACAATTGGAAAACTCGCCTTAAACAAGTTTCGAGTATTCCACCCGGATACATTTTGGGGGGTGCAAAACTACATCCCTCACGAACTGATATTCGATAAACGTAGCGGACTGCTTCTGAACGACATGCTTTTCATTAATGTCGATCTGAAAATAGTTCTTGAACGTTCAGGATCAAGTTTTGTATCCAACGCAAAGGAAGGACTCGCCCAGTGGCTACTCCGTGTTAGCTGGAAATCTCGAGGATTTGGCGATATGGTTGTGGAAGTTAGTGAAAGAAGATTTCACGTTCATCGAGAACGTTTAATTAAAGGGCATCCGATGTTTGCAGAGCTGATTAGAAATGCAGATGGAACTAGTTTTCTGAAAATTAAGGACATGACTGTGGAGGAGTTTGAAATGATTTTGTTTTCTTGTTACAAAGATGGGGATTAAATAAAATTACTTTTTTCTTTTAATTAAAACGTGTTATTTTTTCTTACTTTCTTTAAAAACACTCAGATCATGTGGAACTAGTAGCATTTGAAACTTCCAGTTCACATCAGATGAGATGAAAAAGGACTTCAAAGTCTACCTGAAATAAATCCCATTACCTGAATTTCAGACAAGCCATTCTTCTTCAATGTCATCACCTAATGGACCTGTTAGTCAATTGAAGTGATGTTCCTATGAAGGACCTTAATTACAGTGAACGACAGATTGGAAATTCCATTGATGTCAAAACAGGCTTATCAGAAAATTGAGATTGAAGTAAATTAGTTGGATTGCGTTTGAAGTAAGAATAGTAGTGTATATATGTAAATATATAGCGGTCTTAGTTCAAACTAATGTAAAATCTTAAAGGATACTTTCTGGACAGGGCAGAGGAGTTTGGACACACACAAAATATACTTTTTTCTCTTCCATAATGAGATTCCAAAGTCTGGGCACAAATGTAAGAGGATCAAAGTCCAGGAACAGAAGTGCCCCAATGGGGTCATAGTTGGGAATGTCCTCAAAGTCGAAATGTAACACGGGTTTTTTGGATCAACGCACCTTAAGCCATACACTTTCTAAATAGCCTCCTTGTTAATTTTTAAGGGAAAGATTGAATATCACAAATTCCCGAAATTGACACCTAAAAAATATGCCAGAATTCATGAAAGCACATAACTACTTTACATTCTCTTAGGGGCTGACACCTAAGAAATATGTCGGAATTCGTGAAAACACACAATTAGAAATACTTTACATTCCTTTAGGGACTGAAAATCAAAAGATCTTGAACTGGGCTTCTAGGAGCTTGCATACGGTTTGTTATAAAAAAATAAAAATATAGAGATATAGTGAAATTTAATTTTTTTCTATTATATATTTAATATAAAATTCATTCAGACGTAAGAGATGCGACGTATTTTGTAAAACATATACAACTAGATTACATCCTTCGTCTGAAAAATCGTGAAATCGGTTTTTATGCTGTTACACAAAATATCCGTAGAGGTAAGATAAATTAATATCTTAGCAGAACAACAAAAGTACTGAAAATTAATCCTCCTGACCTATGAAATCTTTTAGTTCACCAGTTTGTGAGAATTCAGTGAAATATCGTTTAAGAAATATGTGGATACTAGTTGCGGTTCCCAATCCGTCGTGAGCTAGTTCGTTGTTTAAGTTCACTAGTTGGCAAGAGTGCAGTGACATATGGTGTAGGCAAATGTTATGACCTATTAAAAAAAATCTATCAACAGTCTGGGCGCAACTTCATTATTTTTCCGGCAGAAGTTTGAAACGTGTTCAATTCGGGGATGCAGTGTATGTTACCATGTGACTGAAAACCTAACAAAAAGTTCGAATAACATATGAATTATATAATTGGGTCATATTCCGGGATGCGGTCTAGAGGTTGAAAAAGACAAAACTTAACAATAGGTGATTTTCAAACAAGTCTGGGGAAGTAAAAAGATATTCGATATCTGATCAGACCTAAGAGATATGGTGGAATTCATTAAAAAGTATACAACCACTTTACACCCTCTAAGGGGTCGAATTTCAAAAAATCTTGAAAACACATTCTAGGTATTCATATGAAGAATCCGTAGAATAAAAACGAACTCAATATTTCGAAAGACCTAGTAGATATGACGAAAATCGGGAAAGTATATGTATTTTATATATACTGACATTTTTTTCCCCCCCTTCCTGAACGCCAATGAATACTCGAATTTTTTTCTTTGTTAGAATTACTTTTCTTGTTCATTTACATATACACATCGAGACTTTCTAGCAAAAGCCGTTGTAAGGTTAGGAAAAACACCACTCACCCTCGTACCATGCTCCACCTAAAAAAAAATTATTTTTCCAACATGCCACTACTATAGTGTTTCAGCTTTAGATCATTATAGGTTCTTAAGATATAAGCATCGGAACTTCTTCCTTCTCACCCTTCCCCACCCTCACCCTCTACACCCCCACCTTTAAATTTATTTTTTCTTACTAGGGTTCTATTAGGCCTTATTGTGGTAAAAATTTGAAGCATCTATCTTACACTGTTATTGAGATATGAATCGTGTTATTTTTGAAAAATTCGTATCCCCTCCACTTCCGTGCTTCCCCACCCCCTTCAAAGATTTTACTTTAATCAATCTTGATTTATCAATCTTTATACTCATACCGGATTTTGTTTTTCTGGTGCAATTCGTTTGTGAGATATCGAAATCTAAAGTTTTTCACCCCCATCCCCGTACGCCACTACCCCACCCAAAAATTTTGTTTCAATTTACTCTCCTAGTATAAATACAGATATTTGTTAAGTTTTAATTGCTTGCCATTAACGGTTTAGGAGATGTGGATTTTTTTAGAGATCTTAACTTTTTTGCGTTACTGGTGTATTATTTCCCCCTCCACTCCCACACCCCTTCACTCACATCATACATTTTTTTGCAAATGGGCCCCCTATCAAAGCTCTATAAAAATTCCAAGTTTCAGCCTCCTAACACAAGCGGTTGCTGAGATCTAAAAACCAAAATTTTTCGTCTAAAACGCTTCCCCCACCCTCCCCCTCACACTTTCACCCTCAAAAAAATTTCACTTCAAGGGGTCCACCATGTCTATTCAGAAAAATTCAATTTAGTAGCTCATAGGGTTTGGCAACTATAATTCCTCATACGAGTTTGCGTACGGCGGATGGCGCACAGACGGACTGAAATTTTTTTGTTGCTTGTTTAGCGTTTATTAGTCATAAAACGTGTAAAAAAATTTTTTTTTTAAAAATCGATAACAATACTTTACTATTAAAATAATAAAGTAAAAGCCCTTAGTGTAATAACTTTGCGTCGTCTGCTGATGACCTATAAAAAGTTCCACCGTCTCACTTTCATTGTGATAACCAGCAAAAGATCCTCAGTCTGGAAGTGTACGGCAATCTATGAATATATATATACAATTATAAGTGGGACTCACTACGAACTGCTTCCTTCATTCAAAAATAACCCTCGAATTTTACTTGGAACTTACACCAATGCAATGCTATACAAACGAACTAAGAGCAAAAATCACTACGAACTATGTAGTTCATTTCAGTTATGGGAACGTTCTTCCGAACTTATTCGTTCGAGAACTACACAAGCCTACTGCGGAATCCTTTAAGAATATTAGTTCTGATGAGTTTCTACGTATACGTACTAATAACCACCAACTTCTAGGTATGTTAGTTGTTTTATCCGCTCAGAATGTATCAATTTTTGGAGCGCTTCACTTCCGTCTCTGCCTCACTGTTTCAGCTCCCCCCTACCCTCACCACTTTATATATACATACACATCGAACCAAGAACATTTTTGGAAATTACTCCGCTACATCTATATGATTTTACAAGTTTCAACTTCCTATCGAAAGCTCCTCAGATATAAAAAAACAAAATTTAGAACCCAAAATTTTCTTGGAGTTCGAACGTTTTTGGGGTTTCATGGCTGTAATTTTACTTTATTATTTTTTAATAGTAAAGTATTGTGATCGACTGGAAGTATTCAAAAAATTTACTACCCTGAAATTTTGTATTTTCACGTTCTAGGACTAGTTAATCCCAAAAAAGCAAAAAATGTCCGTCTGTCCGCCGTAGACATCGGGCACAAAACTGTTTGAAGACGCGTAGCTCTCAAACCCCTTGAGATAATCAGCTGAAATTTGTATAGTAGGTAGCATTGGTATTGGTATATTTTTGCCTCTGACTTTAGAAGAAGCTACCCGAGTAGTGTCAAAGTGAGTAGTTAAACAAAGTGAACACCTTTTTTTAAAAAACAATTTTTTTTTGAAGAAGTCGAGAAAGCAGATTATCATTTTTTCAAAACGTTATGGACTCATCACAGGGTAGCAATAAAGGAAGCCACCTTTTTCATTTTCCCTTAGGGTATTCAAGTTTTAATATGATGCTGCCACAAAATGAGACCACTATCAGTAATTTTATCTTCGGTACTATTCCTAGCTATTTCCGCACATCGTAAAATACTATCCAAGCAAACTCCATTCGAGTACTGTTGAAAGTAGTTCCGAAGGGAAGCCTCAAGCGCCGGTAGCAAACCCCAGATGGAATTTCGCTTTAGTTACGCCCCCATTCCAATAGAGGATGCTACATTTGCATAGTAACGACTTACATTACTCTTGTTCAAAATAGAGTCAAAGAAAGTTCGAATATTCAAGAAAAAACCTGAAACCGAAATATTTCCCTTGCATAATTCATGAGTAGAAAGTTGAAGAATTTCTGAACTTAATTCCCGTCTGAATGAAAATTTTTCGAAAACTACTTGTACAAGGTTGATAAAGTGCACTACAATTTGACTCAAACAAAGTATGGAAATATAATAACATTTCATAAATTCCTAGAAAAATTAATAATTTACAGCAACAATGATATAATAATGCTTCGAACGCGTTTACAATATTTGCATAATGAAAATTTCATAATTCGAGAAAACAAATTTAAAATAAATACAAAGGGTTTCGTTTTGTTACAGGCAAATCGTTTTATTGATCCCAGATATAAATAAATTGTTTAAATTAATTCGAATATCATGCAGTTTATTTGTCGTCGTTTGTCGTAAATATAAACATATATTATTAATCGAAACTTAACAAATAAAATTAATTCAGAGGTTATTGTTGAAAAGGCATTACCATTGAGAACGGCCCAAAAAGAGAATTCTATTTTCCTTAAGTTTTTTCTAAATACTCATTGCCCTCGTTACATTTTCTGCGTAAATCTTAAAAACAAGCTACAATTAAAATTTTAATTGAAATTTTCTCAGGTTTCTTACAAACTCAAAATATTAAATTACTGTTTATGACAGTAAAGCAGTGAAATAAACATATGAGAAAATTATTATAATTAATACAATCTTAATTTTTAAGGGTATTATTTGATATGGGATCAATCCACTAGTCAGAAGTTTACAACATATTTGTATGGTAACTGTTTAATTGAAAAAATTTTACAACTAAATATAAAGTGCCAATGGTAAAAATAGTTTGATTTAGCTGAAGCTGGACAAATTTTAGTGTCCTACCTACTAATGGTTTGGAGTTATATTTTTCAAGTTGGAGGATAAATTATTGTGTGGAAGCTATGCTACATCAAGAAGAAAATAAGTTTTTAATTTTTTTAAAACCATTCGTCTTGCAAACAGCATTCGAAAGAGAATTCAAAATTTGAGATAGCTCGACAATGAGGTGTTCAGTACTGTGCGTTGAGGATAAATTGTCAAATATTTAAGGAACTTTTGAACAGGATTCTGACAGAAACAGGAGAAAACTTTATGCGCTCTCCATTTATACAATAATAGTTTTAAATTAAGCTTCAAAAAACGTTGAATAAAATTCGTCAAAAGGGGTGCATACATTTCGTGAATTAAAAAACTTTAAAATAACATTTATTAGACATTCGCATCTTTACTGCATGTTGTTAAATATTTTACTAAACGAATTTGGCATGAAATATTTTCCTTCAAAATAGATTTTGTGTGAAGCAAATAAAATAATATGTCAAATAAAAATTTGACGGTGTAACTGTCATATTCTAAGGAAGAAATAGTAAGGTATTTGACGGTGTGGCATGCGGTGTAATACTAGCATCATTGCGAGGAACTGTATCAAAACTACTATGTATATAGTTACGATTGTTTATCCATTTTCAAAAACCCCTCACAAATTGAATTATGAGTGTAACGTCGTCTGAAGTTACTATGAAAAAGTTTTGTCCAATAGTTTTAAGAACTTTGGAATAAAAGATACAAGTAGGATTCGATTCATTTTATAAATGATATTTAAACGAAATCCTATTTGATTTTTACTTTAAAATGGGCGAAAAGGTTTTTTTTAAACATTTTCACGAATTTAGTCATATCTTTTAGATATTTCGAGGAATGAAATGAATTTTACCTCTGCATGATCTTCATATAAGCATTTAGAAAATTTTTCTATATTCAAGCACTGTGGAGGTGTAAAGTGGTCACGAATTCCGATATATAGTTTTAAAGTCTAATGAGATATCGAACTCGTGTTCATTTCTATAGGCTTTAATCGGGGAAAACCCGAGATGAACAATTTGGATCGAGAAAAGCTATTTCGGAAAATTGCTTCACAAAAATTGAAAAAAAATATCGCCTTGTGCTTGCTAACTTCTCTGAAAAAAACTGTAAGCTTGAAATCCCTAGAAAAAAGTAAAAAATTAAAATCAATCCGAATTTTATTTTTCTAGTGCTCCACATTTTCCGCCAGCAAAATAGATATTATATTATAAACACAAACACAAAATAAAAGCCGAAGGCCTTAGCAGCCAGTGCTACCCAGTTAACTCTGTAAGCCTGCTTGTAGAGTCAGCTTCCAAATAATAATACCTATAATATATGGTATATTTTTAAAGTTGTAACTAAATCAAAATGTCATGTAGCACGCAAAACTTAAAGCCATTTTCCTCATATCACTTAAGGAAAAATAAAAAACCGGACAAAATTTGGCGCTCATATGGAAAAAATCGAATAACATTTTATTCCATCTAAAAAAAATCAATTCCATTAGTGTTCGTGTCATATTCATTTTCCCTATTTTTCTATGCATAGAATTTCCATCCCGACTATATTTTTACTAGGTCCAATGAATCTGAAAAGCGACAATATTGCCATTCGATAAGATGGAAATTGGGTTATTTTCAATAAAATGGTTTATAAGTAACTTTGAAATCTTTACTATATTTATGGGTTTTAATAGAAGCGAAAATGGTGTTTTCGTTGTATGAAAATAGTGAAATCAATCGATTGGAACAAAAGTTCAAGCTAATAGCGAACTTAGCACCTTACTTTTGGGCATCATATGAGTAACAACGAAAAGTTTCAGTTGGTCTCTAGTCGGTAAATTTTTTAAAACTTTCTCCTTATCTAACGAAATGAAAATGAATGTATTTTTCTTATGTGATAAACCAATTTAGAAATAAACTATCCAATGGAAAAGGTGCAGAATGTTTTACGTAATGCAATTGTAACTTTCGTAGAATAGATTTAAGAGAACTTCTCCTTCGTTGGTCGTAAAAGTTTTCGCCGTAGAAACTTTTTATTCGATTTTCACTCAGCGCTGTGATAGTATACGGAACTATAGGTAGGTTCCTGGTGAAAAGTACCACAAACCTGAGGGTCAAGGTAAGTAAAGATTTCGGAAATTGACGAACAAACAGCTATATTCTATATTCTATAGATTATTTTACAAATTTTTAGAGTAACGAATACAAACTGTGTTACTTATTTTCCAATGGTAAGGGTCTGTGATATTCTATATAATTTTTTGCGATGCAGCCAGTGTATAAAACAAGTATCAATTTTAAGATATTACCTACCAAAATTTGAATTTCGATTACACTAATAAAACGGTAAAAGCGTCGTATCAGGATACCCAAAATGCTAAAATGTCCGTCTAACCGCCAGCTTAATTATCGTCTACAATAATCTGTATTCGAACATGTTTTTGATACAAAAAGATGTTAGAGGGAAGTGGGGAAGCTTTTTTTTTGTAGATGGTAGATAACAAAATATATTTAAAATTTATTTTTGATAAACTGCAAGCTAGAAATTATTGTCTACAATATGATGAATCATTACAAGGGTATCCTAGAAAAATAAAACATTTGAAAGTGGGATGGGGAGTACTTTTGTTATAGAAAATACAAGGTTTTCCGGTAAATACTGTTAAATTTATTTTGTGTGACGTTTCGGACTCGACTGAGTCCTTTATCAAACTGCTCAGTCCGAAACGTCACACAAAATAAATTTAACAGTATTTACCGGAAAACCTTGTATTTTCAATTCAAAATGTACTGTGAAAACATTCATCAAAACTTTTGTTATAATTCAGGAAACGTGTATAATATATGGTTATGGAAGCCAAAGTCCAGTACTGTAAGAAGTACAACATATGTTCAACAGAAGTTCAACATAACCTATTATAAACGTATTTAAGGACGCTCAACATTTTTGAGAAGACAGTTATTATTTTGTTCCGGTTCAGTTCCAGTACTTTTTCAATCACTGCTAAATTAAAAAATTTAAAGAATTATAAAAATTGTTCAAATATATCAAATATAATAGAAGAAAGTAGAGTTTAGACATTTTTATTTCAAAAAATTACTTAAATTGTTTTCAACACACTTTTAAGAAAAACTTTTACTCTAATGTCGGTGTCACACGCTTAGAATCACATATGAATAGAAGAAGTGCAGAAAAAAAGGGTGCTGCAATGGAAACTTTATTGATACTGTCGAGGGTATTGATGTTTGCAAGAAGTACCACCTCGTATCACAAATCAAATAAATTGATTTATTTTCTCGTGAACTCCATTTAATTTTAATGTATTTCGACGTTAACTCTTTAATCTTCTCCGTTTACCTACATATTTGTTGAAGTAATAAATGAGTTCATGTCAGAACAAATAAACTGTGAAATTATGATCAATAGTAGAACTCACAGTGTTTTATTGCCATCGTCTGTAGCAGAGTGGGTTCTAATAAGAACTTATTGACCCAGTAATGATTTATGTAGCAATTCATTCTCGCAAATCGTATATGGTCCCCGTATCATAAAGTCACAATTAATTTAGTAAAACCACAAATTGCTGGAACTAGATACCATATCGTGTCCAATTGCACATTAAATTTCCCACATTTTATTATTGCCTGTACAGCAGCGGGCTCTATTACTGGCAATCAAACTGTTGTAATTTAATTAAAATTTCGATTTGGAATCCGTGGCATACAAAACGGCCGGAATTCATTATTAAATTAGTCATCAAATTAAAACAAACATCGCTTAATTAAAATCAAACGAGAACTAATGAAATTGGAAATCCTACGGAAAAGTTCAATTAGACAGATTGATTCCGAAATTAAAGTCATATACTTGGGCAGGTTGTAAAACAAGAAAAGGACCGCTCATAAAACTGAAAAGTGAGGAATATTAGACCCATAAAAGTTAATTTTTGCCCGAAAATAAAATTAAAAGTCCTTAGAAAAGAGAAAATTTTTTTTTTTTTAATGTCACCCCGTCATCACAACTGCCGAAGTAAATATACACAAGATGAAGAAATTGAGTGAAATAAGACATCCCCGAGTGGACCATGAAACATTCTTTTTACTCCGAAGACAAATAATCAACCCCCAACAGTAAGATCAATAAACCTTCAAATACTCGGGCTGCAAATAAAAGAAGCGAGAATAAATACCTACAGTAAGTCCCTTCAGGAAGATCCTCGGAATTCAACCGAGGTAATTTTTCAGAGGGTGGTTTTTAATTTAAAAAAAAAATAATTTTTAATGTCTCTTTGCCTCCCATAATACCGCCGCTAGTCGATTTAGTATTAATTCGTCGCGGTTTCCTTTTGGGCAGACCAAAAGGATCTACGTGCGAAGTGAAAAACATCCTTTGCGTTGTTGTCGACGAGATACGTCTAAAAATTAATTCCGTTTCCAAGTGGTTCGAGTGTAGAAGTTGACACGGCCGTAATGGGAGTCAGCTCTATTTTCTTGCTCAGTACACCCACTACTCCTTGAGATGATGAAGATTTAAAGACGACTGCCGTTTAGTCCTTGCCATTTGAATACTAAGCCCGTGTTCGGCAATCTACAGGCAATTTGTTGCAATAATGGTTCTTGGCGTTCTTCGAGAGTGCCTTTCGTCAATTAAAGTGTACCCTTTGTCGAACGAAGGATCTTGAGAAACTCAGTCAGACGTTATTTTACTTTTCGAGGAGTTCCCTTTAAGTCATGGTACATAATATCCGGCGGTAAAATCAACAACCTTATTTAATGTCGAGACAGTTTTACGATAATGAAATTAGTACTGAACACTTGCTTCGAAATTGGTCTGGAGAGTTTTTCCAGTTCAGTATTTAATTTGAAATAGTCATAAAGTTTTGATTATGCGGTCCTGTTTTGATCAAAAATTTTAGTTATGGAGAGTAGCACATTTTTATCTTTGTCTGTAATAATTATTATGATTAAATTTAAAAGAGCGAGGAAAAATACAAACAGTTTGCTTTCTTAAAAATTCAGAACAAAATCAAAGGATGTTTCTTGGCTCGCACTAAAAATTTTGCTCATTAATACAAGGAAGCACCTTCTTGTCCATAAAGTAGACATAATTTTAAATAGTAGCTGAATATGTATGTTCTTGAGTTATTGCGACAAATGGTGCCCCTAACTGCACTATTTTCTTAAAGATATTTGTATGGTAATTGCTCGAAAGAATACCTTCATTTTACTTATTTTTCCACAACGTTTTTTTCAAAGTCCACGCTGCCCATGCTGATTTTTTCTTAATTGTGCAATCAATATACTAGGTATCTTATGGCCGTAGGTATGGCAGTACCAGAAATAGTGGGAAAATTTGTTTACCAACGAATGCAAGGTAAAGTTCTACTAGAAAACATCATCTAAAGTTATTTTGGATGTGATCCTACAAAGTTTTAAATGATTTTTATACGGATACTACACAAAAACTAGTTGGTTTTTCTGAAAGACGGTTGTGACTTGAGAACACAAGCTTGAATTTAGTTTAGTTTGAAGAGTTGTTGTTTTTGTATATTTGTGTACAAGTTTTAAATGAGCTGACAAACCAACCTTACCATTTTACATAAAATTCAACTTTAAAATAAAAAATACGTCAATCATGCGAACAAAGTTAAAAAAATACAGACACGTAGTTTCCCAGTGGGGCTTTTTGTTTTTAATTAATTATTTTGTTGGTAAAGTGTGTAGGTTTTTAGTAAGGAGATATTCAAAGTACTGCTTGCAAATTGTTTCACCACTAGTGAACCGAAATCTAATTTTGGTCGAAGGAGACGGTAATGTGAAAAATATATTGTGATGAACGACAAGTATAAGTACATCACCAACAGTATCCTTAAATGGATCACTTCCAGTTCATCGGAATGATTAACATGTGATTAACCTAACTGATTCATTTGAGTTTCCTCTGTGTAATAGACTCACAATCCACTCACTTAACGATCGTATGTGAAATGGCAGTTGAGCATATATTTCACCTAGATGTATCGTTTGTGATTCACTTATGCGTCATTCCATCATGAATCGCCATAGTTGTGAACTTACCATTGCCGATTCTTTTGAAGAAGTAGTGAAAAAAAGTATAATTTAAATTTTTTGTTTCTATGTATTTAACTGTTTGTTTTCGCAAAAATAGTTAGTTAGTTAGTTAGTGTTATGTTATCCTAAAATAATAAATTAGCACTTATTTCAAAAATGTTTATTTAAAAATTGTCGCAATAGAAAAAAATTCGAATGAAAATTATCCTTCTAATTTGATTTTAAGGATTGCGATTTTATATTTTATCCTTGAATATCCCAATTTTTTAGCAAAAGTCTCTGAAATTAGCCCTACTATATAATTTAGTATAAAAATTAGAAGTAGACGAAGCAAGGAAACGATCTTAATATAGGCTGTGATTTAATCAAAGTCCGAATATACGACTGATTAGTTCAGGCCAGACACTGACACACAAAATATTTAACATTCCATGTAGTATCGTGGAGTTTGCTATATTTTAATGTTGACGAATATTGCAAGAAGTTTGTCCGACTTGAACAGAACTTCCTTAATTTCACAAAACTAGAACAAAAATTTGCTTTTGTCTGTTCCAGCAAATGTCACCGAAAATTACTCCGCGCTCTGCTATATTATCGCACTTTTTCCGCTCAATTCTGTCCATTAAGCAGAATTTTATCCAGTTTTTACGTTTTATTAAATTCAATTTTGCCACTTCACTCTGTACAATTTCGCTTTATTTTCTAGAAGAAAGAAAAACGACATTATGATAAAGCTGTGAAATTTCATTTTCGCCTTTCTTTTCAGACAGCAAGAATTTTTTTTCATTATTTTCAGTTATAGTGCATCAGAATCTGCTCCATGTATTCTTTAAATAATTTATCACTGAGCGGAAATAGTATTTAGGTAGATATTAAAAAAAAAAATCAATTTTTTGCTACAAACTTGATTTAGCTTTATGAATTTAAGGGAAGAAAAAATTGTGTACTTCTTAGTATTGTGAATTGTAAACTAATAAAGCTACACGGGCTTGTAACTAACCACTTCACTTCCTAGCGTTCCGTTGGTCTCGAAATGAAGCAACTCTAGCATTACTTCAAGGCCCGGGCCCGATTTGGGCTGTTGCGCCATTGATTTATTATGATTAAACTAATAAATAAGTCCATTAGTTTTCAGTTGGTCTTCATAGCCGTGAGTATCAAACATTCATTAAATAAATGTAGTTTGAAAAAAAAAATCTACTCCACTCATTTCAGTTGGAGTTTGATATTTACCTACATTTGATTAAAATCTAAATTTCTAGAAGCCGCACAGGTCGTGAATTTACGTCCCCCCTATGCAGCCATAGAATTCTTCTTTTAAGATTTGAATAATTAAATTTTAATCAACAGCAGAGTTTATTGTTACTGCCCTGAACCACATAAGGTAGCTGAAAATAAAGATGGTAAAAATTAAACTAGTTTAAAAGTAAAATTTCACAGAAACCACTGATAAAAATATGCCAACAAAACGGGTGCAACTGTAGTATTTTGTGAATATAAAGTCCGAGTCCTATTGGAGTCAGAATCATCAATTTATTATCTATGTAAGTGCAAGGAGCGCTGATATTATGTTAGAAGATTCCAAGGAATGTACATAGATGTCGAAAACTATACATAGGACCATTTCTGCACCATATTGATGATATTTCTTGTTTAGGCATTTTTTAAAGATTGTAATAAATTTAGCAATAATATTTGAATCTATTAATTGAATGTTTTCATGGAAAACCTTCACTGGATAGGAAAGTTTTATAAGACTGTGTTGGACTAAATCCGAAGGAGCTGTTTAGTAACCGGAGGTCATAAACTCAACAGAGTTACCTATCCAGTGAAAGTTTTCTAACTGTCATGTCCGAAAGGACAGCAGTTAACCAACAGTTAAGGACGACGTGTTGGGGTCTCCCACCAAAAACTCCACTGACGCCGGAAACAACAAAAATTTACTTCTATGGTAGCTTACTATGAAAACGACGGAAAGCAACAAAATATTAAATCAGATAATAATAATCCCTTTGGGGTTATACTATACTCTAAGGGGTATTACTAGCTGGGAAAGGTGAAAATATAACCTTTGGGTGTATATTTTTAAATTTAAGGCTTAAAATATTATAGAAGTCAGTGCTATCTCCCAAGCGCTCGAAACATGGGTGATTTCGCGAGTAAAATAAAGCGCTATTAATATAATTCTGGAAGTGAATCCATAGTCAGTAATTTTTAGATAAGTATCCTTAAATAATTCTAACTATGTTGTAGCGTACTTAAGCAAATGAATGAGATCGTCAAAATCTTAAGCCCACCTAACCGAAACGACAACGTGGAAAAAATATTCAACTTACCATTTCTTTCACGTAATTTTCCAATATCATCTAAATCAAAATCCTTAATAAACGTTTAGCACTTAAGGATTACGAGTTCGATTTGAACTTGGTATAAATTACCTCGTAAAATTTCATTGATTATCAGCTACAAGATTAATTTGGGCGAGCTACTTATGTCTTAAAAAAAGTAAAAAGGATATATCTTCGGTCGGGTTTGAAGACTTTCTCTTTATTAGCCGCTATTAATTTCTATAGGATAATATCCGTCACAACGTTACTTGAGCTTTCCTTAAGGATGCAAGGTATTATTTTATCATTGCCACAAGATAAATTTTAT
Organism: Beris chalybata; assembly: GCA_949128065.1. NCBI lineage: Eukaryota > Metazoa > Arthropoda > Insecta > Diptera > Stratiomyidae > Beris > Beris chalybata. The sequence goes on from OX421897.1 coordinate 14,408,710, forward strand.
GTCTCGAACGGAAAATTATGTTCAGTGATTTACTTTATTTTATCTTAAATCGAAATAGCTTCCAGGCTTGTGTCTTTTAATCGGTTTCATAATACGTTAAGCGAATTTTTGTTATTTTTTTAAGCAGTGTGGATTATTTTCGATTTCATATTTTTCGAATAATAATAATCTCTTCGGGGTAGCGAGTTACAATTTTTTTTATCCGAAATGAGTATCATTAAAGTTGACGGTCTTCCGATTTCGATAAAAAGTAAACAGTCGATAGGTACTAAAGATTGTTCAGATATTGCCATTGAGGGTTTTTCTTTATAGCGATGAAAGTTTGTCAGGAATATTGTTACGGGTAAAATTTATTATCACAAGTTTATTGTATTAAACCCAAATCGAACAATACAAATCGTACCATAATATTGCAATAAATTCTCTTGGTTTGCAAAAGAAAAAATTGTATAGAAAAAACAACAAACAACTGGACAACTGCAAAGAAATCAATTTCACTTACTTATTGCGAATAATTTTTCAAAGTCGATCAATACTCGCAGTTCGACAAAGTTTTATATTCACAGCGACGAAAATGTGGAGGAAACAAATCTTCGAACAATCGCAAACGAACAAAACTAATTTATTGCCAGGACAAATGAGAGCAAAGTTTTCGCGAATCAAGAAAACGAAGGAGTTTCGAATACTGGACAAAGATAAAGATAAAGTTTGAACCAGGATCAATAGATACAATTTATCACAACGACCCTAGTTTTCATCAGTTTTGTTATGAGTTTTATGTTTTAATTAAACTAATATCACCAAAAAGGTAATAAACTGGGATAAATAAAAATTTGCAAAAGTTTGTGGAAGAAGAGTCCAGAGTTATTTTTGTTTAGTGCCCTAATTTTTTCGTTTGATATCTGGGGAATAATCAAGGAATGATGCACACGGTAGTTGAAATGCGATTCGTTAGTTTACTCTGAAGAATGTACAGCTATAGTATTGCTTAGCTTTTGGGAATAGACTGTTCATTTTATGTAAGAAACTTTCGGGAACAGCTCCCTAGAGTTTCTAGAAGAAACACGACAAGAGAATTACTATCAACTTTTATTTTTTTGGACTTTATGTGCAAACTATGAACAACTACTCAGTGTAACTTTAACGTTCAAATAAATAAACATTTGGAATCCACATAAAAATTTAAAGAAAATAGCTTAGATGATATTTATGTCTTTGTATAGGGGTGGTATCGCATTATAGTTTCATGAACGCTTAGACATATGATGACTGAGTAGGGTGTTAAGAGAAAATCTTTCGGTTCTAATTATCATCAACAACTTATATCAATAAATTAAAACTTAAACATAACAATGGAAAACTATAAATAATTATTTTCGATAAAATCCTGTCTTCTGTTAATTTTTATATCAAAGTTTTTCAAGTTTATGGTTAGTAGGTACTGATCTAAAAATCAAAAATTATGCTTCACATTATTTTATTGTTCATATTATTTTATTACATTAATCAATTACTGTATTATTTATAATACAGTATTGTTATCGATTTTTAAAAAAAAAAAAATTTGCTGCCCTCAAAATTTTTTTGTCCACGTTTCATGACTAGTAGACGCGAAAAAAGCAATAAAAATTTTCACTCCGTCTGTACGCCGTACCCCGTAATAATCACCTATTTTTAAGTTTTGTTTTTTTCAACCTCTAGACCGCATCCCGGAATATGACCCAATTATTTAATTCATATGTTACACCCTTTTCTAACCGCTTCCCGAACTTTTTGTTAGGTTTTCAGTCACATAGTAACATGCACCGCATCCCCGAATTGAACGCGTTCTGAACTTCTGCCGGAAAAATAATAAAGTTGCGCCCAGACTGTTGGCAGATTTTTTTATTATATTATTTCAATAATTCTTTAAAGTTTGCGAACCTGTTACTTCCACGTTGTTGGACTAGTAGACCACAAAAATTACAAACGAAAATTCAGTCAATTTTTCCGCCGTCTGCAGTACGCAAGCTGGTGGTATCTTCCAGCCCGCTTAGCTAGTAATTTAATTTATTTAGTAAGTGGTGAATTTTTGGAGGATAGGGGTGTGAGAAAGAGGTCGAACGATACCTAACTTAGTGTATATACTCGTTTGTAGATTACCTAGAAAGTATTTTATTTAAAAAAGTTCACATATCCATTGCCGTATGACGGCGACGAAAAAAAAAATCTGCCAACAATCTGGGCGTAACTTTAAGTAAGGAACGCGTTCAATTCTGAAATGCGGTGTAGGTATGTGACTGAAAACCTATCAAAAAGAACAAGATCATAGAAGTGAAAATCTGATTGGATCTGAGAGATATGGAATAGTTTATGAAAAAGTACACAATCACTTTACACCCCCTTAGGGGTCAATTTTCAGAAAATCTTGAAAACACTGTCTTGGTATTCATATGGAGAATACATAGAATAAAATTAAATTCATTATTTGGGACGAGGTAGTAGATATGTCGAAAATCGTGGGAAAATATGCATTCTATTTTCACAGATAATTTTTTTTGCCCCCCCCCTTCTGAACGCCAATAGATATTCGTTTTTTTTATTCAAAATTATTTTTCTAGTTGATTTAGATATACACACCGAGTTTCAACATTGTAGCTTAAGCCGTTCTATATATAGGAAAAACACCTCCCACTTGTACCACACTACCCTTAGGGGTCGAATTTCAAAAAACCTTGAAAACACTTTCTATGTATTTCTATGTACTCAACCCCAAAACTTTTTTCCCTACTAGGGTTTAATTAGCGCTACTTCTGGTAAAAATTCTAAGCATCTATCTTACACTGTTCTTGAGATATGAAATGTGTTTAATTTGAAAAATTCCCATCCCCTTCACTTCTATGCTCCACCTCCCACTTAAAAAATTTTACTTTGATCAATCTTTATTTGTCAACTTTTACACCCAAACCAAATTTTATTTTTCTAGAGCAATTGGTTCATGAGATATCGTAATCTTAAGTTTTTCACCCCCCACCCCCATACACAACTTCCCCCACCCAAAATTTTTCTTCATTCTGTTCTCTATTCTGTTATAACTACAAATATTTTTTAAGTTTGAATAGCGTGCCATTAACGGTTTAGGAGATATGAATTTTAGAATGTGTCTACCTCGCCTTTTTTGGGTTTCGGACGCATTACATTTCCCCCCACTCCCACACCCCTTGATCAATATTGACAATTTTTCTGCAAATGGGTCTACTATCAGAGCTCTATAGAAATTCCAAGTTTCAGCTTCCTAACATAAGGGGTTACTGAGATCTGGAAACCAAAATTTTCGGTCTAAAACACTTCCCCACCCCTAAAAATTTGGTCACTTCAAGGCGCCTACCCCATCTATTCGTTAAAAAAATTTCAATTTAATATCTCAAAGCGCTTGGCAGCTACGAGCCTCCAAACGATCTTGCGTACGGCGGACAGACGGACTGAAAATTTTTATTGCTTTTTTCGCGTCTACTAATTATGAAACGTGAAAATAAAAATTTTGAGGGTAGCAAATTTTTTTTTTAAGAAATCAATCACAATACTTAATTATTAAAATAATAAAGTAAAACAATAGTTTATGAAAAGGGTTGGATATAGTTTCACGAATTTCGTCACATTTCTTAATTCTTCTGAAATATTTAATTAATTGTACTTCTATTAGTTTCTCAGATAAATACCTATAACTGGCTTTCCGATACTTTTAAATTGAACTCATAAGAGGGTCTAAAGGGGTTGAATATATTTTCACGAATTCTGGAATATCTTTAAGGTTTGATTAGAAATTGAATAAGTTTAAACTTCTACTGGTTTTGCATATAATCACCCTTCTTGATTTGTATAAGTATATTGAAGCTCATAAATGGGACAAATCTTGTAGCAATTATTTTAAAGCGAAATGGGTTTTACTTCGATTGACTTCACATGTAATCACCTAAATACATATTACGAGATTTTTTGATGTGCTTCGCACGCGCAATTACAGCGAACTATATAATTTTAAAGTTATTCGCAATCCATTAAAATTAATGTCCTGGTTAAGTACCTAATTTGACTGGTCTTCTACACATCCTTGATATGGTTACTGCACTCGAATAGTATCTTATAGATACCAAATTTTTACAACTACGAAGAAAAAATCTTGTGAATCCGTCAAATATTTCTTAATTAAAATAAACTTCTTTACCTCGAACTTCTACATATCGATTTTTGAATGAGAATTTTGATGACGGCAAGAAAGTTAAATTTTCAATATTTATAAAAAACGTAAATATCTCAATTTATTAGTTTCCCATACTTATGAAAGTATCCCGATAGCTACGAGACATACAAAGTCTTTACTTCAAAAAACTATTTTCTTAAATTTAATAAAAAATTCACAATGAAAGGGAAACTTCATAACTTTTTCATTCACTCGTAATTCTGATGAAGATACACAAAATTCATCAGGGCACAATTTCTCTAAACTTTTAAGAAAAAACACTTCCCACTAAAAAGAATAAAGAGCAGAGAAAAAAAGATCGAAAGAATAGCATTATATCCGTATCCTTTTCGGGATATTTACGGAAACACAGTAATTGAAAATCGGAAAAAGGAAATATGGAAGTGTAACCTTAGGGGTTGAAATGATAGACGATTGACCATACAAATTATAGAGAGATTGCCACTTTAAAGGGTGTTACCTCGAAAAAAAAGAAGAAATTTTATCCAATAACTCCCTCGAGAATTCTGCAGTACGTGGTGGTAGAGTGGTAAGTTATTCTGTGATAAAAGCAGCAACGATATGGTTGAAGGACCCTTTATATATTTAACGTGCTTTTCCTACCATCCCTTAAACTCAGGAAATGGTACATTGCGAAAAATTCATTCAGCCTGAAACGAAAAAGGGAATAGATGGAATATCTTTTGTAGAATGGAAGAAATTTTTTCATCCCACTTTTAGGTCGATTCGGATGAAGTAAGGTCTTAAGGATAATAGCAGCGGTCAATAGTTAAGAAGATGTTGAGTCGTTTTACCAATTTCGTTAAGTAAGATGGAAGCAATGTAATTAAAAAAATTCCGGGAATTTTCATTCGCGGATATTCAGTTTTAATTAAATTTTAATCATAATTGAATTTGTTTTAGACTGTGCTTTTTAGTTAATCTCTCAAAATAAGTTGTTCTTGTACAGAAAAATTTGAGGAAGTTTCGGACAGACCATTAAAGACTATTCAAACATATTATCACCTAAATGCAAAAACTACCAAGGATACGATAATAATATCCCAATGACTTTCAGATACACGTTGAAAACAATTTAGAAACATTTTAGTCACGTAATTAGCTTTATTTTTGCTTTAGGTACTATAAGGTCGAAGTAGCAATTAGAAAGAGCTGACCCAACTAGTTCATTATAAAAACTAATCACGTTGAAATGAGATTCTGCAAAATTCCGTAGTTACTTGCACAAATTAATGAAACGGGTAGAGTTATAAGAACAGAACATCTTCTATTTTCTGTGCGATAGCATTGCTGGAAAATTTCTCATCGTTTCTAGCGAATGCAAATCGGTTTTTTGAAGAATTAAAATAGGTGATGACTTATTGAATATTCTGATTTAGTAGAAAAATACAGTCAGATTTCAAAGAATTGGTTTTTACCAATTAAAGTTTGAGTCAGTTTGAGGTCTTGAAGGAAAACCAAAGTACAATGTGATCTCACTTATTAAAACAAATCATTTTATCAAAATAACTTCAATCAATGCTACGCTTTTGTGATTCAAAAATTAATCTCCGTGCTTTTGCTGAACTTTTATACTTCATGTGTCGCGTCGCGAGATCTGTAATAATATAATTTATCAATGGCAAGAATTTTCAACTTTCTGACTACTCTCAGTTCAATTGATTCCAAGATAAAAGGACCAACTTTATAGTATCCCTCGATGAAGCGCATTTTTAAAATTTATTTTTGTTGACATAATTTCAAGCGGTAATTATAGTGGACAAACTTAAAATTTTATTTTTTTTCCCATTTTTCTAAAGTATGTATTATGTACATTCGAAAATATTTTGGAAAAAAATTCAAAACAATTCGATTAGTCTAAAGGTGCTCTTACACGAGCGATTGAGATTGATCAATTTTCAGCAATATTCAAAAATTTTTACTTCACGAAAATGTGAAGCAACACACAGCAACAGGCGATGTGGATAAACTTTTCATCAACTCGTTCCTGAGTTATGATGAGCAATATTGAACGATATCTGGCAAATCAGCAATACCGACTTACACGAGCAATTCAGCCTATGAACAACACGAAAGTAAACCTCACAAACATATCCAAAAATTAAATTAAAACATGGAAAAATTTTAATTCCAAGCCATTACAACAGGAAACTTGACAAATAAATGAAAAATTTAAAACAAAACTTGATAATTGAATCACCGATCGAGGACAATTGCTCGGAATTTTCCAACTCTATGAAAATACAGCAACTATACGGCGAACAATACTAGCAATCTGTGAAAATATTACCACATTGCCGAAATGTTGCCACAACTAGCATTATATTGCCTGTATTGCTCCATTAATCGCTCCACTTGTTTTGGCAATAGTCTTTGGGCACTTGATTGCTTGAAAAATTGCTCGTATACCAGCAATTTCTGTTTATCTTCCCCTGCCAGTTGTATTAATAATGAGCGATGTCTAGAGCACAAAATTTGTGTCTACACTGGCAATTAATCTAGCAATGGCAATGTCAATATTTCCATTCTTTTATATGTCAAATCGTATTGAGTAGGCATTTGATTGCCAGGCAATTTTCATTTGAGCGAGCGAAGTGTCAAGATCGGAACGTTTCACGTTTCATAAAAAAATCTGTTTTATTAAGTCAACTTATGTTCAGCAATTTCGCAATCAAAGGAAGAACGAACTTATTCGTACTTCAAACAATGCGTTTTCTGGCAATTTCGTTCTTAAAATTGACAAAGCAATGATTGCTATGGCAATGTTGAGAGCAATATTACTATACGCGTTTGATGTGCGTACACTGTCTTTTTGTGTCTGGCAATATTGCCGTTGCCAATGCCATTCCCAGATAAATTCCCAGTGTATACGCAGGGTAAAGGTTGTTCTACTGTATTCACCGGCAGTTATATTTCGAAATTTGACCGAATAACGGACACGCGATTTTTCTCAAACTCATTTTTCTCGAATCAAATTTTTTTCGGTTCGCAGGATATTATTTTTTTAAGATGAATCTGAAATTTTTAACAACAACACAGTAAATAAATTTTTTTTCCATTTATTTTGGAGCAATTTATTAAGTCCAAAAAGAATTATATTAATATTTATTTTAGCAAGCACCAAACAAATTCCCGAAAAAAAAACCTTTTTGATATTCCAAAGTTGCATAAGCCCTTGAGAAACTTTTCTTTTAATTAGGGGAGAGTTTCGCAAATTTTTTACACCAGTGCTTTCTGAAGTTACGGTGAAAAGTTTTTTTTTATTATTGAAGTTAGAGTCCAGAAATTAATTAATTAGTTAATTGAAAACTTAGCCTCTTTCCAATGCTTGCATTTGGAGTACAAATGCGTTCAACAAAGCCCACTCTATCTCAACTTTATCTTTCACAAATCATTGAGTACAAATTCTCATAAATTTAGCCGAAAGAAATCAAATATAATTTTCAGAAAAGTATCTCAAGAATAATCCACTAGCTCGAATAATAAAGTTCTATATGAGTAAGTAACTACGTGAGACGATTGCAAATATGATACGTTATTCGGAATTAAAGGCACACACCTACATAACTAAGACGAATTCGAGTACATGGCGTTATTCCGGTCGTGCATTCATATTAAATTTTTCCAACTACTTTTGCCATTAACCTCGAGAGCCAATCACTCACATTTTCATGAAAACAAAAGGATCCATAAAGTGTAGCAATTGATCAATCTGCCAGAAACATACAAAGCTACTGAACAACCCTAAATCTATTGACTGCCTCTGAAGGGAATAATTGCCGAAAATATGGAACTAATTTGCGACAAAAATTGATAACAAACTGCGAACGTACATATATCGAAGATAGTTTACAAAGGATCGAGCCCGGGACCAATTAATTATTCGAGATGATTGGATATTTCGTATGAAATTAATGATGTCGTTTTCATTGTTTCGAGCTACAGTTTCAATTCCAGATGATTTGAAAGTTTGTCAAAAAAAAAATGGTCTCTCTGTATGAAACCATAATTGTTACGTTGAATGAATTAGCACATACATCACTTTATGCTTCAATAAGGGAAAACAATTAATCAAATGGAAAATCAGGGAATCACTTAAAGTCAGTAATTTGAGTGAATTGTTAAAAATTCATACAAAAAGCCACAATTTTAAACGCTTTTCATTTTGTTTGAGAGTTGCTAAAATATTTACGGGAATACGTGAATTCTAAGAATGTTATGTAGCTATTCTAGAAGGAATATTACTTTATTATTTTAACAAAAAAAAATGTCTACTATCCTGACCTTTAGGATAAATATGTAAGCAAAATTTAATTAAATTGCATTGACGTACAGAGGTCGGCTCAATAAAGTTTCTCTGCGATAATTCCATATACAGTGCAACTCGCTTATAAAGAGCACTTTTATAACAAACTTTTGGTTATAACGTACCTAATTTCAATTGCCATCCACACATATGAAAGGTACTAATGTTGGTTATAACGTACTATTGGCTATAACGTTCCACTTTTGTGGTCCCCTTAAGGTACGTTATAAACGGATTGCACTGTACTTGCACTACCTTCTTGGTATTCTTAGATATCAAACAAACTTTACTTCTACGAGCTAAACGTTAAAAAATTGCTTTCAGACTCTTAGCCCTAAGGGCTATATCTCACCAGGATGCCAGGCTACGTCACCAGCAGCGTCGCCAACCAATGGCGAACTTAGATACCCGTCATACAATATCATACATTCTTTGCGTAGTACGTAGAGTAAGGGAGTTAGCTACGATTCGCGAATTCCGTTATATCTCTTAGGTGTGATGAGATATCGAATGTGCTTTAACTTGAATGGGCTTTCTATTCAGTTTTAAAAAATTTGATTTCAAACTTTTGTTTTATGTTCAACCCTAAAGAGGTTTAAAGTGGTTGAATATTTTTCACGAATTCTGATATATAGCTTAGGTCAGATTAAGCATGCGAGTTAATTTTCACTTCCACGGACCATTTTTATGATTCCCTAGAAATGAAATTAAAACGCTTAGAGGTTTAATTTTTTTTTTTTTTTTTAATTTACGGAGTTGTTTTGCGCTAATCAGATGAAATATTTGAGAAGGTCTTACTTCCATTTACTTGTTATCAAATATATAAAGTAAAGTCAAGTCAATGTTTGGGGCGAATGGAAATCTTCATCTGTGAACCGTTCCTTCCCACATTTTGCATAAGCATTCTTGAGACTATCGGACAGGTCGAGAACGTAATTATATTCCCAAAATTTGATTCGTATATAACTATATAGGTGCAGTGAAACCTGTCTAACACGGAACCTCAAAATAGAAAATGTTTCCGTTTTGTATAGGTTTCTGTCTTACACAGAGTTACGCTCAACCGGTTTTAATCAAGTTTTCAGGGAACATGTAGAATAGTCCCGGGATGGTCCCTGTGACGTTTGGTCTCCATCGTATGAAAAACAATCGTTTTTTTACATTTTTCAAATTTTTTCGCAATTTCAGTACCCTGGTGCTCTAGTTCTTTGTTTATTTGTCACTTACGCTTTCATATACTATGCATCCGATTAGAGAGCAACGGGATCAACGGGAGCAACGGAAGCATTGGAGCAACAGCAGTAATGGGACAAATTGAAGCAACAGAAGTAACTGGAGCAACGGAAGCATAGAGATAAATGAGATCAGCAGGATAAATGGCATCAATGGAAGGAACAGGAGCAACTGAGCAACGCCAGCAACGGAAGAAATGGAAGAAATGGAAGCAACGGAGCAAATGGAGAGCGTAGAGAGCGTAGCCACGGTTCGTGGCTAGTGTATTATAATTGTTTAAAAATTGGTTTCAAGACTTATACAATATATATTCATTCCCTAAGGTGAGAAGAGGGGCTGTACTAGTTTCACGTATTAAACCATATTTTTTAAGTCTTATATGATATCGAATTGAATGTGGATATACAAATCTAAGTCGGATTTTTCTATATTCAACCCAAAGCCAGTATCTTTGGTGTATTCTGACGGTTCAAATGTGACTATGCTGCAATGGATAACTCTTTTCACATCTTGAACTCAGGAATTGTCCATTTTTATTTCTTGTCCGAATGCCCACATATCCCATCTTCATTACCGAGGTATATGTTTAATGCGTTTTGGGTATGCGATTAGTAGCAACTCCACCTTACCTGGCTAGTTCTTAAGCTACCTTTTTGGTGATTTCAATGTAATAAACAAATGCAAAAAAAACCCCACCTATTTACGTGTCGAAAGGCTCCATTACCCAGCCCGGTCCTACTTCGTTCTGATGGGAAAACCCGAAACATATTTTTTCTAATAGTTCTATGGCTTTGTAAGTCTGAGAACCTTTAAGGCGTGATCAATTTCATCTAGTTTCCATACAAGTTTATATCCTCTTCTATACTTCAGTTCGGACGACAGCAAAAAACCTTCTTTTTCGTAATATGGAAATAAATTTTTGCCGAAAGACATTTTTATTGACACTTTACATGAAGGTCAAACAAGAGTCTTATTAACTCTAATAAATTTCTCAATAGTGTGACACGTTGAGTAATTTTCTTCTCGTTTTTCGCCCTCACCAATCTGTAACCTTTATATTGAATATTTCGGATTATTTCACATAGTAGAAATTACAGCGGACTTTTCCATTTTATTGACTAGCAAAATCAAAGTTTCCTTCGGGAATTTTCTGTTATATTTGTTCAAGTTTTTTTTTAGGAGAGCCTCTTTGATGTTGTCACGCTTAAGGATTTGAAAGAGGTTCGATTATAAATATCGATTTTATTTGAAAGTACTATGGATTAGAAAGAATTTTGTTAAAACTCCAGGGACGAAACTAATGAATAAGCAATTCAAAAAAAAATAACAGCGATACAAAGGCACCATCTTACGTCCCGAAATCCAAAATCCAAAAAAGGACAAATCCAGGAACGCACTCAACATGTTTTTGATTTTATTTATTGCTCACCGGAAAAATACGATAAATTACCGCATTCAATATTCCTCCTTCGGTGATTTAAGCGCAAATGCTGACACAATTCCTTAAAATTCGATGTGTCCTTTGAAGCTTCTCTGGACCACAAATACCACATATACACGGCCGATTAGATGTTCCACAACGTGTGTAAGGTCGGTAAGGAACCTTTTTGTATGCCTAAATTTAAGCTGGAGGATTTGATTTTCATATCAGCATAAAATACAGGACGAGGAAAAAAAAAACCGAAAAAGCTAATAGAAATTCAAGGAGCAGACTATACTTTAGTAAAGTTCTGGTGGTAATATATAAGGACCTTTTTTTCCGGAGTGATGGTTAAAACAAGAGCAAGAAAGGTGGATGGCAGGTTGGTTGCTTGCTGTTGTTAAGGACACATTTCTTCGCCATTGAAAACAGAAAGTTCTTTTTTTCGGGCAGCATATCGCCGATATGCTAATTCGCTAGCATTTTGTTTTTGTCCGTGTATGGAATTATTTGCCCAACCAAAAGATTGCTCAAATTTTCCCCGGTCCAAAAAAAATCACTTTGCTTTTATTTTCCCTTGTCTTTGAGACACTGGAATAGAACGTAAAGAAGTTCTTTCTTTTGTAATATAAAAAGAAATTGTTCAGGTGTATCGGTGGTATGGATGGTGTCTTTTACGGGCCTTCTTTTATTACTTTTGACGACAAAATACAGATTTTATTGCCGCGTCTCTTTTGTAATGTCACAAATGGAAAGTTTTCAGTGGTATTACGGAGAAACTCAACTTTGTTTTTATTAAGGATTGAAGATTTTGAGGCTGTTCTGCTTATGGAGTGGAAGTTTATGGAGTGCGCCCATATGTCAAATACTACAGTAGCATGCACATAAGCTCCACTGTTTTTCAGGCGGAGACTCATGCTATTGAACTATGCATTGAACGCATAGGATATACAAAAACCAAAATATATATATTCTCTCGGACAGCAAGGCTGCAGTAATGGCACTTCAGTCTGTTCAAATCCACTCCAAATTTGTTTGGAATTGCCTCCAAGCTCCAATGCCTGAACTCGGAAATAAGAACAGAGTTAACCTCATTTGGATTCTGAAAAAAGGGGCTTTGAATGTAATAAAATGGCCGACTTAATGGCTATAAATGGTTCAGAAACTGATTTCATGGGACTATATCCATTGTGTGGGATACCATGAAGGGGAGCAAGAATGAACATCCGAATGTGGAGAAAATCGCAAAGTGCCATTCACTGAGACTTGGCACTGCGCAACAGGCACTCAAAGCTTTTTATACTAAAACATTCGGAGAAAAAGAACATCTGATTATCTGAAATTAAGCAGATATCAAACCCGAACCCAAGTGAGAGATCTGACTGGACGTTGTCACATTAGGAAGTGTCTCAATGGGATTGGTCTCCCTAAGACTAAGATCTGCCGAATATGCAATGACGAAGACGAAACACCTGAGCATATCCTCTGCCAATATGAGAGTTTAGTTCATAAAAGACTTCTTCACTTCGGTCAGGGTTTCATGAACCATCGAAATTCTTTACAATTCCTCTTTGCAAAATACTAGACTTCATTGAAAGCGAAAGGATTGAAAAGGAATCATTGTCAATCCTGGGAACGTCACAATAGGCAACTATGGCTGGAGTGACAGAGGTTAACCATACTAACCCCCTTTTCCAATCTTTCTAACTACACTCCAAAACATATTTTATCTAAGAGTCTGAGAGGCCGTACTTAATGCTTAGATTTTATTTTTCATTGTTCTGTGATTTTTACACTAATCAAAATTTAAGTGTAGAAAAATTGGTTTTTACTAAACAAATTGATAACAATTTTTTATTTTCGAAATAAAGTATTTAAATAGAGTGATTCAGTTAGAGCCTTCAAACTAGTTACCGTATGGCACTTACGCCTGGCAGGCCTTGTTCTTTTTTGGGCTGGAGGCTGAATCGTGAAAACACAAAGTTTGAATACCACAGTACTTATTAAGAACAATAAAATAAAATGGATAAGTCTTTATTATGAGCTATCTTCTATCGGTTCGCAACTTCATCTTCATCAAAATTCTTCTCCTCCTTTTTTTGATACTCCCTTATAATCCTGTAAGAGACAGCTTTCACCTTTAATCGATTAAACGATTTTGCTGATCATACCCCTAACCCAAATAGGTTCCCACCTAATTGAGGTTTAATTAATCAACCTATTATAAAATTTGATATCTTGACGGTCATTCGAGCTATTCTAAGACTCATTTTCTTTGAGTTTGTAGAGCCTACTTAAAAAAGTAAAAATTAAGGAACTGAAAGAAAATATAAAATTTTTGGAAATATCAATTTCTGTATTTTTTTTTTTTTTAATTTAATTAACCTCATTATAAAAACATTTTCCGCTGTAATTCTCAGAAGATTATTCTCTTTCAAATTTCTAGCTCAGAAGAGCTTAAAGACTTTCGAAAACTCCTTAAAGTCACGTAGAAAGATTAAATTGAACCTTCTATAGTCCCACGGCTTAAAAACGGAATGAACGGTACCATCCCACTTCAAGTAGGTATCCTTAATCCTCCTGAAAACAAATTTCCCGATTTATGCGATTCGAAACAACAATAAATTCAAATCCCTGTTGTAGCTACAAAGCATTTAATTAGCACCTGTAATTAAATTTCCCCAAGGAACAAACATCTTTAAATAGTTTCAAAGTATCGTTCCGAATTTTCCTTTCACGCAATTAAATCCGCAGCTGTTACTCTATGCATTTCTGGGTAGTTGAATGCAAGCAATTTTATGTAAATTTTACTTCGAAGACAACATCAAATATTAAAACTCGGCTACTTTCCAGAACTTTTTCCCTAGCAGTATTCTTCCTGCCACGAGTAATTTCAACTCCCGTCACAACCCCACAAGGTGCTAGTCTACCCATTCGCGTCGTAAAGAAATTGGTGCTAACAATAAGAGTATTTCTTTTAGACCGCTTACACAGGTAGAGTAGCACCTGGTTGGGAACTCCTAAATGGAAATCACTTGCTTCAAGTTACGTACATACTGACTATACCTTTAAGGATAACGTGATGAAAAAAATATTGAATTTAAGCTCGGGATAAAAAAGTTTTTAGCTAATGGAAGCTACTATAAGCTGTGTTTCTTAATTCAACCGTCGTTGCCTTTTTTTCCTCGGAATAATAAAAGTTAATTTTAGCTTCCAAGGATTTAAACATATTTTAGCTGGTAGTGCGAGTAGTGCACTACACACTCACCCATATGTCGTTTTTGTGTAGATTTTTGGGTGCACTTTTCGTGTTATGCCTTCCTGCATTCTATACACTAGACTGCATAGTATAATGTATAGCAGCAAGGGGTTATGTTCCGTAAACGGCAAACTAACTTGCTAAATGTTGCTTGGAAGTGAATTTATAGTCCGTTTACATTCGTTCGTGACTAAGTGATTTCGTGTAGTGTAAGCCGGCTGTGTACGTGGCAATTTTAAAATTAAATTTATTTCTTTTGATCTGAAAACGAATAGGGCTAACAAACATTGCAAAAGTGTGGTGTCTGTGCGTCTGTAAAGGATATAACTTTAATAGAAATATTGAAGTCGTAAGATGATTTGTAAAGAGAGCAAACATTGGATAAATGGTGAAAATATTTTAATAGAAAACTTTTTCATAAATAAATAATGCAATTAGAAAGTTTATTTTTTAGCTTTCGCTTTGTTTATCGCCTTGCTTATCGAAATGTTTACACATTTATAAAGTCTTTTTTATACCGTCTTCGATTTGTGTAAGGCCATTAAATGTTCGAAAATTTTAAAGGGTCATTGTAGATGTACATAAATGCCAATTGATTACATAATTTCAATGAAGTGAATCCACTATCGGTGATTCTTTCTTATAAAGATTTGTTTATCTGAATTTAATATCTGTTTCCCTGTTGTTATATTCTTCAAATTACCAGTTCCTTTTACTAGATGATATTTGCGAGAAAAAAAGTTTCTGTGTTCGAAAAAAAAATAGCTCTACTTTTCCCCACTGTTGCATGCCTGCATACCACATACTATAGAATAGAATATAAATTTTTGGAGCAGAATAGTTCAGTGTTTTCCAACCCTGCGTCTACACTGGCAATTTATCTGGCAATATTATTTCCATTGAGTTAAATGTCACATCTACAAATCTATTGATTAATTCAATAGTTTTTTCTTTGGTCCACTTACTGTCCCTTATTTGCGATCAAACCAAAAAAACTTAAGGCCAGGTATCAGTTCTCGACGAAAAAAAAAATGCTTTCTTTCTTTTTCTTTTTAATTTTCATCCTTAACATATTGAGATTACGTGGACAAAAGGATATTTCGATATAAAATGTATTTCACGAGTTACAGACCGATTTGTGGAACGATCGGCCGATATTCAATACGATTTTTGTATAATGCCAAGCTTTAAATGCGTTTTTCTCGAAACCACTTCTACCGGAGCGCGGTACGTTCTACAGCTTCAACG
This sequence comes from Beris chalybata, assembly GCA_949128065.1. Lineage (NCBI taxonomy): Eukaryota > Metazoa > Arthropoda > Insecta > Diptera > Stratiomyidae > Beris > Beris chalybata. The sequence continues at coordinate 14,424,416 of OX421897.1, forward strand.
AATGAACCGGTTTTAATGAATAAAAGCTTAAAATAAAGTAAACTAAATTTGAGGGGCCCCAACGTTGAGTTTTTTTTATTTTGTTATTCCACTTTTTTTTATATGAGTTTTTAAGCCAAAAAAAGAGTGAAAAAGGTGATTTTTTTTTAAAATAGCTGCCATTTTAGTCTCAGGGCGTTTTTTCAACAAAAAAAACGTTGGGGCCCCGCAAATATGATCTAGTTTCATAAGCTTTTGAATTTTTGGTTTTAGATCACTTGGCAAGGCTGTAGAAGGTACCGCGTGCATCAACTCACGCCGATCACGGCCTTACGTCATGGGAGCTGGAGCTGCCATTTTATAAAATATTTTTTTAAAAAAATGCACAGTTATTCTTCACTTGTACCTCTATATAACCCATTAATAGTTTTTCCATATATATTTATTTTATATCCAAAAAAAATTCTGAAATTGAGCCCTTTTTCGGGCCTTTTAACTGATACCTTGCCTTAAGTCTACCTGTTGACAAGCGACGATACCATTGAGTATAAGAATTTTTTTTTATTATATTAATAGTATTAGTCACAAGAATTTAAAAACTGATGTCCTTTTTTTAACAATTTGTGGAAATACGACAAGTCCAAAGAAAGTCTTTCTCTTGAAATTTAGTACCTACATAAGATATTCGAAACCTGAGTATCAAAATATGTTTTTCTTCGGTTGTATTTATAAACTATAAATAGATAATAACAGACCTCAGTTGATTTTGCTATTACTTGTAAACTCGAATGGTACGAGAAAAAAGCACATGGTGAAGAATTTTATGTATCCTTTCAGAATTCAAACAATAAATCTATCTTAAGTCCTTTGGGTATTACAATGACATTTTTCCTTTTTATGTACGAAATATCCCGATCATATGTATGTAGTTCCAGAGATATAGAAACGCCCTCCAACAGTCTGACCTCACTCATAACATCACCCGCAAATGTCGACTTAGTTTCCGTACTAGGTGTGTCAGTTACGGAGGGTAGGAACCTCATGGGTATTGAGAATTAACTATGGCCTTTAATTTGTCCTAAAAAATTCAAATTCAAGAAGTTTAAAAAATGTTTATACTTCATGAATTATAGAAGATTACTTGAACACAGTATAGATTTTAGCCAATTTAAGCAGTTCTATAAAGCCAAATCTACCAATATTCTGGGCTCAAATTTATATTTTTTTAGTTGACATATATCGACAGACTACTCAAAAAAGTCGCATACTTAAGTGCATAACGTCGCAGGAATTCAACGCTACGTAGTTCTACCCAAAAAATGCTAAAGTTGCTCCTAGACAGTTGAATGATTTTCCAGTTAGTTATGTCTTGAATTTCAATAAAATCATAACAAAAAAATATCCACAGAACTCTTGAGGTGTTACATTTCAAAAAATTCATTTCAAAAAGGCTTGAAATGGAGCGGGTTGAATATCGTCTGAAAGTAATTTTAAGGCGACTTTTTAACACTTAGTAGTAAAGGTGAACTCGATACCTTTCTAGACCTAAGAAGACCGAAAATCAAGAAAAAATAAGGAAATAAAACTACAAAACTACAAGTAAAACTTACATAAAAAAAAAAAGTATAAAATGAAATGTGTCGAAATTCGTGAAAGCGTAGAAACCACTTTTCTCCACTTTGGCGGTTGAATATTCGAAAAGCCGGACAGCGTTTAAGAGTAAAACTAATTTGATGCCTCGGAAGGCCTAAAATATACGACGAAATTCGTGAAAATGTAGAAAAGTCCTTTTAAGTCACAATTTTTTTCGCCCTACATCCGTACTCAATGCAAATTTGAACTTTTTTCTATTAAAGTAAATCTATGCTGGCAGCACCATCAGTTATAATATAATGGCTATAATAACCCAACTGCATTTAATGGTTTCAAATATGATGCACGTTAAAGTTAAATTCCCGGCATTGGTACAACAGTTTTAATTTACCAAATATTCGAACTACGTAGTATAAATATCAAAAGATAACTGGAAGTATATTTGAAAATGTCGATTATAGCAATAAATCGATAATTTACCATGCCGCTAGTAAAGGACTTGAAATGCATTTCATACTTGGTTCATTTTCAGAAAATTATGCATCACTATTTCGGGTTTAATTGTGCTTATTTTCATGTGCAGTTTGCGTTATGGGTATGACCGAAAACAGCCTCATGTAATGATAGCAACATTTGCTCTATGGTAAACTCACCGCGAAATTTCAACGTTATTCAAAACTTTAATTTGCTTTAAATTCAACAAATTTGTCGATATATGGGTCTTTAAGATAACTTTAAATTTAAAGTACGGACTATTTTAGTAGGAACCTTTCTATTTCTAGACGAAATTTCGATTTTGGAAAGTGACATCAGTTGAAATATAAGTCCAGTAAATTAGTCTATAAGATTTTCTGCTATAAATATTTCTTAAAGTGGTCCAAATCGGTTAATCTCGAATATTAAAAATTTTAATCTTAAGACCAAAAAGATAAGTTTTTTTTTTTTAAAATATGTTTCAGCATTTTTGGAATTTTACAACAAACAATAGCACGTAGATGAAACCCTAACAACTATCTGGTATGCAACATTGTGCATCTTAAATTTATTATTTAAGAACAAAAACTAAACATGAATGTAAATTAATTCCGTGATGTTTCGTTTAGTTCAGGAAGCAGAAATATTCCGAAAATATGAGTAGCTTCGGATTTATTCAATAATTATCGTTAGAATTTTGACTTTTTTATTTTTATTTAAATAAATTTCTTTACTATTTATTTTACTATATTTAAATTATGAAGTAACGTGATCACCCTGAAATTAAAACTAAAAATGTCTTTACCAACATTTTTCATTTTCATATTTCATATTTCATAGTTCAGGCTTGTAATTTATGTAGACTTGTGATAGTGAATTTAATTAAAAAAAAATTCTAGTTGTTTGAAGCATATACCTCTCCATCCATCTTGATTTTTTTTTTGCAATTAGCTCCACTATCATAGGTCTACCAACATAAGTTATAACTTTCAAGAGTTTGGGAAAAAAACTAAGCATTTCAAAGTATATTAGTTAAGGCAGAAATCAAAATTTCGTATATCCTGAACGGTTCATGTCACAAGGTTGAAACTTAGTTATTTGATGTAGGTGGCATCTTAAAAATTACCAGCTGGAGACGCGATCTTTGGATCGAAAAGATTGAAGGGACAATTTCAGGAGGCCAGAGCCCGACTGGACTGTCGCGCCATTTATGATGATCCCTGCTAACAAACTATGTTCCATGAGACCTTACCGAAGCTACGAGACAGGGAAATAGCTTCGGTAAGGCCTTATGGAAGTTAGTTTGCTAGTAGGGCTTCTAGTCTTATGAGATGTAAAACTCTTTTTTCTTTAACAGGCTTTTTGTACAATTCGTATTTAGGATTTTGTAATATTTGTCATCGATGCCGATAATTGGTTTATATTGTTGTTCACGAATTTCGGCTTATATCCATCCGATTAAATATTGAATGAAATTTTACAATCAGGGCTTTTTGTATGAAGAGCCACATTGAATAACCAATGTTAAAAGTTGTGGCACCATTCAATGAGATATTCTAATGACAAAATTAATTTATCCAATAAACACATCTTGTCTCAAAATCAAATTAAATCATTTTCTATTTCGACTTTTCCAAACATTGTATGATCCAAAATCTGATTAGTGTTTAAAGGTGAGAGTACCGTCGGTACTTTCATCGCACCTTGACTGACTGCTTTAAGGATCTTGTTCATGAAATAGCAAAGTTTCGTTCAGACTTTTGGCATATCTTTTAATAATAAAGAAGAATAATAATAACAAAGAAGAAGAATGTTGTGATCAACCTGAAATAAAAAAAAGCAGGCTTTCAATTGTGGGGGTTTATTTATTTAATAAGGAAGTGATCGACCTGAAATTATAAAAATAAATTTTAGCCTACACTTTTATCAAGAAAAGTCCGTTCGTCCGACGCATACACCTTCAACCCTACGCTTCAGTACACAAGCTATTTAATTGTGTACCATAACTCGAAAAACGCTACTTTAGTGTACCATAACTCGAAAAACGAGCTACATAAGTTATTTCACAAAAGCAGTCACCCCCTTTTAAGGGTGAAATTTTCATGGATGGGAAGATATAGTTTATATTTTGCCTCTTATAATATCGCAAGAAATCAAAATTTGAATGGCAAAACAAAACAATAACATACACCTGTAGATATCAAAGGATTAAAGTTGTACATTTTTAAAATAAGCGGTGTTCCCGCTTATAAGGAAAAATTCAATATCCACAATTCAGATTTAAATGCTTTCCGGACTTCTACCCAAAAAATAAAGTTGTGCTCAGATTGTGTCCAGATTGGCAGTTTTCTATCTTTCTTCTTAGCAAAAACAAAGCCTTAGGGGAGAAACTAAAACCGCAATTACCAGAAAATTAAATTGTGGAGGAACAAATTCGTTTTTGATGTTGTAAGTAATTTAATCAATTATAAACTTTGGAATCGATCGGATTTATAAATAAATTTCAATAACATACCGTTCGCCAATCTTGTGTATTGTACACCTTACGCCTTATAATCCAAAATATTGTGCAAATCCGAAACAGGCATTCTATCAAAATAAATCCTAAAATCTAAACGATGAAAAACCTCCAAATCACATTTCTAACAAGTTGAATTTTCACCAAATTAACACGGCAAAAACCGAAACTAAAACTCAGAGCATCTACACTTGCATAATTTCCATAATTAATAAACCACGTTGGGTTTGTTTTTTTTGTTATTCTTCTTCTTATTAATACAAAAATTTTATTTCATCACCAAATCTTCCTAGTCAAAATAAAGAAAAAGGCGATCAAACGAAACTCAAATGGACACCACCCGCACTAAGGTATGACAGACAAACGAAAAACATCCCCCGCTAAAAACCACTGGAACAGTCCCGACTGAAATCCGACGAACAGAACGAAAAATGTCCACAAATCGGTTCTAAGTTCTAAGATTAGCCAAGACCGATGAAAAGATTTCGGCTATCTCAATATACCGATACCGATACCGATTAGGGTTATAGTATGTTGCCGCGATCTTATCGACCTAGTGCGAAACCGACTGAACAAAAACCGTTGGAAAAAACGAACATTTCCCTCGAATTCATCCTTTACTACTGACTGCGCTATCAAACTTTACGGCAAGGACTGTGCGGCATCTGACGTACCACCCCATTCATCTCGTATCGTTTTTGTCCTTGAGCTGCTGCTCCCTTAGAACGTTCTGATAAGCAATTGCTCACTTTGGCTGCTAGCAAAACAGCGGTTTGAACAAGAGTTGTCCGTCCACAAGGTTTTAAGTGATGCCTTCTTGTAGGGCGCATGCTTAGCCATTTTCACTCTTTCATTCGCTAAGAGATACCTTTTCTACAGCCAGGATACACTCTTACAGCATCCTTTTTCCCGTACCGGTTGGAATCGGGATTCATGGAGCTTTCAATCAGTTCGAAACTGGATGTAATGGGAACAGTAGCTAAATATTCATTTTCTTCTTCACTTGAATATCTACGTAAAAAAGCATACAGTGCATAGTAGGAGCTACGTGCCTTTATAGCGATTTGCACCTTTGGTTCTTTGTTTTTACTATTTGAGTTGCCTTCAGGCAGTAACTTATTGCGTTTTGAACTATTGTTGCATAGTGAAACCATTTCAAAGTGCAGTCTTATTTGACTTTAGGGAAAATATTGACAATAGTCCAATTATTTTGTTTGAAGAGATTCTGAATTAGGAGCTTGTGGTGCGGCGTAATTATTCAATATCTAATACTCGCTGAGCAGTCTTCGAATGTTGAAAATTAAATTTGAATTCGGTTGGAATGTTTCACTATCTGAATGTTTGTAGCTACTCTTAAAATGCGTATATTTTTTTTATTTATTATGTCGGACTACTGCCAAATGAATTTGGGAGAGCCTATGGTAGTCGCACTCGAGACTTAGAAGCCCATATGGCGTTTAAACATTTTACATTTTCCATTTTAACAATAAATCGAGAATTAATGAGTTTAAACAATAATAAATTTGGGACAAGATAAAGAAGGGAGGTGAATTTTATATTTGTTTAAGAAGGTTATTGTTGTTTAGGAGTTGGAATAGGGGAGAGTTAGAGTGTTGAGAAGGATCAAGAAGTTCTGTCAATGGAGGGACATCGTGTTTAAAGAAGGAAAGAGTAGATGGACATTGAGTTAGGATATGTAGGACAGTTAACGGAGAGGAGCAGTGCGGGCAGGAGGGAGGGTCTGTTCGTAGTATGTGATATCCTTTGGTGAGCCAGGTGTGTCCTAACCTTATCCTGACGAGCTTTGTTGCAAGACCTCGAGACAGGTCCGGGTTGTAGTTAGGATGAGTGGAGTTCTTCCAGTGTGTATTCAGGAAGGTGTTACTAGCGGTCCAGGAGAGACGTTTGACTTCCTCAATCTTGACCGAGATCAGTTTTAGGAGACTGTTCTCTGAAGGTGGAGTGATAACGGTTTCTTACGATGTAGGAGGTCGGATGGATAGAGTTCCTGCTGCGCGATCTGCGGCTTCGTTTCCTCTGATCCCTACGTGACCGGGGACCCAACAGATTTGTATGGACTTAGTCAGAGCCAAGGTGTTTCTGATGTACATTGGCAGGTAGTCCCGGTTTTTTGGGTTTCTAACAGCATCTATTGAAGCCTTGGAGTCCGTGAAAATTATTCCTTTCTCATTGTTTGTTTTTAATAGGATATTAACAGCGCGGGCAATGGCCCACATTTCAGCTGCTTGAATGCTGGTGTGGAGGTCAAGGTAACCACTTAAAATGCGTATATATCCTCCTTAAAGTATAGACTTCTTTACTCGTCCTTGATTCACATAAAAAAGTTTTACATATAACATATAACGCACTAATATGGCAGCCGTGCCTAATTTTTCTACACGAATCGATCACATTCTATGGTTCATTAATCTGTGATCGCTTTTCAATTACATTTTCGAGCAATACTTGCTGGCTCTCACAGTCTACATTTTAAAAATTACTCTTTTTGGCTGAAATTTAAAGGTACTAATATTCTGCTTGCGTGCAGTCGAAAGCGTTCTCCAATATTTGGTGTTGTATGTAGACTGTTCGAGTGAATTGGAGTTTTCATTGTGAGGGAAGAGTATTCGCGAAATATCCACGTGGTAATGATATATGTAATGTGATGTATGATATTTTGCCACGTCTTTCCCTCACACTTTCTGTATCCGATTGGGTACGTTGATTGCAACATCACATATACCAGTAAAACGTTCGCGAATACTCTTCCTTCGCAGTGAATACTCCAACTCAATCAAGTAGCTTGCACATAACACCGAATATTCGAGAACGATTTGGACTTCAACCAAGCAGTATACGAGTATAAGCACCTATTGCTTTCAGCTGTACCCATTTGGATCCTACTGTCCTTCTGTTTTTCAACAGAAACCGTTCGAGCATCTCAGGTTTGCAGATCAGGATGTAACAATATATTCTGATCAGGGTTATGAAATATGGTATGATATGCAGGGTGAAAACTCGAGAATTTCGAGTTTCATATATTGAAACCCTATAGCTGAAACATTTGTATTTAAATAGAAGCGTAGTGGTGGCATATTTTTAAGTGTTGATAACGATGTCATTTAAATCTAGTTTTTGTTTGAGCCATAAAATTACCCACAAAAGCTGCATATGCATGACTTAAGCTAGTATTACACTGTGTGCCAGGCGGTCAAATATTTGACCATTTTCCCTGACAAATGCTGTCAGATAGTGTAATAGTCAAATGCTGTTTGACAATATGTTTCATTTGACCACATTTGACCGTTTGCGATTTCTGGAAAAACAATTGTGTCAAATGGGTCAAATAGGAAATGTCACTCGTGAAATTTTTTTGTGGCAATCAGTTAAACAAATAGCAATAATTATATAATTAATTATTTTAAGTACTGGAGTTCGGTTTTTTGTTTGTGTGATGTCTGCCAACACGTCGATTTAGATTTGAACAATTTAGTCAGAACTTCGTTCCGACCTGATAGCGTTTGACCGTTTGACTCGAAGAGAAAATTTTACAATTTTGTCAAATGTGTCAGATAGTGTAATATCGCAATCGGGCAGCGTGCCAAATGGATATATGACACGAAATTTGGTCAAATTTTTATGGTCAAATATTTGACCGCCTGGCATACAGTGTAATACTAGCTTTAGGACTAATCATTCTTTAAATAATAAACTAAAACTAAAACCTGCAAAAAATTTAATATGCGCAAAAGCGACCCTCGTTAATCAAAGCTGATAAATATTCTGGCTCTACAATTTTTTTAACCACTATCATTATTTTAATTATCAAGTAAAGCAATTAAATTGTAGGGTGTTCCGACATAATTATTTTAGGTAAAAATAGATACAGTCAACTATCTTTTGAATCAACTACATAACGAAAAAAAAAATTTGCGTATTAAAGGCAGAAGGTAGGTATATCTATAAAGTTCGGGTTTTTTTTTTATTTTTTTGTAGTTTTGAAAAGGAGGCTCCACTATCTTTACTTTAAGTGGTCACTTGTCAAAATCGAACAATTGTGAAAGAATTTGGAAAAATTGCCCCAAAATTTGACAAGGGGGACGGCCTCGCAAACGAAAGGGGGAGTCAGAAAATGCTCACAAAATCAAAATCGGATCAAACGTGAGGCGAAAACGTGGACAAAAAATCAAAATTTGCTACACTTCTTTTGCCTATCCTGGCCACAAATTTTAATATTTTTAAATTTATTTACACATTTGAAAAGAAGTCACTACGCCCTTTAATTTATATGGTCACTTGTCCAAATCAGATAATTGTTTGAAAATTTGATAAAATTGCCCTGAAATTTAGAAAGTGGTACTATAGAATTTTTTTCAAAAGTCAAAATATTCTATTTTCGATTTGTTTATCACAAACGAAAGGGGTGGTCAAAATAGGCGCACAAGTCCAAGAAAACTAATTCTAATTAAATCTAATACTAATTAATTCATATCAAAAATCAGGGAATGGTAGCCAAAAACGTTTAAAAAACTGTCAAAATTTGCGATTCTTCTTATGCCTCTCGATTGGTAGTTATCTCATTGCTTAGCAGTGAGGAGCAATACTTAGCAATTTGTCAATAAAATCATACACAAACAATTCAGTCTATGAACAACACGAAAGCAAACTTGACAATCAATTATAAAACTTCAAATAGGTCTTGAAAATATTTAAATTCCTAGCCATTATAACACGAAACTCGACAAATAAGTCCAAAACTCAAAACAAAACTTGACTACTGACTGGATCACCGAACGAGGGGAATTGCTCGAAATTTTCCAAGCTAGTGGAAATACAGTAACTATATGGCGAGCGATACCAGCAATCTGCGAAAACATTGCCACATTGCCGAAATATTGCCGCAGCTAGCACGATATGGCCATGTATTGCTCCATTAATGGCTGTAATAGTTTCGGCAATAATGGCCGGGCAATCAAGGGTTTGAAAAATTGCTCGTGTAATAGATCTTAATAAAAATTTGGAAAAGTTTCCCTAAGTTCTAATTTAAACTATGACATACACGGACTAAGAACAGTCCATACATAAGTGCAGCATCTTTTCTGACGGGTTTTGTGAAAATATATGGTTGGTGTGATTGGTGATATTTTCATAGGACTAAATAGACCCAATTACTTAAATTTTATAACAAACTATTTACGGAAGTGGAACTCAATGCTATGTTTGGAAAGTAAAAAGCTTTATCTCGCTTCAAGGGATTCCTCAGAAATGATGGTAACACCATTGACAAAACTCAAAAATTTATTAAGTCGTTCTCTAAACTACAAAACCAATAAATAAATGTCCATTTTAATCAATACTAATTCCATGGACGACAGTTGATTTATTTATATTAATTACACATGTCACCATTATCCCCAGAAGAAAGTTACATAGTTGTAGTCCGACTTGCCATAATCCCAACTCAATTATTGATGTACAATTCAACTTACCCATCAGTTGTATAGTGAAGAAGTCCATCGGGACTCCTTCCGGACTAAGTACTTAGTAGAAGAACATAAATATTTATGTTGTCATACATTGGGGACTAATAATTTCATCAACAACCACCACAACAACAAACTTTCAGCAGCCATGGCACACATTACTCTTCCAAAATCTATTATACATTTTTCAATCTAGTGAATTTGTTCTGCCAGAGAATGCCACAGAATCAGCCGAGTTCATTCTGTCAGGACTAATAAAGCTAGTGCGTGGTGTGTGAAAATGCTTCAATAAAAAGTTTGTAGAATACAATGGATTGAGGACGTTTTTTAATGACAAACATTCGATTTTATGTGTTTTTTTTCGAGATTTTTAATTTATGTTCACCAGGAAGCAATTCAATTTGCAGTAGCAAATCATAATCTTGTTGATTTGAGTGTTTTAAGGAAATGTGAGTTCAACAAAGCATTTGAAGTAATATTTTTCAGTATTTATTTATTCGAAAAAAAAGGATATCGACCATATTGTGTAAAAAAAGCCTACAGAGTCCTAATTGCGCAAGGAGGTGTTGCATTCTCTGAAATTTGTATGACGACCCACCTGTTTGTCGATAGCATTTGTCCGAATATCTGCCTATACTATAAGTGCGTCTGTCAATAAATCCCTCTTCCAGCCTCCCGTGTAGCTAGAGCCATCCAGTGACGGATAGAGTAGTCCAGTAGACAATTGCTTTAAAACGATCAACTTGTCAGATTATGGAGAGCATTCTTAATTGTGAAGCAGATCCCTAAAGTTGCCATTTCGCCTAAGCATCCAGAATTTTTTTTAATATTTCTACCTTTAAAATTGAATAAGTCATGTGTAAGCCATGAATAATATGCGAAAAAAAGCCTTAGCCTCAGCAGCCACCATTAGATATACGACTAGCTACCTATTCCATTTTTACTACATCTACTGCTTAACAAAAAAGAAAAAAGAAAATAATACATACACAGTCCCGAGGATATCCCATTTATTTTCATAGACCCAATTTTTTGCTTTACGAACAATATCAAATGTGTAATCAGAAAATAACCAACAGGAGGCTACGGTGAAAAAAAAAATTGGCCTACAGTTTTTTTACCCTCGATTTGAGCCTTCATTTTAGATTAACGTACTTTTGATGTGAGAGTGTCGTCGTTTTTCACCACACCTAGTATGCCTAAATGTCGAAGCTAAAGGCTCGACCCTTCAAGAAAACCCTATTCAAAAATGTTAGCACATCGCTAAAGGTTAATGGTATATTCATTCCATTAAAATTGCTTTAAAGAGTCTTTTCGTTCCGCTAATATCCGCCCAGATGGTGAACTTCCTTTGTATTTTATATCATGATTTACCAAAAATAGAACCATACACCTGAAATATGTTAAAAGTTCACATATGAGCCTGCGACGACGAACATTGTAATGTATCCAAAATTATGGTCTACGGTAATATGACAGCAATAAAAGGGCACGTTAATAAGTGAGGGAGGCCTATCAAAGATATATAAAAGATCCCTCCATCTGACGAAATAATGTAGGCGGGAAAATTCTAAGAATTTTGGTACCTTTATTGTAAACGTTAATTTTGCTGAGATGCTGAGAAGCTGGCTCGCAGGCAACGGAGTACGTACATTGACTACTGCTCTAAGTGTGTATTTCAGAAAGGTAAGTAAGTTAGAATTTCTAAGAGATTTATAAAAAGCCTCAAAACCTTATAGACTAAATAAAATAAATAAAATAAATAAAATAAATAAAATAAATAAAATAAATAAAATAAATAAAATAAATAAAATAAATAAAATAAATAAAATAAATAAAATAAATAAAATAAATAAAATAAATAAAATAAATAAAATAAATAAAATAAATAAAATAAATAAAATAAATAAAATAAATAAAATAAATAAAATAAATAAAATAAATAAAATAAATAAAATAAATAAAATAAATAAAATAAATAAAATAAATAAAATAAATAAAATAAATAAAATAAATAAAATAAATAAAATAAATAAAATAAATAAAATAAATAAAATAAATAAAATAAATAAAATAAATAAAATAAATAAAATAAATAAAATAAATAAAATAAATAAAATAAATAAAATAAATAAAATAAATAAAATAAATAAAATAAATAAAATAAATAAAATAAATAAAATAAATAAAATAAATAAAATAAATAAAATAAATAAAATAAATAAAATAAATAAAATAAATAAAATAAACACAACGAAGTGCTACTTGTTGTATTTTAAGGATACTACACATAATAGAAAATAGTGAAGGAAAGCAAACGGTGAATAGTAAAACTGGGTGTAGTCCAATGATAGTATACTAGGCTTGAATAGTTCATGAAGGAATTAGTTCGGAATAGCGTTCCCATAAGTAAATGAACGAACAAGTTCGCAGTGAATTTCGGTCCGATTTCGTTTGCAGGAAGTACATAGTTCGTTACCACATTTGCGTTCAGCAAGTATCATCCCACTTTCGAACTTGGAACTAAGAGAAGGAACTAGTTACTTCGCGAGTTCGCGTTTTGTAGGTCATCACATTCCTTAAATAAAAAAATCTGCCAACAGTTTGGGCGAAACTTTATTATTTTTCCGGCAGAAGTTTGGAACGTGTTCAATTCGGGGATTCGGTGTATGTTACTATGTGACTGAAAACCTAACAAAAAGTTCGGAAAGCGGTTAGAATATGGAGTAACATATGAATTATATAATTGGGTCATATTCCGGGATGCGGTCTAGAGGTTGAAGAAGACAAAACTTAAAAATAGGTGATTATTAAACAAGACTGTGGAAGCAAAAAGATATTCGATATCTGATCAGACCTGAACGATAAGGTAAAATTCACGAAATAGTATAAAACCACTTTAAACCCACTTTGGGGTCGAATTTCAAAAAATCTTGAAAACACTTTCTAGGTATTCATATGAAGAATCCATAAACAAAAATAATTGGTGATTGTTAAACAAGCCCGTGGATGTGATATCTGATCAGACCTAAGAGATATTCCGGAATTCATAAAAAAGTATACAACCACTTAACACCCCCTTAGGGGTCGAATTTCAAAAAATCTTGAAAACGCTTTCTAGGTATTCACATGAAGAATCCGTAGAATAAAAATGAATTCAACATTTAGAAAGACCTAGGAAATATGACGAAAATCGTGAAAATATATGCATTTTATTTTCACTGACAATTTTTTTTTACCCTCTCTTCCTAACGGCAATGAATATTAAAAATTTTTTTCATCAGAATTACTTTTCTAGTTGATTTACATATACGTACCGAGTTTCAACTTCCTAGCATGAGCCGTTCTAAAGTTAGGAAAAACACTCCCCACCCCCGTACCGAACAACCCAAAAAAAAAAATTTATTTTTCCAACATGCCTCAACACGCCCCCTTCAAAGATTTTACTTTGACCAATCTTTATTTATCTAGCTTTATACCCAAACCGAATTTTGTTTTTCTGGTGCATTTGGTTTGTGAGATATCGTAATCTTAAGTATTTCAACCCCCTCATCCGTACGCCACGACCCCCACCCAAAAATTTTGTTTCAATCTACTCTTATGTGTAATTACAAATATTTGTTAAGTTTTAATTGCTTGCTATTAATGGTTTAGGATATATGGATTTTAGAATTTGTCGATCTCGGCATTTTTGCGTTTCGGACGCATTATTTCCCCCTCCACTCCCACACCCCTTCACCCATATCTGTTTTTTTTTTGCAAATGAGTCCATTATCAAAGCTCTATAGAAATTCTAAGTTTCAGTCTCCTCACACAAGCGGTTGCTGAGATCTAGAAACCTAAATTTTTCGTCTAAAACGCTTACCCCGCCTTCCTCCTTACACCTCCTCTCCTGAAAATAATGTCAATTCAAGGGGTCCACTAAGTCTATTCTTAGAAAAAATTTTAATTTAATAGCTCCACTGGTTTGAGCCTTCAAAGATTTTGGGGCGGTCGACGTACAATTTTTTGTTTTTGAAAATCAATAACAATACTTTATTATAAATAATAAAGTAAAAGAATAAAGCTAAAAAAATAACAATTCATCGAGCTTCTGTCATTAAACGTGCTAGTAGAGAACCACAAATTTAAATAGGAAATATACACATATTTACCTATGTTCGTCCTTCGTTTGTAGAATGATTAGCTAGAGGACAATGACTGTACCAAAATTAGTTCAGATTATTCTTCAGAATTTTCTTTAAATTCTCTCAATTGTGTATGTCTGGCCAATTTCACATTGTCCTTTCAATATGTGGAAGCTTACACACTGCCCCGTATGTTATCCTGAAAACTATTGTAAAGAAGAAGCAAGTCGTTTGGGTTATATCGTTTTTATGAACAAGCGTTCTTTCAGGCCTATTCGGGACCGAGTCACAAGTCACAAAGTAGGTCGAGAGTCTCAATTTTGTATGAATTTTGAATTAATTGAGACTTTTTGATATGAGACTCTGATCCTCAATAGGCCTGTACTACTATGATCAAAAAATAAGGAGACTTTTGAATTTAAAAAAAAAAGCTGAAATCTTAGGAACATGCATTTTTTTTCATGGGTTGGTACAACTGTCCTTGACGTCTGTCTAAAATTTTGGACAATTTGTAGCGTTAGTTTACAATTTATGTCATTTTCAGTAAGTCAAAAAAAGTTTGTTCGGCGATTTTTAACATATATAGCAAAGAGTTTGCATTAAATTTTGTGTTCGCAACGAAATTTCGGGTGCAAATTGTTGAAATAATGGGACGATACTATGGCAAGATCAAAGGTTTACAAGTGGCACAAAACATTCCAAAGAGGTCGTAAAGAGGTTGAAGATGAACATCGTTCTAGAAGGCCATATCAACATCGATAACTCTAAAAAACATCGAAAAATCAAAGAATTGGTGTTGGAAAATTGTCGTTTGAGCATCAGAGATCTTGTGGACATTACTGACATCTCATTTGTGAGTTTATTCGCAAAAAAAGGCCTGAATTATGGAAAAACAATTCATGGTTTTTGCATCATGAAAACGCTCCATCGCAGATGGCAAAAATCAAACAAATACCGTTCTGCAAGCCCCGTATTCGCCTGATATGGCTCCGTATGACTTTTTATTATTCTCTTGACTTAAAAAACCACATCGTGGACACTGTTTCGATAGCATTGAAGAGATAAAAGAAAATTCGCTGAAGGCTTTGAAGGGAATTTCGGAAAATGAGTACAAAAGGTGTTTTGAGAACTGGAAAAATCGTTTGAATAAGTGCATAGTATCGGGAGGGGAGTACTTTAAAGGCGATAAAATAAATTTGGATGAATAAATGTAATATGTGCTTTTTATTAAAAAGTCCCCTTATTTTTTGATCATAGTAGTATATCTCGGTTTCGAAGATGTTTTAACAGATTCCGTTTGAAGTAAAATGGATGAAAATTTCAAGCGAAAATAAGGCCTATTTCGTTTTAATAATTTATCAAATTGCGATTCTTGTCCTCTATTCATCGAATTACATTGTCATTTTGTTCTGAGAGCACTTTTACATTTTACCTGGAGCTATCAAACTAAAAACTTTAAATTTTCTAACATGACATTTTTGGTACAATCCAAGAGGGATAAATCACTTTTCAACTAAAGGATGTTACAATAACTCGTTCCGAAGTTAAATACAAATTAAAAATATAACTCAGTAACGATCGCGATGAAATACTGAACTAAAATTTATTTTTTAGTTACGAACATATCAAAAGAATGAGGAGTGTAGTGTTATTGCGAGACCTTTTATTTACAGGTAGAAACTATAGTATAGTTTAAGTTAGGACATTTACAGAATTTTGGTATGGCAGCAAAATTAACATGACTTAAAAATATCCCTTTCATATTAATACTATTAGCAAAATTTAAAAGTCGTAATTTAAAACGTTCTAAAGTTATAGTTACATATTGGTGAACACGTGTTATAAGGACTCTGGAAGGATATCACCCATTAACGAACTTAGCGTTACTTTTTCCATTTTACAGATGACAAAATTTCAACTAACTAGACCAACACGTTCTTGAGTTATCGTTCAAGCGGACGAACGGACAGACAGACATATCTACTGACATACGGATAGACGGACAGCAAACGTATTTGGGGTCTTTGGCCATAACTGAACACAAAATAATATATAATATATATAACTTTTTTTCGTCCGAAGCTCGGCGCTACGCGTTACAAACTTTTCGGGCTGGAATAAACGTATAGAGTACTCTTTATGATTTCATCAAGAGCATAAGCAAGTGAATGATTAAGTTAAATTTTTTTCAATTCTTTAATGAACAACCGAAATCAAATTTACAATAAACTACATTACCTCGAGGAAAAACCTCGTTTGAATTTAAAACTTCTTAAGTCTACGGGAACTTAAATAACTATTTCAGGCTAGCTTAACAAACGCACTTATACAAATTAATATCGCGAAAATATCAAAATCTTTATAAAGCTAGATCATTAAGGATGCGGTTTTCATAAAGGTTGTCAGTTCAAGTATATTAAAATAAAATATAAATATAAATAAAATATATGTAAAATAGTTTTAATTAGAGGTACCATGTACATGGTTGGTATTATGAATGATTGTTGGATTGTCCAGTGATATAACTTTTGAATTTGAATTTGAAACCTTAATATGTGAATTAGTTTCGATTTGTACTGTCAAAATGCGGGAACTGACGTGGTTGTTGAGGTTTTCCGAGGTGACGGGGATATCCCTCGGCGATGGCGGGGATGTCCCTCGAATGCCGGACATTCCTTCATTTCGCTTGTGATGTATGTCTGGTTGGTTAAGATGAGTTATGATGAGGTATGCCAAGATACCGATCAAGATAATAATGACTATAATCGCTCCGATTAAATAGATGATTTTATCGATGCCGCGACTATTGCTCTTTTTCCTGCAGTAGTTTCTCGATTCTTGCGGTTCTTGATCCATGGTAATGACAGCCATCATTCCTAATATTTTCTTACTCCGGGAGCGTGTAGCGACTGCTTTGACCGGTGAATATCGAGAAACTTTGAATCTTGTTTCGTAAACGTCACTAATTCCGATACTTCGAAGCTCACTTTACGAATATTTTCTTGGTACGGTATAGACTGGCGTGAAAGTGAAACGACACTGACTTTATTTTGACACTTGTATCGGAAATATATTCTTGCTACTGCAATATATGGTACATACCGATAAGGCTAATCCCATCTGCCAGAAGAAGTTATCCGAAATCTAACATATGACTCAAATCAACGTACTTGAATCGCTCGTATGAAGGCTGATCCGCGTAGTCACCACCCAGATAAGAGTCGCTTGGTTATGGATCATTCCACGACACATCTCCGAAAAGTGTGAATTTATGTTATACTTTTTTTATAAATGTTTTCATTGGTACTTTTTAACAATAGCACGAACTTTTCACCTTTTAAATAAACTATAGACTGCGATAGACTCTTCTGCGGATTTTTTAGTAACTCGCTGTTTGCACATATTGAAAATCTTTAAGGACCTGTAACTTCCTTAACACTTCAGGAAAAAAAATTTTATGTACATAGTACATTATTAGTTTAGAGTATATGTGGTTAATACTTTAATTTTAATATTAAATTATTAAATTTTAATATCGGAGTGGCTCATACAACAGTCATTGGCCGAATTTTCATAGAATGACCAAAATAAGTGATTCACAGCAAGAAGACGAAGTTACTTGTTCGCGGAACTGATAAAAACTCAAAAACTTGACCGGATGCGGCTACAAGTCTGAAGATGCCAAAAACAAAACGCATATGTATACCCACCATATGACGAAACTAAAAGTTCTATTCTATAGGTATTCTAACAATTAGTCAATTCCGGTTCGGCAAACGATATTTTGTTTTTTCAACTCCAAGGTGCACTCACTCGATTCGATTGCTTCTCAATTGGCCGTTGTTCCCATTGTAGAATACCTATATTTCGTGATTGCAATTATTATTCTATAATTGAAATTTGGACTGCTTATAAATTTGTGACGCAAAACGCTACTTCTACTTCTTATGTAATAAAAATGTAAATTATGGATTAGCTCGGAATCCAGTTAAAAGGCATTCCTATCTAACCGCCAATGAATTGAAGTCGAAAAGAATTAAAATAGTAGGTATGTCTTAAATAAACTTGATCGGTATACTCGTAGGTACATATCAATTTTCAACTTTCTAGTTTAAGCCGTTCCTTAAGTAGAAAAAGTGCAACCGAAAATTTATTTTTAAGAGTTTATTCCGAATTGATTTTGACTTCTACAATCTTCCTATGCAAACGCGAAAGATATTTATTTCGTAACTTTGGAATATTCAATGAGGGGAAAATGGGTTGAATATGTCATCTCAAACTCTGCAATATCTTTCCTTTCAAAAATATTTTTACTGCTAGACTCCAAACAAAAGTAATATTGAAATTTTGCTAGACACATGTGTGAACCCGAACAAACAGAAACAGCATTTTTAGTTTACAAAGTATTATATTAAAATATCAGTGAAGTTGGTTCAATTTAACTCTAGTCAAAACATAAATTATGAGAAGTGCTAAAGGTGCAACCTATTTATACATTTTAAATTCTATAATTATTAACAATACTCACCCAACACCCAATACAATAAATGGTGATATCGAAATTTTGGTAGATACCAATGGTGGGAAAGTTGATGATTGAATATATTTCAACAAACCTGCATAATTTCGTCATTTTTAAAAATTAATGGTTCTTGATGAAAGGGCAGTTGCAGTTCGTCTAATATATAATTTGATTTATTATGTTTGCTGAGCACTGTATTTATTTCTAAAAATTTACAATAAAAAGTGAAGCAATTAACATCCATTTCTTCTGGATGTTACTAGTTGTTCACTGCGTCCTTGAGGATCAGTTACAGGCATTCAAGAATTCTACAATAATCTAGAGTTAATAATTTAAAAAAACAATAAAGAATAAACAATCATTATTAAATAAGGTAAATTATTAAATTACGCGTTACTTTTCGGAACAGGGACAATAATACGTTACATGTGCTTTACACAAATACTTGCTACATTTGCAGCACCTTCTTCATTTCGATGGAGATGTATTCTTGATGATGTAAAAAGATTTATCAATGCCTAACATAGTAAGCTGTCTTTTCAAAAGCATTTGACCCAACTTGTATGAAGTAAATAAATTATCGCATTTAAGATTCAGTCCTGTACGTCCTTAGCTACATTCTTCTAAGCTAGATTTTGCTAAGCTACCTAGAAACTAAAGTACCAAATAGCCTCCAGGTTATTTCTAAGGTTGTCAGTCGCATAGTACCCTACATCGCATCTCAGAATTAAAGACGTTTCGAACTTCTACCCATAAAATAATAAAGTTTCACTCAGACTGTTTGCCGATTTTTTTTAGTTCTAATTACTCTAGTAGCATGTCGATATACTTACTAAGTTTAAACTTTTTAGCATAAGCCGTTTCTGAGATATAAGAAACCACTCCCTACCACCGTACCTTGCTACCCGTATCAAAAATTTAGCTGTTAGCTTTCTATCCTTTACGGCTTTCAAGTAATTAAAGTCGGGTTTTTTTTTTTTATTTCCATCCTCTCCCACTATGACTTCCAACACCGACACCCTCAGAATTATTTTCTCCGCTAAAGGTTTACCAGTCCTAACCCCTGTAAAATTTTCAAGATTATGTATGATATGGTTCTTGAAATATAAAAAGTTAATTTTATGAAAAATGAATGGCCCCCACTTCTGCGCTTCATGTCCCCCTTAAAACTTGACACTCTTACATTCAGTAGACAACACTAGTAATTCAATATACAGAAATCAAAATTTATCTCCCAGGGATAATTGAGCCGGAAGATATTCTAATTCAAAATTTTTCACCACTCCCCCCCCCCCCCTCCATACTTCACCACACCCTTAAAATTGTTAACTTATTTCTAATCTCCTAGTATCTGTTACGACAACTACAAGGTTTCAGCCGTCTGATATAAATTGTTCAGAATATATGGATTTTAGAATATTTCAATCCCATCTTTCAAGCATTTTGGTCGCATTGTTTTCGCACCCACTCGCACACCCTTCAACCCCTATCTACAATTTTTTTTGCAAATGGTACTATCATTAGTACCTACTACATAATTTCCAACTTTCAGCCTGCGAACATAATCGGTTCCTAAGACATTCAAGCCGAAATTTTTCGTCTAAAACGCTCCCTTCTCCTCCCCTCACACCCACCCCTACAAAACATGCAAGTCGTAAGGGTTTACCAATTCTACCTACCATGAAAATTCTAACCTTAGTTATAACCTATTTTACAGAATAGATGTAAAGAACAAAATTTGTTATAAAATTAACTTACTTTATCGAACAACTATGGAATAGATATATTACAGAATTTGGGAATCTTATTTTTAGATATATATATTTCTGAGTAAAAGTGCAATAAATCAATGCAATCCGTTTCATGAAATAATTTCTTGTTTTAAGCTGCAATCCCTTATTCCACAAATCATACAAATTTTTTTATCATGACTTTAGTATTTATGGACCTCGCTTGAAATTAACAACTTCTATTCATAAAGCGTGTTCTAACATCACATTACAACATATTTAATACCTTGTTCATCATTTTTCTTCACACATCTCGTGAATTCGGATGAATTATTGTATGAAATTATGGCAATAAATTTCATTTAACAGGGAGAACACTGTCACGAATTCGATAAAATTTATTATCCAAAAATCTAGGATGAAAATTTTATATTTTCCTCCCAATACTCGTAATCCGGAATACGGGCACAATCTATTCTCGAGTTTTCCGAATCTCGATCAAAGCATATATCGAGCATAAAAAAAAATTAAATTTATGTAAAGTGCCGGGTGTTTTTAGTTCGGAGCGCAAGAAGGAGGTGTGGAGTTTGCTTCCCTTAAAAGGTTACTGTATGTACGAAAAATCATCCCGAATTTATATCCGAAAAAAAAAAAATTATTTCCAAGCCGATGACAATATTAAGCGTAAAGTTCGCAATGTAAAGCTGTGGTCGTAAAATATCTTTTAAGGAGTTTGCTTTTATTGGGACTCTCTCCCAGCCTCGTTGGCACACATTACAAGGATATGCTTCAGTCGAAACCATTCAACCAAATATGTAGTAGGTGATGTTAACTTTCAAGGCCTACATAATATAATCCCGAGTGAAGAACGTACTATATCAACTTGATTACACGGGAACGTGAGCCATAAAAGCCACAGTATGTTACGCCCGGTCGTACTGTCTACCGTGTGTGGAAATTGCTCAAATAATGTAACCTGTGTGTCGACACATATAAAGAGGAGGAACCCACTAGGTACTTTACGAAGGTACGATGTGTGGCTTTAAGCTGATTAAAATTTATAACCACTCGAAAATCGGTGCCCAGCTACAGTCGACTACTCAGCCACTCGATTATATTTCCCAAAATTGAGCTAGTTTACTTTGGATCGGGATCTGATTTAATCGGGAAAGTTTTCAAACCTGAATCTTCCAGCACATGGATAGTCTCTAATTCCAAAATCGATTGAGCGAAATTTTCACTATACTCCAGAGGGTTTGTTACATTTTCTTGCTGAATTTTCACTGAAGACCTACGTTCGGCTTATTCGCCGATTCCGTCAAGAAGCAAAAAGTGAGCGACAGGTAAGAAGTAAATACTTAGGTGTATACATTTTCGTAATCGATCAATCTTTGAATATCGAACGCGAAACGGAAACAGCCCCATAACTTCTTATGTGTTACGAACTCAACACACCCACTTACTTACTTATAAAAGGTAAATCATGCGTAAGTACTTGACCGAGAAAGTATCTAAAGAAAAAAATATCGAAACCAGATGTTTCATTAAAACGAAATGTATCCAAGTACACGTCAGCGAAAAATGGAGAAGCTCTTGATGGCCAGATGATCGAACAGGATAAGGAATTCAAGTTAAATGATGAAAGACAAGAACGTGACTTACGCAAGATTTTTGATTAAAATCAAACAGGATATTCAGTATTTGAACGTCTTTGGGCGCAAGTTCGAAATAAAGTTTGCTTTTTTGCCATGAAGGTGGGATATTTAGTCACGCGAAAGTTACATTACTTCAAGCAATAAATAAATCGTAACACGTTGAGAAAGACACGTTTTTCTTGTTTCCCTACCACGCAACAGGTTCACATATCGAGAACATTATGGGAATGAAGGAAATGGCATCGAATAGCATTGTACCAAAAATATAATTAAATAACAGCAACAATGGATTCCGATACCGAGTCCAACACAAAAACTTATAAAATTCATTTTCCGGATGCTCTACGATGAGCGCTCTACGAGTATATGGGGCTGGCTCAGATGCTTTACGAAGTGCGCCCAATGTGGGGCTCGCTCAGATGATCTACGAAGAGCGCCCAACGTGGGGCTCCATTGCAGTTCGATTTATTCCTTGTTGATGATGACACAGAAACTATACCTCATTTCACTCACAATGGAACGAGTGTAGCAGATAATGCTTAGATAAAAAAAAGAGTTCGGAACTTTTCGTATTATTTCAATAAAAAAAATATGCCAAAAATCTGTGCGTAACTTTATTATTTTTCCGGCAGAAGTTAGGAACGCGTTTAATTCTGAGATGCGCAGTAGGTTGCTATGTGACTGAAAACCTATCAAAAAGGACAAGCCCGTAGAAGTGAAAATCTGATCGGATCTGAGAGATATGGAATAATTTATGAAAAAGTATACAATCACTTTACACCCCCTTAGGGGTCAATTTTCAAAAAATTTTGAAAGCACTTTCTAGCTTTTCATATGAAGAATTCGTAGAATAATAGTGAATTCAATTTTTTGGAAGACCTAGTAGATATGACGAAAATCGTGAAAATATATGCATTCCATTTTGACTGAACATTTTTTTGACCCACTTGGAACGCGTTCAATTTTGATATGCAGTGTACTATGGTAACTGAAACCCTAACAAAAAGTTCGGTAAGCGGTTAGAAGAGGGTCGCGCTAGAATACCTTCACCGCTGCCACAAATAACATATGAATTAGATAATAGAGTCATATCCTGCGATGCGATCTAGGGGTTGAAAAATTTAAAAATTTAAAATTTGGTGATAATTAACCAAGCTCGTGGAAGTGAAAAGATATTAGTTATCTATGATCAGAACTGAAAGATATGGCAGACTTCATGAAAAAGTATAAAACCTCTAAACACCCACTAAAGGTTCGAATATCAAAAAATATTGAAAACACTTTCTAGGCATTCATATCAAAAATCCATAGAAAAAAAAAATAATTCCATATTTGGGAAGATCTGGAAGATATGACAAAAATCGTGAAAATATATGCATTCTGTTTTTTTCTTTTGCCCCGCTTCCGAACGCCAATAGATATTCGAATTTTGCTTAATCGAAATTACTTTTCTAGTTTACTTACATATGTATAAGTACCGAGTTTCAATTTTCTAGCATAAGCCGTTCTATGGTTAAGAAAATAAAACTCCCACCCCGTACCACACTAAAAAAATTAAATTTTTCCAACATTTCACCTTTATGTCATTATAGGTTCTCGAGATATAAAAATCTGAACTCTTTGCTTGTACACCCTCCTCCACCCGCACTTACAAACTTTTTTGGTTTTACTAGGGGTCTATTTGGCTTACTTCTGTTAAAGAATTTAAGCATCCACCTTAAACTTAATATTGAGATATGTGACGTAATTTTTTTTAAAAATTTGTATCCCCTCCACTTTTATTATCCACAGCTCCCTTAAAAAAATTTTACAATCAGCAAACTTTATTTGTCAACCTTTATAAAGAAACCAAATTTTATTTGTGTAGTGTAATTAGTTCGCGAAATATAGTAATCTAAAGTTTTACACCCCCACCTCCGTACGTCACTGCCCCCCCCTCTCTAAAATTTCTTTGCATTTTATTCTCCAAGCATACCTACAGATATTTGTTGAGATTCAATTTTGTGGCATTACTTGTTTAGGAGATATAAATTTTAGAATGTGTCGATCTCGGCTTTTTCGAGTTTCGGATGCAATTCAAATTACATCCACATGCATACAGTTTTCAGATGAAAATAAAGAAAGTCCGCGGAAATCAAAACCACTTCAATTTCTTATTAGCCATAAGAGATTTAACGGAATTCGTGAAAACGTGTGCAACCCATTTACACCCTCTACGCAGTTAAAATGGTAAGAATGCTAACCACCATTTCGAAGCGAAGATATAGAAAAACCCTATAGAAGTATTATCTATAATAATTAAACATGAGGCATAAGGCTGAATTCGTGACAGTATATGTAATCACCTTTCATCCTCTTAGGGGTTGAATTTAGTTCAACATAGCGCAATTCGTGAAAATATATGTACCCCACTTCCACTGATCATTTCGCGGTCCCCCTACCGAAGCATTAGCTTAAGCTAAAGCGTGGCTGTACCTGCTTTCATCTCCTTTCACATAACTTTAGGCGCAGGGATATGAAAAAAAATTGATTACCTTTTTAATAGAGTAGGGTTAGTAACCCAGGTTATCTGCAGCTTGTTGTAAAATACTATTTTGCAAAGATTAGAGATGGCGGTTCATCAGGTCTAACAGTGATTCGCCTAATAATAAAATTTTAAAAAACTATTATTTCCTTACCTGGCTCTTTTTCGATAAAGCATTTAACATGAAAGTGACTCTTCCTCTAAAATGCAGCATATGTAATCCATCTACGTGAATTAGATTTAACTGGTCTGGACTTTTATTATGTCCACCCTTTCGTTTATCGTAATAAAACAAAACAAAAAAAAACGCCAGATAATGTTTTATTGCATAAACATTTCAGTCACACACTGAAATAAAAATTCGCTGGAAAAATTTAATGGTTAAATGCGCATTGTTCGCAAGGGCTATTAAATTTAATGATGCCGATGGTATGTTATTGAAATTTTATTTTCACAACACGAATTACGAGGAAAATATAATGGCATTTATAACGAAAAAAACATCTAATTTATTTATATTTTTATCTGTTTCGGCATAAAGGTAGAGCAATAGAAAGGTTTATTAGTCTATGAAATAAATCCTATTAGCGAGTATCGTACCAGAAGGTAATCCTATTTTCAGGACGAAACTTAAGATTCGCTTACCTTTGTCTATCGTATTAAATTCTAACCGCCAAACATTTGCCTAGTCCTACTTGATTACAATCGATTCGTTACTTTGTCAGTTGAAAAATTAAAATGGTTGGATGAGTTGATCTAGTGTAGGCAGCTACTGGCATACGTTCCAAACCTAACAAACAGAGACGTAATATGTTATCATTCCTAAACCGAGGCGAAATGTGGGATTTCAGAAATGTTTTTAACGATTTACGTGGGCTCGTTAAAAATTTAATTGCGGTAATTCAATATTTTTTTTGTTGCCTTTATAGTCCTAAAATCTGCCAAAGGTCTGGGCGCAACTATTCGGGTAGAAGTCGGGGAAGTGGTTTAAGTTGGGGTGAGACAGAAAAGCGTACACCACTATCTACCGTAAAAACATATGGGACCTTTAGGGGTTGAATTTCAAAAAATGCTGAATCAAATTTTTTGTGATTATAAATGTAGAAAGCAAATTAAAGAAGAAAAGAATTCAATATCTTAATCGGACTTAGATAAACATCGGAATTCGTTAAAATGTGTACGATCAGTCTACATACATTTAAGGTTTGAAAAATGAAAAATTACGAAATTAATTTTTAGTCCTTAAAACCTGTAGAAGTAATTCGATATCTCGTTAAACATAAAATTTTTCGCGAAAATATACACAGCCGCAACGGGGGTGTTACCGTTGCGGTTAAATATCAAAAAATGCTCACATTTACACCCTCTACGCGGGTGTGTTGCCGTTGCGGTTAAATATCAAAATATGCTTAAGTCGGTTTTTTGGTGATTAATCTTGGGAAGTTAAAACAAATTCGATATCTCATTAGACCTAAGAATTATGACAGGATTCGTGCAAATGTACACAATAGCTTTACATTCCCTTGGGGGTTTAATATCGAAAAATTGGGCAAATGATTTTTAGGCGCTTATATACGTATGAAGAGACGTAGAGTAAAATTAATTCGATAATTTGATACTTTTGGGTCATGAACTTTACCATTTCTTTCTTTGACATCAATCTTGAAGTCGTTAATTCAGTTTGCCTACATATAAACAATCGCTCCTTTAAAATATGTCTAGGTATTTTTTTTTGTTTTCAAATTTTCATAAGAGTTGATTAAAACTATTAAAGAAAACTGAATAAATTTAAAGACAATGAAGTTTTAAAATGTCGGGGTCACTAAAATGACATTTACTTCAGCACTTAGTTCTTGTGAAAAGCGATATTACTTTTGTACAAAATTTATCGATAAAATATTCGCTATGACACTGTAATATAATCAACTTTGCATATTAGTTAAAAAGTGTCAGACTTTTAGAATCGTGCATGGAAACTACAACCGAAAATTTCCTATTCTCGTTCAATTTGAACACGTTACTGATTCCTACGATATGGTGACTATTTTGCTGTTCATACGATTTTTTTTTTTCGTTTTTCAGTGAAATTCGAAATTGGATTTGTTATCATGTAATTCGATCGAAAAGTCATTGAATTTTAAGACTGCATACATAGTGTAATCGTTCTCTGATCACCTGTGTTCGGAATTCAAGAGTGGATTCTTATCAAAGCAAATTTTCACGTTTAAGTTGAAATAGACGACACATGGAAAATTGCTTGAGAGGAAGACAAATTAGATTGAATTCACTACAGAAATAGATAGCAACGTACTACCACCAAAAATCAGTAAATTAATGCATGCATTTTCTATTCAAATTGAGTTAATATTTAAAAGTTCGAAAGTCATCATCGCAAATACTAGTACGAACCACTGAAAACTTGGGTTTGCACTCTGGGCGAAACTGGGCAATTATAAGATTATTGACTCAAAGACTCGCGATAGGACCTTAACCACCTCAATAGCCTTCTAGCCTAAAACAAAGTAAATACTTGTATGCCACATACTTTTACCACCTCGTCCATACATTTGACCGTCATTTCACACACAAATTCCGACTAATAAATTTCCACGCGTAATTTTCATCCCTTCAAGCTCCAATTCCTTAAATTGATTTCAACCCCCGATGATGTCCTGCACCAATGGATAGACATTCGCTGAAATTTGCGTTTTATGTACGCCACTTTTCCATTTAGCACCACCACGAACAAGGTCCTTGACTGAATCCGATAAGTAAAATCGATGCAAATTAATCATCTGGTGTAGTACGATGCAGGTATCATTAATCACTCGTGATACTTCCATTAAAAAATGAAGCAACCAGACCTCGAACGGAAGCTTTCGGTGAAAAAGTGGAACCCCAACTTTTACGAAACTCATCACGCCGGGAACACAAACGCCCCAATAGTCCGGGTGTTACACAAAACCTTTTTTTTTGTCCAAACGAGAATAAAATTCCAATAAGTCGACGGAGTTATATCGTCATGTTTCGTCCTTATTGCTGTTTAATACATTTTCGAAATTCAATTCGCTAACAAGGTTGAGATTAAGACAAATCCCTAAAGTTATTAAGTCCAGGATGTATTAAATCGATGTTCCGTTTTGTTCAAATTGTTGCATGTTTGCGTATTTTAAGCCGATAACTTGGGAATTGTTCAAAATTTCATCCCATAAAACTGGAAAAAATGAATAGTTTCGTTTGAGCTACCACTATGAAAAGGTTAACAGTTTTCCAATCTAATAGAACGCTTTTAGAGTTCTAAAGATACATTTTAATTATCCGTTGAAAGAACTTCTACCGAACCCACACATGGTTTCGTATCCATTCATGAATCCATCACATCTCGATAAAGTCAATTTTTCCCAGAATAAAGGTAAAAATATATAGAAATAAAAGGTGTGGGCAATCAATTCAGCAGCTGGAATTCTAATTTATCAAAAATAGGCCTGTAGAGACAAAACAAATAGGAAATAACGTGGAAAACATACTTTCCAAATCGAAAATCTTAGGTCGTGACCTTACTGATGAGAGGCTTGACTAGGCTATAGATAGCACACAATCCAACAATTTTGTAGGCTAAAGTTAGAAATAAAACATACTTATACTCACCTTTTGATTTTTCCGTTTTTCTATCTTTGATCATCGACTTCAACCACTTGTCGCTAATCGGTTAAACGAATTTCGAATTTCGATCGATATGTACGTGTGTATATATTGCAGTTAGCTATTATTGCCATTCTATGGAAGGCTTTTGATGGGAACGTGTTTTCAAAATGAATGGCTCGTTGAATAATAGATGTTAATGGCGAAATTAAAACAATGGACTCGATTTTGATAGACCCACATGGTTGTGCTGGAAAATAAGTTAGTCACGTTTTTTCAGCTTTAACGTGACCACGATGATAGGTATCCTCCGCTTTATTGAGATTGAAATTTCATTTTCGTTTTACTTTAAAAATTGGTACCTATAATAAAATATTGTGATCGACCTGAAATTTAGAAAAAAATCGCCACCCTGAAATTATGTATATTCACGTTTTAGGACTAGTAAGTAGCCCTTGAAACGATAAGAAAATTAAAAAAATGTCTTTCTGTCCACCGTACGTCGTATGAAAAACTATTTGAATGCCCACTGCTCATAAACCTGTTGAGATATGCAATTTTTTGCTAGGTTGATTAGATGAACTCCTAAGAGGGCTAACATAAAAAGCTTTGGGGTTAGTAGTTAGAAGACGAAGGTGGAAGGGTGTATTTTTCATGAAAAATTTTGGTCTAGATCTCATGAACCGCCTCATACTTAAATAGTTAATAAATATGTTGCGAAAAATTCCAAGCATTCTATTTGTACCCTTTTTGAAACACAAATCCTGTAAATTGTCTTATTTTTTTGTTAGCTAGATGTAAATACCCCCTTAAGATAGAAAATCGAAATTAGAAGTTTAATACGTTAAGTGGATCTATTGCACGACTCGTTAAAGCTGGTAAAAAGATCGGATTTTTGTTGGCGTAACTATAAAGGTGAAGTAAGAAAATTGTACGTAAAAATGTTTTTTTAGAAGAATCCGTAGAATGAAAATGAATTAAATATTCGGTAAAAAAATAGTAGATATTACGGAAATCGTGAAAATATATGCGTTCTATTTTCCTAATAACTTTTGTTGCACCCCTCTTTTTTTCCAACATGCGTAGTGGTATCATACCAATGAGGAGCATTTTTATACCAGAAAATAAAAATATTTGAATTCGAAATTTAGTTCCGATAACCGTGATTCTAATGAAACAAAAAATTGGATGCTAAAAATTAAATTCTGGATTACTTTAAAGAAGAGCAGCAAATGCATTTTAGGAAAAAGGCCATTGTTCTAACTTTAGTCCGCACCGTTGTTCCAAAAAGGAAAATATCGCTTATTGAATTCGAGAAATTGTAGCCAGGTACCTGAAATCATCCTAACTACAACTAGAAGTAAGTAAAATAATTGTAATGTTTTAGAAATAAAATTTTAGTCTATTTCGAACACTCGTCGGAGACGGATACTTTTATTAAAAAGGGCTTTCACCTCCCAAATTCTAAGTAATCCCAATACATGATATGCTACTATAGCTCTGTCTAAATACCAAGTTTCAGCTTTATTTCATTATAGGTTCTTTAGATATACACATTGGAACTTTTTCCTTTTCACCATCCGCCACTCTATTAGTCATGAAACGATGAAAAACTATTTCAGGTAAAATTGTACTTAAAAATGTTTTTTTTTCCACTAGAGAGGGGGGGGGGGTGAACTATTGTTCGTCTAGTATTCATGAATTCCGAAAAATCTTTTAGATTTAGGTCGAATTCGCTTTTATTTGTATGGACTCTACAGCAAAAATTAATTTCAGGATTTTGCGATATTCAACCCCTAAGAGAGTCTAAAACGATTACGTAAGATTTTAAGAACTCCGGCATAACACTTGGGTCTGATGAGATATTGAGTTGATTTTTATTTGAAATAGCTACTATACCAGTGCCAAAAAAAATAAATAAAAAAATCTGCTAAAAGTCTGGGCGCAACCTTACTATTTTTACGGTAGAAGTCCGAAACGCTTTTCAGCGTAAATGTGGTGTAGGCTACTATGCGACTGCCCAGGCGACTTTTTGAATCGTTATTTTCTGAGTTACTATACCGCATCTACTCGTTTCTAACTTTCACTCAAAAAATAATAAAGTAACGCCCAGACTGCTGACAGATTAATTTTTTTTTTTTTCAATTGTTAGAAGACATATATTTTATAACTGTATTCTAACTTTTACCAAGAACCTCCTACTCTCTAGTGCGAGCAGATTCAATTTCATAAAGAATTTAAACAGCTTGCTCAGACTTTCTTTTTTCCTAGTATTTTTCCCTAAGAAATTTTTGAGTGGTGGGTGTGGCGTATGGAAGTGGAGGGTGAAAACCTTTACATTACGATATCTGAAGAACCAATTGCTCTAGTAAAATGAAATTCGGTTTGAGTATTAAGGTTGACAAATAAAAATTTCTGAATGAAAATTTTTTTAAATGGGTGGTAAAACATGGAAGTGGGGGGATAAGAAATTTTCAAAAAAATCACGTTTCATATCTCAAGAACAGTACTAGATAGATGCTCAAATTTACCAGAAGTAGGTCCAATAGAAGCCTAGCAAAGAAAAAAATTGGGGATGTGGGTGAAGAGGGTGAAGAGGGTGTGGATGGGGGAGGGTGAAAAGGAAAAGATTCCGATGCTTATATATTAAGAACCTATAATGATATAAAGCTGAAACTTGGTATTTAGATATTAGCTATAGCAGTGGCATGCTGGAAAAATATAATTTTTTTTAGGAGTAGCATGGTACGGCGGTGGGGGGATTTTTCTTACTATAGAACGGCTTATGCTAGAAAGTTGAAACTTAGTGAGTAGATGTAATTGAACTAGAAAAGTAATTTTGATAAAAAAAAATTCGAATATCCATTGGCGTTCGGAAGGGGGGCAAACAAAAATTATCAATGGCTATAGAATGCATATATTTTCACGTTTTTCACCATATCTGCTAGGTCTTTTCAAATATCGAACTCATTTTTATTCTACGGATTCTTCATATGAATATCTAGAATATGTTTTCAAGATTTTTTGAAATTCGACCCCTAAGAGGATGTATTTAAAATGGTTGTACTATATTTTTTCATGAATTTTTCCATATCTCTCAGATCTGATCATTTTCACTTTCACGTGCTTGTTTAATATTCACCTATTTGTAAGTGTTATCCTTCTACAACTCCTAGACCGCAAATGACCCAATTATGTAATGCATATGATATTCTAACCGCTTCCCGAACTTTTTGTTAGGTTTTCAGTCACATAATAACCTACACTGCATCTCAGAATTTAACGCGTTCCAAGCTTCTGTCGGAAAAATAATAAACTTACGCCCAGATTGTTGGCAGATTTTTTAACTATGACTCCAGTTTGTAGGTTTTTACGTAAAAAATTGTAGAAATCATTGGATTTATTTATTTCACCCAGTTTCGAGGTAGGTCCAAACATGAAATACCTTTTCATTGTCCGGGCCGTCCTACGATATTCATTTGCGTCTTAGGGAATCTCAGTCAACATGTTGCACCTTTCCGGCAAACATCCTCCGATTTCTCTTATAGACCGGGTCCTATAAACTTACAGGCTCATATTTTATCTTGTGTATTCCAACCGGGTGGGTCTTCCTGCTAAGGTGCTCTACTTCTCGATTATTAAAAATAGGTTTTCCGATGATGTGAATCTTTTGCTACTATTTTTCAACAGAAACGTGTCACTTGCCTGAGTTATGTAGAGTACAGATTAGTCGTAGTATAGCAACAACTAACGACTCATACCCGTCAATGTTGCCCAAAACTAAATTACAGCACAATAGAAATTACTTATGTATACAGTACCGTGGGCTACATTAAAACCAAATTACTTCGTTCCTAATTACCTAGTAGAATTAATTAAGAAAACGAGGCAATCAAAGCTAATTTCTGTGTTGATGGAGTACATCGTTCTCCTTTCGAAATCGTTTTGATCCCGTAAAACGTTCGTCTCAAAGATAAATTCAATAAGTACCAACTAAAACCGCTAGTACCGCATCCTTCGTTCAAAAGACGACGAACTGCCTAATTCAATCCAATTATCATTTAAGGAGAATAATTAGAAATCCAACCTACACGGTGATCTTAAGACGTTCCCGCATGCGATCCAAATCCCGTCGATTAACTACCACCGATACGGTGGAGCCACCCCATTCATCCTGCAGTACTTCCTTGACATGATTATAAACGACTTTCAGGTTTATCCGAATTTTCTGATACCCGGACTTCGGACGGAGGTAAGACGTCGACTTTAAGAGCTCTTTGCGTCGACCAAGGATTTCCCAGACAATAATTGGAGAAGAAGTCCGTGCAAATGCAAATAGCCCAGAGGGCTCAAGGTGTATAACGTGTTAATCAACAAGGTAATGAAAGGTTGTAGCCTTTAATCGGTCTTGGGCTTTGTAAGTGCGATCACTCCTTGTTCTGCAATAAATCGAGAATTCATAGCGGTTGGGTGTTACTCTTGTGGCCACAATTATTTTCGTTCGATAAGGACATCGTGTTTACTTCGATTGTTGGCAAACTCCTAATATAGTTAGCTGCACACAAAATGAACGCTCGTAAACGACGAACAAATAATAGCTAAGCGTTTGGCTCGAATTGGTTAAGTTTGCGGTAAATTATGGCAAAAGTTATTGACCATATGAATGGCAAATAAATCACAGATCTACTAGGCTTAGTACCTACTTAAGGACTAGTCGCTGAGATTTCGAACGTATCAAGCACACGAACCACTTAAAATGGAACGTGTATAGAAACATAAGAGTCTTGTTTTTTATATCGGAAAATACAGAAACTTCGGTTTACTGAAGAATGGTAATATTAAAAATTATTTTATAGTACTTAATTGAAATTAAAGAAAAAGTACCTTTCCGCGAATTACAGAACCTTCAGCCTAAGAGCTTTTGTGAGTTGTAAAATTTACGATATCATGAAAATAAAACATATGTGAATGTTAAGGACATGGGGCGTATTTCAACGTAAGTAAAG
This sequence comes from Beris chalybata, assembly GCA_949128065.1. NCBI lineage: Eukaryota > Metazoa > Arthropoda > Insecta > Diptera > Stratiomyidae > Beris > Beris chalybata. The sequence goes on from OX421897.1 coordinate 14,457,669, forward strand.
CTGAAATCCCAGAAAGCATAAAGTCGTTTATTTTTCCCTTCGTTCAAGAAGACCTTAATAAAAAAAGATTGCACAAAGTAAAATTTTTGAAGGGGGTGGAGGAGCATGGAAGTGGAGGGGATAAGAATTTTTCAAAAATAACACGTTTCAGTGTAAGATACATGCTTCAAATTTTTACCGGAAGTAGGCCCAATAGGACCCTAGAAAAAAAAATTGGCGGTCGTATGGTACGGGGGTGGTGGGCGTCTTTCCTAACTCTTGCACGGCTTATGCTAGAAAGTTGAAACTCGGTACGTATATATAAACCAACTAGAAAAGTAATTATGATAAAATAAAATTGGAATATTCATAGGCGTTCGGAGGGGGGGGGGGGCAAAAAAATTATCAGTAAAAATAAAATGCATATATTTTCACGATTTTCGTCATATACCATATACTAGGTCTTTCCAAATATTGAATTCATTTTTATTCTACGGATTCTTCATGTGAATACCTAGAAAGCGTTTTCAAGATTTTTTGAAATTCGACCCCTAAGGGGGTGTTAAGTGGTTGTATACTTTTTTATGAATTCCGGAATATCTCTTAGGTCTGATCAGATATCACATCCACGGGCTTGTTTAACAATCACCAATTATTTTTGTTTATGGATTCTTCATATGAATACCTAGAAAGTGTTTTCAAGATTTTTTGAAATTCGACCCCAAAGTGGGTTTAAAGTGGTTTTATACTATTTCGTGAATTCTACCTTATCGTTCAGGTCTGATCAGATATCGAATATCTTTTTGCTTCCACAGTCTTGTTTAATAATCACCTATTTTTAAGTTTTGTCTTCTTCAACCTCTAGACCGCATCCCGGAATATGACCCAATTATATAATTCATATGTTACACCATATTCTAATCGCTTTCCGAACTTTTTGTTAGGTTTTCAGTCACATAGTAACATACACGGCATCCCCGAATTAAACACGTTCCGAACTTCTGCCGGAAAAATAATAAAGTTGGCAGTTGACTGTTGGCAGATTTTTTTTCTAGCAAGGGGTTTTTTAGGTATACTTCTGGTAAAAATCTTAAGTATCTATTTTACGCTGTTCTTGAGATGTGAGAAGCGAATTTTCAGAAAAATTCTTATGCCATTCACAACAAAACTGATTTTTCAAGAAAATCGTGACCCCATTTTAATCGCTTCTCGAACTTTGACTCGAAAAATAATATGGTTTATCTAGACTGTCAGCAGACTTTTACTAAGGTTTTTTCTTAATTGTCTTGGGATTTTAACTTTTATTGACATTTGAATGGTAATTCCTGCGGAATTTGCTTATTTTGAAATTTAGATAGTGAGCTACTGGCAACTGTGCATAAGTTACTTACTAACTTAGATTTATCCTGGAACTAGACTTTACTATTTTCTCGGGGATTACGTCTGTTTCTCTTCAGAAACTTCAGCTCTGGCATTGAAAACATTCTACGAAAATCTCAGAAATTTTATCTGGTGCTTCTGAATAACGTACTGTAGTATTTCATATGAAAAATGATAAAGAGCTTAAGTATAATATAATAGTGAAAATGTAGTGAAAAGCTAACGAACAACTTTCCACTTAAATAAAAAAAATTGAAAGTTAGTAGCAAGTGGTGCTGAAATTGCATCATAAAATCGTTTGCTTAAATCGTAATCCCCAGCTGGGTACCTACTATGCGGAAAGATAAGAACGAACTCAGATGACACTACTTCCTTGAGAGTAGATAAACAATGTTTCCAGACACTTGGAATTGTCCACAGAATTATTTAGTGCAACGCACAGGACACAGGAACTGCATTATTGGACCGTTTATGGTCAAGTGTAAAAACATGTTGCGACAAAATAGAAAAACGACAGAAACGAAGGAGCCTTACGAAAAGTTTGGAAGCACTTCAAGGAGCTGGTGCAGTACCAGTAGGCACCTTCTTGAGTTTATGGCAGCCTATTAAATTTTTTTTTTAAGAAAAATTCTTGGCATATTGTTGGCATCTAATCCGGCGGCGAGTTAAATGTATCGATGTATTTTTCAATCGATGCTTCGGATTGTATCTAACAAAATACGTTGCCATTGAATTCTATGAAAGACGATGTTCGATAATCGGCAAAGTTTCTGAAAATAAACACCCATATAATATTATACATATCGGAACTCATATGGAGTTCTTGCGTAATTTATACATCGCTTAGTTTGGAATCGCTTAGTTTGGAATCGCTTAGATTGGAATCATGTAAAATTCTATCGGAATATTTTGCTTACTTAAAAGTTCATTAAATATTAATTTATTTAATTTCGATACTATCCAGTCATTGCATAAAATTTGTAATGCTAATTACCGATATTGCATGAGTTTACATTTTCATTTTATTGATAACCTCTTAAGTATTCGATCGCAGTATTGTATCAGTACTAAAAATCAAAACTGAAATTAGAAAATAAAATCCACATTGACATCACTCCCAATATTCGTATTGAACCGCTTTTCATAACTTCTATTCATGTCCTGAATTTTTAAACATTTAATATTAAATTTTCAGAATGATGATTTGACTTCTGAATTTAAAGTCTGAAGCCGATCTTGCAACGAAACGGGTTCGAAAGATAAAAAATAGTACCATAGATTCCTATACATTTGGAACTTGACATTCGAGTTGGAGAAAAATTAACCAAATAGAAACTGTATTGTGAACAGTGGAAAAGAGCAAAATAATAATTAGGAACAGTTAAATTCAAAAAGGACTTCAACAGCAGGTACTGAAACATAGGATTTTAAAAGTGGAATTCGTTTAGTACTGGTACAGAACTCAAATTCAGAATTCCGAGATGCTAATATTCGTAACGATGAATTCAGGAAATCTGAACTTCTTCGAACCATTTCATGATTTAAAATGAAAGTTAAGTTCATATTGTCAGTACTGAATTTCAGAACTCTTATCTGCTTACGAAACACTCAATTCTGGGTAAGGTCCGGTTTGTAGTAATACCTGTTTGTTTTATAGGTTCCAGTTTTTCGTATATGCTGCATAAAGTTATATTTACATGAAAATCTCTCGTCATATAGTACGTGCAACAAATCGTACTCACTCTTGAGAGAACGTCCCATTTGTTGCACGTCATGTCGATTCTCGTAGTTATTTCGACAATATGCAGAGATTTTAAGAAACATACCAGTAAGATTTCTCTCGAATACTGCTAGCTGCAGGTAGACTTAAATCTAAATAAGGATCTGCGTATGTACACATCACAACTAAAAGCTTTTCGAAATTAATCTTAATTCCCTTGCTGTCGCATAAATTTCCTTTTGTTAATACATGATTCGAGAAATCAATCATCTGTCGCGTAATTAACCCTGGTTATGAATTCAACGTATAGATAAATTACAGTACTGTGACATTGCACAAGGAAAGATGAGAAATGAAGCAATTTCCGTTTCTTTCAGAAGCGCACCCAGTAATCAGTCAATTCTTTAAGATTTATGGTTTATTCACACTGAACGTCTTGAAGGATGAACATAAATAAAATTCCATTCGAATTCTGCACAACGGAGCAGAAGATCCTTAAGTGAACGAAATCACGACAACGATGCCTTTAACTACACCTATTTCGTTCGCAATAAAACCCTTTACGACTTTAGCACTTTTCTCTTTTCGCTCGGAATGAGCATTAAATCAAAAAAAAAATACTACCGCTTGGAATGAGGACAAAAGACAAGTCATAAGTCCCGAGCAATTTGATTTGACAAAACGAAAATGCTGTAAAAGATGTCGAGCTGTGTTCTATTGCTAATGGTGTAAACCCTCCCGTCGGATTATGGACAACCATTAAAATAAATTCGCAGACATAAATTGCTTTTATAATTCACAGCTCGGTCCGATTCGATTCACGATATCTTGGACGGATGTGACCAGAATAATTGCAAAATAAATCGAAAATATTGTCTCGGGGCATGATCTAAAACCAATTGTTAACTTTTCAAATTTATTTCCGTTTTGAAAAGTTACCGCGCAGTAACTAGAGACAGTGGACAATGATATCAAAATGAAATAGCGATCCAATTTCAAGATAGAGTAAGCCCGAAGACTCTATACTTTGTGTCTTTTTTAAAGCAGTTAGAACAATTCTTTTCCTGCTACTGCTAAAAAGGACAATTGCAACCATTGCAATTAATTCCTTTTAATAATAAAGTTTTCGATTTTTCAGCCGAAAATTCTCAAAAACTCCGATTCATCGTCGATTTTTGTATTTCCTTGTTTCAAGCCTAGGGTCACTTTTCAAGTCATAGGATCCTAAGAACCCAAAACGGATACATATTTAATCCCAAGCCTTTAGAACTATTAAATTAAAATTTTTTGGTATGTACATAGATTCAATGGAGACATTTGTTCAATTTCAAATTCCTCCACCGAAAAAAACTCGAGTTATTGGAAAACACTTTAAAGGACTGTTAAGCTACAGACTTATCGCGTTTCGCCTATTTCGCGACTTTCTCGTGAATAGTGTGAAGAAATTTCTCATGAGTTTCTCGTGTTTCGTTGTTTGATTCGTGCGTTTTCTCTGCTTGAGGCGGTTTTTTCACGACATCAAAAAGTTATGCTTGACGGGAACGTAAATAAAAATACTCGAGACGATTTTTCGTGACGTTCTCGTGAGTTTTTGGTTTTTCGTGGTTAATGTCTAAAATTTGGACTTGCAGGAGTTCAGAAATTGAAAACAAGTGAACTTCACGAAATATAAAGAAACCACGAGAACGCGAAACTTGCGAATTGTGTGTACAATTCTTTCTCGTGTTCTCGCAAGGTGCATGTGTTTCTTGAAATAAGACGAGAACCTCGCGAAATGCGAAAAACACGAAAAGAAGACGAAGTCTGTAGCCGGCTTTACACGGAAACTATTCGAAAAAGTGAGTAGTGTTTTCAGTAACGAACTCAACTTTTATTTTTATTCGGAAATATTTATGAAAAATTTCAAACAATTTGTTAAGATGCTCTTACACGTATATACACATACGAGTATATACTTCATATCTTCATGCTGAGAATAGTTCTTGTTAATCACATCAACTTTGGATTAATATTAGCCATATCAACTTTTCCAATTATATTATTATTATGCCCTTTGTGCGGTTGAACACCCGAATACTGATGTTGTTCTTTGCTTGAATGAATTAGTTTTCATGGGAATATGTAAATGAATTCAAATACTATAAGCATTCAGCTCTTTGCGATATTTTATCGCATAGTAAAAATAAGTTTATTGCATTGCTTAATTTTTGTTACTGTATTTGATTTATTCACATAAACTACAGAAAATCTAATCACATTATTGTTCCTTTTAGAAATCACCACTGTTACTATTTATACAGGGTGTTTGGCACTCCGTTGGCGGTTATTCCTTGATATATTTGGAGAAAAAAATTGTTATATAGGGTGGGTCACTTTTCAATATTAGTGGGTGGTTAAGAAAAGTGTTTTTAACCGGTACTCACTCACTTAAAACGTTATATCTTGAAAACGAATAATTACAAGGCAAAGCATTATAACTCTTTTTTTAGACAATCGAATTACCTTTCATTTTATGTAACAGTCTAAATTATAACTATACCCAATCTTGAAATATTTACTTTAAAACACAGATTTTTACTACGTTAACCTTAAAAATTCAGTGCTCAATGTAGTTTTGGGACATTTTGAAATCGCTTTGGATGAGTAGATCTCGAGGAAATCGAAAATGGACACCACGCGTCCACCTTTTTCAAAAATTTCAAATTTTCAAATTAGGTACTTGTTAGGAATCAGCTTTGAAATTCAATCCTTGGTCTGGTTGTTTAATGTTCCTTAATAAACACAGAAAGTCACACAAATCTTTAATTCAATTTCAAATATTTCATACAGCTATAATTGAAGAAATGTCAAAAAAAACTTCTTCCGAGCAATTTAACGTCTTTCAATATTTTGAAATGTTGTTTCCACAATCACGCTATAAACCACCTACAAGGCGAACTGTTGCAAAATTTAAAGGTGTAATTAGAAAGGAGTTTGCGAAACATCACGACCCACGTCAATTAAAAATAGCAAGGCCGACAGAAAAAGCAAAGATTAATAATGTATGAATTTACGTTCGTAGACACCAAAATTCGAGCAGAGCAAATAGGACACCCAAAATATTTATGGATGTTCGTGTAAGTGAAGAATCTGAAAGGAACTTAATTCGTAATGGTTTAACTACATAAGCAGAATAATCCAATATACGATATCATTATATTGCAGAAGAATAGAAAGATTATCTTTCTCTTCGGAAGGGTGCAAAAGACATAAATAATAAGTGAAGCGACGAGCTTGCTTTCAAGTGAAAGCATTGAGTTAAGCGATTTTCGTAAATGGAATTCGATTCGAAATTCGAAAGCTTTCAAGTCTTGTGAACTTAATGAAAAATTGATTCGATTGTTCCATGAAATATTTATAATCGAATAAAGCATACGGCTATAATGTATTTATTTGAAAAACAAACTTGCATTAAATTGGAAACTTAAAAATATTCGGTTAACTTTTTTTTTAAATTTCGTTCGTAACCTAACATATCCTAAGACCAGAACTACCACGTATAAGCTCTAGCTCTCCCTCACTACAAAATTTTGTATGGATGCCCATTCCATTTCCATCCTGCATTTGATTTTTAGACAAAATTAGGAAGCCAAATTTGAGGTGAGTGTCCAATCGAAAAGGTCGTTGAAGTAAATAGGAATTCAAAATCACATCAGACCCAAACTATATTGTGGAAATCATAAAAATTTCTAACCTGACACCACGCAGGGGTGGAATTTCGAGAGAAAGTGAAATCAAATTTGGAGCGATTATATGGAAATGGAAAACCTATAAAAAATCTATTTATTATTATATTATATTATATATATTATTATATTTTTTGTAAAGTATCAGTACTATCGGTCTTAACCAAGTTCCAGCTCTCGTATGTTAGAATCAACATTTTTCTTTTCACATTCCCCAACCCACAATTATAGTACACCCAAATTCATTTTTATTTGTTTCTCGGTAGGGGTCTAATGCACCTACATGTTTCATCAATTTCAAGATCGTAACTTTAATAGTTCTTGAGATATGAGACTCGATTTTCTTTAAAAATAATTGAGCACACCGTTTCCTGATACACCCAAATGTACATATTTTCAAATTTTATAATACTACCATGTAGGGTACTTTTCGAAATTGCAATCTATTATAAAAATAACAAAGTGTGTAAAGTATACAATAGGCCACAACTACTGCTTTCTAGTTGAAAGTTACCGAACTGATAAGCTATCTCCACTGCGGCAATTTAAAGAAGAAAGTGGCAACTTTTCACTTCTTTTTTTCCAGAAAAAAACCAGCAACTTATGTGAACTTGTTGAAACTTTTTAGAAACAGCAACTAAAAAGTTCCTTAATGTTTCTTTGGTGGATACGTATTTAAAGATTACATTGGTAAAATACCATATAATATCAGCAAACCTGCTAAACTTTATTCCATAGACCTGTGATTAACTATCTTCCTTTGATGTAAACAGCTGCAGTCGTACATAGGTATGCAAATATCAGTAGCAGCAGCAGCAATAGGCTATCATTATAAATTTGAATAAAAACGTTTTACTACACTGAAAGAAAAACTATGTTTATTCCAAGGTTGCATTGACTATATTAGGGTTCTTCTAACTATTGTAAAACTGACATGTTTTCAGCGATCATGGCTATGATGGTACGAGAAACAGCATATAATTCGTAAAAACATAATTTGGTTGCATTAAAAATATATGCCTACTAAAATTTAATATGGTTGTACCAATCACTCTCGTTACATGATGTAATTGTGTATTACAATCACGACAACAATATTCTATGATCAGTGGAACCATATAATTTGATAAAATAATTCCCACAACCATACCTCTCACAGTACGAAAAGGGTCGTTCGCGGTGTAAGTTCGCTTCTTCTACTTTCATGTGTGCTTTGTTCGAGAGTATTTAATTTTTGTTCAAGTCATTTATTTATGATCGAAAGTGTTTTTTTTGTGAATTATTTTTCAGCATCACATGCATCTTATGATTGACTCAACCATTATATTATTAAAGAAGGTTGCGTGAATCATACACTAAGGTTCTGAAATCAGAACTATGATTCAAGCAACCATGTCACATAAATTTTATGATTGACCCAACCATTGTATTAGTAAGGAAGGTTGCGTGATCACACGACAAGGTTTCCACAATTATAATTTTGTTTGAGCTAAACTTGTTACATGTTGTAACATAGTTGTGGCAACTATAACCTCAATCATAGTAAGGTTCTCCCAAAATATGGTTGCCACAATCATATTTTTTCTTTAAGTGTAGATGAAAGAAGCAAGTGCTTAGATCGATTAAATGACGTCGTTGGCGGTTTATTATGATTCCCCATACGTGATTCTCGAAATATGAAATATTTACACACAGAAAAAAGCTAAGATATTTGTTTCGTCCCTAACCAATTACACGGTTTATTTTCAAATAAACTGTGCTGAAACGACCTATTGGAGCAAGAAAATTGCAAATAATAGGGTCCTTTTCTATGTCAAGCGTATCAAAAGTATAAATATATTCGAAGTTCATTTGATTCCCAGTTCGGATTACGACGTCCATCCATTACTTTGCATCACATTCGCTAAGGAAGACATTCAGAGAAATTGGGGTACCAAATTTGAGGACCTTATTAAAGTTGAAATATACGAAACGTCAGTCAAATTATCTGCCATAGTAATAATTCATTTCCATGCTACCGATTCCTGCGAAAATATTTTTTTCTGGGAAGAATTTTACGGAAAAACCACCTAGATACTCTATGCTGTTCATGTAGAAGCGATAATGATTGATGGACCCCGAAACATATCCATCCAATTTAAATGGAATTTATTTATTAATGAAATGTATAAATGTGACACTCCGGCAGTTTTTTCTGGGTCGACCCCGTAAAGAAGAAATTCGAGTTGTTTATATTTCAATAAAGATTTCTATTCATCAATGTTTCGGATCTCTCTCTAAAGTAACGTACATATCTTATCGATCGAAAATCTTACTTTATTATTTGCATAATAAAGTATTTTTAAGGTCTGTAACCTCACGATCAAAGTCTCGAACAAACAAATTTTTTTAAGCATAGTTAAAATAAATTTAGAATTATATAGTGGCTATAAAATTTTTTTAAGCAATTTAATCATAGCCGAATGGTGTGTGTATCGGTTTTGTTTATCAACTTCTTATAGCACTCTAGGGAGTAATGTAAATCACAGCTGTAAAGGACCATGATAAAATTGTCTTATAAGTCTGACGGGACTCATTTCATCCCTTATGTTTACATGACAAGATCCAGCCATAATACAAATTGTTTTACGGCATTAGATAAATCAATTTCATCTTTATCAATGCTCTTGTATTGTATTGTCTTTGTTAAACCCCGTAGGAAAATTTATTTGCAAGTAGGTACATATCTCAGATACGAATAACTAGCTATAATTTCTGCAGTTGTAGTCAGTGACCAGTTTGGGAAATGACGATGTAATTAATCAGTACGTGGTCCAAAAGGCCAAATGTTGCACAAAAGTACAATTTTGTGACACAACACATGAGGATTATTAATCAATAATTGAACTATGTGTATCTCTCAAGTTTTAAATGTATCTCAAAAGGGCAATAGATCTTTTAGAATTACATATAATAAATTATGACTTATGGAGCGGAGCCCATTTGAAAAGTACTTGGATTATAATTGACCTAAAATCACAATGCAATTAAATTACGAGAATGGGGGGTTTTTCCCATTAAAAACCACCCTATTGAAAGGTGTTACTAAGTGCAGGGAAAAAATCCGCCAACAGTCTGGGCACAACTTTTTTTTTCCAGCAGAAGTTCGGAACGCTTCATTTCAGAGATGCGGTGTAGGTTACTGAAAACCTATCAAAAAGTTAAGGAAGCGGCTAGAATAGGGTTTAACATATGAATTACATAATTGGGTCATATTCCTGAAATCCGGTCTAGGGGTTGAAAAAGGAAAAAAAAACTTAATTTTAAGTTAATTTTAAGTATGATTTTTAAACAAGCCCCTGGAAGTGAAAAGATATTTGATATCTGAGCAGAGCTGAGAGATATGGCGGAATTCATGAAAAATTATACAACCACTTTATACCCGTTTAAAAAAAATCTTAAGAACACTTTCTAGGTATTCATATGAAGAATCCGTAGAATAAAAATGAAATCAATATTTATATAATACTAAAACCTAGTAGATATGACGAAAGTCGTAAAAATATAGGCATTTTATTTTCTCAGATCACTGACGAACGCCAATGAATATTGGAATCTTTTTTTATTCAAATTACTTTTCTAGTTGATTTACATATTCATACCGAGTTTCAACTTTATAGTATAAGCCGTTCTAAGGTTAGGAAAAACACCCCAACCCCTGTACCATACTATCATTAAAAAAATTATAATTTTTCCAACATGCCACTACTATAGCTCTATCTAAATATCAAGTTTCAGATTTATATCATTATAGGTTCTTTAGGTATAAGCCGGGTGTAGTCCAGTGGTAGCGTACTAGGCTTGTAAACGCGATGTCATGGGTTCAATTCCCACTCTATGCATAAATTATTTATAAGAATTTTTTCAGTTGCTATTGGCTTTGAAATTATTAATATAAATAGTGAGCAACAGAGTGAACAGTGCGGAATGTTTAATAGGATCACTACTAAAGGATTTAACACTGAGCAGATGAGTTCTATTTACATTCTTATCAGATTCACTAACACCATCAGAGATACCAGACAGTAGTTGATTTGTTATAGGCAACATTGCTGTTCTGGTAGATCACATCTCAAAGCCAAACAGCACTCAAAATTATTAACACCAACTAGTACACTGCCATACCCGGCCCAATTTCTGACCTCCCATCCCTAAGCTGACTGGATTGTACACTACAGTGTATTAAAGGCTAACCACCTAAGTCCAGATCAGTATCCTTAAAAAAAAAAAAAAAAACTTTATCGACTTCACCCTCCCCACCCTCACCCTCAAATTGTTTTTCCCGACTAGAGTTCTATAGGGCCTCCTTCTGATAAAAAATTTGAGCATATATCTTACACTGTTATTGAGAAATGAAACGAGATATTTTCCCCCCTTCACTCACACACCCCTACACCCATATCAGTAATTTTTTTTGCAAATGGGTCCACTATCGATGCTCTACAGAAATTCCAAGTTTCAGCCTCCTAATATAAGCTGTTGCTGAGATCTAGAAACAAAAATGTTCTAAAACGCTTCCCCCATCTTCCCTCTCACCCCTCAGAAAAAGGATACTTCAAAGGGACTATCCTGTCTATTCCGAAAAAAAATCAAGTCCTCCAACGATTTTGCGGACGGCGCACAGACGGACTGAAATTTATTTTTGCTGTTTTGGTATTTATTAGTCATAAAAAGTGAAAAAAATTTCATGGATTCAATTTTTTTTAAAAAATCGATAACAATAGTTATCTTTATTATTAAAGTAATAAAGTAAAAGGTAAAATCTATCAAATACATTTTTTTAATTAATTTATCAGTAGCTCATTATAAGAAAAAGTTTGATCTTTCTATCTTTGGTTCAAATACAAAATATTTTAAATATTAAAAAATTAAAAGTAAAATTCCCGAAATGGATTTTTTAAGGTTTGTTGAAAAACCGGCTGTTGTGAATCAACTCGATATCTTATCTGACCTAAGCGATAGAACAAAATTCGTGAAAAATATTGACATGTTAAGTGTTCTTAACATTATATCAATGCTATTATATTAAAAATAATAAATTTTTCTTCATTTTCTTCTATTCGTGACACCAGTACTTTGATTTCCGTGGAAATAACTTTCGAAAAAAAAGAAAAACGGAAGGCAAACAAATTAGGTCAAACGTTATACTGAAAACGCTATCTTGCTCTTTGCATATCTAAGCAAAGTATAATTTTCTTTCTATATCTTTTCAGTTAATCTCGTACATTTCTTGTTCCAAACGTTGCAGCAGAATCTACAACATACGAGTATACACACTACTGTGTGTATGTATCCCTAAGATGTTGCCAATTTATACTTTGTCTTATTTATGAAAATTTGCAAGACATGACGCTCCCCAATGGATTTGGGGAAGACAAGCAATTTAACTTGATGATTACCAACAGTACTGTAATCAAAAAATACACATCTTTCGGATAGAATCTGTATTTTATGCTGTGCAAATAAATCAAAAGGCTGGATGACTTGGGAATTAATTGAAATTACATATGACATGAGAATTGAACTGGACTACGATTTGAAAGAATTTTATAAATTGGTATTTGATGATTCTGAATGTGGAAAAGGGTAGATTAAGAAAAGCATCTTTTTAAGATTTCCCAGTTGGGTTGGTTTGAGCATCCCCTATTCGGGCGGCTCCCGAAGTGCCTTAAGAATTTTTTTTCATATTTTCTACTCGAGTTCTGTTTATGAAACTATCCCGAAGGTATCCCGAAGAAAAAATACTTGCTCAATGGTTAATTTAAACTAAAGAAAAAATATCAAGTACCGATTAATGACTCATCCTTGAAACAGATTCGACTTATTTTCTAAGCTGATAATGACAAAATTATATTAAGAATGTTAGGTACAAAATCAAACTTCTGTATGTGAAATTCGTCTATAACTCACATTTTTTTCACGTCATTTGAATTTTAGATTTTTCAAATTTATTTTGTAAGGTTTAATTAAAATATGAACAAACGGATTCCTTATGACGAATTCTCTTTAACTCAAATAATTTTACTGTGTATTCGATTCAGTCTGGGTGGCTTAGTGGCTAGAGCACTTGCCTTCGGAGCACCTGGTGCCAGGTTCGAATCTGCTTGGCGGCAAGTAATTTTCGAAAATGGGATTGGGTGCCGGACTACCAGTTCACTCAGCTGTAAGTGAGTACCTGAGTTAAAATCGGGGTAATAATCACGGTCGAGCGTGTAGCTGACCACTTCACCTCCTAGTGTTCCGTTGGTCTCGAAATGAAGTAACTCTAGCATTACTTCAAGGCCTAGGCCCGATTTGGGCTGTTGCGCCATTGATTATTATTATTATTCGATTCAGGAAAGTGTTCCGGTATACCTTAATACGATCTTAGCTTCTTGGATATTAGTTTAGAGTATGTATAGATATAATGTAAATATTAAACCATGGACACTCTCTCTACAATTAGTTGGAAATAAAAACTTTGACAGAATATTTCCGAATGAATAATGGGGAGCATCTTCTCAGATACTCTCTAGTGGGCAGAAGAATCCTAATCTAACTACCAAAAAATACCCAAAATTTTAAATTTTACCTAGTACATCTTTCTATACTTCTAAAATTTGCAATTTCATCCAAAAGGGACGCACCCTATCCCACAAAAAACAACAAAAACAAACAGCCTTTCATTTTAATTGGTCCTCGCGAAATTAAATTAAATTTGATATTCGCACAAATCCCCCGAAAATCCAAATAGGCTGCTGCCCCCGAAAAAAATCCGTCCAATTAATTTATTTGCTGAAGGGTTATTTGGGTCGTCGCAACAAATGGTGAGCAGTTGGGCGTCATGCACATAATTCAATTAATTCGACAGTAATCCTAATAAAATCCCTATAATCCATTAGATTGTACTGTAGAGTAGTTGACTGTCGTTTTTCGCGTCTTTATCTTTGATTTGCAGAAACTAATCGATCAAAAATGTTGTGATATCAATTTACATTTGTTCTATCTTTCATCGAAGAATTAATTGTCTATAATTAAATGATTATATCGCGCACATTATAGATATAATTCTTTTCTTTTGGGCGAGATACAAACTGGATGTTCTACTGTGCACATAAAACTAAAGTAAGAGATTGAGTTGAGATTTTAATTTTATTACATTGCTGTAGATAAAATGTTGTAGTAAAAAATCAATTAATTTGGAGACAACTTATTATCTATTTAATCTAGATTTTTGAATATATGGTTTAAATTTACTTTAAGACTGTTTTTGCGACAAATTCTAGACAGAAATTCAGTTTGTGTTCGTAAATTATTATTTATTGTGAACACTTTAAAATTTTATGACCAGAATCTGAAGCTACCATGTGTTTGAAAATTACAGAATTATCACTTACAAAATGGATAAAAAAAATTATTCATGAATATTTAATAGAAATTATGTTGATACTTTCGAAGATTTTGGGATGGGCTCAGCGCGATAACAAACTTTTAATATTAGATCATGCGTAAGGTGCTTATAAAAATAAAATTAAATAAATAAAATTGTCAGTTATGATACTGGGAGTTTTGTACTTGAGTCAGTGCGTAGGACAAGGCTCCAGTTGGGAACTATATTCAATATTCGGAACAACAATTTTCTACTGCTGGTTATACTTATACCGCTTAAGTCCATTTTTTACCTGTCGCCTATACTTACAGGTTAAGGGGTAACACCACTGTAACGGTTCTGCCCTTCAAAAACAACTTACTTGTTGCAGTCACATTAAAGTTAGGTACGTTTCTCGAATTATACAAAATTTTGTTCTTCTACATACTCATTTCAATCACCATAAAATATTTACCTATTTCCATATTTTCTTTCAACCACCTGTTCAGGCAACTTTAACAAAATTTGCTTTCAAACAGAATACTTCGGGGCGCGTTCTCTTGTGGTTCGCGTCTCCACTTTGCTGGCTGAAGCAAAGCAAAGAAACATGTTTGTTTTCTTAATTGAAATGCAGATTTTCCATTAACTCGATTAAATAATAATCATTTCGGGAAGTTTGCAGATTATCCGCAATGCTATAAGAATCTATCTACTTCAATGAATAAACATCGAACGGAATTTCGTGCTCGGATGATTAATAATAAAATACGGGCTCGTCCGTTGATTAAATCCCGGAAGTGTAAACTTAATTGCGAATATTTTGTAATATCGAAATGCTATTTCAGACCAGGAAATCTTACCAGCGTGAATTTCAACTAATTATAAAGTTGCTACGAAGTTTTGTGATCTTTTTTAACCATCCCCCGAACGTTTGTAGAAGGGTTGTGGTTTTGGCATGGATAACATCAGAACTTCTACAAAATTGTGTAAATCCGATATTGAACGCTCCATGCCCATGCTGTATATCGTGTTGAATTAATTCTACAAATATTGTTACTAGGATCTGGTCAGGAAATCGTCGACTTGCCTGAAGTTCTTTTTAGGATTTAACGTCTAATCCGACGCCAATATGTCTCGATTGGATTGGACTTCATTAGTTCGCCCAAAGCCACAACCTATTGACGAAGAGATTTGTTAGTTTCACTGGTCTCGTGTTGCCTTTTTGCCCTTTTTAATAAAGCGCTTCCATCTACACATTTGTTCCAGTTTCGTATGTAATTGCCGGATATTACAGAAGCAGCGACAATTTACAGATTTTGCTAGAAAAATGGAGAATTTATTCCAGAAAAATTCATATGGACAGTGGCTTCATAAAACTGATATGCCCCGGGATTTGGGTCACATGAACAGAGTTCATTACGAAATTAAAGCTGAGTTATGAGATATTATTCTTTAGGCAAAGTGTGTGCAATCTAGAAATGTGTTAGAATTCTAATTTCTATTTGTTGGGGCTCTGATCTATTGGTTTATTGTATCTTTAACGTTAGACCATATGCTGGAATCAGTTAATGTGAAGACTTTGAGGCTGACCTTGCTTATTGTAGCCAAGTATTGACCATCTTCATCATTACAGGGGATCATTCTAAGATCAGGTACAATCAAGGTACACCGTCAGCTAGCTACTATACGAAGGTTCTTACAAAAACATTCAAACAGCATTAAATGGGGCCAGGACTCCTACCTAAAATATACTAAAGTTGCGGCCACACTATTATCAAAATTTTTGTTTAGTGCTGAGGTTAAATAAGTGTCGGTGTTCATTTCGTTTGCAATTGCTCAAAGGAATTAGTGCTGCTTCGTTTTAATATGCCCAAAGAGACCGTGCCATAGCCATAAAGGAAATAAATACTACAGTCGTGAGCGTATACGCCGGCAACATTATGTGCGCGGTTTGCCATGTTTCTCAATTAGGAAGTTGTGCAACATTACAGCAAATAGATCCAAAACACATATAATAAAAAAATTTACGAAATTGGCAGTTCAGTAGCACTCATAGTTGATGATATAAAAGCCGCAGCCCGGGGGAGGATAATACCGGCGCAATATTGCAAATATTAAGTCCTTTCGAACAAGGGATTATTCAGTGTTCTGAAATCGTCACAATTATTAAATGGAGTTTCTGCTGCAAGGTAAGATCGTAATAATCAAGCCCAATGGCATTAAATAGTTGTTGTTTCGTGGAATCGTACGAAGTGTAGATGTACATTATATGCAAATTACAGCTAAAATTTCACTCTCTTTATGGAGAACTTATTCTACATATTTAGCAATAATCGTAAAAATAATTAAATTAAAAATAGTCGAAAGGTTTATTCAAACCTCGTTGAGTTGTTGGTCTTTCGAGTAGAAAAAATCCGGGTTTTCCGCGATAGTCTTCACCCTTGTTGAACTATGCAACATTATTACGGTATGAATCAGAGAAGTGAAGGGTTAGTACCTAGACTGTTTTCGGAAAATAGGATGGTACTGAATTTGAAAGGTCGAAAGGAGGTAGCCGAAATGATACATGAAAAATGAAAAATCAATCAAACATAAACGAAATAGAAAAATAGAAATGGAAAATTAAACGAATGATCGAAAACGGGAAACGGAAAATAAATATATTAAAAATATTAAATAATATTAAATAAATATTAAATCGGAAAAAAATCTGAAAAATTTAAACTGAAACGCGCAAAAAAAACGAGAAAGGAAAGCGAATTCCGAAAAGCAACAAAAGAAAATCAAAAAATAAAATCAGAAAATTATGTAGAATGGACGGAAGGAACCCTGCAAGACTGTAGAATCGAAAAAAAACATTAAAAAAGAACTACAACTACAAAAAAAACTAAAATCCCAAAATAGAAAACCCAAAATAGAAAACCCAAAATAGAAAACCGAAAAAGAAAAAGGTAACAACGAAATACGAGAAAAGAGATAAACAAGAAAAAACAAAAAGAAACAAACAAGCAAAACGAGAAAGGCAAAAGGAAAAAGAAAAATGAAGATCGTGAAATGAAAATGGAAATGGAAATGGTAAGAATCGAAAACGAAAACACAAAACGAGCAAGTAAGAGACCCAAAAAAAAAAGGTAAAAATGAAACCCGGAAAGAGTGAAATGAAAATGAAAAAAATTTCAAAAAATATAAGAGAAAAATTAGGAAGGCAAAATGAAAACCGAAAGGTAAAAACAAAACAAAAAAACTCGCGAAAACATACAGCCGAAACCGAAAATAGAAAAATCAAAGATTTTATATCTCTTTTATATCAAAGATTTTATATCTTCGATTTTTCTATTTTCGAAATGAAAGAAATCCAATAAAAAACAACAAGCATACTTATGTATCTTATAAGAACGTAGAAAAACTAGAAAAGGAAGAAAAACCAGGAATTCAAAGGTAAATCGAGAAAGAAATGAATGAAAGATGATACGAAGATCGAGAATGAAATGGTTTGGCACAAAACGAAAAGGACGAAACCTTGAAAAGACAGAAAACCCGAAAATCGTGTGAAAAATAAAACCCTGAAGCGCAAAATGAATACAGAAAAGCGAAAAAGAAAAACATAAAACTAAAACACAATATCGATGGTAAAGTAAAGGAAAGCGAAATCTAAGAAACGGAAAACGAAAATGGAATAACGTAATATGAAAAACTAAAATGTTATAACGTAAAACGAAAACCGGGAAAGATAAAAGTAAAATAAAATAAAACGAAAGGATAAAAAGGAAAAAGGTCGAAAAGAGCAAAAACGAATGAGAAACAAAAAAATACTTTATTATTAATAATAAAGTAAAACGAAAATCTAAAAAAAGCGAAAACGATTCAGGGAGGAACGGAAAACACAAAAAGAAAAAAACGAAAATCAAAAAACCAGAAATGAGACAAGAGAAAAGAAATATGAATAGTCCGAAAGGTAAGACAAAGCAGAAACCGATACATAAAAAATCAAAAACTAAACAAGAAAAAGAAATGGAAAAAGGGGGAAAACGAAAATCTGAGCTTCCTGCCACTCCACCCAAGTTAATTTTTTTTTTAATATACATACATAGATGGGCCACTGAAGAGTAGAATATTTTATTGGATTTTGTTTAACTGCCGAGGGTAATGGCAGTGGTAAGTGCTAAGGTAGTAATACAGTATAGTATTTTAAGTTAAAAAAGGTTTTCAAGAGCCATCCAGATATTGGGAGGCCTAGCTTTCTTAATGAGATCTGATCGATTTGCACGGACTTCCAGGGTAGCATGTAACAATGTACAAGGCACTTGGAGGCACAAATAAATTTAAAAAAGCAATGAAATTATATTCAAAATTTTTCATTCAATACCTTAACAAAGATTAATAATCTAATAAGCTTGGAAATAAAAACAAAAACAATTTAGATTGATAGATAGATATATTTTCCATGTTATTAGTGCTCAGACTTTCGTCTCTACATCAAATGTTATTCCATTATAGCACGGAGGCTGGTGTCTCTTGTAATGATTGTGTCTTTCTGAAGGAAAATGGAGCAAAACCAACCTGCGTACTACGAAACTAACTTAAATCTAGTTAACTAGTACATCAAAAATTAACGTAGAGGCTCTTGCTAACAATTTATAGATTTTCTTCAATTCCTCATAAATTTGTTTTTAAATGACCTCAAAAATAATAATAATAATATAATATATCCAATATTTGGGGCAAGTACATATATACTATGGTTGTCCCAGAAGTACCCGACCTGAAAACACAAACAATTTAAGAAAAAAATTGTTATATCTAAGCTTAGTCTCTTTTTCGATCAATACACTGTTGGATAGCTTCGAAACCTTCTTTATTGTGAGAATTGTCGAACTCCTCAAAGACGGCGACGGCCATCTGCAGCACAGCTTTGTCATGTCTAAATTTATAGTAAATACGCGATGTACAGCACATTTTGAAAAAGCTACCAACCTTACAAAATTTAGTATTTAGTTTAGTATCCAGTATTGAGGCATATAGGAAATTTACCCTAATGAATTTAACCAAGTTTCACTATTTCTTGTGATTGATTAAAAATGTTAAAAACATGTTTCGGAGTATGTAGCTAAGAAACACGTTAATCCAAAATAATAAATATCACATATCACATATCGTATGCAAAAGCAATTTGAAGAGAATCCATTTAAAAAGCGATTTTTCAGAAACAACTGACAGTAAATATGAAACTGACTAACTTCTTTTGATATTTCAGTTCCCGCCACTCAACTTTAATTGCGGTATTTAGATCCCATTTTTGCATGCTATCCAGTATTGCGCACCTATCCAATATTTGGTGCTTCTCCCCTATTTCTTATTCGCTGCTTAATACTTTCTGGGTTTCTCCACGACTCTCACTTCCATGACTTTTTCTTTCAGAATATTTCATCACTATTTTCTAAAAGCAAAACAACTCATGGAACTTAAATACTTGGTGAAAAACGATCATTTATTCAATTCAGCATGGATATGACTTCATAGTTCTAGTATCCCCCTTAACCAATTATTTATAAACTACTAGTTTTTTGATACGCCTCCAAGCATACTCAATCCTGGAAAACGCTAAAATTTGAAGGGTTTCAAGTTGTATAGACAATTTTCAAAGTTTGTTTGAAACTTCTACTTTAAAATAAAAGATTCAAACTTCAACGTGGAAATGAACTTATAGTTGGTCTTTTAGAAGATAATGAAAACTTTGTGGTAGACAATTTGCAATCAGTGAAAGAAATATAACCGGAAATGGGGCTCTTAATCTCTCTCTGGAAAAACTTGTGGCTTCAGGTATTTTCATAAGCTATATCTAATTGATTTTCAATAGTTCTTAGGAACCATTTAACCAAAATATTTCTTATTACAGTCAACTGCTTTCGAAACTTTTCAAATGTTTATGTCAGCTATTGATCTTAAAAATACTCAAGCAACCCCTTTTTAGCGTCAACCTTTAGCCACCCACCCTCAATGCAACAAAAAGGCAAACTTTAACAACTTTAGGATAGTCTCAACAACATTCAAGTTTTGTGCAGTGTATGTTGCTATGAGATCCATAGTAAATCTTTTTATGTGTCGTTCCCAGACTGCAACCGAATCCTCCTCAGCTCCTGTACTATAATGTGGCTAGCGTATGTTACATGGAATTTATAGCAAACCGCTGACTTTTTAACCACAAAATCGCCATATTTCCGTACTTTTTCCCCACTTAGTTTTAAAAACTTACAGTTCAGATGCGAATTTTTTTCGTTGGTAGATCTCGATGGGTGTCTGTACTTCTATTAAGCAACACCCCCGTAATTTATTGACAACTATCCCCCGGGGATGGCAAGTGCTTAAACGAATTTATTTCAACGCATTTATAGGATCCAGTGAAACTTACAAGGATTTATGGTATTCTTGTTAGTCCCATGACAATATGGCTCAATGCAATTAATATTAATGACTAGAACGTATTAAAACAGTACCAACTTTGAAAAGTACATTTTGTCTAATAGACACACGACACAAACGGTTCAGTAATTCGAATCTTTTGTGGTCTATCAAAACTTAGAACTTATAAGATTTTGGTTTTCTTTGACCCAAATGTGTGTCCTGCAAAGAAATTAAGTCAAATGCAGTTTCCGATTTGTTGTTAAAATTTTTAAATAAGAAAAGCTTTACAAATTCAAGACTTAATGAAATCCAATCATTCTTCAGATTGTCGGTATAATAAATTCGGTGCCTCAAACGACCTTAAAGAAATCACGAAATCTGTGAAAATTCCAAAAAAAAAATTTCTCGGACAATGTTTTGATCTCCAATTAAATTACTTTTGTAGTATATTTATATAGGTATATATAGTAAGTTTCAACTTTGTAGCTGAAGCCTTTCCCGAGATACAAATAAAATCCACCCCAATATTTAAGTAAAAGCATATTCATAAATATCCTCGTACTGCGGAAAACTCTGTATTTATTAGGGAAGAAAATGAGAGAAGTTTGTAGGTGATGTATTTTTCTATTATGGCAAACAGCAAGATATCGGAAAAATTAGTGGACAGATAAGTTACGCAAGGTTCTGCACTTTAGGGTTCATTCGAGAAAACTAGTGAGGTTTAAGAGCCGAGCCTTTCACTTTCTTACAAATGCAAACTAGAAGTATAGAGGACTTACGAGTTGCGTTATATATTGGAAGATATGGCTTTTCTACTGCTGAAGAACAACAGACCAACTTTTAAAGAGAAGTCTTGAAAACGGCTTCACAGTCGCGACTGCGAGTATGGATCACTAGCCAATCGAAGAGCTCGCAGCCAGGATGGGAAGCTCTTTTAAAGTCCATTGACGTAGTTGTAGTGATGTTGATTGGTTATAGTCGTCTTCTCTATAACCAATCAACTAAACGGTTTCGACTCTAGCCAGAGCCAGACTTCATGCATTAGGTAAGCTTTCCTTTGAAAATCTTGATGAGATCTCGAGCAATAACATTGGAGAATTGATTCTTATACAGCTCCTGATGGATTCATTCCAGTTCCAATTTCTGTAAAGCTCCCAATTCACTTTATCAGTCAATACGATCAGGTTTTCGAAATTTTTTAATTACGAAAGTTACCAATATCAGCATAAACTCCGTACTCAAGGTATGCTTATTCCATGTTCCAAATTAAACCGATACTCTTCCCATTGTTAGGTTATATTAGTTCAGGTGGGTGGTCGCAATCATCCAAACACATAGACCGCGTGAAGATCCCTATAATCTCACATTTATGGAAGCTGTGTGACGTTGGGTTAATCAATCTGCTACTTGAATGAACCACTGTAGCTTCTCTAGCTTCAAGTTTACGAATTCTCACAAATCCATTATGGTACACTGCATACAGGTACAATCTCTCCTCTGAAGCAGATCAGTACATTCGCTAAACATCTGGGAGATCGGCCTCGGGGTCACTGCTGCTGCGTCACTGATCTGCCACGTCTGCTGTACCAAGTCTTTTGGCTTGATGGCTGATGGTGGGTTTACACTCACCCATGAGGCTCGCCTCGAGGCGAGAAGCTACCCCCATCAAGCCATTGCAAACCAGTTCTCAATGTAAGACTCTTGCGACTGCACGAGCTATTTCATTGATTGATTTTTTGGTGGGGATAGAGGCTCGTCGCAAACGCTGAGTGTAAATGCACCATCATCATGCAGTTGGTCAGTACACCAACTTAGAATGAAGAACTTCGTCCTACCCAGGCCAAAGCTGTGAGCCACGATCACCTAGTGAGCATAAACACGAAGATAACCAGGTTGACCACATTCTTACGAACCACTTGAGATTGATAAAGTACCACCACAATCTCTTTGGCAAAATACTCTCTTTGATGAAAAACTCCAGAGAGTCAGTGAAAATGTTTCAGTTAATAGTGCTGGCAACTTTAGTAGCTTGTGCCTTAGGTGGTAGAGTTCAACAAGGACTTGAGACAAGGCCAGATGAACGAATTGTGGGTGTACAAGCAGAGAACTTCGAGAATTTTTTTTCCCATTTAGTCTTCATAATATTATTGCCCCTCCCGTCTTCAGTTGGTTCCATGTTTCTAATTGGCAGCTGGTAGAACGATCGGTTGTACCGTGGTACTGTTAATGGAAGCATTCCACAAGGTTGTGATGCCGATTTCGTTTTTATGATATGTAGCTATCATAGTCACCGAGTCTGATCAAATCCTGATAAGAAACGTAGAGTCGCCTGAAGACTTGGATCTAGGCCAGCCACAACTTTTAGGAGCTTTGGAAGTTATCCGACAACTCAGTCTGCTGCAGTTACAACAAATCGGGGACCATTGATAGATCCTCCCCAAGGGAATGCTGATGACCAATAATCATATGGGCACTAAATAGCAAAAATTCTTGATATTCTCTGCTAGTCTACGCACAATTCGTTCATCGGGCCTTGCAACTAGTCCTTTTTGAACGGTACCATTTAAGGTACAAGCCATGAAAGTTGTCAGTACTAGTAACTCTTTGCATGCTCCGCGACGACTTTTATACCATTTTCAAATTGGAAATTATCTGCTTCAAACTGAGCGATAATTTCAAATCAGCAAGTATTCCGTCGCGTTGTGATAAAGTAAATTAATTTTTAACAAGCTGAATCTAAAGGAATGTAAAGATTACAATTGATCGGGTTGATATAGAACTTAACGCTTTTGCTGTGAACTCCAATCAGATCCATCAAATCAGATAACGACGTCTTGCAGTTATAGTTGTAAATCAAATTCCTAATCAAGGAGAGAAACCATCAAACCATCAAGTAAGCAGTACGGTTCATGAGACGTAATTTTTCTTAGATTGCCAGTTTCAAAACGTAACGCAATAATTGTAAACACGCCCCGATCTCCACAAAAAAATAATGATTTGCGGCCAGATTGTTGTCTTATATTTGAAGAATGACTAGTGACAAAAACTTGAAGGCTGCTTCATACAAGAAGCTATTTCAGTATAAAATATTTGACGTGATTATAGGGCCCGTTTTTAATTTATATTCTTCTTGACACATTTCGAGATGATGATCTTCATGGCGAGGGGTGTCTAACCCAGCTGTATGTGATATAAAATGTTTATCAAAATACATAATAGTAAAACATCAGTTGCATCCGAATTTATACAAGCTCCAAACTTCGAGACTATGTGATATGAATTAAAAAATTTTGAGCTAGATTAAATTTTAACAATCTTTGGTTGATCTAAAATTCAAAAGTACCAAAAAGAAGTTATATCTGCAACAAAGCATCCTTCAATGCTCACATTGGATAGGATGAGAAGAACCCTTAAAATATTTAATTTTTTTTTTTTTTGTATCAGTATCAGTTTATGCTCGAGAGTTTAAACTTGGTAGTAGTTTATATTGAGTAAAATATTGAGCAAAAAACAACATCTATCAAATAGTACTTTTGCTGAATAAGTATTAAAATATGTACAATGCATTTTAGGGAAAAAAACTAATTATGATCAAATTTTTAATATTTTTGTAATTGCGACCTACTCTTATACCATGGATACACTGCTGGTATTGATATCATAATATCGTCAATACCAGCAGTGTATCACCCAATACAAAGCATATACGAGATAAACAAACTGGTATATTTAGTATTGAAGCCGTTTCATGGTATACAAGTTCGATAATTTCACCTAGTCGGTACTAGAGTCACTGTATAAGAACTAACACAAACATCCACTATCTTGAGTACGGACAATGACCGCTTTTGGTACCTTTTTAGTACTCTTGAACCCTGCGAACTCCAAAGTTCGCAGGTTTCTTAAATGGCATAGTTTTAGTGTGTATACGTGTAGCAGATGGATTTTGATTAACGTTTCACGGAATCGAGATACATATGTCTCATGAAATGTCAACTAAATACAGCGTTTATCCACTTTAGTGGAGATAAAAATGAAAAATCGGACAACTGCAAAAAAATTTCAAATGTACTGGTTTCAAATGAAACACACATTGTCCGTACTCAAGATAATGGATGTTTGTGTTAGTTCTTATACAGTGACTCTAGTCGGTACATATACTATGCATTTTTCTGCTAGTAATGCAATTCCCAATTATGTGGCGAGTATCGCAACTAAATCTCGTCGCTTGCTCATATTAGATACTGTCAAATCATGCTATCATAGGCAGCTAGTTTTAGTACTATGATTTCAATACCATAGTTTGTATATTAGCTGTGTATCAATGGTATTTCAGTATATAAAAAAGAGTTCTCATCTACTATAATATTAAAATTAAAGTATTTCGCTCAAGGGAGAGATTACCTGACGTAAAATATTATATTTATATCGTTTAAAAATAACAGAACATGTACAACGAAGTAGATACATTTTTATAACGTCGTCTGGGAAATATCTAATCAGATATAGTGCAAATTCGATTTACGCAATTTCCATTTAAAATAAAGTTGAAAGTGGTTTGCAATATTCATAAATTTATGATAACAAACGAGCTTTTTAAATTATTGAAAGTCTTCCGAGGCATTTAATAACGCCTAAATCATGGCAATCTTTTCATGCAACAAAAATACAGTATTATTTTAATTTTTTTAAGCTATAATTTTGCTGTCTTGAAATTAAAAAAATAATTTAGTCCGTCTGTCCGCTGCGCCGTCCGCTATAAGCCAATTCGTTAAACGGTTCGTATCTTCCATACCCTTTGAGCTATTAAGTCATGTTTATTTGTGGATAGACTGGGTTAATGGTTGGTGCTATAAGGGGGAGATGGAGAGAGTATTTTAGAGGAAAAATTTTGGTTTGGAATAATATTTTGCAGAGGCGTGCGGAGTAGGGGCTGTAAAACTATAGATTGTAATATCTATCTCTCGAACTAATTGCGCTGGCAAATTTAAATTTGGTTTGTGTGTACATACAAGTCTAGATATAGAGTTAGAAGAAAATAAAATTTTTTAAGGACACGATAGAGATAGAAAGGGAGGGAGGGATAAGAATTTGAAAAAAAAAAAAATCACGTCTCATATCTCAGAACCATAGATGCTCAGAGTTTTTACGCCTAGCTCAGAAAAAAAAAATCTGCCAACAGTCTGGGCGCAACTTTATTATTTTTCCGGCAGAAGTTCGGAACGCGCTCAATTCGGGGATGCGGTGTATGTTATCATGTGACTGAAAACCTAACAAAAAGTTCGGGAGTGTAACATATGAATTATATAATTGGGTCATATTCCGGGATGCGGTCTAGAGGTTGAAAAATAAAAAACTTAAAAATAGGTAACTATTAAACAAGCCCGTGTAAGTGAAAAGATATTCGATATCTGATCAGACCTGAGAGATATGGTGGAATTCATGTAAAGTATACAACCACTTTACACGAATTTCAAAAAAATCTTGAAAACGCTTTCTAGCTATTTATATGAAGAATCCGTAGAATAAAAATAATATCTATATTTGGAAAGACCTAGTAGATATGTCCAAAGTTGTGAAAATATATGCATATATTTATATTTACTGATACTTTTTTTTGCCCCCCCCCCCCCTTCTGAACACAAATGAATATTCGATTTTTTTTATTAGAATAACTTTTCTAGTTGATTTACATATACGTACCGAGTTTCAACTTCCTAGCACAAGCCGTTCTAAAGTTAAGAAAAACGCCTTCCACCCCCGTACCATACTACGCCTAAAAAAAAATTTATTTTTCCAACATGCCATTACTATAGGTCTATCTAATTTCCAAGTTCCAGCTCTCTATCATTATAGATTCTTGAGATATAAACATCGGAACTTTTTCCTTCTCACCCTGCCCCACCCTCATCCTCCACACCCACACCCCCAAAAATTTTTCCTACTAGGGTTCTATTAGGTCTACTTCTGGTTAAAATTTGAAGCATCTCCCTTACACTGTTATTGGGATATGAAACGTGTTATTTTTGAAATATTCAAATCCCCTCCACTTCCACATGTAAATGCATTCAAAAATATTAAAGGAATTTTACTATACGGATTCTTCACATAAATGACTTGAAAGTATTTTCCGAAGGTGGTGTAGGTGGGTTGTATAGATTTTCACAAATTCAGCTCTATCCCTCATACTTGAGTTCGTATAGATTAACTTTCGTCTTATAATATCCTACAAACCATTTACAAGTTTTTTCCTTTTTTCCGTCATATCTCTTAGGAATGAGAAGACATTAAATTGGTTCTTATTTCCCCGGGATTTCTTTAAATCTAAATATTCATCCCCCAAGTAGGAGTAGCATAGGTTTCACAATTTCCGCCAAATCTCTTAGGTTTGATGCGATATCAAATTGGCTTTAACTTCAATCGTTTTTTTATACAATCAACAAATCAACAATAAGCCAATTTGAGGAATTTCCGATATCTAACACCACAGGTAGATTAAGGGGTTCCATTACTTTTCACAAATTCCTGAATATATCTTAGATCTGATAAGATATCAAGTTGATTTTTTTTTCTCCTAATGCTAATGGATAAATAATCGTCACAAAGTTAATTTCAGGATTTCTAGATAATAAAATCTAAGGAGTGTAAGGTGGATGCATACTTTTCACAGTTTGCAACATATTTCGTAGGTTCTTCTGCAAACCTATTTCACGATATTTTGATATTCAACGCCCAAGGAATGTAAAGGAGGAGCAAATATTTCACATTTTTTGCCATACTCTAGTTCTGATGAGATTGGTTATTAATCCTACAAGCATTTCATGTAATGGCCTAAAAACCAACTTCAGAATTTTTTGAAATTCAACCCCCAATATGATATAAGGGGTTAACATATAATTTGTTTTCAAAACTCGTCATATCTCTTAAGACTGACTATACAGCAAACTAGTTCTTCCTTCTCAGGGTAAATAACATACCGAAATTGGTAATTTGAGTCCTCTACACGTCCTTTCAATATGCTTAATCGGTTTTAAAAAAAAAAATTTTTGTCAGATCGCTTTTTTTTTTGCACTACATGTGACTCATCGCAAAATCTTGTCAAGGCCTATTTAAGAAAATATCTTCAATAGGAGCTGGCATCTGCGATTGCTTAAAAGTTTTTCCACTCGAACTCTAAAAGAAATTTAGATAGATAACGAAAAATTGGAATTTCAGAAAATTACCATCTCTTCTTAATGACTCTCCTACTATATTTTATTACTTAAATACTTTCTGAATTCTCTTCCAGGAAAACAATTATAAGAAGCTTATAGCTAAAGACCATCATTAAATGGAAAATACTGAAAAGTGAAATGTTGGATTGTATAGCTGCCAAGCGGGTCAAACCAAGCGCTTCAAAACCGACTTATAAAAAAGTTTCTTATCGATTTCTATTTGTATTTTCAGTCGAATCGATGATGGTATTACTGCGAACAAATCCAGATGCCGTAATAAAATCTACTTGCTATCGTTACAACAAAAAGCCGATGTTCAACTCAGCTACTAAGCTTTGTTACAATTTAACTTATTTTTTCCATCCGAAACTTAAGCCTTCACGACACGTTGTTGCTAACTACTTAAGCCTTTTTTAAGCAGGACATAACTTTGTTACGGCATTCATTAGTCTCGAATCGGAGCAAAGAAAACCTGGACTTGTTTATCAAATCAGAACAATATTTGCACCTGTTGACATCAGCAGTTTTCTTTCCAAAGGAATTGAGTTTCTGTAGGAAGTTGAATGCCGAACGGAAACGATAAGATTAGCTTTAATAAATATACAGAAGGTACGTTTCACTGCGAATCAGCTTATCACCCTTTCTCACGTCCGTACGAAGTCCTTGAAGGTAATATGAATGCCATTTTGCGGCTTACTATACCACACATAACATCATATCCACCACTTAGCTGGAGTAAATTCTGTTTTTGAATTAAAGCGAAATGTTGTCTCGAGCTTACTTACGACGTCGAAGGAAAGCGGAACAAACGTACGGAAGTTTCGGGACACAGAGATATCATACGAACATTAGGCAGTCGGAATCACGTAGCGTTAAAGGATATTAATTGGGACGGAATGGAAGCTTTAGAATTTCCTTGATGAAGGCATGATGCCAGGATGTATAAGGAGCAGTCAGCCGAGATTTTCCAGTGAACGACCTGAAATTATATTCGGAATTTGAAATTATGATATTTTCTTATGCGGTATTGTTTCTATTATATGCGACATTTTAAACTAGTGCAATGGTAAAATTATTCTCGTTTTGGTTTTTTTTAAGTGCTCAAAGGACTCTATTCATTGTACTTATTTTCTAGGAAACCTGAACCTTATGTCGAAAACTCCCATTTTTTAATGAAATCTCACAGACTTATAGTAGGTACTCGGGAGCTCATTATTTTGAAATCTGTTGGTGTACGTTTGCGTGTAGTTGGTTAACTTTACATGTAAAATAATTTGCTTTGACTACTCAATCAAAAGTGAATCTGACTGACATGTTCACAGAAATAGAAGGCGAAGCGAACTATTTAAGCCTTTTACCGTTGAAGCAATCTAGTTTTCGCCCTTTGTAAATATTATGTCATTAAAATGTACAACGTAAATTCTTAAGAAGAAATTCTTAGTTTATAGTCACGACAGGTTATAAGTCTACATAAAAAAAAAACCTATATGCCGGCGTTCTACCTTAAAAAAAATGTATTTAGCTCAATATATTTATAATAATCCCCATAATATTTAATAGCTTCAGAGAATCAATGATATGATTAACCGCATATATCTTAAACTTTTTTTTTCAGAAAAAATAGATACAGAACAATAATACACAGCAAGCACACACCACGCAAATATGATCAAATCAACTGCATCGAACAATGCACGCGTGCTCGGTGCGTAAAACATCGAACAAGAACTCACGCACACTACTGAAATGTCGCGACTATAAAAGCTGACCAGCGGACGGTAGCAGCAGCATTCTCTTCTTGCCATCGGATCACTCCACTGTTGCCATTTCTACCGATTTGTCAGATTTCTACCGATATTTTTGGGATAAAATTAAGTATTCCGAGTTTCGACTTTTCGCTCGAAATAATCGATTTTTGGCTAATCCCAATTTTACCCAATTTATGTTGTGATAATAAATTATTTTGTTTATTTAGAAAGCGAATAGTATTTTGCTCTCAAAGCAATTATATTATATTATATTATTATTTTTTATTTATTGAGTCTTTAAGAACTAATGATATATACAACGAAATATAGAAAATGTCTGACAGCGACTTTAACAAAGTCAAACAACAAATATTACATTAAAATATGACCGAAGTATATCAATGGTGGCAATTAAAAACAATAATTATAAATGTAATCGCTATCTGCTCACATGGCTTAATTAGCTTGAAAATCCTTAAACTTTAATTAATAAAATATCTTAAACTAAATTAACTTAACTAAAGAACTAATAATAATAATAAAATAATAACAATAAAATAATAATAATAATAATAAAATAATAAAAAAAAAAAAAAATTATAATATTAATAGAGAAAAAAGGAAGAATAATGAATGAAATTAAATAAACTTAAAATGTAGTTATATTAAAATGATAAGTGGCAGATCGGTGGCAAAGCTCGGAGTCCAAAAAAACAATAGTAAAATATGAATAAGAAGAAAATGAAATACGTCAACCAAGAACGCTTGTTTAAGGATGATTGAACCTATAATACAAAATACCGGAAATTTTTTTTTATAAAATAAGTGTATATGGAATTAGCCTCTGTAAGTTCCCTCATCTGACGTAATATAAAAGTTGGGTTTGGAAAGCGGTGGACAATCGGAGGGTGATAGCTCGTGTTCCGATAAAATTCTAAACGGACAAAGGTAGTACCAATCATCTGGCCAAGAAGGCTCCGCAAATAACTCGCGTATCTCTGTTAGAGGATGTGAACGCCACTTCTCAATTCGATTTTTACTGGTTTTAAAGCAATTGAACAATACAGTTTGACAAACGCAACGCACTCTATCTAAATTCCAAAACACTCATATTTTATCAGTAGATTTGCAGTGACCACTGGTTAGAAGATGAGGAAAATATTGGAAATCAAAGTGTCAACGGCGTGTAACAGATACGTACAGTTTAAATATATTTAATAGTTTGAACGGACTATTCCAATCAATAGAATTACTTATACATAAATTACAGCCGGAATCGGAAATAATATTTTTACGTCTCGCGAATAATTGTATAACTCCATCGAATGAAGACATACATATTCGATGAAGAAATTTTTTTTGGTATTGATAACGTTTTTTTGGGAAGTGAGTGTGAAGAGTATATAACTTCGAAAGAATTAACGCAAGAAGATATACATGAAATCAAAAACAACGCGCTTAATTTTACGTTACAGCTTGCAACGAAATTCAACTCAGATTTCCAATCGATAAAGATCTTTTTAAACAATTCCAGTACATTGAACCTCGATATGTAATATCTCAAAGCAGACCAAATCATTTAATATCATTATCCATTATAGCAAACTTTTTTAAAAAAATACATACAGTGCAACCCGCTTATAAAGTGGACTTTTATAACGTACTTTCGGTTCCCATCCCATGCACAAATGTGAAATGTTTTTATGTTAGTTATAACGTACTATCGATTATAACGTTCTACTTTTGTGGTTTCCTCAAGGTACGTTACAACCAGGTTGTACTGTAAATTTATTTTAAATTCAAAATGAGTGGACAAATATTGCTATAGAATTTAATGATGAGGACAAAAATGCATTAGTTAGTATGGAAATAGGTCAGTTATAGTCAAAGATTCAAGAATTGAAATCATATAACGACTTTGAAAAATATCTCAATTTAATATGGTTAGTTAAGATGGTACTAGTGCTTCCCCATTCAAATGCAGAATGTGAACGCATTTTTAGCAGTATCACTGATGTGAAAATTAAAAAACGAAACATGCTCGAAAACAAAATTTTAAATGCTATAACTACTACAAGGTTTCATTTGACTGATATTAATATAAGTTGTGTTGAACTGAAGCCAGATAAAACTTTGAAGGAGAAAATATTCAGGTACATCGGGAAATTATCTAATTTTAATTAAAAAATCATTTCAGTGCAAAATAAATAATAACCAAGGCCAATACAAACAGCCTATTCATAGTCGTCATAAAGTTGGCTTTGAGTTAAAGCTGACTTTAGTGTCGTATCATTTATAATAATAATAATAATAATAATAAAATAATATTTTTGGGATTGGGTGGGTCATCCTTAAAAAATAGACTTTTTATTGGTACGACTGCAAGAGGAGAAGAAGAAAGAAGAATCTTCGGGGAGGCTGATTCAAATCTGAAAGTTTATATCGTAGATACATGCCAGAATAGGATTTAAAAATTATTATTATTTAAGTCAGTTTTCGGAGGTAGGTGGTTACCAGTTCGAAAATATATCCTGAGAGTTTTTGGCTTAAAAGAAGAATTTCGAAAAACTGTATCTTCGGAATGGCTCACACTAGAATAGAATAAGATACTTTAAGAGAATTTAAATACCAATTGTCTTGTTTCTTAACTTTAACCCCATCTGGACTTTTATCCAAAAAAATTATAAAACTGTACGCACAAGGTTCTTATTCAAAAGTAATTTTTAGATGCGGCCCAGGATTTATTACAATTACAAATTAATTTCCAGATTATATTATAGTACGGTATGCGTTCGACAGCTATCTATTAGAGGTATTGAAGGGTAGCTAGTTAGATAAAAAGCATTCAAATAGAATGCTACCAAATAATACCACAGCACTTATAGTTCGTGAGAATTGATGATGTATTCCTACTTTCTCCCATTAGAAGCTATCATAAAGAAATTACCTATTCTACAGCAACATTCTGCTTTGCAATCACTGACACTTTTTTACGTAAGTCACTGCTGGCTACGTATTAAGCAGAATTACGGCATCCTGGAATCCTGGAATATTTCGTTCTGCTCGAATTCAAAAAAAAGAATCCCATTATTCATCTTTCCTGATAAATATATTGGCTCGTATTGAGTATGCACTTTGCGATTGTGCACAGGTGATTTTGCACAAAAAGCATTCTGCTTCTATGAATGCTTGTCGTATTGTAAATTTTTCAAATTCAAGGAAATCATTACCACACGTTTCATGAAAAGAAAAGTTTTAATGGAAATTCAGTGCATTGCAGACAAAGGATGGATTATAGTTATATCTTTATTTTCTCTTGTATAAAAGAATTTTTTTCTGTAGAACATAAATTCCAGTCTGCTTCCGGAGAATAAAGAATATCGAAAAAATAGAAATAAGAGAGATACTTTTCTTCAGAAGAATGGCATTATTCTTGTTTATAAGATCGTATTATTTGAATCTCAGAGCATTTGTACGTTATTCTCGTCTGGGACAGACTTAAACTATTACGAATCTTTAACTTGATTTTCTTAGTTCAGAGAAAGTTCACTTCGAAACTGCAAGACAGGTTGAAAGTAGTTTCAAAAAATCTATACATATATTGTAAATACGAGATCTACGAGTACCTTGAACGTACAGTCTTTTGTTTACACGTAGCTTTAGTCTCAATAAGAAATTGACAATAATCTTTGATTCGTTTGAAGAATAATGCCACTATTTCCAATTGAACACTCACAGAAACTTTGAGCCTATTTGTGATCTAACCGGTTACAAAGCGATGAAGTACAATTTCGGTCGATATGTACGTGCTGACTGCAGTTCTTCTGGTATGCCGCATTTCCACATGCGTCTTCATATGCCTTGGGCATGTGCCTTGAGCGCGAATATCTACGCGCATGTTTGTAAGCGCATTTCTTTGAAACGCGTCCAAACAGTGCCAGCGAGACAAATGTACACGCATCTCGATTTTTTTCAGGCACTGAAGCAATTGTACCCTTTCCACAGGCATATGCGCAGTAATGTGTCTCGGCTAATGCACATGAAGGTGCATGTGGAAATGCGTCATTAAAGAGCGACATACCACGATATTGTTCCCTTCGATGACAGAAACGATTATTCAATAGGCACATAACAATTTTATATTGTAATACAAACGCATCCTTAAACTTTTTTGCTGGCCTGTCAATGTCAAAACGTCAGTCAAGATTTATATTTTTATCATGGTAAAGTTCACGAGCGAACAAACGTTTAAAACTATCTCAATTGTTCTGTGTTTTATTTAAATACAAAATTGTTATGTCCCTATTGAAGAACCCTTTATCATCGAATTAATTCGGACATAGAAAAATTAAAATGTTAAGGCTTCTCGTATTCGTCTTCCTTAAGTGAAATAATTCAATTAAATTAAATTGTAAGTTGTCTATCAACAGATTGTTTTCACAGACCAACCGTATCCAATGAAATAACATCGAATTGCCGCAAACTTGATTAAATACAATCTGCTATCTATTTGATTTCATATTCATTCTATCCATCTACTAATCTTAATAACAAATTCAAATATTTAATAACTTTGATGCAATCAAAGGAATGGATTTGTTCACAGAATTATTTCCAATGCTTACCTTTATCTACGAGTACCTTATCTGGCTTCAAACGGAAACGTTCACGTTTCTAATTTTCCTGAAGATTTCCCAATTGGACCATATCCGGCCTGGAAATTTCGAAAGTACGAGAAACAGGAACTAGAGAGTTTCTCAATGAACACGTTCCGAACGTAATATACGTCAGCGGAATATACGATTAAATCCTGTTCATTTTTCCTCTTTGAAGATGAGCTCTATACGGCAGATGCCATAACTCGATATATAAAAATATTAAATTGATTTTATGGAATTGATCATTTTAAAATGAAATAAATATTGGTCGATAATAACTACAAAAAGTACTCAGTATTACCATTTACACATTAAAAAGGATGTAAAATGTAGAGACCTGAATGTACTCGAAATATCTGCAAACACAAAATATTTGTCCTGTGTTTTTGAAAATAGAAAGGTCTTTGGTAATATTCTAATAGTTCTCAAACATCTTTAAGTTTATATTTTATTTCATATGATTTTCTATTTTCTACTGTCTGGCCGAGTAAGTTTCTGTCCCGTTCAAGTCCTGTCATAATTTAATTTATTTTATTTATTTTTTTTAAATTAAATTAATTTTATTTTTAAATTTTATATATTTTTTACTTGTTTTTGTGGCCGAAAACTTTCTCGGGTTACTTTACTTTATTTGGTTGTTGCTTGCCCTGTCCTCGCGTAATAATTTAAATAGTTAATAAATAAATCGAAAACACTTTCCATTTCCCGGGTGCAAAATTTCCCTGCATTTTTTTTATGCTCCTCTAAAAGCTATTTAATTTTACTTAATTTTCGCTACAACTGCACTTCTCATTTTTCATTTCCTGCTCTCCCTACACTTCACCTAATTTTGCCATTTTTGAATACTTTTCTTTCTACTCGCACCAATAATTAACCTCTCATTTTTTCGCCATCTGTCAGACTCCCAGCTGTTCGAAAAAAAACCTCCACTGTACTTTTTTTTTGGGAATTGGTGTGGACACACAGTAATGCCAATTGCGTTGATTGTAACACACCGATTCCCACAGATGACACTACACATGTAGCATTTTCCGAAGCAAAAGAACGTATGTAAGAATCACACCCCAGCTGTAATCATACTTGTTAACGTCTCCTGAAATTATGAAAACACAGTAAAAATTTTCAATGTCTATCATGTTATAAAATGTGCTACGAAATTTTCAAAAATCCTTTAAATCCCGACGAACATTTATGAATTTTTTCTATTAACCTTTACAGTAGCGAAATTACCAATAAATTTTACTACTAAAAAAAAATTTTGCTATTTAAGGAATTTTTTGATATTTTTTTGGATTTGGAAGAGTATATTTGCGGGATATCAAGACGATAGTCCTGCCTAGTATCGATCGCTGCCCTGACTACTATTATTGACATGGCAGTTGAAAAACCTTCAGTGAGATGCCTGTTTAAGTCTTTGTCAAGTGCCGATGTTTCGTCATCAGTTTACATTGAATCATAAGAGGGTGCATCATGCAATTATACGAAAAACCCTTAATGCTCCTCGTATTGCCAAGGATTCTTCTATATGGGCTCATAGTGCATTCCGCATCCCTGCGTCAAATCCATTCCGGACTCCTATCCAAAAAATACTAAAGTTGCACACAGACTGTTGGTATATTTTGACATCACTCGCAACGTATTTACTCACAGGGTCTTAAAATGTTAAGGTGTTTAGAGAAGCGATTCCAAATTAGGGTTTTGCGAACATAATTCCACATGATTCGTGCTATTGAAGCAGGATATTTTGCTAATTTCCAACACTACAGGATGCAATTATCAACCCTTCACAAATATTTTACATAACGCCCTGGGATATTTCTCACCATCGTTAAAATACAGAAAACAAAAAATGTAAGAAATTTTACATTTTTTAATGGAAATTTCCCTACATTATCGTAGAAAAAAGGATTCGAACTTTTTGTTGCTCATTAAAAAGATCTCATACAAAAAGATGATGGCAGTGGTATAGCTGTGAAGTGGTTTTGAACCTACCGTCCAATAGATGTAGACTGTAGTTACAAGTCATTCTATGAGTAGGGGATTGTTTTACAGTTGCTTAAACACAATCAATTAAAAAATCTGCCAACAGTCTGGGCGCAACTTTATTATTTTTCCGGCAGAAGTTCAGAGCGCGTTCAATTCGGGGATGCGGTGTATGTTACTATGTGACTGAAAACCTAACAAAAAGTTCGGGAAGCGGTTAGAAAAGGGTGTAACACATGAATTATATAATTGGGTCATATTCCGGGATGCGGTCTAGAGGTTGAAAAAAAAAAACATGGTGGAATTCATGAAAAAGTATACAGCCAGCTTACACCCTCTTAGTGGTCGAATTTCAAAAAATCTTGAAAACACATTCTAGGTATTCATATGAAGAATCCGTAGAATAAAAATGAATTCGATATTAGGAAAGACCTAGTAGATATGACGAAAATCGTGAAAATATATGCATTTTATATATACTGATAATTTTTTTTGCCCCCTCTTCTGAACGCCAATGAATATTCGATTTTTTTTATCAGAATTACTTTTCTGGTTAATTTACATAAACGTACCGAGTTTCAACTTCGTAGCACAAGCCGTTCTAAAGTTAGGAAAAACACCCCCCACCACCGTACCATACTACCACTAAAAAAAATTTATTTTTCCACCATGCCACTACTATAGCTCTATCTAAATACCAAGTTTCAGCTTCCTATCATTATAGATTCTTAAGATATAAGCATCGGAACTTTTTCTTTCTCACCCTTCCCCACCCTCACCCTCTACACCCACACCCCAAATTTTTTTCCCCTACTAGGGTTCTGTTAGGCCTACTTCTGGTAAAAATTTGAAGCATCCATCTTACACTGTTATTGAGATATGAAACGTGTTATTTTTGAAAAATTCTTATCCCCTCCACTTACGTACTCCCCCGCCCCCTTCAAAGATTTTACTTTGAGCAATCTTTATTTATCAAGCTTTATATCCAAACCGAATTTTGTTTTTCTGGTGCCACTGGTTTGGGAGATATCGTAATGTTAAGTATTTCAACCCCCACCCCCGTGCACTACTACCCCCACCCAAAAATTTTGTTTCAATCTACTGTCCTAGTATAACTACAGATATTTGTTACGTTTTAATTGCTTGCTATTAACGGTTTAGGAGATATGGATCTTAGAATGTGTAGATCTCCACGCATTGTTCTCGGACGCATTGCTTCCCCCTCCACTCCCACACCCCTTCACCCATATCATCAATTTTTTTGCAAATGGGTCCACTATCAAAGCTTTATAGAAATTCCAAGTTTCAGTTTCCTAACATAAGCGGTTGCTGAGATCTAGAAACCAAAATTTTTCGTCTAAAACGCTTCCCCCACCTTCCCCCTCACACCCCCACCCCTGAAAATAATGTTAACTCAAGGGGTCTACCCAGTCTATTCCTAGAAAAAATTTAAATTTAATAGCTCCACTGGTTTGAGAACTACGAGCCTTCAAAGGATTTTGGCGGTCGACGTACGGCGTACGGCGTA
This sequence comes from Beris chalybata, assembly GCA_949128065.1. NCBI lineage: Eukaryota > Metazoa > Arthropoda > Insecta > Diptera > Stratiomyidae > Beris > Beris chalybata. Next base: position 14,495,393 of record OX421897.1, read on the forward strand.
CGGCGGACAGACGGAGTGAAAATTTTTATTGCTTTTTTCGTGTCTACTAGTCACAAAAAAATTTTGAGGGCAGCAAATTTTTTTTTTTTGAAAATCAATAACAATACTGTATTATTACTAATAAAGTAAAATGTACGTAAGCGATTAAGCGTAAAAATTGGTGGTTTGGCGATCATCGTCTTTTTTGTCTTGATGGAAAACGACTTTTCTCACCCGAAGTTACTCGATAAAAATCAACAAGGAACGCAATGAGCTTTAGCATCGTACACTTGTAGGAAAATATTAGAAAAACCACAAAATCCACTACTTTAGTCCGGTACTACATCATAAAACTTAATTTTAAACTTAAGACCCATGTCTAAACCTATTAAGAGCCAATCTGTAACGCTATGATTAGAATGTATTAAGAAACCATGTGCATGAAAAATTACAAAGTAAACGTAGCTAACACTGGCCAAAGGAAACCTCCGAAGTGGTTAAAATAATTTTCCATAAAATCACATAGCCCAAAGCTCGTCCTGTTCAAATAAAATTAATTATGCCGTACAGCTTCGCTGAAAGGATCCAGCTCAGTCTCATTCTACATATTCCTGAAGGACTCTCTATTGTAACGTGGTCGACTTTTCGCTAGATACCGTATGCGAACGGTACGCTTAAATCGCTTTCAAGAATATCCACTCGCATGCTACAAATTCTTTAACAATAGCTCAGTGGTATTAGTTCCCAGTAAAGAGCTAGGAAATCAGGCCTATCGTTCGCTTCATGCTAGCCGACAAGGGAATCCTGCAAGTTCAGCTAGCTGAATGGAAATTATCAACATTACGTTTAATACTAATCTGGTTAAACTCGTTAGCAACAATGTTCGGATTAGGAACGGAAAAGTTCTATAGTTGGGAGTAATGTGGCCGGAAAAGTTTGAGACCAGCGAATCAAAGTGTCAGCAATGGGTTTCTTTGTGATACTGATAAATGATAGCAACCTTGCTTATGCATTTATAACGACTTCTGCTCCATGCTCAGCAGCAAGTTTAATTAAAATGAACAACGAATAAATTGCAAAACTTTACTCGTGGTTTGCTTACATTGCAATCTGATAATTATTTTATGGAAGGGTTTTGTTTTTATTCAGCGAATTGGAATATTCACAGCGAATCAATTAATTAATCATTTTCACGATAAATTCCTTTTAATACTGAAATCGAGAATAAATCAATTTAATATTTTTGTTTTACAGCCAGAGTACAATGAGTAGGGTTTTTATGGTTCAATGGAATTTGAAGCAATATCGCCATCAAAATTATGTAGTTACATAAATGTATCTGCAAAATACTTTTTTCAGCTTCATCGAATATATGACAATTTTTGGGACCTCGGTGAGTAAGAGTGTTATTTTTGATGGAAGGTCTTAATGCTCTATTAAATAAAGAACAGAACAGATAAAGGTAAATGCTTAAGATTTTTACCAGAAGTAGGCCTAATAGACCCCTAGCAAAGAAAAAATGTTGGTGGTGAGGGTGTAGAGGTTGAGGGTGAAAAGGAATAGATTCCGATTTTTATATCTCGAGAGCTTATCACATAGGTAGAGCTATAGTAGTATCATGTTGGAACATGTTGGCGGGGAGGTTTTTCCTATCTATAGAACGGCTTATGGTACAAAGTTGAAACTAGGTATGTATATGTATAATACATAAATCTACTTCAAAAGTATTTTAGACTAAGACCCTATCTCCGGAGGAATTTTTCAATGTTTAATCTGCTAAAAATCTCTATTTTGAATATTTTTATTTTAAGAAAAAAATTAAATTTTGCAAGAAACATAGTAATCTCGAAACAACTGATTATATACTCCGACTTTGACCGCCTCGAACTTTGACCCAAAAAATAATAAAGTTTCGCCCATACTATAGGCAGATTTTTTATACAGTTTTACAATAGGCACACGTTCTAAGAATATATTTTTTGATTTTGGTAAAATCGATTGTTTTCTATATCTCAGGAACAACATATGGTAGAAAGATGAAACTTATGATATATTCAAAATTTCTAAATACCTACCTAAGTAATTTTATAATAAAACATAACGCAGTCACGATCGGCTGCAAGCCAATCGTATGATACTCTAGATGAAATACTGAGCTCCGATTTATATTTTAGTTGGAAATATATCAAAAGAATGAGGAGTGCACAAGCAATTATTACATGGCCTTTTACTTACTGTATTATTTATAATACAGTATTGTTATCGATTTTTGAAAAAAAAAAATTTGCTGCCCTCAAAATTTTTTTGCCCACGTTTCATGACTAGTAGACGCGAAAAAAGCAATAAAAATTTTCACTCCGTCTGTACGCCGTACCCCGTACGCCGTACGCCGTACGCCGTACCCCGTACGCCGTACGTCGACCGCCCCAAAATCTTTGAAGGCTCGTAGCTCTCAAACTAGTGAAGCTATTAAATTAAAATTTTTTCTAGGAATAGACTTGGTGGACCCCTTGAATTGACATTATTTTCATGGGTGGGAATGTGAGGGGGAAGGTGGGGTAAGCGTTTTAGACGAAAAATTTAGGTTTCTAGATCTCAGGAACCGCTTGTGTTAGGAGACTGAAACTTAGAATTTCTATAGAGCTTTGATAATGGACCCATTTGCAAAAAAAAAAAACAGATATGGGTGAAGGGGTGTGGGAGTGGAGGGGGAAGCAATGCGTCCGAAACGCAAAAAAGTCGAGATCGACACATTCTAAAATCCATATCTCCTAAACCGTTAATAGCAAGCAATTAAAACTTAACAAATATCTGTAGTTATACTAGAAGAATAGATTGAAACAAAATTTTTGGGTGGGGGTAGTGACGTACGGGGGTGGGGGTTGAAATACTTAACATTACGATATCTCCCAAACCAGTGGCACCAGAAAAACAAAATTCGGTTTGGATACAAAGCTTGATAAATAAAGATTGCTCACAGTAAAATCTTTGAAGGGGGCGGGGGAGTACGTAAGTGGAGGGGATAAGAATTTTTCAAAAATAACACGTTTCATATCTCAATAACAGTGTAAGATGGATGCTTCAAATTTTTACCAGAAGTAGGCCTAATAGAACCCTAGTAGGAAAAAAAAGTTTGGGGGTGTGGGTGTAGAGGGTGAGGGTGGGGAAGGGTGAGAAAGAAAAAGTTCCGATGCTTATATCTTGAGAATCTATAACGATAGGAAGCTGAAACTTGGTATTTAGATAGAGCTATAGTAGTGGCATGGTGGAAAAATAGAATTTTTTTTAGGGGTAGTATGGTACGGTGGTGGGGGGTGTTTTTCCTAACTTTAGAACGGCTTATGCTGTTAAGTTCAAACTCGGTACGTATATGTAAATTAACTAGAAAAGTAATTCTGATAAAAAAAAATTTGAATATTCATTGGCGTTCAGAAGGGGGGGCAAAAAAATTATCGGTTAATATAAAATGCATATATTTTCACGATTTTCGTCATATCTACTAGGTCTTTCGAAATATAGAATTCATTTTTATTCTACGGATTCTTCATGTGAATACCTAGAATGTGTTTTCAAGATTTTTTGAAATTCGACCCCTAAGAGGGTGTAAACTGGTTGTATACGTTTTCATGAATTCCACCATGTTTCTCAGGTCTGATCAGATATCGAATATCTTTCTACTTCCCAGGTTTGTTTAATAATCACCTATTTTTAAGTTTTGTTTTTTTCAACCTCTAGACCGCATCCCGGAATATGACCCAATTATATAATTCATATGTCACACCCATTTCTAACCGCTTCCCGAACTTTTTGTTAGGTTTTCAGTCACATAGTAACATACACCACATCCCCGAATTGAACGCGTTCTGAACTTCTGCCGGAAAAATAATACAGTTGCGCCCAGACTGTTGGCAGATTTTTTGATTTATAGTGAGTTCCATAAAGTAAGTTAGGACATTTTACAGAATTTTTGTATGGCAACTACATGAAGGACTTATGGGATATTTTTCATATTAATAGTTTCAGCTGCGACTATTATAAAATTAATGTTTGTAAAATTTCAAAGTCGTAAATGAAAGCTTTCTAAACTTATCGTGCAATATTGGTGAATATGTTTATTAAGGACTTTTGTATGACAGCTACCCGAAGGAGTCAACCGATGGCGCTAATAATTGAACTTGGTATAAAACTAATTCCTGTAAAATTTAAAATTCCTGCTCTAACTCGTTCTGGAGTTATAGTGAATTCAGTAAAAAGCATACGTTTTTGAAGGACTTTTCTAGGCTGCTACACGAAGGACTCATTCGATTTGCATCATATTCGGAACATTCAATTCAAACATTTTAAACCATCCGTATGCAAAATTTCAAGTTCCTAACTTGAAGCATTCGAGCAATAACTGGGAAAACGTGTTTCAAGGACTCTTGTATGGGAGGTACCCGAAGGAGTGGAAGGATATCGCCCATTAACGAACTTAGCCTTACTTTTTCCATTTTACAAGTTGTGACAAAATTTCAACTTCCTAGGTCAACGCGTTCTTGAGTTATCGTGCTAACGGACGGACGGACGGACGGACGGACGGACGGACAGCAAACGGATTTGGGGGTTTTGGCCAAAAATAAACAGAAAATAATATAACTTTTTTTCGTCCGAGGCTCGGTTCTATGCGTTACAAACTTTTCGGGCTGGATTAAACTTATAATACTCTATATGTTCATCTAGAGTATAAAAATCTGCCAACAGTCCGAGCAATTTTGTTCGGCAGAAGTTCAAAATGGGTTTTATTCTGACTTGCAGTGTAAATTACTAGGCGAAAAAAATATGCAAACCCATTTATAGGCGATTATATAAAGTAAAAAACAATTCGATTTGTTATAAGAACTAAGTGATATATCGGTATTCGTAAATATGGCAAAATTCCAATTAATTTTTAGATCATTGTTGTAATATATCTAAGACCCACAGAATTAAAAGCGAATTCGATCTCATCAAACCTAAAAGATTTGTTAAAATGCGCGAAAACAATTCCCCTAGGATGTTGAACATCGAAATGTGCTGAAATTGTTTTTCATTTCGATTGTATTAAAAGCATTCGAAAGTTAAACCGAATTCGATATCTCCTTAGACATAAGAAATGTATCGGAATTAGTGCAAATGTGAACAATTACTTTCCACCTTTAGGGCGATTACTTAAAATAAACAACGAAATTCGTGAAATGTGTAAAATGTGTTTTTTAGGTCTAATGAGATATGAAATTTGCTTTTTATATGAGAAATTTGATATTTATTCCATTGAAAGTGTTAATAGTTTGATTGCGCTTTTACAAACTCCACCATATTTATTGAGTCTAACGCGATTTTGAACTAAATTTTTCATCGAAGGGCTTATTATGCAATTGTAAATAAATGAATGAAAGGATGTTTCGATACTCATCCGCGAATAGAGTAAAGAAGCTATTTACGTTTTTCACAAATTTTGCCATATGTTTTGGGTACCTACCTATAATTCGAAAAAAATGCGTTTTTACTTCCACTGGCTATTCATGTGTATGAAGAACCACTGATGAATGTGTAAAATGTTCTAAGATAAACCAATATTAGTATTGTACAAACAAACTCATAGCTGTGCTAATGTTTACAACTGGAAGGATTCGTACATTTGATACAATTTAATTATAAATCCTTGTTTCATCAAATTCAGCATGGAACGGACGGCAAACATTTCCCTATGGCCATTCGTCTGTTCTTTAGGTCTATCGTCTTATGGAATGAAGTCCAGCAAAATATAAATTAAATCAGATACAGTATAGCCTGGGTCTCTTCATCACCTTTCCGTTAACACGTCGAGATATGCATATTTCATTCTCCAGGCGAAAATTCCTCATAACAACACCTTACTGAATTAAATTCCTGTAAAAAATATAATGGCGAATTTTCACTCCAAATCTTCGTTCAGCACGTCCATTTGTCTTCATCCCACCGAATAAGTAAGGCCGGAGCTCTGGGTATTCACACTTTGTTGTTTTTATGAGAAACGTTTATGAAACTGACGAGCATTTTACTTGAAATCCCTTACATTAAAAGCTGAATTGCTCCGACTTGATAAATACGATGGGGGATGGGAGTACGTTGCAAAATATAAATAATGGGGAAAAACGGCCAGACAAAGTCTTTGGACTAAGCAAGCCGGGCACGAAGCTAAAGCTAATACTCATTCCAAAACGACTGTAGTGAAGTCTTCAAAACTAACAAGTATTTGTGTAATTTTGAAATAAAATCTGCTCAAGTTGTCTTCTAAATTAATTACGGCAAAACTCGAAATGGAATGACTGAGTATTTTACCGGCATGGAAAGGGAGTTTGAAGCATCCTCCGAACATACTGAAGTGATAAGTAAACATACACAGAAACCCTTTCGTATTTCCTCAAAATTTGTTTATCTGTTTGCTCCTTTGCTGTTTGATAATCGTATAACAACTGGCAGATGATTTCATAAAACGACAAATAATTCGAGATGATATGAGGGATTTTGTGGTTTCATACGCGAATTAAGTGGGCTTTATGTGCTTTTATACTTGTGTATAGTATATATTATAGGGGTGATTGCTATATGTTGATTAAATTTAATATTCAGAAAATCTGCTTCAGATAAACTCAGTCTTATCGAGATGAACACAGGAAAAACGAACAAGAAATTCTGGTAATTGCGAAAACAAAATATTTATGAACATTTATTAGATTAGAATTTAGCAAAAATGTGATAGACATTACTTTTAAACTCAAGATTATGAAGTCTGACATGGAAACGTACTTAACTATTGCGTAAGATCTTGACTGACGCAATCAGGTAACTGTCCTGGTTTGAAATCTTGCTTACAATATGCTTTCGTTTTAACGAAATCCGTCATATCTTCTTAGACCTACGAGAAGTGACGGAACTCGTAAAAACTTGCAGAATTACTTTACAGGTCTTAAGGGTTCGAATAATCATCAAAATCGTTTCTTGGGACCAATTTATGATATCGAATTCGATATTACTTCAATGACGAATATATAAATCCCGTCAAAACTAATGTCATCAATTTTCAATATTCAACATGGGATGGTTAGGAACATTTTTACCAATTTTGACAAATCTTTTAGATTTTATGAGATATTTAACTTGCTTTAATATCTATGAGCTTTGTGTGTAATCGAATCAATTTGAGTTTTTCAACAACTAGTAAGAGTGTAAAGTACGTGTTTACGAATTCCGACATATCTTTTCGGTGTAATAAGACTTCTAGTTGTTTTTGAATTGAACGGATTTTCTATATAATCACAAAAAATTAGTTTCAGAATTTCTTGATATTTGACTCGTTAGTATTGTGTACGTCCTTTCGAATTTCTCTAGCTCTTAGGACCAATTGATTATCCTAATAGTTCTTACCGGTGGGAGCTCTTGATTAAAACAGTTTGAAATTATTCTCGAAATGTTTACGTATTCAACCCATAAGTAGCTTCAACCCCCTTTTAGTATGACTCTGGTTCGGTTAGATATCGATTACACTACTTATGCATTTCATGCTATCCTACAAAAATAAGAATTTAAGAGAAAACGCTATATTTAAAAAAACAATAACAATATCTTAAGAACGTGTCCGATATGGTCTTAAAACTTTTGCAGGAGCTAGGCCCAACGGAAAGGACAATTTTTTGAATTTTCTTTCTTAAAAACCGCAATAGATAGGAAGGTATAAATTTTTGATTGTCTACACTAGAGTCACTGTATAAGAACTAACACAAACATCCATTATCTTGAGTACGGACAATGTGTGTTTCATTTGAAACCAGTACATTTGAAATTTTTTTTGCAGTTGTCCGATTTTTCATTTTTAGCTCCACTAAAGTGGATAAACGCTGTATTTAGTTGACATTTCATGAGACATATGTATCTCGATTCCGTGAAACGTTAATCAAAATCCATCTGCTACACGTATACACACTAAAACTATGCCATTTAAGAAACCTGCGAACTTTGGAGTTCGCAGGGTTCAAGAGTACTAAAAAGGTACCAAAAGCGGTCATTGTCCGTACTCAAGATAGTGGATGTTTGTGTTAGTTCTTATACAGTGACTCTAGTCTACACCATCTATAGAGACATCCTAGAAAAAGATGTAATTAGATTGGACTAGTCAGGTACGGTGGTGCGATGTGGTTTTTGGTATTTCAAGAAGAGCTTATGCTAGAAAATTGAAACTTATTACGTATATTCAATGTGTACCAGGAGTAATTAAAGTAATACAGGAAGATCGGATTTTCATTTTCGAATATGGGTGAGCTAAAAAATTTGTTCATGAAAAAAGGGTAGCATATATTTTCAACAATATCGTTATGTCTTTTGGGCTCGTCGAGGTATCAAAATAACCTTTTATGCTTGCTCTTTATAAAAGCGCCTAGAAATCCTTTTTCAACATTTTTAATATTTAATCCCTAAGTGGGTGTAAGGTAATATGTGCATTTTCACGAATTTCAATATTTTTCTTGGGTCTAATGAGATATCGAATTCGCTTTTTCATAGCCTTTAAATACAAAAAACCGGTTTATTTATTTCCCCATATTCAACACCCTAAGGGGTTTGAAGTATTGTTTAAGTTTTCACGAATTTCAGCAAATCTTTTAAAATTGATCAGTTCGAAACATTAAGGCCCCGTGAGTCCGGTACGACAATTTTTTATCCCATTTTGATTTTTCTTTCTTGAGAGGATTTTAATCGATTGGAGTCGTTTTTCGTTCATGTAATTTGGCTTGGAAAATACGCCTGCATCATTCGCTGTCTATCATCGAACTAATTTTGATTTTACAGAAAAAAATAGTGTTATAGGTTTTCAAATTATTTGAAACGCATAACTATTAAAAATCAATAATTTTTTCTTTGATTTATCTTCTAGAAACACCAATTAATAATACTATCTATGATACTTTTCAATGAAATGCGGTCTTTTTATGTAATTCTTGCCATGAAAACCGTGAAAAATTGCTTCAGTTTGACTTCATATATTATTAAAAAGAAAATGAAAATTTTTAAAAATTTGATTTACGGAAGACCTTCTTTAAGATTTTTTCTAGCATTATATTTATGAAAATGACATGTTAATTATTCAAGGAATAGGTAATATGTGTTTAAAAAACTCGAATTTACGCATTTTAACAAATGTTCAAGGGTTGTTGTTCTAATAGCATTTTTTCAAATACAGTTTTGAATTTTTTCTCTATGGATGGCTAGTTTACATACCAGCTAATAAAGTGGTGTAATTTTAATTTCTTTTTTTGCTGCCATTAACGTAAAATATTGGTAAAAAAAACAGTCATAAATCATCAAAATTGCATTTAACGTGCACATGGAGCCTTAAATGGATGCAGAATTATTGTGTACGTTCTTACGAACTCCGCCTTATCACTTAGATAGGTGAAAGTGCTATTTTTAAATTAATAAAAAAGCACTTAGAGCTGATGAGATACGGAATTTTTTTTTTAATAGCTGCTGTATAATAGCTCAACAGTCGTACTCGTAGTAAATGATGTAGGTTACTATATGACTTAAAACTAACTAAAAGCTTTTTCAAACGAATTTTTTTAGGTTATCAGTCGAATAGTAACCTACACCGCATCTCAGCATTAAACATGTTTGGGAGTTCTACCCAAAAAACAATTAAGTTGGCAGATTTTTTTTAAAACATTAAACTTCAAAATAAATCATTCAAAAATGGAGTGTTTTTAATAAATAAATATTTTATGATATTTTACATAAAAGTTTGTAGGAATAATTCAGACAATTTTACAACATGTTTGATTAAATTAGTAAAAAAGTTCTTGAAAATTTGCATTTATATGTGATGCGATTGAACAATTAGAGCAATCTGTTTCCAGGCTCAATTTAGATGAATCCGGGACACGTGGATCTGCTAGCTCACACGTACAAAAAGGCTTATACCACTCGCATTACAAAAAGTACCATAACTTGAAATCAATTGAAATTAAAATTTTAAATTTTGCATATTTCGCCCACTTTATATGTTGCATTTTCGGGGAGGAAAGAGCATCAACCTACACTCTCCAGCAATCATCATACTTGTCTACGTCCTCTGAAATTGTAAAATCGAAAATTTTAAACATTTATTACGTAATAAGATGTGCTAAAAAAATTTCAAAGAGAGTTTATTTAAAATGTATTATTAAATTTACATTAATTTTACTAATAAGAAATTTAAAAAACATTTTGCTATATTTAGAATTTTTGGTTTTCTAACGGCGTCAGAAGGAAATCTTTGTGAAACACTAAGTTAATAATCACAACAGGGATTAAATGCCTAGCTACTATCCTGAGTACTGTCATTGAGGACAGGCCAGTTGAGATACATTTCCTGGAATTATCAGAGGGTGTATCATGCAATTATCCGAAGAACTATTCCAGTTGCTGTATTATTGAAATTGAAACATTAAAAAAATAAAAATAATTCATCTTAGCCTGGACGCAAATTACCTAATGTCAGCTGAAATTTAATGAAAAAATTTCTAATACAAGCTAACTATTTTCCAATTTCAAATAAATTAATTTGAAAATCAATAACTTTACAGGCGCGCCCCATTAGCATCGATTCGAACTCCAAAATAGAACTGAAATTCACTTTTCAACAAAGACATCATATCGTCCGATCAAATTAATTCGTGATGAAGACTTTTGGCAAGAATTCAACAAGTTTAAAAGTAACTGCAAAGTACTTTCCAAAAAGGGGATGAAAAACCCTTTCGAAAATCTCCACCGCCTGCAAAAACTTTCGCACAAAAATTCAATCCTTTTAAAGACGCAAACTTGAAAATGAGCAACAATCGTATCGGGCTTAGCAGTAACGGACGTCCTTCCAGGGACAATCTATTTATTTTTAAGCATTTAATAGACCCCTGGTTCATTCCAAAAATTAATGGAATTCCTCTTGTTTGGCAAATTAAAAGGCTCAGCAAGCTAACGTGTAGGTTTTATAAGGATAACGAAGGGTAGGTTAAGGACGGTAGTCCCACGTTCCCGAACTCGGCGAAAACTGTTGAAAATGAACCGAATTATTAGAGCTGAGTATTTTCCTAAACAGTTTGGATTTTGCGCTAGGACATTCGGATGTGGATACAGGATACGTGGAGGCTCGATGACGATACTTTCGGCCATTGTGTCCTGTAAAAGGTTCCAACAAGTGAGAGTGTTTCGTTATTATCATAAAATGACATCAAGCTGGGAATTTCAAATGGGTTAATGTTGTCTCGGCTATTTAGATCCTTGGAATTGTTTAACAAGTATTTGGAAGTGTGCGGTGTTGAGGAACTTTGCATTGTTGAAAGTTTTACGTAATGTGGCTCGAAGTTTTAAGTGTCCTGAAGAGTCATAGGTATCTGAATACCTGGACAAATAGTTTATAAATCATCATGCTTTTTAAAGCTGAACAGGCAGAACGAGGATACTAGGTAATCCTTCTTCACTGTCGAAAGTAAAACAATGAAGTCCTAGCTTTGCATAATAGTAAATCTTTCTTCCAAGCTCAACTTGTAAAGGACGACTGAACCCTACAATTTGGTATTCCTTGTAAGATGATACTTAATTGAAAAAGGATATGACAATATAAAGTGTTAATGTACGCATTGCAAACAGTATTTTGGTCTTTCCAAAAAATCTATGGTAACCAATACTCGAGAAGAAACTTCAGGAAGTATAGACCTTAGGTTTGACCATCCTGGTCCGGATAAAAGACTAAGTTGCACCTTATGAAGGTGCACTTTCCATATGCTTCGTAGGTATAACGAATACCCAAAATGTACATTAGCCTTATCAGATACCTCCTAATAATAGCTAATCAGTCTTCGACTAACGAAATCCACTCCACTAACGTTGTAATCAAACCGGTATGAATTGAACACATTACTTTTATTTTATTTGCATTGCGAAATAAAAACACCAATCTTGTTAGCGCCTGGTTCATTGATGATAAAGAACGCTGCTTACAGGGTGCACCGATATTAAATAGATTGTGGGTTGATCAAAATTTTGAGTATTTGAACCAAAAGTGATAATGGAATACTTTGGCAATCATTATTATTATTGTTGTTATTTATTATTATTATATCTTCATTGTCATCTTCATAGGTGTAAGTATGTCATAACATAATTAACAAAAAAAAAATTCCCTAGACTAGAATTAAGAGCTCTATCCCAAACTGTAGAAATCTAATTACAGAGCAACCCGCATATAAAGTGGTTTTTGTGGTGGTTATAACGTACTATCGGTTATAATGTTCTACTTTTCCGGTCCCCTCTAGGTACGTTATAACCGAGTTGCACTGTAGTTTAGTTGGTGCAGCGGCAAAGCGCGCTACTTTACAAAAGCTGTGGTTGTGGGTTTGAACCAAACCTATCTATGGTCTTAACTCGCAAGTAATCTATGGTATGGTATGGTATAAGGGGTGGTGATGCTATCATCCTCCTTCACTTAGACGTTATTGTTCGTCCATTGTGCTCCCCGTTTGAGTTGAAGAACTCCTGGAACCTAAAACAATTTAGTAGATTTTATAAAGTTTGCTATGTTACATAGCTTTCCTTTGTCGATATCACCGAGGTCATCGAGGAAATAAGCGCCGAGGTTCCGTCTTCTCGTTTTCGATAGGCCCGGACACTCACATAGGACGTGAAAGATTGACTCCTCCACTTCTGGGTCACCGCAGCTACGACAAAGATCATTTGCGTCGGCTCCCAGTCGTCTAGCATGTCTACCGATCAGGCAGTGCCCTGTGAGCACTCCGATTAGTGTGCTAGCATCTTTCCTGCTCAGGTTCAGGATATACTTGCTTTTCCCGTTATCATATTCAGGCCAAAGAGTTCTTGATATTGAGCATGTAGTTAGGTTTGAACATCTATTGCCTGCCCGCTGCAAGCATAGTGAGTCGATAGACTGATTTATGGATCCGATGAGAATAGCAATGTGCTGGTCCATCACTGGTGAGCTTAGGCTCGAGCGAGTTCATCAGCTTGCTCATTCCCCTGGATTCTACAGTGGCCTGGCACCCAGCAGAGGGTAATATTGTGCCATGTGCCGATGGTGTTAAGAAAACCACGACATTGTATAACTAGTTTTGATCGTGTTGTGTTTGTATTCATCTTTGCTTCAATAATTTTGCATGCTTGAAGTATTGCAAAGACTTCCGTTTGAAATACACTGGCATGGTCCGGTAGCCTGGAGGACTCATTAATATCGAGTTCCTGTGAGAACACCCCCGCGCCTGTACCAGAAATCATTTTCGAACCGTCGGTAAATACCATTATGGTCCTGTTGTCTGGGTTGCGTTCTACATTCCAGTCGACCCTGTGTGGGATTTTAACAGAAAATTCCCTACTGAAATCTAATTCTGGCATAATATAGTCCGTTTCCCTGTTCATATCACACTCCGAGAAGTCATTGAGTATGGTACTGTGACCAGCAGGTCTGGTTCTCCAGTAACCTAACTCTTTGAGTCTAAGAGCGCCTTTTGCTGCCATGTTTTTTATGTGCATGTCCATTGGCAGCAGGTGGAGGATAGTTTCCAGTGCTGCCGTGGGTGTGGTTCTGAGGGCGCTAGTGACCCCAATGCATGCCAAGCGCTGTACTTTTGTCAGCTTGCTAAGATACGTGGACTTTCTAGTCGCCTCCCACAAGACTATCGCGCCATAGCTTAAGATTGGTCTTACTATGGCTGTGTACATCCAATGTACTAATTTTGGTTGTAGACCCCACCTGTTACCGAACAACTTTCCGCAGGCGTAAAATGCGTAATACGCTTTTTTAACACGTTCTTCCAGATTTAGTTTCCAGCTGAGTTTCTTGTCTAGAAAAACCCCAAGATATTTAGCTCTGTCGGAAAGATGAAGCTCGTCGCTTCCCATCTTTGGTAACGCAAAAACTGGGATTTTGTACTTCTTCGTGAAGAGGACCAGCACAGTTTTAGAGGGATTAACCCCTAAACCGCAGTTGCCTGCCCATTCTCGTAGTTTGTTGAGGTCTCCATCAAACTACTAATTGTCGGTAAATGTTTCCCTGAGACAAGTATGACCACGTCATCGGCGTATGCACATTCCTTGATTCCGCGGTTCTTAAGTTCAACAAGGATCTCGTTGACTACAAGAAGCCAAAGTAAGGGCGAGATCACTCCTCCTTGCGGAGTGCTTCTGGAGACTGACTTTGTAATAAGACATTGCCCCAGTTCGGATTCAATGATCCTGTTGTGTAGCATTTGGTCAAGCCAATTGCAAATCTGGGGTTCCACTTCCATCGCTTTTAAAAGTCGAAAGACGAACATTATTGCAGGCGTCTTCTATATCAAGGAATGCGGCGAGAGTACATTCCTTTTATGAGAGCGATTTTTCGGTTGTTAGCACTACCTCAGGTAAGGCTGAATCCACAGACTTGCCCTCGCAAGTAATCTAAGCAAAAACAAAATTGTATATGAAAGAATAATTGCAACTTCGCCAATTTTATTATTACTGCACCGGAAGTATGTGTATGTTTTGTTATAACTTATATTACATACAAATAAAAAAACACAAATAAGATGTGAGCTTCAATTGAAATATGAGTTTATAATAATTATTTTTCAATTAAAAAACTAAATCTAGAACTAATTTTATGAGAAACATTATTTTTACTGTAAACAAACATATGTGAGTTTTTTTGCTTAAAACTTATGCCCCTCCAATATTTTATAACTTTGTAAAATTGATTTTTTAAACGGAAGTAGATACTCATTAACAAAAATGGAAAATTGAATAAAAAATATTCGAACTAATATTTTTAAGTACGAATATAAGAACTTCGATTAAAAATAAGTGTATCTTTTGTCTAAACTGGTGATCAGAATATTTCATTTATATTGGAAGCCATGATACATCTATGAGTCATATTAATAAGCAATACACTACAAGCAAAATACATACTAGATCAAAAACTATCCATTGTACTCGGTCGATGTGTAAGCGGCTGGCAAGCTTGAGTACTTCTAGGGCATTCTCGGCAAGGATAGACAAAAGACTAGGGAGATAATGGCATGCAAAAGGGATTTTTTCAGTTACTCGTCGGAATACTGACAGGGCACTGCTTGCTAGGCAAGCACGATATGCGTATGGGGATCGCTAATTGACGTGTACAGGTACTGCCCCAATATGCTGACGAGGACATTATCCACCTTTTTTGTGAATGTTAGGCGGTTGTAAGGATGCGACTGAGGTGGCTGGGAAGTCTTTTCTTTGACAGTTTGAAGGATATGCCCAGTTGGTCGCGTCTGCGAGAATCTCGCAGATATCTCGAAGACTATGGCGGCCTGTCTGCGAGATTCTTCGAGACGTCTTATGGGAAAAATACACGGTATCGAGACAAATGCTCCCCGAATCTCGAAGACATGTCTGCGAATGTCTCGATAGAAAAATGGCATTGGCAATAGCGCCATCTGTTTGATGATAGCGTATTGTGATAAAAGCTCGTACTCGTATGAATATTTCGCGGAGATTGCCATCGGCTGGAAATTAGAAAGAGGGTTATGAAATGAAACGTGCAGGCAGGGGCGAAGTTACCTTACTGCAATATAATAAATATAAAAAACTAATAACGTAGTGACACATTTTCAATCACTTCACATCGCACTTGTGTTGTTTTATTGTACCCGCACTTGAACTGTAACTTTTAGCGTATTTAATTTTTATCGTGTAAGACGCGGATGACATTTGCTTCGCTCGGAGTGATGCGGCTGTTTTTTGCCTTACAAATAGATCGTGGTGGGAGCACATGTTTATATTGCTATTTCTTTCTATCTAGTGAAGAAGAAAGATAAGCAATATGATTCCTAGGCTCAAACCATCGAGATTATGTCTCTTGAGAGACAAGCGACCAACTGGGTTAGGTCGATAGTGCATGACAAGCTGGTTAAGTTTTGGGGATGATTAGTGACCTACGAGGCTCTGAAGTGATCCCAATAGGCTCTCTTTTGATGCCTGGTGTTGCGCGTTAGTTCAGCTCTTCGCTCCTTCTTTAAACTAAAACTGCAACCCTTGCTAAATACATAAGATTAAAGCGTCGCTGATGTAAGTTCCCCAGTCGTTCCTCGGATAATTGGCATTCTTAAGGGTAAGTAAACGATACTATTAATGTAAGTAAGTTTCACGCGTCGTTTCCTAGTAGTTCAGTACATATCTGCCAAAAAAACATGATGCTTACATCTTCTTTTGATATTAATTTCTAGACACTTTTAGGAGAATCAACACCATTTTACCATTATTTTCAAAGGTATTACACATTTTCCACTTAGACTTCACCACGATAAAAATGTAAAACTTCACTGATGTTGTGACATTGACAGACCAGCAAAAATGTTCAAGGCAAAACGCAAAATTGGTATGTATTTATTGAATAACACTTTAGATAACAAGGATCTCACCCTATTTACTCTATGCAATGTTACAATGGATATATAAGGAGATGGAGGACACCACTTCTCTGAGATATCCTAAAAATTTATGAGAAAAAAATGTTAATTCAAATATTTTGAAAATTTTTAAAAGAAATTCAATTAAAAATAAAAGCCGTATCGAGACACCCTGTCCGCCCACTATCTAGTGAGTCAGTCTACAGACCGTATCAGCTTAGAAAATTGTTTAATTTATTTTAGTACATCGCAGAGCTTAGTCAGTTTCAAACGTATTTTTTCCGCCGGTGATTGCGAAATAAGTTCGGTTTCGATGATAGGGTTTTTTCTTGTAATAATTGCAGTAATTGCAATTTATATTACCTACCAGAATAGTCAAAAACGAAGAAATGAGTACTTTCAGAAGAAAGGAATAGCGACTATAAAGTCAAAGGGATTTTTCTCACCAATTTTGGGAATGCTGACTAAAAACATTGGGGAAATAGTAAAATCAATGTACGACGATAACGAGAACGAGAGGTTTGAAAAGTGCAGAAATGAAAAGGTTTAGTATAGATACTAATTGCAATATCTTTTTTTCACCATTAGAGTATTTGGACTTTACGATAATGGAAAACCGTCGTTATTCCTGCGAGATCCTTTGCTAATCAAACAAATGACTATTAAAGATTTCGATCATTTTATGGATCATCCAACGTTTATTAATCGAGATCATGATCCGTTCTTCGGTAACACACTGGTAGCGATGAAGGGACAACAGTGGAGAGATATGCGATCAGCACTAAGTCCGGCTTTTACCGGAAGTAAAATGCGTCTGATGTTTGAACTGGTGAATAATTGTGGTGAACAGATGAGTGAGTTCTTCATGGAGCAATGTCGAAAAGATGGACCACAACCGTACGATATGAAAGATATATACTCGAAGTTCACAAACGATGTTATAGCGACATGTGCGTTTGGTGTTAAATGTGATTCGGTACGCGATCCAGAAAATGATTTTTACACAATGGGCAAAGAGATGATGAATTTTCAAAGACCATTAAAAATTATTAAACTTTTGGTAGGTCGAACGTTACCAGAACGAATTGCTGGAAAATTGTTCGATATGAAATTAATAGACGAGAAGTCCCGATCGATCTTTTCCGATATTATCATGACTACTATGAAAACTCGCGAAAAGAAGAATATCTTCCGGCCGGACATGATCAATTTGTTGATGGAACTGAAGAAAGGTCAGCTGAAGCCGACCAATGAAATTGAGAAGAACGACAGTATTGCCACTGCAGATGATCACGAAAAGCATGCAACTAAATCTCACCGGGTTTGGAGCGATGATGAACTTATTCCGCAATGTTTTATATTTTTCTTGGCCGGATTTGATAGCAGTTCGACCTTGATGACGTTCACGGCCTATGAATTGGCTGTGAATCCGGAAGTTCAAGCCAAGCTCCTGGAAGAGATCGATGAGGTCGATGCAGACTTGTTGGGAAGACCTATTACTTATGATCGCGTACAAAGCATGACCTACATGGATATGGTAATTGCTGAAAGTTTACGCAAGTGGCCACCAGCCGTAATCACAGATCGAGTTTGCGTCAAGGACTACGCACACGAATTTCAGGACGGTCTAAAAATTTCAATTGAAAAAGGTGGATCGCTGCAAATTCCGATATTCGGTATACATAGAGATCCGAAATACTTTCCCGAACCCGAAAAATTCGATCCTGAACGATTCAGCAAAGAAAATAAATCGAATATTGATTTCAACGCTTACCTACCCTTTGGTGCAGGTCCCCGAAATTGTATTGGTAATTTAAAGCAATATTTAGCTTGTCCTATTGAAATTTCATTCTTGTCACTTTACAGGATCCCGATTTGCTTTAATGGAAGCCAAAGTTGTCATCTACCATCTTTTACGAAATTTCACTTTGGAAGTTTGCGAGAAAACACAAGTTCCGCTGAAATTGAAAAAAACACTAGCTGCATTGATGCCTGAAAATGTTTTACTTACACTAAAGCCAAGAAAACAATAATTTTACTTTATTTGTATTTTTTTAAAAAAAAAAAAATTAAAGAGCTATCTAATCGACATCATATTTAAAAAAAAATGTGATACTACGTATCAAATTCAGTATTTGGACCATTCAGTTCGTCGTAAACGCCGTCTGCCGTTCGTAAATGGTTTGGAGCTTAGAGTATAAGTTTGGAGGGTCGAATTGAAGAAACCCCTTGAGTTATTTAGATAACTTGTGCCGAAGGTCACTAGTACTTTTAATAATTTTTGTATATTGATATGTATATATTTACTTGATTATTTTCAACAAAAAAAATAAATAAAAATATTAAGATCAAATTTTGTTGGTGAGTAAAGTCTTGATCTTGCGTTCTTGGCGTGGGGCTTTACATATCGTGGATTGCAACCCTAAAATACCACCGAAATTGGTTGGTTGAAATATTAGATGATCTTCAATGCCATCTACCTTTAGGTTGAGGTTGCATGACTAGAAATTACAAAAAGTTTATAGTTAACGATTGTAAATTAGATTTCGATATCGTTATATAGAATTTTTCTCAGCAGTTTCACCAGCTGTCAGGGTCTTTCGGATAGTAGGCATGATACAACCTCTGAAGAGTCTATTCCATCCGATGACGAAACAGCTCCTTCGGACCTAATCTAACACAGTCTTATAGAAAACTGGCCTCTACAGTAAAGGTTTTCTAATTGTCATGTCCTCTAGGACAGTGAATTATCAATAGTCGGGGATTTCGTGTTGGGGTTTAACTCCACTGACACCGGAAAGCAAAAAAGATTTAATCATACATAGTTTTAGTTAATTCATACGGTTTTTTGCTTCTAATTTTCCTTAAAAAACCAATACCAATAACTATACAAGCTCACGCTAAACTAATGTAACGAATAGTTGAAGAGGTGATACCCTGACCACTTAAAGCAATTTTATCATTTAAGAGAAAAATATATTATAGGATATAAATATGAATTTGAATTTAAATTAAGAACGCAATTTGACAATGTACATAGGTATATACTGTATGAAATTGGATGAAATTGGATGAAGTTGATAATTATATAACGGATACTAATAAGAATATTAATTTACAAATATTGTACAATAACATTTGGTTGACTTAAGGGCTTATGCGTGTCTTGACACTTCAAAAAGATCATTTTTTTGAAAAAATTGTGTAGAATAGTACATCATGTCAGGAATATTGTCTCAAAATTTCAAGTCGATCGGAGCAAAACTGTAGGAGTGAGAGAAATTGAAAGCGCCTTGTACCTATTAAACATGTCTTTACCGGCAACCCGAACCCGGCCACCGAGCATTTCAGGAAGCGGAAGCTCAGACCCGAGATTCCAGAATTTGACTCAGACAGGAACAAAAGGATGAATTGGTCCTTGCAGCTGCAGCAGAACCTTCGCTTTATGGGCTTGGAATCGATGATTCCATGTATTCCATTTACTCTGTTTTATTTCTCTTTAAAACTTTAAAACGCGTTTTTCTCAAAACCACATTTTGACGCCGGTAGTCAAAATTTCTCGGAATCTAATATACCGATCGGCTTGAAATTTTACACACTGCTCTTAGACATGATTGGCTTGTGCTTGAACCAAGGATTTTTTTTACCTTCAATAACAACTCATTTTATAAGCCAAATATCGCCAAAATTTATGGAAAAAATGTAATTTTTCGTAAAAAACGCTACCAAAAATTCAATTTTCAATTTGTAAAAAAATCCTTCGTTCAAGCACAAACCATATTCACATACTAACAGGAAAATTTTGGTTCTTTGATTTCTGATAAAAATTACTCGATATACGGTGACTACCGTGTGGGCACTTTTTTTGGCATGGTCAACTTCACGAGACTCTCAATGGCAGATTTGTTGATATTTTCGTTTGAAATTTTCACAGAATGTTGTTTAAATATAGTACTTTTATATGCAATTAAAACTAAAATTGTACAACTCTTGTAGTATCTTGTAAAAAAATTCAAGAAAACATGCTTCTTTTTGGCCTTTTAGACCCGCATAAGCCCTTAACAAACCTGACGACGTCGTGAAGTAGAATGATATGATGAAAGAAATCTTTGCGAACTTGTTTATCCTAGCGTAATATTACGCAGTACTTAAAGTTAAAAATTACAAAAAGCCTGAATTTACTTTAGTAATGGTTTTTTAATTTTTTAATTTTTAATTTTTAATTTAATTTTAAATAGGTATTTATTTATTTTATTTTTTTATTATTCTTATTTTCATTTTATTATTATATTTTTTTTCTATTTTTGGCGCATTGTTTTATTACAGTTTATATTCTGTTCATATTTTCGCTTTCCAAATAAATAAATAAATAAATATAATATTATCATGACTTCTAAATTTACTCTTTTCATAGAACAAAAGAGATTAAATTATCCACCTAATTGTGTAATATTACCTATTTGTGCGCTAAAAAACGATTATACGTCAATAATACGTAGAATTACATAGATTGTGTATTTTCCACTTCTTTTTGCTTTTAGGACAGTGAATTTTTACAAATTGCTTAGAATGTTACTCACCATACAGTACGAATCAGCATCTGCAAACATTCAATTTTCTTGTTTTGTTAAAGATAACTCTAAAGTAAATTTAGCGTTTCTTACCCACCATACAAAACGATTCTTCAGCAAACCCCCCGTGAACTACAAAAATTGAATTTATATTATCCACCATAAAAAATGATTTGCCAGCACATCGACTGCGATCCGCTATATCGAATATTATTTTCCAGCTTGAGAGTATTAAAGTAAATTGACAGATTTAAAGTCAGTAACTTTTCTATGCCTTAAACGGCTCACCGTTGCACATCAAAAACAATTCGCCAATATTCATCGTAACCGATTTGCAGCAATAAAACTAAAATGGATTCATACTCCTTTTCTGCACCGCATAACTATTAAAAATGTTTTCATGAACTTTCACCCAATTTTAATGAATAGATAAATAGATAAAACTACGATTTCATATCTTAATCATATTGTTGCATTTTCGTTGTGATTTCTGCTATTCTTCGTCTAAATGATTCCCTGTTATTTTGAACAAAAGATTCGAATTGGAATCAACTTGTTATTCGCCGGTAATACCACCGTGGAATTACTAACGACCCTTTCGAATATACAAGTCTTCGCCGCGATGATTCAAAAAGGATTCCCCATCGAATTTTGATTCGTGAGGTGGGTTGCTTTTAATTCGGTGGTGAATGAGAACTGGTGAATCTTGCATATGTATTATGACATAACATTAAAATAAATTAAGAACTTCATTTAATTATTTGTTCGTATGGTTGACTACGAACAAATAATTTAATGTAGTTATGTAAATAAAAATTTAACTCAACAACTAACTATCTTAAACATTTTAAAGATAAAAACAAAACCATGATGCATAAGTAGAAAAGTATGCTCAGTATTGTCTCTATTTACTAATCCATTTAGCAGTAAAATAAAGCAGCTATTGACAATTTTCACGGTTTTGAATTGCATTTTTCATGCCACTTTTCCACTCTCCTCTGACCAATTATTATACTCTTGTTGTTCAATTAAATATTAGTCTTGAAGAAGCTGTAATTAAATTTAACCAAATAAAATTCGTCAATTAATTTTTTAGTAGGTTGTAATTCTTCTTCAGTTTCGTACACGTTTTTCTCAAGCAGTTGTGATCAATTAATTTGGTTAATATGTTCGAAACATTTTTATTAATTATTGGTCTAATAATTCTTGTGACTTATCTAATCTATCGTAGCAACGAAAAGCGACAAATTAAATATTTCACGAATAAGAGTATACCAGTTTTAAAGTCATTTTCACTTATTACTGCGATTCGAAATATTTTGTTTAAAAATGCGGCGGAAATAGTGAAAATGATGTACGATCGTCATGAGAACGACAGGTTTGAGTTTTAAAATTGAGAAAGAAACAAACTATATTAATAATTTTATCTTTGTTTTTAATTTAATAGATTATTTGGTTTTTACAACAACGGCAAGCCGACGTTATTTCTACGCGATCCAGTGCTAATCAAACAAATGGCTATTAAAAATTTTGATCATTTCACCGATCATCATTTGATGATGTTTGTGAAAAGTAAATTTGATCCACATTTTGCTAAGACCCTGTTCGCGATGAAAGGACAAAAATGGCGAGATATGCGATCAGCACTTAGTCCGGAGTTCACTGGAAGTAAAATGCGACAAATGTTCGAACTGATAAACGGTTGTGGTGAACGAATGAGTGAGTTTTTTGTGGAACAGTGCCGTAGAGATGGACCCTATTCGCATGATATGAAAGATATTTATTTGAAGTTCACGATCGATGTTTTAGTTACGAGCATATTTGGTTTAAAATGTGATTCGCTACGCGATCCAGAAAATGATTTTCTTCGAATCGGAAAACAGATGATGAAGTTCCAAAAGCCGTCGAAACTGCTTAAACTTTTAATAGCTCGAATGCTTCCAGATCGAATTGCTGGAAAATTATTCGATATGAAATTCGTTGATGAAAAGACACGATTGAGTTTTTCCGAAATTATTGTGAACACTATAAAAACCCGAAATGAGAAAAATATCATAAGGCCGGATATGATAAATTTATTGATGGAATTGAAGAAAGGACAGCTCAAGACGACAAAAGACATGGGGAAAAATAAAAGGATGCCTACAGTCAATGGTCACAAAAACCCTGCAACTGAACCCGAAGGGACTTGGAGCGATGACGATCTTCTTGCCCAAAGTTTGATATTTTTCTTGGCTGGCTTTGACACAACTTCGACCCTGATGACATTCATGTCCTATGAGTTGGCAGTAAACCCAAACATACAAACCAAGCTTCAGGACGAGATTGATAAGGTCAATATTGAGTTATTGGGCAAACCAGTGACTTATGATCGTGTGCAAAGTATGACATACTTAGATATGGTGATTTCTGAAAGTTTGCGCAAATGGCCACCGGTAAACCTCACCGATCGCGTTTGTGTAAAGGACTATGCATGTGAGAATGACTCTAAGATTTCAATTGAAAGAGGTGGATCGATATGGATTCCGATATTTGGAATTCATCGAGACCCAAAATATTTTCCGGAACCGAATACATTCGATCCTGAACGGTTCAATAAGGAAAATAAAGCGAAAATTGATCTCAACAACTACATGCCGTTTGGAATTGGTCCTCGAAATTGTATTGGTAATTTTATTCTTGACTTGCTGAAATTATTTTTCAGGTTTCATGTGAATTTTCTGTGTCCTGTTTAGGTTCGAGATTTGCTCTAATGGCTGCAAAGGTGGTTTTTTACTATCTTTTACGTGATTTTACCTTCGAAGTTTGCAAGAAAACACAAGTTCCGCTGAAATTAAAGAAGCGATTGGCAGTAATGATTCCTGAAAATATTTTTTTAACATTAAATCCAAGAAGACAATAGTGGTTGGAACTTGGAATTTACATTTGAAATTTACATTTGTTGTACCAATTATATATGGGATGATGGATGGCAGTTGGTGTAGTTTTAATCAACAAATTAATTAAGGTTGTATTTTTAATAGTAATGGTGATAATGGTAAATACTATAGTTAAATATTTTTTTAAATAAAAACACATGTTTAAAAGAAATTTATTTAATCCTGAAGGAAAGCATCGCAAATAAAACATTGATATTTTTTTTTTAATACCAAAATTAAGTTTTTTGTAACAATTTGTTGCCGAGAAGGCTCCAATTCATTCAAGCAACAATTTATTTAATTATTAATACTCACTGACTATATTACTTTATTTTTTCACTAATAAAATATTGTTGTCGAGTTTTAAACAAAATTGCTACCTTGATACTTTTTTTCATTTTTTAGTACTCTTAAAACTTAAAAACATAAAAAAAAAATACATTAGGTATGTCTATCCGCCAGACAAGCAATTTTGCATTTAAATTTAAAAAAAATAGGGGGGGGGGGATTGGGAGGATCCGTTCAGGTAGTACCTCAGGGTTGTGTGAGGCGGAAGGGTTTTAAACGAATAATTTTGGTATTTTCTCATTCTCAAAAATACAGCCGAACACTCGAATGCTGGAATCGACATATTCTCAAATTCATATCTATTGAACGGTTAATACTGTTAGGTTGAAACTTTCTAATTGTATGTGCGTAAGCATACAAGGGTGATGGTAAAGAGCTCTACATTAAAATATTTCATGATCCAATTATGCTCATTTCTATGGAGGAGGGAGAAGATCACAGCACAGAAATGCCAGAGTAAGAAGTAGAAGGGTGGTTCGTGGAATTTATACGGACCTAGGACCGATAGACATCTAGCATAAACAAATTTCGGCTTGAGGATGAAAAAGAAAAGACCCTATTTTAGTATAACGATAGTCGCAAGTGATAGATACCTAAAATTTCCTATTTACGTAAAAATTTAGTGGTAGTAGGGTTGCGATGTTAAGTAAGTGGAAGGTGTTTCATCTCTTAAGAACGGCTTATTCTAAAATTTCAAATAAATATAAGTAAGTATAAATAGATTAAGTACATCTAAACAGGCCCGTGCGCAGGATTGTATGAAGGGGAGGGGGGGGGGGGGGTTCATAGACTGAATGTGATGAGCTAAAAAGGTTCTCACTTCCCTCGCGAACTACACAACCCTATGGAGCAATGGAGGGGAGGGGGTTTAAACCCCAAACCTAAATCTAAAGTGATTCAGGTAAAAAAAAGTTGGTTTGTGCTTGCGTACGAAGGTGGAGCTATTAGTTGATTAGTGAACATTTTTGTTAATTTCGCCATACCGCTAAGGTCTTTTGAAATATCGAATTAATTTTATTTCTACGGGTTCTTCATATAAACGCCTAGAAATCATTTTTAAGATTTTTTATATTTTGGGGTTGAATTTAAAAGTGGGTGTTAAGTGGTTGAATGCATTTTTATGAGTCCGACTATATTCCTTAGGTCTGATTAGATACTTAATGAACGTTTACTTCGCTTAAAAGAGGTTTTAGAATTTTTTGATATTCAACCCCTAAAATAGAGTAAAAGGGTTATATATTTTCATGTTTCATAACTATTATAGAGTCATTCCATCAAGAATTGCAAAAAAATTACGAAATGTTGTACCTTTTAATAACCAATTCTTTTGAAAATGTATTCATGTTGATTTAAGAATTAGTAAAAAAAATTGGATTTAAATTTTTTTTGTTTCTAAATAATTTTTTTTGATAGTTATAGTATGTTAATGTTTTTGCAAAAATAGTGTCCGAGTCCACTTTGAAAACTCATATCTCTGGTAATTTGTATTGTATTTGTATTTGTATATTTGTATTTGTATCCTAATAAATGAAATAGGGCTTATTTTAAAGAGACAGGTTGTCGCAATATAAAATAAATGCGAATAAAAATTATCCTAGAATTTTTTTTAAAAGGATAATAATTTTGTCCTTTATCCTTGAATATCTCAAAATATTTTTATTTTTTAATTTTTTTTTCTTACATTTTATGGGTTATACTATTTTACACAATATACCAAAAAATTAACTTAAGATCTGAATGGGATCCGGGCAAAAAAATCGAAGAACATCAGTGCTTCGCAATTTACTTTATAGAAAAAGAGTCATTCCATCAAGAAGCACCAAAAATGTGACCTTTCCATCGTCAATCCTTTTGAAAATATATGTTCTCGAATAATTAGTAAAACAAAAAATATGATTAAAATTTTTTGTTTCTATCTCATTTTTTTGGACACGAAAAATCCAAAAAAAAACATCCAGTTCGCCGTACGGCCTTCGAGCTTGAGTACGGCGGTTAGACGGACTGAAGCCTGTTTTTGTATAGATAATAGTCCTGAAACGTCAAAAAAAAATTCAGGATTGTAAGTTTTTATATGTAAAAGCCCCAGATATAGAATGGTGCTATCGTATCCCAGGAGATGCAAGTGTCTACAAAACTGAGAAAAATAATTTGTTGGCAAGAGATTGCTTCAATAATATTTTCAGTGCAGCAATCGTTCATTTATGCTAAAAGGAAATTGTTTATTATCTAATATATTATATGTAAATATTCAGTTGTACTAAAAATATTTTTTAAGGGTAATATGCAGAAAGAAGGCCAAAAAAATTAGGTTTTACATGGATTTTTTTCCTGGAAAGATATTTCAATTGATTAACGTAAAAATTTATATACATATGTATGAATATATTATGGTAACTTTTAACAATATATTCTGGTATTCAATATTTTAAAAATAATGATTTTTAAGACTGCTATAGCTGATTTTCGAGGACTCCAATAAAAAACTAGTTTTGCGGTAACCATGATATCTCTGGATAGATTCAATTAAAACATTAAGATTTCGATAGTATAGTACATAATCGAAGGAATATACAAAATATTAATTTTTAACAAAAAAGTGGCTTCTCAAAAACCAATTTCGATTTTCGATAAAAAGTTCAGCCTTAAATTTTTTATAAAATGAATAATATTATCGGCGAGAAAAAACTTCAGACTAGTCACTAAAAAATGCATTTATAAAATTTGTGTAAAAATTTGAGACTGATCGAGAAATCTTGATCACCAACTTTATAAACACAGTTTTGAGAAAAACATGATAAAAGTTTCAAAAACACTTCCAAACGCTCCGAGACGTCTTCAAAAATATTAGTGTAAATTCGAGAATTTAAAAACACAAAATTTTTCTTAAATTCTGACTGCGTATAATAAAACACGCAATACCTGCAACAGAACTACTCTGTTAAGAAAATCGACTTATGTCCACTGAATTTGCTTTTGTAGGTCAACGTTCGACTTTGTCATCTATCTTAACGATATTTTTCCGACTTTCTATCAAAGACCTCTTAATCAATCTTACAATCTTCTTCCTAATTTAAGCTGTTTGCCTGGCCTTTATCGAAATCCGCGATTTATTAATCGAATACTCTTGTTTTTGTTTACAATTGTTTTTTGTTACTAAAGTTTACGTGTTTGCGTTGCTCGTGTAGTTTTGTATTTTGTATTTTCCCTTTATAGGCGAGTTAGTAGTGTTATGCGTTCAGAAACACAGTGAATAGTGATTAATATTTTTTCATATTTTACTGGCAATAGTGCAGTCATACCGGAGCGTATTGCCCACGCAGGATGGAGTAGTCAGCTCAGCAGGATGGAGTAACCCGACCGATTATCTGGTCATTAATATCCGTTCGAATTTCAAGTATATCGAGCTGTGGTATTTTAAATGTGCGAATCTCGTTTGTATTTGCGATGATTCAGTGATACGAATGATTTGCTTAAACCGGTTTTGTGCCAATGTGATGTGAACGTAAATAATTCAAGTAATTAATAATTCAAATAACTATTAACTTAACCTAGTACACAAGATGATTCGCTTCGTACCAGGTGTATTATGACTTATAAACATTTTGCTCATGTTATTCAAGGCCAAACATTGCATTAATGTTTGTTTACATGAAGCCATCTCAACTTTTTCTTCTGGTTTGTTCTCGACAATGTCCATTCGACAAATTTCATAAGTTTGTTAGTATTTTCGACATAAGCTTTATTATCAAATTTTTGTTAAAATTAGATAATTCTATTTGATCTTATCTTCACTCCCATTGATTATTCGGCATTCCCAAATGCCCGGTGCGCTTATTCAGGTAAAACCAATTAATGGGTTTAGTACGCCGCAATTGTTACTACGGTGCGTACGTGTTTTTCTCTAAAGTGAAGGTGACTGTGATATTAGTTCGGCTACAATGATCGGAATAATTATACTAATTACTGTAGTAATTGTTTTAATTTATGTAAGCATCGAGAATCGGAGAAAACGCCAAAATTACTATTTCTTAAAAAAGGGGATTCCGGTCTCAAAACCGACATCCATCTTCGTTGTCATGCGGAACATGTTGACGAAAAATATAGCAGAGTTAATAAAATCGCTTTATGACGCAAATGAAAATAACAGGTTAGTAAATTGTTAAATCTTAACCGAATTACATATGTGGAGTAATATTGTTCATTTTTTTGACAAACAGGGTGTTTGGTTTATACACCAATGGCCAGCCAACGTTATTCATACGCGATCCTTCAATAATCAAACAGCTTGCTATTAAGGATTTCGATTATTTTATGGATCATCAAACGTTCTTCAAACGCGAGCATGATCCGTTTTTCGGCAACACACTGATATCGATGGAAGGACAAAAGTGGCGAGATATGCGATCATCACTTAGTCCGGCTTTTACCGGAAGCAAAATGCGTCTAATGTTTGAACTGGTGAATAGTTGTGGTGAAGAGATGAGTAATTTCTTCATTGAGGAGTACCAAAAAGATGGACTACAATCGTATGATATGAAAGATATTTACTCGAAGTTTACAAACGATGTTATTGCGACATGTGCGTTTGGTGTTAAATGTGATTCGCTACGCGATCCAGGCAACGAGTTCTTTACAATCGGCAAAAATGTGATGAATTTCCAAAAGCCGTTAAAAATGCTTAAATTTTTGCTGGTTCGAATGTTACCAGCTCGAATTGCTGGACTGTTTGATTTGAAATTAATCGACGATCATACACGATCGGTCTTTTCCGATATTATCCTAACTACTATGCAAACTCGTGAAGAGAAGAATATCTTCCGGCCGGACATGATCAATTTGTTGATGGATTTGAAGAAAGGTCAGCTGAAGGCAACCAATGAAATTGAGAAGAACGACAGTATTGCCACCGCTGATGATCACGAAAAGCATGCGACTGGATCTCACCGAGTTTGGAGCGATGATGACCTTATTCCGCAATGTTTTATATTTTTCTTGGCTGGTTTCGACACCAGTTCGACCTTGATGACTTTCACTGCTTACGAATTGGCCGTGAATCCCGATATTCAAGCCAAGCTCCTCGAAGAGATCGATGAAATCGATGCTGAATTGCAGGGAAAACCCTTGAGTTATGATCGCGTACAAAACATGACCTACTTGGATATGGTTATTGCTGAAAGTTTACGCAAATGGCCTCCAGTTGCACTCACAGAACGACTTTGCGTCAAGGATTACGCCTACGAATGTGACGATGGTTTGAAGGTAACCGTTGAAAAAGGAAAATCATTTTGGATTCCGATATATCCTTTACATCGCGATCCGAAATACTTTCCCGAACCAGATAAGTTCGATCCTGAACGGTTCAGCGAAGAAAATAAATCGAAAATTGATTTCAACACTTACATGCCGTTTGGAATTGGTCCGCGAAATTGTATTGGTGAGATTTAGCAGTTGTTTTCAAAATTCAATAGATTTTTTAATACAATTTTTTTCGTAAGGTTCGAGATTTGCACTGATGGAAACCAAAGTTGTGATCTATCATCTTTTGCGCAATTTTACATTTGAAGTTTGCGAAAAAACACAAGTTCCTATCAAATTGAAGAAGACCCTGGCTGGAGTGGTTGCTGAAAAAGTTGAACTTCAATTGAGACCGAGAAATAAATAGTTTGCTGTTTTAAAAAAAGGAAATTTTAATTTTATAAATTTCTTTTAGATTCACATGGAGAGGAGTAAGGGCGAATATTAGTTTCATTAACTGGATTTTATTACAACGTGTCTCAATAGTATAAAGACTACATAATCCTTTTAGTTCTCGTCCTGAGAATAGTAAATCGTAGACTCTGAGGAGTCTGCAGTATGACTTGAAAATATAGAATTGGGGATGTCTTGAAGACGTATCAAGTTCATCTGGAATCGTTTTGAGCACACAACATCATCATTTTGGTTTGTCAAGAGTTAAAGCCGTTTTGGTTCACGGAATGTCTCCAAAATTAAAAAAAAAAATGCATTGTTAAAAAATGTTCCTGCAGCAACATCAAGGAAAACAATTTTTTTTTAAATTTTATTGAGACTTAATAGTAGGTTCATCTTTATGAACCTAAGTCAAAACTGAAGTCGATATGGTGGCTCAAAAAAGTCCACCTCACTTCTAAGAAGTTTAAGGAAATCAGAATCAATCAGAACGATCATGACAAATAAGAAATTATACGGAAGGCGGTCTATTAATCGGTAGTGGCATTGCTTGAACGTTACATTTAGATGTTTAGTGCGGAGTTCTATATACCGACGAGGACATCATCTACATTTTGTGTGAGTGCTAGGTGGTTGCCAATAGGCGACTGAGGTGGTTCGTCAGTCTTTTCTTTGACAATTTGGAGATGCTGAGATCGATAAGGCATGATAAGCTAATCAAGTCTTTAGGGATCTGGATTGTTTGGGGGATACTTGGTGACCTACGAGGCTCTGAAAGGATCGCCCTTTTGGTGCCTAGTGTGCGCGGTGACTCAGCGCTTTGCCCCTTCTTAAAAATAAAACTAAAACTACCTGTTCACAACGGAAAAAATTACATATGTACATATTTATATGTACATACTTCGTATACCATGCACTTTACTGCTATCAGCGCCATTCAGCCAGCCTGTGCTGTATAGTGTAGGTTATAAGATTTATTCATCATTATTATCAATGGCGCGACAGCTGTTCACATTTATTACGTGTCATTAAATAGAGCGTTTAATTTTCGTGATTAACCCTAAACGCTTTTTTCGCATTTGGATACATCATATGCAAAAGGTACATGTGTGAAATACGTTTTGGCATAACATACCACTGCAGATATTTAGTAATAAGTCCCTGAATTTACTAATTATTTATTTTGATGGACTAAATATGACCCAGCCGAATTTTAGTCCCTTTGACGGTGTAAACAGTTAGCGATTGAACCATGTTTATGTCAAGATATAGTAGGTCAAGCCGCAAGGTGTATACTAGCTCAAAGTGGGAATAGTGTAACCAAGGTAATTGATCTGTGCGAAACTCCGTTCATGTGGAAAATGATTTATGAAAGAAATGTGGGAATAGAATGTCATTTCGGAAAATTGAATAGTCCCGGCAAATTGCTCTGATTTAGGTTCAAATGGAAAATTTCAAATTTCTCAGAATCGTATTTAATTCACTAAACATTATGCTTCACTAATTGGAGCAGGTATACAGCATTGCTACACCAATAACACACATATCTATCACCATATTAATATCAAATGTGTAAGCCTTGAAGAAGGTTCATAGACAGACAGACAGTGCTCGAATACTTTACGGTATTGAATGTGTAACAAGAATAAATTCAAACGTAATAACATCAAATTAGAAAATTAGTCAAAAATCACAGTCTAGTAAAAACTGAGTAGTCTGCGAAAAATTAAAGATTTTCCATTTTCTGGTATTTATTTTTTTTCTGCGTGCCAAATTTGGTGGAATATTTGTTAACTAAACGGAGAGGCCCATGTTACACTAAGGTCCGTTCCTACGATCGTCAGTTAAATTATAACCGGAACTTTAACTGGAAGTTTTGTATGAATATCTGTTATTTAAATTTCCAGTTAAAACGTAACTGAACGTCGTAGGAATTGGCATCGTATTGGCCACCAAAACTTGTTGAGTGGTATTGTTTTGGTACTGACAACCATCCAGATCAGTATTGTGCCAATCCTGGTGATCAGTACTTCCACGCTATGTATGGTAGTTATACATATTTTGATCGGAGCCGACTTTGGCCCGAGTTGCTGGGCGTTGCTTTTACATAGGAAGAGGTTACGAAAAAATTAGCATGGAGCTTCGAGCTGGCTCCGAAAAAGTACACCATCTGTATGTGACCGACACTTGAAGTATGGCCCAGTAGTGGGTCTTCACAACGCCCCAAAACTTGGCAGAGTTTGCACCAAGACTAGGACCGGTGTGATCAAATCGGAATTGGCCTCGTAGTGATTTGGGCTAGACCCCAATACTGGACCTGGACATTAGCCAGCACTGGAAACTCCTGTACCAGTACTAAGCCTGTTCTGTGCCGTTCTGTCTTTCGTATATGGGAACGGGTCTAAAATACCCAACCCCTCTTGTCGTCAAAACTAATCTCGTTTCTTAAAGACCTTTGTTTGGTAGCTAAGCAAATTATGAATTCTGAAGTTATACGACTGACTACGAATGAACTTTTATTACGTTTCATTTCGGAGAAGAAGTGGATTTTCTTCACCTTTTCTAACCTCCCTCTTCTCCTCATCAACAACGATACTTACTTGTGTTGAATTTCTTAGTTTATTGGCCATATTACAAAATCATCGATGCTTACAATTTTCAGGTACCTACGCTTATTTTTGAGGGAACCATAGGTTTGTTACATAAAAATCATAACCAAAAATGTAACCACCCTGTATTTAAGAACTGGGATAGAACTGTGATTAAAAAAATTGCCCAGCTTAAAAAACATGATAAAAAATCATAACTTTTTCCATTTGATAAATAAATTTACACCTGAATCAAGTTTATTTAGATATTCAAACAAGACTGAAAGCCAAATTACTGGCACTTTTCTTTTATAGACATATGGCGATGGTTAAGCTTTAATAGTGTAATTTAGCTGCCGTATTAGTGCGATTATCGTACAGTATACCATACATCAGAAAGTTTGGATTTCTTGAAATACTTATTTGTATTGAATTTTATTTTTGTTCTGTTACTATTTAAAATTGATTAGAAAAGGCCAGGGCATGATTTGAGCTGTCGCGCCATTGATGATGATGAGTTGCTTACGTATTAAAAGAAACCTTAACTGAAGTGAAATGATGTAAGTTTATTTTTTCGTTAGTTTCAGGTTTTAAAAATAGAAAAAAAATGTATCAAAAGAGTTTCTCTGGATCCATCTTGCGCTCGGGATAGTTTCAAAAATGTTTAAGTATTTATTTCCTACGTGGCTTTAGTGTAAGTAAAACATTTTCAGGAATCAATGCACCTAGTGTTTTTTTCAATTTCAGTGGAACTTGTGTTTTCTCGCAAACTTCGAAGGTGAAATTTCGTAAAAGGTGGTAGAAAACAATTTTTACTTCCATTAGAGCAAATCTTGAACCTGAAGAAATAATAAAAAAATCAATCAAAAATCTCAATGAAACTTCAAGAAAAATATTAAACTTACCAATACAATTTCGAGGGCCTACACCGAAGGGTAGGTAAGCGTTGAAATCAATTTTCGATTTATTTTCTTTGCTGAATCGTTCAGGATCGAATTTTTCGGGCTCGGGAAAGTATTTCGGATCGCGATGTAAGGCGAATATCGGAATCCAAAATGATCCTCCTTTTTCGAGTGAAATCTTCAAGCCGTCCTCGAATTCATACGCGTAGTCTTTAATGCAAACTCGATCTGTATTCACTCCTGGTGGCCATTTTCGTAAACATTCTGCGATCACCATATCCAAGTAGGTCATACTTTGTACGCGATCATAAGTTAGTGATTTTTCGGATGTATCAGCATTGATCTCATCGATTTCTTCGAGGAGCTTGGCTTGAATGTCCGGATTCACGGCCAATTCGTAGGCCATAAATGTCATCAAGGTTGAACTGGTGTCGAAACCGGCCAAGAAAAATATAAAACATTGCGGAACAATTTCGTCATCGCTCCAAACCCGGTTAGATCCAATCGAATGTTTTTCGTGATCGTCGGCAGTGGCAATACTGTCGTTCTTCTCAATTTCATTGGTCGCCTTCAGCTGACCTTTCTTCAAATCCATCAACAAATTGATCATGTCCGGCCGGACTATATTTTGCTCCTGACGAGTTTTCATAGTAGTATCGATAATATCGGAAAAGACCGATCGCGTCTGATCGTCGACTAATTTCATATCGAACAATCTTGATGAAATCATGTCCGGTAACTGACGAGCGACCAACAACTTAATCATTTTCAGCGGTTTTTGAAAATCCATCATCCCTTTGGCCATTGTGTAGAAATGATTTTCTGGATCGCGTAGCGAATCACATTTAACACCAAACGCACATGTCGCAATAACATCGTTTGTAAACTTCGAGTAAATATCTTTCATATCATACGTTTGGGGTCCATCTTTTCGGCACTCTTCCATGAAGAACTCGCTCATCTGTTCACCACAATTATTCACCAGTTCAAACATCAGACGCATTTTACTTCCGGTAAAAGCCGGACTTAGTGCTGATCGCATATCTCTCCATTGTTGTCCCTCCATCGCGAGCAGAGTGTTGCCCATAAACGGATCATGATGTCGATTAATGATCAGCTGATGATCCATAAAATGATCGAAATCCTTGATGGCAAGCTGTTTGATTAGTGAAGGATCGCGAAGAAACAGCGTCGGTATTCCGCTATTGTAAAAGCCAAATACTCTAATTGTGAAAAAGAGTTGCAGTTAATTCGTGAAATTTTTGAAATTCGTCAACTTTCGAACCTCTCGTTGTCGTTATCATCGTACATCGATTTGATTAATTCTGCTATATTTTTGGTCAAAACAGCCCGAATAGTTGCGATAAGTCCCTTTGACTTCGAAACGGCTATTCCCTTCTTTTCAAAGTACTCCTTTTGGCATCGTTTGCGATTTTCATACATTAGATAGAGAAACACCACCACTAATACGACAACCACTATAAAAATTCCGATCATTGCATAATATCACAATTACCGGAAAAATAAAAACACGCACGATACTCTCTATGAATAGAACTTTACTAAACTTAAATGATTTGGGCAATTGACTCAAATTAACCTGATATGGCCAGCTTATTATCGCTTTGAATACAGGGTGCCCTGGAATTACATGACCGGAAAGTGAGCAACTAAACCTAACGAAGGGTAATCATTTTTAAATATATACATAAGTACACCCCAAAGGAAAGGGGTATTTATGTAAGAATATTGATATTTAAATAATAAGCATCCGATTCTTATTCAAATATTGAATTAAAGCGAAAAATTGAGAATTTTTATTTGCGAAACGACTCATTGTGTGAATCTGGAATTTTGTTTAAATATAAATAAACACATGCCAAGGAAACATCGAAAACTATAAAGTAATTTGTTTGAATTGGCTTAGTTGAGCCAATATGAGCCAAAAACCTTTAATATAAAAATAGATTTTTCAGTAAATTGTATATCCAGCATACTACAGTACACAAACTTATAAGACATATGGACAGATACCTACTTCAGAAGATTTCTAAAAACACATTTCTTAAAAGGGTTTGGTGCGTAAATGATTTTTATCATAACTCGTGAAGCACTTATAAAATATAACATTATTTCAATGGTTGGTTGTTCACATATCTTAAGAATCCTGAACATACTTCCGTCTAAAATAGGAAATTTTGGGGTGGTAATCATTCTCGTTCGAGAATAATTCTACTTTTCAGTTCGAAATTTTAGCATTCCCGGCAGAGCACAGGATAGTCTAATAGTGATAGTGGTGTCTTAATTTGTAAATATTTTAAAACTAATACAGAAAAAATTACCATTATAAAATTTTTTACGAGAAACCATGAATTTGTTATAATTGCCAATCTTTTGATAGAGGGTTCTATTAACTTCCAACCAGGCGCGTAGCCTGACACTTCGTTGGGGTAGCGCAATAACACGATCATCAAATTCTATGAATTCTACAACCATAACACGTAATTTTCATTCAGAAATAAAATTTCGATTGCTAAATTCCAAGAAGTAATCAAAAAATTCTGCGAAATTCAGCGATCATATCGTTGCGCTAGCCCTACGAAGATGCACTCTACGCGCCTGCTTTCAACTATAACCAAGCCACTGAAGAAATCAAAACTGTCTTTATATAATACATACTCCTCTCATAAATCTTAACCCTCAATAACATGCATCAGTTGCACCGACGCCATTCCCACTTTGAAAAATAACCTTTAGTTAGATTCGCAACGTCGCGTCGACGCAACCCCGACGTCGTGTAAACTAATTTGGAACGACTTAGACATAACTTTGCACTAACTATGTGCCGACCAGCATGCCACTCTTAACCGACTAAAATTACGTCTTTCAAGAATTGTGTAACTCACTTATATTTTATTGAATTATCGTAAAAATAGGATATTTAGTAATTCATCCTTCATTCGAATTTATTAGTACTTTTTACTAACAGAAGCAGTTATTATCTTTCAAACTTTGTTTTTGTCATTTATGTAGATGTATACACTTTTAATTGAACAATCAATAACTTCGAAGTTATATTATATATGTTACAAGTTAGTCTATAAATCACCAGAAAGTACCTAAAATAACTTCGAGTCATATTCGTAACCACAAAGTTATTCAAACAACTTTTAAGTCATATTCGGAACCAAAACATTTCTCAAACAACTTAAAAGTTATGTTCCATACCAAGAAGTACCAAAAATTACTTTATAGTGAAATATGTACATCCAAAGTCGTGAAAATAACAATTTATGTCTATTTACAATCAGATTGTGATTCTTATTTTTTTAAATAATCAGAGGAATAAAGATATCGTAATTGCTAATATCGAGGCACGCTATTGTTTGGCTTCTCTTGATAACAATTTTTAATAATAGATAATAAATAAGTATTTTTTAAAAGTCGCCTCAAAGACAATTACATAAGTTGGTATGACGTGTTATGACCAACCTTAAAGAAACATTCCAAAAAGTAATCAAACTTAAACATACTATCTTCTATGAAATCATTTCATATTCATATCTTCTCATGTTCATGAAATCATTTCAAAATTTATTTAAATTTTTGCCCATTTCATAATGAGAATTTGGCTTGCGTATTTTTTAGTTCACCATAGTGAGCGAGCATTTCCGGTTCCTGATTTCTCGCGAACTACTTCGTTCTTCTAATTCACTAGTTCGCGGGAGTTCAGCGATGAGGAAGGCAGTGAAGTTTGGAACGAATGGTAGTTCACATTATGTTAGAATATGGTGAGCAAAAAATAAAGTTGGTAATCGTTATTCTGGAAGAATATGATGACCAAAACAAACTCGTCAGTTTACAAGTATATTCTAACACACACTTCCAAACCACAATGGATGAATAGAAACGAACTAGGAGCGGGACTAATTGCCTTTTTTTAATATTTGGTGAATAAAATAGAATTAAGTGCGACTGAATCTCAAGAAAGGCCTAGTCTGGAAAGTTGAAACTTGCGGCTAAAGTATACAGTACAGTACAGTAAAGTATAGTACAATTTTGTGAGTATATGTTGCAAGTTGTTTTGCAGTTTACTCTATGAAAAAAGAAAAAGGATTTTGATCAATTTTAGAAGGTAACATCGACGTATCTTATCTCGAACCTTGGACTTTAACCTAATCTCGGTCTTTTTACTAAAAATTAATAATATAGTTCTCTAATTAATGACAGGGGTTTTTTTTATTATTAGATATTCAATAAATTTGGAAATACCTCAGATCTTCATTTGATTCGTTCATTCAAATAAAAGTTGTATTGTTTGCAGTATAAATCAAAAAATAAATTTTAGAGCTTGCTAAATCTTATCTAACGTCGGGGTAATGCCAAATTCTATGATTCATTTTTATTTAACGTACTTTTTCAACAGATCAATAATATCTATCGACAATTTATCAGATGAATCATGAGATTAGATATCAAGTGTATTTTTGTATATAAATAAATTTAGATAGTATTATCTTGAACAGAAAAATTGTTTGAGTCTAATGGTTAGTACAGAATAGTTTTTCAATTACACTATAATTAAAGCTTTTTAATTGTGTCCCGGAAACCAAAAAGTGCCTATAATGTTGTTTGTAATAATTTTAACTTTACTAATTATATTATTAGTGTATTACTATAAAAATGCGCGAAAACGACGATCCGAATATTTCACAAAGAAAGGCATAGTGCCTTTACAGTCACGATCGATTTTTACAATAATTTACACAGTTCTAACACAAAGTTTGCCGGAAATTACCGATATGATGTACAAATCGCAATCGACTCAGAGGTACTAATTAAAATAGTTTTTACACTCTAGGGTCGTTTCTCAATTCCTTGCTAAGTCTACGTCTATGTTAACGTCACAGCATAGCATTGCTTTTATAACAGTTTAGAAAAAGCTCGGATAAACCGTCAAAATGGATCAGCTGAAACCTACTTATTTGACACTTCAAAAATCAAAAATTAATTAAATTCAATAGATGCTTAGATTGACTGATAGCCAAGACACAAACCAACAAGGAATCAAGACACTAGGTACTTTTCTAGGTCTGACGTCATAACTTTTATAACTAGACAACAAGGAATTGAGAAACGACCTAATAATTTAAATTTGTTTTTAATTCTCAATCAGATTGTTTGGTTTTTACGACAATACAACGCCGGTATTTTTCTTGCGCGATCCGTTGCTGATCAAACAATTAGCAGTTAAAGATTTCGATTATTTCTTGGATCATGGAACCTTTACAATTACTCGTGAGCACGATACCCTATTCGGCAACATGCTCCTATCCTTACACGGAAAGACTTGGAAGGATATGCGATCCGCTTTAAGTCCGGCCTTTACCGGCAGCAAGATGCGTCTAATGTTCGATCTGATGGCTCAATGTGGCGATCAATTCAACAAATTTTTCGTCGATCAGTACCAAAAAGATGGACAACAATCATATGATATGAAAGAAATTTACTCGAAATTCACCAACGATGTTATAGCAACGTGTGCGTTTGGTGTTAAATGTGATTCGCTACGTGATCCGAAGAATACATTCTTCGAATGTGGAATGAATTTGATTGAAATTATCCGAAAACCATCGATGGCTCTGAAATTTTTCTTCATTCGAAGGATGCCGGCCGTTTGTAGGTTCTTAAATATAAAAATGTTCGACGATCGGAGCAAAGAAATCTTTTCGGACATTATCAAAACGACTATGGTCACTCGTAAGCGTGAAAATATAATCCGGCACGATATGATCAATTTGCTGATGGAGCTGCAAAAAGGATCGCTAAAAACCGGCCAAATTGAAGCGGATAAGACGGAAAGTATTGCGGCGGCAGGTGATCATCATATTCAAAATTCAGGATCAGAACACACCTGGACCAATGACGAACTGATCGCACAATGCTTCACGTTCTACTTGGCCGGGTTCGATACTAGCTCGACCCTAATGGCTTTCACAGCATACGAGCTTGCTGTAAATCCCGACATTCAATCGAAACTCCTGGCTGAAATTGATGAAAGTCGTGCGGACGGAAAGTCCTTAACCTACGACCTTTTACAAGGGATGAAATACTTGGACATGGTCATTGCGGAAGCCTTGCGAAAGTGGCCCCCAACTGTTATAACCGATCGACTATGCGTTAAGAACTACGCATACGAAAATACCGACGACGGACTAAAGTTCACAATCGAAAAAGGAAAAATCATTTGGATACCGATCTTTTCATTGCATCGCGATCCAAAGTTTTTTCCCAATCCGGAAGTTTTTGATCCGGAACGGTTCAACGACGAGAATAAGGGAGATATTGATTTCAACACGTACCTGCCATTTGGGGTGGGTCCAAGGAATTGCATAGGTAAATGTGAAATTTTAGAGAAAATTAGCAAGTTTAAATCACCTTTTTTTGCAGGCTCCAGATTTGCTATAATGCAAGCGAAGGTAGTTCTTTACTATCTCTTAGTAAGTTTTAGACTGGAAGTTTGTGATAAGACGCCAGTACCGATCAAGCTAAAGAAGACGTTGGCTGGAATGATACCCGAGAAATTTGAATTAATGTTTAAGCCACGGAACAGTTAAAATTTAGGTAGCTGCCAATGCAATAGCAAATAAAAGCTTTAATGTTAATAATACGAGGTGAAATTTCCATTTTATTTTAGTTCTAAGAATTCTAAACCATTCATTTTCTTCAAATTTTGTTTATTCAAAAGAAAAACTTTCCCTGCCTCTCACGATGAACTAAGAAATATATCGGAATTCGTGAAAATATACACAAGCACTTTACCATCTTAGGAGTTGGATATCGAAAAATTGTCTTAGATGCTTATATTAAGCTCTCGCATAAGTAAAACTAATTTGATAACTACATGTTCGAAATAAAGATATGACGAAATTCGTAAAAATGAGGAAAACTCTACACTACCCAAAATTGGCTTAGACATCTTTTAAAGTTGTAACTGTGTAAGAGAAAGGTGAAGGATTCAAAAAAAAAGCTAAAGTCAAAGTTTGGGAGCTTTCAAGGTCGGAGTATATCATCACAAATAATGAGGTTTCTTAAAAAGTTAGATTTGTCTTTAAAGGAAATAATATCATGAAATTGGTTTTTAGGCCACTACATCAAATGACGTAATTACCAACTTCAAATCTCATCAGATGGCAAAAATTGTGAGAGTTGAGCATCCAAAAATCTTGGAAGGAGTTAATACATAGTATAAATATGAAGACAGCAAAAGTAAAAACGGATTTAATTTCTAATCCCTTCAAGATATGACGTAATTCGTGAAAACGTGTTCAAATTAAAAAACTTAAAAACAAGTTTTAGGCTATTATTACACAAGTCCGTAAAAGTGAAGAGATATTGGATATGTGATCAGACCTGCGAGACATGACAGAATTCGATAAAAACTGCACAACTCCCTTTCAGTAATTATGCTTTGATTTTAAAAAAATTCTGAAAACTTTTTCTATATATTTATACGAAGAAGACGTGAAATAAAAACGAATTCAATATTTGGGAAGACCTAAGAGATATGACGAAAACCGTGAAAATATATGCATTCTATTTATTCATTTGTTTCGCCCCTCTTCTAAACGCCAATGGATATTAGGACATTTCTTCTAAAGTTGACCGAGTTTAAACTTTCTAGCTTAAGCCGTTCTGTAGATAGGAAATATTCCCCCACCCCCTTACCGTACTACCCCTAAAAAAAATTATATTTTTCCAACATGCCACTACTATAGCTCCATCTAAATA
Source organism: Beris chalybata (assembly GCA_949128065.1). Taxonomy (NCBI): domain Eukaryota; kingdom Metazoa; phylum Arthropoda; class Insecta; order Diptera; family Stratiomyidae; genus Beris; species Beris chalybata. Next base: position 14,536,641 of record OX421897.1, read on the forward strand.
TCAAGTTTCAGATTTATATCAATATATTTGCCTACTTCCTCTAACGAACTCAATGCTCCCACCTTCTTTGTCAACCAGACTTGCTATGACGGCGTAGAATTGTATACCCATTTTTCAAGTTAGCTGACAAATGTTTGTCAGGTAGCGAGTCTTGAGTAAGCGATGGTTTGAAACTATAAAAGACGACTATTTTTCATATTCGTCAATAACGGTTCTTAAGGCATATGTTTAAAAGACTATCAACTCCTCTTAAAATACTGATATCGAGCTAGAAACTTTTTCCGTGTGGTAACTTGAAATCGACTCATAAATTCGAAAAGTTTAAATGCTCTTGGTTCACCCTCTGGCTTTTATCAAGTCGTTGAAGCCGAGTTCTGTTTAAATAATTCTCCGAAGATCCGAAATTTAAACAAAGCCCCCAGTATAAACAATAAACGTAATTGGCCATGAATCGAAGTTAACGTCCTGCTAACAGCCACTAACCACCATCGTCGTCATTATTAAATTATTTTATTTCCATTTAATCCATTTCGAAACAAAATTTTTGTAATCATCTTCGAAGAAAATGGTATTAAACTTTGGAAAATTGCTGGAATTCGAAAAGGATAAGAGCCGATTCGAAAGGTGCCCAATTTACATCAAAATGAAGTGACAGAATTGCGCACAATCTAATTAAAAGTTAAACCGGAGTATAATTTGATAGCCTTGACGTGAATAAAGATATAAGGAATGGCCACCCGCTATCATCCCCTAACCGCTTTATTATATAATTCGAAAGTGCTTTCATCGTCCTTCCTGTAGCCCCATCGAAAACGCTACTTAGCTAATGATAGAGAAAAGATCGAGTTGGTTGAACTATTGGTCCTTCCTCGTCGTTTTTGACTAAATCTAATTTACCGTGAAAGTGGGCAGATATAGTCGAAAGGTGTGTCATCAGGTGCACGTTCGGATGAATCCCATTGAATTTGATGTACAGGGCGCGTTTCAGTGAGGACATTTTTGAACACTGGTATTCAAGCCTAGTAGGAAGTTCGCTGAAAAATCACTTATGTTTAGAAGATTAGTATTCCGGTCGGCAGCTATTTTCGAAATCGTATATCGACTGAAGGACTCCTTTCGGAAAGCATAGCACTTATAAATCAAAACTGAATCTTTTGTAAGGACATTTCAAACATATGTACGTGCTGGATTTGCGTTTTGCTGCACGCATCTGTTCTGTTTGCTATGCTAAATGTACAAACGAGGAAAAAGCCCATATACCTCGGAAACAACACTATTCTCGTATGGCTGTTGGTTGTAACATACTGAGGCCCACATTTAACGCCAAGTAAATTGATCAGAATCACTGATAAGACAGTGGCAAGGCTCTTTCACAGATTACAAGTGGAAACAATGATTTAGAGCCCATAAATCCATACGACAAGGCCATCGCACACTGTCGCCTCGAATATAACTTTCGTGTTTAGTGATTCGAATCTGGACACAGTTGTTTAGGTATGTAAGTTAGTCCTTTATCTCCCAGGCTACCCAAGGCTTCCATCTCGTTTCGGGTCCTTTAATGTATACGAAATGTTTATATTAGAGCAAGAACATGTTGTTCTCAGCATCTTTGTCATTAATCTCATTAACGTTGCGGAGCTAATGTGTTCCTTGACGATTGTTGCGGGCAGATCCTGGCGTTTTCCTTCTGGCCTGGCTCTGAGGTTGGGCAGCATTTATTCGCGCCACCAACCGACAAATAAGGTCATTGCAAGTGGAAATTCATCAAGGCTGGCCAGCTCTGTAATTAGCTTGTTCGGGGGAAAAACACAAGACCTTAATGGTGTAATTAGTTTTATCTCGACGGTCTCAATGCATCATAGAGCTGATGATGTTCGTTATAAATGCTTTCAACGAAATTAAATTTTGAACAGAGAATAGTACGCGCCACTAGTGCTGTTGACTTTCCTTAATAAAATTGCTTAGCTGGACCATTTTTTAATTAAACGAAAAAAGTATCCCGGAAAATTATTCCAAATTTAGTGATAAGACAAATTAAATCTCATTGTTTATTTTCGCCGTCCAATTTTACTTATTAATTTCAATTATTAAAAAAAAAATCCTATCACAAAATTTTATTTTATATGTGGCTGTACTTGTTGTCTAAAAAGCAGAATTTTTTATTCCGTAATATTCCCGAACATAGAATATAGCACTTCTTCATCTATTACCACCAACCAAACGCTACACGCTGAAAACCTCGAAAGGCTTCTCAAAACCAGAACATACAGCAAAAGGTTTTGATTTGTCTATATCAGGAGCTAGTCTGGATGGCTTAGTGGCTAGAGCACTTGCCTTCGGTACACCTGGTACCAGGTTCGAATCTGCTTGGCGACAAGTAATTTTCGAAAATGGGACTGAGTCATCCTCAACCTATGTCGTTATAGCTGTGCAATCGCATTAAAGGGTGACCCCCTAAGTTATAACGATGACCATAAAAAAAAAAAACACAATCCTGCTCACGTGATACATCATAATGCAAAATACTCCACGTTCACCCCCTCCCGTACTCTACTAACCAACCAAGCTAACCACTCAGACTTCGAAGTTAATTAAACCTAAACTATATTAATACCGTACGGGTAGGTATCTATACAGTACTTAAACGGTAGCACTGAAGCAGTACCTACATACGTTCAATACTGAATAAATTGCATCAACCTGAATTGCGACAGTACTAAATATGTTCCTCTGCGGATTTGCATATTTCACTACAATTAATGGAAATCAGTTCCGCTAGAATACCGAGGGAGTATCAACAGACAATGTCAAGTAAAGTTGGGAAAGTCTCTCTAATTTTGGAAATGAAGCTCAAATCTCAAACATGAAAGGTTTTCAATAGGGCCAATAAAACTGGTGAGTGCGAATCGTACAAAAGGACTCTAGCAGAGTACAAGACCACGAAATTAGACATGCGAAGAGAAATTGAAGAAAATTGTTCATCCATGGTGTAAAGGATTTACAGAGTATACAAAAAACTTTCTATACCACACTAAAAAAAAATGGGATTATTAGAGAAACTCGATGGCTCGATTACCGAAAATGGGAAACAGACGTTAAAACTGTAGCTCAATCTCATTGCCCAGGATCCTAACCACAGAACCAAGCAATGAAGTGGCTAGGAAAGGCACATAAGCTGACTTCATGGTACCAAACCAATTCTGTGGGATACCATTAAGCACAGCTAGAATGAACATCCTAATGTGGAAAGAATCGCAAAGTGTTATTTACTGTGACTTGGCACCGGACAAGAGGCACTCAAAGCTTTTTATGTCAAAGCATTTGGAAGAAAAACATCTGATTATCCAAAATTAAGCAAATATCAGACCCGAACTCTAGTGAGAATTGTGACCGGGAATCGTCACAGGAGGAAGCATCTCAACAGGATTGGTCTATCTGAGTCTAAAGTTTACAGAATATCGTCTGTGAATATAAGAATTTAGCCCACAAAAGACTTCATCACTTCGTCAGGGTTTCACGGAACAATCGAAATTCCTGACCATTCCTCTTCGCAAAATACTAGACTTCATTGAAAGCGCAGGATTTGAAGAGGAATACGTCACAATAGGTCCAACTGTGACTTCAGTGACCACCAATCCCTATTTCCAATCTAATCTAAATGTAAGAAAATAATTTTTTACAAAATAAGTGACTAAAAATTGTAAGTTTTCACTGTCGTTAGGAAGAACTAGAGGCTTAAATACAATTCACATTTTTCACTCAATACTTACGTCGGTGTTCTATTGGATGAGCTATTTCATTAGTGGATGTTCCAAACAGCCTAGGTTCTCTAGGCACTACTATAGTTCTTCCGAAGGGTTAACCACTGCTAGGCATTTACATAACCAATTTAAAAGCTCTCCGATCTAATTGACTGCTTGATCGCTATTATTTATGAAAATACTTAACAAATACTTTCGTGTAGAGCTGATCGTCGTCTTGCTCTCACCACAGTTAAAAAACAGATCCCAGTGTATAAGTTCTGCGGAGATTTCCAGCATAGTCGGTTGTGTGTGTGGAATGCTCGGGAAGTGTGACGAATATCCAATAAGAGGTAGGTGCTCGAGAAGCGTGTGATGTTTTCTGCGCTATTAGACAAGTAAAGTTGTAGTTTCTTTTGGAGACTTCGATTTAATAAATAAGTTCGGGTTGCCAGGGCACGTGTAACAAAACTCTGGTAATAAAGATAAATCAAATCCACTTTTCGGCCTACAAGAAAACATAGGTACTTTTCAATTTTAATGTTGTCTGATTTTATTATTAATACAAAACTAATAACTAAATTCTTTGGAAATTCTCTAACTTTGTCAAATTTAGGGATGTTATCCAAGTTCGCACTGCCGCGAGAGGTCTCACATTTCTATGACATTTTCCTATTACCATAAATAACATCGCAGATTGTGCTAATTTCTACGAGAACAACACACAGTTTTAGTCCTTTCGTCCGGCTAATTACTTTTGACCTTTTCCTTAATGACTTTTTTCTCTTAGTATTCATCACATAAATACACTTGTTAGATTTATTAAATTATTTCCGAATTTATCCGTTTTAATTAGTTTAAACAAACTTTTCGAACAAATTAAAATAAACTTCGCATCATGCGTCCGCGACAATTAACTTTCTCGCACTTGACCAGCAAAATTATGCGTGTAAATTTCACTTGTAAATTCACGAAGTCAGTTCCTGTCCAGTCCGGCGTTTTAATAACGACGCAATTAAAGCACAAGAGGAATTAGTAAATCCCTGAATTTAGCAAAGAACCTATTCGCAATAGACTGGTTGGGATATCGTAGAAAACTGAAAGAAACATTTCGTACTAATTAAGTGCAATAGGTCACGTCTGTCTTCGAGAAGAATCTCATTTATTACGAGGCTCGCCTTTTAATGAGGACATTATAAGGGGATAAAAGGTGGCCGAATCCCAATCTAGACTATTGCTACAGGCGGGTTCCACGAAATCATTTTTTATTGGGGATTTGCAGAAAGCGGATGAGAAAATTAAGAAAATTAAACTTTCTCAATATTGTAATGAGGTTCTTTTTTCCCCGGTGTTACATAAAACACTAGGAAGATTGTTCTGCACAACATCTTAAACGGTCCCGATCAGATCGATATACAGACTAAAAGCCCATCACGCTCTGAAGCCCATACCAAGATGCAAGGGACAGGTCCCTTTTTTCACGGATCAGTATCCCGATTTCATGAAAAACGTACGAACCATCCACTTAGGAATATCCTCTTAAAATTCCATCGAGACAGCGAATTTTGCGTGCGGGCGGTGTATTAATCGGCCGAAACCCAAATCCAATTTAAATATCCATACATTTCCGGCGAAATCTTTATATTTACGAAAGTATCTAAATCGAGGCGTTTCCTTCCAGAAGCAGTTACACTGTCTGCCCCCAAGTCACGAACAACTCAATTTCAGATAAAAAGTATGTAAGTTGAGGCAACAGGATTCATAATAAAGTCGTCGCTACACACTGTGGATCCTTCAATTCCCAAGAATTCCGAAGGGATTTCGTATAGCGGGGGTTTACTGAAAAAATAAGCAGGCGAAAAGAAAGTGCGTCCAAACAAATATTTATGGAAATTTAGTCAGGATGCTGTGTAAACAAAATAGCGAAAATTTAATTTATTAAGTTCCATAATTCGAGTAAAAAATATTTTTCCCCCTTTTTTTCGTCATACGAACAGGCTTCGCAAAAATACACCTGAATAGATGGAAGGATGTTTCGTTTACAAGGGAAATGATGAGGCCATAACCCAATTTACAGACACCTATAATTCAGGGAAAACAGGAAAACTTTTTGATTCAAATGTGGGAAAAGTGGAGAGTTTCACATGAATGGAGAAACTTTTGGATTGTTCAGGCAGTTGGTTTTTTGTATGTTCGATGGAAGCAGGTGATGTATAGTAGAGTTGAATTCTTGGTGGTTTCGGATCTATTTTCGGGGAAATTAAAGAAGAAATTTCAGTCCTTTTGAATTTCGTTTCGACCGAGTTTCAATGAAAACCAAGGAAAATGGGAGCGCTTTTTCCGAATTTATGATTGAGGGTGTTTTAAGAAAAGATGCATCCCCGTAAAGAAACTCTTATTTACAATGAAATTCAAGGGTATATATACATTAGCTGCACGATATTCAGTAAAAATTACGGTGCGAAAGGCAGGGTTGTAACTTATTATTACTTTATTATTTTAATAATACAGTATTGTTATCGATTTTTAATTTTTCCATGACAAGTAGGCACGAAAAAAGCAAAAAGAAATCAGTCCGTCTGTCCGTCGTACGTCTACCGGTGTACGTCAAATTGTTTGAAGTCGCGTAGCACCGAAATCCTTTGAGATATGTAGTTAAATTTTTCGTGGGAATACTGCGTATACCACTTTAAGTGGACTTCTTTTGAGGGGGAGGGTTGAAAGGGTAGGTGGGGGATGCGTTTTGGACGGAAAAGGCTGGTTTTTAGATATCTGCAACCGCTTTTTATATTTAATAGATATAGGATATATATGGAGATAGGTTATATACGAATAGAGCTTCAATAGTAGCCCCCTTTGCAAATAAATTACTGATATGGGTGAAACTGTAATCACGAAGTTACAATTTAAGAAACATCTCAAGATATACTAGGAGAAATGATTGCAAACAATTTTTTTAGGGGTGGCTGTGGCATACGGGGTTAGAGGGTGAAAAACTTTAGCGTCTAACTTTAGGTTACGATATCTAATTAACCAATTCTATTTGAAAAATAAAATTCGGTTTGTGTATAAATGAGCCGTTGATTTTGAAAGTGGAATAAATCAATTTAAAAAAAAATTGTTGTGATATTGTAACGATGTTCTATACAACACGAAGCAACTTTCTGAGAATCTATAGATGCAATTTTTTCATCACACTTTTAACAAATACTAATAAATTTTTCCGAAAGGTCCCATGAATATTTTTAAACATGTTAAAACGAAAACCTTAATCATTAAAAACGAAATGGATTAAATCCACTTTCAAAATCAACGTCTCAAATATTGACAAATTAAGTTTGCTGAATGTAAAATTTTATAATGGTGCAATGAAGCATGGAAGTGGAGGGTATAAGAATTTTTTTAAAAACTCACGTCACTCATTTCAAGAACTAAGAAGTATGCCTAATAGACTCCTAGTAGAAAATTTTGTGGGTGACGGTATAGAGGTAAGGGTGGGGGAGGATGAAAAGGAAAAGGTTCTGATTTTTATATCTCGAGAACCCATAATGATAAAAGGATGAAATATTAATATTTAGAAAGAGATCTATGACAGTATGGTACGATGGTGGTGGTCTTTTTCCTAACTATAGAGCGGCTTATGTTATAAAGCTGAAACTCGGTATGTATATGTAACTCAACTAGACAAGTAATTTAGATAAAAAAAATTTAATATCTATTAGTGTTTGGATTAGTGTTTGGAAAAAAAAATGATATATGAAAACGGAATGCATATATTTTCCCGATTTTCATCATGTCTATTTGGACTACACAAATATTGAATTCATTTTTATTCTACGGATTGTTGATATACATATAGGTGTAATACCTAGAAAGTGTTGTCAGGATCTTTTTGAAATTCTACCAGTAAGGAAGTGCAAGATGGTTATATACTTTTTTACGAGTTCTGCCATACGCAATTAACTTAAACCATACTTAATTATTCTAGGATAAAAATTACCGGAGAGAGATATGAATTTTGAAACAGGTCTCGGACACCATTTTTGCGAAAATTTTAACATACTCTAACTAACAAAATAAGAGATAAGAACAAAAAATTTAAATTATATATTATTTTTCACTAATTCTTCAAGTACATGAATTTTCAAAAAAAATCGGCGCCACAGATTTCATCATTTTTGGCGATTCTTGATGGAATGACTAATATACTTTTTCAATAATATATCAAGAAAGTTTTGGAATAATGCCTTGTGATGAAAAAACTATATTTTATCATATTAGATACCAGTGATATATATTTAAATTGTGAAATTATTCAATTACCAAAAATTGTAGGTACATAATTGTGAAACTAGGAATTTTTAGAAGCTCATTATTTTTCAAAAATATTATTGACTTTGAAATGCGCTTAATTTGAAATCCTTAACGATCTCATAACCTGATTTAATTAAAAGTGAAAGTCTTGTGTAGTCTGTAGCAACGATAATTCCGAAATGAAATTAATTTAATAATAATGCAGTTTCAATCTACAGATCAACAATCGAATATACCAAATCAATTACACTTTATTTAATTAGTTCGATCTATAGATTCAATAGATTCCATTTTCAATTTATAATCGGATTTGAAACAGACGAATTTCAATTCAAAACTTAGAATTGTTCTGGCCGCAGTAAATTTGGTATGCTTCCATTGTTCATACAAATATGACCTGCTCTGTGTCAGATTAAATCAAGAGTTTAATAACTACATCGCTGCATAAGTGCTGCTCTACGTAATTAATTTGAATATTCTTACAGTACCGTAATCTGGTATTGAAGGATTGCCCCAATAGAAAACGTTATATTCGCATTTTATATGCTATTCTAATTTACTTTATAGTTTTTTAATATCGACCTGCTCGACCTGAAATTTGAACAAAAAATAGCTTTCCTGAAATTTAATAATAATTACGATACAACTGACGACCCTTATGCGACTTCATGAGGACAAATTTCGATGTCATTACGTTGTCATATCGAACTCTATAATGGTCTACACAACTCATTAGCGACGTCTTAGCGACGTTGTACACAAGTCGTATTTTCAGTACGTATTTTTGTTATTGGTGTTGTGGGTAAATATGTTCGTTATTTAATATACTTTATTTTATTAATTAAAATATGACAATAAAATTAATCGGTGTTCACTGATTGATATATATATTTTTCAACTCCCTGTTTTGGTTTTTCTTTTTTACAATATTTTATAAACGACTTAAGGCCGGTTTACATGACGGATGCAAACACTTTTAATTGAGATTGCGAGGGAGCTAGCTTATCGAATTTTCAATGGGTTAGAAGCAACCACCGCGATGACATTCACGTACACTCCCCACCAGTTTGTGGCAAATTATTTTTGTTAGAGTGAGACAACTATCAGTAATGTAATGGAACTGAAGCAAGCACTGTAAGAATTTTCAGTGTTCAATGATTTTTATGGTTTTCAATCGTGTAGACTATTTGCGTTAAAATAAAAAAAATTGATCCCGAAGAAGATAATAAATTTTTAGTTAGTACTATCTTTGAAGACTCTGAGTTTGAACACGTAAGAAAATAAAAAATAAACGTAAAATGTACACGTCAAATGTAAACGTCAAATTAACCATAAAATAATAAAAAAATTTCGCGTTGCTAGTAGCTACACCTATTGAATTTATGGCGAACTAGGATACCACAATAGAAAATTGCGAAAAGTAACCATAAAAATATCTCAGTTCGAGAACATTTTATGGCAACAAAAAATATTGTCACCCACACATTCACAGAAATATCGTTATTATTTTTAGCGGAACATAATATCTGTTCGTTTCACTCCTGATCAGTTTCTCATTAGAGATTTTCCTTCTTCCTCAGAATCTCAATAAAACATGTTTTCATCCGTAATGTAAACCAGACTTTACTAGATCAAAAAAATGGAAAGAAACTAAGTATGTAATATAATATTTTACTACAGTTATTTATTAGTAGAAAACCGTTTTCAAACATGCGTATATTCTATATTATTACATCGATGCTCTTGTTGTCGCTAAAATTGCGTAACATATTATAGAATATGACTAATGAAAAACAAAAATATAAAAAGTTTTCATCAAGCGTTGAAAAATTTGTCAAACAAATTAAAATTTTTCGTAAACGTAATCATTTTATTTACCTGACAACCTTAAAAACTTTACCTTTTAAAAAAAATGTTGGTTTAACAAAGTTGGAACCTATAGTTCGGCTCTTAGAAACCTTCAGTAACCATACAAAAAATAAAGTCAAAGCTTAACTACTTCAAATAAACTCTTCATTCATATTTTCAACATAAAAGATTTTTTACAAAGTTCAATATTAGGCTATACGACCTAATTTCATTTCATCGCTTTGCAACCGGTTAGAAGTGGCGGCACTCCACATGAGACTAGTGAGGCTGAGCCTCAACATTCTACAGAGGAAAAATCCTCGAGCTATTATTGATTTCTTGTTATGAAAATGATAGTTAATGATAATATTATTTTAATATTCCAATTAAGCATCATCTTCTAAGAAAGGTACGAGCCTCCACTGCCCGTTAGTGCATAGAACGGTCATCCCGGATACTTATCGCTTCTGATAAAACTCCACCCGTTCTATATAAAACCGGATTGTTTGGCCCATTTTATTGTCACAGTGTACAAAAAGAAAATTCAATTATTGAAACAAAACCATTATTACGCCCCGAGGCCAAGAATATTTCTCTCAATTTGTCGTCAAATCTTAATGTCTTACCTTCGGTGTTTATTTGCTGAAAACAATTTCAATAAAAACGTACTTTCCTGAGTAATTTTCTTCCACTAACAAATATCCAGCAAACCACTGAAAAATTTCCCAATTCATTAAGTTTTCTGGACATTTGTAATTAAATTCGGAAAATTGGACAGAGCAACAAATGTATAAATGTTTGTTGGAAATTTTTGGGAAAAAAATGTTTGCCATTGTTGAGATGCTGTTTTATTTTTTTTTTCATCAAAACTTTATCGAAATTCAATTTAAATCGAAATTTTTCAAACTTCGTTTTACATAAACCGTGATTGTTCAACTAATCGAAATGGAATTAAATTATCTTAACGTCATTCGTGTGTACGATCCTAACCGGCTTTTCTCAGAATATTCTTGAGGAAGGAAACCATTAACCTACTTCACAGATGACTAAGTGCGTAATGAACAATCGGGGTATCTCTAAGAGGATAAAAGATTAAGGCATCAAAGGGAAATAATTCGGCATGAATTTATTGAATATGAAAGATGACTATGCTGTGAATGAATGCCGGGACCTTTCGAATTTCTACTCAGCCGAAGAAAGACAATCGATTGTTTAAGAAGATTTTTTCAATTCGTCAAGGTGGATAAACTATTTCAGTTTATTAGTTTTTAATAATAAAGTATCGATATTTTCCTGAAATTAAAAAAAAATATATATATCTCTACTGTCAAAGTATGCATTTGTACGTTTCAGGGCAACTAGACCAAGAAAAAAATCCGTCGTATGCAAATGAACTTGAGCGTTCGTTGCTTATGAAGCCTTTTAGATATTAAGTTGGTTTTGTTAAAGTGGACTAGATGGACCTCTTTATCTGGTTAAATTCTGAAGGGATGTGGAGTAGTTTTAAACAAAAATGTTGGTATCTATATCTCCGAAACCAATAGAGGCAGAAAGTTGAAACTTGGAAATTATATAATGCTTTGAGAGTAGAGCCATTCGTAAAAGAAATATTATCTTGGGTGAAAGGATACGGGAGTGGAAGAAAAAAATTTGTTACGAGTGTTCGAAGGCTGGAATCGAAACATTCTAAAATTCTTATAACTATCTTGAACCGTTGATTCTACACTGCACTTAAGCACTAATGCCGTTCCAGACCTTTATCCCCCAAAAAAAATTAAATTGGCAAATCTTTTTCTTTTGTTCATAGACATACACAATGTAACTACATTCGTAATATTTCCAACAGATAACTCAATAAAAAATGCTTTTTGACAAATTTTCTTTACTTTACTTTAATCACAACTTTTCCATTTCAATCTTTTTAGAAAAAAAATGCAGTTCGATATCTTTCAATGTGCCGGCAATCGAATCACTGAACAGAAGTAGTAAGCTGTTTCAGGATGGAGTGATAAAGTTTTGAATGGTCTTCACGGTAATGGACGACTGCACAAAAGGCCCGAAGCACTTTAAAAAGTTTTTCATTGCAATTTTTCTATAGCGACTTGGTATGTAATTTATAGTGTATAAGATATAAGAACACAGTAAACAATTTTCGGCACCTTTTAACGACGATATGTTCGTCTTGCAAGGAACCTACTCTTTGTTGTAGACGCATGAAGCAATGGTCCAGAAAAGCATTTCACTTACTGCGGTCAGAATTTTTTTTCGGAGAGATAGATAATTTATTAAGGGGTAACAGATGTAATCAGATTTTCATGACTAAAGCACGCAGGGTTGGTAATTATATGGCTTTGTAGTGTATAGTTAATCCACACTTCTTGAATTCAAACCTCACCCAGGACTAATGGTACAGAATATACGATTCTTCAGAATTGTTAGGTTTTGTTTGGTAAGTACCCGATACCAGAGATCACACACGATCGTATGAAAGGACAAGGGTAACCATAGAAGAAGGTAAGAGAGGCATATACCCTCAACATGTATGTATATCATTTTAAAATATTATAAAATGAACAAAACATAATCTTTCAACCACTATTTTCATTGAAATACGATTTCAAAATTTTGCTCACTTCTTGCAGATTCTACTATAAAAGCTAGGTGTAGGTACTATTATAAAGGTATATGTGGGATAGTAAATTAGCTTTTAAACAAGTTTTTTATTAAATTATTTCCATGAGTGGCTAGTTGATTTATATCTTTTTTTCCAACATTTCAAAGAAAAATCTTTGATTCATGGTTGTTTGTAATAAACGATATCGTTGGCTACAACCTTTTTGTTTATACTATTAAATACCATTGATTAAATTTAAATTTGAAGATGAGTTAAACGAGCTGGCAAAACTACTTTAGAAGATATCTACATTTAACTAAACCATTTCGTCATTTTAGTAACTCTTCTTTTACAATAAGTGTAGCTAAGACTCCTTAATTGTTCTATTACTTATAATTTGTTAGGCTTCTAACAAATAGTTAAATCAATCAGTAACCTTTGCAAAACTACACCTGTAAAAAATCCAGGTTTTCTTACTTACTTTAGAAAAATCGAGCAACTGCGTAAATTTTTTATTTTTTCGGTAGATGTCTGGTACGCGTTTAATGTTGGGAAGCAATGTAGGTTACTATGCAACTGACACCCTAAAAAATAGCTTCCTAGTTAAGATATACCTATATAGGTATTCGTGAGTATGTACAAAACCACATTACACCACGTTAGAGTTGAAAGAATGTTTCTAGGTGCCTATACTTATATAAAGAACCCGCAGAAGTAAAATAGCTCGAAATATTTAAACGTTTTAACGAAGTTCGTGCAAATAAGGGTTTCACGGATATTTTTTTTACTCATCCTTTGAACGGCAACAAAAATTTAAACTATTTTTTGTTTTAATTACTGTAGTACCGCATCTACATATATGTACTAATTTTCAACTTTCTAGCATAAACCGTTTCTGAGATATATAAACTACCCCCTCACACCCGTACCTTACTACCGTAATCAAAAATGTTATTTTTCCAGGTTGTCTCTAAAAATATTCTAGTATATAATTCTAAAATTTTGAGAAATGGAAATCGGGTTGTTTTTCTTTCTACCCCCTTCCACCATCCCGTCTTAGACATCTACTGACACCAATTCCAGTAAAATTTTTAACATCATGTTTAGTACGGTTTTTGAAATATAGAAACTAAATATTTTGAAAAATTTCTATTGCCCAATTTCGTGCTCCACCTCTCCCCTCATAAAGTATACATACACAGAAACTAAATTTAAACTTCCTGGTGTAATTGGTTTGGAAAATATTGTAGTCCAAAGTTCTTGACCCCCCTACACCCATACCCGACCACCTCCCTTAAAAACTTTAGACTTTGTCTAATCTTGCGGTATCCCTAAAGACAACCACAAACTTTCAACCTTCTGCTTCTGATATAGATTTTAGAATGTTTCAATCCCTGATTTCAAGTGTTTTGGACAAATTGTTTTTACCCCCACTCCCATACACCTGCACAAATTTAAAAAAAAAATTTCAAACGGGTCCGAAAAAAACCCATATTTAACTCTTTATTCGTCACAATACATAGTATGTATAGTATATGTAGTATAGTATATATATAGTACAGTTTCCGAAATTTTAACCAACCTCTCTACAAAATATTGTATAAGAGCATATGTGGAAGAAATTCGTTATTCTAAGCGGTACTGATAACAAGTTAAGAGTAACCTGATAAGGTTATGCCTCACTTGTCACAAATTGACGAAAATTCAGTTGAATTGCTCCAAAAAGACTGAGCTTCACTCTACTAACAAACAACCTTCCGAAAGGCCTTACTGGAGCTATTTTCTTGCCTCGTAGCCTTAGTATCGCCTTATGGAAGGTAGTTTGTTAGTCGAGCACTGACGTCCCAAATTGAAAATTATGAAAACAATGGAATTATTATGGCCGGCTAATGTTTTGGTTTTGGTTCATGAAAATTGGAAAATGAAAATTCATGAGGGCACATCGATACTGTAAGGAAAACAATTTAAAGGAAAATATCCGAATCGTCCAAATACGTATTCACCTCCACTTACAAAAAAAAAATAAGCTATTTCCTATTTTCACCCCAACAGTTATTTCCCTCAATCTATACAATTTATTGTGAAATTTACTACCACTTCGAACTGTTATCTATTATCTAAAAAAGAAAGTTCCACATCTTCCTGCAGATATTGATTGCAGTGTGAATTCCTGAAAATCGATTTTCCCTATGTGTGAATCCATCGTCAATGAAAGCCGATTGGCTCAATTCTAACATGAGCGAAAATAACGAAAGCAAAAAACGCGGTAAGATACTATACAAAGGACATAAAACAGCGACCGATAAAAAATGAACCAAGGAACAAATCTTAGGAAGGTACCCTCCCTGAAAGTAGCTTTCCTACAGTAGATATACCCTCCACGCTGTCAACTATAGAGCCCATATCTTCTGGTTGGAAGTATGAGCGGAAATGGTAAAGACACCATAAAATGCTTCGTTACATTTTACATATGGGCCAGGGCTCTTAGCTTGTTTTTATGTTGGGCTATTAACATTTGCATGTAAGACGAACAACAGTCGAATCATATTTTTCATCTTACGATACGCTTTTAAGGCATCAGCTTGCCTCTGAGTTCCTTCAATTTAATGTGATACTAGAAAAGATTTCGCGTACTAAACTTGTCGCCAAGAGAACAATCATAACTAACTCTTGACTTTGCAATAATTTTGCTAGTTCGGTACTATTTTATCTATCGAAGCACCATTTCATTTTATAAGGATGCCTCTTTTTTGGTCGAAGTTTTCATGAAGGGCTTACAAAGAAAGATGATACTATGCCCGAAGAACAAGTGAAGTTGGCCTAGATGGTTATTACCCATATAAAGTAACCGGGTTTTTCAGAAAAAAAATCAATTTGCTACAGCATAGTACCCACGGTACCATTTGCATTTTAAGGATATTTCTTTCGTGGTCGCTGACTTCGTGATGGGCATATATTAACCTCATGGAGGGTGAAATATTGACTTTTTAGTTTAAATAAGATACACGAGTTTTTCAGACAAAAACCCATTTTACCACACTAAGCACAATTTTTTCTTAAGTAAATAAATGGCGCCCAGCATGTGCCATCATTACGCGTTCGTTCTTCCTAAAAAGTATCTACATTTATTCGAACATTTATCCATCTAGTTTTTATTATAATTGACAATAAAAAGCTTTTCCTTCACGCCGAGCTAATTTGGCATCACGCCATCACTATCACACGATTGAAAATAAGAGTTTGCACGATTGATATTCACTTTGAAGGACGTAGTTGCCAGATATAATATGAATTTGCCACAATAAGCATTAATTTCTTCTGGATATAAATGGCGCCCAAAGTGGGGCGTCGTCTCGTCCCATATTTGAGACACAAAAGTTTTCTCCGAAAGTGTTTCTTCTCTTTTAACTTTCTAATACAAAAAAAAATGTGGAAAGACTCACAACGTGAAACCACTCTTTACCCTCTCACCTGCCGAAAAAGTTATATTAACCTCTTTGTTGATAATAATGTAAAGCTTTTACTAAGAGGCGACCTGTCTTGTCGCTAAAAACGTTAGAGCAACCGGCATTCAAAGTCCAGTAAGTAGAGTTGATAAAATAATAAAAAAAAATATAAATAAATAAGTAATCAAGATTTCCACCGAAAAAGTTAAATCATCGGCGCCCAACGTGGGGTACAGTTCACTCTCTCTTGCCATAAAAGATGCAATTCTTGTTGCCATCAAAAATGATTGTTTATAGAGTGCACAGGAAAAATTGACATTTTCCACTCTCAAACATGTCATCATTGTGTATGACGTCCATTGTAGGCAACCCCACGCTGGGCGCAGGTTTTTATGTAGATCTCATGATGCTATTAAGGTATTAATTAGTAGAGTAGGTTCTATCGCACTACCAGACACACAGTTGTGAATATAATGAATCCAATAAGAGTTGCTGCCAAGTTCAGTGAAGTCATGAATCGGGCATCGCTCTTTCACACTATCCTCTTTCCGCCGTCGAACTTTTTCAAATGTTTGAAAATCGTCTAAGCGAGATGATAATTTTTAATACGCTTTTCAAGAGTATTGCCGTTTTTATTACAATTTCTATTTTATTACTGAATCGGTGATTTTACCCACCGACAACAATAGAATACAATCGAGAAGGCTAGAACACATTAAGTGGCGCCCAATTTTCTATGAAAGTCATCAAAGAACCGATGATACGTAAACATGGAGACAAAAACCAGGCCGCCTTCATGTCATTCCAATTCGAAATATATTCAAACTCGAAATGCTATTAACTGAAGAGGATTCTCGTTTGTTTTTGTTTTGTTGCATCTGTTCCCTAGCAAAATAACCAAATGTGTCCTTTCCACCGAACTAACGCCAAATTTCATGGCAAATATCAACGTAGTTCATTGACAAAATACGAAATCGACGATATGCCAATTGGAATCTAGGGACTCGTTCCACCTTCTAGTTCTGCCCGTAAATTAAATTGATTAAATTTCTTTGGAAATCGTCATCTGTAAGCGTTGTACTGTTTTACATGGCTCCGAATCGGATGAATTTCCATTCAGATACGGGGAATACATCACAAGTTCTTCTCCGGAATGATACATTCATGTATGTGAATATTGCAATTAATCAAAATCGTTTGCTTCAGTTCACAAGCATAAGAGTTGTTCGTTTCAATCCGAGCGTTTATGATTGATGGAATCGCCATCGTTTGTACTGACTACATGTGAAAAACCCTAAAATATATTTACTGTGTCCTGAAGCATGCGGGGGCAGAAATGTTTGTTCAAAGTTTCGCCCCAAAACTTTATGATGGATTTTCGATGGAAACCCGATTGAATGGTTACGACGCGAGAACATACGTGCTGGTACTCTCAGCCAAAAATTTCCACACGTGCGGAGTAATTAGATCTCAATAATATTTTATTGATAATTTTCCGATGTCAAACGAAAAAGGACGTTTCAAAAAAAAAATTTTTTGACCGCCTCTTCCAAGGGATTTAATGGCAGTTAATTTAAAATTAGGTCAAAAAGTCACGTATAGAGGAATTTTATTTAAATCTTAAATTTTTTTGCTAAATATTAATCAAAATTCAGCGGAGCTTAAGGCTATGGTGACGTTTCTGAATTGACAGAAACGTCACCATAGCCTTAAGCAAATTTCCTTGAAAAAGATTTGAGACTTAATATTTTAATGTATATTGTTTCGAAGTAGAGATGGGTCGTTCACGAGTGAACTGTTCGAAAAGAACAGTTCATTGAAGTGAGTGAGTGATGTAACTGACTAAGAGCATTTCTGTAACTGAAATAAACGAACTAGTTCGCAGACAGGTCAGTCCCGCTCCTTGTATGTTTTTCAATGCCGTTCCGAACTCGGATCTACAGACTTTTTTTTGTCACCATCTTTTACTAGATGTACTGATCTTCTTTTCGCTCATCATCTAGATTTACTCTCTTCGAACTACGACTAGTCGTCCCTGAACTCCCCTGAAGTATTGAACTATGAGCTAAAAGAACGAACTAGTTCGCGAGGGATCGGCAATCGAAAATGATCGCTCAATATGAACTAAACTACGCATCTATTATGTGGATTGTACTTGTAATCTATACACAAACAAATTGTATCTTTCCGGTAAGTTAGTTCGAAAGAAAATGTCAATTCAATTTAATTCTTTATTAAACCCAAAACAAATGATATATCTAATCGACAAAAGTTTCTTATTAAGCATCGTGAAACTAAGATTAATTTTTTAGAATATAATAAGAAAATTTGGAAATAAACTACATAACTCGAGGATAAAAGAAAATGTTATCCAAAGTTTTTCACCCTGCTTTCCATAACAACAACTGCTTTCACATTCTGTACATCTTCGCGAACGCACAAATATGTAGTACTATGTCATTTATCTTCTTTGTCATGATAGTTATACTGTGAAATTCGCTACTACTTTCCTTTCGGAATTTTATACCAAACCACATGCCAACAGTTGAAAAATTCGCAATTAGCGATTGAAGTCACGAAGTCTCATCACATCTGAAAAATATGTTGAAATTTCTAAAAACGTATTCAACCCCATAACACTCACTTCAAGGTTGAATATCCAAAAGTTTTGAAATTGCATTTTAAGATATTATATTTAAAAATAAAAGTAGAAACCAATTCGATATCTTATCATTCTTAAGAGATATGACGGATTTCGTAAAACCATTTTCAACCCTTTTATACCCTAAATGTGTCGAATAGGGAAAAAATCCCGAAAACAGATCTAAATTGATTATACGAGTATAACAAGCCTGTGGCAATGAAAAGGTATTTGATATCTAATCATACCTGAGGGATATGGCTGAATTTGTGAAAACGTATACAACCCCTTTACGCACCCTTAGAGGTCGAATTTCGAAAAATAGTGAATGCACTTTCTAGACATTAATGGAACACGAAAAAAATGTGTAGGGTCGAAATTTCATTTTACTTTATTATTTTAATAATTAAGTATTGTGATTGATTTTTTAAAAAAAAAAATTTGCTACCCTCAAAATTTTTATTTTCACGTTTCATAACTAGTAGACGCGAAAAAAGCAATAAAAATTTTCAGTCCGTCTGTCCGCCGTACGCAAGATCGTTTGGAGGCTCGTAGCTGCCAAACGCTTTGAGATATTAAATTGAAATTTTTTTAACGAATAGATGGGGTAGGCGCCTTGAAGTGACCAAATTTTTAGGGGTGGGGGTGTGAGGGGGAAGGAGGGGGAAGTGTTTTAGACCGAAAATTTTGGTTTCCAGATCTCAGTAACCCCTTATGTTAGGAAGCTGAAACTTGGAATTTCTATAGAGCTCTGATAGTAGACCCATTTGCAGAAAAATTGTCAATATTGATCAAGGGGTGTGGGAGTGGGGGGAAATGTAATGCGTCCGAAACCCAAGAAAGGTGAGATAGACACATTCTAAAATCCATATCTCCTAAACGCGTAATGGCACACTATTCAAACTTAACAAATATTTGTAGTTATACTAGGAGAACAGAATCAAGAAAAATTTTGGGTGGGGGAAGTTGTGTATGGGGGTGGGGGGTGAAAAACTGAAGATTACGATATCTCATGAACCAATTGCTCTAGAAAAATAAAATTTGGTTTGAGTGTAAAGATTGACAAAAAAAGATTGATCAAAGTAAAATTTTTTAAGTGGGAGGTGGAGCATAGAAGTGGAGGGGATGAGAATTTTTCAAATCAAACACATTTCATATCTCAAGAACAGTTTAAGATAGATGCTTAGAATTTTTACCAGAAGTAGCGCTAATTAAACCCTAGTAGGGAAAAAAGTTTTGGGGTTGTGGGTGAAGAGGGGGAGGGTGGGGGAGGGTGAAAAGGAAAAAGTTCCGATGCTTATATCTTGAGAACCTGTAATGATATAAACCTTAAACTTGATATTTGGATAGAGCTATAGTAGCGAAATGTTGAAAAAATAAAATTTTTTTTAGGGGTAGTATGCTACGGGGGTAGGGGGTGTTTTTCCTAACTATTAAACGGTTTATGCTAGAAAGTTGAGACTCGGTGTATATATGTAAATCAACTAGAAAAGTAGTTGTGATAAAAAAAAATTTGAATATTCATTGGCGTTTAGAAAGGGGGGCAAAAAAAATTATTTGTAAATATAATAGATATAAAATTCATATATTTTCACGATTTTCGTCATATATACTAGGTCTTTCCAAATATTGAATTCATTTTTATTCTACGGATTCTTCGTATGAATACCTAGAAAGTGTTTTCAAGGTTTTTTGAAATTCGACCCCTAAGGGTAGTGTGGTACAAGTGGGGGTGTTTTTCCTATGTATGGAACGGCTTAAGCTACAATGTTGAAACTCGGTGTGTATATCTAAATCAACTAAAAAATAATTTTGAATAAAAAAAACGAATATCTATTGGCGTTCAGAAGGGGGGGGGGGGGGCAAAAAAAATTATCTGTGAAAATAGAATGCATATTTTCCCACGATTTTCGACATATCTACTACCTCGTCCCAAATAATGAATTTAATTTTATTCTATGTATTCTCCATATGAATACCAAGACAGTGTTTTCAAGATTTTCTGAAAATTGACCCCTAAGGGGGTGTAAAGTGATTGTGTACTTTTTCATAAGCTATTCCATATCTCTCAGATCCAATCAGATTTTCACTTCCATGATCTTGTTCTTTTTGATAGGTTTTCACTCACATAGTAGCCTACACCGCATTTCAGAATTGAACGCGTTCCTTACTTCTGCCGGAAAAATAATAAAGTTACGCCCAGATTGTAGGCAGATTTTTTAATATAAAATCTATAACAATACTTTACTAATAAAACCACAAAGTATGAGGTGAAAATCTTCTGATCGGAGATATGATTCAAAGTGGTCAAGGTCCAATTTGGGTTTGGGCTATTGCGTAATAGAAGAAGAGACTGTTCTTATTTCGGTACGAGGTACCTGTATGTAAATTTAATAAGTAGGTATGTTGAAATATTTACCAGGTAAGGTTTTTTCTCTTCACTTTTCCTTGGCAAATTATTATATATATTTCTATTATTTCATTTTGCTCATTGCCTAAGTTACAGTATACAACTTATGTAGCAGTTTAGATGATAAGTCTAATATCTAAAACATGTTTGCTCTGTTAATGTATTTTGAATTATTATAAATAAATATTGTTTGAGTTTCAGAAATACTTACATACTCTTTTCAACCACAATATTTGACATTTGAGATGTTCTACAAGAGATTAAAATTTAAGCGATTTTACGAAACATATTATTTATGATGGCACATAATGTTCGTCATTGGTTACCTTGTACGAACGATTTAATCCACACAACTCATCTCTTAACGTAACGTTCATGAAGATGTAAAATTTCGTCTAAAACTCTGTCATTTATCATCCACAAAAATCAATCATAAACCCCAAGACGATCCATTTATCAGCCCAAGAATATAACGTAATTCGAAGACGACGGCTATGAAAGATAATAGATACGAGTAAAAGTAAAATGCACACGAATCGTACAGATAACCGATTCGATACAATCGTATGCTATCCTATCGAAATTAATACACAGAGATCCATTGGTCCTTTATTAGGAAGTTTCCTTGGGATAAGCACATCACATCTTATCGCCAACTAATCTATAAAAGCCAAATCAGAAAACTCTAATATTGCTGTGATGGCGACAGATGAAATCCTTCTTACTTCGGACTTTCATCGACGGGATTGGCGAGGGTCAATCTAGAAATCTCTAGGATGGGCTGTAATAATAATAAAGCGAAATATAATGGCAGAAACCATTCTCGGAAATGAGGTAATCTCGGCCAGAATATGACTCTATTTTGGTTTGAGTTTGCTTCAAGATTGAGATGACGAGACTTGATGGTATTTTCATCTAAATTTATACATACTGAGATACAGTTTGAATGCTATTATGTAAAAACTCTGCGAAAGTTAAAGCCAATTTTATATTTCAGTAAACCTAAGACATATGGTGAAAATTGTAGAAACGTATGCTACCCTCTCTACACTTAATTGGGGGTTGAATATCCAAAAATTCTAAAACATGTTTTTAGATAAATACAAATAAAAGCCAAGAAAGTAAAATCCAATTCGATTTCATATCACTCCCAAGAGATATGACGGAAATCGTGAAAATGCTTTCAACCTTGTTAAATGAAGAAAAATAAGATCTAAGAAAAGTGTAGGAATTTGTAAAAATCTATTCAACCCCTTTACACAACCTTGGGGTTGAACACCAGAAAATTTTGAAATTCGCATGTGTGCTATTATGTAAAAACTCTAAGGAAGTTAACGCCAATTCGATATTTTATCAAACCAAAGAGATATGGCAAAAATAATGAAAACTTTTACACACAAATAAAAATCCTGAAAGAGGTTTTTCTAAAAATATAAAGAAAGCCAGACAAAGTAAGCACCGATTCTATGTCATATCACTCCTGAGAGATATGACGGAATTCGTGAAAAAGTGTTAAACGTGCTTATACCCTCTTTTGGGTTGAAACGGGAAAAAAGATTTGAAAATGGATTTTAGGCGATTGTAACACAACCCCGTAAAACTCAGTAAAGGCTGTTCTATTTTCGATAGATTATTGTTGATGATTTGAAAGCCAGTGTTTGAAGACATTGTGCTTTGTCTTTTTAGAATTATAGTAGGAAAGAATTATAGATCAGATTCTCTCTAGCAACCGCTGATTTTTTTGGTATCCGACAATGAGTTTAATCCTTCGAGGTTGGGCTTCGGGTCAATCCTATCCAAGTGAAAGCCGCTCACACTTGTCTTTTCGACACCAGATGGTTAGCAGATATTTCGAGGGCGTTGTCTCCAAACTTGGATATCCGTACTCAAAATTATCTTAATTTGTTTGGGGTCTTCGGCAGCAAGATACAATGTGTAGCTCAAATTACTGGATCCAAGGTTTTAAGAGAAGAACTTCACAGTCGACAATAGCCACGCTTGTTCCCCTGCTCATTCATAGCCCACTATCTTAAAGTACGGCTTTTCTTTTTAAAACCAAACTATCCTCTGATGGGTTCCCGATTAATCACTTTGGCCTTTGGGGTGTACTTTACAGAACTACTATTCTTTCCCTAACACGAAACTAATGAGATCATGGAGCTAGCACGCAACATCTATGTTAATGCTATCAAAAGTTATCCTTAGCCAAAACAAATGAAGTTCTCAAATTAACATTTCAAATATAATAATATTTCGAAAATAATTTTTCCATTATTTACTTCTATTTTACCCACGTCGATTCTTACGGAAACGGCGAGCTGGAGTACGACGACCAACTGGACGACGACCAACTGGACGACGACGGCGGCGGGCTGGGCGTCGGCGTAATGGGCGTCGTCTACTCACCTTGCCTCCTGCTGAGCCACTGGATCCACCTTGGGATGGGTTTTGCACTGTGGGTTGTTGTATTCCGGTGTTTTCCGCTGGTGGTGTTTCAGCTGGTGTTTCGGCTGATGTTTCGGCTGGTGTTTCGGCTGGTGTTTCAGCTGGTGTTTCGGCTGGTGTTTCAGCTGGTGTCTCGGCTGGTGTTTCAGCTGGAGTTTCAGCTGGTGTTTCAGCTGGTGTTTCGGGTGTTTCACCAGCGCGACGAACACGCAATGCTGCCTTAACTGAAAGATCCTCAGCATCATTCTACAAACGGAAAATTTCTTCAGCCATAAGAACAGTAAGTAAATAAAAAAAATATGTTACCGGTTGTAAAGCTATCGAATTTGCCAACACGTGTGGAAGAACAACAGCGCAAAGCGCAACAGCAATTAAAACGCACTTCATATTTTCTGTAATTAAAAGTATGCACCAAGGTAAATTTATAGTCAATGTTCTCAAAACGCCTCATCGTTCCTATAGAAATACAATATTCTAATATGAGTTTTTTTAAGGGTTACTAAAATACGGCATAACGATGCCAAGCATTATAAGCTTCCAAATACTAGACAATTTAAATATTTTACATCAATACCCTAAGCTTTTCCGATCAATAAAAATGAGATATTATTGCAAAGTGTTTAATATCTTACTCACCTGATGAAAGTACCACTATTGAATTGATACCATTTCATAGTCTAATGCCTCTTTTATACAAAATTTTGGTAGCGAGAACATTGTTTGATCAACTGCAATCTAATTGTTTAAAGAAATATTAAGTTATGTGCTTGAAAATTGTAAATAAAAAACATTTTGCTATTGAATTAAAATTGGCAAATTGAATTTAATTAACGAATGTTCTATGTCCTTTGGTTTTATGTTTATACTCAAGTATCGACTGAAATTTTTCATTCATTTCCCAATGAAAGACATAAAAACAAATAAATAAAAAATGAAATTAAAGTTTATCTAGTGAAATCCAGCCTTGACGGCACGTGTAACTCTCTATTTTTATACTCTAGATGAAATCATATAGAGTATTATAAGTTCAATCCAGCCAAAAAAGTTTGTAACGCATAGAACCGAGCCTCGGACGAAAAAAAGTTATATTATTTTCTGTTTATTTTTGGCCAAAACCCCCAAATCCGTTTGCTGTCCGTCCGTCCGTCTGTCCGTCTGTCAGTCTGTCCGTCCGTCCGTCCGTCCGTTTGCACGATAACTCAAGAACGCGTTGACCTAGTTGAAATTTTGTCACAACTTGTAAAATGGAAAAAGTAAGGCTAAGCTCGTTAATGGGCGATATCCTTCCACTCCTTCGGGTACCTCCCATACAAGAGTCCTTAAAACACGTTTTCACAAATATTGCTCGAATGCTTCAAGTTAGGAACTTAAAATTTTGCATACTTAAGGTTTATAACGTTTGAGTCAAAAGTTTTAAATATGATGCAAATCGAATGAGTCCTTCGTGTAGCAGCCTAGAAAAGTCCTTCAAAAATGAATGCTTGTTGCTGAATCCACTATAACTCGAGAACGAGTTAAAGCAGGAATTTAAATTTTTACAGGAATTAGTTTTATACCAGAACCAAGACGGAGTTCATTAATTAGCGCCATCCGTCGACTTCTTCGGGTAGCTGTCATACAAAAGTCCTTAAAACACGTGTTCACCAATATTGAACGATAACTTTAGAAGGCTTTGCGTTACGACTTTGAAATTTTGTATACGTGAATTTTATAATAGTCGCAGCTGAAACTATTAATATGAAAAATATCCCATAAGTCCTTCATGTAGTTGCCATACAAAAATTCTGTAAAATGTCCAAACTTACTTTATGGATTTATAAATCAAAAAATCGAGTAGCCACTATACAATAATTTCAACCTGTAAGTAAAAGGTCATGTAATAATTGCTTGTGCACTCCTCATTCTTTTGATATATTTCCAACTAAAATATAAATCGGACGTCAGTATTTCATCTAGAGTATCACACGATTGGCTTGCAGCCGATCGTGACTGCGTTATGTTTTAATTACGTAATTTATTAATTTATTTTCATATTTTCGTTGTTTTAAATGATTAAGGTTTGAAAATCAACCAATAGTGGTATGATTCCCGCTCATTTTTGGTAAATTTAACGACTTTGGAATGGTAGCTGACTGATGGTAGGAAGTACTTCCCCTACCCACTAACGTATTTTGTCCTAAAAAATTCAGAAAACTGCTGGATTTCAAATTCAAGCTTCGTTAAAATTACTTTTAATTTATTTTTAATTTATTTTCAATTTATTTTTAATTAATTCGATAAAACTATTTCTAATTTATTTTTAATTTATTTTCAATTTATTTTTAATTCATTAATTATTAAATATATTAAATTTTTAATATATTAAAGTTGTCATAATTTTTTTGTTTCGGAAATTTTTGCTTTCAAAATTTTTTTCTTCAAATGAGAACTATCAAAAATATATTGCAGTCACGTACCTAGACCACTTGATGAATTACTGAACTAACATTTGAATTGAAGGGCTGGGAGTTTAAAAGAGTGCCTAAACCTCGTTTCATTAAAATAATTATGAGAAAAATCACTATGTAGATTTCGAATAAAACTAAAAAATGAACTAATATTTTAATTTTTAATGTTCTGAATATTTATTTCTTGGCAAAAATCACCAAATGTTAAAATAAAAATTCGGTTTCTTAAATATAGTTTCACTTTAAAGAATTCTTTAAAGTTACTGAACTATAAAATTAATTTTTAACATATCCGAAATTAACCATCTCTTTGGGGAATATTAAATTGCTCGAAAGCCTAAAATATCAATATATGAATGGATCTTGAAAATGACTTATTTATTTTAGATTTTAGAGTTACGTCACAGATCTATTTTTAAATTCCGGGGTATTCCTACTAAATAATTGAAAATGATAAAAAATCATCTATCCTCTCTAAATGCTCTTCGTCAAAAGTAAACGATAACTTTTTGTATTATAGTTTAATGAATCCTTCGCGAAGCTCATAGTAATAATTTTCTTAAAACTGGGATCACACACAATTAATTTATTTTTGGCCTTATGTAAAACAATTTTGTGAAATCTGTTTTTAGTAGGCAAACGTAACTACAACACAATACCATCTTATAGAACCGACCTTTTCATAAATTGATAAGTCTACATTCTTTTATTATGTGCAGGAGCAAAAAATTGATAAGGTAATAAGCCGCAAAATATTGCTGCTTTTTGACAAGAGATGGCACGACAACCTCGTGATCAGCCCACATTCTGTCACAATTTTTGTAACAAAAAATACTGCACAGAGTTTATTTCATTACATTATTTCAAAGTTTAAGGCTTAAAAATAATTCAGTTTATCTTTCTTCATTTTTATATGACGGAAATCTACGCACGCGAAATATTACTTGCTTGGATTTGGAGGAAACGCTGCTTTTTTCATTGCAGGTGGTAGTTTTTATTATATAATTTAAATTGAAAAAATGCGAAACCTAGAAACTAGCAGATGGCTCAACACAACACAACACACAACAACAGTTAGCCGAAAATGATTTTCGTATCCAAAGTCTTCAAATCGGTATCAATTTGGAATCTGAACGATAGTGTAAAAGTCATTACGGTAGGATCAAAGTTAAGGTTCCTATTTTGTTCGTAGCCTTCGGCCGAATTGTCTTAATCTCCTTGAAGTTTCTAATAATAATTTTACATTTTCACGAATTTCGTCATATTGTTTGTGCATGTCGAAGCAACAAATTAATTTTTCCTATGTTTCATCAAACTATTCGATATTCTGAATCTATGAAACATATGCAATCTTCTTAACCCACTTGGGGGCTATCCAAAAATCCTAAAAGGAGTTACTAGATAAATATGAAGACGGGACTAGAATATTAAAACCAACTCAATTTCTTATCAGTTCGTAAAGAAATTACGGAATTCGTGAAAAGGTGTTCAACCATTTTATACCCTCTTAGGTGCTGAAAAAGGATAAAATCGAAAGACAAGTCTTAGACTATTATTACGCAAGTCCACGAAAGTGAAGAGATATCTTATTAGGCCTGGGGGATATGGCAGAATTCGTGAAAAAGTATACCCCTTGGGTAGAATTTAGAAAAATCCTGAAAACGCTTTCTAGGCATTTATATGAAAAAGACGTAAAATAAAAATGAATTCAATATTTGGGAAGACCTAATAGATATGACGAAAATTGTGAAAATATATGCATTCCATTTTCACTAATCATTTTTTTCGATTCGACCACCTCCAAAACACTAATGTATATTTCAAAATGTTGTTTATCTAAATTACTTTTTTAGTTGATTTACATATAAATACATACCGAGTTTCAAGTTTGTATCATAAGCCGTTCTATAGTTCGGAAAAACTCCCAACATCCTC
Source organism: Beris chalybata (assembly GCA_949128065.1). NCBI lineage: Eukaryota > Metazoa > Arthropoda > Insecta > Diptera > Stratiomyidae > Beris > Beris chalybata. The sequence continues at coordinate 14,564,481 of OX421897.1, forward strand.
GTACCATACTACCCCTATAAAAGAATTATATTTTTCCTATATGCCGTTACTGTAGCTCTATCTAAATAAAAAAAAGTATTTTATCATAATAGGTTCCCGAGATATAAAAATCAGACCCTTTTCCTTTTTACCATCCCCCACCCTCATTCCTACACCCACACTCTCTAACATGAATCAATTACCGCTACTTCCGGTAAAATGCATTTAAGCATCTATCTTACACTGTTCTTGAGATATAAGACGTGAATTTTTAGAAAAATTATTATCCGCTTCACTTTCATGCTCTTCCGCCTTCTTAAAAAATTTTGTTTTCAGCCGATTTTGTTTGTCAACTGTTACACATAAACCGAATTTGATTTGTCTAATGCAATTGATTCGTGAGATATCGTAATACAAAGTTTTTCACCACCCACCCACATACGCAATAGCCCCTACTCAAAAATTTGTTTCCGATCTATTCTCCTAGTATATCAAAAATGTTTCTTAAGTTTTAACTTCGTGATATTACCCGTTCATGAGATATGAATCTTACCATGTCTCGATCTCGGCTTTCGAGCGTTTCGGACGCATTACCCCCCCCCCTTCTTCACCCTTTTAGGCCTTTACCCAATGGATCCGCTATCGATACACTATATAAATTCCAAGTTTCAGCCTCTGCTGAGATCTAGAAACCAAAATTTTACTTCTAAAACGCTTCCACCACCTTACCCTTCACATTCTACCTCGCAAAAGGTGTCCACTTAAAGGGGTAAACCGAGTCTACCTACAAAAAAAAATTTAACTCAAAGGCTCAAAAGGCTTGGGTGCTACGAGCCTTCAAACAATTTTTCGTACACCGTAGACGTACGGCGGACAGACGGACTGAAATGTCTTTTTGCTTTTTTCTTGTCTACTAGTCATGAAATGTAAAATAAAATTTTGAGGGTAGCAAGAGGGTTGTAAAAAAATAATTTTTAGGGTAGCAAATTATTTTTATTATTAGTATAATAAAGTAAAACTGCCAACAGTCTGGGCTCAACTCTATTCTTTTTTGAGTATAAGTCCAGAACATATTTCTTGTTGAAATGCGATGTAGGAATGAGTCCTTACAAGTTGATCCGCTGCCCTTCCGAGACCGCTGAATTTCGACACTACTCAGTCACGTAGTGATCAATGCTTCTTTTCTATAAGTCCTCGATAGAAAATACGATTTGTAAGATACTCTTCCTATTTCAGTTTTATTTGATTTATTAGAATAAGTTCAAACTAATAAGGCCCTGACGTGAAGTCCATGAAATAGTCCCTATTTGGGATTCATTTATTCATTATCATATGATATTGCCGTAGACGGAAAAGGAAATTCGTAGACGCCTCATTTTTCAAACTGCGGACAATGGATACAACTTTTATATTATCATGACATCCTTTCAAAGATTGGATTCAACGGTGCTTGAAAGCTACAACATTCAAAATGAAGTACGACAGTAAGACAACAATTTATGGAGGAATTTTTGAAGGAGTCGATACTTCAATAGTGTCTTGAATAAATGTCGCCATCGGAAGAATGCAAAAGAAGACAGGTGCATATGTAGCTTATAGGAAGTAGTAGAAACTCGCTATGAGAAAGGACAAAGTCAGAAACCAAACAAAATTCATATATGAAGTAATCCCCAATGAACTTACATCGAAACTCAATGCTTTCAAAATATAATAAGCGAAACATATGTACAAAAGATGTATGGAAGTTTTCCTTGTCGTATTGAATATTCATTGAAACTGAACACTGTGCAACAATATGAATTCTTATTTTGAAATGCATGCTGCACCATTTGCATACTAATGCACTGCCATTTGCACTTCATTTTAAGGAGTACAGATGCTCTTTGCGAAAATAATAACTAGAATACCCTTTGCGGGAAGTAACATTGACGTTAAGTAGAGCTGATGCCACGCTTCTGCTTCGTCTCCTTGCCAACAAAATGCCAGAACCCTACTGTATCTTGAATGTACTTGAAACGAAAGGATAACTATACGACCATGTTCCATTGTTGTAAGGGTTGAACCATTATTACTTTGTCATTTATAGAATTCCATTTTGTACTTTCACCTTTGTCGTTCGGACTTAAGTAAATGTGTATCACTACTTCAGTCAACAATAGCTTCGTACAATCTATCTGAGTTCGTTGAAAGACACTGACATTTTGGATCCTTTCTTCTGTCCACGGTTTTGCCTGTCGTCCAGTAATTCAACCTGACCACCATTAGAGTCAAGTCGTGCAGAACACAGCAAGGATTCGCGTCACATTCAATACCATAAAAGACTTAAACGCGTTCAACTGTAACAGAAATCGGGCGACGACTAAGGGTAGTTTATGGTTTTATTGGTGTGAAGACCACTTTCGTTTCCGACCAGAGATTCTCGTTTCCTCAATCCGAAACCGAAGGTAAACCTTTGAATGGAAAATGGACAACGGACAGAACAAGTCCTTTTCTTTGAATGTCGTACTGTTGATGTTTACCAGACGTACACATTTCCACACGAAAGCATTGACATAGAAGGCGAGTCAGCTAGCCATTTCGAAGCCGAAAGTCGATTCTCTAACTGGAAAGGGTGTTACCAAAACCACTTGATAGGACTGCGAATATTCAACGAATCTTAAACTTTATTGTTGTGAAACTAAAGTTGTCCGCTATATGACAAGTCAAACAACTTTTGAAAGTCATCCATTTGAAGAATCGTAGATACCAGTGATGGGGAAAACTACAGGTAAATCACAAGCAGGACAGAACATGGATACTTCTACTGATTTTCGGAAATGAAGGAATCTTTGAGTCGTTCAAAAGGAAATGAATCACTTGGAGATACGGTCGAATAGTGGTGGACTCATTGTCTATCGTTGAGAGTTAAATATTCATACGGCGAACGAAAGGATTGGTTACGAAAGGATATTACGTTCCTTAGAAGACCTGCATATTTCCATAAAATTTAAATCTGGAGTTAACGAAAAGGACGATATTTAAGAGAATTTTCTTTCTAAAGGGTTATTCAATAGGTACATAAGAACTTTGTATATCAATAAAAACGCGCCCTTTAATTTTTTTGCTTGTCTCTGAATACCAAAATGTCAATCAAGGCTTATATTTTTATTATGGTGAAGTTTATAATCGAGCAAGGTTTGGAAATTATTTCAATTATTCAGTGTTTTATTTAAATTCAAAATTATTATGCCCCTATTGAATAACCCTATTAAAACACTCTAGGGTTTGGTTTATGGGTTATACTCTGGGACGTGTTCAGTTAATTTGCGATCTGGAGGTTTTAATTTTGTCATTAGAATAGAAATAAAAATATCTAAAACATAGATTGTTAACCAATTAAACAATAAACATACGAAAAGCCTAACAATGGACGACTCGAATTTCGGTATATTTTTTAAACGAAAAGCTCATACAAGAAAGAACCAATATGCTGCCTCATTAGACTAAAGAGATATGAGCAATCGTGAAAACATACACAAACCTATTAAATCCAGTTAAGGGTTAAACTCTAAAAAATAGGGAAATAGGTTCTTAGGCGATGACATAAAAAGCAATTTGATATCTCACCAGATACCAAAGTTTGGGAAATTCGTGAAAACATAAACAACCTTTTCAAACCAACTTGGGGGTTGAATTTGGAAAAATAGTGAAATCAATTTTTAAGTCATTGAAATGTCGGTCATAGAAGTAATAATCAATTGTATATCTCATCAAAACTAAGGGATGTAAAATACTGTGTAAACATATTTAACTACTTCATACTGCTTAGGGGTTGAAAATCAAAATAGGTTTGGATCAAAAATTTCTAACTGCTAAAAATAAACAGAACCTTATGAGTCCACCCTTTTGTGTTCTCATGGTGCAGTTAAAACTAAAGTTGGTACTAAACTCTATGTCACGCTTTTAAAAATTTAAATATTTTCCCTGCTAAATACTGTCATAATAGTGTAGTTGTCAAAATTTTGTTTGTCATATTATCTTATTTGCTCTTTACACGGACTGTTTTGACCGAAAAAATTTAACTGAATTTCTTGTCAAATATTTGACATCATGGCATACAGTGTATTACTAGGTTAATAATTGTACGAGTAGAATCGTCAAAACATTTGAAAGAAAGTCTATATTTTCATTTAGGTACAACTGAACTTAAAAAAAAAATTGCAAGAATTTTGTACTTTCAAGATCGCGATTATGCAACAATTCAAGAGAAATGTGAACAACCTGGTTTCTTTTTACTTTTACAAATGACGGAATATTAAAATAAATTTTGTTACAAACGATTCATGTTTACGAATAATGGCACATGAAATATATTTTTTAATAGTTTTTCACCTCTAAGCACGTTCTTGAACCTTGAATTACCGTATGCTCGAATTAGCTCAACGTAGCGATGCGATGTTTTTTAAGTTGAACCGTTTTCTTTATGTTGAGAGCGACTGTGTTTATCAATGTTTCAAACCAATTTAAATTCTAGGCACTTATCTCAAATAATCACTAAATTAACTCTGCGAGAACGGAGAGCTGCATTACTACCAGTCCTGCCATTTTAGCAGAAATTCTGCTAAATCTAGCAGAGAAAAATATTTTTTAGCAGTGAAAATTTTCGCCAAAAATTTAGCAGAACTTTAAGCAGAATTGAAAGCAAAAATATAGAATTTTTTTGCTGTTTTTCGCCGCCAGAAAAGTTTTTGGTTCGAAATACCAACATAAAAGCCCGAATGGGATCTACTATCTACCAGTGGCGGCTCGCCGAAAAAAGCTAGTGAGGCTGAGCTTTAAGCTTGTGTTACACTGTTCTCTTTTTCCCAGTTTTATGCATATATTTTCGTGAAATGTATGGCGAGCTTGTAGAAAGCTCTCATTGATCATACAGTGTAACACAAGCTTAAAGCACAGCCTCACTAGCTTTTTGCGGCGAGCCGCCGCTGCTATCTACTATCTATCTAACTACTACCAAAGAGGACTCTCGAGAGTTGAAAAAGCTTCATTGAAGATGCCAGTCTAAAACGGCATTGTACTAGGTTCGAAGGAGCTGTTTCGTCATCAGATGGGATTGAGTCAGCATCCTACTCGGGCAGAAACTCCTGACGCCAAAAAACAACCATCAAAAATTACATATTAAAATTTTTTTTTTATGAAATAGAGGATATAATAGTTATTGTCAAGTCTTAGATAAATAAATAAAAATTGGGGAAAAATTGATGTGATGTAAGAAGTTTTCCATATTTATTTCAAATATTTTGGTTGACTACATACTTAAGGGCGGTTTATATGGTGATTGCGAACAATTTTCACTGAGATTGTGAGGGAGAAGGAAAATCTCTAATGAGAAAGAACAGATATTATAACCAAAAAAAATATTGACGATATTTGTGTGAATGTCATTTTTTGTGGTTGCTTTCTACTCCATTGAAAATTCGATAAGCTAGCTCCCTCCAAATTTTAGTAAAAATTATTTGCAGTTGTCATGTAAACCAGCCTTTAAACATATCAAAGTATAGTTTATAAAGTAATTTAAAAATAGTGAAAATTTCTAACTTTGCTTGTGCGTTATACACCATTTTTACAGTTGTAATTTATCAACGACTTTATAAAAATTAAATACTTAATACAAACATTTTGCTAAATTACCTAAAGTTGGCGGAATTTTTAGCAGAATAATTTTTGTAAATTATTGTTAGCAGTTTTTTTTAGCAAAAATTGGATGAACAATATTCTGCCAAGTCTGCTAAATTTAGCAGAATCCTAATTTTTTTTCTGGTAGCACTGATTACTACACAATCGGATACAAAACCCTAAATATATATAGTTATAGTAGTTACTCTATAATATGTATAACATACTCTAGGTAATAAGTTTAACCAGCCTCAAAACAATTGTAGCCCATAGTCACGGCACGGACAATATAAAGAATGCTTTAATGACGAATGGTTTTGGTCATACAGAAAAGTTTGCCATGTCGAATATACATCCAATGTACAAGCCTTGACAGATTTGAGTAAATAATTGCACAGCCATGAGTACTTCTGCACACTTCGTAACATCCTCAAATTTCATAAAAACGTAAGTGAAGTTGGCATTTTTCGACAAAAGATTTTTTTTAAATCGATCCTATATTTCCTTAAAATTGTGAACCTTGATTGTAGGTTGAAACAAGACTCACTAGCTGGCAAACGTTTGCTAGATAATTTTCGAAAACGGGTTCACATTTCTAGTATGGCATTCATTCTCCATCGGGATATTAACACTTTAACTGCCAAACTTTTAGCCAAAAATTTTGGCAATGCTACTATGTACATTTGAACGGAACAAAACTTTCTGAATGTGTTAAATTGTGTCCCATAGTTCACAGCCGCCTAAGGCGGTATTCTAGTCTAGAAGTCCGAAATGCGAGCGTTTTTTGAGAATTCATAAAAAAAAGCAATTGATATTTTTACTATCCTTTTTTTTATGGCTTATTTACTCATATTTCAAGAGTACATTAAAAAATAAAAAAAAAAAAATATTAAATTGTGCGTCGTTGAAGTAGAGGGGGAAAAAAAAGTCGTGTCCCGGTCGTCATGATATCTACCCTCTTGGAAAAATAAAATTTTTAATCATTTTTGATCAGTACTAATGCCAGTATCGTATGAACCAGAAAAATTGAAAAAAAAACATTTTTGAGGTCAATTTTCGCACTAATTTTTTAAAAATATTGAAAATGAAATTTCTAGTTTTTATTGGTTCATACGATAGAGGAATATATAAAGAATATTCATGCCAAATTTCAACTAATTTGGTCGATTAGAACTTGAGATATTGTGTCAACCGCATCGAAAAAAGTAGTTTCGAGAAAAACGCGTTTAAAGTTTTACGTTAAGTTTCAGGCAGTGTAACTTATAGATGCGTACATATAACTTACATTTTCTTAATCAGCCATCCCGGCTCCATACATCTACTACTCTTCTACTTCATATTGCTGATTTTCAGCGTTTCTTTCCGCAAGACGAGCAGTTTTTTCTTCTTTTGAAGCATTTGAAGAACTGAAAACTCAAACTAAACCCACATAGAATAGAATGGGTGCCACGTCACTAAAATGACTATAACTTTAAAAATAATTCGAATTTTGAAAAATCCTTTAAAGGAGATATTCTTGAATATCAGAACTATCGAAATATGGAAAAAAAAAATTCGATTTTTTCAAATTTCTAGACTAGAATACTGCCTTAAAAAAAAGGTACATTTCATTTTACTTTATTTTTTTCAGTAATGGTTCCAGATTGAATTTGAAATTTGAAATTTTGTATCCATTTATTGAATAATATTTGTAAGTCAAATTTTAATATATGTCTATATATTTAGGTAAGTTACCGAAAGTAAAATTTCCCATTTTTACATGGGAGGTACAAAAAGGACTTTCTCGATTTTTAGCATACTTGTGTTTTCACCTGAAAAAATTTAATAATAATTTTTTAAAAAATTTCAAATTTTTAGTTTGAAAATTCAAAGTTATCGGAAAATAATCTTGTGCACATGTGTTAAGGACTTTTTCTATGGAGCTACCCAAAGGAGTAGAATGATTTCACAGACTAGTGAACTTTCACTACGAAATTCCGACAAAATTGTGGCGGAGCGATTTCTTGAGATATAGTGAGGTATTTCACTTTATTATTTTTTAATAATATAAGTATTGTGATCGACCAGAAATTTGGGTAGATTGGGTAAACCTCTACGACTGGTATCATTTAGAGGGTGGGGGTATGAGCAGGGAGGAGAGGGAAGTGTTTCGGACGAAAAATTTTAGTTTTTAGATCTCAGTAACTGGTTATGTTAGGAGGCTAATACCTGGAATTTCTATAAAGCTTCAATAATGGACCCATTTCCGATTTCTGATAAGGGTGAAGGGGTGTTGGAGTTGGGGGAAAATAATACGTCTGAAACGCAAAAAAGCTGAGATCAACATAGAGAAGGGTGAGAAGGAAAAGGTTCCGATGTTTATATTTTTAGCTGAAACTTGATATTTAGATAGAGCTATAGTAGTGGTATGTTGGAAAAATATAACTAGGGGTAGTATGGTTCTGGGATGGGGGGTGTTTCTTCTAACAATGGAACAGCTTATGCTAGAAAGTTGAAACTCGGTGTGTATATGTATGTAAATCACCTGGAAAAGTAATTGTGATTAAAAATTTCGAATATCCAATGTCGTTCGGTGGAGGGGGGGGGGGGGCGATTATAATTGAAAATAGAATGCAATCGATTTTCGTCATATCTACTAGGTCTTCTCAAATACTGAATTTGTTTTTATTCTAGGGATTTTTCATACTTATAACTAGAAAGTGTTTTCAAGATTTTTTGTAATTCGATCCCTAAGAGAGTGTTAAGTGGTTGTAAACTTTTTCATGAATTCTGCCTTTCTCAGATATCGAATATCTTTTCACTTCCATGGGCTTGTTTGATAATCACCAGTTTGTAAGTTTTTTCCCTTTTCAACTCCTAAGCCGCATCCCGAAATATGACCCAATTATATATGTAATTCATATGTTATTCTAACCGCTTCCCAAACTTTTTGTTAAGTTTTCAGTCACATAGTAACACCCTACACCGCATCCCAGAATTGAACGCGTTTCGAACTTCTGCCAGAAAAATAATAAAGTTCCGCCTAGACTGTTGGCATATTTTTTGCTTTTGGTTTCAGCAAGAATATTATAGTACTCATTCATTACGTGTTATTGAAAATTAAAGAATTTCTAAGATTGTCACTTTAATCGCCTGATTTGACTGCTACATTTTTTTTGGCAAGCTACCTCAAGGAAAACATTTATGTTAATAAACTTAAAACCTTTTAGCAACTAAATGAAAACATTACCGAAGAAGTTGGTCTCATATCAAAAAGAAATAATCCACAAAGTTATGGAAAACCCCGTAAAATGAGCAATTTTTTGAGTACTAGAAAATTATTCTCATTTTAACTGATATTATTTTTCACGCATCATGTAACTTATTTAATTACTAAGAAAAACCATAAAAGATTGTGTTTTTTATTTACAAAAGTGTACCTAAACTTGTGAATGTTTTTTGGACCAAAATCATTCTTTTCCGATCTGAAAGGAAAGATATTCATTCTGGTCACATTTGATAAAAATAAATGTCCTGGTTACCATTCAAAATAGATCTAATTTTACTGACCTAAAATCTTCTGATGAACGATAAATCGACACTCGACAACGATTTTAACTCCTTTAAATAACATTGCCTTTGACACTCAACGTATTATGCTGAAAAGGTTAGATTTTTACTACGTTGTTTTCGACTTAAGTCACTCAATTCTTTCGAGTATCTCCTAAAATATCCTGCAAAATTAATATTAAAGCCGTTGAAAAAAGTTGGGAAGTGTCATTGTTGCCAACTTTTAGTATTCTGAACGTAAAAATTAATTGTTTTTGATAAAAATTGAATACTATAACAACAAATAATGATTTCATCCTGTTTTTCAATATACTTTCGATTTATTTTCCTTGTCTCTTCATTTTTGTTATTAAAATATAATTTTATTTATAATTATGGATAGTTACGAGATATTTCAACGATGGTGTACACAAAAAAAACTTATATTGTGGTACAATTATTATTAGAATCTAACAGTTATATTTAAACTCTTTCTACAGGTTACTAGGGGCAAAGGCACAGTCTACGTTTTACAGATATACACATATCCAAAAAATAAGAACACGATAATTAGATAATATTACAATTAGAATAATTTCATTTATAATTGATATTGTTTTCTGTCTCCTTTTACAAAAAAAAGTACGGGAAATTTACGATGAGTGTAAGTAGCTCGACTATAAGGTATACACACAATCAATTTATATTAAAAGTTCTCTTTTCTTTAATCTACTACAAAATCTGTTAATATTGAAAAAAATTTAAAAAATCTTTAATAATAATTTCGGTTTCTTGTTGAATATGTCGCTGATATGGAATGTTGTGCATTTTCGACCATTTCGTAAATGCATAAAACCGTTGTTTTTCGAAAAATGTATACGTTTCATTGTTATTAACAAAGTCGAGATTAATTTAGTTATTGGTAAAATTATTGTTGTTGATTCTGTTGACTTTGTTGTTGATGTTGCTGGTGGCTTTGTTGCTTAGGCATTCGAGGAATTGACGCAGGCGATCGCGGTGGTTCTGATCGACTGGGCATTTTACTACGTAACATTTGTTCGTGAACGTATAAAAGTAGGCCTATGTCTCGATGTTGGGCATGCCAGGCGATTTTAAATGCAGTGCTACCATCCTGAAAATTTATGAAGGAAAAAATACTTAGGATTGAGAGATTTACGGGAAATTTTAAGCTTCCTACCACATCCTGAATCAGGGAATCGCAATCGGGTTGCGAAAGTAAATGCTTCACAATATCGATTCGTCCGTGCTCGGCGGCACACATTAGGGCCGTACTACCATCTTCGTCCTGAATATTGATATCAGCTCCGGCACCCAATAGCATTTCTACCATATCAAGATTGCCGTGTGAAACTGCAAGCATAAGAGCAGTTTGACAATGCTGAAATGGAGGAAAAATCGGTTTTAATTGAATTAAATTACGTTGACCTAAAAGTTGACTATACCTTTTTCGCTCGTATATTAACATCGGCCATCTGAAATAATCGTTGTACGACAGTTCGATGTTCCGGGTTCTTTAGTTTCGCTAAAGAAACGAGCATAACACATGTGTATCCGGCGTTATTCGTTTGGTTTACATCGCAAACCTTAGAATCTAGTAAAATGGATACAACATCGAAATTTCCGTGTGAAACTGCGTAATGCATTGCGGTATTTCCCTGGAAAGTTTGTAAAATATTCAAAAATTAATCAATTTTCAGTAAAATTAAAATTAAAATTTATCAAACTAAAAAAAACTGCAGCTGTAAATGCTTTAAAAGTTATACTTGCAGCCAATTATGTATGACCGTAGTAGTGCACACGTACATATCGACCGAAATTTCATTTATGGCATAGTCGGTTAGCGAGCCACTGCATCAGAGCAACGAGAACTATTTGAATTGAAACTTATAAACATAAGGGATAGACTAAACAAATAGAAACATGTTTACGTATGGAAAGCGTGGATAGAAAGATAATTTGGGGGTCAGCAAAAGAATTTCAAAATTGTTGTGCCATCTGGCCGAGCGTTGTCGTATCTCTTCTTGTATTGCGACCTTTTTGCCTTCAATGCTCGGCTCAAACGCATCAATTGAAGCTGATGATCTTCCGTGATGGTTTCGTTGGGCTTGAAGAGCGTATGATACAAACAGCTTATTCATTCAATTACAGAACTTGAGCTTGGAACCATGTATGCAGCGTCTTCCAAGCAGATATTCTGGCTGTGTCAATGGGGGAGGGCTTTGCAGTCGATTTCGAAACATGGCTGGGCTTACCCTACAACTTATCTTTTTACGCTTCGGGTTATCGTAGTGTGTCCACTTTTCATCACTAGTTACGATACGACACAACAAATCCTGGAGCTATGAAACCTTGCTGTTGGAGCAGCTGTTAACATGTGAAAAAAATACGTTCAACGTCTCTCGGCATCAATTCGCCCTTTTTTGGAAACTTGTCACGTTTAACGCCATGCAAAAATATATTGTTTATACTTCGGTGGCATATCATATACTGCCATTTTAAGCCAAATGGTGAAACTTCACGATGAAGTAGGCCGCAGTATTGCCCGATGCAAAAGGGATAAGATAGTGCCATCTGTCCGGGAATGGCTTACACTTATTCAAGTCCCTAATTATCACTTTTTCATTATCTACAGGTAGTTTCTTTGTTACAAATGAATTCTTTTTAAGTAGAAGTTAAGTACACAGTCTTATTTTATTTGATACCCTTCAGGAAATTAAATTTTTTCACTTAAATTCGACCCATCCAGAATTTTGTAGCATCAACTACCACTTCACTGTTTCCACAAAACTAACCAACTGACTAATACTTACGTTGGCATCCTTCATATTAACAACGTGCTTGAGCAAAGAGTTGGAGAACTCCTCGAAGCAGTCCAAGTAATCTTCAACATCCAGTGGATTAGCTTGATCCGTACTAGACACTTGAAACCATTCCTTCTGGACAATTCCATTGGCACTCTTCAGACTGCTTTGCCTCGACGACGACTTCTGTAACGAATCGTTTATGACTTTCATAGCTGCTCGCATTTCTTTGGATGGTTCTGCCCTGAAATCATTAAAAATTGAGGGTGGTGGAAGGGTTACTTAAAGACCAACTAGGATCAAGATGGATACTCACTTTATTCTGGGTGCCGAGGCTGATGTTGCTATCTGACTAAGCAGCATGTTGTTGTGATGACTAGATGATTTTTCGATGTAGGTGATATCTTCGACGTCCTTCTTGATAGTATCGCTTCCATTTACCATCGAATCCGAAGGACATTCTTGTTTCCATGGTGTTGCTGACGCTTCGAGTGACGGTACATCGTCCTGGCCAGCAGGTGATTCATTACCTACACTTCGGCTGATGCGTTCATTCTGTTCGCTAGTTTTACCTGTTGGTAGGCGTATTGTGTTCACTGAATCCAGACTGCTCGATAGCGACTTCGGGGGCGTCAGACTATAGAATTTTTTCCGGAAATTAAAAAAAAAATCAATTATAACGAATTCACGGAAAATTTCAATCACAGAACAACTTTAAAGTTAAAACTCACACGAAAAACTCTTCACAGCGTTCGAATGAAAATGTGATTTTATGGCGACATTGGACCGATTAAGGTCATGTTCAATTGAAGTGGACAATAGAAGTGCCCGTATTTTAATTGGATATTACATCAATTACGTGTGTGAGTTTAACATTTAAAATACCCTGAACATCTGACTTTGGTTCTCTCCCCTACGTCATAAATATAAGCATCTTTGCCTTGTGATGTATTTGATTTAGGGTATAGTATGTATGCCCTTACACACTATGCCCACAGAGTTTTCCCGCCTTGGGCAATTCTTTTCTTTTGATGAAAAGCGCGCATGTGTGAAACTACCCCTTGGAAATTTCACTGAGCTCAGTTTGTTTTGGGTTTTTCTATGAATCATCAGGGGAAAATTATTTTACTGTAGGGTTATTACGAGGGAAGTTACTTAAGGGTGTGTTCCAAAATATTAGATGGCCGAAATTGGCGCCAAAATTTAACTTGAATACTTACTTACTTACTTCAGAAAAATGGAATGATGAACAATGTGGTAGTGTGGTTGTTTTGAAGAAAGAAACATTTAGTATTACACTGTATGCCATACACGTATGTCAAATAATTGACAAACAAATTTGACGAAAAGTTCAGGGAATTTTGTCTGTTAAAATGAACACACTGTTTAGTCAATAGAAAAATGAGGGAAACAACAATTTTACGATTACAATATATGACTGTAATTGCCACCGAGAATAGCCAAATATTTGACACAATTGCAGTGTTACAGTTGATTGTATGATAAATTAAGAAAGATTTATAACTCCTTGCACTGATTTTTAAAAGGTTAGTATTGGCTATAAATGAAAAAGATATCTACATACCTATCAAATTCGATTAAAGGAGTAAATTTTCAACTTTCTAGAGCAAGACGTACTTGGGCCTTCATCGAACGCTCAGACGTTACGGTTGGCAGACCGTTGCAAGAGACGGAGCAGCGGTCCACCCTACTGGACCAGAGCCGTTCTGTGGAACAGTCCTTAAGTGTCTCGGAGAACACTTTGCGGACCATCGTACCATTACAAAAACAGACCTACTCCAACTAGATAATTCCTAAGAGAAATAAAGCTGAGTGAGGACCTTGTTTGAAACTGGAGAAAGATAGCACAATAGACCACTGGTCGTGGTGCTTGGAGGAACCTCTGCGATTCCGATGAAATCTAATCTAATCTACGGTTGGCAAATAAAACATGTGCTATCTACACTATAGAAACTTACCAGATCCCTCGAATTTCCGCAACAGGACTCGGACTAGGCGATGGAACCGTATAAGTATTTTGCCGGACGAATTTCTTCCGCGTTGGACGTGGACTTGTCAAAGTAGTCGGTCGCGGTATTCTCGAATGATCCACTAGCTGACTTCCAAGCAATGGTGATCCTAGCACCTTCGAAAACTCCTTGGCCAAGTTCTTAATGGCATCCTTACACGAATCACAGTAATTATCTGCACATGCTATTGAAATATGCGGCTTGATAACATCACCACATCCGACATCCTTATGAACCACTTGTTCCGTGTTGGAGGACATGTGTTGGGTCCTTGCCAGCGGTAAGGTATTCGTGCCGTAATCCTTGGTTCGAAGTAAGTCTGTGTTTGATGAACTATCACAGGTTGGTGTCTTTTTTGTTTTGAAATCGTCGGTATTGGTGAATCCATCGGTGAATACGATCAAATCGGAGGTATCCGTGGCGCGTGGCATGCATTCGAGGTGATTTTGGCACGACTTTGAAGCTAAAGTCGCAACATTCTGGATGCCAACGGTTGCCGTTGAAACCGAGCTTTGTACCGCGGCATGTTTAGTGGAAATTTGATATTGTGTTCCGATTGTCTTCTTCTTAATGTTCAACTTCTCGGTTTCGCCTAAGCTAAAGGATAAACTGCGGGGCGGCATGTCCATCTGTTTCAACGACAAATACTGTTTAGTTTCTTCGCTGTCCGGACCACATCCTATCGTCCGCCGCGGTATTCCGCACTTATCACATAATGTATCTGTCGTTCTATGCTCCGACGATCCCACAGTCCTGGTATCGGGCTTATGCGAAACGTAGACGTCCTTTTGAAATGGAATAGCCATAACTCCTTGGGATACTTTAATTGGAGGCTTCTCCGTAAGCGTTTGCATCGAGCTGTTCTTCTTCTCGGGCTCGGCTTTTGGTACCATCTGTGTCCCGATTGAGACCAGATTCTGTCGCTTCTCCTGTCGCTTACGTAGTTCATATTCGACTAAGGACTTTTTCAGAATGTCGTCCAATTGCGTCCGGGTAAAGATGTCGTCGTGGACACTATTGGTCATTGTAGGATTGACGCCAATTGATCGAACCATTGTTGGGCTTATTAGCGTTCCAACATCCTTGGTATGTTGGACGCACATTACACCAACGTCTCGTTTTAAGGTCTTTTTGGTTGTAGCTTCGGACTGCGAGTGCGATCGTATTCGGGATCCAAGGCTTTCTAAGGCCACGGGACTGATTCGTTGTGGCGTAAACGAGATCACTTGAATCATCTTCTGACTAGAAGTGTTGGTTGCTTCATCTTTTCGAATTTGAAGTTGTAACTGTCGTTTATCTTCTTTCAGGCCAGCCAGTTGTTTCTAGAAACAGAGAAAACAATTATTTTGATAATTTTTTAGAACAACATTTTCACTAAACATAAATCTAAAGCCACCTTAAAGAGTGACCACCTGCAGAATTACTAGAAGTGTTCTCATAGGACCTGCTCTAAAAGTTTACTCCGCCAACGTCAATTTTGACGTCCTTTGATATTGTTACATGTACTCTGGCAACCAACACAGCTCAATGACATTAGTTCGCAGTAAGAAACCAACGCCTCCCCATATTCAATTAGAATGGGTAGACATTTCTACATACTTCTCAAATACTCTACTCACCCACTCTTTTCTCACATGTTCTTCAAATCTCTCATCACTCCAAATCTCACATCACACGCACACAATCATACTGGAAATCTCTCTCACAGGCAGCATATAAGCGCTGCAGAGCTTTAATACGGGCAGTTTTACTACGGTGAACGCGAGAGGACGATCAGTTGTAAGCAAAAGGTTTTGTAAAGCGATTTTGATTGATAGCAGCGATAGAGCGGTGATCAAGTAGTACATGACTGCGAAAAGCATTTTAGACGTGAAATTATTTATAATCATAAAAAATTCACTTGTTTTACGAAAACTGCTTTCTCTTGACATATTCCTGCATACGTTGCTCAACGAAAAAAGTAAGCACTTTAGAATGTTCTTGTGAACGAAATTTCAAACGAATTGCTTTGGATTTTGGATTTTGGATTGTTTTTAGACAATCCATAAAAGAGTAAGAGTAAGAGTAGGTACTGCACATAATTGTTCTAGCAAATGTCGCTCCGCTTTTTTGAAAATCAATTTCATAGGGCAGTAGTTCAAATCCGGCTCGACGGATCAGAAATAGTTCTTTTCCAAAAAAAATATTATTAGGTAATTTTTTTTTCAGAATTCAACTATCCAAACGGCGGCTTGCAACCACGTTATGTTTTTATAGAAGCATTTCAAAAGTAAAGCTTCAGTATTTACTCAATGCTGCCAGCTTTACACTGTGAAGGAAATCAAATACTGTTACCAGTTAACACTAAAGTTTTAACACATACTCCTAGCTTTATATTCTGCTCTACAGTTGAAAAGGTGTCGGTGTAATTATATGAAACCAATCATATAATTTATGATTGATTCAAATTTGATCACAAGTGTTGTTTAGCTTTAAGCAGAGAAAGTGTCGTTAATTTGTGGCATTTCAACAGTCCGCATAGGCTACTGCTTGTAAAGCTGAAGGGAGAAGACGCATATCGGCATGCTCTAAAGCGAACTAAGCCATTAGTAGTATGTCAAGATGAAAAACTTTCACTGGGTATGTCAGCTAAAACTGTGTTGGTTTTGATTTTTTGAACCATAACTAAACTATTTGGAGAACAGGTTGCCATCTTCACTTAAAGTTTTTCACCTTGTCATATCCTCAATAAGTTCATTTCACTTCGAACCCAGAGCTAGCCGCGTAGCCAGGCTGCTCTCACATCGAAAAATACAAAACTTTCATTGCAATTCTTATCTATTTTCGCACTGTCGGTCAACTGCCAGCTGTGTTATCTATCGCATTTATTTTTGTTTGAAATATCTTCAAAACATTTGGTCTAATCTTATCACTGTTCAACTTTCGAGCACGGACTTTAATTCGAAACAACACGTCTTAGATTTTCACTCTCACATAATCATATCATTGCTGGACTTACCTTTAGCGCAGGAATAAGCTTAACTTGTTCCTCTAAGTCCCTCATTCGACTTAGACTAATGGCCATCTGTTCCCTAATGTTATAAAGCGTGTTGGGACTCATGTCTGGTGCATTATTCCCGAATAATTCCAGCTCTTCTTTTGAGTCTAACGTTGGTGGGATCCTATCACTATTCGTTGATCGTTGACTATCTGCTGAAACGCAGGATTCTGAAAAATTATAAGAGAAAAATGTATCAAAATTATTGTAAAAATAAAAATATTAAAAATAAGTTACAATAAATGTATTAAAAAGCATAAAAATATTATTAAATTATTTACTAACTTATTTGAAGGGTCGATTTAAGTCGTTTCATTAATTTGCTCATCTTGTCGTTAGGTTAAAAATAAGGTCGTTGTCAAAAAGAAAAAATTAAATAAATCTGCCAAAAAGTTCTTTGGCAGAAAAAAATATTATTTTTGAAACATGGCGATATTAAATTAGAACTGTTTTGCTACTGTACACACAAAAAAATAAATTCTCGTACGTCTTATCGCACCTTATTACGTTAACTTCGAGCTAAAATAAAATAAGTCGTTTTCGAATTGTAAAATTTGCTTGTGATAGCACAGAAAGCTGTCCAAAGAGTGAGTATAACAACGTTTATATGACGAAGTCACGCTATCTTTAAGATTAATGAAGAGCAAATTAAAAACAATTTTTTTAATTTATTTCTTTGCAATTTTTTTTTTAATTGTTTATTTTGCACGCAAGGTGCGATGTCGATTGTGCTATATCTAAAGCGAAACTGTTCGTTCGAAGATTTTGTGCGATTTCAAAGATTTTCACGGCTCTTTTTCTAACAGAAAATTTTCTAAGCCATATTCTGAATTTTTTCTTCAGCATCGAGAGACTTTTCTATTTTTTGTCATTTCCCAGTTTGTGTTCTAGTAAAAGTACGCTAAGACGTTTGTGGCAATCAGCTTCCTAAAGCTTAAAGAAGCGAGTATTTAGACTTAATCGTGTGTTGCCAAAAATAAATTTTACCCGACTCTGGTTATTGGCCGGCCACGCTTGTGACGTGTTTAGATGCGTAGCTGAGGTGAAGAGCGTTTTATTGCTAGTAGCAATAAAATTTATGTTTTGCTTTGGTGGCTGTGACAATTTGATGAAAGTTTAATATAGTCGTGGTCAGCTGGTTTAGTTCCGCATTAAAAGGAGGACGATGCTAATTGCTGATGCTTTGGTAATTGTGTAGTGAACTTAGAATTGTTTTTCCCTTATAGAACCTTTTTCCCTTCCAGGACCTACCCAATAGGAATAGTAATGATTACAGAATCGATTCCGTAATAAATGCTTGTAAGTACTACCTATTACTATCGCCGAATTCTCGGTAAATTTTCTCAGGGTATCGAGAAAAAGGGCCTCACAAACAGTTCTGGGATGTTTTATAATTTCCGCAAAATTAAAAGGTAGAACTATGGAAAATAGAGGTGATACGATCAATGAACTTAGAAAAGGCTTGTTTACGTCTAAGGAAAAACAATTCAAAAACTGGAGTATCTTCAGTTCTTGAGTTTTTTTCAGCTACCATACAAACGTTCCGAAGAAAAAAT
Source organism: Beris chalybata (assembly GCA_949128065.1). NCBI lineage: Eukaryota > Metazoa > Arthropoda > Insecta > Diptera > Stratiomyidae > Beris > Beris chalybata. Next base: position 14,583,088 of record OX421897.1, read on the forward strand.
TACGCTTGTATAAATATAAACTGCATAGCTTAAAAACAGATTAAGCTAAAACTTGATTCAATTGAGATTAGGCAAACAACAGTGTTGTGCTATAGGTATTAATGATATAAATCCTCTATTCCTTGAGGTAACTCCCATACAAATGTTTTGTGATACGTAGTCACATTTATTGCACGACTACAGAAGAACTCATACATTTTAAAAACTACAAACGAAACCAAAAATTTATAAACGAAATTGAAAACTATTCGAATAACTACCACACAAAAGTACTTAGAAAAATTGATACTCACGTTCGCCCAAACTCGGGATAACTCGATAATGCATTACAATTTTGTTAACAAGTAGCTAAGGTTCTGACTTTTGTAATTAAGACTATTTTGTAATATCTGCACTTTCACCGTCTTCAATAATTGAAATACCTAATTCTCGCACCATACAAGAAAGAGCACATACTTCACACTGTCACTTGCAATTGTATATATATATTTTACAGAAACCCAACGCCTTTTTCCGGATAAGGTACTACAAATGTGTTTATCAAAAATCTATATCGCATATTGTTGATACCTTCCACATTGCATTCTCTATGCCTTTTACATGGTGATGTCGTACGTCGCTACTTTTCGATTTTAGCCAAGGTAAGTGCTTCTTCACCACATCACCAGCAATCATAAAATTCACACTAAAAAATTTGGATCGCATTGGATTTCAGTCGAAAATTAAAAGCTTAAAAAACTACAAACTAGACGACATGCCGATCTTAGTAGCCTGTGAAAAGAAACATTAAGGATTACCCACGAAGCGCTTGCTCACTTGTAGTAGCAACGGTAATGATTACAGAATCGCTTCTGTAATAGCAACTTGCAAATTATTCCTCATTGAATCATCGATCATCATCCTCAGTGTGAAAGTACACTGAGGAGTCCAAGGCCAGGTGATACTTTCTTACGGATCTCTGCCCGCTGTAGGCAAGACCCCGGAACAAACATTCAACTGTCGTTTTTGAGTAGTATAACGTGAACCATGTCCAACTCATTAGTAGCTCTAGAATCTCAAGGCAAACGTCAAACTGTTAGGGTGTTAGCATAAGAAAGGTCAACCCCATATAACGAATAGCCTAAAGAAAATAAGCCATTTAAAATTGAACTAGGAGCTTTTTTAGTTCATCACATTTGCCTACACCGTCTTTCACACTTTCGCGAACTAATGAACTCAAACAACAAACTAGTTCGCGACGGATCGGGAACAACACTTGGTCTTCACATTTTACAATACGATCTTTCACAGAACTCCTGCAAACTAGTGAACTAAAAGAACGAACTAGTTCACGACGGATAGCGAACTGCAAATTATCGGTCACTATAGTGAACTAAATTGCGCAAGCTTACTTAAAACAGAACTATTACTAAAAGCCTAACGAATCATTTCGAGAGTATTCTTAGTACCTTCAGACAAAATAAGATAGAGGATCATGAAGCTGGCATAGCCCAAGGTTACAAAACAATGGATACAAAATGAATGAGCGTAGACAGGATGACGCCAAACAAGCACCTGACTCATTAGATTGACTCAGAAGTCATAGTAATGAGTAATGTCATCCACTAGCCAGTACCCCGTGCGTAGTATTCGACCTTCGCCACTGAAAACAGAACAGTTCAGGAGCTCTTCGTCATCTTTTCTTCTGTTCTGGTCCGACAGAACGATGGGAATATCTGGATTTAATATTTGTTAGGAAGTATGGCAGGACACTTTCTAACTGGCAAACATTTACACTTCAGCCCCAAGGATAGACTTAGTTTCCGCAAGAAAACTCTGGAGCGCAGAAGCTGGCCTAGCAAATTCCTCTACCTTGTGGCTAGGAATCCATGGAAGGGTTACTTTGGGCAGACTTCCTAAATAGGTTAGCTGATCTCTGAGTTTAGAGAAAGTGGTGGCCGAATTCACGGTCTTGATTTCAGATAGTCGCTACAAAATTTTCCGAACCCGTAGTATGTTCACCTGGAAAACGCTGCCATAGTCCGGTAGCCGGCAAGACTTTGTAACATTGAAAATTCCGCCTTCGAATTCAGATTCCTAATTTGAAGAAGTTAGTATTTTATGATTTTGTGATTGGGTCAACTTATATAGTACGTGGTGCGCCTCTTTCTTGGATACACTAAGCATGTGCTTATAATGTTTAAACCTCTCATAATAAAAAGGTCAACAAGAAATCCCAAAAAAAATTCCAATTTTATAATAGCGTATCTACTATATATGTGTAGTATGTTCTAAATTTAAAAAAAAGTTTAATATCCTGTACAGAATATGCGATTTAAACACGTTTAAGTTAGCAAAATAAACGTGATAAAAAAGTAGCGTTCAGACTATGCAACTCGTTTTATTTTGATGCAACAGGTCCGTGCGCAGGATTGTTTGAAAGGGGGCGGGGGATGCGATGAGCTAAAAAAAACAAAAGGGCCTCACTTCACTCGCGAACTACACAACCCAATGGGTTCCCAAACCCGAACTACCACATCCCCCCCACCCAAAAAATTGCACAAAATTCAGTTTTTACAGCATTAAATATTTTCTTGTAAATTTCAATACGATTTCCGCTAAGTTCGTACATGTTTTCAGTTAAACGCGTTGTAGCGGAGTTTTTCCGTAAACTCGTTCGGGAAGTGTTTTCAACGCGGTTAACTCAATTTAAACGCGTTAATCTCGTAGTCTGAACATAGTACCTATATATTGCTTATGAGATACAAAAGTGGTAGACACTTTTGTATCTCATCCAGTATGCTTTTGAAATATGCACCAGTAACGCTAGCATTCACCAAATTTCATCTGTAAACCTTTAGCCGCTTTTGAAATATAAAAATCAGGAAGCAGATTTTTCTTCAAGTGTACCCACGGTACTCGACTACCTCATGAAAAATGTATTTTTCCAACGCTCCTCTAGCATATCCCCAAGTATCAACAAGCTTCCGGATTCAGCTAAAGAAAAGTTCATCCCCAATATAGGGGATGGAATACTCCATCTACTGTGAAAAATGAAAGCCTATATCTTTAAGGGGTTTTGAGTTCCGACTCGACAAAATCATTTGCGTACGGCGTATACGGCGGACGGTTGGACTTTTTTGAAAATACAGTATCTTACAGTAGGCATTTTTTTAAGATTTTATGTCAATCACAATACTTTATTATTAAAAAATAGTGAAGTAAAATTATCTCAAGCTGCAAAAATCGAACAGTATTCCAAGACTAGAACAGCTTGATGCTAGACAATCTTGAAAATATTTGTCTAAGTTCCAAATTTTCGATTTGTAGTGATTATTGTGTGCGTCATTACTTCGGGGCAATTGAACTTTATGTCGTAATTTTTTATGACATAATGTACATACGGCGTTAAAATAAATTTTCTTATAATTTGCGGCTTTAACAGCCTCCCGATTTTCTGCCAATAATCCAAAAAGTCAATTGGTTGAATACATCGAACTGGCCGTTTAAATTTTGAAGAAGTCGATCTGCAAAATTTTATCGAGGGCAAGTTTCGATTTCGTAAGAAACAATCTTCAGATACACAAGCTAAATATAAATTTATCTGTTTATTTTCGAATGAAAAATAAACTGCTTTCAATTTTAATAAAATACCGTCAAATTAGTTCAACTTAAAAAAAACTTTATGCGAAACGAATTGTCCGCAATTTATCGATTCTTTCTTGCCGATTTTCTTATAACTAAAAATTCATAAGATGAAACTCACCTATAAGATCAAAGCCTTGGCTCCAATCTTGTTCGGGTTTGGGCTTCTTTTTGGTCCGTTCGAGCGTCTTCTCGAAGTCACTGACCACTTCATCAAGCGCATCGTGAAGGAAAGCCGATGCTTCAGGTGTGCTATGGGTGCTGTGCTGCGAAGATGGTGACGCAGCCGATACTAACGCTGTTGATTCATCAAATGAATAGCAGGAATAGCCTCGGCCGCCACCTTTCCAATTTCGATGTACGGCCACCACCCTCGGCGATTCGGGTTCGGATTCATTTTGGACCTGTGGATTTTCGAAACAAGTAAAAATAAACGAAAAATTGGAAAAACTCTACTCGAGAGAAAATATACGAAAATTTCACTTTCTTCGACGCATCGTTATAAAAATAAACCGGAAAATTGCCAGCAAATTTGTCTTCATGCGTAAGAAATGCGTTTTTTCATGGCACTTTGCCCTATTTTCTTGAGCAAAGCCGGCATATGTTTGGGATTTCATGCACTTGTGCATTGAATGGAAATAAAATTTCACAGACCGTGTCCACAAGGGATTTTTACGCGAAACTCCTTGCGATTTTATCTTGACTTACCTCATGTACGGGATGCACTTTATCCGCTGGTTCCCATTGATAGAAATCTTCGAGACCAAGCATCACTTCGAGCGATTTTCGAGAGCGCCGCTTATCCCTTCGAAGCAGCTGCTCTTTCGAAGGTTTCCAGTTCGCAAGCGATTCGCAATAGCGAATAAAGTCCAGATCGATATGATAGCCATATGGACAACATTTGCAAGTTGGCAGCATCTGATAGAGGAATCCTGAAATAAAAGAAATATATTTATGTAACAAATTTTAATAAAATCGTATTTAGTACAAAGGCCATTTTCGATTCATAAATTGATGAGAACAAAAAAAAATTGTTTACAATTTCCCACTCAGAAATGATAAACAATAATTACTGTTTACGTAAATAATAGTAAAGAAGTGTAAACAACATTGTGAAGAAACAGCTGTTTTGTCAGTAAAAGAGTAAACCGAAGAGTAAAAATCTGTTGCTTATTTAAGTGTTTTATGCTTGTGGTTTTTTAAGTGTTTCTTTTTTGGAATTAACAAAAAGATTTAAATTTTAGTAAAATAAAAAAAAATAGTCTTAAATATTGTAAATTATTTTAACTTAACGAATATGGGATCAAAAATTCATCAATTCGAGCTTTAAACGATTCGCATTTTCTTCATCGATATGGCAAAAGGTCGTAAAATACCAAAACTCCGAAAACAAATCATTAGATACATGTACTAGATCAGGCTAGATTTATGTACATATATAATTACAATAAAATATCACTAACTAGAATCTCAAGGATATGTAAGAATAACCGGCCAATTGTAAAAAATAAATAAATAAATACCAAAGCCATATTATATTTATATATTTATTTATTTATATATATTTTTTTTTTAATATTTTTAATATAATAAAAATAAAAATATTTTTAATATAATAAAAATAAAAAAAAAATTTCTATTATTTTTTTAACATTTTAATTACGTATCACAACAATTTCTGTAACATTTATTTAAACATGCTATTACAAATATTTTCAGTCTACACGGCTGCAGAAGAGTATAAAAACATTTAACGCTACGATTCGATTACGATTTACATAGACGAGTTTTATACGATGTGCATTGGCCAACCATTTGTAATGTGCACTCTCGAATCATCTGCAACAGAGTCCAGCGAGCCGTTTTCAACTTGTCTTTACGATTCGATAACGAGATAGATTGGTTTTCTTAGGCAATTCATTTTTGAATCGACAATGAATATGCCGGTGAAAAATTTTTCGATGAAGAGATACACAAATGATGTGCTGGCGAATCGTACTATAAATATGGTGAAAATTGCCTAGCTACAAATTTTAAAAATTGAGGAAAATTACATTAAATTATGATGGCTTATGGATCGAGTCTTGTTTAAATTCATTTTTTGAAAAGAGATTTGTGTCAAACCTTTAAATAAATATTTTTACCAATTACCATTTTAAAAGTCAGAAGACTAATTAGATTGATTAGAATCTTTTAATAAGAACGAAAGTAAAAAAATTATTATTTTGAAGCATGGCCGAGGTTAAAAATCGAAATTTACGGTTAAACTACCTGCGAAAGCTAGTTGTAAATTGAGGTTAAATTCGTACTTTAAGTAAACTAAACTTTTAAGGGTCAAAGAAACTGGTTCGCTTTTATTATTCATTAAAAAACCATCCTAAGCACAAAGATATCAAGGATTTTTATGCCAAGGTATTACGAAGATTTTGCTTTTAAATTTGCTATCATTTCCGATTAATCTTAATTTTACTTTTTTATTTTTAATAACAAATGTTATTGTCCAGAAATGTAAGAAAAAACTTTCAGTTTAGATTTTAAACTAAAAAAAAATGAGTAATTGAAAAAACGTATTCTGATTTCAATATCTTTAGAACCGATAGCTGAAAATTGAGTTTCGAATTGGGCCATTGTAGGGCATGCCGTAGAAAAAATTCTTGAAAGGAGTAACAAATATAGGTACTACGTACATATATGGAGATATACTACTTGAAAAGTAATTGAAACAAAAAAAAATTATTCTCTTTAGAGTACTTTGGTGCGGGAAAAATGTTCCCTAAAACCATATACATATCTATATTTTCACGAATTTGGCCATATCTGTTAGGTCTTATGAGATATCGAATTAAATTTTTATTTGCGGAATCAAGTTTTTAGGATTTTTTTATATTTAACCCCAAAGTGGTTGTTTACGTTTTCACGAATCCCGATAAACCTTGTTTACTTAATGAGATATCGAATTGGTTTTTACATCAATGGGCTTTGTGTATATCTAAGAAATATTTCAGGGTTTTCTTTTATTTAGGTTTTTTCACGAATTTTTCCATATTCGTTAGGTATTTATAAATTACATATGTTTCTATTTTTAATTCTTTTTTAACAAATGAAAAACCGATTAATTATAAAGCTGCGTTGACATTTTTTTTTATTTGCTAATTTGTTTAATTATTTAAAATTTTTTCCTACTTATTACAACAAGTTATGTTATTATTCAAATCCAAACAACCATATAGTACATTACATACATTGTTGTTATTTACGTATAAACGAATATGTAAAATATTTTTTGTGAACAATTAAAACAACTAAAACAACATTTGTAATATATAATATGCTTTAAATGTTCGTAAATTAAATTAGAACATTAAAAAAAATGTGTAAAATATGTTACTTTTCAAAAGTAAGAATTAAAGTGCTAGACCAATATTTTATTTTGGCACATCTATTTTAGAGCTGCTGTAACAATATTGATAAATAAAAAATAGAAATTAAGAGAAGAAGAAGTTTGAATAAAACAAAGATTCCGAGAAGCCAATATTTCGGCAAACAGAATTATCAGCAAGAAAAGCGCATTATAACTTAATTAACAAATGGCAGATTTAAGAATGTTCGTAGATAAGTACAAACAAAATGTAAAGACAACAAAAATATTCACCAAAAATTAAGAAATACAAACTAAGATAGCAAATATTAATTTGAACGTGGCAGATGGAATAAAAAGAATTAATGTTGACTTGAAAAAATAAATGTATTAAGTAGTATCTCGTTAAAATAAATAATTACAGACAGGAAAAAACCCGAATAAATAAAATTATGAAGGCAATTAAAAATAGAAAGAAACATTAATAAAAGATCTAAGGTAAGACTCTACCTTGCACTTCCTGCCACCAAAAGAACTAGAAGCATGCAAAATTAATTTAAAAGGTTGTTATAATTAATTTGTTTATACATAGAACTAGTCATCAATCAAGTGAAACCCGAGAGTTATATCAATCCTTAGAGTGTTGTGTTAAGTTGTAAAATCTTTTGAGGAGCAGTAACGACGGGTGTCTCTTGAATTACTGCAAATTATATTTTTCAAGATAGTAGATAATTTCACAGAAAGAACACTTGGAATTTGGATCAAAGAAATAATCATTCGCGAGAACGTGCAGTACTGTGGGTTGAGTTTGGAAAACAGTTAATCTTTTTTACACTTTATTTAAAAAAAAGAATTGCTAAATTCATAAAATGGCTTAAGTTAAAGGAATATCTTTAAAATTACTTAAGGTAGAACAATAAATTGACGTACATAAGAAAGGTAACGAAGACGTCTTTCATAATATAGGGAAAGATTTGTCGGTTCGAAAGTTATTTATAATAATATCGGAAATGACGGAAATTTCTTCAAAAGGACATATTTCGAAAATGATACAAAAAAGGGACATATATTTGATTGCGTCTTCTACTTAATTCTTTGAGAACTACCAGATAAGTATGTCCTGTATAGTTTCTTGAACCCTCCAAGAAAAAAAAATCTCTAAAATTTGGCAGTTTTTCGAAGCTCAGAATTATTTGCGAAGATAATATAAGTTCTCATTTTTCTACTAAAAAATGTTTCCTTTTAGGGGAAATAGGACAGTTCTTTTTCTAAGTTATGCTGTCTCTATTTTAACAATTTTTTTAAGATCAAAAATTCATAATAACATTCAAAACTCTTGCTTAGTAGACCACATGTCGTTAGACTATCCGGGGTCTCAGAAGAGTCTATCCAAGATATTTGTTCAAATTGTTAGTATGTTTATAATCTTCGAAAAAACGGTTAGTTTAACTGAATTTGGACTCAGCGTTACCTACGTAAAATCTTTAAAAAGTTTATTTGTCATACGACTTTTTTGTCGCTATTTCCCATATACTTAACTTGGCTTTGGGCTACATTTACGAAAAAAAAATTGTTTTTACAATTTATCTACTGAACGTAAACAATTTTAATCGTGTCAACGCCTAACATTTAGAAATTTCATATCGACTCAATAAGCCTACGCGAAACGCCATCACATTACAAATCGGTTCAATTGCAATAACTTTCGAGAGCAATGACACACAAGTGAAACATCTGAGACGGCAGCCCACACGACAAACTCTCAAGACTCGACTATAAGTACTGGACAAGATCCAGTCGAGAAATAATGAATACACTTACTATTAGTACTGGTATCCATTCGCCATAGTACCTAGATACTATCTTACTTCACAATTTATAAACAAACAATTCGCGATAATTCTCGCGTTTGCACAATAATAAACAAATCACATGGCGAATAGATTTAAGTACGGTTACGTCTTAGGAATTGATTTCAGTGCAGTACTCACCATTGTCGTCCGGATATTGTTGATGATTTCGCATAATCACAGACCTGAAAATAAAGAAAACAAGTTGTTTGATTACAGACTTAATTAGTGGAGATTATAAAATGAATAAAAAGACCGGTATGTTATTACATATGACTTTCACATCAACTGGAATTGTAGTTACAATGAAAACAGTATAGTGGTTATAAGAAAAAAATAAGGAAAATATAAAATTCAACAATAGATGTAAAAACACTGAAAATATTTCTTTTGAAATTAAAATTTCAAATACAATTTGGCATTTCTTCATAGTTACAACTTTGACTTTTCTCTTGAAAAAAATCAATACTTTATTGTAATAAAATAATATATAAATAATATAAAATAATAATACGGTATAATATTAATAAAATATTGTTATCGAACAGAAATTAAAAAAAAAAAAAAAAAAATTGTAGCCAGGAAATTTTGTATTTTCATCCATCTTCACGAATTTCGTCATAGTTGGGTCTGTCGAGGCATGGAATTAATTAATTTTACTTCAGTAGGCCCTTCTCATAAGCGCGTAGAAACTGTTTTCCAGATTTTTCGATATTAAACACCTAAGAGGTGAAAAACGATGTGTACGTTTTTACGAATTCTGAAGTATTTCTTAGGTCTAATGAGATATGCTTTTTCTTTGAATTAGCTTTTTCTTTTAATTCAAGCCCTTTTCGATATTCAACTCTTAAGGGACGGTAAAATTATTGGGTGAGTTTTCACGAATTCCGTCAAATCTTTTAGTTCTAATGAGATATCAAATTCGCTTTTGCACTGTTCAACCCGTAAAAGATTTTAAGCGTTTTTACGATTTCCGACATATCTCGTATGTCTGATAACTTTCTCCATAAACGCCAGAAAGTATGTTTTGAGAATTTGCCAACAGCCTGGGTGCCACTTTATCATTTTCAGGGTAAAGTCTGGATACAACAGATGTGCTTACCCCATTACCAACCCGAATATATCGAACATTTTGTTCCTGCAATATTCCTTTGGAAGATGTTTTAGTAAGATATAGAAAACACACCTTTTTTTCGTCCTTCCACACAATATTTGCCTAGTCAATCTTTTCCTAAATATTATTTTTCAACTTTCCAGAAGAGGACATTCACAAGATATATAAAATCAAAATAATTGTCAGTTCGACAAGTCAGAAAACAATTTGATTCCACTACTCCCATTTTGTACTGCCCACATTCTCTTTCATTAGTGTTTTAGTGGTTTAGGTAATAATTTCAATAATTTACCTTCACCCAACCAAAATATTTTTAAAATAATTAGTTTTGTTTTTAAAGTGTATAGCGTTAATGACAATACGTTGTTGTGGGGTAGTGTTTTTTTTTAAGTATCAGGTCAACTAAAAACGTTAAAAGATATCTAGTTTTGAAGGTCAAAAAAATCAAATTCTACACGTTCTAAGTACTCTAATACCATGGATACACTGCTGCTATTGATATCATAATATCGTCAATACCAGCAGTGTATCAATCAATTCTAAGCATATACGAGATAAATGAACTGGTATTCCCCATATTGTGTGGTGAGTATGGCTACTAACTGACTTTGTACCAGATACTGTCACGTGCAGCTAGTTTCAATACTATGATTACAATACCATGGTGTTTGCATTTCACTTGCCCACTCAGGTATACTCATGAATGCAGTTAATTCTTCTTTGCAATAAGTTTCCCATGGTCCTTAATTATCACCTGTATACACGTGAGTATTACTTTGTGCATTGCGACGAGAAGAAAAAAAATAACTCCAACTAATTAACACCATAATGTCACTAGCTCAACACCTTTCTTTAAACAGTCAAATTCACACCTAACATAACTGGAAGGCGTTAAAAAGCCCATGTTGTAGTTTCGAATAGCAAATATAGAGAAACCTCAATCGGATACGTTCAATTCATTTATCAAAATTATTAAAGTTGCTTAGTACCTTTAAGATTCAAAAAGAAAATATAATCTTCATATACCTAATATCCATTCTGCAATATTTTTCATTTAATTGCTTTGGCGCACTATGCAGGTTTCTTTTATATCTTGTAAATGGCGTGTGCTAGAAAGTTGAACGTTGTAAAATGATTTTAGTAAGGAGACGTATCTATTAGACATTGGTGAGCTAGAATCTTTAATATGTTTCACTTCAATTTAATTTAAAAAATATATATTTAACAAAATATAAAATAAAATTTTTAAACAACCTTGGTCATCTGTTATTCCAATTTTATACCGAAGCATGACATATTTATGTTAGTTTTAAATAGAACTGATTAGACTCTAAAGATTTCAATTTCGTACAAACGAAACATTTGAATGTTATTTTATTGTCGCAAGATCGCATTGAATGCATATTTCAACATTTCAAATATCTTGATAGGTAGGCCGAACTCGTTCAGCTAAGACCGAGAAAATGTTTAAAAGGCACGTATTTTGGTACCTTAACAAGAGCTAAATAAAACGTGCCATACAACAAGCCTCCGGAATATTGCTTCATGTTGTTCATTTCAGTTTAAATAAGCAATACCCAACATACTTATTACAGAAAACATTTCAACACTTTACAAAAGATTTTCAACCCACCCAAATTAACCAAGTACCCATTAAAATAATGCACTTTCCTCGTTATACCATTCGAAAGATACTTGCACGACAGTCTAGCCCTCTGTCGCTTAAATCTATTCAAAATATGACTTTAAAATGATTTACGACTGCATTTACTCAAATTGGCCGAATAGGCCGGAGTCCTAAGAAAATCCAGCCAGGAAAATAAGAATATCAAATCCTAAAAATAAATTTCAAGCTATTGCATAAATTTATATGCTTTCAAGACGGATGCACCTTTTTCGATGTCGCGACTCTTTTCTTTTCGTTTCGTGATAGTTGACACACTAATGGCGTGTGGCGGTGTATAGAAGAACTTTTAAAATATATTTATATATTTTTTTCCGGACTTAAAACAACCAATGATAAATGACTAATTTTGGAATTTCACAAGACAGTAGTTACATCATGCCAGAAACGAACACTTTTAAATACTTTTTTCTAATTTGGAAATTCTTACGGCGGAAAATCAAACAACCTCGTCAAAATTGTCAATTACCGTAAAATATTTTCCTAATTCTTTATGGAAATTAAAAATAACTTTGAACTTTTCTTTTAAAATAAAAGCCAAGGCAATAGAAGAGATGTAATGGAAAATTTATGAGGATACTCCTACGATTCTATAGTTTTAAAAGATTTCTATTTTGTGCACTGAAAGGTGTGTATGAAGGCGGGGTGGTCTTAAAATGCACAAAAAAATAAAAGAATATTGCTTTATTATGAATTCGCAACTTACTTATAAAATGGAAAATTTTTTTTTTAGAAAAAAAATTATTTACCAAATTGCACATCAAAATTTAAAAACCTCACTAATTAAAGTTGTCCAGTACACCATATTATTTCGATCTAAAAACTAAAAAAAAATTTGATGCTCTCAAATATTAATTTCTTCTTATTTACATACATAACAAAAAAACCGTCGGTCCACTACGCTATCCGCATTATGTGGACGCATTTTAATGTTCTTTAAGTTATTACTTAAGTAGTGGAAACCCTTTAAGTGGTCACATTTCTAGGAGTAAGGTTGTGAAAACAGTGGTGAAAATTTCCTGCCTAAAATACTAAAATAGGTAGGAACTGCGTATGCCTAAAAGCTGAAACTTGCAGTATATATAGAGCTACGATAGTCCAGGCATTTGCAAAAAAAAGGTAGATATTTGTGAAGAAGTTTGTTATTTGGCGAACAATGCGTCCAAAAAACTCAAAATCTGACATGACAATCTAAAATTCATATTTCCGGAACGGTTCATACAACAAAATTAAAATTAAATGATTTTTTATAGACACTAGAATCGTATATTATAGAAGCAAAATTTCGTTGAGGATAGGTAGAACATGAGGGTGATATGATATCTTCCGAACCAATTACGCCAGAAGAGAGGGTATGCTAAATATACATTTTTTGAAGGGGAGGAGTATACAATTTTTTTCAGAAAAATTAAGTTGTATAATGTTTCAAGACCAATTTGAGATATAATCTTGAAATATTTACATGAGCTACCCCCCGTTGACAATGAATTGTTTGGGGTGGTGTATACAATTTAGTTTTTCTCGCAAAACAGCTTGGGATGGAATGCTACAGATGCCTCCTACAAAAACCATTTTTTTTTGCAAGAGTAGGAAGGTACATGGGTGGGGTGTCATTGTATCCCAGAAACGACTTATGGAATCAACCTGGCAGGGAAATGATGGTGTAAAGTTTTCACGAATTTTATCACATATCTTAGGTCAGTGAAGATATCGGAATTAGTTAACCCTTTTGTGGGCTTCTGCATCTACATCCTAAGTCCCTAAGAGCGCCAAAAGAGGTTGTATATGTTTTCACGAATTTCGATATATCTCTTATGTTTGATGAGATATCGAATTGATTTTTACTTTAACGGGCTTTCTATATATTCGCTTATAAAATGATTTCCAAATTTTTTGATATTTAACTATATTTCAATTTTTATTATTATTTATATTTTTTTTATATTAAAAAGGTAATTTTAAAAAAATTAAAAAATCTGTTATCAGTCTGATCTCAAATTCATTATTTTTAAGGTAGAAGTCCGAAACACGTTTCATGACGATGTGACTGATAACCTAAAGAATTGGGACAAGTCAATAGTCAATTGAGCATTTTTTCACAAACCAATTTATCAAATTACCTACGTAGGAAAGGTATAACTTTCATTACCTACTGATGTTAATTTCCCAGACATATCACTTGCAATAATCTTCATAAAAGATAACTGTCTGATTTAATCGACCTGGTTAGATAATAGCAGATTTAACCATTAAGTGTTGAACTTGAAATTACTTTGTGGTTTTCACACTTGTATGTTTATAATGCAATGAAAGATAAGTTGTTATTTTTTTAATTGATAATATAATTAAAAGGCAAATAAATTGTTCGGGAGCAAATGATCTGGCCCATAAGGAAATGATTAATTTATGGTGGCCACGATTTAAATCCGTTTTAGTCGCATTTTGTAATAATATAAACAAGGTCAACTGAGTCTGATAAGAACGCTAATTATTGTTTACATTCATATGTAGACGTGTTGTTATTTACATCTACCTTTCAACGTAATTAATTATGAAAATTAATGAACATCGTTAAGCACACACAAATCTAGCAACCCTCAACATGGTCAAAACATTTATTCGTTCAAATATTATAGTACCAACAAAATTATTCTCCAACCAAATCTGGTTTTATTCCAGTATTCACTTCGTAAAGTGATTTTACACCGATACCATACGCAATTCCTTCACCCAGTGATACATTACAGAGATGTTTATGATAACTAAGATGAAGACATAAATTCGCTTCAGATTTTTTTCAATCATTAAAAATGGTTGGAGCAAATGAAAGAAAACCAAGGTCTGATTAAGGCTCATACCATAGAAAATTACTAGATTCGAAGCACTAACTACAATAATAACTATACTTTAACAATATCTTTAATTTTAATTAATCTCACTAAGTACCTACGTTAATTTTGTGGTTTATAAAGTTAGAGATTTCTAAGCCTTAAATTTGTATTTTTGTTAAGGTTAAAATTTTAATTTCTTATGTCTATTATTTAATTCTAATATTTATTGAAGTTTTTAGTCTTAAATTTATTAATTTTATTTGATAAAATATGAGTAAAAATAATTTTTTTTAATAGGATTTCAAAATTAAATTATTATTATTATTAAAAAATAAGAAATTAAATAAAATAAAGTAAAAAAAATTAATAGTGAACCAAGAAAAATGAAAAGTTTAGATAATATATGAGAATAAGGGTAATTTATTAAAGTAATTAATAACTGATTGAACAAAAAATAGATAACAATTAAATCGTTTCGAAATAACTGGATAATACTTTCAAATGAATCTTGATTGTGTTAATAATTTTGTAGCCCATTAATTAATTGAAAAATGTACCGGAATGACGGTAGGGTAAATTTGGACAAATACCATTTTTAAGCTCATTTGATCTTCTTCTAAGGACAATTTAACTACTTAAGAAAAGAGTGACAGAATATAATGTCCCACGTAAGGCTCTTCCATAATAGCACAATACAGCTGTACAAGTTTAAGGTAGAGTTCTTAAGTCACTCACAATAATAGCTCAATTACATATAGGTAATACTGACTTTCAAACAACTTCAAGCGAATGTCTATCGTTATTCTTTATCATATGTTATTTATATATATATATGGAATATTTAAATTTCTATTTTCGGAGAAATTTATCAGTAAGCTTCGATCAGTCCCAATTTATTTATTTTTTAAGAGCATTTCTGTATTAGATATATTGCAACCAGCACTAAAACTTTTATTTTGCCAATTTTATTGAAATTAAAATGATATAATTATATGACTAATAACGTAGTCATTCAGCACAGTATTATTGATTATCTTACAATCTTAGATATTTATAAGCTTCGCCACTATTCCCGTAAGTTTGCTTTTAACTATTAAATCACGAAAAACTTACAACCTTTGTTTGCTTTATCGTTCTAACTTTTCTCTTAAGAACATTATTATCCTCTAATGGAATTTTGTCTGAACAGTCACTGCAAATTTTTATCACTTAAACTAACCTCTGTATCGCACTTTCACTCTCACTCCAATTTGCGATAATTTAAATAGAAACAATAACAAAAACTTAAAAAGCTTATAACTTCGCAATATTATTGAATCAACAATTTATGCGAGTATTAGAACAACATACGACTACAGCAAGAGCATAGTTGATAAATAAAATGTTTTCAATAAAGTTCATTATCATCGAAATGGCACTGAATATTTTTTTCGATTTTCAGCTACTCGTATCTATAATATTTGATTTTACCGCTTTAATCTAATCCGTATTTTACCTATTTCGATATAGTCGCAGACTATGAAGAAAAACTAATTTAGAACACCTTGCAAGTACTCATCGTTAATAGATACACCGAGCATATCATTTTGCCAATCTGCTTCGAGTCGTAGGTTAAAACCATATGAAAATCTACTGATAACGAACTTTAGTTGATTAGATAAGAAATGTGAAAATGTATGAAGTAACTAAAAACAATGTTTGGAATTTTAGAAATTTGCTTTGGCTTAGCTTGAACGGGTGTAGCATGTTAGCTTGATTGAATACCTTAGGGGAATTTTAAAAAGCTTCTTAAAATACTTTTTTATTTTAAAAATAAAGTACAATAGTAAGACAGGTTTGAATTTATTGAAAAGTTTGTATATTCACGTAAAGCGGCAACTGAATTGTAGTAGATCTACCCTTGGTTAATCCTATTATTGTTAACTCTTCGTTCATGTGAAAAAGGAAGTGTATTGTTATTTACTACCCGCACAACTCCATCTCTTGCCAGTGTGAAAAACAACAACCTTCCAATACGTAAGTTAGAAAAACATCCGATTGGCCACCATACAAAATCTAACAAGTAAGGCGTGGAAAAATCTGTCAACTTCTGCATAATTCAACATTCTTATTCAATCTTTTTCCATTCTTCGTTGATCTTAACATTTCCTGAAGAAAGCTCTCGACTCATCAAATGCAGTAAAAAAGCACGGCAATGTTTGCAACGAGACACAGTTTGTACTACGGTAAAGAGAGACGAGAGACGACTGCGAATACTACGTGAAAGTATTTATAAAGCGATTTGGATTGGTAGCAACGATCGATCAGAAATCAAGTACATAGCACATTACATGCTAGTGGGAATAGAAAACCGTCATATCGGGTGTATTCAACGTCATCATCTTACGGTCTGGGAATAATCAAAATTATGGCGATGGTATGGATATATATAGCAGAGTCCTTTCTTTGGCAATAAAATAATATAAACAATTTAGCTTACACCCTAAGACTCCCAATCGCAGTCCACGCCCACGATGGGCGCCATTATAGATTCTACCGGCTACGGTAACTAAATGGACCCACGTTGGGCACTATTACAGATACCTACCGGCAGCACTTCAACCAAAGTACTGAGAAGAATACTGCAAAGATTTTTAAACGCTACCCACGATTGTACTGCAATGATGTATTCCAAACCGATACTATTCATAGTAGCATAAAATTCTGACCAAAAAACCAATTCAAAACCTTGACAAATTTTTTTTCAAAAAATTGAAAATTTTCTAATACTTATTCATCGCACTTCCGACGTTGACGCCTTCTAAAATCCAAGGAATGTAAAACCTGTGTGAATTTTCAATAACACGAAAAATAAACAAAAACAATATAATCCACTTGAAATGTATGTAAACAAACACAGTATTTACATATTCATAACAAAATCATGAATACGCGATGTATCTATGGTGAGGTCAGTGATATTTTAGCAGAACTATGACGTAATTGTTAATCATTGATAAACCATTAATGAATTTATTCAACTATGTACGCGGTATAAACATTTTTTTCTGCAACCACTTTTCAAATATATCTAGTAGAACCCCCCTAGGTGCATCACAGTCATTACACCTAACCAACCCATCAATTTATTGATTAATAGAAGAAAAAAATGTTAACGATGGTTTAAGGCAGTCAAACGATGAAACTTGTCGTGATTGTAGAATAAAGATGTCACGATATGGAAATTATTGTAAGTCGTTTTGAAGAAAACCCCAGCTCAGTGATGTAATGGACATACATTTTACGCGAAACCTAGAAGTGCTGAAATATTAATGCCCTTAGATAAGTTTATATTTTGCTACCATCGGTTAGAGGTGACCGCAATCTTTTTGATATATGAACATCTAGATATCAGTAAAATGTTGTGAGTATAGTAGAACTATACGATATCTTCAGATCACTCCAACAATATCACCTGTATGAGACTAAAATACCTAGTGTAAATTTGTACTTCATTCAGATCAAAATCTGCAGTGGGATTAATTACGTTCGTTTTAAATCTTATTTGAATATTACAAAGGTTAACCACATAATTTCGCGTTAAGGTCGATCATTTTGAGGTTAGTTGTCGTCTACCGAGAGAAGAAAAATGAGTATGAACTAAACTAAGCTAAGACTTAATTGATACTGCATGGTGCGAGTACCTGCATTTTAGGTAAATTAATTACCAATTATTGTGGCTAGATAAAGAAGTTTTGAGTGGATACACCAATGGCCGAACTTCGTCTAGGTACTATATTTAAACCGGGATTGCTGCTTATCATTCCGGACTGATTCAATACCTTGTATTCTGCCATAAAAACAAATTACAAATTAGAAAAAATAAATGTTCGAAAGTGGTTCTTAACAAACCATATTATTACTCGACCTTCCGACTGCATAATGAAGCCAAAGTTTCTAAAATTAGCGAATTAGCTAGTAAAATTTGTTCAAATGTTCAAATTCCTTCAACAACAAATGTAGGAACAATACAAATCCTCTCATTAACGCACTGATTAGCACCCTTTTACAAGGAATAGAGTAGGAACGTTATTAGCTTTAAGTTAGCCTTAAATTAGCCATTTAAAATTGCTGCATGCCACCAACTATACCAAAGCTGTAAAGGTATAGAAGCATGTCTAATCACTTAAGTAATTTATTGTATCTAAACAAAAATTAATTTTACGGATGAAATAAATGATTATGATTATGATTAGACGATTTTTGTTTTAGTACTAACATGTTAAATACGAGTAGTTTCAATAAAATATCGAAGAGAAGAGGCTGGGCTTTGTGGTTTGTTACTTATATGTGAAATGTAATACAAAATTCATATATTTTGAGAAGTAGTTTTTCAATAAGAGTTCAACAACAACAACTAAAAAAAAAGGAAACGGGATTTGCAAAATCTACAAAACAGCAGTAAATATTTAGGTCTTTTCTGCTTAGACAAAATAAATTCTTCAATAGTTACATACCAATTTTGATATTTTAATACAAGCAGACACTTAAACTTTTTTGCTGCTCTGTCAATGTCAAAACGTCAGTCAAGGTCTACATTTTTATCATGGTGAAGTTCATGAACGGGTAACGTTTAGCAATTATCCCAATTCTTCTGTGTTTTATTTAAACACAAAATTTGCTTCTTGCTGAATAACCCTATAGAGTTATAATAAGGTAGACCTTGACTGCCGTTTGGACATTGACAGACCAGCAAAAAAAAAAAATAAGGATGCGTTTGTATTAATTACAAAATTGTTATGAACATATTTATAGAATAACCTCTTATAATTATAATTTTGAAATTTTGATGATAAAAAAAGAAATTGTTTTTACTATTTAAGTTTTCTATGAAAACCGATGCTCTTACTTTATTACTGTTTTACTTAATTTTTAGTACGCTTTAAAAAAATGTATAAAAATAAAATTTGGAATCTTTTTATTTTTTTCTATCGAAACGTAAAAATAAATATGTAAAAACTTTCAACTATGACTAAATTAAGAATTAGGTAACATTGCAAAATTAAAAATAATCAAATTAAAGCAAAAATTAAGTATCTATAAGTTAAATTAAAAAAACAATTGATTAATATTAAAAGCAGAGAAAATAAAAATACGTAGTCAAAATAAAAGTAAAAGTTAACTAGGCAAGAAAATATGAAATTAGGTATGTGGATTTGATGTAGTCTGGGTGGCTTAGTGGCCAGAGCACTTGCCTTCGATGCACCTGGGGCCAGGTTCGAATCTTCTTGGCGACAAGTAATTTTTGAGAATGGGATTAGGTGCCGGACTACCAGTTCACTCAGCTGTAAATGAGTATCTGAGTTAAAATCGGGGTAATAATCACGGACGAGCGTGTAGCTGACTATTTCACCTCCTAGTGTTCCGTTGATCTCGTAATGAAGTAACTCTAGCATTACTTCAACGCCTAGGCTCGATTTGGGCTGTTGCTCCATTGATTATGTGAATTTGATATGGAGCAAGAATATCCTAAATATAAAAATTCATAAGAAAAAAACTCAAACTCAAACAATATTTATTTATAATAATTCAAAATGCATTAACAGAACAATAATGTTTTAGAGAATTTATAGCACTTAGGCAATGAGCAAAAGAAATAATTGAATTATGTATTATAATTTGCCAAGGAAAAGTAAAGAGCAAAAACCTTGCCTGTTAAAACTTAAGCTACTTAAAACTTAGAATTAAAGGATTACCAAGTAATTTACATGGATACCGGGCTATAATTATGTGTGATAAACTGCAGGATATAGTGAGAAAAAGAAGATGCAATGTAAGGCATGATCTAGAGGAACGATGCAACCAGCGGGTTGCGTATATATTGGCATCGCTTTAAAAAGGACTCAAGTCTTTTGTCGGCCAGTGTTTTTACGTTATGCACGTTAGCTATTTTATGTAGGCGTTTAGTTGAAAACTCGAAGGGTAAGTTCAACAGTATTTTTAGGCTTTTATTCTGGGTGGCTTGCAACGTTTTTTGGTGTAGCGGAGCTTTGACGCCATATAGGAGTGCCATACGATATTATAGGTTGGATGACCTGCTTAAAAATTAGGAGTTTATTATGCACCGAAAGCTTGGAATTCCTGTTAATTAGGGGGTAAAGAGCATGAATGCTTTTTGAGACCTTAGAGCACGTCATTTCCACATGGTCTTTGTAGATAAGCTTTTTGTCAAGGATCACGCCAAGATATTTTATAGAGTCACTCCAATCGATGGTTTGTCCGATGAAATTGATAGGATGGCTTGGAAGATTACTACGTTTCCTTTTTTTGTGAAGAAAATTGCTTGAGTTTTTGTACTGTACTCACTCTTACAGGGTGGTAAGAAGGAGCACTTGTCTCCCCTGTACTCCTTCAATCAGTAATATAGTATACCATGTGAAAAAGTATAATTTTCCAATGAAACGTAACTCAAATATTTTGTTAAATAATTGAATATTTCGAAAAATATTTTTTTTTGCCACTAGTTGATAAAGGTCGCTGCTTCAAATCCGGACCGACGGACCAAAATATTCGTTTTAAAACAAAAATTTCCTTTAAATTTCCTTTGAGAGTTGAGATACCATATTTCAGCCACAAGAATCTTTTGAATTATTAATTGTGAATTGAATTATATCGGTATAATTTTCAACAATTGAACAGTTGTATTGAAATAAAAACGGAATATGTTTGGATAGCATATACCTACGGTTAATTTAATTTTTTTTTTTTTTAAATTAAACAGCCTTCCTTAAACCATTATTTTGATTATTGATTGGACACAAAATTTCAACTTTCTATGTTAACGCGTTTTTTAGTTATCTTGCGGTTCATCTGTTAAATTCACAAATTTTCCAACAATTTTTGTATGGTAAAACGATTTGGAATGGATTTCTGAATTTGTACATGAAAAAAAGATATATGTATGTATATATAGACATAGATATACAGGCCTATTCAGGACCGAGTCACAAGTCACAAAGTAGGTCGAGAGCCTCAATTTTGTATAAATTTTGAATTAATTGAGACTTTTTAGATATGAGACTCTGATCCTGAATAGGCCTGATAGATACCTACCTACTTTCTGGAAAAATTAAAGATTGTAGCTAGAATTATTCTGAAGTTAAACACTTTTTAATTTTCTAGTTTTATATGAGGCTTCGTTCTATGACTCGAAGCTTGATTACACTTGGAGCTCCAAAGATTCCATCCAGACTTGTAAAAAAAACCAGTGATACTGTAAATACCATTGAACCCAGCTAAAAAAGTTTTCATACCTCTAAAAATATTGTTAAAGTTTTTATTATGGTTTCGTCAATATTAACATACATATGTCTACACATGCCAAACACAATCCAATCGTACTACATTCGCACATCTCATAGACTAAACAAACCTTAATCCGAAAGACCTTATCACGCGTAAATTTACATTATACTTGTTAGGTCTGAAAAACATCAATGTCATATACAAAAATAAACACACCGTCCCAAAAAAAAAACACCAAATTATTAAGACTTTGATCACTCCGAGTGGCCAACACAACGCAACTCTATGGTCACTTGGTCAACATTTAGCATTCCAAAGGAAAAGTTGTAGGCGTGATCGGCCTTGTACAGTTGCATACTAAAAAAAACTTTGCTAGCTCATAAATTATAACAGGTATGCTCTCATATACCCTCTCAAACCGTATGTACAAATCGTAGTCTCATAACTTACCAACCCGATGACCTGTTAATTCGATTCACAACTTTTCTGAAAGCAAAAACTTTTAACTAACGATCATTCAGGTAAGTCAACACGATCACCACACAAGATCAAAATTAATTTGAATGCATCAGCATTCTTCAATCGTACCGCATATGTCGTAGGTACCAAATGGTTAGACTTATGAAATAATAGCAAGCCTTCCTCTTCGATATATTGAAAAAGTTAAGTGTATTGAACGACGTTGTTTGCTAATTGATCGTGCAGCATTGAGCTTAGAATATGTGTTTGTTTTTATTCGCACATGACAATGTTAACTGAAGTAATTACCACGATCGTTCGATCTCGACAGGTGAAAATCGCCATACAGCAGAATAACTTTACATAAAATATGAAATTATATTTCAGCCGGATAATTTAACGTTACGCAATCATCTGCTGAAATGTACCAAAAAGAGCGAACAAAACGATCCAAATCCAAACAGAAACCAGAAAATCAAACAACCGGTTTCACAAGAATAAGAAAATATCAAGAAGTTGTAAAGAATTTCAAAGATTCTAAGTTAGAAGAATCGCACGACTACCTTGCGAAAAATACACCGATCGCGAAATCTTAAAGGTAGGAACTTACATTTTTTTTTGTCAAAAATCCTTCGAAAAAATTTCGCAATGTTCGTTTCCTGTATGAGATATTTTCACTTGGGATTAGATACTTTTATTGATGCCAATCCTGCATTACTTGAATTGTGCACTGCTTGATGTAAAACTGAACTAATTAGCACCGATCACTCGACTATCAAACTGAATAAGATTTACGGAGAAGAACGTGATTTAAATACAATGAGACAAGATCACCAAACACCCGCACTACACGAAAGATCACTACGGCATAGTGATCATGCCAGAGCAGATCTTTGCCACTATATGCCAACTGTTGGTCATTTTCTTCAAGATTTCAATACCTGTCCTAACACAAATACACTAAATCACTTGAACGCGAGCTACAGACGAGCCCTTCAGCTGAACCTCTGGATGGGTTCTTTTTTCGGTTTCTTTAGTGTAGTGACTTGGGAAGCGATCGCAGCACATGACACGATCTTTAAGATCCCGTTGAGAAAAACATCACCTTTTTTTTGGGTTTTCCGCCGAAGGAAAAACTCTCCTCCGATCAACTCGTTTTTCGCCAGTCGTCCGTGATTGGAGCGAAATCGCGCACCAATCTTTCAGCAAAGTATCAAAACCGCACTATGTCCAATCCAAGTCCAATTCGATCGCGCAACACGATCACTCTACCTACATACAGCGAATAAATTTAAAAAATTATATGAAAGATACGACTAAATCGGCAGTCAGATACTGACTGGATCGAGGTTCGACTCTTGTATAGTTAGTCAATCTTCGAATCCGAGGTTTGTATTTCTTCAGTCTTTAAGATCGGCGACAGACACGTTATTTTCTATAGCCGTGTTGTGTATCTACTATCTGTTAGCTAAGAACTAGAAAAATAAAAATCAAAAACAATTTTTTTTATAAGTTTCAAGTTAAGACGGCCAAACGATCGGCTTATAGTAAAACGGCTGGAGATCGTGCGATCGCATATAATTTATAAAATGCACAAGAAGTTGTGCGAGAAATTGTGATCGTCTTAAGGGAAAATGCGACTAAACATTTGTTCGGATGCTGGGCATTTTGTGACTCCAAAAAAGAGTCGTTAAAATGTGGATTAACGTGGTATTGGTGGATACGAACAGGTATATTTTTAGATACAGGAAAGATGAACAAAAAAAAAAACACATTTCGGGTGTTTCGAAGTATAATTGCTAGTGAAATTTATTGTAATGGGTCTTTTCGACGAAGATTTGGGTCTTTGTTTCGTTGTAACGTAGACGATTGTGTCGCTCTTGTACCTCTTCCTAATGGCTTCTTATCTTGGACTAATCTACTCTTCTAAGCGATCACCTGAAGATTTACTGCGGGAAAAAATCGAGGATTTTGTCGTTATTCTCTGAAGTACGAGGTGAACTTTGATGTGTGCCTAATTGGCTTTACTTCAAAAGTTTTTTTTAGTTAAAATTTTATAACGGTATTGCGATCCACCTGATATTAATATATAATGATACTAGCTGCGTACCGCTGCTACGCTTCTTACGCTCATGTTTGTTTGGAGCTATACTATTTTTTCTATCGTTACTCCCGTTGCTCCCATTCCTCCCGTTGCTCCCATTCCTCCCGTTGATACCGTTGCTCCCGTTACTCACGTTGCTTCCATTCCTTCCGTTACTTCCTTTGCTCCCGTTGGTCCCATTTCTCCCGTTACTCCCGTTGCTTCCATTTCTCCCGTTGCTTCCATTTCTCCCGTTGCTTCCATTTCTCCCGTTGCTTCCATCTCTCCCGTTGCTCCCATTTCTCCCGTTGCTCCCATTTCTCCCGGTGCTTCGATTTCTCCCATTACTTTCGTTACTCTTGTTACTCCAACCTCTATCCACCATTCTCCATCCTCCATCTTCTGTCCATCATCTATCATAGTTACTCCCGTTGCTCCCATTCGTCCCGTTACTCCCGTTGCTTCCATTCCTCCCGTTACTCCCGTTGCTCCCATTTCTTCCGTAGCTCCCATTTCACCCGTAGGTCCCGTTGCTCCCATATCTCCCCTCTCTGCTTATTGCTTCCATTTCTCCCGTTACTCCACCATTCTCCATCTTCTACCCATCATCCCCCATCCCCCATCATCCATCCTCCATCCACTATCCATCATCCATCGTCCAACTTTACCATTTAGTAAACTACCGCTAAATCATATGAAATATACTCAAATGTTGTAATAACTCAAGTACCACCAATTGTAAAATGATTTTGTTAACGCAGAAACCTTGGCGTGCGTGTGCTTCAGCGAAGTTTTATTGTAATCGGATGAATGGTATAGAAAAGCGAAGACAAAACATTAGAACACCAGGGTACTAAAATCGTGAAAAAAATTTAAAAATGTTTAAAAAAAACTTTTGTTTTTCATTCGATCTGGATTAAACTTCACAGGAACCATCCCGGGACGTCTCTACACGTTCCCTGATTTCATCAAAATCGGTTCAGCGGCTTAGGAGTCTATAGGGATCATACATACATACATACTGTCATCCTCCTCATACATACTGTCATCCTGTCATCTCTAGATATAAAAATTTGTAACTCCCACATTTTGAATTTTTACGTTTCACGTTTAGTTAGTTCGAGTAATGCGTTAGTCCGCCGTATACGTGATACGCAAACGGCTTTGCCGTCAAACAGCTTTCTTCTACTTAAGTGAAACTTTATAACTATCTAATGCCACAATCGGGAAAAAAGAAGGGGCGCAGCGCAAGAGACACTGCGTTTACTATGCACTGTATGAGCCTACTTTACTACCTACTACAAACTAGCTTCCATAAGGCCTTACCGAAGCTATATCACTGCCTCGGCGCTTCGGTAAGGTCTTATGGAAGGTAGTTTGTAAGTAGGGTATTGCGATCCCTTCAGAATCTCTAGGCTGCTCCATGCCCCCAAAAGCACTCGAAATCCCTGCAGAATCTGACCAGTTTGCCATCCCTAACGACCTCAAATCCTCGATATTATCAAAGAAAACCAACCCAGGAAGTATTATAAAATCAGAACTTTAAAGGAAGTTAGTCCCGATAATTTCACTAATAAACGCGATCATCTACTTACCATTTTACTTTATTATTTTAATAATCAGTATTATGATAGAAACTTAAAAATTTTTTTTTTTTTGCGTTTAATGACTAGTAGGCACGATAAAACCAATAAAAATATTTGAGTCCGTCTGTCCGCCGTACGCCGTACATCGACCGCTGTACGCAAAATTGTTTGAAGGCTCGTAGCACCCAAACCCTTTGTGCTATTTAGTTGAATTTTTTTTAGGTTGAGTGGCTAAACCCCCTTTAGTGGACACCTTTTGGGGGGTGAGGTTGTGAAGGGGAAGCGTTTTAGACGAAATTTTTTGGTTTCTAGATCTCAGCCACCGCTTATGCTATGAAGTTGAAACTTGGAACTTAGATAGGGCTGCAATAGTATACCCATTTGCAAATATGGGTGAAGAGGTGAAGGATTGGAGGGGTTGAAAGTAATGCGTCCGAAACGTAAAAAAGCCGAGATTGAGACATTCTAAAATCCATGTCTCCTAAACGGTTAATGTCTCGACGTTAAAACTTAAGAAACATCTTTGGATATACTAGGAGGGTGAAAAACTTTAGATTATGATATCTAACGAACCAATTGCATTAAGAAAATATAATTCAGTCTGTATATTAAAATTTTTGAAATTCTACCCCTAAGGGAGTGCAAGGGAGTGCAAGGGAGTGCAAGGGAGTTGTATACTTTTTCACGAATTCTGCCATATCTCCCAGGCCTGATAAGATATCGAATATCTCTTCACTGTCACAGGCATGCATAACAATAGCCTAAAACTGGTTTTTAAGCCATTTTCTTTTTCGGCCTCTAAGAGGGTATAAAAGGGTTGAACCCGTTTTCACGAATTCCGTAATTTCTTTTAAAAGTGATAAGAAATTGAATTGGTTTTAATTTTCTCGTACTGTTTTCATATTTTTCTATTAACTTTTGTTAATAAATTTAAGTTTTGTATCAGTTAAAGTTCCAGTTAGAACGTAACTGACGATCGTAGGAACGGGCCTAAGAAGAAATTAATCCATAATTATAATTTTTAATTTAATAATTTATAAGTAACAGACCCGGTACTTGGATTTTTTCTCAACAAATATTTCAAGATCGATTTTGTTCTAAGAAATGTATCTATAACTTCTTGTAGTCAACGATTTTTTATATACCTACCCAGCTTCAATCTGAAAAATGCACAATCAACTTCCTTCACCAAGCAGCTGCATATGCACATTGTGACAAATTAAAAAATTTAATCACTTCGCTTCGGTATTTTTCTATTTCAAACCTGTTGGCACATTCATTGGCAGATTTTTTTAAGATGAAAAACAACACCCAGCCAAAACAAATCTAGATTGAGACCACCTGGCGCGATCGTTTGAAGATCATTTTTCTTCGCCTTCGTTACAAAAATCTCTTGATCACATTTGAAATTCGAGTGATCATCAATAAAAACAAGATCCGTTCTCACGCTAGTCCATAAATTGTCTGTACTATGATCGTTCATGCATGGAGGGAGCACAAAGGCCTTCGTCAAAGGAACAAACATTTTAAAAAGGGGGAAAATTCCCCTCAAGACAAAGCCTTCCACTTTGTAAGTAGGCGCGAGTTTTTTTTTTTTTTAAGATTTAGCTGATCTACCGGCGCGCACTAAGCGTCTTGGCGTCTGATCTGCGTGGCTAGCTATTGGATTGCACTCCAGACTTTAACCCAACAAAACCGGCTCTTGGATGTTGGCTTATTGCGTACATTTTTGTCGTCTTAACGCACCTTCCTCGTAAATTAATTAAAAACAGGTGCAAAGTCAACATATGGTCTCACAGCCTGGTTGCTAGTTAATCTACATAACTCATACTACAACCGACCGGGGGGAACAAAAAATTCAAATATTTAAGGCGTTTATTGTCACAGCAATTTTGTTTGCTTTAAATGTGGGCTATAGTCAAATTGTCGGACTAATTAGCTTTTATGGTGGGCGTCTAGCTATTCGGCTTTAACGAGATAGTAAACACAACATGCCTAGCTGTAGAAAGCTGCGGTCAACATAAAACTGCAACTAACGCCCCATTACTAATCGATTCTACTTGCACGCTCGGATTACTCCTGGGGGATTATAGAAGCTAGAAACCTAGAATAGATAAACTAACGGCATGATGCCGCCAGTTCATCTTGGTCCAGAAAAATTAATGGACCGCACACCGCAGGCGTGTATGGGCGTTCAATTGCGTCGACCGTGCATGCCAAATATTTTAAGTCATCTGCTTGAATTCGCGCTTAAATCTTGAAGATACCGTAGCCAAGACACTTTAGCTTCTTCTGGGGTGCGGCATCATCCGATTTTGGAATGCTCGTAAGCGCAATTTGCTTAAGCAGAATTTTTACGGATAGTTGAGACGAACATGAAGATAATATGCTGAAACTAACTGAGTACATATTGGATGAGGGCGGACTCCATTGTAGCTTGGGTGCGATGTTACGAACTCAAATTCGTGAGTTGCATCTTAAAGACCAACGGCTTATCTCTAAGAAGTCGGCACGTTTTACAGCCTCTTTTCCATCGTTTATGGCGTTGTTAGCCGTTCTGTTAGTGCTTGTATACATGCTTAATACAAATTTATTCTAACTCTGCATTTCGTTAAGCGCCTGAAACGACTACTTCTTACGATGTTAAAATCTAATGGAATTAGCTTCCATTTATTGACCGCCTCTTATGCTTATTGTCGTCTGAGAAGGCATAAAATTTTTTTTAATAATGTCTTCACGGTGCATTTTTCTATTTTCAGTAATCGATAAAAGTTTAATGTCTAGGAAGATGAACCATTCACTTCTAATGGCTTTGTGTAAGGTCATAGCGTTGGTGGTATGTAAATGTTGAAAATGTGGTAAATCAGTGGGGAGATTTGGACATACCAGTAGAATGATGTCTCTTTGTTTACGGTGTTGAATAGTTTTCAATTCGGAAAGACAATGAATTGAAGAGATTAGGTGGTATTCAGACGAATATGTCGGTAGTACATACATGAGGTCATAGACGCCCAAGAGAATCTGGCGCCTTATTTCGCGGAAGCAGAGTACTCTACTCTGATCGACATTACCCAACTGACTCGGTCGTCTAACAACAAAAAAGAAGTCAAAGCAATTACCTTTATAACACAATTTTTATTGCTTAAAACAATTCCTGCTACGAATAAACCATTGGACGGCGATTTTCATGAATAAATTCTTGTTCAATCCGACTGTCTTTCGGAACAACATAAAACAACAAGCTACCGCTGCTTACATAAAAATTCTGCTCGTCAAGAATCTCCCTGATTGTTTTCTTCAAATACAATTTGTGAACTGTGGCCGCCTTCCTGTTTTCATAGTAGACATTTAAGTTTTCCGGACGATATTTTCCCTCCGTATCGCACGGCAATCCTTCCATAAACATCGATCTGATGCATTCCTCCATGCTGCAAAATATCACCGTTATAAACAAAGCAGTTCTTTCTCAACGCAAAAAAGTAATACTTACATAACATCTTCGCTTAACTCTTGCTGAAAATCACTGAAAAGGAATTCAGGATAAGAAAATGCTGTTGGCCATATTAAACTGCCGCCGTCGTCAATTTTGACCGGATGGTCCTCGAGCGGAAGGATTTTCGGCTTAAGATGTTCCTCGGTGATTTGTTCGTTAGGCGGAATATCGTCGAATTTAATTTGTCGATTTCGAATCGTGTCCGTGATTCGTTTAAATTCGGTTTGTTTACGTTTTTCAGTTGTAGCTTTCTTTCGAGCATCTCGTTCGGCTTGGAGCTGTTTTAAAATTGAATTTAAATTAATAAGTTCGGGGAGAAAAACTTTATCGCGTGCTACCTTTTGCGTTCGAGACTTTTGAAGGAGATCCAATGCTTGTTTATTGTCCGGTTCGTTATCCAAAATTTCATCACAGTATTGAATGCATAGGTCAAATTTATCGGTATGAAAAGCGCATTGAGTGGCTCGCCATTTGGCTTTTGTATAGTCCGGTTTTAGTTCTAAGGCCTTTTGGGCATCGTAGAGTGAAGACCTGATTAAAAAAACAAATTGGGATTAAACTTCATTGAAAGTTTCGGTGTTTTTGCAATAAAACGGTTTAGTCACGGTCAGATAAGAAGTTGAAGCTTGAGCCTGCAATTTTGTTTTTTCGACTAATTTCCTCTCGATTTCGTCGAAATCATTGCCAGCTATGAGTTTTGCCAGGATTTCAAATAGAAACACAATTCGACTATTATTAATAAGAACACAACTAGCTAATTCAAATCGCATTAATTGTTACACTGTTGGTAATGTTTCGCGGTACTCCACATTTGATACTTATTCACGGTCAAAGCTTTTTAACAATACATTGCATTCCTTTTCGCAGTAGAACTAAATCCCATGTTTTCAAGCCCTGCTGCGCTTTATTACTGTATATGTGTGCTTTAAAGATTTCAAGCACATTCGGTTGTTTGTGTACACCATGAGGGCAGCGTGCAGAGCTTGTTTTTGGAAGATTGTTTAATGTTTTTATTGTGTTTTATTATGGAGCCAGTCAAAGGACATTTGCTCGTTTGGTTTTTTTAGCCGTCTTCGCAAAAGGAGAAGGTTAGAAACGCCTTGCGAACTTCACAGAATTCTCTCAGTAGAAAATAAAAGGCATGATAAGTAATCTCTTTTATAATTTTCAAGTTCCTTCGGTTTCCTTAACGGTCATCCAACCGGGAAGCGATAATGGTTAATGACCAGTTGTGCTCAAGATGCTCTTCTCCTTTTTGCGTGTCTCTCTCCGCATCAAACGACATCAACAAGTACTGTCGGAGATACATCCCGAAATGGAGCTCAATAACACAAATTCATCTATAAAATTTAGTGAACAAATGTTGCGACACTGGCGCAGGCATCTTTTCTGAGCAGGTGAGTGTAGAGAAGTCGTTCAAGCTGCCAGATGCATGCAGTGTCTTTCAAGTGGAGATTTTGGGTGTGTTGCAGGCAGTAACTATCCTGTTAATGGGGAAAATATGCAATCAGGATAACTCACTCTACATTGACAGCCTGGCGGTCATCAAGTCGCTGGAATCGGTCACTATTAAATCACAGCTAGTAAAGCGCTGTCGAGAAGTGCTGAAGGTATTACTTTGTAGTCAGAACAGAGTACTGATTTGCTGGGTGCTGGGACATAGTAACATAAGAGGGAACGAAAAGGCGGATGAGCTGGCGAGAGCGGGATCGGCAACAGATGACAGGGCTGAAGAGGTTAGCCCACCGATATGCGACATCAAAGAGCTAATCGATGAACGTTCCAAAGTGGCGGCCAACTCTAGGTGGGCAGGGCTGATAAAGCTTCAGGACGGGGTTTGTGGCCGACCTGGATAGTCGAAAAACTAGGAATACATTAACTTGGGATAGAGAAAAACTACGGCTGCCCGTCGGAATACTGACGGCCAATCTGTACGCTGTAGAGGACATCACACACATCTTGGGTGAATATCCAGAGGTGGCCAGAAGGCGAATGAAGTGATTAGGTAGTCTGTTCTTCGACAACATTGAGGATTAGAGGTCGGCATGACATGACAAGCGGACTAGGCTCTGCAGTGATTTAGAGTGATTTTGAACGGTGTGAACGGACCACGAGGTTTTGAAGTGGTCACAATGGGTCCGTCTCCGTATGGTGCCTTCTCTTAGCGCTGCGCTCCTTCCTGAACTGAACAAAATTTATTATATTTTTTATTGAGTAAAATTGAATCACTAAAATTCATAAGCCCCGGACTCCTAATGCACTATTCCATCAATGGACTGTTGAATACATTGGCTTTGTAAAGAACGGATCAAAAAAAATCCCATAACTTGGTTTTTGACATCATCAAACAGAGCAATGCATTGTTTTATCAAAGAAATATGTCAATAAATAATTTAAAATGCAATATCGCAATCGCATTAAAACCGCCGTGCTCCAAGCAAGAAGATCGAACCGAACAGAAAGCCATTAGAAGAGGCGCAAATTTCTAGCGCCCTTCGACAAAATCACCTAATAAAAGTAAAAAACATTAACGCTTTTTTTCGAGCTCCCAAGGTCGAAGATATACCCGTGTGTCCAATTCAAGACCACATCTTTGGTGAACCACCCTGCCAGCCTGACAAACTGCTGCATTTTGTATAGCTTAATGTTTGCGAGTTCACCCAAGTCCATGGCAAAGCACGCCTCTAACCCACACCAGGGTATTCACAAAGCACGTGGACAATAATTTCCTCAACATCGAATTCACTACAGATGCGGTACAGATCTGCAACGTCCAGAAAACCTAGACTTCTGGCGTGCCAGTCAATGAGGCCCGCCAGTACACCAACGAGGATCCGTAGAGTACTACTACCTCCGAGTAAGACAAACTTTGACTTGCTCGCACTCAGGGAAGGCTAGAGCTGCCTAGCAACGAAAAATGATGTGAGGCCCGACCACCTCGTGTTGAACAGCGATATAGCAGTAACGTTGATAGCCTGTTTATGTCTTCAATACGCCTCCTCATAGAAGGAATTAGCGTTTATTTCAGCGCCGAACCTCTCCTTGCGAGTTCATCCGCAGCCTCGTTCCCCGGAATCCTACTGTGATCCTGCTCTCAACAAATTTGTGTATTAAAAAGTGTGCATAACGCACTAATCTTCTTAGACGTTTTTCTGTGACGGCATAGCCGTTGCTGCTACCTTTCGCTGTAAAGGTATATTTTGCATCAACGGCTATTTTGGCTGCTGTCGAAATAGCTGCAACGTCGTCTTCTGTTGCCAGTTAATATCGTCGTTGGATTAGAGATAGGTCGTTCAGGAGTGAATTGTTTCAAAAGAACACTTCATTGAAGTGAGTGAGTGAAGTAACTGCAGTTCTATTGGACACGTGACACAAAACGTACTGGCGCAACGAAGGAACGATCAGTTCCGGAACTACTTCACGGAAATGTGCATACCTTTTATTTTTTTTTAGGTCCTCATGTTCTACATCGGAACGAAGAAATGAACAGTTCCGGAATTAGTTCAGTGAACTCGCGAGTGACTCGTGAAAAACTTCACGTCTCCTTTGCCCTTCTCTACGTTGGATGGTTGGTTTACGTGGTGGCCCGTCAGTCGAAACAAGACTCAACTAACCAAAACTCACTTAACGTGGTCGTTGAGAACTGTTGCAAGTAGATACAGAGTTTTAGAGGCACCTGGGACTTACATGGATTATCATAACGGAGCTGTTCAAGAAGGTTATCAGTTCTCCAATCTTGTCTTTCGAAATCTCATCAAGGTTTGCCTGATGCACGAAGTCTGGCTCTAGCTAGAGGGCCGGACATTCGCAAAGAAGGTGGACAACAGTTTCCCTCTTATTTGCGTCCCCGCAACTGTGGCAAATGACTTGAAATGTAAATGTCATAATACGAAACATAACAAATAAATAAAATTGATTTGATTTATAATAAGCAGACGAAGCGAACAGACAGATTTTCATACAAAACTTCCAGTTAAAGTTCCGGTTACTGACGATCGTAGGAACGGGCCTAAGTGAATAAATTTGAAAGGAAAAAATAGCCAATTGTTTGTGAAAGGTGAGGTGGTGTCCCAGTAAATTCTAGAAAAGGAAGACGTAACTGACCTTACAAGTAAATTCTAGAAAAGGAAGACGTAACTGACCTTACAATATCTGGACAAAGACAGCAACAAGGAAATACTTTTCAGTCCACAGAGACACCCGTCTTGTGCCTGCCCACGAATCAGTACAATTCAGCCCCCAACCAAAACCTACCGATAATTTTGGATGAAAAAATGCGCGGCACTTCGATTATTGTACAGCATCGCATTCAATTCGGCATTAATCGATTTCGATTTGAGTCCTTCAGTAAAGCAGAGAATAGCCAAACGGAATTTTTTCATTTTTATGTAGCCATTTCCGTCCTCCTTGTAGTTTCTGGCCAAATCCTCGGCGGTATTCTCGTCGGGATCGTATTTAAGCTGTTGGATTCCTTCGAGCAGTGGATGTAATTCTTCGCCCGGTTCCGGTGGCTTCTTCATAAAGAACGGATGTTTGTCCATTTCCTGAAATCGCAGCGGGATGGATTAGTGGACGGTTTGTACACCGGGAATGGTTTTAAACTTACTTCCTGCCAACGGTCTTCAGGCCATCCTTCGGTGTATCGTTTCTTCTCTAAACCGTCGATGAATTCGTCAAGTTCTCGGTCTAGTTTGTCGGCTAGCTCCATACGCTCGGCATCGGTCATCGGTTTGGCCGGTGGTTCCGACATTTTTAAGGTAGAAATCAATTGAAACGAGGAAAAATTAAGGTAAACACTTCGAAGTTGTTTTTGACACTTGTCGTGCCACTCTTTCCACGTGCGATAAATGTCAATGTTCAGAGGCTCTCAACATGTTATTGAGCCAACTTAACTTAATTAACAAGCCTGCCAGCCCTCCTGACCACACCTGCGTTTATCGGAACGCAAATTCATTAATTTCGAGACGCAATGTTAATTATCGTCGCTAATCGCTCATTGTCCACCAGAAGATAGTCGCTAAACTGAGTGTCGGTCTCTGTGCAAGCTTCAAAGGGGTTAGCAGCCTGCAATTACGCGATAACAACAAATACAGAGCCGCTGCCTCATCGCAATCAATCCATTTTAAATTTTGTTTGTTTTGGATTCAACAGTTGCAGAAGAATGGCGTTGAATTACAAATGTCATTAGCGCGCTAAGCTCAAACAATAGCCGATAAATCGCTACTCACCTACGCCTGTTAAGCGCGGAATTTTTATCGGGCATTTTATCGGTATTGATGATACGCAGATGTGGCGTACAAGCACAACATCAAAATTGAGGTCTTCTGTCGTGGCAGAGGTAGAGTGGGCAAACAGGGCGCTATAACACTTGAGCGCCTGACAAATCGCGAAGTCGCGCAAATTCAACCGCATTTTGGTCTTCCACAACCTATTAGATAGATAGATAGTCCCAATTTAAGTACTCCCTGGATAAGTCAGCGCGACTAATTTTTGTTGTACAATCCTAAGGTTTATGACCTGATGCAAGAACCCACCACAACTTTCGTAGTTAATTTCCGGCCGCCAGTAAGCGCGTCGCTCCAGCTCGAACGTCAGTCACCAATTCGAACGTTTGCCGAATTGACCATTCTTTTCCCACGAATATTTTGACTTCATCAAGTTGAAATGTTTACTCCAAGGCCTAAAAAAAACTACAACACTTCTCGAAGTTATCCTAGCAGGTCGCGCTAGTATTAAGCTCCATGGAAATTGGTGTGAAATTTTGACGTTTCTTTTGGCGGGCTAAGGTAACCAAAATTCAAAACTGGATCGCGAGTGGAGTTCGATTAATAAACAAAAACTTTTGTTTACACGATGGAAGTAGACGATCAGGATCAAAACGTGTAAGTTAGAGCCGTTAAAATTAAAACAAACAAACTGATTGTAAACACCCGACCTTCACAGCTACACGCGAAACATAACCGACGTAAAATCGATCATAAAACATGCGAAGCTCGACGAGAAGAACCTGACACAAATCACCCAGGTAACAGCCCCCAATCCACTTTAAAACATTTCAAAACCCGCTCGTCCTTCCAGGCTATTTACTATCCAGACGGCGAAACCGCAGTCGACGACCTCAAGCTCATCGAACTCGACGATCATCTCTTGAAACAAATTCGCGAAGGTCAAACGATTCAATTCAAGGGCGGTCTGAACGAAAAGGCCGTCCTCTGTACCGAAACGAGAACGTACGAAGTAAAAGAGGCCGAGATCTCGAACAGTCTGATGCTCGTACGGAACTTTAAGTTCGG
Source organism: Beris chalybata (assembly GCA_949128065.1). Taxonomy (NCBI): domain Eukaryota; kingdom Metazoa; phylum Arthropoda; class Insecta; order Diptera; family Stratiomyidae; genus Beris; species Beris chalybata. The sequence continues at coordinate 14,618,747 of OX421897.1, forward strand.
CCAGGCAACGAGTACGTCGCCCTTGAAGAGTCCGAAAGGTGGCAACAATTCGATGGACCGAAGCCTGAACGATAGCAACGAGGATGAAATGGGACTGGATCGATCGCTCGAACGATCCGATGTTATTAAGATTTTTCACGATTACCTGGAGTGTCGCGAAATTAAACCGCGATCGAGGAAATTGAACGATCTGTTGCAGATGACAAGGTACTTTGGTTTGTTGTTTCTTTTTTAATAAGTTCGTATAACCCCTAGTTGCAGGGTAGTTCTGCTATCTTACTTTTGGCAGTCCTGCGACTAGATGGAGGCCAGAAGGTATCTCGAAGACGGTTTGAAATTCACAAACTGCGGCCTTTCCTCTGTGTTCGTTTTCCAGTGGTAGATCTTTCTCCGGCGTAGGTCCTTTCCCCGGTGTTTGCTCTTTCCTCGACGGTGGTCCTTTATCCGATGTTATATCTTGCACCGCTTTCATAAGATTGCAGTCTTTTCTTAACTCTAAAAATTACAAGTGTCCCAATGTGGAAAATATTTTTAATATATAGGGGAGACCGGGGACAATTGAAACATTTTCGATTCATGATTTTTTTTCCAAGCGGCTATCGCAATTTTCTAATATTTTAAAAGTGTTATAGATAGTACATAGACTCTACTTTACATATTAATTGTTTCATTGATCTACAATGATAAATAAAAAAGATATTTTAAAAAATATTGAGGTCGTCCACATGTTTCAAATGTCCCCGTGGCCTGTAGCTCAGTTCTGTAACTTATGAGTGAGAAATTTCTCACCAAAAAGTCAAAATGAGGACGAAACAATGCAGTTTTCTCTCTGTATTCTCACCAAGTGAGAAAGCACCGTACTTGACTACGCATTTGGCAATTTCTCATTTCTCATTTGGTGAGAATACACTTTAATACCTACTGACTTTTTAGTGAGAAATTTCTCACTCATAAGTTACAGAACTGAGCTACTGGGACGGTTGAAACATTATTCGGATTAAATGTAATATGTATTTATTGTAATCCAAAATTGTCATAATTAGTCCGATTGTGAAAAGTGTGTAAAATTCGTGATGTTAGAACTGAATCCTCGTGAAAGACTTGTGGTTTGGGGGCACCGAATTGAAAGTTCTTGATTTTTGCTTCATGGTTCATGGATTTATCCTCCATGAATACAGAAAACCAATGTCCTTCACTCATAAAAGTTCATGGTCATGTATGTTGCATGTTTAAGGAGTATTTAAAGGACAATTGGAAGGCTAATTTGTGAATTGAAACAGGTTTCGACTGTTCCCACTTTCATGGTTTCAATTGTCCCCACAGCAGATTTCGATCTAAACACCCGATTGTTTTCTTAACTTCGTTCCAACGTATGAATTTAAACCATTACAACTAAAGGAAATATACTAAACTAAACAAATAATAATAGTTGAAGCCTGATAGTCGCGTTTTTATTCCTTTTAACACTCTTTTTCGATGATAAAAAATGTTTACTTTGATGGTGGAAAAACACATTTTTTGATATATATACTTTCACTTTTAACTCTAATCAACGGTTTAATAATGGGTACCAGGAGCATTTAGAGACGCTTCGTTTGACACTTTGAAGTTTAATTTAAACCAAGGATTGTGTTAATTATAGCCATTGTTTCTATTGTCCCCGGTCTCCCTTAAAAAAAAAAACCTTTTTGGATAAACTAAATCCTCATAATTTTTTTTTTTGATGAATGTTTTCACAGTACATTTCGAATTGAAAATACAAGGTTTTCCTGTGAATATATTCACTATTAATATTATTCAACGGAAAACCTTGTATTTTCAATTTTTAAATCCTTATTCTCTCTCTCCATCCCCTCTGAGATCCATCGGAAAATCGGGATCGCGTTAGAAGAAAATTAAAAAAAAATTAAACAACATTTTGTCCGAAGAAAATAGCTACACAAAAAATATTTTTAATATTGATTTTACAGGAATTCTTAAATGATAGGATAATGATCTAGGAACACAAATATCTCGCAAGTATTGTTCCCAATTGTCTGACGATATGCCTACCAAAACAAGGCATGTACAGCACTAAAAAGGGTACCTTCGGCATATAAGTGGTATGAGCTTCCAAATTATTGTCTGACCCAACTAAAATCACATCTTTCTCACATAGAGACGATATTGCCACAATCTATGAAATCGAGTTAGCGGCTAAAGGTTGCCAAAACGATTCGTCAATAGGTCGGTTCCACATTGCCTCCATGTAGGTCTGATATGATGTTTCGCTGTGGAAAAATCAAAAAAAGTTTTAAGACTTGAATTTTTGGTACCGAATAGGCGAATATTTCTGTCGCCGAACGGCTAAGTTGGAATGCCGAACTTATACTTGGTCTGGTATCAAATTTATCGGGTTTATTGCACGATTTGTTGTTGTAAATGGGGCCCCCGTATGGTATGGGAGGGGGGGTAGTGATGCCATAATCATCCTTCACTTAGAAGTTATTGTTCGTCCATTGTGCTCCCCGTTTGAGTGTGAGGAACTCCTGGAAGCTAAAACCATTTACTAGATTTTATAAAGTTATGTAACAGCAACCCTTATCGATATCACTAGGAAATACCTGTCGAGGTTCCGTCTTCTCGTTCCCTATAGGGCCGGACACTCGCATAGGACGTGGAAGATTGACTCCTCAACTTCTGGGTCACCGTAGCTACGACAGAGATCATTTGCCTCGATTTACAGTCGTCTAGAGTGTCTACCGGTCAGGCAGTGCTCTGTGACTACTCCGATTATTTTCTGCTCAGGCTCAGAATATACTTGCTTTTCCCGTGATCATAGACCAAAGATTTCTTCATATTAAGGATGTAGTTAAGTTTGACCATCTATTGCCTGCCCACTGCCAGCAGAGTGAGTCGATGACTGATTTATGTATCCGATGCGAATAGCTATGTGCTGGTAATGTTGTACCATGTGCCGATAGTGTCAAGAATATCACGACATTGTCTTACTAGTTTTCACCACCACCGCATAAATAAAGAAAAAAATCTTGAGAGTTTAAGAAAAAATCGTCTGAGTGTTAGAATCTCGGTTAACTGGAGTTACTGGCTTTCTGCTCCCTCCAGAAAAATATTGTGACACTCCTTGCTGTTTTTGGAGTTCAGTGGTGGACGATGGAGGTTCTGATATGGGAACACGGAAAGGAAAAATCTTTTGTGATCAAATCAAAAAATCAATTCACAATTTATATAGTGTTTTTTGAATACTTATAAACGCGGCTTGAACTAAACAGCTGGCTCCAATGGTTTTTGTGAGTAATTGTTTTTAGGACGGCGTTCTATGCACCACGTAAAACGCTAGACAAACTAATAAAAAAATGCTTCGGCAGCGACGCACAAAACTCCACACTCCCACATCCTGCGGAACAGAATATTTTCGTTGCGACAATCACGTGAAAGCATCGAATATTGCCATTGCGACAAGTCCTTGGATTGCCCCTTTACATCTGAAATTCTAACTTTGTCCACTTCCACGATTAGTTTGTGTATTTCGAGTTTTTTTCTATCAGACTTCCATCTTTTACTTGGCCGAGTGAATGATTAAAAACCGCCCGATCAATGCATATCCTTGTCACAGATCTACCTCTAGCTTGTTGCTGTGCCACGGCATTATAGGAGTCAAATGCATGGTCTGTGGATTGGTAGACTTCTCCAGAACTATCGTTATTTTTTCTAACTTTCCGTGAATATAATTTCAGATATTCTGGCCCCGAAAATGAATACTGCATCGATAGGAAATTATTCTTCACATTCGAACAACTACTCGACACAATTCAGTGTAGCCGAAAGCAATATACCGATCAATTGAGAAAAATCCGTGCTCTCGAAATCGAGGGCTACATGCGAATATTGGAATATGAGTAAGTACACCCCCTTCGCGTACAGCTTTGACTTCAATTAACTGGACTCTTTTGCCCGCTTTCAGTTACGAGTATCGAATTCTAAACGTTATGCTCGGCCTGATTACGGAGAACTCATGGAAACTGGATGAAATCCATCGGTCAATAACAATCGACAGTTTAGACGGTATCGCCCCGGAAGAAATTGTTGAAGGAATTTTCGATTTGTACACGACACCGAGTGACGATCATCCCGATCGTTTTCGGTACAACGAAGAAATGGTTGCACGAGTCGTCGCGCAAAATATTTTACAGCCCGGTTTGAAATTTCAAATCGAAGAGTTCCTGACAACGTGGCAAGATGCTTTGCCGGACGGAATGAAAATCGATGTAAGTTTTTCGGCTTAAGTTTGCGGATCTTTTTATGTTCATTTTCCATAAGAAATATTTACATGTTCATTTTCCAGGAGAAATATTTACATGGATTGGGTATTATCGATCGTGAGTCGAATGTCTCGTCAGTTCGGTCACTTGCCGAGGAAACTTTACCCACGAATCTGCACGATCGGCTTCGGATTATTTTCAAAACAAAACCAAAGTGGACGTTAGATCAAATGGAACCGTATTTAAAGTAAGATGCCATTGGAAAGACTCTCGACAACTCTTTTAACTGTACGGTAATTTTTCGTTTTAGTTACTTCGCTACACCGGCCTGCACGGTGACAACTATTCTGGCTAAACATGCACGAGCTCTTACAATCGGCGGACAACGATTCTACGTCTCAAAACATGGTTAATATAATATGAAGACTGTTGTTAAAGAAATAAAAATATATTTTTTGTAATTTTATCGATGTTTCTTCTTATTTCGTTGTTTCTTTGCTGCCTTGTTCTCCTCAATGGCGTCCTTCATGACCTTAACAGCACTATCGCTTTTGCTGTCGCCTTCAATAAATGGCATTTCCAGTTTACCGCTGCTGGTTGGGTATCTAGAAATGAGCGAACAAACAATACAAAATATTTTTGGGACAAGGCAACTTTTTGCATACTTATAGCTAAATCCTTTCGGGAAAAGCGGCTTCTTAAGCATCACCCCTAACTGCTGCCGCCTGATAACCAATAGACGTTTGTTGCGATTCTTTTCAATCACATTTTCGTCGTCATCGTCGATGCTAAAAAGGGATTGCAATTCAATGAAAAACCAAAGTCATCTAAGCGCGGTTAACTTACAAGTCGTCATCTTCAAGGTTGTCGTGATCTAAAACGATTTCCATTTCTTCGGCGTTTTTCTTCATCCATCCAACTTCGCTGAGTTCACGCTTCAACTTAAGTTCCATTTTATCGACGTCGCGGGCTAAGTTTACCCGTTCTTTTACTGCTTTTAAGTGCCGCTCGGAAACCGGGAACAATGGAAGATCTTCGCCTGTTGGAGAAAAAAAATTAGTTTACAAAGTTCCAGATTTTGTTTAATGCAAAGACCGTACTTCTGTAAAGAGTTTTGCACAATTTCAGATAGTTTTTAACTTCACCCGGTTCCATTATCATAATTGTGATTCCGTCCTTGTTGGCACGTGCTGTTCGACCGGAACGATGCACGTAGTTTTCGCTGGTTCGCGGAACCTGAATTTCAATCAATGGTTATTTCTGAATTAAGTCGTTTTTTTGTCGCATTACCTGATAGTGGATTACGTGCTGAACGTCTTTGATGTCTAGTCCTCGAGCAGCTACATCAGTCGCAATAAGCAACCCATCGACGTTGTCGCGGAATCTACGGAAGAGTTTCAATTAGTGTAACGTGTAAGAGCTATGAGTTTGCAAGTTGTACACAGAGTGTGTTGAGGCAGAGCGATTCAATTGAAAGTAGATTCAGAGCAAAGCAAAGCTAATCCATGGAATACGAATGATGGATGGTCGGCCAACCAACCAAGGACATGTTCAACTGATGAATACGGAAACCAAATTTGTCCCGAAATAGCATTTCTTAGAAAGCGCTGCAGACGGTGCGACAAATCAAAAAATTTAATTATATGTCTAGATCGCATTTAAAAGATCAGCAAATTTTTTTTCCGCGTGAATGGCTGGATATGTATCCCCATTAAAGTAACTAATTCTAAGTTTCTCCAAATGGTCTCTGAGACGGGCTTAATTGTATCTTCAAGCTATTTGGGCCAATAGAATATTTATCTACACCTGGATCAACTTTAGGAAGTTCACCGAAGAAAGAGTTCGCTGGACAAGGCCACGAGCATGCGACAGTCTTCCTGTCTTTTAGGTCCCACCTCCTCTCGGGACTAAACGTGCGTTCTGGTTGGATATCCCTCATACCTCCCAATAAACAAACACAACAGACTTATTTTGAAGAGAGATCTGAACCTGGTTGGTTGGTGGATTCACGTGGTGGCCCGTCTGCTGAAAAACACGGCCCAACTAGCACAGTAAGCGCTGTTCATGAAGGTAATCAATTCTCCATTCTTGTTTTTCGAGATCTCATCAAGATTATTAAAGAATGGTTTACCTAGTGTGCGCAGTCTGGCTCTAGCTAGGGCCGAACACTCGCAAAGAAGGTGGATAACAGTTTCACTCTTATGTGCACCCCATAATTGCGGCAATTGACGTTAAATGGAATACCCAGTCTGGACGCGTGGTCGCCGATCGGACAGAGACCCGTGCTAACTGCCGTCGCTCTGGAGACGTCTATACGGCTTCTGCTCCCGAGTTCATCTGTTTTACTCTGGCATTAGGAGGCCTATATCTTCCTAGATATTTATTTAATGAACGTCTATTGTACAGATGAACTTATCCAATTACACAACAGAAAATACAGAAAAAAATTAAATAAAAAAGAAAAATAAATGAAGGCGAAGTAAAGAAAGAGAAAATAAAAAAAAAGTAATAACAAAAGATTAGTAGTAATATATAATTAGAATTTAAAGAAAAATTATAATTTCAGCTTTGATTTGAAAAGAAGATACGATGTGTTCAGAGGACCAATCTTGAGGTTATCATGATTTCTTTGTAAACGAATAATCGGTGAAAACAAATACATATTTGTGCGCGCTAAAGGAGGGGCAAATAATAAGTCTGACCTGCAGGCACGCATTGGTTGACGCAACACCAAGTCTAAACTTAAGGCCCCAAACAGAACACACACTTCGACTTCGACCGTGCAATCCCTGTCTTTTAGAATACACAGGATTATATGGTGATGCCCACAACACGCACTTCGCCTGCGACTGCCGCAATGTAGGCAAATCGCAATCGAATTCCGTGTTCTGTTTAGTACTTGAGTGCCGACCACCGTTGTAAATTTTGAAGAGAGTCTGAAGAGTGTGCGTTTTTCATGGGAGACTGAAGAGTGAAAGACGTTCACTGTAAGGACGATAGGGAATTCTAGATATATTTAGAAAGGAGAGAACGATTAAACTTACGTTGAACAGATTCAAGAGTAATGACAATTGTAGTGAGGGGACCAATTACCGGAGCAATATTCCAAGCCACTCCGCACTAGAGCCACGAAGAGCTTCATGCAAGTTTGAATTTTAGAGAACATATACAGTGGTGGCCACGAATTTAGCACAGTTGGTGTTTGTAACTTTTAAAGGCAAATAATATTAATTGTTTTATGCTTTTCACTCCACTTTTGTTTCTTGAGTGTTGCCTATGATGCGTTGATCATGTCCCCTTAATTTAGATTAGTTCCTTTGTTCCATTTCTTATCTATTCTCATTTAATTGCAAATGCTACGTGGTCTGTGCTGACTTTGAAATCTTCCTAATTTCGGCCTTTTGTTTATGTTAAATCGAATTTATTGGTGAGATTTGTGTTTTTTTATGTTCATTTATGATTGTTGTTTAAAAAATGAGTGTTTAGAAGTGGCGAACGATAAATGGGTCAAAGAACCTCAGCGTCAGGTGGTTCAGCAAATGGAGAGGAGTAGAAGCACCGTTACGCCAATTGCTGGTGCTTTTAGGTGTTCCAGAAAGATGGTGTACAACACAATAAGCCATATGCAACAATATGGGAGATCCAAAAATGGTAAATAGCTACCAAGAGCACAAAAAACAACAATTAAAGAGGACCGTTTTATTATAGAGCCTTAATCAAGAACCCTTTTAAAATAGCTCAACCATTATCAAAAGGGATATTTGGCATTAATGTATCGTCAAGGACAATAAGACAACGGCTCAATGAAAAAAAAATTCTTGGATGCACTGCACAGAAGTAGCCACAAGAATTTAAAATCTCAAATTGCGTTTACCCGTGAGACCTTGCAAGAACCTTTGAGTTTTTGGATAAATGTGCATTGGAGTGACGAATCAAAGTTTTGTCGGCATGAATCTGACGGTAAGCGGTATGTATGGCGTCCACCAATCTTGCAGCACCATCCTAAGTTCACTTATAAGACTGTTAAGAACGGTGGTAGGAGTGTTATGGTATGGACTGCGTTCTCTTGGTACGGCGTTGGGCCTATACATAAAATTGACACAAGAATAGATCAGCACGTTTACAAAAACTTAATTGTAAATACAATGATGCCATTTGTTGATGATAACATGCCCCTTACAGGGCGTTCCATGCATGACAACGATCCAAAACACGCTTCGCGCGCTGTGATGGGTTGCTTGGAAGGGAACTGAACTGATGTTCTAAGGCTGCCAGCCCAATCACCGGATCTCAACCCCATTAAGAATTTGAGGAATGATGTCGAGGAGCATATTAATTTAGGCAAACCAAAAAATATGGCAGATTTTTGAACCGAAATTAAAAAAGCTTGGTAAGCAATTCCGAGGGAACGTTGTATGACCCTGGTAGAGCCTACCGAGGTTGCTTTCGGTTATATTTAATAACCAGCTTTTCATTTTGTGCTAAACTCGTGTCCAGCGTGTTTTCATCTCATTCACAATTAAACTGAAATAGAAAAGAATGGGAAGAAAAATGACATAAAACCATTGAAACGAACACACGATTTACGATTAACCAGTGATTCCGAAATTCCACAGCCTTTAAGTTTTGAGAGTGGTAAGGAGTGATTTAATGAGTCGATCGCGTTGGAAAAGTCAGTATAAATTACGTCCATCTGTTTGTTATTGTCAAAAGCTTTGGAACCTGAATTTGTCAATTCTAAAGCTAAAGTGTACACGATCGAGAAAAAACAATATTTAAAGAAAACTCTCGCAAAATACGTGTACACACCACATAGTGCTCTATTGGAGAGCACTAAATTTTCTCTATACGAAATTTCTCTACCAAAATTTCTGTCGTGTAGACGGCACTTAAGAGATTTGATGAAGTTGATCTACCTTCAAAGAAGCTATTGTCGGTCTTTATTAATAAGATGATTAAGGTTTGTGAACACATGCACATGTATTAATCTTTCAAGTAATTTAGCGAAGCAAGGTAGCATAGAAATAGGACGGTAGTTTGTTACTAGTACTTTTCCGTCTTTCTTATGGATAGGGGTAATGACGGTTTGCTTCCAGCAAAAGGGGAAAATACCTTCATCGATACTTCTATTAAATAGAAATGCAAGAGGGTAACTGAAATGAGGAAAGAGTTTAACAAACAAGTTGGAGATACCATCAGAACCACCGTTAACAGTAATATCAAGAGTGGCGACAAGACGTTCCACTTCGCTTAAGGTAACCGAAAGTGGAAAAATGATAACTGATAATTCTGTCGAAAATGTAGAGAATACCAAAGAAAACTAGAAAGTTACGAGCAACAATATTATTGTAGCAGACTTCGGATGAGAAAGAGGTATGACGCAGTTAGTCAGTCCTCCCATCTGGAGTTCACGTTTGTGAGAAGAGGGTGGATTTTTGGCGCTTAAAAGTACCTAGTGGGACTTATACAGATTCTACGGGAGCCCTGAGGAGCAGAACGTTGCCTAGCTAATTCGTCTGCCCAGGCCGCAGCAAAATAGAGGGTAACAAGCAGATCTGAACATAGTCACGTAAACATATTTTCTAAAAGCCAATGATTTTTAAAAGCAAAGGATCCACGTTGCAAAACAAAATTGTAGTTTCCACTAACCTTTCCAAATTCTTAAGCCGTTGCTTCTGGATCATATTCGCATGTAGCGGAAGCGGCTGACAATTCAACAGTCCAAAAAGTTGTGCCAATCGCTTCACACAGTCGATAGAATTGCAGAAAACAATAGTCCGGCCCGGATGTTTCTGCACAAAGTAGAACAGATAGTAGTCCTTGTGATCGATCGGACAAATAATGCGACATTCGGTCAAGGTTTGTGCAGTTTCTGTGGATGTAGAAATTTAAAATCTGCCCGCTTCGATACAACGTGTTACAAACTTACGACTAGTGCTTGTGATGTCGACGATTTTCGGCTGTGAAATTCCCAGCGACTCAATCAGGCTTTGTATTTTCATTCCCGATGTTTGTTTGATGAGTTTATTTTTGCGGCCCATGTTTTTTCCTAGGAAAAAATTAAATCACATTTGGCACAAAAAAAAGGTCGTAACAAAAATTACTTTGCATGTGCTCGGGCAAATCATGAACCAACGTAAGCGTTGCCGAGAAAATGAAATTCTGTCGCGTTTCCATCTTTCTCTGATCGCAATTCAGTCGGGTCAGGAGCAGCCGCAGTTCGTCGAAGTGTCCCTTCTCGACCATCCGATCGGTTTCGTCGATCACCAAAAAGCTGATATCGTCCATTTTAGCCAGATGCAGGTTGCCCTGTTCGAGCAACTCCCAGAGACGTCCCGGTGTCGCTACGACAATTTCCGGACATTGTTTCAGCACGCGTTCCTGTTTTACCTGTGCCATTCCGCCGAATATCGCCGTCACTTTAATTCCCGTGTACTTGGCGGCCGCGACAATATGATCTTTGACTTGAACGGCCAGTTCGCGCGTTGGCGTCAGGATAAGTGCATACAACGGTTTATCGCGACCTTCTTCCACATCGCTGGCGTCGTCGTCTTCGATTTCCGGATAGTCTGCAAGATCTTCGGGTGGCGGCGTCAAGTCACGATCTTCGCGACTGGTTTGCTTTACAGCTTTCGCTTTACGGATGCCACTTTTGCGGTTTTTGCGTTTCAGTTCCATGATGCCCGCGATTATTGGAATTCCGAAGGCAAGAGTTTTGCCACTGCCGGTTTCGGCGGCGCCTAGGATGTCTTTCTTGCCCATGATTGCAGCCGGGAGGGTCATGCTTTGAATTTGGGTGGGCGATTTGAAGCCGTTTTCGGCCAACGCTTTGAGGACTTCGTCCGGAACGCCGAGACCGTTCCAACGCTGCAAATCATTGAAATGAAGGAGGTGTCCTGTTAACCAAATATTCTCACTTACCTCCAAGTCGTCCATATCGATTCCTTCTGTCGGCTCGTTGTCTTCGGTGTCAAGGGCTTTATTTGCGGGTGGCTTCAGCAAGACGAACCGTCCGGGCATGTTTTCGGCCACATCCGGGACACTTGCCTGCTTCTTATTCAACTTTTGCTTTTTCTTCTTCGTTGGCAGCTCGACTGATTCGTCGTCTTCCTCCTCATCGTTGCTATTTATCCCCGAATCATCGTTGTCTTTGGCCTTGCGCTTCTTAGCTTCCCGTTTTGCTTCTCTGCGCTCCAAATAGATTTGCTTCTTGCTCTGCAATTGAATTTTACAGGAATTAAATCGAAAAACTCCGCCACAACTCTACGTACTTTCTTCTCGCGCTGAACCAAATTGTTATTGTAATGTTCCAGAACTTCCAAGCCGATTAGACCCTCGAGGCCGCCGCCATCGTCGGATATAACGTTGCCCTTGATTTTTACCCTTTCCCAAGCTCGTTTCGCTTTAGGTTTCGATGATTTTGAGCTCATTTTACTTTCGCGAAATGTTCGTCGGTTTCAAATAGCTCCTGTGACAGTTTTCCAATGTGCGCCAATGTTTGACAGCTGACAGTCGGCTACACGTGCATCGCGCACCGCAACTAACGCCTCTTGTGTCTGGTACGGGAGGTACGATGGAAGTTGTACCGGAAACTGGAATTCATTTTTCCGTAACGGTTTTTGGTTTTGAATTATCAAAATAAATTCGACGAAGTCAGTTACGTTTTTCGATAGCTCTCTTCAAAATTTATCAATTTTTTCAAGCGCGTATGCGTACTGCAGGCAGATGGACTGAATTTTACTTTATTATTTCAATAATACAGAGTGCTGTTATATGTTCTAAATAAGCGTTGTAACAGTGTACATGGTGCACCAGCAAAAAAAAATTGTTTTTCGAGGAATCATTTCTAATTAATGTATTTATATATATGTTACCAGATGGCATATCATTTTCGAGATCGTGCGTTCCAATCGCAAAACTCTGGACGAAGATAATCAAGATTTTGGAGGCGAATCATCTGGAGAAGAGGACAACTTAAGTTTTATGTCAGAAGGCAGCGAAACGTGTAGCGAAGACGACGTTATAGAGGTTGAGAGTGCCTCTATGGATTCTCGTATTTTAAACTCACGCGCTCGAGGCCGTCCTTCGGCGAATGGGTGATAAGCGAATTTCCAAAAATTTTTTGCAGCGAAGCAGTGTCTGAAGAAGCTGGTACATAACCTTGTAAAACGGTATATGGAGGAACGATTCGAGCTCCATCTCTCCAATGGGATGTCCAAAAGGGTATTGCCAGAATTCTTGGGCGAAATGATCCTACACCTTAACAGGAGCAGTGAATCACACTCCTGCAGCCGATAAGATGTAGGCTGTGTCCATCAAAATAAGATAGGAAAACGAAAAGGCAGTGCAGCAGATGCCAGCGGCCAATCTGCGATTTACATCGTTTATATCTGTGCGTTGTTTGCGGTTTACATGATGAAAACAAAATAATAATATATTATGAAAAAATAAGAATAAGAAATAATAATAAAATTACATTTATAGTAAAAGATATTTTTTTTTTTTTAATAAATTGCGTTTTTTCCATAATACTTTATTTTTTCGTACTCCAAAATTGTCGGAATTAATATCTTTTTGAAAACGCGCATTATGCAATAATTTTTTTTACAAGGATTAGCATACCTAAAGAGTGAAACGCCAAAATTTTATGAAAAAATATTGAAAATTGGCGAAGCTGTGATTTTCTTTAGCGTAAAGTGCCTTTTTCACGTTTTCACGGTTTCACCTTATCATGATTTTTTTCAACAAGACGTCATTTTACTATACATAAATAAAATTTTTGTACATCATCTAAAATGTTCATTGAATGTTTCTGAATTTTTTCAAGCCCTTTGAACGGACAGTTTGGGCACAAATGAAAATTGTCTGCGTAAAATCGACCCAGTGTGACCACCGTGATTGAATTCAAATGTGTGACGACAGGGGGTTAAGCTAATTAATAATAATAATCAATGGCGCAACAGCCCAAATCGGGCCTAGGCCTTGAAGGAATGCTAGAGTTACTTCATTGCGAGACCAACGGAACACTAGGAGGTGAAGTGGTCAACTACACGCTCGTCCGTGATTATTACCCCGATTTTAACTCAGGTACTCATTTACAGCTGAGTGAACTGGTAGTCCGGCACCCAATCCCATTTTCGAAAATTACTTGTCGCCAAGCAGATTCGAACCTGGTACCAGGTGCACCGAAGGCAAGTGCTCTAGCCACTGAGCCACCCAGACTACGGTGTTAAGCTAATTAGTTGAATTTTATCTCTTAAGTGGGCACCTTTTGGCACTTTTTGAGGGGTCGGGGTGTAACAGGAGAGGTGGGGAAGCGTTTTAAACAAAAATTTGGTTTCTAGATCTCAGCAACCGCTTATGCTAGGCAGCTGTAACTTGGAATTTAGATAGAGCTTCGATAGTACACCCATTTGCCGATATGGGTAAAGGGGTGAAGAATTGAAAAGAAAAATCTGCCAGCAGTCTGGGCGCAACTTTATTATTTTTCCGGCAGAAGTTTGGAACGTCTTCAATTCGGGGATGCGGTGTATGTTACTATGTGACTGAAAACCTAACAAAAAGTTCGGGAAGCGGTTAGAAAAGGGTGTAACATATGAATTAAATAATTGGGTCATATTCCGGGATTCGGTCTAGAGGTTGAAAAAGATAAAACTTAAAAATATGTGATTATTAAACAAGCCTGGGGAAGTGAAAAGATATTCGATATTTGATCAGACCTGAGAGATATGGTGGAGTTCATGAAAAAGTATACAACCAGTTTACACCCTCTTAGGGGTCGAATTTCAAAAAATCTTGAAAATACTTTCTAGGTATTCATATGAAGAATCCGTAGAATAAAAATGAATTCAATATTTGGAAAGACCTAGTAGATATGACGAAAATCGTGAAAATATATGCATTTTTTATTTACTGATAATTTTTTTTGCCCCCCCCCTTCTGAACGTCAATGAATATTCGAATGTTTTTTATCAAAACTACTTTTCTAGTTGATTTACATATACGTACCGAGTTTCAACTTTCTAGCATAAGCCGTTCTAAAGTTAGTTAAGTTACTCTCGTACCATGCTCTCCTAAAATAAAATAAATTTTTTCACCATGCCACTACTATAGTTCTATCTAAATCCGAAGTTTGAAATTTATATCATTACAGGTTCTTAAGATATAAACATCGGAACTTTTTCCTTCTCACCCTTCCCCGCCCTCACCCTCTACACCACCACCTTCAATTTTTTTTTTCTCTACTAGGGTTCTATTAGGCCTACTTCTGGTGAAAATTTGAAGCATCTATCTTACACTGTTATTGAGATATGATAAGTGATATTTTTGAAAAATTCTTATCCCCCCACTTCTATGCTCCCCTGCCCCCTTCAAAGATTTTACTTTGAGCAATCTTTATTTATCAAGCTTTATATCCAAACCGAATTTTGTTTTTCTGGTGCCACTGGTTTGTGAGATATCGTAATGTTAAGTATTTCAACCTCCACCCCCGTACGCCACTACACCTACCCAAAAATTTTGTTTCAATCTACTCTCCTAGTATAACTACAGATATTTGTTAAGTTTTAATTGCTTCCCATTAACGGTTTAGGAGATATGGTACCCATATCATCAATTTTTTTGCAAATGGGTCCACTATCAAAGCTCTATAGAAATTCAAAGTTTCAGTCTCCTAACATAAGCTGTTGCTGAGATCTAGAAACCAAAATTTTTCGTTTAAAACGCTTCCCCCACCTTCCCCCTCACACCTCCTCCCCTGAAAATAATGTCAATTCAAGGGGTCTACCAAGTATATTCTTAGAAAAAAAATTAATTTAATAGCTCCACTGGTTTGAGAGCTACGAACCTTCAAAGGATTTTGGGGCGGTCGACGTACGGCGTACGGCGGACAGACGGAGTGAAAAGTTTTATTGTTTTTTTCGTGTCTAGTCATGAAACGTGGAAAAACAAATTTTGAGGGCAGCAAATTTTTTTTTTTTTAAATCGATAGCAATACTGTATAATAAATAATAAAGTAAAATCATTCGTCCGAAAAGCAAAAAAGGTTAAGATTGATTCAAAAATCCATATCTCTCAAACGGTTAAGTTAAAATTTAAGAAACGTCTGCAGGTAGATCGGAAACAAATTTTTAAGTGGTGGCAGTGGCGTACAAGGGTGGGGGCTGAGAAACTTTAGGTCACGTCAATTGCACTAGAAAAATAAATACAGTTTGTAAATAAAGATTGATAGATAAAGTTTGGTGAAAGTAAATTTGTTTAAGGGGACGGTGGAACAAGAAAGTATAAGAATTTTTTTTTTTAAAAAATTCAGTTCTTATATTTCAAGAACAGTGTAAGATAGATGTTAAATTTTTTTACCAGATTTAGGCCTAATAGATCCCTAGCAGAAAAGGAAATTTTGATGTTGAGAGTGGGGGAGGTGGAAAAGGAAAAAGTTATGATTTTCATATCTCCAGAACCTATAATGATAAAAAGATATGTTGATATTTAAGTAGAGCTACAGTGGTGGCATGTTGGAAAAATATAATTTTTTAAAGGGTATGGTACTATAGATCGGCTTATGCTACAAAGTTGAAACTGGGTATGTAAATGTAAATCAATTAGAAAAGTGATTTAGATAAAAAAAAATTCTAACGTTTATTAGTGTTTGGAAGGGTATCGAAAAAAAGGTCAATGAAAATGAAATGCAAATAACTTTCACTATTTTCATCATATCTATTAGATCTTCACAAAAATTGAATTCATTATTATTCTACAGATTTTGCATATATGGTAAATACCTAGAAAGCATTTTCAGGTTTTTTTTAGATTCTAATTCTGAGGAGATGTAAGGGGGTTGAATATTTTTACCGAATTCTGCCATATCCTCCAGGCCTGATAAGATATCGAATATATCTCTTCACTTTTACGGATTTGAGTAATAATAGCCTAAAACAAGTTTTAAAGTTTTTTCCTTTCTCAGCCCCTAAGAGGATATAAAAGGGTTGAACACGTTTTCACTAATTCCGTAATTTCTCTTAGAAGTGATAGGGAATTGATTTGGTTTTTACTTTCATGTGCTGTTTTCATATTTATTTATTAACTTCTTTTAGGATTTTTGGATATTTAACCCCCAAGTGGATTTAAGAAGGTTGAATATGTTTCCACGGACTCCTCCATATTGCTTAACTATATCGAATTAATTTTTACTTCCTAAGATTTCCTATATACATACATAAGCGCCAAAAAGTGAATATCAGTATTTTTAGATATTCAATCCTAAGGTGTGTAGGGGGGTTGCATTCTTTTTAAAACTTCGACATATTTCATAGGTTTGATAATACGGGGTGGATCAAAAGTCACCATGGGGTTTAAAAATTTTATAACTTTTTCGTTTATATATATTTTTTTTTTTTTTCAGATTATAAAATATACATAATGGAAATTTTCTTACACTCAGTATGCATTTAATGTCTCTTAAATGACCCCCGTTTTCAGTTTCGTTTTAAACCCCATGGTGACTTTAAACCCCATGGTGTCTTTTGGCCCACCCTGTATATTAGATCGCTTTTCATTTCCACAGACTTGTGATATAATCGCCTACGAACTCATTTCTCAATTTTTCGATATTCAACTTCCAAGGGTTTGCATATGTTTCCACAATTTTTGCCATCCCTTAGTTCTGATGAGATATGAAATTGGTTATTTCTATTTTAAATATTTTTAGTTTAAGAACAAAATTAACTTTCCAAGAAAAGTCATAGTCTCGAAACAACTGATGATATAGGTACTCCGACTATGACTGCTCCTGAACTTTGAACCGAAAAATAATAAAGTTGCGCCAAGACCATTGGCAGATTTTGTGATCGGGTGCTAATGTTCAAATCTTTTAAAAACAATTCTTCGTACTTAAGTTCAAACCACAGTTCCTTAAAAAAATCCATTTATTTTCATTACCAATTAAACTGTTCGGCAATCCATTCGCGATACGCTGCAATTTTGGTATAAACCCCAGGATAGTTGGGATCAGCGCACCCATTTCCCCACGAAACCACACCGTAAAGCTTACCCCCAACAACCAAGGGTCCACCAGAATCACCCTGGCATGCGTCCTTTCCTCCTCTCTGGTCGCCAGCACAAATCATATTACTCGTAACGGGATTGTCGTTGATATAGGACTTGACGCAGTCTCGACTATCCACAATAGTAACGTCGACGAACTGCAGGACATCCGGCAAATATCCTTCGTCGTCTAAAGTACCCCATCCACTTACCAGTGCCCTGGTACCTGCTCGTAATTCCTCGCCCCTACTTGCCAACGCCAAGGGCTGTATAGTGTCGCTGAAGTCCAACGTCTTCTCGAGAAGTATTATCGCGATATCGTTATCGTATCGTTCCTCATCGAACTCCTTGTGAGAGATAAGCAAACGGACCCAACGTTCCTGTCCGCCTCGATTTCTGTACTTAGTTCCGGCAGCTATTTCCAAGGTATCCGCTGATAGCTCGTAGACACAATGGGCAGCTGTAAGTACGGCATCGGCTCGATAGATGACTCCACCGCACCGATGAAATCCGTAGAATCGCATCGAAACTTGATACGGAAATTTTTCCATGGTTGCTTCGGATCCGCCATAGATTCGTCCATCCAGAAGCGGGATAAGTCCGTGACGAAGAACTGCACCGTGCACCGTGCAAGATACTATCAAAACGAATGCAAAAATACGCAGCATTTTGGCTAGTGGGTTGTGCGAAATTTGAGCTTTTTATATAAAGGTGTCGGCACTTAAGGTCACCAATTCATTTTTATCTGTAGAAATTATCGAGATCTACTAATTGCTTTTTAATTGGACATTATCGGTCCGTTCGAAAATTTATGGATCTCGTAAATTAATCGAGATAATTTTGTTCAATCTCAGTCGGTGTTTTTGATATTTTCGTCCGGAATAACTAGTCAAAATTATCGGTTCTTGCGATATTAAGGGAAGATTTCGGTTCGTAGAAATAAAATGTCTCATATTATCGTGTCTATAGTCACTGGATGAAGAAGAAGTGCCTAAGTGCCTTCTTCTTCATCCAGTGACTATAATCGTATCCAACCATCTCCTCCACAAGGACGAGAGAATGTTCCAGCATCAAAGTCGATAGTCGAAACTTTTGCTTCTTCACATGTTTGCCAACTGTATTCCTTCCATCATTTCTGGAGCCTCAATAGAACTTCTCCCTGTGTAAGTAAGGGATCAAAAGATCTGTCCAAGACGAATGTTGGCAATTTCCGGGACCTCCCTTTATGGGATTATTTTGGAACTATACTGCATCTACTTTCCACTTCTTGAAGTGCTATAATTCACTATGCGAAAGAGGGCGTAGAAGGTAACACACTGACTCTGGACTGGAAGCCTAACACAATTGGACCAACTTCTCCCATGGGAAAATAAAGGATCAAAAGATCTGTCTCAGTAAAATGTTGGCAATTTCAGACTACTCCCTCTGTGGGAGTATTTTGGAGTTATACTGCATCTACCCTACACTTCTTGAAGTGCTACTTTGCTATGCGATCAAAGAAGGCGCAGAAGGGTGTACCCTGTCTTCTGGACTATCAGACTTACACAATTGGGCCAATTGGGTTCCTCATCCAGCAACAATCTAGCGCACAGTCAAAATAGATGCAAAAATTAAATCGACTAGACAACTAGAAACAAGGAAGAACTCACATCACTCAAACAACTCAAAATCGCACTTCTAAGCCTTTTGATCTAAACGCTTCACTTTGTAGCCGTTAAAAATTGAAATATATTCAAATATTGTCTGCATATAGCGAACTGCACTTGTGCTACACCTTATACTCCTTATACCGCAAATCTGCATGAATATTAAATCGCGGCATAGCTTAAAACCGCATTAGTAAGGCACATTATCTAAGTCACGCGTCTTGCATTACAATGTCGATCGCAAGCAATACGATCGCACTTTTAGTTTTTAATCGCAAAACGCACATAGGCTCGGCTTTAACCATCGAATTTTCATTTTGTAGGTTACCGCGCCAGGTTACATCACTTTAATTGTAATGTCTCAGGTATTGTGGATCGATAGTGCGTCAGTACTGCGCGTCCGTTGCCTTATAGCCTTATAGGTCAATGTTAGACGCGTTCATGCGATAGTACAAGCTAGTAGACATCATGATGCGAGAGATACCGTGGCGAATATTAATCCGATCGATCGATGGTAGTTAGAACTCTATAATTATTTCGGTGAATTTTTTCGATTTTATTACCGAATTGTTTTCGGTTTGATTGTGACTAATTCGGGCGTGATATGGAGATTTTTGTTATTGCGAGCCTGTCGAATTTTTATCTGAATGGTTTTATTACTGCGTATTATAAAAATTGCCGCTTATTTAATTTAATCGTGCTGATTGGAACGGTGCCCTAAATAGTGAAAGAGCTTATCAATGGGCGTGAAAAAGTTACGCACAATATTGGAGAGTTACGCGATTGTTTGTAAAAATTTCGGTTTCGATTTCTCTAGAACCGCTTACACTAAAAAGTTGAAAGTTTTATGAAGAAAATATGTACCTTTTGAGGAAGAACCTACTGGAGACGGAAGCAAAACAATTAGACTGGTGAACGACAAGGATGGAAACAAGAACTACTCCGTTTAAACTCTTATTTTCAGCTAATTACCCAAATTGAAAGTTTCCTTTTTAAAATCTTGTATAACTACTTACTTTTATTTAATTATTTTACAATAAGAAAGTCATTGGATTAAACAAATTGTAAACCGTTTACAGTATTTTTTAAAATCAACGCCCAATGCTGTGCAAAGGGGTTGTATACATTTTCACGAATATCGCCATATCTCTTAGATCTGATTAGTTATTGAATAAATTTCGTTTTTCACTGGATTGTCTAAGAACGTTCCCGTTTTTTCTTGTTATCAACCCTTATGTTAGTGTAAGAGGGCTGTATATACATGTTTTCACGAATTCCGTCATATCTCTTAGGTCTTATAGGCCATAATATTCTTAACATGTTTTATGACTAATAAATACAAGAAAAGCTAAAAAAATGTCAGTCCTTCTGAGCGCCGTCCACCGTACGCAAAACGTTTGAAAGATTTGAATTAAAAAAAATTAAGATTATGATATTTCACAAACCAATTGCACTAGAAAAATAGAATTCTGTTTCTGTATAAAGGTTGATGAATGAAATTTGCTAAACGTAAATTTTTTTAAGGGGGTGGTGGAACATGGAAGTAGAGAGGACAAGAATTTGTCTAAAAATCACTTCTTATATTCTCAAGAACAGTGTAAAATAGATGCTTAAATTTTTTAACAAAAGTATGCCTATTAAACCTCTAGCAGAAACAAATTTTGGTGATGAGGGTGTAGAGAGCGAAGGTGGGGGAAGGCTAAAAGGAAAAAGTTCCGATTCTTATATCTCAAGAACCTATAATAATATGTATAAAGCTAAAACTTGGTATTTAGATAGAGCTATAGTAGTGGCATCTGGGAAAATTATAATTTTTTTTAGGGGTAGTATGGTACGGGGTGGAGTTTTTTTTTCCTAGCTATAAAACGGTTTATGATAGAAAGTTGAAACTCGGTATGTATATGTAAATCAACTAGGAAAGTAATTTTAAGTTTAAAAAAAGTGGAATATCAATTGGGGTTTGGAAGGGGAGCAAAAAAAAATATTTGTGAAAATAGAATGTATATATTTTCACGATTCTCGTCATATCTACTCGGTCTTCACAAATATTGAATTCGTTTTTATTCTACAGAGTTTTCGTATAAAAACCTAGAAAGTATTTTCAAGATTTTTCGAGAAATTCGACCCCTAAGGGGGTGTAACGTGATTGTATACTTTTTCATGAATTCTTTCATATCTCTCAGGTTTGATCAAATATCGGATATCTTTTCACTTCTACGGGCTTGTTTAATACTCATCTATTTTCAAGTTTTGCTCTTTTTCAACCCCTAGACCGCATCCCCAAATATGACCCAATTATTTAATTCATAAGTTATTTGTGGCAGTGGCGTAAGTATTCTAGCGTGAACCTATTCTAAACGCTTGCCGAACTCTTTGTTAGGTTTTCAGTAACATAGTATCTACACTGCATCTCAGAATTGAACGCGTTCCGAACTTCTACCGAAAAAATAATAAAGTTCCGCCCAAACTATTGGCAGATTTTTTATATAACTGTCTACACTCTGATTTCAGATTTTTAAGTTGTTAAACCCCCAAGGAAATGCAAAGGGGTTGCATATGTTTTCAAAGATGGAACGAAATTTGAAATGTCTGCACTCTTTTCATATGCGTAATAGCCTAAAGATTGATTTAAGAATTTTTGACTATTTTAGTTTCCTTGAACAGTTTATTTATTTCAACGAATGTTCAAAGTTGTACCGTACAAGGAGCTAATTTAGTGACAAAATTACCTTTCCAAAAAGGTGCTTCCCTAACTTTGACCTGAAGATAGGAAAAGCAGTTCCTTTCGCTGAAGTACTTCACTCCGAGTCACTCACTTGAAGGTACTAGTTGACTGAACTAGTTCCGGAACTGTTCATTCCCTCGTCGATACATGTACTGAGGACCTAAAAACAAAAAAGCAGAGTTCCGTGAAGTAGTTCCGGAACTCTTCATTCCATCGGTTTGATCTAGAACAAAAGAACCTTAAAATAAGAAAACGGCATGCATAGTTGCGTGAAGAAGTTCCGGAACGAATCGGTTCTTCGTAGGCTACCCAGTACGTTTTTTGTCACGTATCCAATGGAACTGCAGTTCACCAAAAGGAGTGAGTTACTTCACTCACTCCCTTCGACGAAGTGTTTTTTTTTTAGCAGTTCACTCCTGAACGAACCTTCTCTACTTTGACTTAAAAACATAAAGTTTCGCTCAGACTGTTGACAGACTTTTTTAAACTAATTGTTGCTAGGGATCACATTTAGCAAAAGAACTTCTCGTGATTAACTTTAGTCAAAGTTTGGAGGAAGAGAAATAAGTGGTGGGGAAATAGGAAAGCTTTGACACCAAACTGATTGGAATACATCAGGTGAAATCATGTCCCTTTCTGTAGCTACCGTACAAAAGTCTTTGAAAAATTAGGTGCCCACGTTTTTTTTGTGGGTAAAATCAGAAATAGTAGTAACCGTATTCAAGCTTTGACGACTTTTTTTTTAGTGCTGCAAAAAAGGTGTGCTATTTTTTAAAACAACGTGTTTAGGAAAGAATTCATTACTTTTTGAATAGTTTATCATTTTGCTGGTTATTTACGAAATGTAGACAATTCAATTCAGTTAAAAAGCAGTTTTATACAAGATCAGATAACATAGATTATTGACTCTTTTAGTCTGGGTGGCTTAGTGGCTAGAGCACTTGCCTTCGGTGCACCTGGTACCAGGTTCGAATCTGCTTGGCGACAAGTAGTTTTCGAAAATGGGATTGGGACTACCAGTTCACTCAGCTGTAAATGAGTACCTGAATTAAAATCGGGGTAATAATCACGGACGAGCGTGTAGCTGACCACTTCACCTCCTAGTGTTCCGTTGGTCTCGCAATGAAGTAACTCTAGCATTACTTCAAGGCCTAGGCCCGATTTGGGCTATTGCGTCATTGATTATTTTATTATTTATTATTATTAATAACTCTTTTGGCAAAAATCAGTAGTTATTGATTAAATCAATGTTTTATGATCTTTAGAAATTTTTAATTTTCACTTTTCTGTTCCAATAGATGTTTAATAGCTTGTTCTGACGTTTATGTTGATGTAGACGATTTTCTTAAAATAGTTGAGAAAAAACTGACTTCCGAATAGTCAGTTTCTAACTTCATAAACAAATTTTAAACTCAAATTTTGTATTTTTGTATCCGGTAAAAAGTATTGAAGTCCACTCTCTTGACTTCTTCAGCTGTCGTAAAATTGGTTAAGGTTAGCCTAGACACCAACCAAAATTTAATTTTGACAGGAATTGTGCAATAGCTAGAAGGGGTCTATTAGAGCAGGTCCTTAAACTAAAGACAAGCAGTTTTTGTGAAATGAGTGATGCTTTTGCTGATAGTATACTACAGAAAAAGAAGTGATAAAGTTTTGTTTACAGCGAATGCGAATAAATAAGTAGGTGAGTAATATTTGGTTGGTTAGTTACATTTTTCTTATTTTATAATAAAGTGTTACCTCGTGTCCCCCTCTAAGGACGCCGAGGAATTCAGATCACGTCTATTAAATTCAACTGCGCTCCACCAAGCTTTCTCGTCAAAATTTTTTATTGTCCGAAATCAGCCAAATGCAGAGTCTGAGTCAGACTGGCTAGACAGTTTAACTGGCAAGGTTGTCATATTCAACCAAATATGGAAGTCAAAACTGTTCCCTCGACATTGAACTTACGGGCCCCTAAACTCGTGAACGAAATGAAGAGTAGTTACATGAAAAACAGCTAGTGTCCGTTGAATTAATGTGAAAATTCAAAAAAATTACTTACGCGTGAATAAAAGCGTTAATCGTCAAATCTGGACACTGTCACCCATTTCGATACGAAAACAATAACCAAAACTGAAACACGCTTTGATTTATACTTGAATTCGATTACGTGATAATTGAGAGTCCGCCAAAAGATGTGCAAAATATCGGTGTCATACTTTGCTTTAGTAGAGTTTCGACTTTAAGCGACGGCTAAAACGTTACATTTCTTGAATTTTAATTCGATTTTCTGATCAGACTTTTTCGAACGATATAAAAGTATCGGAAATTATGCGATTCAGGCAGTTAGTTTGCATCAACAGAGTCAACAGTAGACGAATAGTCACCCAAAGAAAGGATTAATTACAAATTTTTATTAAAATGAAACAGGTAAGGACATGGGAAAGAGGATCCTTAAAAGCTCTTGAAAAACTTTGATATTTTGCGTTTCTTCTAGATTCTAGCATTTTGTGCAATCCTCGCGGTTTGTGTAGCCGAAGCGCCACTTAGTGGACCATATCCTGCATCCGGATGGAGACCAAAAGGAGCTCAATTCTCCCTGCCAGGACAGTTCTTGCCACAACAGCAGCAACGACAGAATCAAGGAGTCGATGTAAGCTTTAGCTGCCCAAAAAGCTGACCAATCACTTTAATCCTGATTTTTTTTATAAAGGTTGAAGTCACCAAGGAACAGGTCAACTTTGCCGGACAATCAACCGAAACACAACAAGCTACCACTACCGAACCCAGCAATTCTTACTTGCCACCATCGGATTCGGACTATGCTGATGAAACTCCCGAATCAGACAACACCGACTATCTAAAGGTACAAGGACTACCGGACAAAACAACATCCCAACAATTCAGATTGCCACAAAACGGTCAATTGAATCAATTCCGTAGCCAAAACAATCCTCAGTTCAGTCCGGCTCAGGAACAACAGGAACCAAACTACAACTTTAACAAGCAACAACAATTCGGCAGGATCGTTCAGCAACAAAACCGTCAGCAACAAGCCCAAATCCAACAACAACAATACCAACAACAAGCCCAATTCGGTCGCCAATCAGCCCTTCCAGCTCGTCCTCAACCCCAACCCCAACCCCAACCAACTAACGCATATGGTCCACCATCCCGGGACTCCACCCCCGACAACGATGCCGAAGAGGAAGAAGTGATTCAGGATTCGGACGAAAATGAACAGCCAGCTGTTGCAGTTTCGAATTCGGTTCAAAACGGCCGTTACTACGTCCTTACTCCGGACAATACATTACAGCGAGTACTCTTCATGACCTCACAAAACGAAGACGAGGTTCGTTCCAATGGCTTTACAGCACAATTGCGCTACATGCCCGTTGAACCGATTCGCGATCCTATTTATGCCTATAACGAACAAGGGACTCTTGTTCGCGTCTATCGCAAGTAAGCAACGACTCAAGGTGTTTCGATCGTGTTAAATTTTAAGAATTTTGGCCATTACTTTTAAAAATTGCTGTGACAATTTGTTAAATTTTTAAAAATGTTGTTATTGTTGTATTATGGATAATTCGATTATTTTGTAAATATATGAAATTGGTTTTATTAAATTATAACGATTTCTTCTTTTCATGTTAACTCCACTCCACAGCAAACCTATGCCATTAAAACGAGTTAAACCCGTTTAAATCAAGTTAAGCACTATGAAAACACTTCCCGAATGCGTTTACGAAAACAGTATGTAGCTCCAACGCGTTTAACCGAAAACATATACTGCGATCCTAGCGAAAATCGAAGTAAACTTTGCAAGAAACTATTTAATGCTGTGGATACTATTATAATTAATTAATAATAATAATAATAATTCTTTATTGTGCTATCCTTAGTGTAATGAAACAAGCTTATGCTATACTTAAAATAATGGAGATCAGACAGTCGTCTCAACAGCCAAGTTAAAGAGTTTATATTCAATGAATTCAAAAATTTGTTTTTCGAATTATTTAGAAAGCATAAATTTTCTAATGAAACACAGCTGACTATCTACTTGTCAACACAAATCACATTAAGCTACCATGTATTAAAATAAAACGAGTTGCCTCGTCTGAACACTACATTTTTAACACGTTTATTTTGACTACTTAAACGCGTTTAGAACGCTAGTCTGTACAGGGTATAACTTATTATGAAGTTGTTAATAATTTTTTTTACTACTTCCTTCAATCACTTTTGTATGGCAACTACCATCAGAAGTATTTCGCGAATTAATAGACCGAAACCTAATTTTTTTTAATTTATTATTTTATATTTACTATTCCTAGATTACATTTTAACTCCCTAGCTCAAAACCATATTGAGTTATCGCGTATTCAACTGAATACAATCGGAAATTTTTTAAGAACATGCGTTTGGTAGCTCCATGAATGAGTCTCTACAACTAGCCAGCTCCAATTCTTTTCGATGGCGAAACGCAATTATTTTTTAATTTACTGGTTCTTTGGTAATCGCTCAATAAGTGCAACCACTTATTTGAAGGACTTTTGTATGGAAGTTCGTACAAGGAATGGATGAATTTTATTCATTAACAAATCGAGTCTCCAGCTCTAAAAAAAATCTTAAGTACGGTCGGTACTTTTTGTAAAGTAAGTAGGCGTGTGGGAGTCAAGCCAACTTTGAATTGATTTTAGCTTAGAAATGTTTTCTCCATAAAAGTTTATGAATAAAAAAAAATGAATTTAAATTTTTTTTTCTTATTATGAGATGAAGATAATTTCAGATTTATCATAATCGATGATTTGGGTCAGGTTACTGAAGTGTTAATGACAAAAATGTTACTCCTCATTTGAGTTGACAAGAAGATATGGCATCTATTCAGCCGTCCTAAGCTAAATAGCAGCAACTCCCATTTTTGGAGTTGATTCACACAGTCCAGTTTTCCAAATCAACAAATCTATTAAATATTTTAAGAATGATAAAACCTATGGATAAATATTATAGTAGGTATTACTCTAATATTGAATGGTGGCACAGCCCAATGAAGATATAAAATGGTTTTTCTCAAAACAAATATATATAAATTTTAATAAAAAAGATTTACCCATCATTTTAGAATGTTTAAATCATCTCGTCGCCGAACGAAATTCTTTAAAATTTTGGAAGTGGCTGCAGATTTCTTGACTTACTATATTTTCACAAAAATGGTCTAATATGGAAAATAAAGGACCACAGATTTTATTCGAAAAATATTTGTGTATTTAAAAATTAACAAAAATGTATAGAATCAGAAAATAGAATTATAAGCTACAGCTTCCCAGTAAGCGAAGTAGCGTGTACAATATCCCAACTAGCAAAGTAACTATTTATCGAAGCTATTCTCGTACATCGATAAAGCTTCGTTAAGGTCTTACCGAACTAATCTGGCTCACATTTTCCCATGTTTCAATATCAAAGCACCAACAGTTGGTATAAGGCCTTATCGAAGCCGTACGGAATCAAAAAAAACCAAAAATAATTTTTCAAACAATTTTTTAATATTGTTTTCTTCAAACTACGAATTTATTTTCCTCTTAATTATTATTTTTTTTTTTTCAAAAATGTGAATTGTACACTCTCCAATTCGAACAACGGACTCGTCACACATTAATCCGCTACGCTACACACTGGGCCAATCAGAAACATTGTCGTAATTGGGTTGAAGCCGAATCACTTGGTATTAATCATGACGAGCGAAGCTCATTTTCAAACCTCCATAAGAGTGTCGGTATTTACTTCCATGGGACCTTATAGAGGCTATTACCGAACCTATTGCCTCTGAAAGTTCAGCCTTCGCTGGTAAGTCCTACCGAAAACTTATCGAAGTTAAACACAACTGGTGGTCAACAGTCTTATCGAAGCCTTATCAAAGTTAGCCTCTGGAAAATCATAATGCGAGTTTGTTTGCTAGTTGGGACGTTAAAAGAAGTTCGGTTAAAAGCCGTATATAACCCAGTTGTTTAATAGAAGACCATACGAACTAAAATTCGTATTTTAAAAAATGGTCTTTTTCGTAAAAAAAAGTACCACCGAACCAATTGATAAAAAAAGGACCAACATTAGACCAAACGCACCAAATATGGCAACGCAAATTACAACGTATAAATTATACCATAACTTTCCAGTTGATTATGTAGTCCCTCAGACAGAAAGCGGATTTGGATTGTTTGGCTGATTAAAACTAATGCTTAGAACCACTTATTTTAAAAAGCTTTTTAATTCAGATAATATGCCCCCTATTCAGGACCGAGTCACAAGTCACAAAGTAGGTCGAGAGTCTCAATTTTGTATGAATTTTGAATTAATTGAGACTTTTTTGATATGAGACTTTGTTCCTGATATGGGGCCTATGTATTTGTCCTTAGTAGCCATAGTCACTTGCACATATTGCAAAAAAAAAAAAAAAAGTGAATCCATCAAATCTTATTATTCAAAAATGATTTAAAAGTAAATCATCGAAACGAGTTAGCTTTCGACTCAAAATTGACGCCATACTTTTTTGTGTAAAGTGCATCATCTTAGAATCTATATTACGATTAAAAAATTACTCATTCACACATTATAAAAACGAATGTACTACATAAGATTAGATACACTGGCTTTGGTGAACGTTAAACGAATCATTTATAAATCGTTGTAACAATTCGAAAATTAATAATAATACGTGCACGGATTTAAAGATTTAGATTAAAAGAACTACCAATGCTTAAATTAGGATTGCATTGTTTCGGCAAAGTCACACGCTAACAAATTTTCAAACTTCTTTGGATTGTATAAAAAAAATTCAGAAATTTATAATTTTTATTCTACGATTTTTCTTCACCTCCGGATACGTATATGAAGGGATCTCGTTTTTATTATTTATCTACACTATTTGTTACGCATTTCCTATGAACAGTAAACAATTTTACGAAATCTTGAACTCAGAAAAATATTATATTCCGCAATGATGTAGTCAATTTTCCAATTTTCATTAAATTCAACGAAATTTAAAGTAATTATTAACACTGCGTATTTTTTCCCATTTAATTTATTGACCGGTTAGTAATACTGCAACACTAATCAATTTTCTACATTTAATCTGTTAAATTGATAATTGTGTATAAAATTACGCACTTTCCATGTAATTCTGATACTTCATGCGTAGTTATTTATTTTTCGAAATATGTATTCACTTGATCGATTTGTTGTTCAATTCACTTGTTTTGGGGTTTTGTGTAAGGCGTGGTTTTGTATATTTATAGTGTGAAAAGTTTGTGACCTTAAAACAAATAAATTAAATTTATTTAAAAAACATGTATAGTGTTTTATACCTTCTACCCTTTTTGACCAAATTCCTCGTTTTTTTCCCCCAATTATGAATGAATGAATTTTTCAAATTGTTGATTGCTGTTTCCTTTGCTCTTCAAAATACGTTTGGGAATTAATCTACTGCAATTATTATATGAATAAATTTATAAGAAAACATGGTATGGTACAGTGTGTGGGGTGGGGTGGGGTGGTGATGTTGTTAAGCAAACATAAAAACATAACATTTTTGTAATACATATTTTTATAGTTTTTCAATATCGTATGTAATTTTACGCACATCAGCAGTAGATTCACATAATTTTAGCGATTGATTTCCACACTTTTGTGTGAATTTCAGCACTAATATTATAGTAAAAATCACATGTGTGCGTAAAGAAATTTGGTAGTTTTAGTAATTTCAATGCTCTCATAGTAGTCACTAAATATTCTACTCTGAGAATAGTAAATTTTTTTTTGCAAAATTCAAAATTTCTCTTGAGCAATTCTAAGGTTTCCAAATTTTTTTACAGTAGTTTCGATACTTTTTACTCAATCACTGCTCTAAAATTTATTTGGGACAGGGCTGGCGTGACAACAAATCTTTCAAAATGTATTTAGAAAATGTTGCAATTTACATTAATTTTGTCTTAGTAGCTTGTTTTATCTTACACGCATATCTCAAGTTTTACTCTTAGATGACAACAAATATCTGCTAATTGGAGTTCAGCAGGTATTTAATGTCTTTACTTGAGTGAGTTTCTTGCACTGAGGTTACTACATAGTACGGCGTCACTTCATATGTCCTTTACAAATCAAACCTGTCTGCTATTTTTCCTTATTTAGCTGCTATTACGCGAAATTTCGTATAGCACTGCTACACAGTAAACAATTTTTACTACTCTCAAGCCAGCTACAGACTTATCGCGTTTCGCCTATTTCGCTTAATTCGCTTTTTTCTCGTGAATAATATGTAGAGGTTTTTCGAGAGTTTCTCGCATTTCGTTATTCGCGTTTCGCGATTCGTGAGTTGTCTCTACTGGAGGTGGCTTTTTTACGACATCAAAGAGTTTTGCTTGACGAGACAGTGACGAAAAATGTGCGAGACAATTTTTTCGTGACTTTCTCTCGAGTTTCGTGTGTTTCGTGAAATAAGACGCAAGACTCGCGAAATGTGAAAAACATGAATAGTAGGAAAAGTCTGTAGCCGGCTTCAGAACAGACACTAAATTCGCAATTTAGTGCCCACTCTGAGTGCCCACTCTGAGTGCCCACTCTGAGAGCAGTAAAATGAATATTCTCAAATTTATTTACGCACTCATGTGATTTTTACTATTAATGCGAAAATTCACATAAATGTGCAAACTAATCGCTTAAAATGTGTAAATCTATGAATTAAATGTGTAAAGTTTTAAGAGCTACTCTCAATTTTGTTGAATTTAATGAAAATACGGGAATTTACTACATCCCCCTCGAATGTTTTCCTTCTTCAAGGATAGAAATTTTCTCAAAAATGTTTACTGTGCACTTAAACAGCATGTTAATCCATTTGTTGATTCATACGATAAACAACCGAATCAAACATAATTCAAGATACAATTTAAAAATTAAGGTAAAATATAGTTAAATACAACAACCTACTCTACTTACATTTTTTCCACGTTTAACAATGAAAAAAAAAATTTGACGATCATTATCAAACCATTAACAAATTATATCTTCAAATCTATTCCATCGTCTTAAACATTTAACCTTCAAATCATTTTCTTACAAATATTCGGCAATTATTATAAAATTCTCTCTTATACAAAAGAAAATGATTGCTATCTTTGTTATTATCTGTCTGTATAATATTCGTGCGATTTAAAACTTAACAAAACATAAGAAAAAAAAGAGCAATTGTTGTTAAGTGTATTTTCAATTAACTTTCACTATTTTACAAATAATAGAAAAATGTAAATTTCATCATCGGATCAAATATCGATAAAAGATTGTATCATCCGATATGTAAAAATATCAATCTTTTATAAAAATGATATAAAAATTAAACATATTTCGTTTTTGAATACCACCACCTGTTTGGTTAAGGTTTGGTGAGGAAATGGGAGCGTTACAGATCGTTGATGTTTATTAAAAGATTATTATTACAATTAGTAGTGAAATTTTTTTTCTTTTTTTGCAAAATGATTTGTACTTTCGGCTTTTTAAATTTTATTTTATAGACACCAACATGATCTGATCGATGACATCCAATCACTTTCTACACTTTTGTATCTTATTCGAATGTCTGTCTGCACGCCTATTTTTTGCAATATTTTTTTCACCGCGTTTTTCGCTCCACTTTATTGTTGTCTAATAATAAGAGTGGTTATTACGTTTATGCCATGTTATGATTGATGACCATCAACGGCTTTATTTTCTGAATTTAGCTAAGCCAACTTTGACAGAGCGGCTAAATGGTAGCAAAAACTTAGACCAAATGAACTTGGTGCTATTTTGCTCAAAGGTGGAGAATTCAACAGAAAAAGATAAGAGTTATGTGTTTTTTTTTTTAATTTGTTGTTTTTATTACAAAATGCTTCATTATCGGCTAAATAGAATTGTAAAATGAAAAAAATAGTACAAAAACTTAAATAGTTCACGAAGAAATCATTAAAATTATGGCAGTTTTAATTGTTAATTAGATAGGAGGGAAAAAATAAGAGTGTAATGCAAATCAATGTTTTAAAAATTCCCTGATATTATCATTCTGGTTGCGAACTTAGATAGATACTTGGTGTAATTTTCACTAGCCAAGACACAATTTTCAAAAGTTTGAATTGCGTCTCGGCTAACGAAAAACCAAAACTTATCCGATTAAAATTTTTGATTTTTGATTTTAGTTTTAAGGACACGATTTGCAACGAAATAAAAACACAGAAATATTAAAAAAAAAATATACAGTTAAGAATGAAGTGATTATAAATACGATAATAAAAAAAGAAATGATAAAAAGGCAATAATAATAATAATAAACCGCGTGTGATGTGTTTTTAAAACTGTTCCTAAACTAGTTATTAACTAAAATAAATTTACTAATATTTTTCTAGTTAATAACCGTTGAATTTGCCTTGTTGCTGTTGTTGGGCATTGCTGTCATAACCTCCACCGAAACCAGATTGTCCGTTGTTGGTATCTTCGTAGGTAATGGTTGGCCTGTAACCATTTTCATCGGCTTCGTATTGAACGATTTGTTTACGACCATCGGGAAGGAGAACGTAGTAGCGTCCAACAGTCTTATCACCATCGCGAGATTCCATATGTCCGAAATCTTGACCGGTATGATAGTCTTGAACGTTGTATTCGAATTCGTACTTAGCTGGTCCGTAGTTCTCTTCCTGGTGGCCATTTCCGCCGCCATATGAGTAGCCAGCATCCGAACCGGAACCGGAGAAACCCTGTTGCGATGGTGCGCCATAAGATGTTTGTGGGCTAGTGAATATGGCCGAAGTTACAGCTGGAGCACCGTAGGCTGATGATGGAGCCTGGTAGGATTGTTGTTGTTGAGCCTGGTGATTGTGTTGAGAGCCTCCGCCAAAACCACCTTGTTGCGATGGTGCACCATATGAACCGGATGGTGGCAAATAGTTGTTCGATGGCGAGGGTGGAATGTATTGGTTTTGTGGTGCCGGTGGCTCGCAGGTGACCAATGCGACTAAGGCGAAGAGTGATGTTGCTACGAAGGACTGTGATGGAAAGAGATGTTAAATTTTTGGTATTAAAAATTGTAATAAAAATTGGGTGTTTTGGATCGTGGCAAAATTTTTACCAGGCGTTTTTGGAAGGAAAATTATTGAAAGAAGTCCAGGAAAAAGTAAAAGCTCGGAAAGTGAATCCAAAAAAAATTTAAACAGTTTTGGAAATTTTTTTTTGGCTTTTGATAGTTCAAAAAATAGTAATTTTTAACCAGTGATCGTGTTTGAAATTGTGGCTGGAAAAACATAGTTCTTTAGATCAAAAAAATTAAATTCGATCGTGCAGACGTATTTTCGCAATATTAAAAACAATAAGCAAGTTGTTGAATTGTTCACTGAAAAACTAATTAAAATATGTTTTCAACCAAAATATTCATCAAATTTGACATCATAGTTAATCTTTGAAACAATCCTTTAGTATTGAAAATAATGAAGTAAAAATTTCAATAAAAGCACAGTTACAAATAAATTTTTTTAAGCTCATCCAAACTCATTGAATTTGTCAAAAATGTTTTTTATGGTCGAAAACGTAAAATTTGACCAAAATGGTCAATGATATCCGAAAGAGGTTGCGTAAAGCCAAATATTTTAATAATCTGCCGAACTAAATTCCGTGAGGTAAAATTTTTTGGCAATGAATTAAAATTGCCAAATATTTTAATGCTTGCAACAATGAAGTCCAAAAATATTTTTAATATTTTGCATCACTTATTAATTGCCACTGTTTGTTCCAAATCACTGAAAATTTATTCACTGTGACCAGATATAACTTTTGACGAACACTTTGAATTCAAATTAGAAATTTGGTTAATTTTTTGAAATGTCCTTATATTCGTTTCACTATAGACTGACACTTTTTTTTCTCCATTATAGGAAAAATAAGTTAAATTTAAAATACAAAAATAAAAGAAACTTTTCCTGTACCTTCATATTTAACAGTTTTTAACTATTTATCACACGGGATATATTTTATTATTTTAAATAAATTGAATTAGTTCTTCTTTGGAAGATGGCTAAACTCGATTTGATGCTGATCCATATCCAGTCTTCAGTTTATATATCTTTCAAGATTCGATGGTTTTTCGGCGATGCAAAAATCAAATGTGTATTAAACAAATCCTCCCCAACAATAGTACTAACAACAATAACAACAATACTAGTAAAAATCCCACTAGCAAATATCGGCAACATCTTAAAAATAAAATACAACATGGGTAAAATAAACGCACTGCACGATCAGTAACTAAATAGTCGCCAGTATAGGCCTCTCTAATACAGTGAAAATGTTTGTTCAAAAAACCTACCAACAAATTCGAGATGATCCATAAGAATAATTTTTTTTTTGTATTTTTTTTGGACATGTATGAAAACACATCCAGGGAGCATAGCGTCGAGAGAAAATTAGTTCACTAATACACCATAATTCGGTACAAATCTTTTCGATCTTGCAGATGATCTTCATCTCGATCTTGCAGATACGTTCGTGTAGAGATCGTCTATTCATAACAGAAAAAAAGCAAAAGCTAAGAGCTACCTTGAAAGAAATATATTAGACGAGAATGGTGGTGAAGAAAAATTCGCTTAAGCTACAACATAAATGTACTAGACGTTCATAGATTCACCTGGTTCCATAGTCTTTGCTACATATTGCACACGAACGATTATCATCATCATCATCATCATACGGAGAGAGAAGGTGATCGTAATACCAAAAAAAAAAAACTATATATAAAAAATTACACAATAGCAAAGATTCGTATAATACTACTTGAGAACATGCGGTCCAAACATACCAACAAAATTGTATATTTTAGCGGCGCTTCATATGAATGGAAGTAAGTACCATATCCAAAGCTATCTTCCAGCATATCCTACTATTGAGAGATACGGCTACCTAGCCTATTTCAATAGATACTTGAGACACTTACTTAGGTCTGAGAGACACTTAAAGATTTACATTCATAAATTATCATGTACCTTCCCAACGCCAACGATAGACCAAGGTATAGATTCACTTTTACTATCACCTGGTCCGCCGATCTCACATACTATAGGATCATTCTAGGGCATAGATCTTAAAGAGTTTTGTTTGATCCAAGCTTCGGATGGGTTAGATGTAGTCTAGCATGTCGTATATTCGAGTAGCATAACATTGGAGGACGGTATAATTTTGCCATTTTTACGTATAGAGCTATTGTGCGATGAGCTATACGTCTTGGATGGGTTAGCAAATATTTTCATTATTTTCTGCGTGATCGGTGAATCCGTAGTGGTGGTTATCCAGGTGAAGCTGCGGCTATTGCAAAGATTTGCTGCCGTCTTAGGTCGAAGGTGATCGTCGCGGTCGACGATCTAAACTGGACCAAGATCCCGGAATTCGACGGCGCATTGTCCATGACTTAAATTCTGTCTTCGTTGTTTTGGTGTTGTAACATTGTTTTGCGGAATTGTGTAAAAATATGTGCAGTGTAGTTAGATGTTTATGTTTTTTTTTGGTTTTGAACAATAGAATCTGGTGATCGCGGTGGATGCCTTATTTGGTTCTAGAAATTTTTTGGAAGAATTTTGTTTAGTAATTTGATTAAAAAGTTGAATACATTGCTAGTTTTTTACTGTAGCGTCATTTCAAAATATTGGTGATCATGCATTCAGCAGGTT
Source organism: Beris chalybata (assembly GCA_949128065.1). Taxonomy (NCBI): domain Eukaryota; kingdom Metazoa; phylum Arthropoda; class Insecta; order Diptera; family Stratiomyidae; genus Beris; species Beris chalybata. The sequence continues at coordinate 14,654,127 of OX421897.1, forward strand.
CAAATTTTTTTAATTTTTTTGGCAGTTTTGTTTTACCTTCTCATAGTTGAATGGATTCAGCCCTCCTCCATATATGGGGAAAACAAGTGTTTAGCTTTGCGACGTTAGCTGCACAACCTGAATTTTCAAAAAAAAAAAAAAAAATTACGCAATTTCAACGTAATCCAGAAAATAAGTGGTCAATCGCACACTTTTGTAGCTGTCCTATTTCTTAATAATATCCAATATTTAATTTTTTTTTTTGGAGATTCAAACTTAAATCTATGCCCAATTGAAATATTAAGTCTCCTTTAATTGCTTCATTTGTGATGGATGTCATGGAGAGAAAAGGTCTATTTCATTAATGTTATATTACAAAAAATACCCTCCTTTTATACCACGCTTAATTCCCCTTAATTTCAAGTGCGTACATAATATCTTTTTATTTTAAGAAAATACAGAACAGTTTGATTCGAGTAAATTATTTACTTAGTTAACTCTTTGTTGTTATTTTTCAATAATTAAAATAAATGTTGTTGCCTAAAGAACCGAGAGAAAGCTGAGAGTTTATATCTGAGCTACAAACGCACTCAGGAACTATAATTATAATTATGTAAATTTTTGCTAGTGGTACACAGTAAAAATTGTTGTGAAAGTAACTGTCCCTAAAGCAATAAAATATTGGCATTAATAATGTAGTAAATAAAGATATTTTTATTAAATTTAACAAAATTGAGAATAATTCTTAAAACTATGTGTTTTAACACATTTAACTCAAAAATTTACTGAGTGTGAAGTAATATTTCAACACCGTGTGTAATTTTCCACATTTAATGTGTAAAATTGATAATTGTAAATAAAATTACGTATTTTACATGTAGTTTTGCTACTTTATGCGTAGTTATTTGTTTTTTTTTTTGTGATACATATTAACTTAACCGCTTCGATGTTTAATTCAGTTGTTTTGTAAAAAAAAGAAGAAAATAATACTTATTGTGTGTGAAGTTTGTGGCCTTAAAACAAATAAATTAAATTTATATACAAAACAAGAGTGTAGTGTCTTATACTTTCTACCCTTTTTGACCTTATATTCTGTTTTTTCCCAGTTATCATGTGTTGATTGATCTCATTAGATTTTTTCAACTGTCGATTGCAGTTACCCTTCAAAATACGTCTAGAAAATTTTTTGCCAATCATTCGTTTGAAACTTATTCATTTATATTATCTATAAATTTATTATAATAATAATAAACATGTCACATTTACGATGTATAGTTAATGCTTGTTTTTCCGCACCGTGTGTTATTTTACGCGTTGTAAACTTTTACCTTTCTACACCAGGAGTAAAATTACACATTTTTAGCGATTGATTTCCACACTTATGTGTGAATTTCCGCATTAATTGTAAAAATCACAATAAATAAAGAAATTTGACAACATCAATTTTTCTGGTTTCAGAGTTGGCACTAAATTGCCTACTTTGAAAGTACTAAACATCTTTTATTGTTGAACTAGATGCAGAAGTCGAGAGTTTTTTTTTTTTTTATTTCATAAATAGATTATGCTGGAATGCATACACTTGGTGCTTTTGTGTACATGTATTAAAAAAGAAATTTAAGTAAAAAAATCGGATTACATTGACGTAAAAGTGTTGTATTTCATTTCTATTTCATAATTTATTTTAGGTCTGTCGAGTTATCGAATTAATTATACTTCTACGTGCTCTTTATGTAAGTAGCTAGAAATTGTACGCTAGAATTCTCGAACTCGTATGAGGGTGTAAAGTACTTGTGTAGATTTTCACGAATTCCGATATATTTCTTAGTTCATATCTCATTCGCTTTTACTTCTACAAAATCGTCTAAAATCGATTCGAAAATTGTGGTTAATGTGGTGTGTGCTGTAGTTTGTGGTGTGAAATGTGGTGTAAATTATTACAAACTTCGACAATTTTTTTGGGTCTAATATGATATCGAGTGCACTACTATTTCCATAGACTTTATGCAATCACTTAAACATAAATTTCAGTAAATTGTGATATGTATTCCTTAAGAAGGTGTGAACTAAATGTATTGAGATGACGAATTCCGAAAAATCTCTTAGGTCTAGTGGAATATCGATTGTTTTTTGCTTTACAGATTATAATATAATCGTCTAAAAATTGGTTTCAGATTTTTTCGATAATAAACTTCTTAGTGTTTCATGTTTCTTTATTATTTTTTAGGATAGAAGACCTGTATGCGTTTAATGCTGAGATGCAGTGCAGGTTACCACGCGACTGACAAGCTAAAGAATATCCAAAAGGTTTTTTTTCTAAATTTATATCTCAAAATTTTAATTTACATAGTTCAAGTAAAGTTATGTTCAAATGATTCCCACATGTAAATTATGCAATTACACTGCAAAGCAAGTGGTATAGATATGGATGGTAAGCCCTCAAAGAGCAAAAAAGCGTTAGAAAGTAGGCATTCATTAAAGATTTTACTTTTGTAAATTAGATTCAACGTCTTCATGTAGAAATAAAAGTCTTGAGTACAACTGCACCAGTTAGAAGTCTTCACCTACTACTTAAATGTAAAGTAAAAAACAATATGCTAGGTCCTTCAGCAAATGAAAAACTATGTGTGGCCGCCACCCCTAACCTTCCAACTTAATTCAAACAATATCCTTTAACATTTTCGACAAATCAATCGCTTGCTCATCCGCAATAAAATATATTATGAATTATATTCTAAAAATGTTTGCCTCAGTGCTCAAGCTTACAAAAACTGTTCAAAAAGTGGACTAACGAGTCCACAGTCTCAGAGAAGAAGTCTTAAAAAATCATAGAACAACAGTGTTTTGATGTTTATATAGAAATTTATGTAGCTTAATTTACACCCCTAAAAACACCCCCAAACACCCCTAATGTTGGAAAACCGAATTTGGTTTAAGAAACCTAATTAATTTAACAGTAATTTTCCCATTATATTAATGATTTTAAGGTTTCGCTGTTCCAAAAAAAATGGTGGAGCATTGGGAAGGCTAATAATATACTTATGAAATAATGGAGTATTTAAGAAAATACGTGTTCTTCAAACTCTTTCGTTTTATGAGGACCTACTATCCCTCTACCAAGGGATTCAGTATGCCATACTACTTTTCCACATTTGTTGTATGTATTGTAGACATATTTTATTGATTTATTTCATTTTCAGTATAAAACACTTCCAACAGTTTCTCCCTAAACATAGACAAGAGTGCCCATACAACATTTTGTAAAGAAGGGCAACACTTTCGTTTGAAAGGAGGAAGTCATCGAATCTTTATGCAACAAAGGTGATAAAGAGCCCAAAGAGTTAAGTATTAATAAATACACAGAAATTTTAGTACCGAAGTGCATCTCCATCAAATTTTTATTGATATTTCAGACACTTATCTTAAGATCACCACAATTTTATATCAAAAAAAGGTGCCACATTTGGTTTTATTTTTTCTCACTTTACAATTGAATTTTTCGGATTATTTAATACAGGTTGAATCAAATACCTCTCTTCTTGCCCATCTAAGGCCGCCCTTGTACATGGAAATATAATTCAATCAATGGAAATTGTAATATCTGAACTGTTAAGACCTTCTATTTAATCTCTGTATTGTCTTAAATCAAATTTATTATTCACTAAAGTTAACATCTTAAAATAAATATTCACCTGCATAACACTTTCAAAAATATCGCTGCCTCGTGCGTTGATATCACGAGAATCTGTCGATTTCGATAATTCAAGTTTCGCGGTGCATGGTTAAGTGGGTTCCTATTAGTGTATTAAAGTTTCTATACAATATAAACTGATTTGGTTTTATCTATTCTTCCTTAAAAAACCCTAAAAAATTTTTGCAAACAATTTAAAATAAAGCGATAAGGAGAGAATGAATTTTTCTGAAAACGAAAGACTTAAGACAGTAACTTGATATTTCTTAATATGAGCAAAATGTGAATATATGAGAAGTATCTAATGGTAATATTAATTTTTATTGATCGAAATTGAATTGATTGTTGTGCTGAGGATGTGTTTTCATAGTTTTTCCATTCAATTTCATTTTATTGTAAAGAAAAAAAAAATTGTATCAAGCCAAAATGAATTAATTTGCCTCTAAAAAAGTCCTTAAAGTATAGTATATCTTAATTCAAAAGCCACCGAGGTATGAGGTATAAATTTTCGCAGTGGGTAAAGTAGTGATGAATTTTTTGTAGAGGGTGATAGTGTAAGGATAGAAGCAGGTAGGGCTGGAGTAAAAATTTAATACCGCGTGTCCACCATCGCGCGAACCTGTGCGAATTTGCGCGAATCCAAATAGCTATAGTTCATATGAGTTCACAACACTATTCGAGATTCGTGTAGCGTTGTGTCAAGGCCGGTTTTTGAACGCGAACGTAGTGTATCTACGCATTCGTGTGCTATGCGAATGCAGACTATGCATGGTGGAAAGGTGGCAGTAGATACCTTACCAACACAGTAAAAAATGTTGCGATCTTGACAATAATTATCACATTAAAATGTGTTACGTAAAGCATGTAAATTTAAATCAGTGTGTAAATTTAGACGGAAATCTATGTAAAATGGACTATTACATTTAAGTTATTGTAAATTTACTTCGAATGACGTTCAAGATGGAGGAGTTATACAAACCGTATCGATAGCACGAGCGCTATTATATTTTCAGAATAACTCAGAGGTACTATGCGATATTTAAACCTGTGGTGCGAATTTAAGAGTGGTTAAGGCGATTTAGAGTAATAAAATAAAACTTTAGCTTCTTTGCTAAGAATATTTATAGCTCTGAATTTTTTTTTAAAACAATTTAATTATGTGAATCATTTGTTTTAGCATGAAATGAAAATATAAAGATTACATTGAAATTAATGTATAAGATCCGTTAAAGCATACGAAACAGACCGTCTTAAATCGTTGCCAATTCACATGATTTAGACATACTTCTCATAAATACACGAAATGTTGCAAAGTGCTCAGCACCTCTGACTTACATCGACAGACACAGACTAAATTTGCTTTTATTAAGTGAGAGCTATAAACATGACAATAAAAGCCGTAATTATTTTTTTTCTTCTCAAATAAACCTCAGAAAATGTTAACAAGACGTTCATAAATCGGGCGTTTAAAGAAATAATAACCGAAATGAAATATGCCCAAAAGCCTAAATGTTGCGAATCTTATGCTCATTTCAAATAGGCTAATTAGACCCTAATTTCATAGCATTTTCGGAATCCGAATCAACGATGATATGCATTAAATGCCCAGGTGGTATTCATAGTGTTCAATTGAATTGAATATTTGGCTGGGCTCGACAGGGTGCCATTAGTACATTTTTTTGGTTGTACTAATACAAACCAGTAATCACTTAATAGCTTTGCCGCAATGCCATATCACCTGGAAATGCTGCATAAATTGCATTGATTTGCAATCGAAATTATCGAGAAAAAAAACAACAAATATTATTACGTAAACAATCGAGTAGATATTTCAGGTCAAAAATTATCGATCCGTTAATTGTTTATAATAAAATAGGTACTTGTTGTAGACTTAAGAATATCCAACAAATTTTTGTACCAAGTCACGTTCCATGCTTTGTAGCTGATCAAATAAATTTGATTTTAAGTTGGCTTCTTTTTTTTGGAAATTACCTTTGGCCGATGGCATTGAAAATTTGATTGCGTCCACTAGAAGACGACGTGTACTCATAGTTACCAAAAATTGTGGCTCTTGAAAAAAAATTAGACCATGAGAGAGGCATGACGCTTTGACGATTGATGGGAAAAAGATTAATCGTCTTTGAGAATTCGGTAAAATAGAATTTAGGTAATTTAAACGATATTTCGAAAAATTTATTGAAAATAACGTGAGATTTTAGTTTTTTCGCTTCGAACTACTGTTGTAATATTTTTTTAAAAAAAATTGACCGAATATATGGTCGCCACTTGATTGTTTTTTGGTTGTAGGTCGGAAAAGTGTTTAAAGTTTTGGTTGATTGCAAACGCGAATAGAAAAATAAATTATAATTTAATGAAACCTCAAAAAAAATCTTGAATATCCACAATTAATGAATATGTTCAACCCTTTTATACCCTCTTAGTAGTGGAGAAGGCAAAAACTTGAGTTTGGGTTTTAGATAATTTAGTTATTCGAGACCTAATCAGACTGAGGGATATGGCTGAATTCGTGACGATGTATACAACTTCCATAACTTCAGGTGTCGAATTTCAAGAAATTATTAAAACACTTTCTAGAAATTTATGTGTAGAATGCGTAGAATAAAAATTAATTCAATAGTTAAGAAGAAATAAGACATATAACGAAAATCGTGAAAACTACATACCATAATTATATGCATCCCATTTTCACTCATAATTTTTTTTGCTCTTACGAACACCAATGGTTTTATGAATTTTTTTCTTTCTAAATTACTTTCCTAGTACATAAACATATACACGAAGAACACCTAAACCGATACCATACTACCCCGATAAAAAATATATTTTTTTTACAATATGTCACTACTATTATAGCTCTATCTAAAAACCATGTTTAGGGTGCGCATAAAAGGGTAAATAGGGATGGGTGTTAGGACAAACATAGTACCATAATTACCATTAATGACGTTATAAACGATGATTCTTGAGATGACCCTTTAAAGAAGAGTCCTAAAGTAATTTCCGGATTTTTTGATATTCGACCCTTAAGGTATTGCAAATGGGTTGAGTTTGAATTCTGTCATATCTTCTAGGTTCGAACAAATATAAATTTATGTTTCATTTTTTCTCACTCTAAAATGAATTTTACCTATAGTCCTTCCTGGAAACAGGTTGTATAAAAGAAAAGAAAGGTTAAAGAGTAGTACCTAGTATATAAGGTGTTTAATGAAGTTGTAACTTAGGTTATGTTCCATAAGAAAGCATAAACTTGGCTGACCTCAGATCTCCATATTTTTAAATATGTAATAGCATAAGCGTTCAATCGTATATTAAGGGAATCAAAATAAAGAATTAAAAGACGTTGCACAAAAGGGGTTGAATAAAGAGAGTAGAATAAATAGAGTTGAAAATAGCGGTTAACTAAAAGGAATAAAAAAAAGGGATTAATAAAACGGGTTGAATAACAGGGGTTAAATTTGAATAAAATGGATTGATCAAAAGTTGTAGAATAAAAAGGGTTCAATAAAAGGGGTTTAATAAAGGTGTTAAATAAAAGGAGTTAAATAAAGGGGTTGAATAAAATGAGTTGAATAAAAGTGGTTGAATAAATAGTGGGTCGAGTAAAAGGTATATCTGTTAATACCAGATTGCTGACAGATTTATGTTTTTCTATAAGGTCCAGTGGAAATTGTTATTCAATTTCATTTTTCAATACCGCAATTCTATTTACATTCAAAACTATCCTTCCGCTAACCTTTGGAGACTTAAGTAGATTGACGATTGAAAACAATCAAGAGAGAATATCTAAAAACCAAATTTATCAAATTCTCAATATGTGAACGAAACGGTAATGCATAAAATATAAATCTGCGTATGAAATAAAAACTTTATTTCACACGGTATTTCACGCAGTCAAATATTTGACCAGCAAAATTTGACAAAAAATCCCGTCTAGTAAAAAATTGTTGGCAATATTTTACGACTTTTATAATATTATTGAATTAATTTTGAAAAATTGAATCCACGGATTATTTGATGATTCGGTGATTTGATGATTTGGTACTTGGACTTGAAAGGAAGATGTATTTATTACAGTGTTATATTATCATACAATCTAAAAAACTACACTTCAAAAATGGCAATAGTTTACCTCGATTAGAGTGTTCTACCAATATACGATATATGGATAAGTTATTTACTATTTGATTTACATGATGCTATTACAAACCAAACTTCAATTTCAGAAAATGATCAGCAATTAATTTAGAGTATCAGTCAATAGATTAACACCGTATCTTAAACTTCTCGTATATTTTCAATTTCAAACAAAATTTGTATACCCACCTTTGTGGATATAATGCAAAAGTTTTATTTACATCAGTAATAATTACAATTTTAAAATTTGCCTTGAATAGTGGCGAATTTCATGGTCAGGTTTTTGTTTTGAAATTGGTTTCTAGAAAAAATATACTGAGATATATAAAATATGCCATGCCACTCCGTTAGGATGAATTTAAATTTGTATTTGGATTAGTTTTTATATCTGTTTGGTTTTACAAACGTATCTAGTGAGTTAACTAACCACTTAATTTATACATTTTTATTGTCTTTTAATTCCGAACTTGAATTCTGAGTTTATTTTTTGTATAATTTACGAGAAATTTTTTATACTTACTCGTACTTAGTTGATTCGCGTGATTCTTTTGGTATGAATTAGGTCAACATTTTTTTTAGTTGCTTCTTAAAATGAAAATTAGTTTTTTATGGATATACAAAAGCACTGAAAATATAAATGGTTTAATTAAATTTATTGTAGTATATAAAATAGAAATTGGTGGAAATATAGCGAAAAAGCTGAAGTCGATTTTAATATAATAATAATCAATGACAAAACAGCCCAAACTGGGCCTAGACCTTGAAGTAATGCTTGATATTCTTCATTACTAGACCAACGGAACACTAGGAGGTGAGTCGGTCAGCCACACGCTCGTCCGTGATTACTACCCCGATTTTAACTCAGGTACTCCTTTACAGCTGAGTGAACTGCTAGTCCAATACCCAATCACATTCTCGAAAATTACTCCTCAAACGATTTTAATATGCTTGTCAAAATTTCGAAATTTTATATTGTCCAGATATTAGAATATTTTTGCATTTAGTTCGAAATTTTAAGAAAATTGTGAGTTCATATATAACATAAGTGGTAAGATCCGCTATCGCCTTTTTTACCATAGGTTCTGTTCAGGCGAACGACAACTTTAAACATAAATTATATTTGAATATTTTACTTTATTGAATTTGTTTATTTTGAATTTAGTTACATTGAACGCTTTCATTTTTGTCTTTCGTTAAGCTCTACATAAAAAAGTCACTTCCGTATACACTAATACTACTAAGTTTCGGGATTCAAGTCGGTAGAGAAAGGGCGTGTCGAACTTGTTGTAGGTTAAGGAAATAAAGAATTAATTTTACTAAAACGAAAGTACCGAGTGTTTCCGTTTCAACCTATAGTATAATTCCGTAATCCACATAGTAAAAAACATTTTGGTCCGTCGAGAGCCGGATACGGAACAGCTTAAAAATTTGTGAAACGTGTGGTAAAATCTCGGTAATTTTGTTTGGCGTCGGTCGCAACAGGTTACACATACATAGCAAGGCACGCGCGCGGTAATAAAACGAAACAAAATGCCGTCGGTATCGAAATTAATACGAAAACGCGGAAGTATTAAAGCGCAAGTGACGAGAATGGACAAATTCTGCACTGAAAAGGGTGCTAATGCTACAATCGAAGAATTAACGACACGGATGGAACAATTCAAACTTCGATATCAAGAATTCGTTGATATTGAAGACCAAATCATGGAGGCTGACGACGCAGAAACTGAGTCAAGTGAACTTGAGCAATTCGAGGAACAGTTTTATGCAGTAGTTGCTGAGCTTCAGCGTTTAATTAACATCAAGGCAATGGCAGCTGTAAAGGCGGCAAGTATCATCGAACATAGTGAGGTGAAACATACGGAATTTAAGTTACCAAAAACATCTGTCACCAAATTTGACTGTAAATACAAGAACTGGCCTGCGTTTAGCGACGTATTTTGCAAGGTCATAGACAGCAACAATTCGTTGTCTTCATCACAAAAGTTGCAGTACTTGAATGAACTGTTACAGCCGGAACCGCAAAGTGTCATAAGTTCATTCCCCTTAACAGATTCAAATTATACCGAAGCTTGGAACAAACTAGAGGAGCGGTACAACCGTCCAAAGTTCATAATCAATGCGTTCATCCAAGAATTTATGGATCAGCCAGCGGTTAAAGTACCAGATGCGGCACAGTTACGGAAAATAATCGACAACGGTGACTCGGTCGTCCGAAATTTAAAGTCACTGCGAAATTACGCTGAATCCAGAGATCCATGGCTCATATTCATGTTGTTGAAAAGAGTTGACGAGCAAACACAGCAACTATGGGCAGTTGAATCGGCAAGTAACACTGAACCTACATTCCAAGAATTTGTCGAGTTTCTGAACAACAGAGTTGAAGGGCTTATGGGTTTCCAGTTCTGTACGGCCCCACTTGCAGAAAGCTCAGCGCGGAAACAGCCAGCTGTCAGAAACTTGCACATAAACAACGAGAAATGTCAAGTGTGTGGCACGGGATCACATCCGCTGTCGTCGTGTGAAAAATTTGTTGATTCTGACATTAGCAACAGAAGAAGATTGGTTAAGGATAATCGGTTCTGCTACAATTGCTTACGACTTGGTCATGGCGTTTTTAAGTGTCGCGCTAAGACAAGCTGTACGAAATGCAAGCACAGACATCATGAAATGTTACACGTCGACCAGCCGGCAGAAGCTTCCAAAAATCAAGTAAGTGTGAATACTGTTTATCAGGATCGTGAGACAAGTCCGCAACATCGGCAAGTTAAGCTTGCAATTTTACCGACAGCATTAGTGAATGTAATTGATGGACACGGCAATATGCAAACTTGTCGCGCATTGTTAGATTCCGGTTCCGAGATGTCATTCATAACCGAATCATGCGCTCAGAAATTGCAGTTGCGAAGATCGAACGCTCGTATGGTAGTAACAGGAATGGGCGGCATACCTTCCGGCACAACGAGAGGAGAAGTTCAGTTACAACTATCTTCGCGAATTGATCCATCGTTAGTGATTAATCTAAGCGCCTTGATTATGATCAAGGTAACGTCACAACTGCCTTCAAGTCAGTTTGAATTTGATAAGTGGCGACACATCAAGGGTCTCGAATTGGCTGATCCCAACTTCAATGTTCCTGGGGTTGCAGATATATTAATCGGCGCAGATAAGTTTTTTACGGTACTACGTCCTGAACAAGTGAAAATTGACAACATGGGATGGATCGCGCAAAATACAATGTTTGGCTGGATCATCACCGGTCAATTACAGGACACATCTCATATAGAAGAAACCAACAGTCTCCACGCACATGTCGTTGATATTGATCGAACTTTGCGAAATTTTTGGGAGACTGAGGAAGCACCGATTCAGCGAACATTGACAAATGAGGAGTTGGAATGCCAAAACCATTTTGAAGGTAACTGGCACCGAGACAATGACGGTCGTTTTGTGGTAAGATTACCTTTTAAGTTATCTCATCCTGTCATATTCGGTAATACTCAGTCAGTTGCGGAAAGGCGTTTGTATCAAATGGAGAAACGCTTGCAGGGAAACAGTGAGTTTAGACGTCACTATATTCAGTTCATGCGGGAGTATGAAGCTCTGAACCACATGGAAAAGGTGGAACCGCTGGACAGTGACGATTCCCACGGGTTTTATTTGCCGCATCATGGAGTGGTGAAAGCAACTAGCAGCACCACAAAAATGCGTGTGGTTTTTGACGCTTCGGCAAAATCATCGACTGGCCGGTCTCTGAATGACGAGTTGTTAATCGGTCCGACCATCCAACAGAATTTATGGTCAATACTATTCAGATTCCGTCTGTACAAAGTGGTGTTTACCGCCGATGTGGAAAAAATGTATAGACAAGTTTGGGTCGATAATCAAGATACAAACTATCAGCGGATATTATGGAGAGAGAACGATACCGATCCTATCAAGCACTACAGATTAAAAACAATTACGTATGGCATATCTTGTTCGCCATACCTCGCAACGCGTGTTCTTAATCAAATTGCAATAGAAGAAGGAGGCGAATATGTAAACGCTGCTACTATAATCGGACGAGATTTTTATGTAGACGATCTGATGTCAGGAAGCGAAGACTCATCGTCAGCAATTAATGTGATTCAAGAAATTCGAGAGATCTTGCTTAAAGGTGGTTTTCCTCTCAGGAAGTTTTCGTCAAACGTGGAAGAAGTATTAAACTCTGTTCCAGAAGTCGATCGAGAAATCAAATCAATCAACTTAATAGAGACTTCAAAGGTAAAAGTACTTGGCATTAATTGGAACCCAAGTGAAGACGAATTTTCGTTTTTGGTCAATTTGGATAACAACTCTCCGTCAACGAAACGTGGCCTTCTTTCGGACGCGTCTCGTTTGTTTGATCCGGTAGGATGGTTGGCACCAGTTATTATTCGAATCAAGGTGTTATTTCAACAACTGTGGCTACAAAATTTAGCCTGGGATGATCTGTTACCTAATACAATTGAAGAGGAATGGCGTTTATTGCGAAATGATTTAAAATCACTCGAGATGTTAAGAATTCCAAGATGGGTGGACACTGTGAAGGACAATGTTCTCGAAATTCACGGTTTCAGTGATGCATCGGAAACAGCGTATGCAGCGGCAATTTACATTCGAACTCGAACAGAAAAGGGTTGGCACTGTCATTTACTTACATCGAAAACAAGGGTCACTCCGATTAAACAAGTCACAATTCCGCGGCTCGAATTATGCGGAGCTGTCTTACTAGTCAAGTTATGGAAAACGGTATCCGAGGCAATTCAGTTTGAAAACGGGACTGTACTATTTTGGACAGATTCCACTATTGTTTTGAATTGGCTTTCTAGTCATCCCAGACGGTGGAAAACGTATATCGCAAATCGGACTTCGGAGATTCTTCAATCGACATCACGTTGTCAATGGCATCATGTACGGTCCGAGGACAATCCAGCAGATCTGGCCTCGCGTGGAGTGAGTTCACACCAATTGATAAATTCCAGTTTGTGGTGGCATGGTCCAGATTGGCTGCAAGAGGACAAGGAACTGTGGCCAGACGAAATTATTGCTTCAGTTAGTAATGTACCCGCTGACGAAGAACGAGTGATAAATGTTTCGGCGAACTCTTACGTATTAGACAGCGAGTATTACATATTCAACCGGTTGCTTCAAGAAGAGAATACATTTACAGCAATGAGACAACAGCTTGCATTCGTTCAATTATTTGTTGATTCTCTGAAGACATCGTCAACCAGCTCCACTACATTATCGATAACTGAAATGCAACGAGCTGAAAACCAACTATTAAAATGGTCGCAGGAACTATCATTTGGAGGCGAGCTACATCTCTTGCAACGTGGCAAGACACTTCTGGCATCGAGTAAAATTTTATCGTTTTCACCATTTCTTGATGACAAGGGATTGCTGCGAGTCGGTGGACGACTTACCAAGGCTGAAGTCAACTGCGATGTCAAGAATCCGGTCATCTTATCGGGAAAATGTGAGCTTGCCCGACGAATTGTTAAGGAACATCACCTCAAGGGTCTTCATGCAGGTCCAACGCTTTTGATCAGCAACGTTCGACAACGATTTTGGATCACAAATTTACGGCACCTGGAACGGTCGGTGGTGCATATGTGCGTGATCTGCTTTAAGCATAGACAACGGGCTTCAAGTCAGTTCATGGCTGATCTTCCACAAGCGCGCGTTACGTTAGTGCGTCCATTCGTGAAAGTGGGAGTTGACTTTGCTGGACCACTAACTCTTCGGTCAATTGTCGGGCGAGGAGAACGACAACACAAGGCATACGTATCCATATTTGTATGCATGAGTACGAAGGCAGTTCACATTGAACTGGTAAATGACTTATCAACTGAGGCGTTCTTGGCCGCCCTTCGAAGATTCGTGTCACGTCGAGGACTTTGTACTGACATCTATAGTGACAACGGCACGAATTTTGTCGGAGCAAACAATAAGTTAAATGCGATTCGTGAATTCCTGACAGAGCATTCGAACGAACTGTATTTTTCACTTCTAAAGGAAAATATTGTTTGGCACTTCAATCCTCCTGCGGCACCACACTTTGGTGGGCTGTGGGAGGCAGCAGTTAAATCGATGAAGTTTCATCTGTATCGCGTTATTGGTGACACCATTCTTAAGTTCGAAGAAATGAATACATTGCTCTGCCAAATTGAAGCAATGATGAATTCAAGACCTCTCTGTGGAGTACATGGAGATTCTGACGTCACCGAGGTCTTAACACGGTCACATTTTTTGATTGGTCATGCGTTGACATACTTGCCCGAACGGGACTTGAAGGAAGAACGAATTTCGCCGGCAAAAAGATGGAGCATGATCCAGAAGATGGCGCAGCATTATTGGAATCGGTGGCACATGGAGTATTTAAAAACGCTTCAAAGTCGATATAAATGGAAAATGAAGAGGCCGAATTTAAAGATTGGCGATCTTGTTTTGGTACACGAGGAGAATGTTCCACCCACTAAGTGGCCTTGGGGACATGTAATACAGACCTATCCAGGATCTGATAAGATGGTTCGAGTTGTCGGGATTAAAACACGTACTGGAATTTTTAAGCGGCCGATCCACAAGCTGTCAGTCTTACCAACCATTGAATCAGATGATTCAAGGCGGGCGGAATGTTCAGGCGAACGACAACTTTAAACATAAATTATATTTGAATATTTTACTTTATTGAATTTGTTTATTTTGAATTTAGTTACATTGAACGCTTTCATTTTTGTCTTTCGTTAAGCTCTACATAAAAAAGTCACTTCCGTATACACTAATACTACTAAGTTTCGGGATTCAAGTCGGTAGAGAAAGGGCGTGTCGAACTTGTTGTAGGTTAAGGAAATAAAGAATTAATTTTACTAAAACGAAAGTACCGAGTGTTTCCGTTTCAACCTATAGTATAATTCCGTAATCCACATAGTAAAAAACAGGTTCTACTTTATGCAACTTCTAAATTATTGAAAATACAAGGTTTTCCGGTAAATACTGTTAAATTTATTTTGTGTGACGTTTCGGACTCGACTGAGTCCTTTATCAAACTGATCGACAATATCTCTACAACTGTTATATATACAAATGAAAGTAGGTAAAAAAGGGTTACTAAATTAACTAACAGAAGGGTCAATTAGAAAAACAGGTAAAAAAGGGGTTACAAAATTAACTAATAGAAGGGTCAATTAGAAGACAAAAGGGGAAATTTACGGTGATAAGGGAGGTCATAAAAATATTAAACAGAGGCGGGGGCTTATAAGAAGGGAAATAGTTATGAAAGTTGAAATTAATTAAAAATTAATTCTAAATTATTATTAAACTTAGATTTTTACAAACCATCTGCCGGCAATATATTAATCATCGGTTTTCAATTTTAAAGGCCAGTGAGCTAGATCGAAGCAATTTGTTCAAGAAACTGTCGTTTCATTCTCATACGGAAAAAGTTTAACAGGTCAAAAAAATGTTAGACGATTTTTTCTCCAATATTGCATTACTCTGGTACTTAATATCCCGAATTATAACTTAGGCCACCACAAAAATATCAAAATTTCCTGGAAGAAATCAATTGACATTTAGTGATTTGAAACCTAAGATTTTTCCTTGATCTTTTTCTATTTCTAGCATTCCTTTTAAGAAAACAGTACAGACAAAAATTAATTTTCCTCAATCATTAAATAGTATTAAAATAATAAAGAAAAAAATTATTAAAAGATATTATTATAGTTACAACATTAAAAATTTAAATAAAATTTTTTTAGAAAATTTAGATCAGAAATTCTATTCAGTTTTCATACCGGTCAGTCCAGTTAAAGTTTTCCCATCAGTTGGTAAATTTCGCATTGGTTACCACTAGCCAAGGTAGCGTTTTATTTGAGTCGGGAATCGCGGTGTTCTTATCAAACTGATCTAGGAATACCAAAAAACAATAAAATTAATAATATTTATGAGAAAAAAGCTAGTTCAAAGTCTCAAACGAAAATTGGTAAAAAAAATCAATTTATGTAAAGATGGGGAATTTAATTTTTTTTTATATTCTTCCCAACTTTAATATATTTATCAAATAGCAGTCTACGACACAATTGAATTTTTTTTAGCGTTCAGGCTTAATGCATAGGTAAAAAAATTTATTTACATGTTAAGAAAATTATACACTTGCGAAATCCAAAATTTCACAAAATATAAAATTGACTATATTACGTTTTTTTGAAAAATTTCGTACCAGTACAGAATTGTGATTATACAAGTAGTTACTGTTAGCAACTATGTAAATTAAATTATTCGCTTCACTTACCATTACTACCATAATGACTAAATAAGAATGACATTTGAACTTGAGCTGTTCTTCCGATAATTTTGAAAGTAAATATAAATAGTCTAACTGCCAAATGAATCGAGCTTTTTTTGTCCGTCGAGCCGGATTTGAAAAAAAAATGTTATAGTGAACTTGAATTGAAGTTGAGGCACATTTAATTATAGTTTTTCCTATTTTATAATAGATATGTTCTGTTTCTTTTAATTGGTTGAAAACAAGTGCGGTGAGTGCCGCTTCGCTTTGAGTGTGCATTATAAAATAAGCAAATGATAATCAAATACAAAAATATTGGAGAATAACAAAAACTGCCAACGACGAAATTTAACTTGAACAATTCCTATCCAATTTCCAATATCTAAACTTTCCAGGAATTATTCAAATAAATATTACTGAAACGTATAATTTTAATTACTATAGACTATTCTAACTACCAATCTCCGGGAAAAAACTACATTAAGAAACTTCGAGAAAAAAGTCAAAATCGAACTAAGGGACGAAGAAATGTCACAAATTATAGTAACCATGTTTCTTTTGAGGGTACTGCATTCACGAGATATAAATATTGGTTTCAGACTTCGTAACCTTTTTTGATTCACAAATTATTTTATTGAACTATGAACTAGAATTCCTTGTGACCGATATACTCATATTCAATTAATACTGATATTATTGTCATTTTTTTGCAGCACTACATTCAATTTCAGCTACAGCATTACCCATTCAATGTCCAATCGTAACAATTACTTTTGGAATCAATAAAATAACACGAAAATCGTAATTACATTCGGTTTTCTCAGCCAATAAATAGTTGGTGTGCCATTCAATAGCCTGTACAAAGATTTACCGGTCGAATCCATGACCTAAACACTTTATGAATCGAACTTTTTTTCAGCCTGTCTATTCATAATAATTTTTTAATTTTTGTATCATTATGAATTGTCTATTTTCAGAATAAGACTGATTTAGTTTTCTCGTTATTATGAACACTTTCAATATTGAAATGCCAATCACCCGTGCTTGATACAAAACTTAAGCGCTCGTATGTAACTCTGATTCACATATGAATTAATGAACAGTCCAAATGTAAATGGGTCCGATAAGGAGCAACTCTTATTAGCGAGATTCGTGGTAAGATCAGCCATCGAAAAAGATTTTTCCATTACACAACTTGCTAAGTCTCGGTATAAGTACCTACCAATTGCAGTGCTCTACTAAGAGCCGAAGACTATTAAGCTAATTCGGCGGCAAAATCAGAAGACGAATGGTATTAATAAGGTTGCAGGTTATAAGAGATTGAAGCGTAACAGACCATACATATGTATAACTGTTGAGCTTGTTAGCTTACCGCGTACCTATCCAAATCCAAGAAGTAACAGTTCGAGTTGAATTAGTACTCTTCTTGCTAAAATCCAGGTAAATCTCAAGAAGATGATCGAATCACTGTCGAGAACTCGCGTTCCATGCATAGCTCGGCAATGTCTGCAACTGCCTCCAACTACATTTCCACATTCTTCTGTCAGCAGTAACCCACCTGTAATACAGCATCATCCGTATCGCCAGGTGAACGAGATTAATTTATCTTCGGGTCTAATCTTAATCCACTTTGTCTGCACTTATATGTCTCTAAAACACTTGATTTAAAATCATGATCGCAGTCAGATTGCAATCGCTATTTTGGTAAGACATACCACGATACGAGCAAAGTCCCGAGTGCTTCTGTCTAGTGGTCGTCGATTGAGTGCGTGTGGCGAAAGCAAGATTGACTTTAAAAAAAAAAATCATGTTCAATAGGTTACACATGTAACTGATATGTTGTAAATATTGATTCATGGTATATTTTTCCGGGCATCAGAAATCTCGTGCAGAGGAGTCCACAATTTCTTATTTCAGTACTGAAAACCGAAACTGGACTTCCTGTGTATTCTAGCATTGATTCCATTAAGTGCACATTTTGATTTCATGAAACACTCCAGAAATCATTCTGGGTCAGTAGAATAAATAACTTTTCACCAAAAAAAACGATGCTGTGAAATTTACAAATTTCGCTTTCTTCAAATATTTTCAAAAATGGACAAAATCCAAGTAAATCCAAGCTTCCACACAAATGGCCATACACATCAAAGAACTAGCAAATCTTTTAGAATTTGGCTCGCTGTAATTTTTCACAACAGAAAGAAAAATTCAAAATCGATTCAATTCTTTCGATAACAACCACACAAAGGTCTTTAAAAAAAATTCTGCTATTTTTAAAAAATTGCTGATTTCGTAAGAAATTGACGAAACCTTTTTAACGCTTAAACCTAGATTTCTCAAGACAAGAATACGATATTGTTGTTAATAAGTTTCAAGTAAAAAGATGTATATGACGAAAATTGAGCTAGTTTTTCATATATCTTCCATACAAAAGTCCTTGAAAAATTTGTGCATTCATACATGACTGGAATTTAATAAAATGTTGGATATAATGGGACCATACATAGATTGAAAACATGTGGCACGACCTACGCAACTATGTAAATGACAACATGTTCCATGCACTAAAAACAATTCTTATTTCATGAGCTTTCCTTATACTATGTATTTTGTCTACCATTTTAATTTTGGCAGTTAGTTGTACGCAACCAGTACATAAGTCAAAACTTTACACGACTCGGCGATTCGTTGAGCTAAGGATAAGATGTAGTATAGTTCGATAGTGAGTCACCCATTCAAAAGTTCTTAAAATACGCGGTCAATGCACGAACAACTGAGAACCCGTAATGTTACGATTTCTTAATGGATTTTTTTCATTTGAAAATAGTGAGACAAATTCATATAAAAGCGAAGTACGTCATACAAATTTCCGTACCTATATAAATTCACAAGAAATTTCATGCTTTAATATATCTCGTTTTCGCTTGAAATTTAGTGGGCGACCAAATAGTGGTCCGTCGAGCCGATAGGCATAAAATCATCAGAACATGATGAAAGTTAAGTCTTGGGTACTAAATTGAAATTAGTGACATACCTTACGTCGTAGTACAATATCAATGGAAGTTGAGTACAGCCAGTATTAGACTGAATGCCATGCTGTCAAATATTTGACTATTTTCTAAGGCAAATACTTTCACATATTGTAATCGAACTGAACCATATATGAAATATTCTTCCATTTTGAAACCTTTTGATAATCATCTTTTACTGCAGTGTAACTATGTATTTTAAATTAAAGCCCGTCCAAATTGGTAATAAGCGATCGATTAATGCACTTATAAATCAGACATGTGGGAGGAAATTAATAATTTCTAGCTTCTTGCAAAACTCTGACTTAATGTTCAGGTAAGTTTTAATTTTTTGTTAATTACCTATGTACGTACTATTGAGGTAAAACGTTTTTCTTCCCTACTCGACCTTGACGCGTAAAAACTACTTAAAGAAATTTTGAAGAAAAAAACAAAGGTCTATTTCATTACCTAGTCCATCCAGAGAAGAAGAAAAAACCATGGCATTAGTAATATAATTCAGTTCGTCATAATTAAAAATTTCATAATCTCCTAACTGTTTTTGCTACAAGTGTATAATTCTTAAAAATTCAAAAGATGTAATTGAAACATGTTCAGGACCACTCGACTGACTTTTTAACATTCTTCTTCAAGTGTCACGCCGTAGACAATATTTTCTTTTATTGCTATTATAAGATTGCAATATGGAATCTGAACTCTCAAGGATGTCTTAAGTATCGCAAAAAAAAAAACCTACCAATTCAAGTGCGAAACTATCGCAGTCTGTCTTGCGGCGGTTAAGTGTAAATAGCCTGTTCAAATGAAGCACCAAATTTGTACCCACCGTCAAGACGTTTAAGGCTTTCTTATAATCCACGTGAGGTGGATAATCTATGGAAAAAAAAACAAAAGTTCACAGGTACTCACACGTAAAACAATCGAAAATATTATTACGTTCTTGTGTTTGGAAATTTTTAATACAAGCGCCGTGTCAAAATCACTTCAGAGCTCATCTTTTAACACAAAAGCGGTATGCAAGGTCAAGACGTATTATCGTATTAATATGGAGCATCAATCAATCAAATGTCGTAGTCTGTCGAAACATGTACACAGATCGGTAAATAGATCGCGATCACCTTACCTCCTCACCTAATATATTATTAAGACGCGCCAAGATCGCTTTTGAACTGTTGCGATCGTTGATCGTTAGTGCAATGGAACACGGTCAATATTTTTTCAATATAAGTTTAACACCTCGATGTGTAACCTGCCTGAAGAAGGAATGCGATCAACGTCTTCGGAGCTCTCAGACGTCTTCTTCAGTAGATTTTGATAGATGGATAGACTATCTACACTTGACTATCCCGTGTACTCGTACCAACGCGGTTTAAAATCTCATAGTTTCTTCAATTAGCCGGAGTGATTAATAGGTCTATTCGCCATGAACTGCAGTCAAAATCTTCAATAGGCCTGGAACGTGGTTCTTTTTAACGTTTTGGTAACACGAATTTTTTTTTCCTAATCTTAATGTTGTATTCTTAGATTGCTTTGCTCTAGTAAGACTCTTGAAGGTTTCCGAACAACTCTAATCGATAGCTTCTCGATGCCCATCATTACCGCAGTTAAGGTTGCAATTTTGTCCATTGTAGGATCATCGAACAATTAAACCAAACTTCCACAGAAGTTCAATTCAAGACCAAAATTAGATTAACCTTCCCGAAAGATAAATGGCTTTGGCTTCGAAATGACCACAAAATTGTATGCAAATACGTCCATCGTGAAAAGAGATTTTTTGATTTATCGGCGTGCAATAAAGCGGCACAAAACTGGCCCTGGACAGTAGCTTTTCCTCGATTAAATGCTACAATTAACAATTAAATTTTTGCGAAAAAGAGTTGGTTTTCGAAAAACTAAATTATCACCCTGAATAGATAAATGGAAGCTAGTCGTATCTGTAGTTTTGTGGTTATGATGCGGTCTGGCCTTGTCATCTCACTTCCATCTACTTCTTGATTACAATGAATAAAAACGCAAATATCTATTTCATTGTTAATCGTTTAAGACGGTATTATTATTATATTATTGTTGCAGTTGATATGATCGAAGAATTTCATTTTTAACGAGATTATAATGGTGAAAAAATATTTGCGAAAAAATTTCGATGACCTTTCGATTATTTGAAATCGATTAAATATTATATAAATTTAATTGTTAGGTGCTGGCTGATGGATTTGTCAGGTGTTTAAATTAGACATTTATTTCAAACGGAAGGCTTCTCTAAATCACGAAAATTATCGGAAAAAAATAAAAGTTTTGATTGATTTAGGCCGAATTTTGTCTAGTCGTCTTCAGTTAAGGTGGATTGTGAGATTGATGAGTGATTTGGCCTTTATAAAGGTTTTTTTTTAAGATATCAATAAATTAAGGTGTTTAATCGTTGAACAAAAGCAATCGAAGTTTTATTTGATCACGTGTAACTTCTTATTTTATTTGAAATTGTTCGCACTTTAGAAAAATTGAATGTAACCTCCGAATTTGGTAGGGTGATAGTAGTGACTTGTGATTGAACTACATGCACTAAAGGTCGTTTTAAACTGGATGTAATGCTGCCAAATATTTGACCTCAAAAGTATGCCAAAAAATGTTCACATTTTTCACACTCTATGTAGGACATGTAAAAAAATTTGGGCACCACAAATTTTATGGTTACAATGTCTGTATGTAAACTGTCTGCAAATATTTGATAAATGGCGTGTGTCTAAAACTAGCTCAAGATTGGATCGTGGTCCTTCAATTTCCTATTCCTGATAACTGGTATATTTTATGAACATTATAAAAAAAAGTGCCGTTTAAAAAAAACTGTATAATTTATGTTAATTTAATAATATTTCCATATCAGTTTTCCGTGAAGAAATAAAAATCCCAACACTTAAGCTATGTTATACCTCGTTCACCTGGTCAACGACGTATCGCTACGGAGCACTTCGATGTACCAGGTGAACACACGAAATTTTGCCACGGAGTGGTTTTTCTACAACGTTGCAAAACCGCGTAGTGTAGTGTAGTGGATTAGCTAATCCTCCCACGAGAACACTTGTCGTTGCGTTGCGTAGCAGTTTTCTCGTCAAATGTCAAAAAACTAGATTGGATTTTGTCTACGATCTTAGTTGTAGTCCCTTTAATGATTCCATTTCGGTGAATAATAAAAGAAAAAAATATATTTAAGACATAAAACGGTGAATATAACAGTTTCTTATAATAAAATAAATACCTCTTGTGACAGTTGTCAACAAAAACTAAGAGTGCGAAACGTCAATTCACTTCACGTGAACACTCATATATCAACCGGATTTCATAATACGCTACACTACACTACGCTACCACGTGAACGAGGTATTAGACTGTATGCCACGCTATTAAATATTTTACTATTTTCCATAGCAAATGCTGTCAAATAGTGTGTTCGTTAATCTTTAGTTTGTCACATTACCTATACTATCTTTTCTCAACACAAAGTTTCTTTTTGACGGAATGAATTTGACAGAACTTTTTGTACATATTTTCTTTTCAAATATTTGGCAGCCAAATATTTAATATCTACTAGTCTTTCTCCGTTAAGCAATTTCGACATGTATCTAGAAACACAGATCGGATTACTTTTTAAAATTAACTAAGCCGGAAGTTTGTGCATGAAACGCCGAGAAAAATCAAAAATAACAGTCAAAGTTTTTCTAGTGGAAATAGATGAAATAATTTCTTGTGCAAATTCTTTGGCTCTATCATATCAGCCTTGATAAAGAGTTTAGTAAATGTAAAGGTTTGAAGACGCTGTGTTTTATAGTCTTTATTTGGCAGCCATCAATAGATTTTAAACATGGAATAAATGTTCATGTGATACTACTGAGTGTCAGAGTTTAAAATAGGAATATTAGTAGAGTTTAAACTATGACTCCGGAACAGGAGTCGGAGCCGGAGCCGGAGCCGAAGCCGGATCCGGAGCCGGAGCCGGAGCCGGAACCGGAGCCGGAGCCGGAGCCGGAGCCGGAGCCGGAGCCGGAGCCGGATCCGGAGCCGAAGCCGGAGTCAGAGTAGATGACAAATGTGTTTGGTGTTCACTTAAGGGCAGGTTTTTTTAATAAAGAAACCAGAAATTATTTCCAAAAGCGAACTATATCTTACTCAGTAAGATATACACATCTCAAAGCGAATCACACTTTAGGGATTGGTCTTTTTCTATAAGGGGAATCGCAGTTTCAAATAGACTAAACCAGATATCTGTATTACCACAACCATCCCCGGACTACTCTACACGTTCCCTGAAAATTTTATCAAAATCGGTTCAGCGGTTTAGTAGTTCATAGGGAACGTACATACATACATCCATATACTTTTTATATCCATATATAGATTTGAACAGTTTGAAAATCAACAATGTACTTTTTCCTAAACTAAACTAAACTATTGTTTTAATAAGAAAATTTTACTGTTTTCTGAACTAGGAAATCAATGGGTGTATTATTAACAATTAAATGGGATACTTTTCTCTGAGTGAGAAAAAGTTTTCTTACCTTCATCAAAGAAAATAAAAATAATTTCTGATATTAAATTTATTTGTGTAAAATCGAGAAAATGTTTGTTGATAATAATAACACATTTATTTGACGCCAAGTCAATCCTAAATTTGTTTGATGTAATGCGTATTTTACTGTATATTAATGACGAATTGGATTTATTTTGTAATTTGTCCATGCATCAATGCGAAATTTAGTTAATTTGCAAGGTATCGCCTCAGTGCATGATATTTTTGCCAGAACAACTGTAACACAATAAAAGCCTTGAAAATACGATTGATGCTCGTCAAACACAATTCTATCAAACAAAAAAGATGCTTTATGTTATGGCATTTTGATTTGATATAGGTACAAATAAATGTTCTTTGATTTACTTCCAATTGCTAACTTTCTTAATTTATCTACACAAAAAACGGCATTTTATTTATAAAGACTCAGTACGAGTTATTAAAATAGAAAAAAAAATCCAATTGACCCCGACGTGATTTGAACACGCAACCTTCTGATCTGGAGTCAGACGCGCTACCGTTGCGCCACGGAGTCTCATGTTCCAGTCAGTTCCAATACACAGCACGTAAAGTTGTCATTAATCTAAACTAAATTTAATTTATTTACTTTCTCCTTGTAGCTTTCAAATAATTCCACATTAATTTTATTTTTAGGAAGATAAAAGCGGGGAGCACATGTAGAGCTCGCTGGTCTATTTCGATTGCATATTTTCGAGGAGGACATTAATACGAAACTTTGGGCTGAATTTCCTTCCTTCCTGAAAGTTGGTGGATGTTAGATTCACACTCAAGCAAGTAGCGTGATCAATCGCCACTGACGTTTCTATAGAAAGTATCAGTTTTAGTTTGACCTTCACACAGGGACCTGTCAATTAGATTTATGTACATTAGGGTGGCCCTTAATATTTGTAAAACAATTTTTTTTTCTCTCACCCCTTTAATTGACTCGAAATACTAAAAAAGGATTTTTAAAAGTGAAATCACCTATTTCGCTATCTGATGTGGGACAAGTTTTCTGATTTGACGTTTCGATAAATTGTAAATTGTGTTATTAGTCGAGTTTCGCACTTCTCGAACCTTTTTTTTAATTTTGTTTAATTGTAAATGAACGTTAAGTAATTTTTAATAATAACTTTTACGTATTGTAGTTTCATTCAGAAATACCGTTTTTTACTTGATTTTTGCTCGTTTATGGAACATCGAAAGCTGATGAACATAATTTGGATAATTTAATTTCCTTATTGAGCGGGACAGAGATAAATGTATTCAGATCGTGGGAATTAGAAGAAGAAGTGAAATTTTAGTGTCAGCTGTGGTTCGACCGTTGCATTCGTAAATCAAAACCGTTATAAGTCTTCATTACGTTCAATTTTCTATTTTATTATTAAAATTGACAGATGACAGAATTAGGTCTTGTTATTATTTATTAACGAATTCGAAAGAAAGGTTCTCCCAAGAATTGTTGTATTGTGGGACTTGTGAAGTAAGAAACGGAATAAGATAGAACCATGATTTTTATCAACTCTTTGATGAGCCAGATGCTTTTACGTTTATCAAACTGTGTATGTAGAGTGAATAGAAGATAGAAGTATCCCCAAACGTGGTTTTACAGGCAAAGCAGGTTTTAACAGAACAATAAAACCACGATAAGTATACTGGGTTGATAAATATAGCAAAGCCATCTTAAAAGTTGAAGCAGAAACAACTCGAAGCCGTAAAGCTTTTTAACCGAAAGTTTTCTTCGACGATTTCCGGCATGGTCAAACAAATCCCATAGATGTGCTAAGTTAGTGATCACAATCCTATACATTCTACTGAAAAGGGGTACCATTCCCTAGCTTAAATAATTCGCAGATTGTTCTCAATATATACATACTATATACTACCCGAAACAATATATCAAAGCCCAGTAGGAAATGGGAGCATCCTATGATTAATCCCGGACTACTCCTAAGGGAGGTTTGGAGACCTCGTTTTCTCCTCGATTTGGCCTCCTTTTTGCAAGAGCATGTCCGTTAAAATCAGATCTCCAATATACCTCCAAGGAAAGCATTCAAAAATACTTGTAAGGGAGCTTAAAACGAGATCTCTAATTGGACTAGTTCTGCAGTAAAACTCAAAAATAGTCTTCATATAGTCCCATTTTCATCCATTCGGATCAAAAAAGGAGAAGTGACGGTTTTCTGCATAACTTTGTTATAAATCTTCATTTTTCCTCCATTGTGAGGGATAGTAGATACCTCGTTATTTGCTCCCTCACGGAGTTCTCCTCAAATTTCCTAGTGGGAATATTTTGACCTATACATAATACATAATCGCAGTAGAACTTGTACTCGTGATCAATTTTTCTACTGCGAGTGTGAGATGACGATCAGTTCTACTATAAAGTGGTTGACGATCGTGAAATAAAAGAAATATTGAAAGATAATTAGAAAGAAGTTGTTATATGATTATTTCTGGCTTACAACTATATAAATTTCAGGTGATGCAACTTTCAGTCATCTTGTTTTTCGAACATTTCATAAAGACCTCCATCCGCAAATTTATTTTCCAGATGCTACCCTGGCATATCTCATAATGAAAAATGCTAAAATATTTGAATTAAATTCTCAAACCCTCCATCGCCCTTACTCTCCCCTATGTGCTTTTAGTCCTTCATTCTAGATAAATGCGGTCGGGATCGATTAGAAGTGAGGATCATCAGAAATCATGATCTTATTTCTTACTAATCATACAAATGCTAACAATTTAATTTACATGTCATTTGTCAATTTTTTCGCCGGTACAAATTACCAACAATAGAATACACCAATCGTATTCAACTGCACAATTCGTTCACAAAACCTGAATGGTCCAGACTTTACAAAACAATCTTTTGTTCAAATATTTGATTTATTAATAAAATTATTATTAATGATGTTGCACAACTGAAAACAAGATTTATATTACTCGTACGTAGATCGATCGAAGATCAAACTAAACCTCATTCAAACATTTCAAATTCGAAATATATAACAACGAGTACTTGGCCTTAATGAAAGAAAACTTTTCCGAATCTATCTTCAATAGATTTTTGCATACGTTCGTTTGTTCGATGTACTCTCATTAACAATAATAATATCAACTGCATAATATTTTATTGTTAGCCCCAGTTCAATTATTGTCCATTAAGATGACAGTTAAAGATGAAGATTGTTCGAAATATAGTCATTACGTGGCGGACATTAACGGAAGCTATTCAAATTCAAAGATATTTGCAATGTTTGTTAAATGTACCATACAAAAAAAAATCATCATCCAGAAGAAGAAAGACTTCTTCGGAACATTTTCGCGAACGAAAAGGTGAATAGGTAATTTTCTATGTGGCGGATTTTTCAAGATACCTGCTCATATATAATAGAAATTTCAATAGAGCAATATATCACAGCCGGTAGCTTAAGCCTGCCATAGTCATTATAGCGAAAAAGATTAACGATGTCTAAACTAATTAAGGTATACGGTCTAAGTCCATTCAATGTGCCTGGAAGATGAAATGAAGCCTCCCCTGCTTCGATAATTTTGCAATGATTCCTTCACAATTAGCCCATAAAACTAATACTCCGACGGCATACAATCCGCGAAGAAGACGGTGAAGAATTACCTGGTCATAGACAACACGTCAGATTCAGAGTAGAAGACACATCGTGGAACGCAGTGAATTTTCTAACATAGTAGCTGAAACCTTACTGATCTGCTTCTTTTCCGATGTGGTAATATTTGGATTATTGTGCCGATGCGTCTTGAGTTATGCAACGTTATTATCCCATGGTTTAACAAAAATACGCTCTATTCCATCCAAACACCTGAAATTTGATCATAGTGCTAGTTACGTGTAATACAACTGCTATTTTTACCCGCCAGCAAACAACAATTTCGCACATGTGCGACTAATGCAAAAAGGCCCCGAAAAACGATAGACGTTAATTATTAACTTAAGAAAATTGTCTCAATCATTTAAAAAGATCGCACGTGAATCAGTTAAGGCTGATATTATCGCGATTAATTCGCGTACCGATCGTTTAACTTGAGAAATAAATGAATTTAGGTCGACGCTTAACCACGGACGGCTTCCAATTCAATTGAATTGAAGAGTAAAACGCCTCAAGGTTTCGATCCACCTACCTTGATTGTAATTCGGACATCGAAGTACATCGAGATGATCGGTAAGTTCAGGTGGTCTGGGGGCCTAAAGTGATCAGTGATCGATTGTTACCATAGTCTGTTTACAGTATCTTGCTGTGTTGCTTATTGTACAGCGATCAGAGCCACTGTACTTATAAATCACTTTCTTAAGATCTCTTACTCTCGATACAATTTGAATGATACAACCGTATAGAAAATTGGGTAAACAAAAAAAAAATTGCTGTCTCTTATTGATCGGCGCGATGACGGAAATTGCTCAAGCAATTTTCAATTGAATCTCTACTTTAAAGGAATAATTACTTTAACTTTTACGTAAAACCGTTCAAAATTGAAAGGAATTCGACTGCAACTGAAAATCTTAATACACTTTTCTTGTCTGTTTTTTTGCTGTAAAGATCATCGAATTATACACAAATATTTTTACTTTTCAGTATTGTTAAGTTATGTTTAGGTCAATTGTAATAAATTTGAAGTTTGTACTCAATAAAATAATTTGACAATAGTTCTGAGAAGGTTGGCATTCAAAGTGTTGAAAACAATTTAGTTTTAAAGCAATGCGTGTGTGAATTGTTGCTATTATTAAAATTGAAAGTCGGTGAGGCTATAGTTTTTTATTAGATAAATCGGTAGTTGCAATGCAATTTACAATAGCATTGAGATGGCACTTGGATTAATCTGGGTGTTATAAACATTAACAATTTTTTTTTGTTTACTTATTTCAGTAAAGTACTATGATCTTACTTGCGGCTATTCGTTTAAGTTTAAGGACCTCTTTTTCAAAAACTCAGGAAATCAGTTTTTAGACATTTGTACGTATAACTTGTGTAAGCAAAATATTTCAACGTTTTGCAGATTTGTTAATAACCTTGAGGAATTAATGACCCTTAGTAACAATTTATTTGAATTTAATAAGTTGTGAAGTTCCTGGTTAAAAATGATCGGAAATTCAAAAATTAGTTACAGTGTTTTGCTGGTACTATTTTTCGTTATTATTTTAATAATAAAGTGTTCTTCTTGATTAAACAAATATTATCTAACGTTTTAGAACTAGATCAAAGGTGTAGTCCACCTGTCCACCTTTGGCAATCGCATCAATCTCATTAAATAATAAAGAATTGTGATCAACATGAAATTTGGTATTTTTATGTTTTAGTTTTAATACTAGTAAATCCCAAAAAAGCAAAAACAAAACAAAATATACCTGTCAGCCTTAAAGGACCGCCTACAGCGTACGCAATACGTAAAAGCGTTAGCACTTACTTGACCTTCAATGATTTTTAGTTTCAGTAGAGCTCTTGTAGAGAAAAAATTTTGGTCTGCAAGGGCTGAAACAAACTTTTTTTCGACAACTGCTAGAGATAGAATTCTACTATATAAAGACACAATAAAGGCATTAAACAATAACTTTAAATTTTTAACTGTAGTAGCAAAGTACCGAGGTGGTGCTGCTTTTTATATCTCAGAACCGACTTATGGTAGAAAGTTGAAACTTAGTACGTATATATATATGTATATACTTTTAGATTGATGAAAGCAATCAAAAAGTCCGATTTTTATTGGTGTACAGAGGTGGAGTTAGAAATATTCGTGAAAAAGTTGTTTTCATATTTTCACGAATTCAGTTATATCTTTTAGACATGTTGAGCTATTAAATTATGTTTAATTATATCAGCACCTAGAAATTTTTTTAAAATTTTTCGACAGTCAACCCAAAGGGTGTAAAGTGGTTGTATACATTTTAACGAGTTCTGACATATTTCTTAGGTCTAATGAAATAGTAAATTGACTTTCGGCTCTAATGGCTTTAAAAACAAATGAGAAATTAGCCCAATTTAAGGAAGCTATGTGGAAGATTTTGTTTAAACCCGTCCGGGTCTTCTACGTAAAAAATAATAAAGTTGCGCCCGGCCGATTTTTTCTTTAACGCTCTTTTTAATCGCTTAAAAACGGTTTTAGAATTTTTGTATATTTAACGCCTAAGTCGCTAAGATGTTTAATACTCCATATTTTTATTGAAATTGAAAAAATACTTACATATATACTAAAAAACCATCTGAACGCAACTTTGTTATTTTTTTGGGTTGAAGTCCGTAACGTGTTTAATGTTAAGACGCAGTGTAGGTTACCAAGGGACTGACACCTTAAAGAATATCCATGGGGCTTTTCGGAACTATTTTTTTTAGGTTGTCAGTCTCATAAAAATCTAAACCGCATCTCAGTGCTAAAGCCGTTCTGGATTACTACCTAAAAAATAATGAAGATCCACCCAGACTGTTGTCAGATTTTTCCACTGTTTCATTACCAATACTCTGTTAATAAGGTTAATTTCTCTAGTGGTTAGGAAGTCTTTTAGATGAATAAATTTGTATTTTAATACTCGTTTATCAGAAACCACCTATTCTAGGAAGTTGAAACTTTGAATTTATATAGAACTAAAATAGTGGATCCAAAATAGTCCATTGCAGTCAAGGGGTGCGACAATTTGAAAAAAACGAGAGTAAAGCAAACGTTTGCAGTGGCTCTGTGCGTTTATCTGATATTAAAAATAAAGCTGTATCACTCTCCAATTTTTTCAACTCCAAACTCCTACACCTAAATATTTTTGCATTACCTATCTAAAAAAAAACATTCATACCTTGTACCCTTGTACCCCTTACCTCTTTAAAGATAGTTAATGTTAACTAACCAAAATACGAACTCACTCATGATTATGACAGTAATTACTTGATAAGGCCTTTAATTGTACTATTAATGATTGCCAATTAAATTTAATAATTTATTACGGGCATTAAAAGTGTCACTAAACTTGTTCCTACTTGACGGTAATTACTTTTTCATTAAAGAATTATCAAAGCCCAATTCGATTCAATTGGTGGAAATTTGATTTATGATTTCGACTTCGATTGTTTCATTTCAATTACGTTACTGATGTGGGTAGTGGGAATTTTTCATGACACACAATTTTCCGCCACTGAATTCATGATGAACTCTTATCGTATTGGTGATATAATATTTTTATTTTATAATAATAAATGCAGGATGTTAAAATAATTCTTGTTTGATGAATTGTGAGACTTTCATTATTTTTAATATTTTACAAATAAAACATCCTTGGATTTTTACTCCTTCATAGACATCATCTTTTACTTTAAAAAAATTCTATAGAAAGATAAGCCCATTTCAAGTATTTGAAAGAGAGAAATAGTTTCTGGTAATTTTGATCTTTATTTAAAAAATATTATATAATTTTCTTCTGAAATTTAGATATATTTTAGAACCACTTTATCTCTTAATAAAAAATTTTTAATAAACATTTTTTAATATTTAAAGTCTGTAGGTATATATTTCATTCAGAATGTGATTTTTTCCCAGACATTTTTATGGTATCTAATTGAAGAAATAAATTTATTAACATATTTTTTTTTCTCGCAATTACAATAGTGAAAAATTATATTCTGGAAATAATTAAATGCTTAGCGTTACACGTTCTGTGATAATCGACACTTTTGTGTGGAACCTATCAAACTTGACAAACAAATATAAAACTTAAAATAAATCTTGAATATATTTGAATTCCAACCCATTATAACACGAAACTTGGCAAAAAAATCCAAAACTCAAAACAAAACTCGACAACTGAATCACCAAATGGGGACAATTGCTCGGAATTTTGCAAGCTAGTGGAAATACAGCAACTAGAGGGCACGATATTGCCTTGAATTGCTCAACTAGTTTTGGCAATAGTCGTCGGGCAATCAATTGCTCGTATAGGAGCATCTTGATTGACTGAAACTTGGAATTTATGTAGGTCAAAAACATTGGATTGTGATAGAATTGAAATTTCAAAAAAATTTGTTAACCTGAAATTTTCTATTTTCACATTTTAGTAAGTCACAAAAAAGCAAGAAAAAGTCCGTTTGTCCGCCGTGGACGCTGTATACAAAAATTTGGTTTCTAGATTTTAGGAACCGCTTACTAATTGTCTGAAACTTGAAATTTGTGTTGGTTAAAAATATTAGATTGTGATAACGTAAGTGCCAAATGTGGTGCAGTTTACTAAATGTAAAATTTATGAGGGAAGGATAAATTACTGAAGTGTGATATAGCCATTTAAAAAAAAAATTATATGTCAAGAACCGTCTCCGTAAAGATCTTAAAAACTTTGCAGGAGTTAGACCCCAAAGACCTTATAGAAAAAAATTTTGGGAGTGCCTACGGGTGTTTTGATTTTTGTTTCCTCAAAATTGCAAAGTGTTTTTTGACGACTATATTGAACCTATATAGAGACATCATACAAAAATTGCAGTTTTTATAGGGGTAGCAAGATATGGGGTTGGGTTTAATATCTCAGTAACAACTTATGCTAGAAAGTTAAAAATCTGTACGCAAATCTAGTTACTCCGAGAACATTTTTTTTTTAGTTTATACACCGTATCTTAGTATTAAACGCGTTCCGGACTTCTAACTAAAAAATAATAAAATTGCGACCAGTTTATGATGTTACTTAAATATCCTCACCAAAACTGATTTTGAATCTTTAGGAAGCTACAACTTCAGTTTTGTTTATTGTTCTTCACAAAACCATGAAGAAAAGATCAAAATATCTGTTGAAAAATTTGTAAGAAATATAGAAGGTTTGACCCTTAATTGCATTGTATAAATAATTGTGGAACCGTATGTATGTTTTATTTTAAACTTTTAGCTTGAGTGTCCTGAAGTTATCCTTGAACATATTTTTTAAGGACTTTCGTATGGATATTATCTGGAAGAGTCGAAGAATTTCACCTGCTGATCTTATAGATGTGGGGAAACTAAACGGTTGGACCGACAGCAAGCATTTTTATAGTTTTTATAGTTTTTGGTCCAAATCAATGAAAATAAAATAAACTCATTTTTTTTCGTGAAATATAAATGTATATTACGATTATTTTATGACTGACTACAGGACTTGCGATTTTATAGCGTTGTGACTATCAATACCGACGTTATGATTGGCTCGTACTGTCTATACTGGTACTGTACTTGTTGTACGAGTATTTATTTATTCTTGTATTTTAATCGCTACGTAAAATTACTATTAAATTTTCAGATCTATAGAAGAAGTGATTGATCACGGTCACCGGTTAAGGATCGCCTGAGGTCCTCTTCCGAGAAAGAATTACGTCCTAAAGTCACCGATGGTAGAGGTCAAGAATGCCCCCATATTCAAATCTTTAGAGAGGATTGAGATTGATTTGAATGAAAGTAAAAACACATGAATAAAAGTGCAACTCATAGTAACCAATTAGCGTCAATTTGTATCTTGAATGCCCTGGCGATCTTTGTGACCTTAACCCAATAAAATATTGCCAATATTCTGATATGAAACATTAATAACGAGTGTAATAAAATCAAAGTACTCTAAAATCTCGTACTTGAAACAGCTTGTTTACACGGTATTAAAAAGCATTTATTCGTAAATTTTCTGCAATTATCCAATGAAGAGAAAAGAATTGCCAAACTGTACGAATAGCCCGAAGGCTACAAGAACTAGATCAGCGGATCTACGAAGACACTCGGAAGATTCGATAGGTAAAACAGACGTCTAGATGCTAAGACACCTCTTCGTCATGTTACAGATTCGTGCCAATACCTCATATGGTCTATGGACGACCACTTACACGTCCGGCCTTGGCGGATTTTCGCCATTACAAAGTTATTTCGAATGGTAAGAAGTACGTGGTACTTGTGAACGTTGGAGGAATCGCATCAAAGTACCATCTCAAATTCGAAACGAAGATACATACCCACCAGGTGATCGGCGGTACCCGGCAATGGGCTGTAAAGTGTTTTCGCGATGTTTTAGTACCCCTTGCCATACATACTCGGTATACCGGAGCCGTTTGTAACGATTTACTTTTATTATCGAGTACTCAATTACCCACATAACTCTCAGACATGTCTCCTACATTTCACATATGTCTGCATGTGCGAACTGCAGCTCAACTTCTAGGCGAACGCGAAGCGATAAAATGTAATTGCAGTCATTGATTTTGCAATAATTTATGATCGAGGAAGGATACTTTCGATGTGAATTTTTCTTTTCTTATTTTTTTCCCCGTTTATTCTGGAAAATACGGAAAATTTGAAAGTGTTTTGGCGTACGGATGCGAGAATTTCGATTTGTGTATAACGGTACCATGTGTGTAGTTGATGGGTCGGAAAAGAAAAAGTCCAGCAGTTTTCGAAGATGTCGTGCCGTCTTCACTTTTTAATTGCATCTTAACATCGAGCAAATTTAAGAAAATATCTACTGAAAAAAAAATAACATGATACATTGGTAAACGTTCACTTGAACGAAAAGAAAAGTTCTATTGCAAAATTATAGGAAATATTGGATAAATTGATACCATAATTTATTGGATCAGACACTTGTTTTGATTTGTTTGGCTTCCGTGTTTAGCGAATTTTTCAGGTAATTGGTGGTTATTATGTCGAATTTACTATCGAACAATTATTTCAAATCTTCTTTTTTTCCTAGACTTCGTAGAGCCATGGCGGTATTGGAATAAAGTGCAAGTATAAAATAAATTGTCGTGGAGTTAGGTAATTTCTTCAGGTAATTTCTTCAGGTAAAAATGTTGCTGATTCTTGTAACTAACGTTGTAATAACAATTACAGAACAGGCACGTATTTAATTATTTATTACATTCTAAAGTTAAGAGTGACTGTATGGCAATGAAGGGAAGCAAATGTATTTAAAACATGCTAATAGAAAGTTAGGGGTTTTACATGTTTGTAAAAATAGCTATGAGTACTAGAAGTACTCGATTTCACATTCGTGCCATGTAGATAAATTCCGATAAACAAATTTTAAAGACTTTTAGCATCATTCTTTGTTCCACTATCGGAAATAACCGTCTGATTTTCTTCTACATATTTTGGCATTTTATTTCTATTAAATTTTACCATTTTATTTCTTTTTGTTTCAATTTGTTTTCTTATTTTTAATGGTTTTGGTTCTATATTCATATATATTTGACTTTATTATTTCAATAATAAAGTATTGTTATCGACTTAAAAAAAAATGCTATATTTGGTGGGGGTCTTTTTCCTAACTTTAGAACGGCTTATGCTAGAAAGTTGAAACTCGGTACATATATGTTAATCAACTATCAAAGTAATTATGATAAAAAAATCGAATATTCATTGTCGTTCAGAAGAGGGGGCAAAAAAAACTATTAGTAAAAATAAAATGCATATTTTTCACGATTTTCGTAATATTTACTTGGTCTTTCCAATTATTGAATTCATTTTTATTCTACGGATTCTTCATATAAATACCTAGTTTTCAAGATATTTTGAAATTCGACCCAAAGGGGGTGTAAAGTGATTGTATACTTTTTCATGAATTGTGCCATATCTCTCAGATCTGAACAGATATCGAATATATTTTCAATTCTAGGGGCTTGTTTTCTAATCACCTATATTCAAGTTTTTTTTCCTTTTTCAACTCCTAGACCGCATCCCGGTTTTCAGTCACATAGTAACCTACACCGCATCCCAGAATTGAACGCTTTCCGAACTTCTGCCGAAAAAATAATAAAGTTGCGTCTAGACTGTTGGCAGTTTTTTTATTTGGTTTTTATTTATCTTAAATTTAAATATTTAATTTATTTTTATTTTAATTTGTATTTTATTTGATGGTTTTTGTTTTATTTTCATATATATTTTTATATTACTTCTTTTCATTTTCATGTTTTTTCCACATAGTGTGGAATGTCCACAAGCGTCTAATATTGTGTGAATATTATTTTAGAATCGCAGCTTTCTATCGATTATTTATAAATATTTAGCTTTATAATAGCTCGGCTGCACACCTACAAAATACAGGATAAATCCATTGCCGTATCTCAGACTTATATGACTTTAGCAGACAATAGGCCAATCCATAGCAGACTTGAGTAAAACGTAATCTGTTTTAATCGATTCATGGCTCATGTTTAAATAAAGAAAATATTGTTATATCACTTGACATTTGTGAATTCTGAAAGTCAGTACTGTGCCAGTACTGGTAAGAATTGGGACTGTGTATTTACGTATAATTCCTACATAATAACAACACTCGTTTCTATAAAGCCTTGGGTGCAAGGTCTTCAGATGTAAAAATATTATTCAGATTTCGAATCCTCGAAACTTTGAAGTTTATCGAGATAGGCGACAAGCAAAATTTTTCAGAACTTAAGATTAAAGAAATAATTTAAATATACACCAAAATGTAATATCTATAGCTGTTCGGCAAAACACTTTATTATTTCAACAATAACTTTATCATACTTTATACATTATGATAGATTTTAAATAAAAAACTTTACAGGTGAACCCCTTAAGTGATGACTTTTTTAGGGGTCGTGGTGTTTGGAAAGATCTCATGAATTGTATATGCTAGTAGTCTGAAAGTTGGAACTTGTATGAGTCGGGAAAAAACAAAAACGATCAAAAGCTGAGATCAAAGCGATCTAAAATCCATATCTCGGTTAATGCCACAAAGTCGAAACTTAGTGATTGCTTCTTTATATACTAGGAGAATAAATTGAGAATAAAATTTTGCGCCGATGGGTGGTGAAAAAATTTTCGTAGTCATATCTCGCAATATGAAATTTAGTTAGTATTTAAAGATGGAAAAGGTATGTTCGAATATTGAATAGGTATGTTGGTTTTCCATAAAAATTCAGATATTATTTATCAGAAGCTGTTTAAGATAGGATCTTAGAATTCATATGAGAGTTAGGCCTGATAGATTCTTAGCAAAAATAAATGAATTTGTGGGTGAGGTTTAAATTGGAGAGTCAAAAGGAATATATATCAATTTTTATAACTTGAGAATTGTTATATACAGAAAGCTGAAACAAGAATATAAGCAGAGCAGTTATAGTGGTACTATCTAAAAAATAATGGTGGTATGATACAGGGATGGGTAGTGTTTATGCTTTCTCTTATGCTAAAAATTTGAAGTTTTGTGTATAAATATAGATGTATGTAGGTAATAGTAAAATAATTATATAAAAAAAATCCACATATCCATTGGCATACGAAGATGAGGAGGCCAAAAAATTATCATTGTGTATGGAGTGCATATATTTATTTTAAAGAATTTCGTCACATTTCTTAGGTCTTCTGAGAAATTGAATTGGTTTTTCTTCTACGGACTTTTCAGATAAATACCTTGAAAGCATTTTTAGGGTTTTTCAGATTCAACCCCCAAGAGGTTGTAAAATGATTACATAAATTTTCACAAATTCCTACCTATAACTTAGAGCTGATTCCCTATTTAGACTTTTTATAAAATGGCTTGAAAATTTATTTCAGAATTTGCAGATATGTAATTAACGCTAAAAGTGGTGTATGAGGAGTGATTACGTTTTCATAATTTTCGCCATATCTCTTAGGTTGGATCTGATTTTAAATTGACTTTTACTTTTACAGAATTTTTATCTAACGACTATCAACTAAACTTAAAATTTGCATACGTTTTCATGATTTTTCAATCTAATTGGTTTGACGAAGTTGCAAATTGATTTCGACTTCTGTGGGCTCTTTATGTAGTCGGCTAAAAACTAATTTTAGGATATTTTGATGTTCAACTCAACTCATCCTTTCCAGAGCTACTGTATATCCGTACGAATTGTTAACATAAATTGCAATGAAATCGTCGATTCTTATCCTTTTGATTCGTGTTAGAGTGAAATGTAAGAATTATCAACAATGTTTTATACACCCATATATAGACTATGGTAAATACGGGAGATAAGTATGACTGACTTTTGAAGCAGGATATCCCACAGGCTCCAATTTTGAAATAACAGCGATCACATCAAGTACTTTCGGAGTGATAAAGGTTATTAGTTTTGGATTCAGATATTCAACGTAAATATTATGTTTTTGAGTTGTCCTATTAATCGTGATCGTTGACTAATTTTTTCGGTATTGTACAAATGAATTTTCTCACCTTTAGAGATACTAACGGCAAAACAGTAATTTTATGAAGTGCCATAAATTACAGAAATAAGCCAATTGAAAGTCATCACTCGGCAATAATTATTGCTATTGTTATCAAACAATTATATCGTCTAATAGCCAGGTATAAAAGCATATCGCTCGTGAGTACTAAGTGTAACATTCGCAAGATGTTTCGTCTCATAGTGCTGACATTGTTTTTGACTTGTGCCTTTGGCGCATCCGTGTACAGAGGGTTGGTTCCGCTTCCGGACGGCCGTATCGTGGGTGGCATCGAAACAACTGTCGAAGCATTTCCACACCAGGTGTCGTTGCGTTACTTTTCAACCCACCGGTGCGGCGGATCGGTCTTCAAAGCGGACGTTATCATAACGGCAGCGCACTGTGTCGACGGAATACCCTTGATAAATATGGCGTTTCTAGCCGGCACGTCGGACGTAACGAAGGGTGGTATAACTCAAAAATTGAAAAAATCTATAATTCACGAGAAGTACAACGATTGGACGTTGGATAGCGATATTGCTATCGTTTTCCTTCAAGCTGGATTCGAGTTCAGTAATTCCATCCAGCCGATTGCATTGGCCAGCTTGAACGAGGAGTTGAGAGGTGGAACTAAGGTTGCCGTCAGCGGATGGGGAACGCTTCATGAAAACGGAGCTGAACCTGATATCCTAAGATATGTCGAAGTTACGATTATTTCGCAAGAGGATTGCGCCAAGGCTTACGAAAACGACCGGGAGATCAGTGTGAATATGCTTTGTGCGGGAAATGTTGGTGGTGGTAAGGATGCCTGCCAGGGTGATTCTGGTGGTCCCCTGATCGAAGGACACAAGTTGTATGGTATAGTGTCGTGGGGACGTGGATGTGCTCGTCCAGAGTATCCCGGTGTTTATACCAAAGTAGCTGCTCTTCGAACATGGATTAATGCAAATACTGCGTAGAGATATTGCAGTACAAAATTTTTTCAATTTGAATTACGACCGACTTATGTCAGTAAACATATACATACATAAAAATATTTTTTTTTTAAATAAATTTAGACGTCTTTTCTGAAATACATTAATATGGATTGTTTTCACTTACTAGTATTTATTATTTGATATTTTGGGCCAATCATAAAAAAAGTGTACGAATGATTTTGCTAACTTCATTATCGTCACCAATTTCATTCATTCTTTAGTCTGTTTTTTTTTTGTTGAAATTTTTCCAGGAAAAAGAAGAATGAAGAAAATGGTAAGCCGTAAAAAATGCAGGTTGAATTATTCTTATTTCATTTCCCTCTGTATTTGCAATTTGAAAAATGTCGAAAACATGTTTTGAATATTCACATATTATAGTTTAATGCAAAAAGTTTACAATAATAAAAACTGCTGTGCTGTGACATAAATTATATCGCCATTAATAACAGAAGTAGTCAAAACGTATTAAAGTTCGCTGAGTCTTGAATTAAATTACATATCTTCTTCAAACTTAACATAACCTTGTATTTTCAAATAGTTTTCTTCGGCATATCTTCATTAAATTTTCATGCAATAATACATTTCCTTTTCAATGGTAAAAAATATATGGATAATTTCCAGTTTAAAGGAAAATAATGACTCCTATTACATAGATTTTATTAGATTGCAAAAAGGGTTGGTATGATTGGTATGTCGCTGCAGCCACAGTTGGGCCTATTGTGACATTCCTCCGGATTAACTATGATTCCTCTTCAATCCCTTCATTTCAAAGAATCAGAAAGAGGTATCCTTGTTGAGTTCCGCGGATAGATTTGGCAAGCTGTTTTCCGCTCTCCGGACTGAAAAGTTTACCCTCTTACTTAATATTCGAAAGGAAAATGGATATAATTATATTAAAAAAGTGGCCATTTATAAATAAAAAAAGGAGTAAAAATACGATAAGATACTTTATTATTAAAAAGTTAATCAACAACAATTTTTGTATTATTGAGTAAAAAAAACTCTAAATTATAGATTTTGTTCTTATTCATTTTCTACAGCACTTATCTTTTCATTAAACCATCCGCGGAAAGTGGCGACCTTAGCATAAACTCCGGGATAATTAGGACGAGCACAACCAAGACCCCAGGATACAATACCGTACAATTTATTTCCGACAACCAATGGACCACCGGAATCTCCTTGACAAGCATCGCGTCCCCCTTCAGGATGTCCGGCACATAACATGCCTTCCGTCACTTCATTTACTCCTTGGTAATCTTTGGCGCACTGGTCGTTACTGACGGTGATCACATCGACAACCTGTAGATTAGGTGGTGAACTTCCTCCTTCCTGTAAAGAGCCCCATCCAGTGACCAATGCCTTGGTTCCGCCCCGAACTACTTCGTTAATGCTGGCCAGAGGGATCGCTTGAATCGACTCACTAAATTCGAATCCTTTGGCAAGGACTAAAATGGCAACGTCGTAATCATATTCCCAATCGTCGTAGAGCTCGTGAACAATATGTTTTTTGAGTGCACGTTGAACTCCTCCTATACTCCTATGCGTGGAACCTGCTGATACTGCAAGGTTAGTAGGTGATAACCCATAGACGCAATGCGCAGCAGTTAGTGATATCGCAGGCTTGAAGACGGAACCACCACAACGATGCGACCCGTAGTATCGCAAAGATATTTGATATGGGAACTTCTCAATGGTCGTCTCAGCTCCTCCGACGATCCTTCCGTCGGGGCGAAGACCCCGTTGGTTACGGACAGCAGCTCCTAAGGCGCACGCCAATAAAACACTGAGTATCAAAAAACGAAACATTTCGAATACGTAGCACTGCGAATAGTCCAGTCCTTATATAGGCGGATTAAGAGTTCTTATCTGCGTCCACTTCATAGTATTGCTTGAACGTGAGAAGTATTGTTTTTAATGATTTATAAACTTCGCCGAAAATTTGATAGTATCGTGAAATTTGAGCTATTTATGAGTCTTCTCATAAATTTTGTAATAAATCTAAATCACGTATTTCCCACTTAGTGCGATCAAATAAAATATACCTACTTCTAATTAAGATTAGAAGCTACAGATTACTGCCGTATTCAGAACAAGCTAAACAATATAGGGTGTCCGTGACTTGATCATCAATACTTCAAGGGTTGATTCCTTGATATCATCTTCAGTTATCACCAGTCATCAGTTATACACCAAGCTCTTAAGACGCGGCTTATACTTCAAATTTGTCCTAATTTATTTAGGATGCCTATTGTAAACACATCATATATAGGCGACCTGACCTAGCTTCAGCAATTGTACATATTTTAGGATACGATATAGGTCAGGCTGTGATCAGATCGCTAGGTGTGAACTATAGCAAATCGGATCTTGGCCTTTTTCATAATATTTCTCCGATAGGATTTGGACATTACGACAGTCCCCCTTTCAAAGCTCCTCAACTGAGACCCAGTCTGACCTGGAAACGGATATAGTTTAACAGTAAGAAAAACTGGGTATTAGGAATAGCAAGTAGAATTCGAACCATCAATTCCTGTGTTGATAGACCAGGACTCTAACACTAAGCGCTACTATCCTTGGTATAATCTGGAACAAATTTCTTAACAGGGATTATTACGTTGTACTATCCACGTAGATACAGGGAGGAGTATACCTGTCGCAAGGGTGCTTCAAACTTCCCAATAGTGTGCGGTTCGGAAAATATTTGCTCGTCCTCTGAAGGGTCTTGAATTAAAAGATGAATTGCATCCATCTTCATTTCTTGTCGTCCGGGTATTGATGATGCTATCTTGATTTCGGAGATCACTGTTAGCTTCCTGAATTAATTTGATTATGATTTTATTCGAAGTTAAATTCTATTCATGAATAAATTAATGATTGTGCAATATTCGGATTCGAATGTATGAACAATCGCGTTTCTATGACAGTATTATGCTTTGATAACAGCCAATCAGATTACAGGTACAATCTATGCACCTAAAAACTACTTGCAATATCGATAAGGTTGAAGATTATTTTAGAGATATGATTAGGAGCTTTATAAAGGTGAGCAAGCGACCTTCATCATATCTTTACGGTTAAGAAATATATATATTAGGGCCAGTGGCGGATGTAGAATTCAGTTTTGTTATGGAGGGGTCTGAACACTTTAAAAACATGATTCTTTAAGTGATAACTATTTCAATACAGTTACTATAATCAAATTGGCATAATCAAGGATTAATCATTTAATTGACGTACTATATGTTGCAATATATGTCTCTTTTATTTTAAAAAAAAAATTCAGCAATGTAAGTCTTAATGTTTCTTACAAACAACACTTGAACTAATCAATTTTCTGAATCAATGATAAAAACTGTTTCAGCTTATTGACGAAAATTGAATTCGTAGCCAAAATGATCAAAATATTATGTTGATTCAACAAAAAGTGTATGTCACATGCGGAGAAGCAATTTATTAACCAGGATCCACTTTTTAGTTTACGGTGACAGAACTATTTGTAAATTTATGAAACCTATTTTTTAATTTTTCTTTTGTCAAATTGAAATAGTAATTAACAGAAGGCGTATTTTTGTCCGTTCATCCCAATCAGATTAGGGTTAGAGATTTTAATAGAAAAAATTATTATTATGTTTATCCAGTGCAGAGTAGAGTTAGTTATCCAGTGCTGAGTAGAGTAGACAACATATATACACATAGATAGCCATTTTTGAAAAAAAAAAATTTAGTTCAAGAACTGCATTAGATATGATTTTAGAAAATTTGTAGGAGTTAGGCTCGGTAGACTTCTGGCAAGGAAAACATTTTGTGGTGATGGTGGAAAAGGGTGGACAAAAAATTCCCATTTGTATTTCTCAAAAGCTGCAAAGGATAGTAAGCTAAAAATTGACGAATTTATGAAGCCACTATAGAGGTATTATAAGTAGTATTTTATATCTCAAAAACCGATTATGGTTGAAAGTTGAAACTCAATACGTAATTAGAGACAAAAAAAGTTCATATTTTTACTAGCGTACAAAAATGGAGCTAAGTGAAAATATCCGCGAAGAGCATTTCCACGAATTTCGTTATATTCTTAGGCATGTTAGCTGTGCAGTTTTTTTTTTTTTAATTTCGCAATATTCCATCCCTAGAGAGGTGAAAGAAGTTCAAATTTTTATTATATAAAATAAGAAAAGTATTCGTGGAAGGTAGTTTTTTTCCTAATTTTCACGAATTTCGTTATATCTCTTAGACATTTTACTTCTGCGGAGTAAAAAGAAAATGTCCACGAAGAGCATTTCCACGAATTTCGTTATATCTTTTACTTCTGCAGGTTTTTTGTTGGATTTTTCGATACTTAACCCCTAGGGAGGTCAAAGACGATCAAATTTTTATTATATAAAATAAGAAAAGTATTCGTTGAAAGT
The DNA here is from genome assembly GCA_949128065.1 of Beris chalybata. Taxonomy (NCBI): domain Eukaryota; kingdom Metazoa; phylum Arthropoda; class Insecta; order Diptera; family Stratiomyidae; genus Beris; species Beris chalybata. Next base: position 14,697,393 of record OX421897.1, read on the forward strand.
AATTTTTTTTTCCTAATTTTCACGAATTTCGTTATATCTCTCAGGCATTTTACTTCTGCGGGTTTATTTTTTAATTTTTCGATATCAAACCCCTAGAGGGATGAAAAGTGGTTGTGTTAATTTTCACGAATTTTAATATATATCTTGGGTCTAATGAAATAGCAAATTCGACAAAGGCCTTAAATATAATAGGAAAAAAAAAGCCGATTCAAATATTTTTCGATATTCAACCGGCTAAAGTGTGTACAGAAGGCCAAGGTCCGTTTTGTCTGTAGCACCATCGTAGGTAAGTAAGAAAGGGTGTAAAGTTTTCACGAATTCCAGTAAATCTTTTAGGTTTAATAAGATCGAATCTGCTTTTAGTTCTTTTGAATCTTCTATTGAAAAAAGTAAATAAATAAAACAAAACACCAATAGTCTGGTCGCAACTTTATAAATTTTTGGGGTCGAAGTCCGAAAGGGTACTATGCGACTGACTACCTAAAGAATAACCAGGAGCCTACTTGTACGTTGTACCCAAAAATTAATATATTAGACTGTTGATGGATTTCTTAATTTCAGCTTTTAAATTTGTGGCAACCACCTTCTAAACAAATTTCAAAAATTATATTCATCATCGATATTGCGAGTCATTTCCAGTTAGATTGTCTACCTGATTGGCTGTTATCAAGGCAAGATTATTGTTTTATTAAATTTGTTTGTTCAGACCTCTTGTTGCTTAAAATAATCAATAACATTTACATAGCTTGGGCTTAAACCACATGTTAAAAAATTACTTCTGTAAGCTCTCAGCAATTTCGTAAATTAAGCTCTTTCTGAACAATTTTTTTGGCAGCTTGTGGGAATTCATATGCAAATTCTTTTACAATAGAAATGAATAAAGTCTTCTTAAGCCCTAAGTTTATATCTACAAATTTTTTACTCAACCCTGGATTCGTCATTTCCTCGTGTTTCATAACTATAATAGGGAAATCCACACGATCTTTATCGCACTCTATCTATCGGGTTACTTAAGGTGTTTTCAAAGAGCATTTTATTGCCGGTGTAAAATTTTATACAACTCGTAATTATTGTCAAATTAGTTGCAATATAATCGACAATCGAGTAAAACAATCGAAGATAGCTTCATTTCAAACTTCTATATAAGGTGGAGTTTTTTAAAAATTTGTCCGTACAGTCAGAAAATGTTTCGGGTCCTAGTATTATTAACATTAGCAGCGGTTAGCACCCAGGGTGCAAGTGTTCCGGGTTTCCGGCGTGGTCTAGCACCCACCCTGGACGGTCGAATAGTCGGCGGTGTTCCAACAACTATTGCGGACAATCCTCATCAGATTTCGATGAAGTACTTCGGAAGCCATCGTTGCGGCGGTTCGATCCATAAGTCGCACGTAATTGTGACTGCAGCTCATTGCGTTAATGGAATTTCGGAGGATTACCTGATCGTCTTGGCAGGAACTACTTCTCGTTACGAAGGAGGCGTCGAACACACGGTCAAGTCGGTCATACAGCATCAAGATTTCGATCCTTACGAATACGACAACGACGTTGCCCTCTTGATCCTGGAGAAACCACTGACTTTCACCGATTTGGTCCAGCCGATCGCTTTGGCCAGTCGAGGTGAGAAGCTGCGAGCTGGAACTAAGGCCTACGTTTCCGGATGGGGTACTTTGACCGAAAGTGGTAGTGCGCCCGCAAATCTTCAGGTCGTTACCGTGACAATTGTCAGTAATGAGGCATGTGCTAAGGCATACGACGGAGAGAATCCAGTTACGGCTGCAATGCTGTGCGCTGGTGAGCCTATGGGAGGACGCGATGCTTGTCAAGGTGATTCCGGTGGACCATTGACTGTCGCAGGCAAACTATACGGGATCGTTTCGTGGGGTATAGGATGTGCTCGGAAAAACTATCCGGGAGCCTACGCCGATGTGGGTCATATGAGAGAGTGGATCGATATGAAAATATTAATTGCACCATTTGTTAAACAATAAAGAGTTAATCTATCGTTAAGTACCTAATAAAAAATTAAATTTTGTTTTACTAAATTACTTTTCTTAAAAACACTAGTCAGCTTTGTTATCATTGTTTTTGGTACTGAATCCTATTCCGTTCAAAGACTCTACCATCGTCTTCCTGCATGTTTGCACACTTACTCGTATGTATTACTCGATAACTACTGCATCAATTATGATGAAATTGTGTACACCTGTAAAAGAACATCTAAATTAACTATAGGCTCGTATTATCCTTAGTTCACATTAAATCCAGGCTTCCATTCAATTCGCCATTAAGTATTCAACTTCTTTCCACAGCCATACCAAAAAACGTTTTTAGTGGGTGAGTCCTAGCTGCCACTTCAATGGAAACAAGAAAAGATTTGGTCACCAGTCGTTGCCACGTAATAAGCATGGTTTTATTACTGGGCAATCACAAAAACGGGGAACAATTTTTCGATGTAACTAGTTACGTTCTTGGAACTTATATAGATACGTTCAGTCACGTTACGATTACGTGGCCTAGAGTGCTATCAATCCAAATCGCGTTACAAATACTGTCGCGTAGAACTAACCTTTATCTCTCTTCACAATAGTAGGAAACTGTTTTAACTGCAGACTATGCCGCTCTTTTATTCGGCATGTGTTGAGTCGAAAGCTTTTCCAACAATTCCGTGTTGTGTGAAAAAAAAAATGTCTTATTGTTTATTGTTTTTCCTCCCATTTACACACTCCCAGGGGTTGTATCGACCATTTTGTGTTATCATAGCTCTACACAAATTCCAAGTTTCAGCCTTCTCCTCAGCTAGTGCTCGAAACTTGAAACCTGTATGTATATATGGTTTACTAGAAGAAACTGCATATACCAAGTAACGAAAAAAAATAAGTAAATAAATTGAAAATCTATCGAAAGTCTGGGTGCAACTTTATTATTTTTTGGGAAGAAGTCCAGAACACGCTTAATGTTGAAAGAAGATGTAGGTTACTATGCGATTGATAACCTTTAAAAAATTAGTTCACAATAGGTTCATGGCTACTTTACTTTATTATTTCAATAATACCTCCAGTTTCTTGATCGATAGTAAGGGTGTACGGGGTGGGGGAAAAAAAACTTAAGATTACGATATCTCACGCACTAACTGCACTAGACAAATAAAATTCATTTTGTGTATAACGGTTGGCAAATGAAGTGAGTGGTGGAAAAGGAAAAGGTTCTGATTCTTATATCTCGAGAAGCTATACTAATGATAAAATGGTGAAATATAGATATTTCGATTGAGTTACAGTAGTGGCATGTTAAAAAAATTTAATTTTTATAGGGGTAGTATGGTACGAGGGTTGGGTTGTTTTTCCTAACTATAAAACGGCCTATGCTACAAACTCGATATGTATATATATAAACTAGAAAAGTAATTTAGATACATATATTTTTTTTTTTTCAAAATATCCGTTAGTGTTTGAGAGGGGTCGAAAAAAATGATCAGAAAAAATGGAATGCAAATATTTACATGATTTTCTTCATATCTATTAGGTCTTCCGAAATATTGAATATATTTATTTTACTACCTTTTCATATAAGCACCTAGAAAGCGTTTTCAGGATTTTTTTAAATTCACCCCAAAGGGGGCGCAAGTGGGTTGTATACTTTTTCACGAATTTTGCCATATCACCCAGTCCTATTAAGGTATCGAATATCTCTTGACTTTCACTGGTTCGTGTAATAACAGCTTAAAACCCGTTTTTAAGTTTTATCCCTTTTTCAACCTCTAAGAGGGTTGAAATCTTTTGTACGAATTCCGTAATTTTTCTTAGAAATGATAAGATATTGAATTGGTTTTCACTTTCTCGTGCTGTCTTCATATTTATCTATTAACTTCTTTTAGGATATTTGGATATTCAAATTCAAACCCCAAGTGGTTCAAAAAGGTTGCATATGCTTTCATAGATTCGATATTCCTTAGGTCTGATGATATATAGAATTCATTTTACTACCTAAGGTTTCCGATATAAGCACAAAAAAGTTAATTTCAGTATTTTTAGATATTCAATCCTAGGGGATGTAATGGGGTTGTAAGCATTTCAACCCAATGGCATTTTTTGTGTTTTGCTTCTATGGGGTTTGCTAAAACGTGTAAATATAAAATTTTAGGATAGCAAATTTTTTTGAAATATCAGGTCGATCACCATACTTTATTTTACAATGTGACAAGTAAAATGACCCTTATAAATTGGGGGGGAGGGGGGCATATATTCTTACGAATTTCGTCATATCATTTAGGTCAACTGAATTTTACTTCTACGGGCTCTTCAGATAAATGCCTACAAAATTCTTTCTTGAATTCTTTTAATTCAACCCGTAATTCGGTCTGAATGTGGCTTATGCATTTCAACGACCTTCACGATATCCCTTCGTTCGTTCTGGCTGAAAGCAAATTGGTTTTATTTTCTTCTACATAATAGTCTAAAAACTAGATAGATAGATAGATAGATAGATAGACAAATAAATTTTTGGTATTCAACCCCCAAGGGGATGTAAAGAAGTTTCATAGGTATTCCCAACTTTTACCATATCTCTTTCATAAAGAGATATCGAATTAAATATTAAAAAAGCTATTAATGAAAATGGTAGTAGTCTGGGAGGCTTAGTGGCTAGAGCACTTGCCTCCGGTGCATCTGGTACCAGGTTCGAATCTGCTTGGCGACAAGTAATTTTCGAGAATAGGATTGGATACCGGACTACCAGTCAGCTGTAAGTGAGTACCTGACTTAAAATCGGGGTAATAATCACGGACGAGCATGTGGCTGACCACCTCACCTCCTCCTCTAGAATTGAAGTAACTCTAGCATTACTTCAAGGCCTAGGCCCGTTTTTGGCTGCTGCGCCAGTGATTATTATTTATTTTATTATTATTAATGAAAATGGAATGATGGAGTTCGTTGTCCTTAAAAATAAAAGTCAGTTAAATAAAAATTTAAACCTGTTTTTATTTTCTTTTTTGGTGCAACAAAATTTAAACCAAACTAACAGTTCATGTCACCAATTTGCTGCTGATCCATCCACGAAGCGTAGATACTTTCACATAGACACCAGGATAACCAGGCTTGGCACATCCATAGCCCCACGATACAATACCGTAAAGTCTACCTCCAACAGTCAACGGCCCGCCCGAATCTCCCTGGCATGCATCTAGCCCACCTTGAGGTTCACCAGCACAAAACATCGACTCGGTAACTTCATTGATTCCATCGTAGGCCTTCTTACATTCCGCGAAATCAACAATCGTCACTTCTACAGCCTGCAAGATATCGGAAAGTGGTCCATCTTCAACCAGCGTTCCCCATCCAGTAACTGTCGCCTTAGTGCCTGCTCGTAGCGACTCACCATCACTGGCCAAACTGATTGGTTGAATCGAACTGCTAAAGTCGAACCCGCTATCCAGGTAAATTAACGAAATATCCTTTTCTATAGTCCAAGTGTCGTAGTCCTCGTGGAAGACATAGTCCTTAACCTGTCGCGAAACACCTTCAGCTTTCCAATCCGTTGTACCTGCCACTACAGTAAGATACCGCGTTGGATAACCATCGACACAATGCGCTGTACTTAAGATCACGTCCGCCTTGAATATAGAGCCGCCACAACGATGACTTCCGTACATTCGGAAGGACGCTTGATGTGGGTGCTTCTCGATTGAGGTTTCGACGCCTCCAATTATTCGACTAGTTGGAAATGGGACAAGTCCACGTCGTTGAACACTAGCTCCCCGAACGCACGCAATTACACACGCAATTACACACGCAAGTACTAAAATCCGCAACATCTTGAATACTGGTCACTCCAGGTTCGGTATTGCCTTTTATATTAAAGTGAAGACTGGAAGCTATCAGCAGGCTGGTGGCTAATCGATAAGAGGCCGTAACAAATGACAGATTTATGAACTAATTTGACAATATCAGAAATCGGACAAAGATTTATGGCATCTTGTAAATTTTAGCACGACTGTAATCTGTCTATGGAATTCTTTTTTCCTAGACCGAAATTTCGTACAGGGAAGGGAAAATGGCAACTGTCTGGTCACACTAATATGAACTAATGTTAAAGTTCAATATGTGCAGCCTTAAACTTTTTTGCGGATCTGTCAATGTCAATACGTTAGTCAAGGTTTAGATTTTAATCATAGTGAAGTTCATGAACAAGTAACGTTTAGATATTATTAAAAATTTCTAACGAATTTCTGAGTAGGTTGTCGCAACTTTAAGTCGTAATAATATTAAGAACTGCAGCCTTTTGATAGATTGAAGCGCCGAAACTTCTCGGATAAGGTTTTACAAAAATTTGAAAAATATCCTCAATTTCATCGAAAAATTACAATAATAATATTATTGTACAATATATTATATTGTACGCCGCGCCGTCCGCCGTACGCAAACTCGTTTGAGGAATTATATGTAGTTGCCAAACCCTATGAGCTATTAATTTTAATTTTTTTTTTCTGAATAAATGGTAGACCCCTTGAAGTGACATTTTTTTGATGGGTGAGGGTGTGAGGGGGAAGGTAGGGGAAGCGTTTTAGACGAAAAATTTTGGTTTCTAGATCTCAGCAACCGCTTTTGTTAGGAGACTGAAACTTAGAATTTCTATAGAGCTTTGATAGTGGACTCATTTGCAAAGAAATTGGTGATATGGGTGAAGGGGTGTGGGAGTGGAGGGGGAAATAATGCGTCCGAAACGCAAAAATACCGAGATCGACACATTCTAAAATCCATATCTCTTAAACCATCAATGGTAAGCATTTAAAACTTAACAAATATCTGTAGTTATACTAGGAGAGTAGATTGAAATAAAATTTTTTGGTGGGGGTAGTGGCGTACGGGGGTGGGGGTTGAAGTACTTAAGATAACAATATCTCACAAACCAATTGCACCAGAAAAATAAAATTTGGTTTTAGTATAAAGCTTGATAAATAAAAATTGCTCAAAGTAAAATCTTTAAAGGGGGCAGGGGAGCATAGTAGAACTTTTCAAAAATATCACTTTTCATATCTCAATAACAGTGTAAGATATATGATTCAAATTCTTACCAGAAAAAAAGGGTATAATACACAAAATATAAAAAAAAACTATGGCCGCTATTGACAGTCTTCATAAAGTTTGCTTTGAGTTAAAGCTGACTTTAGTGTCGTATAATTTATATGACACTAAATTCAGCTCTAACTTAAATCCTACTTTATGACGACTGTGAATAGCGGCCTATCTTTTTTAGATATTCAAGGGTAAAGTACAAAATCGTTATCCTTGGAAAAAAAAATTAAGAATAAATTTTATTGGCATTTTTCTTATTTTGCGACAACTTTCTTCTTTAAAATAAGTCCTATTTTATTATTCTATAATAACAACTAGCAGAGATATGAATTTTCAAAGAGGACACCATTTTTTCGAAAACTTTAACATACTATAACTACCAAAAAAAATTAGATAGAAAAAAAAATTGAAATCATATTTTTTTTCCACTAATTCTTAAAGTACACAAATTTTCAAAAGAATAGGCCATGGTAAGATCACAAAATTGGCCTTTTTTGCGTTTCTTGATGGAATGATCCGGAAAAATGTCAACCCGATATATCAATTATTCTGTAAATCATTTGAATTGTTATGTCCCTATTGAATAACCCCTTATGTATTATTATAGTTCAAAAGATAGAGTTAAATTCTTCGTAAGGGAATAGCTGAACGCTAGAACCAAGCTTCAACTTTGTAGAAAACACAATTTTTAAATATGAACCTTAATATTTTTCCCCAGTAAATCTTTCTCTCCTGCCCCACACTAATCTGCAGAATTCCTCTCTGTGGGCTTGCTATAAGTTCTGCGAGGCTATAGCACAATGTAACCTGCATTCAGTTTTTTGTTTCCCAGTTTAATAAAAACCACTCCTAACTTTTTAAAAACATTGCCATTATTTAGGCGTTAATAAAAGTCTCGAAAAAAAAATTTTAAAAATTTGACAAACTCGGTTTGTTAAATGCTTTAATCTCTAGGTTATACGATTAAATGGAAATTGCGCAAAGCAAATTCACAATACTCGTATACCCGATTAGATATAGCCCAGACGACGTTATAAAAATGTACTTCGTCTTATGTTGAAGTAGAAAAGTTTTTGTGATACGACAACTGATATTTTTGCGATATCTCGATATTACATATCTCTTACCGAAATATTTTGGTATTAAAATGAGAAAAGTTTTCCTTCCATATACTGTAAAAGTCTTAAGAGAAATTCTCAAATATAATAAAAATCGAATCAGTTATTCTTTCAGTGAAATTCATCATAATTCTTCCGCAAAAATATCATTTTAGGGATGCTGTTCTTTTGTTGGTATGAAGGTCTAACAATTTTAAGCTTTCGAGCATAATCTGTTATTAAAAAAGGAAAAATTTCATATTCGTAAACGTAGAGATGCAGTTCCTTTGAGTGAAGTACTCCGAGTCACTTACGTTAATGAACGAGTTCAGTGAAGTAGATACAGAACTCTTCGTTTCATCGTTCGTTTTCGTTCGCTCGCGAACTAGTTCATTCATAGTTCAAAGTGAGGGGAGAAGATGATGAACCAAAAAAAAAGGTCAGTAGATCTAGAAAATGATGAAACAAAAAAAAAAAGTTCGGTAACGTTTCTTATCACGTGTCCAATGGAACTGCAGTTCACCAAAAGGAATGAGTTACTTCACTCACTCACTTGAATGAAGTGTTTTTTTGGAACAGTTCACTCGAACGACCCATCTCTACTCGAATGACCTTAAGCCGCACATAGATTTAGTTAAAAAAAAAACTATATAAATTGTTTGCTTTGATCCTCAGAAATAAGCCTATTTTAACCTTTCTTTTACATGGCATTTTTCTTTAACTAAAGATACTGAATCGTAATTATATCATCATTTATCGGCTAATACTGAACCAATTCTGTTTTCAGTTATACAGCGTATACGACGATTGAAACTTCACTAAAACCATGTACAACACTGAATTTTTTCGAGGCATAGTACGAGTATTGTGCTCAGAATGATGCTGTTTTCGGTTCTAGTCCCAGTTGATATTCTTATTATTCTGAAACCTGCGGGCGAGAAAGTGAACTGTGATTTAACCAATTTTATCACTTTCTCTAAAGTATGACAGTTACAACACACAATGAAATAGTCGCGATTTTAAAGTTTTTAAAGTTAAAGTACATATAGTTGGTAGCAAATAAAAAGAAATTTAAGATTGGGTATCTCTCACATTTCATGAATGGCGCGACAGCCCAAATCGGTGCAGGACCTGCAGTATTTCTCACTTTTACAGTATTATATTATAATTTTGGACATTTTTCTACCTCGTTTCCACGTTATTCCTGCGGGCGTCCCACAAGGCTCAAGTTTAGGCCCTACTCTATATAATGTTTTTACTGCAGACGTGCCTACAAATTCAAACTGCGAACCTACCTGTCTCTACACAAGAGGTGACAACCCAAACACAATAATCTTAGTGCTCGAATCCTTTTTGGAACCAATTCTATCACAGATGTAAAATAAAAATAAATACAACTAAAACTAAAGCTATATACTTCACGAGAAAAAGAAAGCGAATTTATCTGCCAGATCGCGAAATAAATTTTATCGGGCAACTCATCCCATGGTCTTCCAATCTAATTTATCTTGGCCTTACGTTTGACAATAAGCTAACATTTGCTTGCCACATCGAAAACATTCATGCGATGTACCCTCTTATAAACAGGAAATCTTTCCTTTCCGTGTAAAATAAAGTCTTAATTTTTAAACTCGTAATTCAACCTATCAGTTCCTACGGTGCTCCTATCTGGAGTCAATGCGCTAGCGTCACAAAAAGAAATTACAGGTCTGTCAAAATAAATGCCTTAAAATAGCTACGAATAAACCCTTCTACTTCTCTACAAGAATACTACACTCTGATGCTGGTGTTCATACTATACAGGAACTGGCCGAATCCAGACTCTCCTCATTTTTGTTACGGTCCCAGTTGGTAGAAAACCCGCTAATTTTATCTTTCCTATAACCCATATGTTATCTTTATACTTTTCCTTCTGTAAGTAACTACTATTTTCTAATTATTTTCATTATTTTTATTTTTATTTTATTTTAAGTTAGTTTGTAAGTTAGTGTGTAAGTTAGTTAGGAGTTAACAAGCAAGGTTTTTATTACATAATTTTTCCTTGGATTGAATTAAAATAATAAACAAAGAATTAATTTTAGTAAAAATCTAAATTGTAACTACAGATGCAAAGATATAAAATCTGATCACTGAAATTGTATAAAATTGTACGAACTATTTTTAAAAATTGAAATAAATCTATCTGTCTATCTACCTCGAAATATGGTTTCTAATACCCGGAAAATACGTCTATAATTTACAATATATCGAAAAAGCAGTTTCCACACGTTTTTAATGATCCAAAATTAGCTAATATATATATAACCAAACTGCTATACTAAACCACATTAAATAGTATTTTATTATTATTTACCATTTATACATATATGTACAATACTAAATGCCTATAATACTGAAGCAGTATTCTCATTCAGTACTGAATGAATAAAGTTTAGGAGAGATTAGTCAATATTAAATATGTTTTGCGAAAGAAATGTAAGTTTCAGAAGTGGGAAGAGAAAACTTCTGGACGACCCGTGGAGTACCGATATGCTATACAGGGAATGGTTATAAGTTTTTTTTTTCAGTTAAGGTTGCCTGTTTGTCCTAAGCATAGAACTAAGCAATAAATAGATTTCAAGGTTCAAGATATCTCAATTTATTAAAAACAATATAATATTCAACTCCCAAAAAGCAAAGAAAATTCAGAGTTTAATTTCGAAAAAACATGAAATTTTTAACAAAAAAAAAAAAAATTAGAATGCAATTCAAAATTCAACTTGAAAAAAAAAAAATTCTGTTGTATTCTAAATAAAAAAAATGCGTCTAAAGAAAACAACAAAGGGTCCGAACTCCACATCAACCAGTTTTTCGCAGTATGTTTGACTAGATCAATTTTTTGTACGAACCAATTTTCAACTTTCTAGCACTAGTCGTTCCTCAAATATAAAAAATCTGCCGACAGAATGGGATGAGGCGGGCGAGACTGAGGTGTGATTACAACTAAATTGCGTTGTCCGATTTACAATATAAAGAAAATTCCATTCCAGATAGCTCTCATGCTTATTTGATTTCTCTCTTCGATTGAGCATTTGATTTACAACAAACATCAAGATGTTGTTATCGGATCTGATTGCAGTTCCCAGCAGCAACGCTACTGCCGAAGTTCAACGACAGCCCTAGATAAAATTATTGCATAGTCTTAAAATTTTTTTTAAAATAGTAATTGAACTAAATTCACTTAATCACAGTAATAAATTTATCAAAATTCGACATTTGACAAACAATACTTGCTGATTTAAAATTATCGGTCAGTTTTTTAGTTGATGATAACAAATTTGAAAATGGTATAAAACCTGTCGCGCGACAATTTTAGAATCAGTTAAAATGTTTCGATTAATAGTTCTAGCAGCTTTAGTAGCTTGTGTGTTAGGTGGTAGAGTTCAGCAAGAACTTGTGACAAAGACAGATGAACGTATTGTGGGCGGACAACCGGGAGATATCGAGGATTTCCCCTATCTTATCTCCTTAAAAGAACAATTATTGTTCATCAGGTATCATATATGCGGAGGAAGTATTATTGGTGGTAAATATGTACTTACTGCAGCACACTGTGTTTCCGGAAAGTTAGCATTGTTTCTAAGCGTCGTTGCTGGTACTAGTTCCACATCTTCAGGCGGCACCACGCATTACATCAAGAACATTGCCATCCACCCGGACTATAAAGCCGATACCATGGAAAACGATTTCGCTGTTCTCACCTTGTGGACTGTGTTCACTTACAGCAGCAAGATTCAACCGATCGCTTTAGCACCCAATGAGGATAACCCTGATGGAACCACTGCCATCGTCGCTGGATGGGGTACTTTAAGTGAAGGAGGATCTTCACCTACGATCTTTCAATACGTAGAAGTGCCAATAATAAATTGGGAAAACTGTTCAATTGAATATGAAGGACATGAAGAAATTTACGTCAGTATGGTGTGCGCTGGAGTTCCCGAAGGAGGAAAAGACTCTTGCCAAGGAGATGCTGGTGGCCCTTTAGTAGTCCGAAATGAAATCTATGATAAGCTGGTTGGCGTTGTTTCTTGGGGCATTGGATGTGCCCGAGAAGGTTTCCCAGGTGTTTATGCCGATGTTGGCTACAACCGTGACTGGATTATCTCAAAAATGGTATAGTCTTCTAGATTATGTTAAATTTTAATAAATAGTAGGAATGTTATTATATCGATCTATCTAATTCTATTACTAAAATATCTTTCAAAATAAATGCATAAAAAGGATTCACCTCAAAACGTGTGCCATTCTCTTTGTTATTCGTTCCACAAGACTAAAGACTTTTCCGCAGCAGGGCTTAAGTATGTGTTAAAATGTTAATGAGTTTTTTTTTATTTAAAAAAAGTGATGTATTTTAAACAAAATAACCTTTAGCTTTTTTGCCGTTCTATTGAACATGTGTCGGTATCTTTAGAAATTTTTATTTTGGATTCACATTCCTATTGTTGAGCATTTCAGCATAAGACGCATTCCGCACTTCCGTCCAAAAAGCAGTAGAGTTTCGCCCAGATTAGCAGATTCCTATTTAATTAAGGGGAGGAAGAATATATTCTGAAACCGATTTCTAGGCAAGTATATATAAATCCTGTTGAAGTAAAATACAATTCTATATCTACATATATGTACATATCAGACCTAAGTAATATGTCGGAATTCGTTAAATCGTTCGCAATCATCACGGGTTGAATAACTCAAAATCCTGAAATTAATTTTTAGATCATAAAACCCAAAAGCGAATTCGATCCCATTAAACCTAAAAGTTTGGTCAGAATTTTTGGAAACTTGATCAATACCGCATACCCTTTAGAGTGAATATAGAAAAAATGCTTAAATTGGGTTTTGACGGTAATATTTATAGCCTTTAGTAGTGAAAGCGAATTCGATATATCATTAGACCTAAGAAATATATCGTAATTCTTGGATATATACACAATCATTTTATACCCCCTTAGGGGTTGAATATCGAAAAATTTAGAAAAAGGTTTCTTGGCACTATACTACATAGCCCGTAAAAGTGAAATCAATTCGACATGTCTAAAAGATATAACGAGATTCGTGAAAATGTGAAAAAAAAATCCTTTTCACGGAATTTTTTTTGATGTCACCTACGTACTAAAAAGCTCAATTAGTTTAAGCTTCAATTGCTCCTGTGTAAAATCTGCATAATATGTGTATTATAGGTATTAAAGTCGTTTCCCAATAACTTTGATTCGTCTACGTACGTCTAGTTAGGACAGTTATGACGTCAGACGTAGCAAAGCTGTGTCTAAATTCATTACCGGTTCGTGTCTTGACTATCAGTCAATCTAAGCAAACTCAAAAAAATTCAAATTTTTCAATGGAATTGAATTAATTTTTGATCTTTGAAGTGTCAAATAAGAATCAGCTGATCCATTTTGACAGTTTAGCCGAGCTTTTTATAAACTGTTATAATAGCAATGCTATGCTGTGACGTCAACATAAACGAAGACGTAGACGAAGCAAGGAATTGAGAAACGACCTTAGTATCAACTTTCTAGTATAAACCTGTACATAGTACCTATACTGTCCTAAGTTAAAAGACAGTAACTCCAATTTTTAGCCATTTGGAGTTGATATAATATACAGCTTTCTGGTACTAATATGTAACTGTCTACACCGCTAAAATGCAGTAAAACCATTATTCACTATTACTATCATAAAATAACACTAGGTATCGCGTTTTGTCTAATATTGAATGGTGGCCCAGCCCAAAGAAGATAAAAAGTGTTTTTCTCAAAATTGTGGAAGTGACTTACTCCTTTTAGCTAAGTAGGGCAGTATACACCTCAACTGCGTACCTTGCTACCCCTAAAATTTTTTTTATTTTTTTTCAAAGGGTGTCTGTAGTGACACTATGCAGTTATCATATAGATTTCAACTCAATACGGTTTTTGCGTTAAATTTCCACTCCATCAACTCATACACGACTAATATTCCCTCCTCAAATTTTTATCAGAAGATTATTTAATCGAAAGTTTTTCATATTTCAAAATTTTAACTTATTATCACTATGGGTTTGTGAGCTGTGCACTTTCCAACGCTTTTCTGCAAGCAGGCTTTGGATTGCAATCTACTAGGAGGCGTGGGGAAAAACTCATGGAGTAGAACAATTGAGAAGGAAATTTGAGGACTTAATAATTCCTGAAGGAACTAAAAGCCTGACACTTAGGATCGAGACTAGTGGAAAGACTCTGTTAATGTCCTATTCTCTGGCTGTGATCGCAGATATATGGTAGATATATATGGTACATTAGAAGACATTTTAGATCTGACAAAAATCCCAAAAAAAATCCCGCTTGCTGTCCGTCATCTGTCCGTCTATTCCTCCGTCCGTCTATTCCTCCGTCCGTCTATCTATCTGCCCACCTATCTGTCTGTCTGTCCATTTTTCTTCAGTAATTTATAAACTAACTTAGTGATAAGATTAAACATAACAAATTACTTGAAAGACCTATTTTCTCAAAACATTAATAAGAAATGCAGCCATAAATTAATCACACTATCCGTGCGAGTCAATATATTGGCTGATTTCAAATTATCGCTCAGTTCGAAGCTGATAAATAGCAATTTGAAAGTGGTATATAACTTGTCACCGATCAATCATTAAGAAGCTTGTACACGAGCAATTTTTCAAGCAATTAATTGCCCGCAACTATTGCCAAAACAAGTGGAGCAATATTGGGCAATATCATGCTAGTTCCGGCAATATTTCGTCAATTTGTCAATGCTTTCACAGATTGCTGGTATTGCTTGCCCTATAGTTGCTCTATTTCCACTAGTTAGCTTGGAAAATTCCGGGCAATTGCCCTGTTCGGTGATTCAGTTGTCAAGTTTTGTTTTCAGTTTTGAATTAATTTGTTAAGTTTCGTGTAATAACGGCTTGAAATTCAAATATATCAAGTTTTATTTTAAGTTTTAGATTTGTTTTTCAAATTTGCTTTCGTGTTTTTCACAGACTGAATTGTCTGTGTCTGATATTATTGCCAAATTGCTGAGTATTGATCCATATCGCTAGTCACTGTTGATCAACGAGTTGTCAACCAATTGATCCATATCGTCAATTGCTGATGTTGCTGAATGTTGCTGTATCTTTTTGAGACGTCAAAATTGTCTGAAATTGCTGCAAATTGAGCAATTTTAGTCGCTCGTGTAAAAGCTCTTGCACGAGCGACTAAAGTTGCTCAATTTCGCTAAAAAAAAAAAAACACAGCAAAAACACGGCAACAATAGCAACAGGCAATGAGGACCAACTTTTCATCAACTCTTTGCTGAATTGTGATGAGCGGTATTGACCAATATCTAGCAATTCAACAATAAGGGTCTACACGAGCAATCCAGTTTATGAACAACACGAAAGAAACTTGACAAACCAATCAAAGACTTAAAATAAAACATGAAAATATTTGAATTCCAAGTCACAGCACAAAACATGACAAATAAACGCAAAAGTTCAAAACAAAAGTTGACAATTGAATCACCGAACGAGGACAATAGCTCGAAATTTTCCTAGTCAGTGGAAATATAGCAACTATAGAGCGAAGAACACCAGCAATTTGTGAAAACATTGCCACATTCCCGAAATATTGCCGCAACTAGCATGATATTGCCCTGTATTGCTCCATTAATCGCTCCATTAGTTTCGGCAATAATCGTCGGGCAATTAATTGCTTAAAAAATTGCTCATGTACGAGCACCTATAAACACCTAATGTTTCGATTTTTAGTACTGACAATTATACGATAACTTGTGCCATGGCCGGCGCCATTCCTCGAGATGTATCGTATCGATGGTTAAATAAAACCGTCATTGTCTCTCCTGATCAAATTTCCGGAGGATCAATCATACGGGAAGACATTGTTGTCGTTGGAGCCAGCTGCAGTCTCATTACTAGCCAGAACCTATTCTAAGCCTCCAGGTGGATCCTAGCAGTCAATCAGTAAGATCATCAGCCGCGAGAACTACAACAGCAAGGTCCTAAACAACGATATTGCCATCATTTTCCTGAAGGGTTCGTTTATGTACAGCGCCCATATCCAACCAATTGGTCTATCAGAGCTGCTAGAAATTCGAAGTGATTCTAAGGCAGTGAATAGAGCACCTTCATCAAAAGAGGAATCTCTGCCAAGAACTTGTATTACGTAGAAGGTACAAATAATGGTTTGGAAGACTGTACCCACCTTTACAAGGGTGAGCCACTGTGAAGAAGTGAGTATGTTATGCGCAGGTGAGTCCGAAGTAGGACAGGATGTTGGTCTAGGAGATTCTGATGGTCCAATGAACAGTGGTGATAAGCGATTGTTGTTTCATCTGCTGCACGGTGTATTCGTGCTAACTACTCAGGTGCTACTGTGAATAGATTGAGTCAAAGGCCTACATCTTTCAAAGGTTTTATTTTCCCTTTTCTTCAAAATATTTTAATCACTATTAATAACAGCTTGAAGCTACATATGTAACCATGAATGTAAAGTTTTCTAACTGACCTCCTAATCAACAAATTTACCATCAGCTATGTCTAGTTTTAAGTATCTGTATTTTGAAAATAAATTGAATTGAAGCCTAAAACTGTGTTGAGGAAAATGAGAAAGATCTTTTTCATATTTCAAATTGATGTTATTGTTTTATTTCAAATATGCAACGGCTTTTAAATTTTTATAAAAATTTGTTTACTTTCCTAAAAAAAAGATACCCGATATTCGTCAGCTGTCGTAAAATTAGTCAAGCTAAGCTTAGACACCAACCACCATTTAATTGGGTTAGGACAGACTTTTAAGCTTTTATCTTTCATGAAATAAATTTTATTGCAAAATATTTCCCAAGATGCGTTTTATTATTAAAAAATTCCTCAATAATCTCAAATAAAAAAAAAATCAATGTTACAAGTCGACCTTAGGATCGCCTGATGGTTGAATTGAAGAAATGTCAAGGCAGAGAGTAAGTATATCGTCAGCTCTTAGTTAAACCACCTAGAGGCTAATACCGTATCCCTTTGTTGTTAAAAGTTGCTGATACAGTAAAACCTGAAGTAGTAATCACCTTCCTATTATCTTGTCCACTTGCCAAAAGTTGCCATTTTTTACGATCCCCATGTAAATCAGAAACTGATTTTATTTGGTTAATTATTTTTATAGTCTGACCAATCGAATAAAGTGACCAGTTTTGCACTGTCCCTTGAGTGGCCACTGTATACATCCTACATATTCTACTGTATTTTGTAAACTTCAGCATTTTGAAAGTGACAACATTGGTTTGAGTTTATGCTGGTTATTGTATTGTTTAACACTTCAAAACGAACAGGTGTGAATATTAAGTAATTAATTCAATTGTGTATCGACTAAAAGTTTAAAAAGTTATCAAAATTATTAAGAAAATGTTCAACTGCTATCGAAATGTCCAAAAAAATTCGCATAGGCGCCCATAGAATTTTTAGGAGGGGAGATAGCTTATGAGGGGTTGTTGATGTTTTTGGAACTGTTATGTGACGAATAGCATGCAATAAGGACCTAGTCTAAAACGTTTTTAAACTAGCTTGTCCAGTGAATTTTTTGTCGACTGTCATGTCCTCGATGGCAGTAGCCAGAACAGCGATTGACTCCAGTTGGGCTTTCGTGCTAGTGTTTCATATGTTAAAAGACAACAAACAATTTCTCATGCTGCGTTTCCACTTATGCCTTAATATGCATTGCATGAAGACACTATATACGCCAGCGGGAAAAAAGAGTTCTGAAGAATACAATTCGTAAGCATTCCCATTCAATGGATGGAAGAATTACCATACGTTTCACACTAATTTTTTTCTGCAATGTTGAAGGAATAATTCTCTATACATTTTTTATGCCGCGTTTCCACTTATGCCTTCATATGCGAAACCTTTTAATTGATGTTTTACCTGTCTTTCGTGAAAAAATGAATGGTTTAAATAACCCATGTTCTGTGTTGGGTCCTTCATCAAAAATTTATGTGTGATGGATTTTATGCCAGGGTTGCGTACGGGGTACAAGTAAGTTTGTTGTTGCTCTTCGAAAGTGAAAAAAACTCTCTGTAATTTGCATACGTTTTTAAAGGACTTTTGCAGGCTGCAACACGAAGGACTTACTCGTGTAAGTCGGGATTTTAGCCGCAAATATTGAAAAGCTTATGTGTGCAACATTTCAAGTTTCTAATTTAAACCATTCGGCCAATAGTCGTAAGTACGTGTCTTAAGGACTCTTGTATGGGAGGTAACCGAAGAACTGGACTGGACATATAGCCCATTGTCGAAATTTGCATTAATTTTCTATTTTACAGGTGGTGGCAAAATTTCAACATCATAGGCTAAGGCGTTTTAGATTTATCGTGCTAAAGGTCGGACGAACGGACAGACGGACGGACAGCCATTTGGACGGACGGTTAGATGAACAGGCAGCCGGGAGGACAGCAAGCTAATTTATGGCCATTGCTGAACATAAAAGGTTTGGTCCTATGCGCTATAAACTGTTTGAGCTTTATTAACTTATATTACATTACAGATTTGAGGCCGGGACCTTGGATAGGAATAAAACATAGTACTAAGTTACCGGGAATACCGAAAGATACTTTTTTGAATATTTCTTGAGGTACTAAATTTATTTATAAAAATAATCTGAAACATGATGATTGTCGGGTTTTACCTTAAGTGAATTATAATTCAAATTTATGATAAGAATAAACACAATAAATTACATCAAACAGCTTGTTCATAAATGGCAACAAAACTGTAATCCCACATTGGCATCTTTCCTCGCGCCATGAATTCGAATGCCTATTCACCTAAGCCTTTTATAGTACTATTTTCTGAAAAGATTGATAAAAAATCCAGCAATAAATATATCACAGCTGGACGTTCGAGACAATATATTGGCTGATTTGAAATTATCGCTCAGTTCGAAGCTGATAACTTTCAATTTGAAAATGGTATATAACCAGTCCCGGAGGAATCAATCATCAGTCAAAATGTTTCGTTTACTAGTGTTGACAACTGTTCTAGCTTGTGCCTTGGCCGGCACAATTCCTCGAGGACTTGTTCCAATGCCCGATGGCCGTATCGTTGGCGGACAAGAAACAACCATCGAGAGTTTTCCTCATCAAGTCTCGATGAGATACCTGACAAGTCATCGTTGCGGAGGTTCCGTCATCCGTGAAGACCGTGTACTAACAGCTGCCCATTGCACCGAGGGAGTCAGCAAGACTCTCACGAAAATTGTTGCCGGTACCAGCTCGAAGTCTTCAGGTGGATCCTCGCAGTCCGTCAGTAAGATCATCATTCACGAGAAATACAACAGCAAGACCATCGACAATGATATTTCCATCATTTTCCTGAAGGGTTCGTTCGTTTACAGTGCCCAGATCCAACCGATCGGTCTACCAGCTGCCAGCGAAGAAATTCGAAGTGGTTCTAAGGCCGTCGTCAGTGGATGGGGTACCTTGACAGAAGGAGGAAGCTCGCCTAAGAACTTGCAATACGTTGGAGTAACCATTGTCAGTTTGGAAGCCTGTGCCCGGGCGTACGAAGGTGAAGCAGATGTTACCGATAGTATGTTGTGCGCTGGTGAAACCGAAGGAGGAAAGGATGCTTGCCAGGGAGATTCTGGTGGTCCACTTATCATTGGCGGCAAGTTGGTTGGTGTTGTTTCATGGGGTGCTGGATGTGCTCGTGCTGAATACCCAGGTGTCTATGCCAATGTTGCCTACCTCCGTAACTGGATTGACTCGAAAATCGAATAGTCTTTCGAAATTTTATCTTGATTGGAATGTAATGCACTGCAAGTCCTCAGTGTCTATTTCAAACTAATTAAAATTTGATGTGAAACAAGAATGCAATTAAAAACGAAGTATTCATATTAATTTCATTTTCCTTTACTTTTTATCAAAAAAATTTGGTAACCGTACATGTAATAATGTTACATGCTACCCTGGCAACCTGAGCAACTCGATCACAATATTTTGTTAATATACACTCATGGAAATACCAGATGGGCTGAATCAATTAACGGGGCGTGTTTGTTATGATATTGTATGTATATTTGATTTGACGTGTATTTGATTTGAAATTTGACGAACTGGGTATCAATCATATTGCTTAGCCTTCTTCATAATTGGATAAAAAGAGACACCAACATACCACCACGATCTATTTGAAGTACCGAACCGAAGAGAAAAAATCTCACACTGCAAATGTTATCTGCCACTTAAGACAAATTAACTTCGGAATAAGTGTTTTTAAACCTGTGATAATCGGAGCGCCTCAATACGTATTTTTTTTTATTCCTAATGCGTCAAATAGAGTCTCGAATTGAAGCCGACCTGCTTCCGAGATACCTGCGACATTCTTCCAGATTTGACCAACTGTGTAGTTTTTGACTACCTGCATAAGAGACTCCTGTCCACTTCAAATTTTGGTTTGAGTCTTGGCTTTGCTTGATTTGTTTGAAGACTACTATAGAGTAAACGTATAATTTTTCGGTTGGGTGAAAGTTTTCATAGTACATTCTTAAACTGAAAATACTTGTTGTTTTCTGGGCTGTTTGGAGTCTTACTGTTATGGCCTAAAATCAGATGAAAGGGCAGATACCCTACTCATTCCATCCAAAATCGCAAAAGTTGTGACCTTACCATCGCCGATTCTTTTGAAAAATTTTTTGCTTGAAGAAATAGTGAAAAAAAAATATAGTTTCAATTTTTTTTTCCATCTCATTTTTTTTGTTAGTTATAGTATGTTAAAGATTTGACAAAAATGGTAATAATAAACATCAATGCTTTTTGATTATGTTATAAAAAAATTTCAATTATAACATATGTAGTTGAAAAGTACTGAAGTTCTTCGATTTTTTTTACCCCGATCCCCTTGAGATCCCAAGCTAATTTTTTGATATGTTTTGAAAAACAGTATAATACACAACACATAAGACAATAAAAGAAAAAAATGTTTGGCTTACAGCAATTTTCAAATAAAAAATCTGCCAACAGTCTGGGCGCAACTGTATTATTTTTCCGGCAGAAGTTCAGAACGCGTTCAATTCGGGGATGCGGTGTATGTTACTATGTGACTGAAAACCTAACAAAAAGTTCGGGAAGCGGTTAGAAAAGGGTGTAACATATGAATTAAATAATTGGGTCATATTCCGGGATGCGGTCTAGAGGTTGAAAAAAACAAAACTTAAAAATAGGTGATTATTAAACAAGCCTGGGGAAGTGAAAAGATATTCGATATCTGATCAGACCTGAGAAACATGGTGGAATTCATGAAAAAGTATACAACCAGTTTACACCCTCTTAGGGGTCGAATTTCAAAAAATCTTGAAAACACTTTCTAGGTATTCACATGAAGAATCCGTAGAATAAAAATGAATTCAATATTTGGAAAGACCTAGTAGATATGACGAAAATCGTGAAAATATATGCATTTTATACTAACCGATATTTTTTTTTGCCCCCCCCCCTTCTGAACGCCAATGAATATTCAAATTTTTTTTTATCAGAATTACTTTTCTAGTTAATTTACATATACGTACCGAGTTTCAACTTAACAGCATAAGCCGTTCTTAAGTTAGGAAAAATACCCCCCACCACCGTACCATACTACCCCTAAAAAAAAATTTATTTTTCCACCATGCCACTACTATAGCTCTATCTAAATACCAAGTTTCAGCTTCCTATCATTATAGATTCTTAAGATATAAGCATCGGAACTTTTTCTTTCTCACCCTTCCCCACCCTCACCCTCTACACCCACACCCCCAAACTTTTTTTCCCTACTAGGGTTCTATTAGGCCTACTTCTGGTAAAAATTTGAAGCAACCATCTTACACTGTTATTGAGATATGAAACGTGTTATTTTTGAAAAATTCTTATCCCCTCCACTTACGTACTCCCCCGCCCCCTTCAAAGATTTTACTTTGAGCAATCTTTATTTATCAAGCTTTGTATCCAAACCGAATTTTGTTTTTCTGGTGCCACTGGTTTGGGAGATATTGTAATGTTAAGTATTTCAACCCCCACCCCCGTACGTCACTACCCCCACCCAAAAATTTTGTTTCAGTCTATTCTCCTAGTATAACTACAGATATTTGTTAAGTTTTAATTGCTTGCTATTAACGGTTTAGGAGATATGGATTTTAGAATGTGTCGATCTCGACTTTTTTGCGTTTCGGACGCATTGCTTCCCCTTCCACTCCCACACCCCTTTACCCATATCTGTTTTTTTTTTGCAAATGGGTCCATTATCAAAGCTCTATAGAAATTCTAAGTTTCAGCCTCCTAACACAAGCGGTTCCTGAGATCTAGAAACCTAAATTTTTCGTCTAAAACGCTTACCCCGCCTTCCCCCTTACACCTCCTCCCCTGAAAATAATGTCAATTCAAGGGGTCCACCAAGTCTATTCTTAGAAAAAATTTTAATTTAATAGCTCCACTGGTTTGAGAGCTACGAGCCTTCAAAGATTTTGGGGCGGTCGACGTACGGCGTACGGGGTACGGCGTACAGACGGAGTGAAAATTTTTATTGCTTTTTTCGCGTCTACTAGTCATGAAACGTGGACAAAAAAATTTTGAGGGCAGCAAATTTTTTTTTTTGAAAATCAATAGCAATACTGTATTATAAATAATAAAGTAAAACTAGCACTTTGCTAAAAAGCACCTTAGACTACACGCTATATACATATATGCCCATCTAGAAAGGTTCACGAACGATAATTTGCCCTTAAGGGGTTATGCCACTCTAGAGGCTGAAAAAATAGGCCTTTTTCGGAATTTTTTTTCAGAAAAACTACAAAATAAATCGATATTCCAAAAATGCATATTTATAATACATTTTATTGACTATGTACAGTAATTTTTTTTAAGAGATTAAATTCAAAATGGCGGCTGTGTAGCGTTTTTGCGATGATGTCTCCGTTTTTCAAGGGTCCATGGCCGGACACCTGGTGCCTGTACTTTTTGAATTATGATAAGCTAATAAATTTATTTCGATTACATATAACAACAGCCACAAGAGTACGTAGGATTTTTTCGATATTTTGATTTTTAGCCAAATGGCGCACTTCTAAAGTGAAAAGTGTGAAATTTGCCTAAAAAATCGTCAGAAAATTGTTAATAACAAATGAAATATGCAATATAAAAAAAAAATCCTACGTACTCTGATGGACGAAATAGTTTTAAAGATACATATATTAAAAATTTCAAGTGAATCGGTTGAAAATTGTCTGAGTTATGTTTCCGGCCAGCTTGAAAAATGTAGTTTTGAGATAAACGTGTTTGAAGTTTTCAGTATGTAGAAAATCATAAGTAATTTTGCAATATGCCTTGTACTAAAATTCGAAAACCGAGTTCTTAGAGACTTTTATCGGTCATAATCTTTTGGGACAGCATTTTTGAGGTCCTAGGCGACCATTTAAAATAATAAAAAAAAAATTTATTTCCCCAAAACTCTAGAGTGGCATAACCCCTTAAACAAAAATATATCACGTATAATAAAATTTAGTTTTCATTGCGTTTTTCTTTTTCTCCGAATAACTGTTCGGCTTTACTCGGTATTTTAACGATTCCTGAACGCGATCGTATGAATAGGAAAAAGAAAGAGAATACTACTTCTGCTTTGCAGATTTTACTTACGGGCGAGCGCCAATGACGAGTGGTGCATTTCTAGCTATGGTGCAGGGCTACCCATTCTACCCTACTCTTGATGGGTTAATTGCAACTATTTGATCTGTGAAAATGTAGAGAGAACCTTCTACGAATTACGAAAGATATCAAGGAGCTAATCTCCAGCCTAGGGCCCATACATACATACCATATGTCGGATTTTTAAACTTCGTGATGTAAAAGTAATTGAAGAGCTGAGAAGTTCTTCAAATCTAAGCAAACAATGATGAATTTCAGGAAAACAAGTTCATTAAACGATAAAAACCCATTAAATGTCTCAAATTGAAACCTGGATTGAGACAGCTCAAACCTCGGTCTTGCTGAAAAAAAGGATCTGTTGGATTTCGTCAATAAAAATCATGTTCCAAAATGTTTTTTTTTCTAACAAGAACTTATAAATTTCATAATCCTAAAACTGTTAAAAATTAAAAAAAAAAACGTTTATAAAAAATTTATGTTTTCATGTTTACTTCTCAGAAGAATTTAAAAAAATTATCACAAAAACGTTTATTCCTTTCATTCAAAAATATATATAATAATATATCAACATTTGACATATTTTTCAAAATCTATATGATATTTGTTGGTATTTCATACTTTGGTAGATCTTAAATGTTTTTAACAAAGAAGTTACTACTACTATTGCTTACTTTACCTAAATATGACAACTTTACTGTTGTTAATTATTTGATACCCGCTTGACATCGATTCCAAACTTTAAATCCGCTATGTATTGAGACGAATGCGCCCCGAATCTCGAAGACAAATTGACGAATGTCGCAATATCACAATCATTTTGGGTCTGTTGGAATTGTTATATTCTTGGTTGTACATTTTATAGCCTTTCTCGTAAAAAGGAATCAAAAATAATATATTAAGTGTTTATTTAAAATACCTGCATAAAATAATTGTTTTCACCTAAGCCGAAGAAAATCTTTTTATTTTATTTTATTCTTATTCGTTGTGATATTTTTACTCACTTCTTCTTCTGTAGCTGGATATAAATAAAGGGTTTTCCAATAAGGACTTGACAACTTTGAATTCAATTTGTGAACGCACCCTTTCACTAATCATCGAACTGTCACTGTCAATTTATTCAGTAAACTTAACATTTTTATCATGGTAAAGTACACGAAGGAACAACGTCTGCAAATTAAATTATATTATTTTGAAAAAAAAAGTTGTCAAGTCCTTATTGGAAAACCCTTTACAATAGTATCAGTGGCCTCGTATATACCGCAATCGTTAATACGGTTTAAACTGTTCTCGGTATTAAGTTAGTACGATTGCCGTTTATACCGCCTGAGCGTACTAAGTTAATCCACTTGCTTTTAACGTCATATTTGAAGTTGACATGCAGGTAAATGTCTCGTATAAACTGTATGAACAGAGCTACGCGTAGTTTCCCTTCATTGCATGCAGCGATAAAACTCTATGGAAAATGCACAGACCAAGGCTGTTACAATGATTTTTAACTGAAGTATATTACACATAGACTTAAATTTCCGTAAAAAATATATTGATTTCTCTGACTATTTGGTGCAAATACCTGCTACAAATTGAAGGGCGCCATCTGTGAAGATGGAAGCTTGGTGCTGCCATAAAGCCATTTCAACTATGCTCGGTTTAATTTAGTTCAGTTCTAGTCCACATGCGGAACTGGACTAACTTAATACCACACGTTTACACCGCTTCTTAATAAGGCTTTAATCTTAATACTGATGTATACGAAGCCATTGATAGTATCACTTTGAGGACCTGTTCTAATAGTGGATGCTCTCTACATGCTACATCTGGCTACTAAATTTTAAGACATCAAGGACAGACAATTTCTATATCACTGTTGGTTGATGTCTAGGCTTAGCGTGACTACAGCAGCTGACGAAGTCAAGGGAGTAGCCTAAAAATTTTTTGGGAATGGGAATGTTTATGAATTGTATTCTTCAGAACCCTTTTTCCCGCTGAGGTAGTGTTTTCATTCGATGCATATGAAGGCATAAGTGGAAACGCGGCATAAGAAATTGTTTATTGTCTTTCGGCATGTGAAACACTAACACGAAAGCCCGACTGGAGTCAATCGCTGTTCTGCTACTGCCATCGAGGACATAAGAGTTGACAAAACCTTCACTGTACAAGCTAGTTTAAAAATGTTTTGGACTAGCTCCGTATTGCATGCTATTCGTCACATAACAGTTCCAAAAACATCAACAACCCCTCATATGCTATCTCCCCACCTAAAAATTCTATGGGCGCCTATGAGAGTTTTTTTGGACATCTCGATAGCAGTTGAACATTTTTTTAATAATATTGATAACTTTTTAAACTTTTAGTCGATACACAATTGAATTAATTACTTAATATTCACACCTATTCGTTTTGAAGTGTTAAACAATACATTAACCAGCATAAACTTAAACCAATGTTGTCACTTTCAAAATGCTGAAGTTTACAAAATACAGTAGAATATCTAGTATGAATATAGTGACCACCCAAGGGGTAGTGCTAAACTGGTCACTTTATTCGATTGGTCAGACTATAAAAATAATTTAACAAATAAAATCCGTTTCTGATTTACATGGGGATCGTAAAGAATGGCAACTTTAGGCAAGTGGACAAGATAATAGGAAGGTGGTTACTTCTTCAGGTTCTACTGTATCGGCAACTTTTAACAACAAAGGGATACGGTATTAGCCTCTAGGAGGTTTAACTAAGAGCTGACGATATACTTACTCTCTGCCTTGATATTTCTTCAATTCAACCATCAGGCGATCCTAAAGTCGACTTGTAACATTGATTTTCTTTTGAATTGTGATTATTGAGGAATTTTTATACTCTAGATGAAATCATATAGAGTATTATAAGTTTAATCCAGCCCGAAAAGTTTGTAACGCATAGAACCGAGCCTCGGACAAAAAAAAGTTGTATATTATTTTGTGTTTATTTGGGCCAAAACACCCAAATCCGTTTGCTGTCCGTCCGTCCGTCTGTCCGTCCGTCTGTCCGTCCGTCTGTCCGTCCGTCTGTCCGTCCGTCCGTCTGTCCGTCCGTCTGTCCGTCCGTCTGTCCGTCCGTCTGTCCGTCCGTCCGTTTGCACGACAACTCAAGAACGCGTTGATCTATGAAGTTGAAATTTTGTCACAATTTGTAAAATAGAAAAAGTAAGGCTAAGTTCGTTAATGGGCGATATCCTTCGACTCCTTCGGGTACCTCCCATACAAGAAACCTTGAAACACGTTTTCACAATTATTGCTCGAATGCTTCAAGTTAGGAACTTGAAATTTTGCACACTTAAAGTTTACAATGTTTGAAGCGAAAGTTCCAAATATGATGCAAACCGAATGAGTCCTTCGTGTAGCAGCCTCGAAAAGTCCTTCAAAAATGTATGCTTTTAACTGAATCCACTATAACTCCAGAACGAGTTAAAGCAGGGATTTAAAATTTTGCAGGAATTAGTTTTATACCAAAACCAGGACGGAGTTCATTATATAGTGCCATCTGTTGACTCCTTCGGGTAGCTGTCATACAAAAGTCCTTAAAATACGTGTTCACCAATATTGAACGATAACTTTAGAACGCTTTAAGTTACGTCTTTGAAATTTTGTACACTTTAATTTTATAATAGTGGCAGCTGAAACTATTAATATGAAAAATATCCCATAAGTCCTTCATGTAGTTGCCATAGAAAAATTCTGTAAAATGTCCTAACTTAATTTATGGAACTCACTATAAATCAAAAAATCAGGTAGGGACTATACAATAGTGTAAACTGTAAGTAAAATGTCATGTAATAATTGCTTGTGCACTCCTCATTCTTTTGATATATTTCCAACTTAAATATAAATCGGAGTTCAGTATTTCATCTAGAGTATTATACGATTGGCTTGCAGCCGATCGTGACTGCGTTATGTTTTAATAATAAAACGCATCTTGGGAAACATCTTGCCATTAAATTTATTTCATGAAAGATAAAAGTTTAAAAGTCTGTCCTAACCCAATTAAATGGTGGTTGGTGTCTAGGCTTAGCTAGACTAATTTTACGACAGCTGACGAATATTTGATACAAAAAATTGGGTGTCTTTTTTTTAGGAAAGTAAACTAATTTTTATAAAAATCTCAAACCTTCTACATATTACAAGTTCTTGGGTGAGATTCCTCCTTTAATGAAGGTACTCTATTCACTGGCTTAGAATCACTTCGAATTTCTGGCAGCTCTGATAAACCAATCGGTTGGATGTGGGTGCTGTACATGAACGAACCCTTCAGGGCCTTGGTGTTGTAGTTCTCGCGGCTGATGATATTACTGATGGACTGCGAGGATCCACCTGCAGGTTTAGAATAGGTTCTGGCTAGTAATGAGACTCCAGCTGGCTCCAACGACAACAATGTCTTCGCGTATGATTGATCCTTCGGAAATTTCATCAGGAAAGACAATGACGGGTTTTTTTTCGACCAACGATACGATACGACCTAGAGGAATGGCACAAGGTATGGCAGTTGTCAGCTAAAAATCGAAACATTTTGCCGTCTATACGTGCTCGTACATGACCAATTTTTCAAGCAATTAATCACCTGACGATTATTGCCGAAACTAGTGGAGCGGTTAATGGAGCAATACAGGGCAATATAATGCTAGTTGCGGCAATATTTCGACAACGTGGCAATGTTCTCACAAATTGCTGGTGTTGTTCGCCCTATATGTGTATATATAGTGCTATATTTCCACTGACTTGAAAAACTTCGAGCAATTGTCCTCGTTCGGTGATTCAATTGTCAAGTTTTGTTTTGAATTGCTGCATTTATTTTTTCAAGTTTCGTGTCGTAATGACCTGGAATTCAAATATTTCCATGTTTTATTTTAAGTTTTTGATTTGTTTGTCAAATTTTCTTTCATGTTGTTCATAGACTGAATTGCTCGTGAAAGTCATTATTTCTAGATATTAGTCAATATCGCTCATCACAATTCAGCAACGACTTGATGAAAAGTTGGTCCTCATTGCTTGTTGCTATATGTTTTCGTGACGTTAAAATTGACGAATATTGCTGCAAATTGAGCAACTTTAATCGCTTGAGCAAGAGCACCTTGTGATTGCTCCGCGACAAGTTATAGGTAGGTATATATTTTCAAATTAGTATTTTCAAAGTAGTCTGGGTGGCTTAGTGGCTAGAGCACTTGCCTTGGGTGCACCTGGTACCAGGTTCGAATCTGCTTGGCGACAAGTAATTTTCGAGAATGGGATTGGGTGCCGGACTACCAGTTCACTCAGCTGTAAATGAGTACCTGAGTTAAAATCGGGGTAATAATCTCGGGCGGGCGTGTAGCTGACCACTTCACCTCCTAGTGTTCCGTTGGTCTCGTAATGAAGTAACTCTAGCATTACTTCAAGGCCTAGGCCCGATTTGGGCTGTTGCGCCATTGATTATTATTATTATTATATATTTTCAAATTGCAATTTATCGGCTTTGAACTGAGCGATAATTTCAAATCAGCCAATATGTTGTCTCGCACGGATAGTGTGATTAATTTATGGCTACATTTCTTATTAATCTTTTGAGAAAATAGGTCTATGAAGTAATTGGTTATGTTTAATCTCATCACTAAATTAGTTTATAAATCACTGAAGAAAAATGGATAGACAGATAGACGGGGCAGGTGAACAGACGGGCCGTGGGTTGAACGAACAGATGGACGGACAGCAAACGGATTTGGGATTTTTGGTAAGATCTAAAATGTCTTCTAATGTACCATATGTGAATATGAATATGAAAATATGAATTCTTTTAACTTTATCGATTTTCGATCACAGCCTGGGCATAGGACAATAACAGAATGTTTTCACAGGTCTTGATCATAGGCTTAAGGTCCCTTAAGGAATTATTAAGTTCTCAAATTCCTTCCTCTCCATGAGTTTCTCTACACGTCTCTTGCAATCCAAATCCTGCTTGCAAAAAAGGGTTTGAAAGTGCATAGCTCATAAATCCATTGAGATAATAAGTTAAAATTTGGAAATATGAAAAACTGTCGATTAAATAATCTTTTGATTGGGGAGGGGGTATGGTTGTGTATGAGTTGATGGAGTGGAAATTTAACGCAAAAACACGTAAAGAGTTGAAATCTATATGATAACTGTATCACTATAGGCACCCTTTGAAAAAAATAAAAATTTTGTTGGGGGTAGCAAGGTACGCAGTTGAGGTGTATACTGTCGTCCTTAGCTAAAAGGAGTAAGTCACTACTACAATTTTGAGAAAAACACTTTTTATCTTCTTTGGGCTGGGCCACCATTCAATATTAGGTACGCAAAACGTGATAGTGTTATTTTATGATAGGAATAGTGAATAATGGTTTTACTGCATTTTAGCGGTGTAGACAGTTACATAAGTACCAGTAAGCTGTACATTCCATCATTTCCAAATGGCTAAAAATTGGAGTTAATGCCTTTTAGCCTTTTAAACTAGGCAACTACTTGCCATCTTCCCAACATTTTCACGAATTTCATTATATCTATGACTTTTATGGGTTATGTAGTACGGTTCCAAGAAACTTTTTCTCTAAATTTTTTGATATTCAACCTCCTGATATCCACGAATTCCGATATACATATTTCTAAGGGCTAATGATATATCGAATTCACTTTAACTACTAAAGGCTATAAATATGTATTACCGTCAAAACCCAATTTAAGTATTTTTCGATATTTCCTCTAAAGGGTATGCGGTATTAATCAAGTTTCCAAAAATTCTAACCAAACTTTTAGGTGTAATGGGATCGAATTCGCTTTTACTTCTATGGGCTTTATGATCTAAAAATTAATTGCAGGATTTTGCGATATTCATCCAAGAGGATGTAAGAAGAAATTGTACGTTTTAACGAATTCCTATATATCAGTTAGGTCTGATATAAGTAGATATAGAATTGTGTTTTAATTCAACAGAATTTCTATATACCTACTCACTCGTCTAGAAATCAGTTTCAGAATATATTCAATCCATTCAAATTAATTAAATGGAAATCTGCCAATCTGCCAATCTGGGCGTAACTCTACTGTTTTTTGTACAGAAGTCCGGAATGCGTTTTATGCTGAAATGCCCAACAATAGGGCTGTGAGGCTCAAAAATAAAAATTTCAAAAAGTACAGAGACATGTTCAATAGAGCGCCAAAGTATCTAAGGCTTATTTTGTTTATCTACATCACTTTTTTTAAATGAAAAAAAAAAAAATTAAAAATTTTCACACATATTTAAGCTCTGCTGCGGAAAAGTCTTTAGCCTTCTGGAATTAATAACAAAAAGAATGGCACACGTTTTGTGGTGAACCATTTTTATGGATTTTTCTTGAAAGATACTTTAGTAATAGAATAAGATAGATCGATATAATAACACACCATTTATTAAACTTTAACATAATCGAAAAGACTAAACCATTTTTGAGATAATCCAGTCACGGTTGTAGCCAACATCGGCATAAACACCTGGGAAACCTGGTCGGGCACATCCAATACCCCAAGAAACAACGCCAGCCACGTTATAAATGCCATTATATAGGACTGCTAAAGGGCCACCAGAATCTCCTTCGCAAAAGCCTTTTCCTCCTTCGGGAACTCCAGCGCACACCATACTGTCGTAAATTTCTTCATATCCTTCATATTCAGCTGAACAATTTTCCCAATTTATAGTTCGCACTATTACGTAATGAAAGTTCGTAGGTGAAGTTCCTCCTTCAGCTAAGATACCCCATCCAGAGAGCATGGCAGACTTTCCATTAGGGATCTCCTCATTGGGTGCTAGAGCGATCGCTCGGATCTTGTTGCTGTAAGTGAACGCAGTCCACAAGGTGAGGACGGCGAGATCGTTTTCCATGGTATCAGATTTGTATTCCGGGTGGATGGCAATGTTCTTGATGTAATGCGTGGTGCCGCCTGAAGACGTGGAACTAGTACCAGCAACGACGGCTAGAAACAATGTTAGCTTTCCGGAAACACATTGTCCTGCAGTTAGTACATATTTATCACCAATGATACTTCCTCCGCATATATGAGTGCTGAGGAACAATAATGTTTCTCTTAAGGAGACAAGATAGGGGAAATTCTCGATAACTCCTGGTTGTCCGCCCACAATCCGGTACTCTGACTTTGGCTCAAGTCCTTGCTGAACTCTACCACCCAACACACAAGCTACTAAAGCTGCCAGAACTATTAATCGAAACATTTTGACTGATTGTAAGATTGCCGCGCGACAGGTTTTATACCATTTTCAAATTTGATATTATCAGCTTGAAACTGAGCGATAATTTCAAATCAGCAAGTATTGTTTGTCAAATATCGAATTTTGAGAAATTTATTACTGCCATTAAATGAAATTATTAATTTATTTCAATTGCTAAAAAAAATTAAAACTATGGAATAGTATTATCTCGGGTTGTCGTTGAACTTCGGCATTAGCGTTGTTGCTGAGAAAACTACAATCAGAACCATCAAATGCGATAACAGCATCTTGATGTTTGTTGTTAATCAAATGCTCAATCGAGGAGAGAAATGGCCATGGGAGCTATCTGGAAGGGAATTTTCTTGAGATTGTAAATCGGACAACGTAACTTAATTGTAAACACACCTCAGTCTCCCCCGCCTCACCCCCATCGGTCGGCAGATTTTTTATATCTGAGGAACGACTAGTGATAGAAAGTTTAAAATTGGTTCGCACAAAAAACTGATCTAGTCAAACATAATGCGTAAAAATGGTTGATGTAGAGTTGGGACTCATTGTTGTTTTCTTTAGGCGCATTTTTTTTATTTCGAATAAAACAGAATATTTTTTCAAGTTGAATTTTGAATGCTTTTTCGATATATTGTAAATTATAGACGTATTTTCCGGGTATTAGAAACCATATTTTAAGGTAGAAAAATGTAGCCAAGGCTTATTTTGTTTGAAATATCTACTTACATCACTTTTTTAAATTAAAAATAAAAAATGATTTAAAAATTTTCACACATATTTAAGCCCTGCTGCGGAAAAGTCTTTAGCCTTCTGGAATGAATAACAAAAAGAGTGGCACACGTTTTGTGGTGAACCATTTTTATGGATTTTTCTTGAAAGATACTTTAGTAATAGAATAAGATAGATCGATATAATAACACACCATTTATTAAACTTTAACATAATCGAAAAGACTAAACCATTTTTGAGATAATCCAGTCACGGTTGTAGCCAACATCGGCATAAACACCTGGGAAACCTGGTCGGGCACATCCAATACCCCAAGAAACAACGCCAGCCAGTATAGGATTGTCTTCATCATGGACTATTAAAGGGCCACCAGAATCTCCTTGGCAGGAGTCTTTTCCTCCTTCGGGAACTCCAGCGCACACCATACTGACGTAAATTTCTTCATATCCTTCATATTTAATTGAACAATTTGACCAATTTATAAGTGGCACTTCAACGTAATGAAAGATCGTAGGTGAAGGTCCTCCTTCAGATAAGGTACCCCATCCAGCGGCGGTAGCAGGGAAACCATCTGGGAAATACTCATTGGCAGATGGTAGAGCGATAGGTTGAATCTTGTTGCTGTAAGTGAACGGAATCGACACGGTGATGACGGCGACATCGTTTTCCATGGTATCGGAATCGTAGTACTGGTTGATGGCAATGTTCTTGATGTAATGCGTGGTGCCGCCTGAAGACGTGGAACTAGTACCAGCAACGATGGATAGAAGCACTGTTAAGATTCCGGAAACGCAGTGTGCTGCAGTGAGTACATATTTGTCACCAATGATACTTCCTCCGCATTGATGAATGTTGATGATCAATATTTTTAATCTTAAGGAGACTAGAAACGGGAAATCCTTGATATCCCCCTCTTGTCCGCCCACAATACGTTCATCTGTCTTTGCCACAAGTTCTTGCTGAACTCTACCACCTAACACACAAGCTACCAAAGCTGCCAGAACTATTAATCGAAACATTTTGACTGATTCTAAGATTGCCGCGCAACAGGTTTTATACCATTTTCAAATTTGATATTATCACTTTAAAACTGAGCGATAGTTTCAAATCAGCAAGTATTGTTTGTCAACTGTCAAATTTTGATAAATTTATTACTGCAATTAAATTAATTTACTACAATTACTATATTAAAATAAAAAGTAAAACTGTGAAATAATATTTTTTTGGGTTATCGATGAACTTCGACAGTATCGCTGTTGCTGAGAACTGCAATTAGAACCATCAAATGCGATAATAACATCTTGGTGTTAGTTGTAAATCAAATGCTCAATCGTGGAGAGAAATCAAATAATCATGGAACCTATCTAAAATGGAATTTTCTTTAGATTGTAAATCAGACAACGCAACTTAATTGTAAACACACCACAGTCTCCCCATCTGTCAGCAGATTTTGTATATATATTTGAGGAACGACTAGTGATACTAGGAAGTTGAAAGTCAGTTCATTCAAGAAGCTGATCTAGTCGAACATACTGCGAATAAAGTGTTTGATGTTTTCTTTAGACGCATTTTTTATTATTTCGAATAATACAGATTGTTTTTCAAGTTGAATTTTAAATTGTATATTCTATTTTATTTTGTCGATAATTTTATATTTTTTCCAAATTAAATTCTCAATTTTCTCTGCTTTTTGGGATTTTTTTTTAAAGTTTAGATTGTTTTTATAAATTAAGATATGTAGAACCTTTAAATCTATTTAATTTTTTACTTCTATGCGGGACAGAATCTTAGGGTTTTAACCTTAACTGTACAAAATTCACATATGTACAACCATTCCCTGTGTACTCCACGGAGCATCCAGCAGAGCTATTTTCTCTGCCAACTTCTGAAACTTGCATATCTCCAGCGAATCAACCTTAATATTGACTAATCTCTGCTAAAGTTAATTCCTTCAGTACTGAATAAAGATACTGCTTCAGTATTACGAATTCAGTACTATATGAAGAATTGGCTCAGTATTAGCCGATAAATGTTGATATAATTACGATTCAGTATCTTTAGTTAAAGCTAAATGCCATATAACAGAAAGGTTAAAAGAGGCTTATTTCTGAGGATCATAGCAAAAAATTTAAAAAGTTTTTTTTTTAACTAAATGTATGTGCGGTTTAAGGTCATTCGAGTAGAAATGAGTCGTTCGGGTGAACTGTTCCAAAAGAACACTTTATTCAAGTGAGTAAGTGAAGTAGCTCATTCCTTTTGGTGAACTGCAGTTCCATTAGACACGTGATAAAAAAAACGTTATCGAACTTTTTTTTTTGGGTCATCTTCTAGATCTACTGACCTTTTTTTCGGTTCATCATCTTCTTCCCTCAAGTTGAACTGAATGAACTAGTTCGCGAGCGAACTAAAACGAACGATGAAACGAAGAGTTCTGTAGCTACTTCACTGAACTCGTTCATTAACGTTAGTGACTCGGAGTACTTCACTCAAAGGAACTGCATCTCTACGTTCAAGAATATGTTCTATGAGCGACAAACTTTTGAACTATAGAATGAGACTTTAATAGATCAATGACTTGACTTGAAATCTGGAAATTTTTCCATTTTAATAACAGCTTAAAAAAATCTGCCAACAGTCTGGGCGCAACTGTATTATTTTTCCGGCAGAAGTTCAGAACGCGTTCAATTCGGGGATGCGGTGTATGTTACTATGTGACTGAAAACCTAACAAAAAGTTCGGGAAGCGGTTAGAAAAGGGTGTAACATATGAATTAAATAATTGGGTCATATTCCGGGATGCGGTCTAGAGGTTGAAAAAAACAAAACTTAAAAATAGGTGATTATTAAACAAGCCTGGGGAAGTGAAAAGATATTCGATATCTGATCAGACCTGAGAAACATGGTGGAATTCATGAAAAAGTATACAACCAGTTTACACCCTCTTAGGGGTCGAATTTCAAAAAATCTTGAAAACACATTCTAGGTATTCACATGAAGAATCCGTAGAAAAAAAATGAACTCAATATTTCGAAAGACCTAGTAGATATGACGAAAATCGTGAAAATATATGCATTTTATACTAACCGATATTTTTTTTTGCCCCCCCCCCCTTCTGAACGCCAATGAATATTCAAATTTTTTTTTATCAGAATTACTTTTCTAGTTAATTTACATATACGTACTGAGTTTCAACTTAACAGCATAAGCCGTTCTAAAGTTAGGAAAAACACCCCCACCACCGTACCATACTACCCCTAAAAAAAATTTTATTTTTCCACCATGCCACTACTATAGCTCTATCGAAATACTAAGTTTCAGCTTCCTATCATTATAGATTCTTAAGATATAAGCATCGGAACTTTTTCTTTCTCACCCTTCCCCACCCTCACCCTCTACACCCACACCCCCAAACTTTTTTTCCCTACTAGGATTCTATTAGGCCTACTTCTGGTAAAAATTTGAAGCAACCATCTTACACTGTTATTGAGATATGAAACGTGTTATTTTTGAAAAATTCTTATCCCCTCCACTTACGTACTCCCCCGCCCCCTTTAAAGATTTTACTTTGAGCAATCTTTATTTATCAAGCTTTGTATCCAAACCGAATTTTGTTTTTCTGGTGCTACTGGTTTGGGAGATATTGTTATGTTAAGTATTTCAACCCCCACCCCCGTACGTCACTACCCCCACCCAAAAATTTTATTTCAGTCTATTCTCCTAGTATAACTACAGATATTTGTTAAGTTTTAATTGCTTGCTATTAACGGTTTAGGAGATATGGATTTTAGAATGTGTCGATCTCGACTTTTTTGCGTTTCGGACGCATTGCTTCCCCCTTCACTCCCACACCCCTTTACCCATATCTGTTTTTTTTTTGCAAATGGGTCCATTATCAAAGCTCTATAGAAATTCTAAGTTTCAGCCTCCTAACACAAGCGGTTCCTGAGATCTAGAAACCTAAATTTTTCGTCTAAAACGCTTACCCCGCCTTCCCCCTTACACCTCCTCCCCTGAAAATAATGTCAATTCAAGGGGTCCACCAAGTCTATTCTTAGAAAAAATTTTAATTTAATAGCTCCACTGGTTTGAGAGCTACGAGCCTTCAAAGATTTTGGGGCGGT
Source organism: Beris chalybata (assembly GCA_949128065.1). Classification (NCBI taxonomy): domain Eukaryota; kingdom Metazoa; phylum Arthropoda; class Insecta; order Diptera; family Stratiomyidae; genus Beris; species Beris chalybata. The sequence continues at coordinate 14,734,331 of OX421897.1, forward strand.
CGACGTACGGCGTACGGCGTACGGGGTACGGCGTACAGACGGAGTGAAAATTTTTATTGCTTTTTTCGCGTCTACTAGTCATGAAACGTGGACAAAAAAATTTTGAGGGCAGCAAATTTTTTTTTTTTAAAAATCGATAACAATACTGTATTATAAATAATACAGTAAAATGAGATAGAAAAAAAAATTTTAATTATATTTTTTTTCACTAGTTCTTCAATTAAAACAATTTTCAAAGGAATCAAAAGGTCACAAAATTATCCTTTTTTTGCGATTTTTAATGGAATGACCCAATTGTAGTTTTACTTGCGGACAGAGATTTTTATAAAGCAGTCTGTGAAATATCTAATCAGAAATTTTGCGAATTAGCTTTGCACAGCTTACATAAAATGTTTCAAGATAAGGTTTAAAGTATTTTAAAATCTTCATAAGCCCATGATACCATAAGAATTTATCTGAGTTTATAAAGTCATTCAGAAATTTATTAACGCCTAAATAATGGCAAACGTTTCAAGCAATTAGTATTTTTTTGAATTGAACTGGGAAGCAAAAACTGAATTACTAAACATTGCGCCATAGCCTCGCAATATTGAGTAGAGTTCTACAGATTGGAAGTGAATTGGGAAGAATGATTCAATAAAAAATTGAGAAAAAAAATATAATTGCTGTTGGCGAAATTCGATGTCGCACCCTTTGCGTTAAGCTACATGTATTTTAGCGAACAACGAAAAATTCCAGCAAATTGGTTGAAATATTAGGTGATCTTCAGTGCCACCTACCTTAAGTATAAGGATGCGAAGGCAAGAATGTTACTTAGGTATTTTCCCAATAGTTTGCTTCGTCTACGTCTATGTTGACGTCACAGCATAGCATTGCTATTATAACAGTTTAGAAAAAGCTTGGCTAAATCGTCCAAATTGCTCAGCTGATGCTTATTTGACACTGCATAAATCAAAAATTAAATTAAATTCTATAGAAAAATTTTAATTTTTAGCTTGCTATGATTATACAGCAAACTATTTGAATGCGAAGTAGTTAATGAACAAACCAACAAGGAATCAAGACACTACTTTGCTAGGTCTGATGTCATAAACTGTTCTAACTAGACATAGACGAAGCAAGGTATTGGGAAACGACCTTAGTATGTAATTCGCGATAACGAAATTTGTTTCAACATCGCCTATATAGAATAATCCCATACAATACCACCAGCTGTAAGGGTGTAGGCATGATTCACCCTCTGACGAGTCTATGCCATCCGATGACGAAACAGCTCCTTCGGACCTGGTATAACACAGCCTAATAAACCGGTTTATCAAGTGAGGGTTTTCCAACTGTCTTGTCCTCAAGGACAGCGATTAATCAATAGTCAGGGATTTGGGGTAGGAGTTTCACTCCACTGACGCCGGAAAACAACAAACATTTTCTTTCACAAATATATTGATTGAGTTTCATATTTTCAAAAAAGATTAGTCTGCAAAATTTCAAAATAGCTTATTCTACTTAGTTGAAACTTGGCTCTTGTATTGAGCTACTCCTTTACGACTTAATCTCATAAATGTTAAAGTTTTGTCTCATCTACCTAACTTCGTCCGGGCCTTAATATGATTAATGCTCTCCAATTTAATTAGGAGTTTTTACACACCATTTTTGAATGTTATGAAATAATTTCAAGAGTGCTTGAAATTCCTCGATTGTGTTACAGAATTTAATGGTTGATGGGTTTTATTTGCCAAATTTGTTCATTTTTGGACCATTTGGGGTCTAAACAAAAATCCATTGGCATACGAACTTGGGACAAAATAATATGGTCAATGAAAATAGGGTGCTTGTATTTTCACGAATTTCGTCATATCCCTGAGGCCTTCTGTAATATTGAATTTATTTTGCTTCTACAGGCTCTACAGGTGAATCCTAGAATCTGTTTTCAAAACATATTTTTCAATGAATTCCTTAGGAGGTGTAAGTGATCTTAACATGTTCACGAATTGCGTCACATCTCTTAGGTATGATCAGATATCGAATAAGTTTTTACTATAACTGACTATAATAATCAAACACATTTGATCCATTTTCAAAACTTCTTGCTTTTCAGCCACTTAAAGAGTTTGGAAAAGTTGTATACGTTTTCACGAGTTCCGTCATATATGTATGTTGGGTCCAATATGATATCGATTAGGTTTTTGCTTCCTCTGCCTTTCAATATAATAGAATAAAAGTTGATTTCAGTACTTTTAGATATTCAAAGCGCTACGCTGTGCTGCGATATATTTGCCCAATTTTTGTCATATTTTTTTGGTTTGAATGATATACCTACATAAAACCAATTTCAAGATTATTTAACCCCGAAAAGGATGTTAAGGGGTTGCATATAGTTGTTCACTACCAAAGAACTAATGAAACTTCGTTCGAACAATACCTTATACTGTGAAATTCTTGTATTCAAAAATCAGAGCCCAATAAACAAATTTGGCAAAGAAAAACTTACCTGTGACCTTTTGCAAGCTCAACCGAACTACTATTGATTAAACAGACAACTAGCTATAAGAGTCATGAAATAAGCAGGTTATTCAGTTTTTGAAGCCTCTTGACTAATTTTTGGAGCAACGTCGGTATCACTTAGGACTGAGGTTCCGAAACGTATGAGCCAAACTTGATTGCTCCACTATCGCGTCAATCCTTGGAACACGAACTTCTGTTTCGCGATAAAAGGTACTAAAAGACAATCTTATTGCCCAGGCTTTAAGATCCAAGATTTATGATTCACCTCAACTGCGCCCCGGTAGCGTCAAATCAGTCTGTGAAAACCCTCCTCAGCTCTCCAAGAAACTCCAATAAAATACAAAGCGGCCGCCGAAAACGATGTAGTTTCCAAAGTTACCTGGATAAGTAAGTTAATCAATTGGGATATAAAACAGGTTGTAAATTAGCTCAATTCTGACAGATTACATCGTTTTTTTATCGGGAATAAATGACACCAATTAAATGATAACTGGGCAATTCGAAGGTATAAAACTAAGTACCGACTCTGTCGATGGCGACATCAAGTCAGAAATGTTTCGCTTTTTAATACTCGCGTTAGCTGTTGGCTCCGTTTTGGGCGCAACCATTTCCAATGGCCTTCAGCCTGTTTTCGATGGGCGAATAATCGGTGGTGAGCAGTGTACAGTAGATGACTTTCCGTACATAATTTCGATCCGGTACATGGGAAGCCATCGTTGCGGTGCTTCTCTTATTCGAGAAAACTTCATTTTGACGGCTGCCCATTGTGTTTCCGGAGCAAGCACGCTGTTCTTGCGATTTGTAGCTGGTTCGAGTTTCCGGAATTCGGGAGGCGAATCCTTGTACGTTGGTAAGGTGATCGTGCACAAAGACTATGTGGCCGCAACGGCGGAACACGATATTGCACTGGTTAAGATGGATGGCACCTTCGACTATAGTGACATCATTCAACCAATCAGTTTGGCTTCGTTGGGATCCAGATTTCGACGTGGTACCAAGGCTACGATAATCGGTTGGGGTACGGAATCTGAAGGAGCTGCAGTTATTCCCGTTCAGCTTCGATACACGCACGTGTTTGCCGTTGATACGGACGAATGTAGGACCGCCAATGCCGAGGTTAATCCGGTGGTCGATGGAATGATATGTGCCGCTTATCCAGGAGGTGGCAAGGATACCTGTCAAGGTGATTCAGGCGGACCGCTTGTCGTTGGTAGTAAGCAAGTCGGAATTGTTTCGTGGGGTAATGGATGTGCACGTCCAGACTATCCGGGAGTATACACCGATATTGCCTTCTACAGAACTTGGATTGAGACGAATGTCTTAACGTAAGATCGATGTTTGAATTTAAACTTTGTGGTTAAGTTCGAGAAAATAAAGACTTTTTTAATTATTACACTTGAAGCACTTTTATTCCTTAATTATTTTAGATTAAGTTTGAACAATATCGATACACTCCTACCCAATGTGATGAAGAAGTTCCTCAATAATCAGATTTTATAAAAATAAAAAATGTGTAATATCTTCTTATACATCTGCAATCCAAGGAGAGTAGTAGCTTCTGCGATGATAGTCCTTGAATTATGTCAAACTCAGCCTTCTTCGGTTTTAGCTCGTCTTTCATAATTGCGTTTAAGTAGTCAAGAATTCAGATTTCATCTGTGTTCAATTAGACGAAAAATTTAGACGAAATTGTTTCAAAATGCTTTGTTCACTAATGGTCAAAAATTCAAAATTCTGTTTTCAGAATAACTCAATAATAAATTTAGGCAGGAGGATGAAAGTTTAGAAACCACATGTCTTAGTTTGTAGAGCTGAATTCACTTTGGCTTAAAATCGCCCAACTGCTTCGGTTATATCCCCTACAAGTGTCCTTCTAATAAGTAGTAAGACTTGTTGAATGACTCCTAAAGATCACAAATTCTTTTAGAAATTGAAATTTTTCACCTTTTTCAGATTTTAGAAAAAAAAAAATTAATGAATCTATTCGGGTACTACCTTAAAAATGCTTTCATCTTCCTTTCCAAGTTTTGCCAAAAGAGTGTCCCACAAAAGGTGTTTAATTTTGGGTAAACTGAAGTGAATAGAATGCGATTTGCAAAAAATTTTACGAACCGTACAAGACATAATCTTAAAAATTTTCCAGGAGTTAGTCCCAGTGAACCTCCAGCAGAGGAAAAAAAAGGGACAACATTCTGAACGCAACCTTATTACTTTTGGGCAGAAGTCCGAAACGTTTTCAATGCTAAGATGCGGTATAGGTTACTATGCAACTGACAACCTAAAGAACAACCAGGAAGCTATTGAAAAGGTATTGTTTAAATTGAGTTTAAAAGTAATCTACATCGCTTCTCAGCAATAAACGCGTTCCGGACTTCTACACATAAAATAATAAAGTTGCGCCTAGACTGTTGGCCCATATTTTTTGCGTTGATTGCTCTAGTAGCGCATCTACATATGTATATGTTCTATGTTTCAACTTTCTATCATAAGCAGTTTCTGAGTTATATAAAACCAATCCTCTCCCTGTATCTTTCTACCTCTATTAAAAATTTTTCCAGGGTTTCTCTATAGTGGTTCTATATAGTCGTAATTTTTCCTTCCATTCATTACGGTTTTCGAGAAATAAAAATCAAAATGTTTTCCTTTCTACCCCGTTTCACCGTCACTGGGGGTTTTCTTACTCCAACTCCTGTAAAATTTTCAAGATCATATCTGAAGCCGTTTCTGAGATATAAAAGTTTTAGTTTTTTGAAAAATTACTACCGCTCCACTTTTGTGCTCTACTTCCGTTCTACCGTTAAAAAGGGTTCCTGTGATCCAAAAACCAAAATTTTTCTTCTAAAGCACTCCCCTCTCATCCACCCTCATCCGTCCAAAAGACACCAGTCGTAGCAGCTCACCCAACCTACCAACTATAAAAATTTTAACTAAAGATATCAACGGGTTTGTTAGCTACGCACCTTCAAATGATTTTGCGTACGGCGTACGGCGTCTACGGCGGACAGACAAACATTTTTTTTTTTTGATTTTTTGTGTTATAATAGTCGAAAATTTATTTATTAATTTATTTACGGAATAAATCCTTGTGTAAATACAAAATTTCAGGGTAGCAAATTTTTTTGAAATTTCAGTGCGATCACATCACTTTATTATTAAAAAATAATGAAGTAAAATTGTGGTGCGGGTGTCGGGTCGACAGAGGATTAAATGGAAGGGAAAAAAATCTAATTTTTAATTCCCCAAAACCACAAAGGATAGAAAGATAAAAATTTTATAAATATATACAGCCACTATAGAAGGATACATACTAGAAAAAGCTGTAAGTAGTGGTTGCGAGGAGGTAAGGGTGGTTCTTTTCTATCTGAGGAACGGCTTACGCAAGAGAGATGCAAAAAACCGATTTTGATTTTTGATTTTGAAAGATCTGTGAAGTGAAAACCAACTGGATATTCTATCAAACCTGAAGACCATGTTTAAATTCATGAAAGCGGACACTATACCAGTTAAAATCCCATCCTCCTAATATTTAAAAATTCTGAAAACGGATTCCTGATTCTTGTTTAAAGAGGACGCTGCAGCAACATTTTTTTGATACTGCGATTCAATAATTTTTTTTTTGGCATTTCTTAGCTTAAATTCCTTACCTGATATATCTACATATTCGTATCATGTTTTAACTTTCTTGCATAAGCCGTTCCTGATATAGAAAAAATCAAGAAGTCTCTTAAAAATACAAAGTTTCAGAAAAAATTAGTGGGTCTCGAGATATAAAAATCGGAAGATTTTCTTATTCCGAAATTTATTCTTCTTTGATTTCAGTTCATTGGGCCAACCTGTTGCCCAAATTTCTAGTTCCTATCTCAAATAGGGCTTGAGGTATGAGACTCGATTTTCCATAAAATTTCTATTAGAGATCCTACTTCCTTGCCCTGCTGAAAATGCTTACATGTCCCATACTTCAGCTATTCAGCCAAATTTCATCTTTCTTGCTTAATTTGTTCGCGGAATATCAAAAATTGATACTTCATCAGTACCTGGAGCTACGAATCAAATAACATCACTTCTTTACGTTAATATTATTCAGTCTTTATTAACATTAAATTCAAGAAAACTTCAATTACTAGCTTAACAATTTCGATTCAATCCAACTCCTAAAAAACGCAACGTCAGTATAGACCCTTGGGTAGTCTTCCTGTGCGCATCCTTCTCCCCACGATACGATGCCGATTTGCTTGCGTCCAACTACCAATGGTCCACCTGCATCTCCTTGACACGGATCCTTCCAGCCACCGGGGATACCAGCACAAATCATCCCTTCCACCACCGGATTAAGATGCGTATAGGACGCAACGCACTCGGCAAAATCAACAGCAAACACATCGGCATAGCGCATTTGAAACGGTAGAAAGTGAGCCTCAGGATCCTCCAAGCCCCAGCCGGTCACAGTAGCCTTGGTTCCAGTTCGAAAGCTTTCACCTGCACTGGCCAAGGTAATAGCCTGCACGGTGTCACTATATTCGAAGTATCCGTCCAGTTTAACAACAGCAACGTCGTTTCGATGGGCTTCAGGATTGAATCCTTCGTGGAGAATAATCTCCTTTGCCGGTATCGTAATGCCACCCTGATTGCGGAAACTCGTTCCGGCAACAACTTTTAAAAGATCGATGTCCGCTTCGTGGACACAGCGGGCAGAAGTCAGAACGAAATTGGGTCGAACTAAGGAAGCTCCGCACCAGAAGGCTCCCAAATGTCTTAAGGACACTTGATACGGGTAACGTTCGATTGTGGCATCCTCACCGCCGATTATTCGAGAATCGTGGACTGGGTTGAGAACTCCGGGAACGTTTCCAGTCCAAGCGGATCCAACTACCACGGCGAGTACAAGTAACCGAAACATTTCTGACTGGACATCGTCGCGCACCTGTAAAATTCTTGGTTTTATACCTTCGTATTGGTCAGTTATCATTTAATTGGTGTCATTTATTTCCGATAAAAGTATGATCTAATCTGTCAAAATTGAGCTAATTTACGACCTGTTTTATATCCCAATTTGTTAATTATCCCGGGTACTTATCCAAAGAATTTGATCTGGATCGGCCTTGCTTTGTAGTGGGAGTATATCGAAAGCGTTGCTGATGTATGATACTGATTTTAAGACTTGTTGTATCCAATAAAAATTTAAATCATGGATAACTGCTGGACTTTTATAAGGGCTATATTTTGATGATTTTATTACATGAGAAAATCTGTGAAAACTGCTTTATGTTGTAAAAAATAGAGTAATGTGGGGTGGAATAGTGGTAACTTGGAGAAGCTACCGAAAGTTTTGAGTATAAATCGATGTAATCAGAAGTCAAAAGAGATGTCAATAAAGACTAAAAAAGAGGTCCCGCTTTCAAAAGGTCATGTATAGATTTTTCGTTTGGTCAATTTGTTCTTGTTGCTGTTCTTATGAAAATCAAAGGTTTGAGATCTTAAAATCGCGTCTGTTTAATACCTGGATTCCAGGGTATCCTAGAGCAAAAAAGGATGTTAATTCAAATTAGTAGGACATAATATTTCCAATAATTAATAGTGAACCTTTTATGACAAATAGATTCATTTTTAAAGAAAAAATCATGCATGGAAAAATAAATTTAAAATGTTATAAAATAAAATTGATAAGTAATCTAATGTCTTAAAAAAATTAATTTCTATTGAAAAAATACAAGCTTACTTTTTACTTAATTTATCGTTGAACTTGTAGCGACCCTTTAAGAAAGCGGACCATGTCCAAGAATCTGGTAATGTGATTTCTTCGTCAAGTCTTCAAGAACGAACCACTTTCACAATTTGCTTTTTAGCGAGGTGATTCGATTTAGCCTAGATAAATTCAATCTTGCAGATTTAATAAATAATTTGATAAAGAATTTAATTAAGAGTCTTAATGCTCTATCTTATCTTAAATTATCGCAATTTTATATAAATTTGTTTTCACATTGTATACTTTCAGGCTAATAAATAAATTGATTGCACCCTACACACATATATCATAGGATATGTGTTGTACCCTTAAGTTCGACATTAATTTATTTATTTATTTAGTCTACAGAATGAATTCTTACAAAAATAATATATAATAAATAACGATATAAAATAGTGTCAATACAAAAAGAGAAAATCAACGCAGTCTGGGGGCAACTTTGTTATATTTCCGGCAGAAATTCGGAACGCGTTCAATTCTGAGATGCGGTGTAGGTCACTATGTGATTGAAAACCGAACGAAAAGGTCGGGAAGCGGTTTATAATCCATTGTTTTTTTTTATCGTTCGTCCACTACGATCCCGTAAGGGTACAGGACTCCCCCCCCCCCTCCACAAAGGACGTCCGCACCTATCGCCAAGGTGCGAGACGTACAACAGGGTGTACCCACTCTACCCATGAAAAAGAAGGTCAACTTAATAGCTCGACGAGTTTGGGTGCTACGAGCCTTCAAACAATTTTCCGTACACCGGTTGACGTACGGCGGACAGACGGACTGAAAAGTTGTATTGCTCTTTTCATGACTACTAGTCATGAAACGTGAAAAAAAAAATTTGAATCTAGCAAATTTTTTTTTAATCGATCAAAATACTGTATTATTAAAATAATAAAGTAAAAATTGAAACACACTGCCCGATATCCCTACGTTTTTCACCTGTAAAACCTTCATTTTCTTCAAGGAACGTCCGAACTATTGCCACTTTCGGCAATGGAGTGTTGTACAACCCTTTGTCGATAGAACAACCGAAGCAATTCGCTCTAGTCGACCATTCGGCAGATATTGAAGAAATGACTACAGCTATCCATCCTGTCAAAAGCTGGAAACCAGTGACCTACACCCCACCGAGTTTCGAAACAAATGCAGGCGAGATTCCTTGGAATCGAGTCTTCTATTGAAGTTTCGAAGAGAAATGAGCCGAAGAAGGGTTCGCCGAAATTCTTCGGTCTGTCCAAAGGAAAATTAAATGCTAAATAATTCAGGAATTGTAGGAACTCTTTTCAGAACACCAAGGAATGACTCTGACAAACGGACGAAAGAATGAAGTAAAAGAAATATTTTTTTCAATGCTTTTTTTATTAACCCTTTTAATTATATCGCAATACTAATTTTAGTTCGGCGATGATTCACAGCTTAAGCGCCGCGAGTTTTGGTTGCAATCCAGTCGACGAAATAGGCAACATCGGTATAAACCCCTGGATATTCGGGGCGTGCACATCCCAATCCCCACGATACAACACCAACTTGTTTATTTCCGGAAGCCAATGGTCCACCGGAGTCTCCTTGGCAAGCGTCCTTTCCGCCACCAGGTGCACCAGCACAAATCATGCCAGGCAAAAGTGGATACTGCCCTTCGTAAGCCTTACTGCAATCGTTGAAATCTACTATAGACACCTCGGTATAGCGGAGCTGGACTGGAATCCCACCTGCATCTTCGGTCTCGGTTCCCCAGCCACTGACAAGGGCCTTGGTTCCGGCTAGAATCGCTTGTTTTGCAGCTGGAAGCGCAATTGGCTGAATCAGGTTACTGTAAGTCCACGCTCCGTCCAAACGAACCAAGGCGATGTCGTTTGCAGCTGAAGTTGGCGAATATTTCTCGTGAATCGTGGGGTTTTGGGTCACGTACAAGGACTCGCCGCCTGAATTACGAGCACTCGATCCTGCCACCCAACGAAGGAACATCTTGTTGGCCCCGACGACACAATGGGCAGCTGTTAGAACCCAGCTTGGATCAATGATGGAACCACCACATCGATGACTGCCCATGTAGCGCAACGAGAGTTGGTACGGGAATTTATCTATAGTTGTCTCCTCGCCACCCACGATGCGCCCATCGGGAATCGGGTGGGCACCCATGGGTAGGTACGCTCCCAAGGCACAAGAAACGATTGTGGTCAGAACTAGTAAGCGAAACATTTTTGCTTGATGTCGAGTGTAGAACGCGCGCCTCTTTTTATACCAAACAAACCGGCAAGCTATCTTACGATTCAGTGATTAGATTCAAAAACAATCTGTCAAATGTTTAAATTTATTAACTTCATATTTCTTCGTCGATTTTATCATTGGACAGATCAAATTGGCTTCGATTAGCAGTAGGTATAATAAATTTAATGGAACTGGTAGCTGTGAATCTGTTTCATTGAGAACAAGTAAAAAGCTAGAAGAAACTGTAGTAAGTAATTCATACCTTTTTTTTAAGTCAGGCTTTTTGAGAATGTTGGCCAACGTACGGGGTGTGTATTGAATCTCAGAAAGAATGGTCATATATCAAGAACCCGTGCAGTAAATTTTCATGAATTTCGAAATATTCCTTAGGTCATCTAAAATATTGACTTACTGCTTCCACAGGTTCTTCACTTAAATACTTAGAATCATGTTTTGAATTAAACTCGCGAGGGCGACCAAAAGAGTTGCATGCGTTTCCACAAATTCGAACATACCCCTAAAATATGTTGAGATATCGAATGCGTTAATGTCACAAAGTTAAAACTTAAGAAACATTTTTAGATACACTATATTTACACTATTGCACTATTGAAAAATTAAAATTTTTTAAGGGTGCAGTGGAGTATGGAATTGGAGTGGATAAGAATTTTTCTAGAAAATTACGTTTTATATCTCAATTCTCAAGAATAGTGTTAAGATAGATGCTTAGATTTTTTACCAGAAGTAGGCCAAAAAGACCCCTAGCAGGAACAAAATTTTCCCTCACACTAGACACCATGTCTAGTGTAAGGGTGGGGGAGGGTGAAAAGAAAAAGAAAAGATATAAATCTGCGAGTTGATATTTAGATAGAGCTATAGTAGTGGCATGTTGAAAAAATTGAATTTTTTTAGGAGTACTGTGGTACGGTGGTGGGGGTGTTTTTCCTATCTATAGAACGGCTAATGGTAGAGAGTTGAAACTCGGTCTGTATATGGAAATCAACTAGAAAAATTATTTTGATTACAAAAATTCTAATATCTATTGGCGATAGGAAGGAGGGCAACAAACAATATCAGTCCAAATAAACGTAGAATGCATATTCGTACCACTAGGTCTTATATTAACATTAAATTCGGTTTTATTCTACGGATTCTTCGTATGAATACCTAGAAAGTGTTTTAAAGATGTTTTGAAATTCGAACCCTAGGGGATGTAAAGTGCGCTATCTGCCCTATCTCTCAGGTCAGATCTGATATCGAATATCTTTTCACTTCCACGGGCTTGTTTGATAATCACTTATTTTATTTTTTCCCTTTTTCAATACCTAGACCACATCCCGGGATATGACCAATTATGTAATTCACATGTTATTCTAACCGCTTCTCGAACTACACTGCATCCCCGAATTGAACACGTTCCAAACTTCTGCCGGAAAAATAATAAAGTTGCGCACATAATGTTGGCAGATTTTTTTATTAGGATTTTATTCTTGTGTGACTAATGAATTAATCACAACAATGAATTATTTCTATGCGTCGATACTTTTGGATTCGTTTTTCGACATTAACTGCGTCGTCTCCTCACCACTCACGTTGGCTCCTGCTTTTTGTGTTTTGACTTCATGGCATATGAATTCTATATTTTTTCAAATTTATCCAGAGCACCTTATTTATAATGCCGCATTTCCACATGCGTCTTCATGTGCCTTGAGCATGTGCCTTGAGCACAAATGCGCCTAGCATGTGGAAACGGTTCGCACATGCTACAAGCACATCTCTTTGTTCTGTAAGCACATTTCTTTGAAACACGTCCAAGCAGTGCCAGCAAGACAAATGCAAGCACATCTCGATTTCATGCGCACACTGACGCGAATGTGCCCTTTCTACATGCGCATACGCGCTAATGTGCCTCGGCCAATGCACATGAAGGCTCATGTGGAAATGCGGCATAATATGGTAGGTGTCCACTAGGGCTGACGGACCGGATCGCAAAAATCCGCCTGCCATACATTGTTATGGAAGTGCGTCCACTGAACGAAGTACCTACATAGAAAAAAAATTGCTCGCCGCACCGTTCCGATGCGATCCGTCTCTGGTGGACGCCTTAACATAGCAACATTTCTGCGAGGGTTCTTAACATACTGCTATTCTTTTTGAGATGCAATACACACCCCGTACATTCTCAAAAAGCCTGACTTAAAAAAAAGGTATGAATTACTTACTACAGTTTCTTCCAGCTTTTTACTTGTTCTCAATGAAACAGATTCACAGCTACCAGTTCCATTAAATTTATTATACCTACTGCTAATCGAAGCCAATTTGATCTGTCCGATGATAAAATCGACGAAGAAATATAAAGTTAATAAATTTAAAAATTTGACAGATTGTTTTTGAATCTAATCACTGAATCGTAAGATAGCTTGCCGGTTTGTTTGGTATAAAAAGAGGCGCGCGTTCTACACTCGACATCAAGCAAAAATGTTTCGCTTACTAGTTCTGACCACAATCGTTTCTTGTGCCTTGGGAGCGTACCTACCCATGGGTGCCCACCCGATTCCCGATGGGCGCATCGTGGGTGGCGAGGAGACAACTATAGATAAATTCCCGTACCAACTCTCGTTGCGCTACATGGGCAGTCATCGATGTGGTGGTTCCATCATTGATCCAAGCTGGGTTCTAACAGCTGCCCATTGTGTCGTCGGGGCCAACAAGATGTTCCTTCGTTGGGTGGCAGGATCGAGTGCTCGTAATTCAGGCGGCGAGTCCTTGTACGTGACCCAAAACCCCACGATTCACGAGAAATATTCGCCAACTTCAGCTGCAAACGACATCGCCTTGGTTCGTTTGGACGGAGCGTGGACTTACAGTAACCTGATTCAGCCAATTGCGCTTCCAGCCGCAAAACAAGCGATTCTAGCCGGAACCAAGGCCCTTGTCAGTGGCTGGGGAACCGAGACCGAAGATGCAGGTGGGATTCCAGTTCAGCTCCGCTATACCGAGGTGTCTATAGTAGATTTCAACGATTGCAGTAAGGCTTACGAAGGGCAGTATCCACTTTTGCCTGGCATGATTTGTGCTGGTGCTCCTGGTGGCGGAAAGGACGCTTGCCAAGGAGACTCCGGTGGACCATTGGCTTCCGGAAATAAACAAGTTGGTGTTGTATCGTGGGGATTGGGATGTGCACGCCCCGAATATCCAGGAGTTTATACCGATGTTGCCTATTTCGTCGACTGGATTGCAACCAAAACTCGCGGCGCTTAAGCTGTGAATCTTCGCCGAACTAAAATAAGTATTGCGATTTAATTAAAAGGGTTAATAAAAAATGCATTGAAAAAAATATTTCTTTTACTTCTTTCTTTCGTTCGTTTGTCAGAGTCATTCCTCGGTATTCTGAAAAGAGTTCCTACAATTCCTGAATTATTTACTATTTACCCTTTGGACAGACCGGAGAATTTCGGCGAACCCTTCTTCGGCTCATTTCTGTTCGAAACTTCAATAGAAAATTCGATTCCTTAACAGCAATCTCTCATGGATTTGAAAAAAATTGGATAGTGGAAAAAATTCAATTTTTAAGAACTTAGTCATATCTGAAGATATCTACGTACAGAGATCATTTATTTTCAAACTTTGCGAGTTTTGATCGTCAGTCAAACCTTTTCCAAATTTTCGCTTAGTTGTGTACATTTTCACGAATTCCGACACATGTCTTAGGGTATGACAAGATATTAAATTGGCTTTTACTTCTAATGGCTTTATATAGAGTCACCTGAAAACCGATTTGAGGATTTTCCTATATTCCTTTTAGGGTGGATGCTAGTTGTAAAAATTTTCACGAATTCCGATAAATCTAAAAAATCTTTTAGATCTAATGAGATATCGAATTCGCTTTTACTTGTATTGATCAATCGCCGCTTAATGCAACATTTTTCAATTTTTAAGGGCGTAAAGATATTTTGTAGGTACATTTTCACGAATTTCAACTAATATCTTAGGCGTCACGAAGTATTGAATTGTTTTTTTTATCAACAGATTTTTTTTATAATCGCTAAAATCGATTTAGATTTTTTTCAAAGCCGAATCCTATATTTTGTCGATGTTTCATCACCTACATTTTCCTTTATTAGTAATAATACAGTATTGTTATTGATTTTCAACAAAAAAAAAATTTGCTGCCCTCAAAATTTTTTTGTCCACGTTTCATGACTAGTAGACACGAAAAAAGCAATAAAAATTTTCACTCCGTCTGCCGCCGTGCGCCGTACGCCGTACGCCGTACGTCGACCGTCCCAAAATCCTTTGAAGGCTCGTAGCTCTCAAACCAGTAGAGCTATTAAATTAAATTTTTTTCTAAGAATAGACTAACTAGACCCCTTGAATTGACATTATTTTCAGGTGAGGAGGTGTAAGGTGGAAGGTGGGGGAAGCGTTTTAGACGAAAAATTTTGGTTTCTAGATCTCAGACACCGCTTATGTTAGGAGACTGAAACTTGAAATTTCTATAAAGCTTTGATAGTGGACCCATTTGCAAAAAAATTGATGATATCGGTGAAGGGGTGTGAGAGTAGAGGGGAAAGCAATGCGTCCGGAACGCAAAAAAGTCGAGATCGACACATTCTAAAATTTATATCTCCTAAGCCGTTAATAGCAAGCAATTAAAACTTAACAAATATCTGTAGTTATACTAGGAGAGTAGATTGAAACAAAACCAGAAAAGCAAAATTCGGTTTCGATATAAAGATTGATAAATAAAGATTACTCAAAGTAAAACCTTTGAAGGGGGCGGGGGAGTACGTATGTGGAGGGGATAAGAATTTTTCAATAATAACACGTTTCATATCTCAATAACAGTGTAAGATGGATGCTTCAAATTTTTACCAGAAGTAGGCCTAATAGAACTCTAGTAGGGTAAAAAAGTTTGGGGGGTGTGGGTGTAGAGGGTGATGGTGGGGAAGGGTGGGAAAGAAAAAGTGCCGATGCTTATATCTTAAGAATCTATAATGATAGAAAGCTGGAACTTGGTATTTAGATAGAGCTATAATAGTGGCATGGCAATACATTTTTTTTAGGGGTAGTATGGTACGGTGGGGGGTATTTTTCCTAACTTTAGAACGGTTTATGCTAGGAAGTTGAAACTCGGTACGTATATGTAAATTAACTAGAAAAGTAGTTCTGATAAAAAAATTTCGAATACTCATTGGCGTTCAGAGGGGGGGGGGGGGCAAAAAAAATATCAGTTAATATAAAATGTATATATTTTCACGATTTTTGTCATATCTACTAAGTCTTTCGAAATATTGAATTCATTTTTATTCTACGGATTCTTCATGTGAATACCTAGAAAGTGTTTTCAAGATTTTTTGAAATTCGACCCCTAAGAGGGTGTAAACTGGTTGTATACTTTTTCATGAATTCCACCATGTTTCTCAGGTCTGATCAGATATCGAATATCTTTTCACTTTCCCAGGCTTGTTTAATAATCACCTATTTTTAATTTTTGTTTTTTTCAACCTCTAGACCGCATCCCGGAATATGACCCAATTATTTAATTCATATGTTACACCCTTTTCTAACCGCTTCCCGAACTTTTTGTTAGGTTTTCAGTCACATAGTAACATACACCGCATCCCCGAATTGAACGCGTTCTGAACTTCTGCCGGAAAAATAATAAAGTTCCCAGACCAGACTGTTGGCAGATTTTTTACTGTAGTTTTAAACTGAAATAAAAAAATAATCTGCCAACCGTCCGTGCACAAATTCATTATTTTCTGGATCCGGAAAGCCTTTAATGCTGAGAAACGATGCACTTTATATTTATTAATATTATTTTATATTACCATATAACATTTTCATATAATTGAAACTCATGTTGTTATTTAAACTTAAATATATTTAATACTTTGAATAATATGTATTATATAGTAAACTAGTTCGCGATTTACTCATTGTTACTACCTACCGGATAAATCCCACCGCTAATAAGAGTTAGTTCAATCCCTAGATTCTAATTCAATGCGTTCTGAGTCTGTAATATATAGTACTTAACTTAACTTAAACTACAACTATGTGATTGGTAACGTTAAAAATAAGCGGTAGCCTATTTGAAACGATATTTTTTTTGTTCTCAGTCGCTTATTAACCTGTATCTGTGTCCAAAAAATAATAAAGTTGTTTTATTATAGATGTAATAAAGTAAAACACGTTTGAGAACCACTGTAAACAATAAGAGCGTTCGGGGTTTGCATGATACAACCTCTAAGGACTCGGGGCGTATCTACGAGGGAATTCATTATTTTTCTTTACCTTGTTTTTATTGGGCGAACACGTTCAAGTGCAAGAGAAGGACGCTCATCTCGTCTCACAATGACTCGCCATACTACTATTTAACGCAGTTCGGCACACCAGCGCTCAGCTTGGGATGCAACTCCCATTCGCTATTATTCACCCTATCACACCTGTCTTTCATTTTCCTTGGTTGCCTGTAGTGAACGTGATAGTATGTCATGCCAAAAGTTGTGTGCTCATTTCACACTCATGACACAATCCTGGACTTTCCTTGTACTTATTTTACTATTTTACTCTTCACAGTTCTCAAGGATTCGGTACACAGAAAAAAAATCCATTGAATTTTACATCTTTCACAGCTTTTCAAGTAAATTTACATTGGGATTAATAGTCAATTTAAATGTAATTTTCAATTGCTCAATTTTTTGAGCCCTTTCATGTAAATTTTACTATTCAGTCGAAAAGTACATGAATAATTTACTAATACCAGTAATTTCTTGTAAAAGTGATTGAAATTTTTTTCTTGAACAATTTAAATATCTGTAGACCATCGGCTAAGAACGCAAAAAGATCACTTCTTCACCCCCTGAAGATTATTCTAAGTATAAACAATGTTATGCAAAAATAGTAAGTTCACATTTCTATGTTGGAAAAGGCGGATAGATACTCCAAAAATTTTACTGCATTTAAATTGCTTGTGTCAAATAAATTAAATACATTAAAATCAAATTATAACCTGCAATAAATCTTGCAATTGATTATAAAAATGTCGCATTAATACGCAATTACAAACAAGCCGGCATCACAGATTTGAATTGTAAGATCAAATTCAATAAGTGCAATAATTCAATCCATCAAACCAATCATAAATTAAGTCAAACTTTTATTTTAAAATATTTTTATGATTTAATTTTAACCACCTCAATCTAATCGGAATAGATGCAGATAGCCAGGCATGTGCTCCATGTGGCACGGTTTGAAATCGCACATATGCGAAAATATTTAGCAACTATGAACTATTCACAGCAATAGTTCCTTAAGATCAGAAATCATAATCGAAATCTTTACAATAACTAGCCGTATTTATTATTAAAATAATCTTTTAAAAAACGTGTCAGGAGCCTGGGCGAAACTTTATTCTTTTTCTGATCAAAGTCCGCGAAACGATTTAAGGGGGAGTGCGACGAAACTGCTTAAACCACTGCCACCCTTAACTCATGAATTACATTTTTGGGTCAGAGTTGAAATGAAACATCGGTCGAGAAGTTAATTTCATCACATTATTTCATGTAATTGATATTGTTGAAAATTGTCAAAATCGATAATGAAATGTTTCAGTAGATCGCGAATTTCGACAAACCTTCGTGAAAAAGTGCACAATCCGTTTGCATTTGCTTATTGGTTGAATCTCACAAAATTCTCAAATTAGTTATTAGGCGATTACAAAAAAGGGCGTAGAATTAAGATCCAATTTGCTACCTCAGTAGACTTAGAGAATATGACGAAATTTGTTAAAACGTTTGCAACCCCATCAATTTTCCGGAAATTACATAAGAAATCCATAGGGTAAAAATTTGGTATCTGGTTAAACCTAAGAGATATTTCCGAAATTGTGAGACCGTATGATTCCTTGTTATACTCCCTTGGTAATCGAATATCCAAAAGTTCTAAAAATAAATTCTAAGTAAAAATCATTTCGATATCATCAGATCTAAGATTAATGTTGGAATGCGTGAAAATATGTGCAACCTCTTTACAACCCCATGGAGTTAATTACTAAAAAATGCCGAAATTAGTTTTCAAATGATTACAAGTAAAGCGCGTGAAGAGGAAGTAAAAATCGATTCAATATCTCTAAGAAATATAACGGAATTCGTGAACAGCCTGGGAAAGCGAAAAACAGCTCGGAATTGACCTCCTGCAGGTTTCTGAACAGTGGTCATATTATCCAGTGATCCGTTGTCGGCGCCTCACCCGACCCCCGACTTGGAGGGCCAGTCCTCCTTAATTGTTACACCCCGGTAGGAAGAGGGTTGGAGTTTTCAGCTAACTATAACATGTTGGAGCTCTGGCAGCTATGCTGCGAGTCCAACCATATCATACTTCTTGCCTCCTTCCTGAGACGCACAGGTGGTGTTACTTCCCATTAAGTTTAACTCCATGGTCCATACTCCTTCCTCAACCGGGCTTGGAATCGGCCCGTCCTAAAGTTTAAGCTCGGAAAAAAAAAATATTGGCATTTCATTGAAGAACCAATAGAGGTTAAAAAATTTTAATATATGAGAACATCTACGATAAATGGCGAAATTCGTGAAAATTTATGCATCCCTCCATCTTCGTTTTCCAATGGATACATAGAAAATTGTTTTAAGTTAATTACTTTTTAGCATACCTACATATACCCAAAAATGTTCAAGATCTTAGCATAACCCGTTACATATATTTTTTTTTAAATCTTGGCTATACACGCAGGAGAATAATAACATTGGTTAATCGGCTCTAAAGAAAAATTTAGGCTATAATTACAAATTTCTTTGTCGCAATAATTGCTGAAAGTTTTTCCCTATTACTAAGGGACGAATTCACAGTCGAAGTTTCAACCAAAAATTTGGCTTAAACTTAAGATTTTACAAACAAATTCCTAAGTTTAAACCACATTTTTGCTTTTTAGTTGGACTGTGAAACCGGCTCTAAGTGAAAAGAAAAAGAACTGCAATAACATCTGAAAAAAATCTGCCAACAATATGGGCGCAACTTTATTATTTTTCCGGCAGAAGTTCTGAACGCGTACAATTCTGAGATGCGGTGTAGGTTACTATGTGACTGAAAACCTATCAAAAAGTTCGGAAAGCGGTTAGAATAGGATGTAACATATGAATGTCATAATTGAGTCATATTTTGGGCTGCGATCTAGGGGTTGAAAAAGAAAAAAAACTTGAAAATATATGATTATTAAACAAGCCCTTGGAAGTAAAAAGATATTCTATATCAAACCTGAGAGATATGGCAGAATTAACGAAGAAGTATGCAACCACTTTACACCCCCTTAGGGGTCGAATTTCAAAAAATCTTGAAAACACTTTTTAGGTATTCTTATGAAGAATCCGTAGAATAAAAATAAATTCAATATTTGAGAAGACCTAGTAGATATGACGAAAATCGAAAAGTATATGCATTATATTTTCACTGATAATTTTTTCGCCTCCCCCCTGCCGAATGCCAATGGATAATCGAGTTTTTTTTATGAGAATTATTTTTCTAGTTGATTCACATGTACACACTGAGTTTCAACTTTCTGGCATAAGCCATTCTAAAGTTAGGAAAAACATCCCCCAACCCCGTACCATACTACTCCTAAAAACTCCTTTATATTTTTCCAACATGCCGCTACTATAGGTCTATCTAAATACCAAGTTTAAGGTTTATATTATTATAGGTTCTTAAGATATAAATATCCCATATCCCAAAAATTTTGTTCCCTACTAGGGTTCGATTTGCGCTACGTCTGGTAAAAATTCTCAGCATCTATCTTACACTGTTCTTGAGATATGAAACGTGTTTTTTTTTTTAATTCTTATCCCCTCCACTTCTATACTCCACCGCCCACTTAAAAAATTTTACTTTGAGCAATCTTTATTTGTTGACCTTTATACCCAAACCGAATTTTATTTTTCTGGAGCAATTAGTTCGTGAGATATCGTAACCTAAAGTTTTTCATCCCACACCCACGTACGCCACTGCCCCACTCAAAAATTTTTTTTCAATCTTTACTCCAAGTATAACTACAGATATTTGTTAGCTTCTAATTGCTTGCCACTAACGGTTTAGGAGATATGGATTTTAGAATGTGTCGATATCAGCTTTTTTACGTTTCGGAAGCATTATTTTTCCCCCACTCCGACACCCCTTGATTCATTTTCACAATTTTTCCGCAAATGGGTCTACTATTGAAGCTCTATATAAATTCCAAGTTTCAGGTTCCTAGCATAAGCGGTTGCTGTGATCTAGAAACCGAAATTTTCCGTCCAAAACACTTCCCCTCCTCCCTCCTCATACCCACACTCCTAAGAATTTGTTCAATTTTAGGGGGCATACCCAGTCTATTCGTAAAAAAAAAATTCTATTTAATATCTCAAAGCGTTTGGGAGCTACGAGCCTTCAAACGATTTTGCGTACGGCGTAGATACGTCGGACAGACGGACTGAAAATATTTATTGCTTTTTTCGTGTCTACTTTTAACGTGTAAAAAAAAATTTTCAGGGTAGCAAATTTTTTTTAAAAAAAAATCGATCATAATACGGTATTATTAAAATAATAAAGTAATTGGCTATGAAAGCAGAAGTTTTTAGAGAAAAAATTCTTCCAAAATATTTGCGGTAGTTGCTATGAGCACTTGGAAGTAACAGCCATCGTTTTCAACTTTATTAAATTCGAATATGATGTCGAAAATTGTGGTATACTTGCTCTGATGACGTTGTAGTGAACTCCGAATCGCAGTAATCATTGCCATTTTTTGAGAATGATACCATCACAGGAAGTTACAGTAAACGCAAAAGGGATTGTGGCTTTTAACGAAACTTTGATACTTGCAGAGGACCTATGTTAGATATATGTAGCTTGTACAATAAATGTTATTTCAGATTCAAAAGTTTTGGCAAACATATGATGGTTACTCAGTTCTTAGATTCGATATCGTCGCAATTAGATACATTCGGTACTCTATTCCACCACTTAGCCTGGAAAGACCTGAACATATTCTAAATCATGAGTTTTTCATTTTTAAGAGTAGACCATTCACATCTTGGCTCTCATCCCTAAATTAGTTAATAAATAAAGGGGTTTACTCAATCTCAATCTAATTAAAAAAAAAGATTTTAAGTTAATACCTCATCGGGCTTGTGAGCTACGATCCTTTAAACACGTTTTCCACAGTTGATTTACATCGCCAAATTTGGCAACAAGGTTTCAAAAAAATTCAGGTTGATCACAATACTTTATTATTGTTTATAATAAAGTATTGTGAGTTGTTTATAATAAAGAATTATGAGGTAATTATACATGTGCGTTCGATTTCTTTCTTTCTAAAATTTGGAACTGGCAAGTTTTGATAAAAACGTATTTGAAATAATACAACCGCCAAATCAGCAGCAAACAAGTTTTGCAAAAGCCTTAGAATTGAAATATTTATTTATTTAATTTTGCAATTAAAATAAATATTATTAATATCTTCAATGCCTTCGCCTAATATGTATTAGAAAATCCAGTTCAGGTAAAACGTAGAAAAATTTTGGTGAACATATATTTAGGAGAAATTCGGCTATTTAATGTTTTGTACGTAGATAACAAATCTATTAAATACTTATCGCCTTTCAAGTAATATTTAATATTGTGATTATAGTTTACTGTAATTAGTCATAGCACCAATCTTCTTATACTAGGCTACAATTCAAATCGTTAAAGATATCACTGTCCGACATTAAAGCTGAAATTTCCGTGCGAGAATTTTAACCCACAACAAACTCAATCGTATAAAATATTGTTGCCAGCTAGAGGCTCACCGGGGTTTTAAGTTAAAAACAATTCGTTTAGAGTTAATGGAAATAACAGCAAATTTAATATTCGCATTAAATAATGGTAGAGGGTGGGCCAGAAGTTACCAAAATTTAAAAATTTAGTAACTTTTTCGTTTAAATAATTTTTTATTTTTTTCAGAATATAAAAATAGAATTTTTTTACACTAAGTATGGAAAATAATGTCACTTAAATGACCCCCGTTTTCAGCTTCGCAATGATGGGCTCGTTTTAAACTCCATTATGACTTTACACCCCATGGTGACTTTTGCCCCACCCTGTACTTCTGGCAAGCTGACAGATCTTTTGTTGGTACTACTTGATTACTGCTTGATCGCTGCTTCCAGGCCCGTGCAATCGGGGGGGGGGGGGGGGGGGGGGGGTCAAATCCCTTATTCAATTTTCATTGAGAAGTGAGGACCTTTTTTTTTTTAAGGTCATCACATTCAGTATGATGGGAACACTTGCTAAACCCCCCCCCCCCCCCCCCCCCCTTCATACCATCCTGCGCACGGGCCTGGCTGCTTCCAATCAAAATCGTTTTAGAAATACTTTCGCGTTGAACTGACCATCATCTCGCATAGTAGGTACATAGTATAAACTGTGTATCATAGAAGCTTTAAGACAGGCTTTTATTCTGAATGTGTTGAGTCGAGAGCTTTATCGTACATGGTGTATAAATATACAGATTTTTTGAGAGCATTCGTAAAGCGAAGAGTGCCAGGTTACAAGCTCACTCAGCTGTAAATGAGTAACTGAGTTAAAAACGGGGTAATAATCACGGACGAGCGTGTGGCTGACCACTTCACCTCCTAGTGTTCCCTAGGTCTTGTAACGAAGTAACTCTAGCATTACCTCAAGGCCTCGGCCTGATTTGGGCTGTTGCGGCATTGATTATTATTATTATTATTCGTAGAGCGGCTACACAATTTTCTTCATATATATTCTTCAATATTTATGCCAAGATTATTGGCAGCAATCCAAGAAAAATGTGCTGCTGACCTTATTTGCCTGCCAGACTTTTGTCGACAGTTCGGGAGTTTTTTGCCGTATTTTAGACGATCCGGCTGTCTCTCTCATACCGTTGTCTAAATTGTGTGTTTAACTCGCTATCTCTCTTCACTTGGATTTTTTCAAGCCGCTTTTCAGTGCCGAAACCCGCCAGTATCATAACGTTATGACACTAACTGAAAAAGTGCTGGAAAAGCACTTCGTGCGACAAAGCGGCCAGTATTGCAAAAAGGTATAATTTTCTACGTTAACGGTATCTACACTCTAAAAACAGTCTGTAAAAATACTCTGTATTTAAAGCCAAAATAAGTGGATAAAATACACAATCTATGTAATTGTAAGTCAATAATTCGTATAATCGAGTCTAAGCGCACAAATAGGTTACATTACACAATACGGTGATAATTACACCTAGTTTGCCCAATAAAAAGAGTGTATTTTGGCGTCATGTATATATTACACCATTAATAAAGTAAATTTAGGCTTAGTGTAATTTTACTTCAAATACTGCGTAATATTACACCAAAAAAAGGAAGTTCCCGGAAATCTATTTCATCATTTCATTCTATTATACTTCACGTCGTCAGGTTTGTTGAATAGTGTTAGAAATTAGATTAGCCAACTGCAATATTTGTGAATTAACATTCAATCAATCAATATTTATTAGTTTATCCACTTATGTTTAACACCTTATAATTTATGATTTAGAGAACAGATAATTCAATATTTTAACAGCTACATTAAACCTAGTTTCTACTTATAAAAATGTACGTACGCTCATAGAACATTAAAAAAATCTATTTTGAAGTGTTCGTGGCCCGGATGTGTCAAATGTTTTGTAAAATAGCAATAGCAATAGTATAATTATAAATCTGCATTAAATTATAATATTATGATAAAGAAATTTTACACAAGGTGTGTAATAATTGCATTTTATTTGTCATAATTACGCCACTTTTTTATATTGATTACACAGCTATTGTGTAATGATTACATCACTGATGTGTATTGATTACGCATATTTTATGTAATTATTACAACTTCTTTGTGTAATTTTCTATCTAATTACACCAGCATGTAATTTTACCACAATTATTGATGGAATACAGTTGCCATTTATAATAATGGTAAATTTACTCCAAAATTTCTTTGGCCCGATATTTCAATGTAAAGTTATCTTCTAGTTTCGTAATTAATAACAAAAAGTTAACTCTCAGTTAACTGACTCTTAACTTGTTAAGCGTATTTCCAAAAAAGCTTGGTTTGTTAATTGTAAGTAAGTGAGTATACTTAACAGTGTATCGATAGTAAATAAATTCAATAAACAGAAACAACTACAGTAAATTTAGAAATTACTTCAAAAATTTTAGGTTATAAACTGACAACTGTCAGTAAAATATAAGCAGAAGTATGAGTTAACTTGAAACTCACTTCTCCTAACACTTTGTAGGTTAACTTTTAGTTAACCGAAACCATTTGAGTTAACTTTATATTGAAATATCGGACCTTAGAGTATAGTGAACGAAATTAAAATTATTTTAATTTTTAAGCGGCTAGAAAATCTTGGCTTCTTGGTTTGAACTGCGCGAATGTTGCGAAACGCTGCGTGTATGTTGCTGTTTTTTGACAGTCGACTCTATGTTTCGGCTTTTTTTGACAGTTACTCACATTTTAGCTGTTTCGACTGTCTCTCTCGCACCAATGTCTAAATTGTATGCTAAAGTTTCTATCTCTCTTCATTTGGTTTTTCTAGCCGCTTTATAGCGCCAAAAATAAACAGTGTCATAACAGCATAACGAGCTGTAAAAAAAACGTGTTGCGGATGAAAAATCTAGACCAAATGGTTATTTCTTGGCTTGAACTGCACGAATGCGCTATGTTGCGATTTTTTGACAGTTACTCACATTTTTGCAGTTTTGACTATCTAGTTGTATGTTATGTAGTTTCTATCTTCATTTGGTTTTTCTAGCCGCTTAAAAGCGACAAAAAATCTCTAACACCCAGTTGGTCGCTTGTCTCTTAAGAGACATAATCTTGATGGTTTGAGCCTAGGAATCATATTGCTTATCTTTCTTCATCACTAGATAGAAAGAAATAGCAATAGAAACATGTGCTCCCACCATGATCTATTTGTAAGGCAAAAAATAGCCACATCACTCCGAGCGCAGCAAATGTCATCCGTGACTTACACGATAAAAATTAAATACGCGAAAAGTTACAGTTCAAGTGCGGTTACAATAAAACGACACAAGTGCGATGTAAAGTGATTGGAAATGTGTCACTACGTTATTAGTTTCTTATATTTATTATATTGCAGTAAGGTAACTTCGCCCCTGCCTGCACGTTTCATTTCATAACCCTCTTTCTTATTTCCAACCGATGGCAATCTCCGCGAAATATTCATACGAGTACGAGCTTTTATCACAAAACGCTATCATCAAACAGATGGCGCTATTGCCAAAGCCATTTTTCTATCGAGACATTCGCAGACATGTCTTCGAGATTCGGGGAGCATTTGTCTCGATACCGTGTATTTTTCCCATAAGACGTCTCGAAGAATCTCGCAGACAGGCCGCCATAGTCTTCGAGATATCTGCGAGATTCTCGCAGACGCGACCAACTGGGTAGAAACAGTTCACTGGACTGACTAGGTCTTACTATGAAAAGCAAAAATTAAATGGAATGACAAAGTTGAAAGAATCTAACAGAAAATTCTGATGTCAAGATACCAGACAGAGGAATGGGCTAGTTATCTATCGCGTTTAAGCTGTATGCAAGAAAACCAAGTTAAACGCGTATTTTTATTGATAAAGATCAAAATTAATCCATCTATAGAAAGCGGACATCCTAGAGTAAACACCTGGATATCCATCGCGGGCACATCCTTGTCCCCAGCTACTAATTCCCACGACCGCTCCTCCAACAATCAACGGTCCACCATAGTCACCTTGGCAGGCATCCTTACCACCAGCTGGCTCCGTAGCACAGAGCATCGATGGTACGATAATATTCAGCGGATAATTCCTTTGACACTCCTCGTTACTCACCACAGTGACTGTGGTGAATTGCAAGACATCGCGTGCCGGTCCGTATTCCCGTATCGAACCCCATCCACTGATAATAACCTTAGTTCCGCTCTTGATATCTTCCTCTGTCTCGGGTATTCGAATCGGTTGGACGCTCGGCGTGAATTGAAAGTTTCTTACCAGTTCCAAAACAGCGATGTCGTTGTGAAGATAAAGACTGGTGAAATTCGGATGCCTGAAAATTCGATCGACCGGAATATGATCGCCTCCTTCGGACAAAGACGTTGCTCCCGCTACGACCGTGAGCCTTTCGGGCGTTGCGCCTGTTACGCAATGCGCAGCAGTTATTATCGCGTTCCATTTGATAATGACGCCGCCACAAATATGCTGTTCGGCTTGACGCAGCGAAACTTGATGCGGGAAATTTTCGATAGTTGTCTCCTCACCACCGACAATTCGTCCTTCATATTCCGCTCCATTGGATTGGGCACTGACAACTAATATCGATATTAAAATGAAACACAACATTCTTTATTTTGCGTTAGAAACACAAAACTTCTACTCGACTTGAAATACTAAAGTGTAAGAAAATTTGTTCAATTTTGCGATAAAGTTATCCGATCAAAATTGATTTCGGGCAATCTGATTGGTGCGATTTGTCCAATTTTAATTACTCGACGATTATTGATGACGTCCATCGGTTCCTATCGGGGCGATAACAAAATAAAAAAGTACGCCTTATCAGAATAAGTGAATTCTATTTAATCAATTTAAATATAATCGAGCAAATCAATCCAAGCACGATAAGCCGATACTTTTGTATACACTCCCGGATATCCTTGTTTCCCGCACCCCTGTCCCCACGAAATGATTCCAACTAGCTTTCCACCATCAATCATTGGTCCGCCATAGTCGCCGTTACAAGCACCCACGCCACCTTGTGGTTCGTCAGCACAAATTCTTGTCGATCCAATCGCGCCTGCGCCGTAACTCTTCTCGCAATCCTCCGTACTGACAATGGTGGTCGTGACGAAACTAAGATCCGTATAGATACTGCCAGACTCTCGCTGTGCTCCCCAACCGCTCAGTTGAACCTTTGTACCGGTCCGGATGTCCTCGCCAAGCGGTGGCAAACCAATCGGCTGGATAACATCTGAGAATTCAAGCGAACTTCGCAGAACCAGTACGGCTATATCATTGGTTACGGTCAAGCTATTATACGACGAATGGGAGTAGACAATTTTGACTTGTACTAGGGTTCCACCGTGCGTCCAGCTAGTTGTTCCGGCCCGGATAGTCAGTGAACTCGCAGCTGCTCCTTTTACACATTGCGCTGCAGTTAGTACAGCATCCGCTCGAAAGATGGAACCACCGCATACATGGTATCCGTAATGCTTAACGGAAACCTGGTGTGGAAAATTCTCAATGTCCGTTGGCGCGCCACCAACTATTCGACCATTTAAATTTTCACCGGACGTAAAGTGGACACACGCGAAAACTAGTATAGTAAGACGCCACATTTTAAGAACAGTGATCGAAAATCCGGTGAGCAGTTCTTATATCGCACTAACTTAATATCAGCGTACCTTAATCGAGCGATAAGTTATCTTAAAATAAATTATATATAACATAACTTAGCTGGACAGGTTTTGATTAGATCTTAATTTACTACTGTGTTTGGATAAGAATGGCTAAATTCCGGGTGCTGAATTTATATAAATAAGCGCGTTGTACTTTATTGTTGGAGTCATAAAGTCCGGACACAATTATTTTACTAATAATAAGAGACGAGGTCGATTAACACACTTCCGGGAATATCCTGGGATTCTTCACCAACGATAGGTAACAATCTCAGCCTGTTCAAATACTTGAAGGCTTGTCTGATCAAAAAAGGCTCTTTTAATCGGAATCCGCTGCACTATGGACTCATTGATCCAGAAATACCGAAATGGGAAATTTCCATAAAGTCATTAAACCAGCAAACTGAAAAAGATTCAGTTTACTAGCTTTTAGACTAAACTCTTGGATAAGTTGGACCCAGTTAAAATACGATTTTCGTAAGAAATCGAAGTAGTAGCGAAGGATGCAGAGACGTCAATCTATGTATACCAGGCGTAGTTAACATCAACAGTTGGAATAGCGACAGCGAAAGTGAAGGTCCTTCGTATTTGCGCTTAACTTGGAGCTCATTTATGTGGTTTTATTCAAGGTGTGAATTTCGTATGAACGCCTTTAACTTTCTCAACGCAACAGGGTGACACAAAACAAGAAGTCTTCACTGGTGGTGTAATTTCATTTCAGTACGCAACGAAGAGCGCACTTATTTTTACAGAATTTTTGTATGGTAGCTACTGGTAGGATGAAGAAGACGCATGAAGTAACCCGTATTGTTTTTACGCTCGTCAATCCTGAGGACACGTTCATTTTGGTAATATGCAAATTAATATGATGAAGATGGCGGTGAAACTTGTTTCTTTAATAAACGACAGAATCATGATCGTCTTTCAACGTGGTGCTGGGAGAATCTAAGGTACACCCCTTTCTGTAAAATTCAAAACTGGGCGTGATCTATCCAGAAATCGTGCAATGGACATAAGTATAAGACTACGCGAAGATGGTAGATAAAACATTATAAAATAAACCAATTAGGTATATTATTCACCAGTGGCGTGACGTCCATGGAAGTATTTGGTTTCCCTTACATTTTTCTGGAAAATCGCGAAAAAGTTCGCAAGAAACAACTGGTGAATAGGTATGTATATCAAATAGCCAAATTAGCAACACTACGAAAGAGGCAAGCGAAAGAACCCAAGAAGAAGACACATGGAAGCAATTTGAAAGTTGCATCTATGAGCATTCATTTCATTCCGTAGTAAGCCCACTGTAACATAAAAAAAAATTGCGTACACGGCACTGTTGTAGCAATACGCTATTTGCTTCCACACATTCCTGGCTCAAGCGGAGAAGCAAGCAGAGCTCTGTTAAGGCCTCATGAGTCCGGTACGCAAGTTTTTACCCCAGTTTATTTTCTTTCTTGAAAGGATCTTAATCGATTGAAATCATTTTTCATTCGTGTAATTTGGCGTGGATAATACGTCCGCATCATTCGCTGTCTATCAGCGAACTAATTTTGATTTTACAGAAAAAAATAGTGTTACAGGTTTTCAAATTACTTGAAACGTATCAATAAAATCAATAATTTTTTCATTGATTTATCTTCTAGAAATACCAATTATTTACACTATCTATGATACTTTTCAATGAAATGCGGTCTTCTTATGTAATTCTTGCCATGATAATCGTGAAAAATTGCATCAGTTTGACTTCATATATTATTAACAAAAATCAAATTTTTTTAAAATTTGATCTATACAGGACCTTCTTTAAGATTTTTTCTAGCATTATATTAATGAAAATTACATGTTAATTATTTAAAAAATGGGCAATATGCGTTTAATAAACTAGAATTCACGAATTTTAAAAAATGTTCAAGGGTTGTTGTTCTAATAGCATTTTTTCCAAATACAGTTTTGAATTTTTTCTCTATACACGACCTAGTTTACATACCATCTAATAAAGTGGTGTAATTTTATTTTGTTTTTTTGTTACCATTAACATGAAATATTATTATTAAATATTAGAACTATGATAGTAGAGATATTTTTTGTAAGAAAAAAAATGCCGATTAGGATTGAGGAGTGTGGAGTTGGAGGGAAAAGCAATGTGTTCGAAGTGTTTGAAGTTTGGGTTGAAACATTCTTAAATCCAAATCTCCTGAACGGTTGATGTCAGAAGGTTGAAACTCTGCAGTTTTCTTAATGGATAATAGGAGATTAATCAAAAGCTAATATTTTTGAATCATGCAGTGGTGTGTAGGTGGCGAAAAAAAAGCTTTGGTTGGACAGTAAAATTTGGTTTGAGTAAAGTAGAGCTCATTGAATGTAAAACTGTTGAGGTGGGGTAAAGCACCAAAGTTGCGCGATAGTCATTTTAAAAAAAAAAATCATTTCTTTATCTCAACAACCGTACCAGATATGATCTTAGAAATTATACAGGAGTTAGGCCCAGTAGACTTAACAGGTAAAAAATGTTGCACGTAGTGGTGAAGGGGTTGATGGTGTGAGGGGTTGGAAAGAAATTAACTTTGGTTTTTTTCTTATCAAAAACCGTAAACCATAGAAAGCTAAAATATTACTCTAGAAACTCAACATACATAGTAGTATCGTAGAAAATATATGGTGGTTTGTTATATTTCAGAAACGGCTTTTGTCTGAAAGTTGGAAAGATGGTATGTATGCTACTGAAATAATTAAAAGAAAAAAATTCAGATTTTTATTGGCATAGAGGTTGAGTAAAACAAATGTCCGTGAAAAGGGATTTTTCCACATTTTCACGCCGACATGCCGAAATAAATTTTAATTCTGCTGGTTCTTTATATATATAAGCGCCTAGAAATGGTTTTTTTTTCCCCAATTTTTCGATATCCAACCCCTTAGATGGTGGAAAGTGGCTGTGTGCATTTTCAGGAAATATCATATTTTGGGTCGAATGAGATACTCAATTCACTTTTACTTTTAAAGGCTTTAAATTTAGTCGAAGAAAAATCTGATGCAAGCATTTTAAGCCCCTGGGGGTGCAAGGTTTTGTTTAAGTTATCATTAATTCCGATAATCTTTTTGGATTAATGAGATCGAATTCGTTTTAAGTTCTATTGACTCTTTTATTAAAAAAAAAACGTCAATAAATAAGAAAAAAAAATATATGGGCTCAACTTTATTAATTTTTTTGGTAGCAGTCCGGAACGCATTTAATTGTGAGATGCGGGGTAGGTGACTGCGACTGACAACCTAAAAAATTACGTTCCAAATAGACTCCTGGTTCCAGGTTGTGATTGATTTTATATTAGTAAAGTTAAAAGTAGCTGATTGAGGAGATTCAATTAATACTCAATAAATTTGTTGAAAGAATATAATATAATAATATATCAAGTATTAACCAATATTGTCACTTCACGCCACTGTTCAATCTTAAGACATATTATGGAATTCGTAAAAAACCGCTAACCGCTACTACATTGGTGGTATTTTCCAACAAATTAAAAATTGTAAAAATTTTAAAATCGCTTAAGAACTTTTACTTCGATTTTTGGCTTTTCATCTTCTCAGGGGAGCTAGTCAGGCCCGTGCGCACGGGTTTTGGGGGGGGGGGGTCAATCCCCCCCCCCCCCCCATTTTTGATAGGGGAGTGAAGACCTTTTTTTTTAGGTCATCACATTCAGTATGGAGGGAACTTGAAAAAACCCACCATATTTTTACGAATTCTTTCATATTTCTTAGGTTTGACAAGATATTGAATTGATTTTTATTTTCTAGCTTTCTCTCTAATCGCCTATTAACTTTAGGATGTTTGGATATATATATATAATTCCCAAGAGGTTGTTTACGAGGGTTGAATATGTTTTGTGATATTAAACCGCAAGAGCGGTGTAAAAGAAAGTTTTCACGAATTCCAACATAGCTCTCAGATGTTGTGAGATATCGAATTATTACTTATTTCATCAGGGTCTTAAAATTGGTTTCAGGATTTATGAATATTTAACTGTCAAGCAATATTTCTAAGGTTTAAGAAAATGTCCAATTGGTTTTCATTTCCACAGACTTCTTACATAATTGAGTAATTTCAGAATTGTTTGATATTCAGCAACCAAGGATTATAGAGGGGCTGTATATGTATTCACGAACATATGGCCTAATTTAAGATGTCTGCACAGGGTATTTAAATGCATAATTGGTTTAAAATCGATTTCAAAATGTTTCACTCCGAACGTCACCAACCACCTCAAGTATTTTTCAATATACGCTTCTAATATGCCTTCACACATCCTTCGGATTTCAATTTTCCAGCATGGACCGTTCAGGCGATGTGGATTTTAGATTTCCTTAACCCCGTCTGGGTGGCTTAGTGGCACTTCCACTTGCCATCGGGGTACCTGGCACCATGTTCGAATCTGCTTGGCGACAAGTTATTTTCGAGAATGGGATTAGATACCGGACTAACAGTTCACTTAGCTGTAAATGAGTACCTGAGCTAAAATCGGGGTAGTAACCACGTACGGGCGTATAGCTGACCACTTCACCTCTTAGGCCATTCCCAAAAATCAGTTACGTTCTGACTGGAACTTTAACTGACAGATTTTCATACAAAACTTCCAGTTAAAGTTCCGGTTATAATTTAACTGACGATCGTAGGTTTGGGCTTAAGTGTTTCGTTGGTCTAGTAATGAATTAACTCTAGCATTACTTCAAGGCCTAGACCCAATTAGGCCTGTTGTGCCATTGGTTATTATTATTAATCCCGTCTTGGAGCTCCTCAGAGTTTGAAGAAAGAAGATGATACGAAGTCATATTACGATCTCCAGTTAAAGTGAAACTACAACTTTAACCAGTAGTTTCATTTGAAAATCTGCCAACTGGTTCTAACCATAATACAGTAACGTTTTAACGTTACTGAACGTCGTAAAAATGGCTGATAATTTGCCAGTTAGATAAAGTACAAATGGGAGTAGTATCCTTCTCTGCTCCCAAGTTAGTTGGAGTATGATAAGATCACTTATCAATCAAACCCATCAAACATCCGAGATTCTTTCCCCTTCCTGGAGGATTGAGGACTCTACAAACCTTGTATCAACAGCAGACCTTCGTGATCCCCGCATCCTGATTGTGAACCAACCCCGCGATATCTTGAGTCCATTATAGATTTCTCTAAACGAATTTGATTTCAATTCTAGCTCTGCCTTATATACCAATTGAAATTATCAACAAGTAGTCTGCCACGATTAATATAAGCCTTCCTGATTAGATAGTTAGACTACTGCAGAAATTAAAATATCGAGCACAGCTTATGGAGATCTGTCGAGCTTAGCAGATTGAAAACTGAAAAGAATGGTATACTTTTGGTGCAAACTAATCTGGTGGGCTTAAAAGGTTTTAATCTGAAATTCTGTCTGCTTCTATTTTTCCGACAATTAAAAAAAAAACGAGATATTAACAATTTACTGCTATCAATAATAAATCACACCACTTTAGAGTTCGAAAACAACTTGTAAGTCAAACCGAGTTTAGTGGATTAAATTGAATAAATTATTTAAAATTATGGAAATACCCTGGAAATACCCTGGCAATATTTTGGGCCAAAATCGATAATGCAATTGATATTTTGACAAACACCGTAAATTTTATTAACTGACTTTTTCAAAGTGTGCGTCTAGTTCTCTTTAATTTTGTAATTGTTATTGTAATTATTTTAAAAGACACCAAAAAATCAGAAAAATTTTTTAAATTGTTTGTAGGAAAAATCGGTTTCAATATCTTCGCAAAAAGTTGAAATTTGAAATTTATATAGCGATGGACAAAAAATGGTGGAAAATAAGAATAAGTAGAACTTCCCAAACAACGAAAGATTTAAAACTTTTGTAGAAAATCCAGTTTCATATCTCAAAACCCATTTGATGTGGAATACTGCAATTTATACTGGGGATAGGCTCAGTAGAGCTCTACCATAGTAAAATAATTTTGATCAGAGGTGTGTGGCGGATGACGGTAGGTTTAGGGTGAAATGCAAAAAATTTCATTTTCATATATGTATGTATGTATATCGTAAGCCGATTTATTCTCAACAACAATACAAATAAACTGTCACCGTCCCAATTGTCAGCAACGCTGATTATGCCAAGAACTACGGAAGCAGCGCAATCACCTCAGTAATGCTCTGCGCTGGTGTATCTGTCGGAGGAAAGGACGCTTGCCAAGGAGATTCCGGTGGTCCATTGGTCTATGGAGGTAAATTGTTCGGTGTTGTATCATGGGGTTATGGATGTGCCCGTGCTGGATACCCAGGAATCTACGCTCGCGTTTCTTCCTTCCATTCATGGATCGACAGCCAAGCTTGAGATAACAAAGCGGTTCAAGCTTTTTGAATAGCATTTTATTATTTAAAGTCCTTAACACAATAAAATGTCAAATTGGTCTTAAAAAATATTGTTTCATATTAATTACTAGCCGCGTACTGAGGCTTCGCTCGCTACACTCACTACGCTCACATTTGGTTGGTGCAATGCTATTGTTACTCCCGTTGCTTTCGTTGTTCCAGTTGCTCCCGATCCTCCCGTTCATCCAGTTCCTCCCGATCCTCCCGTTGATCTCATAACTCCCTATTTCTCCCGTTGCTGCTGTTGCTCCCGTTGCTTCCATTGCTCCCGTTGATTCCGTTGCTTCCATTCCTCCTATTTTTCCCATTGCTCCCGTTGCTTCCATTTTTCGCGTTACCTCCATTTCTGCCGTCACTCCTGTTGATTCCGTTGTTCCCATTTCTCCTATTGCTTCCATTTCTTTCGTTACTTCCGTTGCTTTTACTACTCCACCCTCTATTCTCCATCCTCTATCCACCGACCACTATCCTCTATCTTGTATCCATCACCGTATCCCATCCTCCATCTTCCATCCACTATCCAACGTCCATCGTCCAATATTACTATTTAGTAATAGGAACGAATAACTACTACACCGAAAACGAACTAACTGCCGCTAAATCCTATGGAATACACTGAAATGTTGAAATAACTCGCGTACTACCTATTAAAGAATAATTTTACTAAAACAAAAAGGTTAGCGTGAGTGCGCTCATTATATGAACGAAGTTTCATCTTAATCAGAGGAATGGTATAGGTCCTATACCATTCCTCTGATTAAGATGAAACTTCGTTCATATAATGAGCGCACTCACGCTAACCTTTTTGTTTTAGTAAAATTATTCCCGTATGCTTCCTATACTATAGGAAGCATACGGGACAAACAAACAAACAATTAGTGCACCAGGGTACTAAAATCGCGAAAACGTTTGAAAAATGTCAAATTAAACAGTTGTTTTTAATTTGGTACCGGTACCAAACTTCACAGGAACCATCACGAGATTATTCTACACGTTTCCTGAAAACTTGATTAAAATCGGTTAAGCGGTTTATGACTTTATAGGGAACATTGACATATACATATGTACAACCTCTTCTAGTAGAAGTGGATAGGGTGAACACCTACTTTACTCACCAACATAGTTGGAAGGACTCCGTACGGATCTCGAGGGTATTTTAGTAATAAGTATACATTAAAATTGTTATTTAAATAAAGATACTCTGATCCACACAAAATATTCCATGATACAATTTATAACTTAGGGCCGGTTTCACAGTTGAAATTTGATCTGAAGTTTAGTTAAACTTAAACTTAAGAATAAACTGCACTTTAAACTTGACTCGATTTCACGGTAAATAAATATCCTATGATTAACTAATCTAAAATTCGTAATCATTATGAACTAATTCAAATGAATTAAACTTTTTTACATTGGTATGCTCTGCCTTTTCTATCATTTTATTTCGTAGAAATATTAAAAATTTGAATTATTGACAATCACGGTTACTTTAATTAGGATAAAATCACTTGAATGTCAACAAAATTAATCCGAGCTATAAACGAAAGAAATGCTACCGTTTAGCTTAATCCAATCATTAGAACTAACTTGTGTTTTACAACATCTGTGAAAAGCATTATTCGTTTGATCCTAAGTTTAACGAAAATTTTTGGTTTAAGCTTAGACTGTGAAACCGGCCCTTAGACTGCCCACTTGAGGCCATTAAGAACATATAGCAGAATAGATATTAATTAATTTTAGCTTTAGAAATTAAGAACATCTGTTAGATTTAAGATATTGGCGTAAATAAAGCACATTTTAAACCCTAAAAAACTACTTTACACACAAAAAAAAATCAACATAGTATTTGGACGGGACTATGTGTACGGTGGACAGACAGACATTTTTTTGGGGGGCTTACGAGTCCTTAAAAGTAAAAATAAAAAAAAAATATACTAAAAAAAAAAAATTGCAGGGTACCAAATTTATTTTAAGTTTCAGGTCGATCACAATACTTTATTAAGAAAAAATAGTAAAGTAAAATTTTTTTAAATTAAAGTAGAACTTTATTAAATTGAAATAAAACTTTATTATGTTTCGGGTTAAATTTCGAGAAAAGACAGACGTTTTTTTTATCGATAATACCGATTTTAAGCCAATTATATTATACATATAGAAGGTCTGTGTCTCGAATTCAGATATATCTTTATGAAAACCCGCTTCGGGGTTGT
Organism: Beris chalybata; assembly: GCA_949128065.1. Lineage (NCBI taxonomy): Eukaryota > Metazoa > Arthropoda > Insecta > Diptera > Stratiomyidae > Beris > Beris chalybata. The sequence goes on from OX421897.1 coordinate 14,770,864, forward strand.
ATATCATGAAATCCTGAAATTGGTTTTTACGCGATTACATTAAGAGTCCATAAAAGTAAAAACCAATTTGCTACTTACCTGTTCAAGCCTAAGAGATATGACAGAATTCGTGAAAACGTATACAACTGCATTACATTCAATTGGTGCTTGAATATCGATAAATCGTGGAATAAGTTATTCAAATTCAAATTCAAATTCATATTTATTTCCAATAATTTTAATTTCTCTTAAACGTTAACATCACTTTAAGTGGTCAGGCTGTCGCCTCTTCCACTATTGGAAATAAGTTTTCAATCGATTGTAAATTAATAAGAAACGTGGAAAAATAGAAAACCAAGTAGATATCTAAGAGATATTGAAAATTTTGTGAAAACATTTGCAACCCTTTGGGTGTTAGTTTTCGACAAATCTTCCAATTCATTTTTAGGCGATTACATAAAATGACCGTAGAAGTAAATCCTATTTTATGTTCCATTGATCCTGAGAGATGTTGGGAAAATTGTTAAAACGTATGCAACCCCCATAAATCCCTATAAGGATTGAACATCCAAAAATCAATACTGAATTATGATACGGAAAGACTGACGAAGGAAAAAACAATTCGATATATCATCAGGTTTAATGAATACATAACTAAGTTAGTATATGGCGGAATTTGTGAAAATTTATGCAATCCCTTTACATACTTATTGCATCCTCTTAGAGATTCAAACTAAAAAAAATCACTATCTTGGTCTTTACCTAAAAAGCGTGTAGAAGTAAAATTATTTCAATATTTCAGAAAATCTAATCTATTTTCGTAAAAATACATACTATATATGAACCCCAATGAAACCGATTATTTTTTGGCTATTCCGTGCCTTAATGGATATATTTAATAGTTTTAGTTTCGTTTTTCATCTATTTTGTGGTATCATAATAGACCAACCGAATGGTCTGAGTGAGTCGATTCATAGTTTGGATTGCTGCCACCTAAGCTAACCTAGTTCATCTAAAGCAAAAGCTGTTTCAAAGATGGTAAAAAACATCTACTATACCTGCTAAAGAATGTAGTTAAATTTTAAATTTCAACTTTCTATCGCTAGCAGTTCTTGAGATGTAAGAATCGGACTATTTTCTTTTGCTCCATCCCTAAGCTTAGCGCCCTACACGACCACTCAACTTAGCTATGTGGCCTAACTCTGAAATATTTTCTAAGGTTCCAAATAAACAGTTCTTGAGATATGAAACATAGTTCTTAAGAAAAATATGTGATCTCCATACTTCCATGGCAATAACCCTCCTGAAAAACTTTATACTCACCCAACTTTCCTTGAACATTAAAAAATTAAACTTAATTTATATGTTGCTTTTAGATGGTAAGATATCACAATGCATTGCATCCCTGCACGCCATTGACCACCCTAAAAACTTCAACATTCACATAGTTTCGAATATGGATTTAAGACTCTCCCCAATCCACATTTTCAGTGTTCGGACGCATTGTTTCCCCCACTGGTGGATCCACTGATGAACCCACAGAAAAACTCAGTGATGAGCGGATCCAGAGATACAAAAACCAAGATTTTTCGTCGAAAATGCTCATTCATCCATTAGGCTCGCAATATTTATGCTTAATTCTTAGGACAACTTTATAAATCTTTCTCCAGTTAAGGGATAAAATTTGCATGATATTTTATATGAAACAATTTCTTTTAATAAGGATTCAACACTTTATTGTATTCAAAACTTGACAGGTATACACCAAATGCTGTTCGAAAAGTTCAGAACGCTTTGTTATCTTAAGCTTGGCTGTCGATCCATGAACGGAAGGAAGAAACGCGAGCGTAGATTCCTGGGTATCCAGCGCGAGCACATCCATTACCCCATGATACAACACCGAACAATTTACCTCCATAGGCCAATGGACCACCGGAATCTCCTTGACAAGCGTCCTTTCCTCCGGCAGATACACCAGCGCAGAGCATTACTGAGGTGATGGCGCTGCTTCCATAATTCTTGGCACAGTCAGCGTTGCTGACGATTGGGACGGTGACAGTTTGGAGAGTATTTGCTGCACTTCCTCCTTCCTTGGTTGTACCCCATCCAGTTATAACAACGTTGGCTCCATTGGCGATACCTTCACCTTGAGCTGGAAGGGCAATTGTTTGGATTGTTGAACTGAGGGTGAATGCGCTGGACAAGATCAAGACGGCGATATCGTTGTTGATGGTGTTGCTGTTGTAGCTTGGATGAGCGCGGACAGCCGAGACTTGTTTCGAAGTTCCACCGGACGTACGGTAGGTTGATCCAGCGACAACGGTGAGGACTGAAGCTGAGGTTCCGGAAACACAATGAGCAGCTGTGATGACCACATTTGCCTTGTACAAGGCTCCACCGCAGATGTGTGATCCACTACGTCTCAACGAGATTTGGTATGGGTAGGCGTTGATGGTGGTATCCTTACCTCCAACAATACGTCCATCATCCAACTGGTAGCTGCCGGCTAAGGCACAAGCAAACAAAGCGGTCAAAACAACAAAACGGAACATTTTGAACTGATACCTCCATTAGAACTGCAGCGCTCTTTATACCATTCTCGAACAGTCTATCTGAATCGATCCCATGATAAGATAAAAAAAAGATTTAAATAATGGACGTCATTTCACGTTAATTATTGATTAATTAAAAATCAGAAGTGGGATCAAGTTATTTAAAGGATTAAATGGAATAAATGTTTTTCTATTGTCTATTGTTAAATTCCCGTTTTTAATTTGTGCCATTGTTCCCAATTAAATTTTTTGGGCAGTTTTATGAGGAAGACATGTTTTTATACACCGAGTTTTAAGGACCGATTTCAATATTATGTCGTCTACGTCTATATTGCTGTAACGTGGGTGGATCGCTATAATACTGACTTAAACTGGTAAATCATATATTTAGTTTCAAAATTTGTTATTCAGAATTTTCTTAGGACTCGAAATTAAATAGGTTTTTGCATTTCACTTCGTCTTTGTTTATCCAATAAAAATGTTTAAGTCTACTCTCTTGTTGACTTCATCAGCTCTGTCTTACAAGCAGAAAAATTAAGCTGAGACACCAACCAATGTAGATAGGAAGATTCATGCTTGACATCAAAAATTGGATCAGCTGACTTGTTCCAATGGTCAACTAAGCCTGAAACATTGTAGGGAAAAAAGGACGTATAGAATGGAAGTCACAAAACAAACAAACATACAAGCAAATATGACTTGATCCGTTGAAAGGCTCTCAGGGCTGTACGAGATCTGATGGGCTAGGTCTCATAGAATATCCATGCACATAACAAAAAGATTTCGAGTAAAGATGCCGGGGATATACCGTACCTTCTGATAATAAGGTGCTGTTATCGCCAATTTACAATCCGGAAATATGTTTTTCACATTTCAATGATATTGGAGTCATTGCGGTGTAAAAAATGTATTCGAAACCTGTAATCAAAAAACCTGAAGTCAGTATATCTGGAACGGTACATACCATAAGGTCTATTAGTCGTAGAAATGTTGGAGCCATATATGTAAAAAAAAAATATTTGTGATTATATCACAGTCATGATAGACTGCAAGGGAAACGTTTGATACTCTAGATGTAATACTGAACCTCGATTAATATCGAGTTCAGAATAGATCAGAATAAAGCGAGCACAATAAAAGAGCGAATTAAATATGCTCTTTTTCAAGGGCGCTCCTTTGGTAGTATAGAACGGAGCCCGGAACAGAAATATGTTAATTCGAAAACCCCCAAACGTCTCGGATGTTAACATTTGAAACCTGTATGTTTAGGTGAATTCATACGGCTGTAGGAAATGGGCAAAACCATACTACTCCTTCGAGTGATGAGAAGTGAAGAGGACTCGTAGCTCGTAGGATTGTGGTGGTTGTTATTTGATGCGAGGGAAGACTCGCAGCAAAGCAGCGCATCTTCAGCACTCAGACATTAATTGCCCATTGTATACTCGAGTCATTCAGTCCCTATCCGAAGTTTTTCCCCCTCCTTACGAATTTTGAAGTTTTTCCGTCCTCATAACATCAACGCCGTATACTTGCATTCTCGCAAAAGAGTGAACTGGTCACTTGAGAAGAAAATATTTCGTTGTGTCGTCGCTCTCGCCGCAACATTACACTTGGAGCCGCCAATGATTCTCATTCTGACGAAATGTAGACCACACGAGCTATGCCCTGTGTAGACATCCACCATACAAGCACATTCTTTTCTGCTCAATTTGAGAAGAGAAGCAGGGGTTGTCCACTTGACAAGGTTCCTGATCTGTCTCATTCCCAAACGAAGCCGCCATCTCTCAATGTGCTATTAAGGCCCGTTCCTACGATCGTCAGTCTAACTGAAACTTTAACTGACAGATGCTCATACGAAACTTACAGTCAAAGTTCTGGTTAAATTTTCACTGAAGGTCGTAATAACGGCCCTTAGTCAACCACTCAGCAATGCCAGCCTTAACAGAGGCAACGGACATACCGAAAACTGGTTCCGGTTCGACCATTACTCAGATCCAGCCTTTGCTAATACATACGTTATTCCATTACCAGGGTTTCAGGGTCTACTCTTACGACCTTTAAGTCGTTGAGTCTTCCAACAGAATTCAATCGTTCTTAATACTCACTTACTATCTTCGAATAGACGATTGTATTATCTATGGATTATAGAGCAGCCTGACTTGTAGAGGCTTCAAGTCATCCAATCTCTCCATCTTCACTCTATAATCCATTCTCTAGCCTTAAGGATCGCATATACTTAAGCTCGAAATACTAAAGAATGTTTTCCTAAGGCGAAAGAGCATCTAAGATCGGCAATCTGCAAGTGCATTCCAGCTCCCAATCCGTCTTCAGTCATTGAGCCGTCCGTATAGAATACATCAATGAATACGCTCAGCAGTGCGGACTGGTTTTCCCAACTCACCACATGATATTTACTTTTGAGCATACAGGTCGAAGTCATAGCTTTCAAAGGCATATCGAACACATGTGTACCTCTTAGGTCTTGGCAAAGAAGGACTCCCTAAACATTCCTTAACTCAAGGTATACATTTCACACCAGCTGAGGAACTAAACTTGATATCCTGAAATTTGCTAGATTTCACGAGAATCAAAAGACTTCTAGATTTAGACCAAGGTGAAAATGAAATTAAAGACATCAGCTATAATTGGTGGGGAACTTCATTATTTTTTGGGAAGAAGTCGGTGAACTGTTTAAGTTGGGGTGCAACTAAAAATGTACGCCACTACGCGTCATAGTCAAAGCAAAAATATTACACCGGTTGTTTCGATGTGGGTATTCTAAAGAACTATTTTTCCAAATACTCTTCTGGTTAATTTGTAAGGGTGCCTTTATCCCAACCAAAAATATTTTTGTATACCACTGTCATAGCTCGATATAAATTCCAAGTTCCAGCCTCCCAGCAAATATTTTAAGTCTAAAACGTACCAACATCACCCGCTTACCCCTCCCAATCCAATGTACCCTCCAAAAAAATGTTAACTTAATATCTCACCTAGTTCGTAAGCTACGCAACTTTAAACGTTTTTGCGTACGACGTCTACGGCGGCCACACTGACTTTTTTTCCTACATTGAGATTTACTAGCTCTAACACGTAAAATTACAAAATTTCAGGCAGAATTTTGAGATTTCACAATTCTTTATTACTAAAAAATAATAAAGTACCCTTGCAGCATTTATGCTTAATTCTTGGGACGAAGGTGCCTATAAATCTTTAAAATTGTAAAATTCGGAAGAAATTAGAAACCATATTTGTTTAGTAACAATTTGACATTTTATTGTATTTAGGTTTTGAAACAAGTATACAGAAAATGCTATTCAAAAAGCTCCAACAGTTTTGTTATCTTAGGCTTGGCTGTCGATCCATGAACGGAAGGAAGAAACACGAGCGTAGATTCCTGGGTATCCAGCACGGGCACATCCATAACCCCATGATACAACACCGAACAATTTACCTCCATAGGCCAATGGGCCACCAGAATCTCCTTGACAAGCGTCCTTTCCTCCGGCAGATACACCAGCGCAGAGCATTACTGAGGTGATGGCGCTGCTTCCGTAGTTCTTGGCACAATCAGCATTGCTGACAATTGGGACGGTGACAGTTTGGAGGGTATTTGGTGAACCGCCTCCTTCAGAAGTGGCACCCCATCCAGTGATGACAACGTTGGCTCCATTGGCGATACCTTCTCCTTGAGCTGGAAGAGCGATTGGTTGGATTGTTGAACCGAAGGCGAATCCGCTGGACAAGATCAAGACGGCGATATCGTTGTTGGTGGTGGCGCTGTTGTAGCTTGGATGAGAGCGGACAGACGAAACTTGTTTCGAAGTTCCACCGGAAGTACGGTAGGTTGATCCAGCGACAACGGTGAGGACTGAAGCTGAGGTTCCGGCAACGCAATGGGCAGCAGTGATGATCACATTTGCCTTGTAGATGGCTCCACCGCAGATGTGTGATCCACTACGTCTCAACGAGATTTGGTATGGGTAGGCGTTGATGGTGGTATCCTTACCTCCAACAATACGTCCATCATCCAACTCGGGGATGGCGTTTGCAGCAACGCAAGCGAGCAAAGCAGTCAATACAACAAAACGGAACATTTTGAATGATTTGGTTCTGAAAAGAGTTCAGCTTTTATACTATTCTCCTTCACCTGAACTTCGATTTAAATTCCTTATAATCCGTCGATAAGATAATTTACACACTTTAAGCAGAGACATTAAAATACGAGACAAGCACTGGCTTACTTAAAACTGATTAAATTTTATCTGTAATGAATCTGAGGTTTGGAAAAAAAAAACCCAATATTAATGATAGAATTAATTAAGTCCCATCCAATTTCTAAGGACATAATTCTTATCAATTCCAGAAAATTCAACTTGTGCCTCCTTATCCCAAATTGCTCGCCAGAAAATATTTTAAAATAGCCACACGGTAAAAATTTTTGGTGTAATTTCAATAAATTTTCTTATCTATATAGGTCCAAACGAAATCTTAGATAAAATCTATATGTTGGCATCATATAGAAAGAGTCTACTTATTTTAGTATACTTTTTATCAGAAACAAGTATGCACCAATGTATCTTAAAGACTATTAAACTTATAAGAATCGCTATACATTTAGTATATGCGAATTTTGAATAAGCTTTATAACTAGATGGGAATAAATATCTTAATTCCGTTCTTTTTGATTTTATTATGCACATACGTGTACAAACCCATATTTAAGCCTACATAGGTTTAGATATGGGTATATTATACTCGTATGTACATAATAAAATCAAAAAGGACGGAATTAACGGGCCTATTACGAAACTCGAGTCGAGTGAGTAACTCACTCACATTTGAACTCGACTCGAGCAGAAGTTGGTATGATGAAACTCGACAATTGGAAAGTGACTTCATTTCCAGTAGTCGAGTGAATTTGACATTTCTTACAAGTAAATACTCACTCGATCATCTCTCATAATACGCAGTTCTCTTTACTCACGCTTTTTTCTCGACTAAAAGTCGAGTGAAACTCGTCAAGTAGGCCGTCGGCGAGTTTCATAGTCGCAGAACGTCCATTTTTTGGTCGAGTGAGTTCCGTAATAGGCCCGTAAGATATTTTATATTGTATACCTGTACGAAATATTCCTCAACTATTTGGTATCTGAAATTTATAAAAATTGCTTATCAAAATTATACCTATAATTAAAAACATGTCCGAATATGTAAAAAAAATGAATTGTATGTAAAAACTTTATTTTAGAAACTTAAAAAATTTATTAAAAAATCGATTTAAAAAAAAAAGTAATGAAATTTGTCCTATTGTCTTTTCTTGAAGCTGCAGGAGTATATGCACTGCATCCAATGCCCGTGTTTTTTCTTCTCAATACTGCAAGCGGTATCTTCTCACATGTTGCAATTTCTATAAAAATTTATGACTTAAATATGTATCACATATATCACTAACATAAAAATTAACAAACCTGAAGAATCTTACCTCTCTTCCTTAAAATCTGCATACGTAGTTTCGAGACCAGAAGAAAATTCTATTATCACAACTTTTTTCACTTTTGAACTCCACTTGTCCGACTTGTCCACGCGTCCGATTATCGTAACATTGAAAATGAATTTCACCATACATACAAAATATTTTACATAGAGCTAAAGCAATAAATACTCAGAAACAAAACAATAATCGCAAAATTTCTAGTAAAAGTAGTAAGTAGGAGTAAATTTCAAATTGTATCCTTATTTTTTATGATTTCATAAGATAAATGTATTAGACAGTTTTACCTATTCAAATATTATATAATTTATACTAAAAATTGTGTAATTTTTATTCGGAATCCTATTACTTTGAACGTGGTTGGTGTAAGTCTCTAGTTTTATTCGTATTTTTTATAAATTTAATAAGTGAATAGCATTGGACAGTTCTATCGAATCAAATTTTATAGAGTTTATACCTAAAATGGCATAAATCACTTTATAAATGAAAAAATATAACTTTTTCTATCTTTTACTCCAAAGTTTTTTACCGTGCATTGCCGCAATGGTAACTAACAGAAATTCACCTTCCAAATTTGCTCCAGAATTTTGCGTTTTGAAAGATAATTGAACGAATTCTCTAAACACTTTCGTCTGGCTGATACTCGTACACGATGGACGTACTTAACTTTCTTCGTACTAACTACTTTTGTTGCAGTCACTGTAAATGTGATTGCAACAAATGTTTTGGAAAAAAATTCAAAATCCAGCCTTTGGCAGATTTTAAGAGTTCGCTCCATTTCTTCGTAATATTTATTTCAAACATTGAAAACTAGTGTTCGAAAATTTTCAAATTCCTAACTTGAAGAGTTTTAAAGTTATTATCAAATATACCTGAACACTTTCTGTAACGACTTTACCCAAGTAGCACGGATAATTATTGGTCACAACCTGTAGTCCGGTGAATACTTCTCACTTCTAAGTCCGTGTGTGGTTTGTACAACCATCTGCCAACTTCAACCTTCGAACCAGCCTGCTGCAACAAGATATTATTGTATTGCTACTAAATGGTTGTGTATTTTGCTACTAAATAGAACTGTATTGCTACTTATTATTATTTTTAGCGGGAAATGCAAAATACGGCTACAAATCGATAAAACGGAAAATTCAATATTTCGGGCACACGCCATATCAAATTTTGGTGTAAGACTGTGATTCCATATTCTACTCCATCATTGGAACCTAACTACGTCAAAACATTTCGTGTTCCATTTTCTTCTTTTAGAATTCCTAGATTTACTGGACTAGGAACTGATTAAACAAAAAGAAGCATTTTTTCGTTCGGGCTGGGCGTTGTAAACTTTTAATCTGGATTGAACTTAAGAGATTATCTTAAGATTTCGTCTAGAAAGGTTAATATTGAAAAACAAAAATCTACATGAAGTTTAACTTCTTAGAAGCCCACTTCAATTCCAAATAAATTATCTTCCAAAAAGCCCCATTTTTACTTCCATAAAATTGGAAAAAACTTTTTTAAAAATATAGAATATCTTTGCATTGGTCTTAATCTTAAAATCTTTTGAGTTTCGTTAATTAAAGTTCATGTTTGGTTCACCATCAGCCCAGTTAATCTTTTCTTCAAGATACTTCAGGTCTCCACATAAGAATCTATCTGCTGCTCGTACTGGTGCTCCGTGATCCTCTTGTTTAGAAGTTTTTAAGTCCTGCTTGAGTTATAAGATGACCATTTCTTCCTAGTGGTGGTTAAACAGGTGGTTAAACTTTTTCATGTGTTTCAGGTGTTTCCGCAAAAGGACCGTGAAGACCTTGCCAGCTAATCAACCACCTTATTTCCTACTACATCGTCATCATCAATGGCGCGATATCCCAAGAGAGTGGTCTTTTTTCCAGTGATGCTTTGTCGGCGCCTCGCCCAATCCCCAACTTGGAGGCCAGTCCTACTTATTTATTACATCACGGTAGAATAAGGGTGGGAGTTTTCAGCTAACTATTACATATGTTGGAGTTGGAGTTCTCTCAGCTATGGTGCGAGTCCAACTATGTCGTACTCTTCGCGTACTTCCTGAGATGCACAGGTATTACTGGCCATTCAGGGTAACTCCATGTCCCCTCCTTCATTCTCAACCATGGGACCGGCTATAGCGGAGTTCCTACTACACGGTATCCTGTAATTCAGATTCTATCTGCCACCAGAAAGTTTTCCCTGAAGCCATTAGAGAGCCTCTATCGCAGGAAATCCGATTTCAACCAGAAAAAAGACGGTGATATTATACAGCCTTGTGTTCGCACTTAAAAACTCTTGGAAGCCCTTTTTCATTCAAGTCTCAAGATTGATACCATATCGTAGGATTCTTTCAAAATGGTACTGATCTTACAAGGAATTTAAGACATTATATGGCTTAGTGCCGTCGAAAGCCTTGTCAAGGTCTACAAACAGAAGCAGTCCCCCGACTTCATAGAGTCTTCCAGAACTTAAAATTACGACGCGTGATGTAGCTAATACCTACAAGATTTTAAGCATGAGGTGATTTTTCAGTAATTCCTACTAATTGCAACTACTACAAAATTGAAAA